>CM068368.1:396505443-397802481 GCA_034769895.1 Magicicada septendecula
ATAATATTATAAATAGCTATTAATGTTTGAACAGTATGGACTGTAATATTTCATTTCGTTATGTACGCAAGGCATGCTGGTTGGTTAGTGACGTCATCATCATGGCCGATGAGTGACCAGCTGTAGTTAGGGTAAATTAGTTCCCAATGTATATTAATAAAATATTGTCACTTCGTGTTCACTATTTCTTACATTGTGTTCTTTTTTCTTTTATAAAATGTTTTATCAGTTACTAATGTGGTGTGAGTTGTTGGTGTTGCTGGTGATTATTCGTATTTGAATTACAAGAATTGGTTGGTTAAATTTTGTAGAATACATACAGTTCTTTAGTTAATTTTAATTTAGGCTTCCTTCTTGTTCATCTCTTTATATTTTTGTTAACTTCACTGGTAGTTGTTCATGTTGGGTTACATGACTTATTGTAATGACTTCCTGATTTTTCTTTTTTGGTAATTCATCCTTCTGAGTTTAGTTCCCTTCTTGAAAATTTTTTACATAATTTTTTTTTATCAGCACTCCTCAACCGTATTCTATCGTGGTTAACAATCAAGTGTCCCAATTTCTTCTTTTTTTCACAGAAGTTGAGCAAAATTTCTTGGATTCTTATTGGCCCATTATGCAAAGTTCAAGTGTTACATTACCATGATCATTAAAATACATTACATTTTATATTTTGCCTTCAAATTACCTTTTTATCATAACACAATAATATATAATACAATTTATGTGGTTATTCCAAATAAAATTATAAATAATTTGATACCAAACATGGCCTGGTTTGGTCATGTAAAAACTAGTATCTTGTGGATTTTACATTTATCTTACTAAACAATTTAGAATGATGGATGACAGTTGACTATGGCCCTTTGATACAAAATTAATTTAACTTGATCTGCTAGTAACAAGAACTTTTTTTTTTAATATAATACAAAACTCTTTAACTAAACTCCTTATCTTAATAATTATAATTTCCTACATTTAACTGGTTACACACTGCTAAACAATTGTCTGTGTGTTATTTTCTAAATCACCAGTATCAAATTCTGTTTGATTGAACATAACTTCTTAATATTAAATAACACCCCACTATAACTATAGTCCCGGTGATTATTATTATCCCACGTTTTATACGTTTGTTCTCACTTTTGTCACTATAGAGTTTTGTGCCCTTTTGTCACCTTATTTTACTAAAAGAAAGATTTTTATTGGCCTATTTAGTTCTATAGGTAAAACACATTTTATGTTATGAAGTGCCTGTACTCTTTATTATTTTGGTTACTGTTTCTTTACTTGATGCTCGTTTACAGCTTTACTTTTTTACTGATTTACTGCCCTATCTAACTGGGTAATGTCTGGTTACTACTGGATTAGTCATAGTCATGTCAATTTTTGGTGTTGTTGAGTTAATTTTGTCCATTCATTATCTTTAATTTTGGGGTTTTCGGTTTATTAGCTGGTGATCATAATGCTTGGTTCTATTCCTGAATGAGTTTTCACAGTTTATTATTTATAATTAGTCCTACTGTTTTCTGTTTCGTTACAATATATAGTCTACTGAAAGGTACATGTTTGTAAATTTGTACATTATTACATAACACAACAACTAAACATTATTCAGTGTGCAAAAAGGTTAATAAACCCGTTATAATAGATCTCACAGGCAGGCATTTTCTCGCCATTATTGAAATCACGAGTTAAAATATCAATGCCCATTGATATTGATAACTTCTGTTGAAGTTACGAGTCTTTACTTACGTGAACCCTAATGTTATAGCAAGTTACCATCAGATAGAAGAATTATTGGAGCTGTGAAAAATGGCTTAAGTCAGGAAGAAAATGTGACCGAAGAAAGTATTCCAATGTAAAAGAGTCTTTCGAAGCTGTTAGGACGCTTATAAAGTTTTTAGAATGTATAGTTAATAAGAAATCGGGTATGCAAAAACAAACTATTGAGAATACAGACTATTGAGAAAGATACAACGAAATTATTCATCAAGAGTTGTAGGAGGCAGGAGCACATAACGGACTACTTCAATCCTTGAAAAGGCTCTAAATCTATGGGCCTATGCATACATTGGTCAGTTTTATTCAACATGTCACAAAGAATAATTCCATACCGATTATTAACACAAAATTAACAGGACAGATTTGGTTTACAACATTAATACAAAATTAATCACAAAAATATAGGCCAGAGGGCACATGATGCATAGTTCGTCCTAGTCGGTTCTGTCATATTCTTATAAAACTTTGGGTCACTCTACTAAAACACTTGTCAAATCATCCGACGTAAACCTATGGAATTAGATCGGTTTTCCCAAGAAAATTTATCAAAATTAGTATTAATACGCATGCGAAACCGGACAACTGAGAAAGTGTCTCAATTTGTCAATACTGATGCTGTGCAAAACGTTTCAGTGAAACTATGGAGTATCGAAGATGTAAACAGAGACTTTTTAAAAATCCAATCGTACTGTAACACTTGGAATACTTCAAAATACTTCCAAATGACTCTGACAGCTGTATTTGGAAGTATACAGCTTCATTGAATATTTAAGACCCATAGGTTCAAATTTCAGTTAACAATATGGATATGATTATTATTACTGATAGTTTTTTGTGAATAGATACAGACTGTTATTATGAATTAGTCTTAGTCTTTGTTTTTAACTATGATTTGGTATATTCAATTACTTAAGTGATTATTACTAAGAATTTTGGTAACTGATTATTATCCCATTTTTCAAATTAAATATGACGTGAATAGAAATTAGAAATGAAGCGTGGCCGAACTGTTTTGCTCAGAGATGCCGCCCATTTTAGGACACCGAACCTCACAGATTGCCCGTCTAAAAGCACTTACATAAAATTTTCAAAGATAACAAAATTGTACATATTATACAACTCGGATTATGGTTTAAATAACAGATAAATAAATAACGTGCTTACATTGGGATCAAGAATGTCCGAATTCAAATAAAAAAGTAACATAAACGGGAAACGAAATCAAAAAAAATAAAAACCTAAAAAATCGGGAAACGAATAGACGTTGCTAGAATTTGTATTTTTCCAGAGATGACTCTACTAAACTTGGTCTTGGTTCTGCTTTCATCAGAGAGGTAACTTATACGCGTAGCGCCGAACCTGAAAACACACAGTTAACGCCAATATAGCTCGCACACCCATGAGGAACACTTTGATGTGATAATATGTTCTTAGAAGAGTGACAATGTTCTTGTAGGCACCAATCAGATTGCTCCTTTAGTATAATGACATATACATATCAAGTACACATTGCCTCAACGCTGCCACAATTTGCATTCAACAACTAGAACTGATCGCCTTTATTAATGAAGCCGCCCCGTTGTCACTCTGCTGTCAGTGTATTTTTAAATGATACACAAAACGTGTCAACAACGCGACTATGTAGGTGGAGCAATACGCACTTGCTGAGTCGCAACTAGCCTCTGGCAAACAGTGCCAAGCTTACATCCAAACATGTATAGTGGTTTCCTCCCAGTTGCAAGTTGCGAACAGCGGCACTTCTTTCTAGTTCATTTGGGAACACTTAGGTAAGTAATTCATTGTTGACGAGAGAGGGTATGCCCCACGTGCGAGCAAACATGTGAGACTGACTCTTTTTTTAATATCTGAGTGCCGAAGTAACACTCCTTTAATTAAAGATGAATGGCAATAGTAAAAGTTTTTCATTTTTCCCTGTAAAAGTACGCAAATAAACTTAAAAACTGAAGCTGACAGCTAAAGCAAAACAGGTACACGCTGCGCAATCTTTTCTTTTTATTATTTTTACAATTTTACTTACTTAATTTTCAACAATCTCATTATATACTCCATTCGCTACATTGTTGAATTAGATCACTAAATACATTTAGCAAATTAAATTCTACACCGACACACATGTTACAAAACATGTAATATAAAACTTACGTTTTCCTAACATAACTAAACTGTTTAAGTTATCATTACTTATTCTTAAAATTATTACACCTATTTTAATTTTAATTGTTTTTTTATATATTTAATTCACTATTTTTTTGTACTATCTTACCAAATACATTTACTAAATTTCATTAATTACATTGTGCGTGTAAATTAGTCTTTTAATTCACAGGGGGAGAGAGAGAGAGAGAGAGAGAGAGAGAGAGAGAGAGAGTTTCACTACACATCTGTACGCGCGTACTTTATACATAGGCCCTGGATTGTGCGTGTGTACACCGACGAGCGCGCGCGCACACACACACTAGCGAAGCCTCCTCTCACTCTCTCTCTCTCTCACAATTAAAAAAGGAAATTATTTTTTATTTATATTCTTTATTTTCTACTTACTACGTTTTTTACTGAAGTACTAAATACTTTCACTGATTTACTAAATTCCATTCGTATATTGTCTCTTCATTTTTGAACCTTCCAAAAAATGCATCATTAGAATGTTCCGACTAGATTTCTCAGTTAAAGATTTTTTAAATTTTATAAGGTCATTTATTCTTGGTTGTGGTCTTCCAACGTGACCGCTCAGTGTCTGCTGCCATGCTTCTACTATATTATGCTTGCTACTCCGTCGATGGTATTTTTTAGCCACTGTTCCACGAAGTAGTTCAGGAATTGATTGAATTTTTCTACTCCTGGAGCTTCACCGTGGACATACGTACAGCTAGCCATCTTCTACGACTTGGGGCCGAAGAAAACCACGTGTAGTACAAACTCATACTCAGGCGTCCAGCCTGTGTTTTAAACAGACCCATACCACTTGAAGTTCCTTAACTATCTCGTAAATTTCTGAAATATTATCCAGTATATAAAACACAATGTGTATCTTTCGCCGTTTCAGTGAACTCCATACTGAAAACGAAAATACAAAAAGCAACACAGAATAAATCAACAACTGTAGTTGGAATGAGTGAATTCTAACGACTGCTTAGAAGAAGAGGCGAACCTCTTACTCATTATAGCGAACCTCTGCATCCGTGGTTAATCTCCTTTGTCTGAAGCGACCGATAAGGAAAAGCGGTTTTCAGCTACGCGTAATGAGTACAAAAAACGTATGTTGCTGATGACTCATGTTAAATCATGAAGTGATTTCCAGTTTATATCAGTTATAATATCCGTTTTTTAGGCTCTGGCTGTGCTATGTAAGGGTTAAGTGTAGTCTAATTAAAAAAAACACACTTATACTTTATTTTACATGTTATTGTTCTTTAATATTTTCTTAACACATTGGTAGATAATTGATGTATATACGATTTGCAGTTTAGAAAGAACAGTGAGACACACTCAAGTATTTTGAGTGTTTCTTAAGTTTACTTAAAATTTTACGTCAATTTTTTTATGCTAACCGTGACGTAACTAATGTTATGATATTGCGGTGATCACAAGTAGGACAACAAATATTGTAAAACGACCGCCTATTAAAAAGGGTGATAGCAAGTGGGACAAATTTTACAGTGTTCTCAAGTGGTCCTAGTTGCAAGTGGGAAGGAACTTGTGTAGTAATATCTGCGAGTTTCTACATAACAGGTAGACTAACCTTCGCTGCGTGGGTATGTAAACATATCGGCGGCAATTAGTTCCACGAATTAGTATTGTTTATTCAAGCGATTAGGGAATGTCGTTAGAGAGCGATATTCGTGAAATTGTCAATCAATGGCAAAAATACGACAAACATTGTAATACGAGTGTGATTCTTTTACAGGAGTAAAACTGTATAGATTTCTATGGCACAATAATTTACGATACCAATGCATGCGACTTTCGTAAACAATACTACACTGTCAACGTATTAACCTGCGTCGCCATACACTGTACATAAAAAAGGTATAATCTATTACAACACATATCGTAAAATCAAAGAACGCAATACTTACACATTTGTTTTATGAATTCTAAATGTCTGACGTAACGTAATTCACTTAAACAGCTAATGTCACTGTGCGCACTTCTGACAGAATGTAGTGTAGGTTGGCGCGTAAACAAAATGTTTGATGACAGCTGTCAACCTTGGCAGTACAGCATACAGTGCTGGCTGTTATCCCTACGTTACTATCCTCGGTTCACGGTCATTTTCACGATCCGAGTCTACCTTCTTACCTTAATTTGGTTATTTTATGTTCCTGCCGAGGATACAACTTGTGACCTGTGGACTAGTATCTATATGTTATCTACGAAGTTCCATCTTCCTCATTTGTGTGAAGTGAAATACGTAGCACTAAAGTAGTACTGCAAGGGAACTAGGAAATCGAACACTTTGAACTGTTTAATGCATAAAAGAGAGGAAGAATGACAGGCCGGGACGAAGGGGAAAGGGAGGGGAGAAAGAGAGAGAGAGAAGGGTAATCATGATAACGCGAAAAAGTCGCCGCTGCGTTTTTTCTTTTCAGCCACCATTTCCTCCTTACTGTGTTCGTGTGCGAGTAAGCGTGTGATAATATTAAGACACGCCTTTAATTAATTCTAAAAAATTAATACTTCCTTCACGGCGTGCGTGCGTGTGATTATAATTAAGCCTGTCAGCCCGCTAACTAGGTGCGACACTACACTCGCCTCTCGGTTCTCATATTTATTTACCCAAGTAAATTCGGTGTGCATCAGCGCTGCGCGCGCACGCAAACTACAGCACTCTTCGTCACGTGTAGTACACACGGAACAATTAACAACGAAACAGAAGGAATGTGATACCCTGTTCACACGTGAAAGTTGGCGCGCAAAGTTACTCTCCAAATTAACTCGTTTGGGTGGGGCTGCTTCTGAAGAGAACACGGACGTCGTCGTTAAGAGAAATAATTTTATTAAATCTACGATTTCAGGGCGCCGCGGCGCCGTGGGTGAGGCTGACGGTGGTTAAGGCGGACAATACTTGGAAAAAGCAGATAAGGCCTGATTGGGATAGCAACAAAAATTAACGCAAAAGAGAGTTACTCAGTCATAAGACAAGAAGACGAGGCAACGAAGCAACCCGACTGTATGGAATCATTTTGTTGTTTCCTGTAATATAACCACCCCATCTACACCCGGGTACTTACTTAATATTATAAAATAACATTATAATACAATATATTATATAATGTATGTGAGGCAGCGTACCTCATGACATGTAAGTGTATACAGTTCTGTATACACTTTTACCATATACAATGGAACCTACATATTATGTCTTTATTTACTCTTCTCAAGTAACGGTGTCCATTATGGTCGCCACAATTATAAAAACGTAATTCTGAAGCTGCGGCTATGAGTGCAACGAGGAAGATATTTCCAGATACATACTACAATAAGTGGCCGCAACTTTCATTTTAAACAATTTGTTTGGAGACAAATATAAAATATCTGACTGACTGTGGAGTATAAGGAAAATGAAGATATAATACAGTACTCACGTATAGGATGTCACGTATACTTTTGTTTTTCTTTGACACATTTGCCGATATATCGAGTAGAAGATGGATGGTTCCTGATCATGAAAAATCTCCCCGAAAATGAGAAATCAGTTCTTTTCAAGGACTAATTCGTTCACCAATGGATGATCAACCCTAAAGTTCCTATTGTGGTGTGGAAAGTTTACGGACAGCGAACTAATAACGTGGTTGAGAGATGGTACTCGTTGAACAGCATTACACGAAGATATCACCTAATGTTTTACTTTGGTTAAAATTCTGAAAGAAGAAACGCAGAAGGTTGCTTTTCAACTGATGGCAAGGGATCTTGTAGAGCCGCATCAGAAACGAAAGAAAATTTATGTTAGACAGGACAAGAAAATTTATTACACGGCGAACACTTCTGATGACGACAACAGTCTGGAGAAGTGTCTGAATGATTTCAGCGGTCTAAACAAGTTGGATACGTAACAAAACATTGGTTACAAAATGCGTAGTGAAAAATATGGATAATATACAATAAATTAATAACAACTACATTACTCGTATACTTTGAAAAAATGTATACACATAGTATGCTTTAAAAACACAGAAAAATATTTTTGAAAATAAAAAAACATAATGCAACTTCTAAACCACCAATGTCTTTGATAAACGAGTTTTTAAGTTTCAAAATCAAAGTACATCGATAGTTACAAGCCTGTAGAAAGTGTAAAGCGCAGTTGCATTTAACTAATTTACAGCTACTGGCCTTGCCTTGTTTATTAAAGTGTCCGCCTCGACCACAGCACCTTAATTGTGCCCAGGTAACTGTCCGCCTCGGACATAGAAAGGACCTATGTTCATTTCCAAAAATGCTAGAACCAACAAAAAGCTGCTTGTGTTTATATATTGTATCACTTGCTATTATTATTAACTGTGCATACAATTCCGCATCAGATATTAACACAAGTCAATGATGCATTTCTTATAAATGCTTAAGAAATTCTACAGTTGCTAACGCGTTTTTAATTGATAGAGTCAAGTTATTGTTGTCGTATGCATTAATTATTTGCATAATAAAATAAATACTAGAAGATTAAATCACATAAGAGCTTCATTTTGATTACTTTGCAGCTTTTGGGATTTATTCTCGCTTTTGCTTTCGTTTTCTTAGTGTTACAGTCAGCTCCACTTGTTGTTAATCCAGACATTTCCACTTCATTCTTTTCCAGAGAAGATATTCTTAATACCCGTAAAACCAAATGAATATTAATATTTCATTTTGCAATATCTCCATTAATTGACCTAATGATGTAAAGTAAGAAGTGAAAAACTTCTTATTTCAGTTCGGTTTGTTCTGCAGTTTATTTCACTGACTGATTCGTTTTATGTAGCCTACTGACCGTTCATTGTAAAATTGTCTGCAGGACAATAACCACAATGGTTACATCGTCCATTTTACATTCATTTACTGAAATATAACTGCGCGGATAGGCTTGAACTGACTGCTTCTCATTTAACAATACTCTATCTTGTCTGAAGCCATTATACCTGTCACATAGCATAGCCATCACAACTGAAGAGGCCTTCCCACCAGAAGCCTTATGCACAACATGATTCATCTAGTTAGTTCTGTGCAGTATATTCGTAACATGTACTATGTATATCCAATATATTCGTACCCTGTATACGCCTATACAGAATACGAACACACATATAAATTAAGTAATAAGAATGTATACGTACATTAACCAGTGTAACGTCTGAATTATTTTGTTAGTGCTCGACTAAATATTGTTATGTTATAATATTATGTATTTAAAAATATTACTTAATATTAAATACTACAATGCAATAGGTTATTAAAATTTTAACAATATTTAAACTTGCATTTTAGATTTTACAGGTAGAGCCTGTTACTGTAAACACAGGCAGCCACAAGCATAGACGTTCGTATGAGTTAAAAATAGATTGGTCTAATATTTTTTGGGTATACCATGACCTCCTGCCTGAGAAAATAATTGGAAATTTAGCATAATCTGAATGTTTTTAAAGGTAAAATTTGACTTTGGCGAAGTCTGTATAGTAACGTTGCACTAACATGTGAACCGTTGCGTTTCGAAAATAGGCCCTACCTGATCTTCGACACACCTGGCAAAATTGAGTAAGATGAAATCTAATTAATATTCATCTACATTTGTTTTTTAGGTTTATTCTACCAGAGATGACGAAAGGGTACAAATTCGATCTGTTGGTAGTGACTCGTGCAATAAGAGTATGCAACTACACTTTGTTCACAGGCGAATGACATATAATAGTAAAAATAAGAACCGCAGGTGGCAGAACATTCCATGTTATCAAATTATTATGTCTTATCAATAACTGGCTGAAACACAATTACAGCCTACTTCCCGCATACGGAATAATTTCACTCCAGCCAGGTTGTTAAGAAATATAAATACTGTATACACGTATTTCAGCATACCGTGAGAAAAACACATAACGTCGGAAATACGATACGTTTAATTAAAATTGCTCTCTGTTACATACAAATGACTTGTAATTTAGAATGACCCTGCAAACAAGACAAGACAGTTAATTTCTCTCCTGCCATCTGTGACACAACAGTGTAATTACATAGGCTAACGGTCAGTCGGGAGTTAATTAATTAATTAAAAACAACAACGGGAAGGATGGTTCTCATATGACTTATGTCTCTGCACGCGCAACTCTGTCAAACTCAGATGTATACTGGCTTTTACTGTCTATTCTATATAGTATCCTGTTACTATCTGATCCTTGCAAGAACGCTATCTTGATTGTAGCTTATCAGGAATAGAACAAAGGTTCCTGAAAATACTAAAAGTAATATGATCTGAGTAATTCATCTTTGTTTACCTTTGCCCGGTCTCGTGGACTCAGGTAACCACTATACACATAAGGGTTATATGCGTATAACCACTATACGCATACAACTGTGTTTGGTAGGTACTATAGATTAATAATTATTTGTAGACACAAGCAGAGAGGCATGTGGAGGTAAATTTACCACAGCGATGTAGATTGCCTACATCAACAGGAAATTATTCGAAATTACACTGTATTATTTTCAGAGACCAGAGATTTATTGATACTTTGAGGAAAAGACACAAGTCTACTATACCTACAATAAGTTCACATTCTGTCTAGTAGTCGGATTCGTCATCCCTGTATAACGTCTCATCTAGTCGCAAATTGACGATGATCAAAAGTGGTGTTAAATTGTTTTAAGATCGGCTAAAATATTACTTCTTATAGCCGTGCGATGCCATCACAGCAACAAGCAACAGCATGAATCAAAAATTTAACATCGATAAAAATTCCGTTCCACAATCACCACCAAATGTTGATACTAAAAATTGTACCTCTTCACATGCTCCTACACATGAGAGTTTTATATTTTCTGCAAAAGGTACTTTCGCTAACATTAAATACCAGTCATTATCCTCAAAGACGAAGAAGAAGAGTGAACGTTTAGAGAAAAAAATCGACCAACCAGTGGGTTGTGCCGATGAGTGATGGGTCCGGACCGCATCAGATCGGATAGACGCCAAGCAAACAACAACGACCATATCGTATCACGTGTGTTTAAGCAATAAAAATAAACAAAAATTTCTTGTTTCTCACCGCACAAAGGTTACGGTAACGGTCTGTCACACGCAGGGTTAACTGGCTACGCAGCAAAGGTCAAAATTACTGCTCTGCGCGGCCATCATTTAATATTTGTAGCATGCCTAGCCCAGCCATCGGCGAATTTCAGCGCTCATATCACAGATTTTATTTACCAGGGTCAATAACAACAAAACGAACATGAACACATATTTATCTGAATAAACTTAGCGAACAGGAGACTTGAATCACACAATTTTTTTAATTAGGTACCGTCATCTAGTATTTGTAAAACTGAAAAACCACAGTAAATACTTTACGGATATGTAAAAAGTGAAATTTAGGTCTCTATGTTTTGTGTGTGTGTGTGATATATATACATACATATACTTCCTTTTATTGACGCTATAATAATACAACATGCAGTATAACACATAAAATATGGTTTCAAGCAAAAAAATAAATAAATAAATAACACACGGTCCAAAGTATACACAAAACACGCACATGCGTGTACGAGCTTTTGTACATGAGACTGTGGCATACAAAATCGCACTGAACTATTTCTGAATGGAAAAGCATTATAGTTAGTCGAAACATAAACAATAGAGCATCAGATATGGGGACGTCAAATATTCCAACTCGCAAAGGAACAGAAAAACTCGCAAATACAAATACGATATAATTAATTTTGGCCGCCACAAACGTAATTCATACTGAACCTCTTTAATTATTATTTCATTCAATTTTATGATAATCATGAAATGTATTATCATTTCATATTCTTTCCCAAAAAATTGTTTTAAATAATTTTTTATATACAGAGTATGAACGGCCATGGGATGTGGGAGGCTGTAATGGATTATCACCGAAATACGTACTTCTTGTTTATAACTTCATGTTTTTTAATGATGAATTTGAAAAGACTGACTTTATCTTGTTAAAACTGTTATAATAACTATCTGTAAAGAAAATATGTTCTAACATTATCCACAAAAAATTAAATGTGTTACTTGCAGGCATATTATGTATAAACATTCAAATACCCTATATACATTCATTTCTAAAAAAAGAATTTGAATTGAACGTATTTATAATTTTTATTTTTTCCCACAGTAACAGTGTGTAACATTTTAGTTCCGTACAGTATAAAACGCTGCATATTCGAAAGATATGCATCATAGAAACCTCCAGTCTTACTTCTATTTACGTGTTCAGTCTCCCCGAAACCACACTTTAACTCTGCTGGATGTACACATTCCATATACGCCTTCCATCTTTCCAATCTAATCTTCCAAGTTCCCCCAACAAGTTTCTCAGTTACTCCTACTGAAAGCTTCTGTACGAGGTGTTACCTTTCTGAAAGATTGTACGATAAATTTATTTATTTATTTTTTATCAAAATACCCTTATACCATATTGGTGTCGGGTTTGTACGATAAATATGATACACAAACAAAGTGCTACACCATCTAACAAACTATTAAACTATACGCAATAAGTTGGCTATAGTGACACCCAATTAGGAATAAACAAATTAATAAATTAAGAATACAAAATTTAAACAATTCCTGTACTTATCTCACATTGAAAGCACGTTTAAAAATCTAACACAGCGGATGTGTAGTAGGCTATTCATAAAATCACACACACATTCAGCAGAAACCATTTAAGATCTATTTTATTGCCTTTAAAATATTTCTCCAGATCAAATATTTACGCTGATAAAAGTTGAAATAAAACTTTAAACTAAGACACGGAAATAATTAAATACTACTGTAATTAATGCATGCAAGCGGTCTTGTGATGACTATCATATAAAAACAGAAGCAACGTTAAATACCACATAAACGGTCAAATGAGTAGCCAGCTCAGAAGAATATAAAGTTTCTCTGTTTATGTTAGTATCAAACATTAAAAAGCGCGTACCATCAGGGTTAATAAAATATTCTGCGACGTCATAAGAATTTTAAACGAATAATTTAGAACAGCAATTAACGAATATAATTAGCGCTAGTAATGGTAATAGTTGTTTTTATGACTCGGCTTAAGAATTTGCGTGGAGGGACTTATGGAATTAAGTAGAATATAAGTTTTTTGCTTGTTAAAAAATTGTCAAGGAAGCAAAGACACGTTCTCATGATGAAGAAAACGTTAATGTTTCAACGTTACTTGTACATAACGTTGTTTTGGAAAGACAAAATGAATATGCAGAAAGTACAGTTTAGAAACTGTTAGAAAAATCCATAAAATAATTTCTACCTGTGTACAAAAAAACATGTGGTTGAATAATATCAAGTACTTGTTTTTACTGAACTGTTGTCAAGCAGTTGACAACATTCAACGATGACTTGCTGTTGAATAGACAATTAAGAGTTAATTTTAAATGAAGTAACTTGTAACAGCTTTAATATGTGTACACACACACACACACACACACACACACACACACACACACACACAAAAGCGCGTTTGTTACTTCCAAGTATACAGTGTACATGCATAGTGTATGTACGCGCTCGTGCCTGTGCGTACATAGTTTCTCTCAAAGGTACACAGTTCACGGAGTGTTGAAGAAGTTATGCTGGGAAGAACTGATTGAAATATTTAGTGAGGATGTAGATACTACAGAAAAGTTTTTGTAAATTAATTTATTTACAATTTCTCATAAGAAAGATTACTTAATTTCTTATTTATACACACATATCATTTAACCTGCCACGGTACTGTACTGTGGGCTTGAGCTCGTGGAAGACAGGGAAATATACCACCATAAAAATTAAAATTTACTAACAGTATTAGCGGCTATTCAGATGATCATAGTTTCTTAAAAACTTATAAGCATTAGAATAAAAAGTTTGCAATTTTTAAGAGGATCATCAATTTTCTGCAATTCGGTGACACTAATAGGAAGAATAAAGGACTACAACATTTTTATGGCCACATACACAAAGAACCTCTATTTTCCAGTTTCTTACCCTCAAATGCAAATAGAAATCTACTGAACCCTGCACAAAAAAAAGAACCAAAATATATACTCAAAGAAAAAGGTCTAAAACTATCTACGTCCTTTCGTTCTCCAAGCACAATACTTGCTACACCGATGGATCATCAGATGCCACTATGACTAATGAAGGTGTGCTGTTGCCCTCCTTCTCCTGCCTAAGGGTGGTACATTCTCAATAAAGGCAGTAAAGGCAAAATCTAATACAGTTGCTTCCAACTGAACTAGTGAACTTCATGTAATAAATAAAGTACTTAGAACTTACTTTAACTTAGCAGCGAATATACAATCAGATGGAATAAAAATCTATAGTGACTCAAGATCGACCGTCAAACTATCCAGATCGATCCAAGGTCACTCAGGAAAACCATAAGCTCTTAAATCAACTGAAATGTTTGGGCAAATGCACTATGCAGTGGACATCAAGTACAATGAAGCAGTTGAGAAGTTAGCAAAAAAGCCCATGCGGAGGTGGAAATCAGGATTTCCAGGAGACAGAAATCAGAAAATTTACACGGCAACTCTTTCTGATGCCAATGCTTTGGCGATATTTACATTAGTTCCACAACATCAAACGCTATCCGAAAGGATAGAAGGGTCTCTAGTATAGCAAGACTTCGAACTGACCACCTCGGAGGTATGGCTTTTGTAAAAACTTAATTCTACGGCTTTGGACCTGTTACATATTCTAAACCTAGTGGAATTGACTTTATGGAAGGTTTTCACGACTTTATCTAGGACACAAAGAGAATAGGGGAGAGTCCATCCCCTTGACGTAAACCAGTGTGAATTGGAAAGGGGTCACTAAGTTCTCCTAGGAATTTAATTTTAGAAACTGTGTCGGTTAACGTTAATTTAACTAAATTTAGAGTTTTGGGATCGACACCACATTCCTGCAGACATTGGAAGAGGGTCTCTCGATCCACTGAATCATAGGCCTTCTGAAAATCAATGAAGGTTATGAAGAGGAGTATATTTCTTTGAAGGAAATGTCTAATGATCAACTTCAAAGTGGAGATCTGTTCCGGGCACGATCTGCCTTTTCTGAAGCCACCTTGATATTCACCAAGGTGGGGATCGAGCTGGGATTCCAGTCTATTGAGGAGGAGCTTAGAGAAGATTTTATATAAGTTTCGGGAAGAAGTGAAATCCCCGGTAGTTATTCACATCTATTTTACGTCCTTTTTTGTGGAGAGGGTGTATGAGGGCGGACTTCTACTCTGGAGGGATTGTTTCTCCTTCCCATATTTTCTGAAATAAGGCTGTGACCCCGGAAAGGAACTCCTTGCTGATGTTCTGCCAATTCTGCGGTGATACTATCCTCATCACTGCGATCCTTTTTTGTTGCGAAAGGACTGGATAGTTTCCCAGATTTCTTTTTTATCTGGGGGCCGCGAATCAAGGTTTTGCGGAACCTGTTGAAACTGGAGCTTGGAAGTTGGGACTTGGCAGTTGAGAGGGTTTTGGAAATCTTGGGCCAGAATCCGACAATTTTCCTGGTTGTTTACAGCGAGGGAGCCGTTTTCTTTTTGAAAACATAAACTTGGGGAAACATGTTTGGAGAGTCTGGAGAGAAAGGTTCTGTAGAAATCTCTGGAGTTATTGTTGTGGAAGTCCGCATCCATTTGGGAGATGAGTACTGTTTTATTATTATTATTATTATTATTATTATTATTATTAATATTATTATTATTATTATTATTATTATACCACTATGTTTGTATAACTAAGGTTTGGAGTTTTGACGATATCTATTTGTTAGTGATAGATTTATCTTTGTATTAATTTATAGTTCGCCTGAAGACGACTTCTGATTCTATAGAGGTCGAAACCTCGTGTTTATTAATTTTAACTTACGATGGCTAATGTTCGAAATCTTCGAAATCTTATAATTTGTAAAATTCATCGATATGCTAAAGCACATGAAGGTATCTGCGACTCTGCAAAGGATAAGCCAACAAAAATATTTAGCAAGGCAGAAAGAAAATCAGACTGGTCTGATCAATCGAAAAATAATTTTAATTATTTCGATAAAAATAAGGAGATCAAAAGTAGGTTCATATTGATGCAATGTTAAATTAAGTTTTAAAAAAAAATATTTTTTTTACTGTGTAATATACAGTATCAAAGAAGAAGTCCACTATTACCATTTACAAGAAGAAAAGAAGGGTAGGTGTTCTAAGGTTAAAGTACGACACTGAGCCACGCAACAAGCAGACAAAACACTGAAACGTTTCTTTCACCTCCACACGTCAGTGACCCAAACTCAGTGTAGTCCTTTACAAAAAGAAAAAAAGTATAAGAAATCTGACTATCCATTAGCACAAGAGGATACGCAGGTGGGGTGTATTTTAATTTTCGTGTGTATACGACGTACACGGAAAAAACATATAGTAAAGAAAAAATGTAATTAACATTCCCAATTTACATAAACTTAAAACGCCCAACATCGCATGGCACCAGTAGGACAAGAATTGTGTCTCTCTGCGCTTTTGTATGCACAGGAATATTTATATTTCGGTTATACGGCTTTCGGTCGAGACCTTTGGACTAGCAATAACAATAACCGTAGTTCAAACAATACAATCGTTTGCCGCGGGAACGAGGGAGACAAACTTACGGACAGTTAAAGCAATTCTCACTTTGATGGCACCGTCGTCAAATTCTCTTTCTCCTTCTTGTTGCTTCACCTTTGTCGTAGTAATCGCTATTCTGTACTTCTTTGCATATAAACGTTCGTATGCTATTTTCTAGATTTACACAACATTCATTTTACAGGCGAAATAGTCACTCACTTTACTTTTATTAACAAAAAAGAGCGAATTTTTTGTCATTTTAATCTTTGAATTTAATGTTAATATAATTTGTTCATTTTATGAATTAATATTAGCACCTTCATTCAACCACAGGCTTAAATGTTAACTTCGAATTTTCACGTTGGAATTTTGAAGTTTCTATATTGGATAAACTGGCCTTCTTGTAGCGTGACTCTGTGATCTGACGGATGGCCATATTCTCAAAACATCAAGACGTCCTGCTTATTTATAGTTCCTTTCCTTCTACCTTTTCAAACACATTTATGCAAACACTTAGACCTAATTCAAAATCTTTCCTGGACTTCCTCTGACATTTCTGCCATTAGTCTTCCCCTCTAATAACATACCCATTCCGCTACTATTAGCAAATTAAGTGATTCAGCTATCGATATTTCTTTCTAACGAGGATTTCCACAACATATTTAGACTATATTATCTTCCAACGTTACATTTTAAAAGCATCTGACTGTTTCATATTTCACAGAGCAGGTAATCCTCAGCACCGGAGTAGCTGAGTTCCTAGACGAGGCAGAGCAGATATAACAATTTTAAAAAGACATATCGGACTTCCTAGACGTAGATGGTCGAGTTACTACGACGAACATGGACGAGGTGCTAGACAACTACCTGCTTTGACGACCATTTATTGCCTTTTTTGTGTAATTAAAGAATATCATTCTTTAGTCAAACATTTCTTTATCCCATAGGTTTTTATAATATTAATTTCTACATTAGTACGTTTGCTCCACACTGTTATTGAAATTTCTTCAATAAATATTACAGAAAGTAATGTTTAAAAAACATTATGCCCACGCAGCACACATTAAAAACACAAAGTAACATAATCAGATATACGTTGCATAACACACATATGAAAATAAATGACAAGCTACAAAAATAAACTTACATCCAGGTACGTTTATTTATACCTAATCTTAGATGAAACAGGTATTACAAAATCTAATTCTCAGAAAAAGCTTCTAATAGCTGTTTAGCAAATGACTTCATATTTCTTTTACAAATAATTTTCAAATCTGACGCTCTAATGTTTACATATGAATTGGTTTGAAATTATTTGAAAAAGCTTCAAGAAACTGAAAAATATTTGCACGATGATAAAAATTAGTGGTGATTCACAAGCGTTAGGGATTTTATATAAATCTGAAGACACTTGTAACTGCATCATCATTGGAGGGAACAGGCTATCCTCGCTTACAAATGTATCAACTAAATAAGCACAAAATTTATCAAGATCAGCGTTGTTGGGCTTTGGAATTAAATCTTACATACAAAATAGTCACTACCTTCACTCGAGTTTATAAAACACAAACCAAACACGAACCTTAGGCCACTTTACAACTTCACCCTATGCTTTTCTATAAAGAGCAGAAAGTCCCATTTATATTTTACGGACCCACGCGTGTCCCAAATGGAAACTACAACCTTGTAAATTCCCAGTGGAAAACTATGAAAATGGCTTTATGCTGGAAGTCCACGACAAATTCTAATGGAAAAATGTCAAATTTCACTTTTAATTTCTCCAGAAATTTGATTTATATGTCTCACACATTTTGTTTGGTTTAGTTTCGACGAATACGAGAGATATCAACATTGGTGAGCCCATTTCCTTCTCTGAAGTGACTCAATTCCTTACGGATGATCTTCGTAGGCTTTTCATGCGGATGTCCGGTTGCTTCCCTCTTGCATGCATTGGTAACTTGCTGAAGCTTTTGGTTGACATCTTCTTCATCTTTATGAATTAAACATGTTTTGTTTATATCTCAAGCATTCAGTGTTTCTTATTCGGTGAACAGTTTCACTCGACAGTTTTTCACTGCATGGTAAGTTATAATACTGCTTTTGTATATATGATTCCAAAAAAATTTTGTATTGTCCACCCACTAACAAAGTTTTGCAATTTTCACTACACATGAAATACATTGTAACGTCACAGAACGTTCCATAAAGGAAATCATTTACATAGCAATTTATCATAAGAGGAAAGTGAGGTGAACAGTATCGAACCCAAGTAGTCCTAAAAAATTGTGTAATTTTGTCTAATAATTATTACTACTGACATGAAAAAACGACCAGACTTTGACTAAGACACAAACCCCATATATATTATTAAAGTGAATAACAGTGAAAAAACCATAAGATACTATGAGAGAGACAAATAATATCAGGATCAACCAAAATGAAGTCATTAATTATTGAGTTTAGTAACTTTGAATAGAGTATAAAGAACTATTTATTGTGAATGAATGGACATGATCCATTATTATATTATGTAATGTAAATAAAATAAATGTATTAAATGATTTAAATACATTATTAGAAAGAATCTAAGTTAAAATAAAAATTATATAATTGTTATGACAAAAAATATTAATGTGTTGGATTTGAGACCAAACACTCAGATTTCATGTAAAAATTAATTATTATCAAATTGAAATAAAAACTATATGTAATCGTCGAGCAGACAAAAATGAACAATTTATCTTAGATAAAGAAAGCTGTCAAATGAATAAAAGTCAGTCAAAATAGCCAAAAACCGTATTAACTAAAAACATGTGGTAGGCATATAATATTGTATGATTTATGGATTTAATGTTGCCAAAATGCAACCAAATTGCATTAGAAAGTTGAAATATAATATAAAGCGACTATACTAATATATTTGACTAACTTTAACATTGTAATAGTCGAGTTAGCAAAATATTTACCTATACCATGTATGGCTGGAGCCAATCAACCAGTACAAAAAATAGTCATATCTGGCTAAATATTTACAAAATGTTGGCAAAAATAAAAGAGAATGATACAATACTTCAGTATACCTTAAAAACGAACAAACTCAGTTGAAAATAAGATCAATTATAAAAGAATTTAACTTATAAGGGTGAGATTTGTCACACTATGAAAAAGGACATCTCAAGACCAACCAATATGATACTATGTTATCCTGTAATAAAGATAATATGTGTAAAGAGTAACCAGGTATCACAAAAGACAGACAATATAATAAACTCTGAGTGTACACTAGTGAAATACTACATATGTTAAAGAAAGAGACTAATTATTGTGTTATAACATTGACAACAATCTAGGCCATGGGCATGAGCCAGGTAAAATTGAAATTATCTATGTATTATATATGTTAAAATTTGTTTGTTTTGTTATAGGAAGATAGTAATATTATGTGTTCATGTTATGGAAGAAACATAATACTTTCACAACAATTTTTTGTTATAAAAATTGAATTTCAATGACAACAACCCAAGGTGAGAGTTGTATATTGTGTTACTTATTAGAGTTAATTTATTTAAAAACCAATCATAATTAGTATCACTAGATTCAGTTGAAAACAGAGAATCTAAACGTAATAATGGCATACAAATTGTGAGTACTAATGTAAAACTGTTTGATAAATACCAGAGTAATTTTTGAAATATCCTTAGTGTGAAGAATAAGAAATTTGTTCTAAAAGCTTCGACGGAAGTTAAATTTGTTCCATGATGTTCCATTTCTTTATTCTCGAACAATCTAGAAGGAATTTTTACACAAATATACCGGAAGTTCATGATCTCAATCAGCCTGACTTAGTATAAAAGAGAGACCAAATTCGACCGAAAAACACTTGAAGCTTGAACTCCAGAACAGATGCATCACCCACGACACTGATCAACGCAGTTAAGGCGAAACCGAGAGGCGAGAAATCGACACAAGACCCGAAGAAAGGCTTTTCCCGTACATTGACAAACAGACTGACTTAACCTCTACAAGAATCTACGCCAATGTGTTGCTGAAATAGAGCAGCAACACGGCAAATTTTAATAGAAATCACGCAGCCAGAACGTCAACGGCCCAGGAGGGATCAAAACTTTAAATAGAGAACCAATTCTGCTGTGTTCGCATAGACAAACTAACTTGACAATAACTCCCTTAACGTAAACAAACAAACACAAAGCCTTTCTCGATACTACAAGGGTATCAGCGCTGTGACGGCCAATTTGGTAACCAACGCGGAGCAGCTGATTTGTAACGGCGGGGGTTTGAACGAAAATCTACTGCCAAACTGTTTCACAAAAAGTGCGGAAATTGTAAATGATCGCAATTTTGACTTAAAATAGATTCAGTGCACACATGAAGAGGCGAGATTGAAAAACTACCCGAGAGGAGTGTCCAGTGCGAGATTAATTAACCATTGGAACGTGAGTTATCAAAATTAAAGTCATTTTTTACCTGGTTACATTTGTCACACAGTTGTACTACACATGCCACACACACCTTCAAATCACTTAATTTTTCTTGTAAGGCATCTTATTGATATGTCTTGGTAGTTCAAAGGAGTCACGTCCTGAGAGTAAAGATTTTTTCACGTATTAAACTCATGCTTTTCAACTGAGTAAAAAAAAAAATTGAAAATACTAGCCGATACTTGATTGGATAAATAAAATTGTCAATAATAATAATAATAACTTGTGAATTTTTTCTTTTGTAACTCTGCAATTTTATAATTTTTATATGAATGTTAGTCCTTCAGACGATTTGTTTGTTTTTTGAAGAATCATTAAACTTACCTTATTTTTTCAAGCTAAACTGACTTGTTTATATTTTTTCTTAGAAGTAAGATTTAAAAATTTTAATTTTCTTTAATAATCACATTTCTTTCTTGGAACAAACGATTCCAAGTGGCGCCCACAAAAAACATAGTATTAAGTTGTGTTACAGGACTACATCACCGCAGAGGATCCAGTCAACAGTAAGTAACAAAAAGTGCGTGGAGGTAACGCCCGACATCATACAACACGAACAACACTTTTACTCTATATATTTATAATTGTTATAACATATACACTTATACACCTATTATCCTCAATCTCGCTATTAAGAAAAGGCTTAATAGCATCCCATTCATTTTCATAAACTATTCCTGTCCATCTTATTCTTGACTTAATATCGTCTACGCATCACACATGCTTCATGGTTTACCTGCCACAGATTCACATCTCCCTGCTTTCTACAGTTAATACAGTCACTGAAGGAGAAAAATTCAAATTAAGTGGCGTCTACGAGATTTTTTGCACAAGGCTAGATAAAAGGGTGAGAAACAATTTTTAAAAAAGTTTACATAAATTCCGTCGCGGTTTTTCGAAAAAAAGGATGGGAAAAGTACAAAAAATTAGTTTTTTCATTTATCTTGAAAAATAACAAATTTACGAAAAAAAGACAAATTACAAACATTAAAGCGTATTAAATTCTCTACAAAAAAGCTATTTATCTTTTTTTGTCAGGCCAATACTTTGTGAGAAAAATGGAATTGAAATATTACAAAAAAATTGATTGTCGGAGTCCGCCCCGATGAGCTGGAAGGCTAATTTTTTCTGACATTGCAAGATACAAATTTAATAAAATCCATTATAATAGTCGTAGAGACAAAAATCAAAAAGCATTTTAAAGCTAAATGTTTGTACTTTTACGTAAAATGAAAATAAAATTATTAATAAATACTTAAAATAAAGTAAAAACTTTTTTGTTTTTTATTTTTTTCAACTAATGCATAAACATATTAACAATTTATTACAAATGTATTTACATTAAAAAAAAACTTCACAATATGAACTTTACCATATATAGGGTCTTCGAAAAAAATAATAAAAATTAATATTGATTTATTGGCATAAAATGAGCGAGCTTTAAAATTTATCATTTTTTTGAGTTCGCAAGTATACATCATTTTCTTAACTTAAAATTTCTACAGAAATTTTCAAAATAAATTTTTTTAACAAAATTACGAACAAGTATTGGTCAAAGTGTCTTCTATAAGACTGCGGTGTAAAGAATTATTAAAATTTAGTTAAATTTAAATAAATGTAACTTTTATTAATAAATGTAAAAATATGTCCATTGCGCTTATTAATATTAATAGTTAAAAACTAAAAAAAAATATTAAAATGTAACTATTGTACGTAAAACTCCAATATTTGGGTTTCTCTTCTACATAGTGAGAATTTATATCCGTGCATGGGCATAATAAAAAGAACAGACCCTGAAAGTTGAAGAATTTTAGGGAGAGCGAGGACAGCTGGCACATTACATGAGCCATACAGATGTGCGGTGAGCCGACACACAAGCTTGTACGTTGTAAGTATTAGTGTGTAAACCGTTGCCGGATCGACTGTTATTTAATTTCGGAGCACGTGTAGTGTTTATTTTTTGAAATTATCGCAACTTCTTAATTAATTTTTGAAAATAAAAAGGTTCTACGATTTTGCACAAATTTTTCAAATATTGTGTATGATGAGGGAGAAATAGAAACAGAAGACTTGACTTCTGAATCTTTTCAAGAAATTGGAGAAGAAATCGATTTTTAAATATATTTATCATTATAAAAATAATTGTTATAATTAAATTTTAAAAATATATAATAAATGTAGCGTACTAAAAAGTTATTTTCCACATTGATAATTGTGAAAAATTCCGAAAAATCGAAGAACAAAACGATATATAAATAATTTTGTAAATACAGTAATAATAAGTTATAAGTACATAATTTGTAATTTGTATAAATAAGAAATGTGTTTTTAAAGTTATTTTATTGTCAAAATCTTCAATGATTGGAAGAAAAATTATTTTTGAATATATTTATAAAGTGCATTTTTTAATACCATTTTTATTATAATGCGTAATAAATAAGTAAAAAATTATACATAATAATATATACATAAATGAATAATAATGAGTTTTTAAACTTATATTCCTGAAAAAATTGCACGTCTATTAAATAAACATATATTTTATGTGAAAATCCACCTTGTGAAAAGTTTGGCCAAATTTGAATTAATTTTTCTACTAAAATTATCTCCCTGACAAAAAAATTTTAATAAACTTTTTTATGCAGAATTTTATGCTCTTTCTTTTTGGTCTTTTGTATTTTTCTCATAAATTTAATATTTTTTAAGATAATCAGTATTATCTAATGAATTTTTTGTACCTCCCCCTCACTTTTTACAAAAACCCGCGACTGAATTTTTGTAAGCTTTTTTTTAAATTCTTTCTTATCTTTTTATCTAGCCCTATGCAAAAAATCTCGTTGAAGCCACTTAATTTGAAATTTCTATTTTTTTTCGGCTTCAATGACTGTACTAAGTAAACAGAGCGTCCGGTGAAACACTTTTATATTAAAATGAAATATAACTTTGCAATTCCGAAAACAGAGATTATTTCACCTCCTCTTTTTACTCCTCTTAAATGTCTCCGTAGAAAGATTTTCCTCCTAACCGTAGTCAAAATCAGTAACGGAGACAAGTCACATCCCTACCTATTCCACAGTCATCTTACTCTATGTATTCAAGTTTCGATTCTATAGAACTAACGTCCAGCAGATAACGTCAGATACCTCAACTACTTTCAAAGTTTATGCTACATAACACCGTAAATGACCTTGTCATAAAACCACAAAATCTAATACCAATACCACCTTTATGTGTCTCATTATTTAACAAATAACAGAGTCCCACATAGCTTCCTTGACGTCTCCTGTTTTACGAAAATTAAGCCGATCTTTTAATTTAGCCTGTGGTTGTTGAATTTCCTGATCTGCCCATCAAAGTATAGCTACTTCTCATTTATAATTTTATATTTCTAATAAGGCTTGCTAAGGCTATCTCCGCCTCTCCAAGTCCAACTTCTGGCCCCACCGTTGTACATCGTTAATAACGGTTGACCCTCATAAAAGAAAAAAAAATCAGGTCAGTCACTCCCCTGTTAATAGCATCCTACAAGCGCCCCGAGTTAGTTCTGCAATAATGCTGGCTTGCAAATTGGCGCTTAATCGCCAAAGCCTATTTGGTTTATGGGTGGTTGAGGGGATAGGGTCACACTTCCCCTAACAAAAGAGTTTACCCCTAAAAAAAGGTCACATAGCACACAAGGGTATAAAAAATAAGCTAATTATCTAAATTGAACACTTTATCAAATAGTCTAGGTAACATCTACGTGTAAAAAATCACAAGTAGGCCTGCTGACACTACTTGGTACAGGGATATCGTCTTAATTTCTAGTCTTTCCGAACGTAGGTATCATTTACCTTAATTAACACTGTTGCACATCACTATAGAAAAATTATTCCGATTAGCGCTTTCAAGCTTCATAGCTCATCATCATTGACAGTGTTAATTCTGTTTGTGATATAACCACTAACACAACTTTCTTAATTAATTCCTTAATTCTTTTCATCTACTCCGATACTGTTTTTTTTTTATCCGATTCTTAGTGACTTGGATAGTGGGATATTATGACTATAATCCCACATTTCGCTTCGCTCGCATCTCACATTCTATGTTCAAATACACTAATCCGCTGTAGGACGTATTTTTAAACAACAAACTCTGATCTCTTAAACAACACTGGAGAATTTTTGCGAAAAGTTAGACACGATTAACTCATATCCTCATATCCTCGGACAGACAGTTGCAAAATAATAAATAAGAAATTCTAAACCGCCTATAGAGGTCACCATAAAACGGATAAATGATAAGTGTATGTCAAAGAAAATTCTTATGGCACAACTGTATAAAAGCTGAAAGAGGGATCGACCTACGATAGATGGTTGGACGATGTACTAGAAGATCTCAAAAGAAGGTGACGTGAGCATTACGCTGAGATGGCAACGGATAGGAGATGTTGGAGAAGATTGGTGTTGGAGGCCAGGTCTCACGTTGACTGTAGTGTTCAAGAAGCAGAAGAAGAAATCGCCCATAGAAAAGCAGAAATTCCGTTATATTACAAATAAAAAAAAGGATCAATGTATATTTGAGAGAATATCAAAAGATTACCAGACCACAAGTGCCTCAGTACATTCACATGTTGTCAAAGATACATTCTAGTTCAAAAGATACATGGAAACAGAGGTTAGCAACGGAGATGAAATTTCGGAAACTTTGTTAATTTCAAGTGATTAGGGAATTTTGGTAAGAATAAGCACTTTCATAATGATATATAACTAATAAAGTACGGAACTGAAAAACTTATGAGAATGATAGGAAGAATGTTCGAGAAGGTTATAATTGGAGAATATTTACAGGCGGAATGGAAAGAGGGACGAATTACAACGATATTTAAAAAGGGCAATACACGAATTACATCGATATTTAAAAAGGGCAATAGAAAAGACTGCGAAAATTATAGAGACATAAGTGTCATAGCAACAATGGGAATGCTGTATGGTAGGGTGCTAAGAAATAAAATCGAGGAAAATATAGAGGGAAATATTGGAGAAGAACAAGCAGGTTTTACAGCCGGGAGATCATGCGTACACCAGATATACACAATCCAACAGATCGTAGAAAAGAAAAAAAAAGCGAAGAACAGGGAAGTACATCTAGCGTTTATCGTCCTTAGAAAATCATATGATTACAGTACCCAGACAAGAAATGTTTAAAGCTCTATCACAATTGGAAATACCGAAAGTCCTGACGCAAGCAGTAAAACATCTATATAAAAACAACAACGTACAAATTAAAGTAGGTAACAAAATTGTCTGTAGGTTTAAAACATCCAAAGGGTTATTGGAAGGCTGCTCAACATCTCCCACGCTGTTTAAGATATTTTTAGAATATGCATTAACCATGTGGAAACAAAAATGCCATGGAATGGGAATACCGATACGAAACGAACACCTGTACACACTATGCTTCGCCGATGACCAGGTAGTTACAGCCCAGGATGAAGAAGATCTAAGCTACATAGTCAGAAAGCTGAATGAAGAATACACAAAGATGGGATTGGAAATAAACATAAAAAAGACTGAATACTTGGCAATTAGAGATGAAGAAACTACAGATTTAGAAGTAGACGAAAATGTTAAAATTAGAGGAACAGACAAATTCAAGTACCTAGGATTCACACTGAGTAAACAAGGCACAACCGAAGAGGAAATAAAAAGTAGATTAGGGTAGACTAGAACAGGGATTAGACAATTACACAGTGTTATATGGGACAAAAAGATTAGAAAAAGACCAAAAAAATTATATATCAGACCACAGTCCAAAGCATTGTGATGTATGCAGCGGAAGTATGGGTTATTAACAAAAAAAATGAAAGAAAGATTCTTGCAACGGAGATGGAATATTGGAGGAGGTGCTGTGGAATAACGAGAGCAGACCGAATAACAAACGAGGAGATCAGAAGAAGAATGTAAACGCAAAGAAGTGTAATTGACTACATCGAAGAAAAAAGACTGGTGTGGTACGGTCATGTCCGGAGAGCCCAAAATAGGTGGATCAACAAAGTGACGGAATGGAATCCATTAGGAAGGAGAAAAGGGGGAAGACCAAGAAGATCTTGGAGGGACGAAGTGGATGAATATATGCAACGAATAGGACTTGAGGAAGGACAATAGGAACATCGGGAGAATTGGAAAGCCAGGTTGAAGGAAGGGAGACGGCACTAGCTGTAGCAACCCATTATATATATATATATATATATATATATATATATATATATATATGATGTATAAGGGCTCGAGCTATTAAGAAAGAATTTCTCAAAAAAACTCACCAGAAATATTGCCGGAACAACAGCCTACAACAGAAGTCTAGAGTACGCAAGCAAACACATACTATACATATGAACGAGAAACATGTGTTTCAATTAATACTGCATAATTAACTTTCATAAATGACTAAATATGTTTTAACAAGCGGATTCTCACGAATTCAAGAAAAACAGCTTTATCGAACGAGGTTATCAAACAGTAGCAGTTTGATAGCAATTAAGAAAAATTAGCGACAAAGTGCTATATAAAAAAGTAAAAAAAGCAGGAAAAAATATTTCAATAATTACCGGTGTGCAACAATAGGTATAATGTTACGCAGTAAATTAAAGAAGCGTTTTTCAATAATTAAAAAGAAGAAAAAAACTTTCTCATCGAGAAACGAATTCCGGATATACGTGGCAACGCTCAGATTACGGTAGCGTAACATTAGTATCCGCTGTTCGACGGACGGACTTGCAGATGGTACTAATTGTATACCAATTTAAACAGACTTTTTTCGTTACTTTTATGGAATCCACTAGATTTAGTTCCCAGTCGTAGTTGGGTGTTTTTTAATTACTATAATATCTCTGGACATTCGGTTTTATACAGGTTTTATACACGGATGATCATAGTTTTTAGATACACTAATTTCTGAGTATTACAATTATTCCGGTGTTATGAAGGGATGTCATCAAAACCTCTTGCACTGGGTAAAGAGAAGTCTCTCCCAAAGCTCGATGTTAGCAAGAAGTCCTTAAATTATATGTACATAGTAGGCTACATCACTTTATGGGAATGACACTTGAACAGAATGGCAGAATGGGTATCAGGAAGCTAAATTAAGGGTCGGAAGCAATTAAGGAAAATTAAATTCATCGATAAAGTCGTAAACGACGAAATTATAAAAATTACAAAAGAAATTTAAGTTTATGAAAAAAAACGTAGAAGAAACACACGAGACTGGTCAAACATTGATCGAAGGAGCAGCGACGAGTGTACAGTTGGAATACACGGCACGGAGATGACTGCTGTACGCCAGATGTGGAATAGTATGCGGATGCGAAGAGTTTCGCATTATACAGGGAACGCTCCAAACCAGTCAGGGGACTGGGGAATTAAAGAAAAATATACAGCAGTATAGAACAAAACGTATTACGTGTCGCGAACAGCAGTTTGGTGGAACTGAATAGTTAGAAGGGCGTTGCGTTAAACATTCAAGTCAGTTGCACTAAACATATACCGTAACACGCAAACAATAATCCGTTACACGCTACAATCCTACCACTCTGTAGTCATCAGTTTCGCATTATACAGGGAAGGCTCCAAACCAGTCAGGCTCCAATATACAACAGTACATAACAAAACGTATTACGTGTCGCGAACAGCAGTTTGGTGGAACTGAATAGTTAGAAGGGCGTTGCGTTAAACATTCAAGTCAGTTACACTAAACATATACCGTAACACGCAAACAATAATCCGTTACACGCTACAATCCTACCAATCTGTAGTCATCAGTTTCGCATTATACAGGGAAGGCTCCAAACCAGTCAGGCTCCAATATACAACAGTACATAACAAAACGTATTACGTGTCGCGAACAGCAGTTTGGTGGAACTGAATAGTTAGAAGGGCGTTGCGTTAAACATTCAAGTCAGTTGCACTAAACATATACCGTAACACGCAAACAATAATCCGTTACACGCTACAATCCTACCACTCTGTAGTCATCAGTTTCGCATTATACAGGGAAGGCTCCAAACCAGTCAGGCTCCAATATACAACAGTACATAACAAAACGTATTACGTGTCGCGAACAGCAGTTTGCTGGAACTGAATAGTTAGAAGGGCGTTGCGTTAAACATTCAAGTCAGTTACAATAAACATATACCGTAACACGCAAACAATAATCCGTTACACGCTACAATCGTACCACTCTGTAGTCATCAGTTTCGCATTATACAGGGAAGGCTCCAAACCAGTCAGGCTCCAAAATACAACAGTACGTAACAAAACGTATTACGTGTCGCGAACAGCAGTTTGGTGGAACTGAATAGTTAGAAGGGTGTTGCGTTAAACATTCAAGTCAGCTGCACTAAACATATACCGTAACACGCAAACAATAATCCGTTACACGCTACAATCCTACCACTCTGTAGTCATCAGTTTACGCAGTCACCTATACGCTTGATGGCTCATTTTCTGTGTCACCACTGTATGCCGAATTAATTTTTACTTACAGTTTCTATAAATCACTAATCTTCATTTGGTAGGTCTATTGACCTTGCTACATCATTGCAAATAATACCGTACAACAAAGGTTATTCATATTCTACAGCTTCACATACGTATCTTAGAATCTTGTGTATTCTGCGATTTTGTGTTGATTCATAAACGATATTAATTGCTGATATTCTGATTACATTCAAGAAAATTTACGAAACCTACGACCGGCGATAAAATATTAATGTTTCAATAAGAGAGTAGTCATTTTACTAATTAGGCCTAATCGACACATCCGTATGAAAATTTCATAAATACGCTTTATGAATGCACGTTATATTTTATTATGGAAAATAAATTACGTTAATTAAACTACGTAACTTTTCTAATATGGAGAATAAATTGATTCTAGCCTCATCTTATTGGAACACACCTTCGTACTCCTAATAATGGAAATTGTAAAATGTACAGTTTTACATATACGACACAAAACTTTAAGTTTATACGTTTCTAATTTTTTTATGCAACGGAGCTTTGGCCCTGAAATTTAAAGTCTTGAATTAGATCCTAGTTTAACGCTGGAGGTTGTAAAAGCATTTTTTCTTTCCTGAGATCGCGGCTGCCTACCTCAGGAGGCACAGGAGGTCACTTCCACACAATGCTGCACGCTATAACCGATTCGCTACGCTCCCCATTGTCATTCGGAACTCGTTTCTATTATACCGATTAAACGCTCCATCGACCTTTTCACGATTAAATAAAAATAACAAAAAAAAAAGGAGGAAACTTTCAGTAGTAATTTCAAAAGGCAGAGGAGGGGTGCAAAAACAGCGCTCCTCTCCCAATGCGGTGGCGGTGCTTCTGAATTAAAACATAATAAATACCACCACCGTCACTGACCCACCGTAACCAAATCACTGGCAACATTACATTTTCTTGAAAACTAATCAACTGACGATGACTAATTAAACTTTACGCTGCACTTTTCTATTAAACACAACACACACGTTGACTACAGTCGCCGCCGCTTCTCACCTCCTAGTCCCCATCTATTTTTATCTTTCCAATCACCTACTTGTCATTGGACTATTAACTTCGTCCCTCCATGATCTTTTGGGTCTTTCTTTTTTCTTTGTTCCGGGGTCCATTCCAGACTCGAATCAGCCGTCTGTCTTCTGACATACAACGTAAATGGCATACCAGCGCAATCGTCTGCGTTCTGTAGTACGCATATCTTAAATTCATATCGTTTATATATTCTCTTATCAATTTCTGTGAAAATTTAATGAATCTATAATGTATACATAAGCACTTGGAAAATAACATTCAGTAAAATGCCTGACCGCAGCAGAATTAACAGTGCGTTAAGAAAGAGATTTGTCAACTGCTTTGTAAAGAGCATCGAAATGTACGTGTCACGGATACGGCAATCAATAACAAAGAATAGAATGTTTGGAAAGCTTTGACATGTATTTGTGGTGAAGAATGGGAAAATAAACTCAAGAGAGAATTAAGGACTATGAACGAAGAAGAAGTATGAAAATGTATTAAGGGGAATAAATGACAAAAATAAATTAGTTTGTACTAAATAACTCTTTCAGTGCCCGCCTATTAAATTACCCTGGTGTATCTCTGTTAATGCCATAACATCGGGAATATTCAGTTTTTTTTTTGAAATTAATATTCGTTTAACCTTTTGTCAACGTTAATGAAGTAACCATCAAAATAATGAAAAATTTCCTCTTTGATGTTTCCTCTATGAAACATGTACACATACCGATAACAAATAGTTATTTCCTGTCGATTAAACTATGTTTTTCTTACTTTTTGTCGAATTCAAACCTGTATTTTAGTACAATCATGAAACGCTTTTATAACTACAAAGCACCTTTGTACCAAAATAATGAGTTTAGTTTATATTCTACTGCCAAGAAAAAACTGATTAGCGTTATTGTCATAAACAATATTTTGCCATTCTGTGATACATGAAAAATTACTTCACTTTTTAAAAAGTAATTGAAGACATATGACAAAAGGTCCAAAGTAGGTCTGTACCGTTTTTAATGAGCTTATACGGAGTCCATTTGGTCCTGGTGTCTATCCAATTTTCACGATTTTTAGAGCATCCTTAACCTCGGTAACAGAAATTTTGTCTTCCTCAGAAACGATACATCAGAGAGATTTGACATCATTTAACATGACAGTTAATGTCTAAATTTATGTTATTATTTCATAAATACCAAATTATTTCATATTTATTCCATAAACTGCGCTCAAGGCGAAATAGGTAGAGAAATTTATCAGTCTAGTACAACGAAGTGTTCTTTAATGTTTTATGTAACGTATCTATAATCTGATTAAAATTCCTTTCGACATGGCGGACTGCAAAGGGCAGCTCGCTCAGCGACAAATCACTTAGAATTTATAATGCTAGTATATTAACATAAAGGGTGGACACTTTTTGGGACAGGCACTGTACCTTCACTGACAAACGGTTGTTTACACACTGTATTCTCTAATGTGAATGTTTATGTATATTGTAACAAGACCTGTATATGCTGGTTACAAATAAATATTTCTGTATTGTACAAAAAAAAATTTTAATTTAATTAAAAAAAAATTTTTTTATGTTTGTTTATTGTCTAAATAATTAATAAATAATTCTTGTTATGTGTTTTCGTCGAAAATTTAAAATTCTGTAATTTATTTATGTCAATTTATTCACTTCTGGTTAACTGTAAATAAATCTGGAGTTAATCAGATTGTATCACTTCACTAATCGATTGGCGATTTTCTACTATGCTCCAGTATATCACTCTCCTTTAGTAATGGTCGTCTTCCAGTAAGTCCTGTAGTTAATGAAAACTCTTATTTTAACTGGTGAAATAAATTTAAAACCAGATAATTGAATTATTTTGATTTATTGACAATTATTCTGAAAATATCGATTTAAAATCGATATTAATATAAAGTTCGACTCTTCCACAGGGATAATCGATTCTCAATACAGGTTATATTATATAATTATTTTTTGAATGGTTCTTTTAACGGTTATAATTATAATAGTCAGAGAAGGGGCAAGCATAGAAAGTATAACATTAACAAAAGAAATCTTATTAATTAATAAATACACAATTTGATAATAATATATAATGTTTATAATGCACAATTTTATACCCAATGGTGACTGGATGAAATCATTCAAGGCAGGCGCTTTGCATCCTGGGAACCATCATGGCGGCGACTTCACTCATGCAGTATAACAGGAATGGCGTCGCTGGATTTTCTGACAATAAAATTGCCTTCACAACTGTTTTCTGTTCTCCGTAATATTGGATAATGTCTATTGTGTTGTTAGAGGTGTTCTGGTTAAATGTTCCGTGTTCACTGGCTTTAAATGTTTGTATTTGGTGTGTTCAACTTTGTCTGTGTATTGCGAAAAATCGTGAAGTTCGTTTGTAATGTGAATTATTAATGTTTGATAGTTTTATTGGTTTATTTCACTTGTATTCGGTTACGTATTGTTTGTTTTCACTGTTTGTGGTGGTGTTGTTCACTGATTTTATGTTTAATATACCAATTTCGGTAACTCTCGGTTGTTCACTGATTTTAGGCTGAATTTTTACACGCCATTAAAATATTCGCTATATATGTTCTTAGCGCGAGCTAAAACAACCGTTCGCTTCGAATGTTAATTAAGAACTGTTTTACTTCCTTCATCTCCTGAAATATCTTGCCAAGTTAATATTAGAAAAGCATTGTTTCAATCGTCACTCACTTCCCATTCATGTGATTTAAAATACATTATATTCAGAATAATTTTTGGTTATTGATTACTTTCGTGAACTAGTAATTACATAATTGGTTTCTTTAACTCCTTCTGCTTAATTTGACATACAATAGTCCATATTTATAAAGATTTTTGTCAAAATTGCTATATTTATGTCATTTTGGAAATATACGCTCAATATCTGTTTCCTGTCCTTGTCCAAAATTTTAGCCATCTTAGGTGTTATAAATATGATTATAATAAATTTCAGATTGATATAAATCTTTTCCTTTCCTTAATTTCTTACAAATTTATCATTTGATCATTCTTTTAGTTATAATTCATGAATTTACTATTCCTCCTCTGAAATAGTTAGGTATTACATTTTGAAATTTTTTAATAATTTAATACATCTTTTTATATTATTCTTTTAAAGTATAGTTTCAGTTATAGTAGTTGGTGATTGATTCACCTTATATAAATCTCATTAGTTTACTTGGTTTATTAAACCTTCTTACTCAATTATAATGTTATTTGGAATGTATTATTTGGCCTAGATTTTATATTTTTACATATACTGTTTTTCGAATAATGTTATTTCTATACCCCTTCTGACTTTCTAAAGTTAACACAATATTAAATAAAATTTCCTTATATAACTATTGGTACATGTAGCAATGTATTCATGCTCATAATACAAAAACAATATTGAAAATTAATTTCTAGTCTTTAAAGTTAGACATTTTGGTTTTAACTATTTTTTTTTAAATACATAACAAACATTTTATAAATTATTAAAGTATACAGACATACATATAAACATTTTAGGCTGTATGCATACTGTTACATTAATAAACATTCTTATCTTAATCATAATCCTTATTCTACAGTATATACCACCTTGAAATGTGGAGTTCATAGGCTCTAAACATAATTAGCCATTTAATTTTTTATTTATTTATTTTTTTTTTGTTAAACTTAATTGAATTTCAGTCCTTTCTGTTTATATTATGTATTATATTTTAATCCCCTGTCACAGTGATTATTCCCCACCTGCTCTCTTTATCATTTACATTTCTATGAATGTTTTTTGATAAAATGTGGCCTCTTCTATGAAACATTAGAAATATTTTCACAATAATATTTCATGACATGTTATCTCTGTAATTATATATAATATAAAAGTTATTTAATAGCACATAGTTCAAGTAACAGTTACACCTTTACTTGAAGTTTATTATATTTAAATCACTTGCAATGGTACACTTACACTGTTGGTTCTGACTTATATTTGAGTTCTACAATATTCTCAGACCAAACTTTTAGTTATAATGGACTGTGAAGATTTGTTTATTTTATTATATAATAACTTTAGTTGGTGCACTTCTATTCATACTACTAAATACTTTTGTTTATAATTAATTTACATTGCTTTGAGGTTTTGGGGTGTTATACTTTCTTTGGGTGACATTAAAATTTGGTTTGGGGTGTATCATTGTTAATAATAGGTTTATCATGGGTATTCTTCGTAGTTCTCCCATCCTATATCTTCCTTTCTTCTCTTCTTCCTTCTTGGGTTTTCCAAGGTAATTTGGTTTTATTTTGTCCGTTGGTTGGTTCGGGGTATCTTCTTTATTACCTGCTCCTAACCTACCTGGGTATTCTCCTGATTTTATTTAGTTTCTTCGGATTTAACTTTCTTGATACTTTATAGTTGCATTTTTATAATTTAATTATACTTTTCTTTTATGGTGGTGTTTTCCTTGGATATTTAATTATTTTCATTTGATATTCAATTATTTTCATTTGATATTTCTTTTGAGATAATTGTAATTTAATGTATTTATGATCATAATGGAATTATTACTTAGTGGATTATCTGTCATGCTACAGATTGCCCTCCTCCAGAAGTGATTAGTTCAGACTATACTTGGTTTGTCTGAAATAATTGCTTATGATAATTATTATATTTTTTTATTATTCTTGACTTCCTTCCATTTCTAAATTTTTCTCCTCCATATTTGAGCTTACATCTATTTCATTCTTAATTGATCTTCCTTGATAGTAATAGTCATCTGAGTTTCATATTTATTATTTTATTTTCATTTTTCTTCTTGGTGTTTTATCCCTGGGATATTTATTCCCTATCATTCCCTAACACGTGAGCTGGGGCAGTTCAGAGAGGCACTGTACGCTACAAACTCTGCTGGCCAATACTTCACTTCTAATTGAGTACAGAGGCAAATCATCTCTGCTCAAAAACATATTAATACTGCTGGATTTATCTACAGATAGTTATTAAAAAAAATTATTCAAGAATAGTCCATTTTATGACTATTTAAAAAATATCTTTGGATATTTCACTTCGTATATTGCTCAGAGATTTTAATACTCCTATCTCAGTTATTTTTCTGACTTGTTACCTTTATTGTTATCTCAATTCTTATTATGGTGGGAAGCTGTTTCATTAATATAATTATCATTGTTTACTCTAATATAAAGTTTTTGTTATTAATTCTTTATTCTTCTCTGGTTTTTATTACAATCTGATTCTGTTTATTGATAGCATATATTTTCTGATATTTTTGGTTTGTTTCTTAGCTTTTATTTATTCCACTAGTTCCATGTTCTAGCACTTTCTTCTAATTGTCTTTACTACACTCGACATTTATTTCATGATCATATTCATTATTGATTTATTTAATTATATTTATTTTTTGTTCCTTTTCTCAAATTACTTCTCACTGATTTTTTATTCAAATGAATTCTTTAATTATTTTTTAATGAGGTCATTGTTTCTCTTTTTATTACTTCAAAGTGTTATTATTTTATTTCAACACAAGTTTATTCCTTTAATCGCATCACTGGTTTTTATTTCCTTTTATTTAATTTCATAGAATGTTTTCATTCATCATCGGTTGTAATTTGACATTACTGTATATTTTAGAATTGATTTGTTTTATTCTAAATTCTTTTTCTTTTATTTATCATAAATATTTTTCATTAATACTTTGTTTGTAATTTGATATTACAATAAATTTGAATTTTGTTGACTTTAACAAAATTCTTTTCTTTTTGTTCCACAATAGTTTTTTCATAAATATTTTGTAGTCAGTTGTACTTACTATATTTTAGAATTTAGTGGGGGGTTTTTTTTTTATTCAAAATTCTTTCTTATTCTTCCAATATACTGTTTTCATAAATATTGGTAGTAAGTTGTTCTTACTTAATTTTTGAATTTTGTGGGATTTTAACAAAATTCTTTTCCTTTTATTTATATCATAAATGGTTTTCTTAAATAATGGTAGTAAGGTGTTCTTACTATATTTTGGAATTTAGTGGTTTTTTAACAAAATTCTTTTTTTTTATATATTTCAAAAGAACTTTCATAAATCATTTGTAGTAAGTTGTTCTTACTTTGTTTTGAATTTGTTTGTTTTATTAAAAATTTACTCCTCATGATATTTTTTCATGGAAGCCTGGTTATATACACCTTTGATTCTACCAGAACCCATCTCCTTTATCTCATAAGTATTATTGTTTTTGTCCATGGAGACTATGTAGGGTCCAGTGTATAATAGTAACAACTTCTTTGTTATTCCTTCCAGTGAGCTGGGTAATTCCCGATTTTTCAATGATAACTTTTCACCACTTGTATAGGTTATTATTTTACCCACACCTTTTTGATATTTGTTTCGCCGTTTCTCCTGGTCTTCGGCCACCTTGTTGTAAAACTTTATTTTGTCAAAAAAAGTATAAATATTATCTTTTGGGAACTCTAATATTTCTTCGATCTCTCTTGGGGGTTGTTTCTCGTACATGGCGGAGTATGGGGTAATTCCTATGGCTGGGTGGTATGCCAAGTTGAGGAATTCTTCTGTGGCTTCTAGATAGTCTTGCCACCTCCTCTGTTGATTGTGGCAATATGTTCTTAATATTCGCCCCACTTCTCGTAATACTCTCTCTGCCGGGTTACTGCTCGGGTGGTAGACCGAGGTTTTGTAAGTACGAACACCCATAGATAGTATGGTAACCCCCCATTTTTTCCACTTGAATTGGGTTCCGTGGTCTGTAATGATCGAAACTGGTTTTCCGACGTTTGGGAAGTACTGGTCGGTCAATATTCCGAGAATTTTATTAGTAGTTGCCCGATTTGCTGGGTATAGCTTGACGAACTTAGTGAAATGGTCCATCACGATTATCAGATACTTATATCTCTGACGACCACCACTGCGGGGAAATGGTCCGCAGATGTCCAAGAATACCTTTTCCAACTTTGCCTGTGATGTTATAGGAATCATTTGGCCTTCCTTTTTCTCATTCTTAGATTTAACGAGTTGGCAAATGTGGCAACCTTTTATATACTTCCGGACCTTCCGGTTGACATCTTTCATGTGGGAACTCTCCTCCAGGGCCTTTATCACCTTTAAGGCGCCCATATGCCCATATCGAATATGATAATTAATTATTATCTCTTTTTTGATATGGGTTGGAATGATTATCTTCCATGTCTCCTTCCTTAAAGATGGTTTAATGAGTAGAATATCGTTATTAATTTGATAATATCGGGCCGTCCCCTGCTTCTAATCGATTCTTAATAGATCTTAATTTCGGGTCTCCTTGTTGGTGGGTGCTCAGGTTAGCTAATAATGTGGCTAGATCGGCTCTGGTGCTAAGAATGTGGTATATCTTGAGTACACTTTCTTTCTCTCCCTCGAATGTTTGCTTTTCTATGTCAATACGTGACAACACGTCCGCAACGACATTCTTCTTTCCTGGGATGTACTCCCACTTAAGATTGTACTCTTGTAGTAACAGTATCCACCGGGTCAACCTTCCATGACTCAGTTTGCACCTCCTCAGAAATGATATGGACTTATGGTCTGTCCGGACGGTAACGGGGTAACCTAGGATGTAGGTGCGGAATTTGCCACACGCGAACACTACACTTAACAGTTCTTTCTCAGTGACGTGGTAGATCTTTTCGCACTGGTTTAATGCTCTACTTGCGAAGCAAATCACGAGATGTTCGCCCTCCTCATCCTCTTGATATAGCTTTGTGCCGAGGCTAATGTCGCTGGCATCGCAATTCAGGAAGAAAGGTTTACTGAAATCTGGATGGCGAAGTATAATGGGTTCAAGAAATTTTTCTTTAATCAGTTGTAATGTCTCGTTCTGCTCTATACCCCAGATCCATTTATTTTTTTATGACAGTTGCGGTTGAAATTTGGCGGTCAATTCAGAATACTTTTCCTGGAACTTACGATAGTAATTACAGAGTCCCAGGAATGACTGTAATTGCCTTCTATTCCTTGGTATCGGAAATTTCTGAATCGCTTCTACTTTTTCAGCCGACGGTGAGATTCCTTGGTCATTTAATATAAAGCCCAAGAACTGAATTTCCTTGGCTATGAATTGAGATTTTTCCAGCTTGAGCGTGATGTTATTCGCAGCCAATTTCTTCAGCACATGTTCCACACGGTAGCAATGTTCCTCCCATGTCTCTGAGGTCACAAGCAAATCATCTACGTACACGGTGGTGAATTGTAGTGCTTCCTGGCCAAGTATCTGGTCCATGCAGTGCACAAAGACGGCGACCGAATTCACGAGTCCGAAGGGCAATCTCTTAAACTGGTAGTTACGCCCTTCGAATATGAATGCCAGATACTGGCGACTCTGTGGGTGCAATTCCACCTGCCAGTAGCCGCACACCGTGTCCCAGGTACTAAAGTACTTGGTACCGTGGAAACGTTTTAAAATCTCTTCTATCTCACCGGGCGAAGTCCTGTCGTTAATTATCATCTTATTGATTTCTCGCGCATCTAGGCAGAGACGGACTTGTCCGTTTTTCTTAGGAATAGCCACAATAGGACTGGTGTATGGGGATTGGCTACTCTCTATTATGTCACGGTTAATCATCTTACTTATTTCAGCTCTTACAGCTTCCTTTCGTGATTGCGCGATGGGGTATGACTTCCGGTTAAAGTCCACTGTATCTCGAAATTGTAGAGTACACTGGTAGTTTTTTACTTTACCGGACTCGTCAGAAAATACTGATCGGTATTGTTCATAAATTTTTATTAATTTATCCGCTTGGTGTATTGGCAACCTTTCCCTTGTAATACCGCCCCGGAAATCCCTGATTTCCTGGATCTTTTGGGACCATAAATCCTCATTAGAGTTATCGTCTATTATCCGCTCAATCACAGGAGTATTGTTTATATAATTGATTTTACGGATTTGTTGGTGGATATCGCTGGGAATTACTGTATCACTACCAATCAAGTCAGCCGTCCAAGTTTGTCCGTTCGTAAACAGTGATAATTTCTCCGTTCGTAAATCGATTATTGCGGAGTTCCGTCTGAGCACATCGCATCCCACTAATATGTTAAACGGCAGCCCGGTTGCCACTAAGAATTCCATGTCAATCGCTATACCACAGCTAATCACACTGGCTGAAACTTGTCTTCTTATCGTCTTGTTTTGGCGGCCGGTGGCACCTAATAAAATAATATTATTCAACGGCAATGTCGGTAATATTCTTCCGCATTCCCTTTGTATTCTCTCCAATTCTGTCGTACTAATTATTGAGACACTGGAACCAGTATCGATCATTAACCTTGCGGGGACTCCTTCTACCTCCGCATTGATATGTATTATTTCATTATTTATATTATTGTTGGGGCTATTATCATCCTCCTCCAATAATTCGTGTCGAAGGTTTTTTAAATAATTACAACCTATTATTGTGATACGATTTGTGTCAGTTGCTCTTGGCAACTCATTTATATACCCAGGAGTTAGGAGCAGTAATGGGTCTAGGTTATTTATTACTGCCTCCTCCCGTTTAAATGTTCGATATCATCATTATTATGTGTCGCACTGATTGAGGCATCAGTCGGGAGACCTTGAGTGGGTCCCTGTCGCTCTGCGCGATGATCCAACGGTTGTTCGCGGTTTGTCTGCCGTTCAGTATTGTCTAGACTGGTACTCCGTCTAGTCTGATTATACCTTGGTTCGTCACGATCTCGGCTCCTCCGCCGATCCTCATATTCATGGTAGCTGTTGCGTCGCTGATGGTAGTACCTACGTTGGCGACCGTCTTCAGCTCTTATGAAGTTCACCCTCGGTCTAGAAAACCTATTATTACTATTGTTATTATTAGGTTGATACCCACGATTATTATTATAATAACGTTCATTGATATTATAGTTGGGGTTTCTCTGACTATTACCGTTGGGGTTTGGGTAATATGGGTTTCTATTACCCTGATAACCATTATTTGTTCTGTTATTATTTTGATTACCTTGAACGTGGTTATTGTTATTATTATTATTATTGTTATTGTTGTTATTACTTGGTGGATTGGCGCGATTTCCCCGGTATCCATTGTTGTTGTTGTTGGTACCGTTGTTGGTATACGGATAGTTCCTGGGTTCTGGCCGATCATTCCTTCTCCGGCTTTGTCGGTAATACTCCTCGTTCTCATAATTTTCGAGAAGTTCAGTCATGGCCTGTATGGTCTTGATTTGGCTGCCTCTCCTTGCTCGAATTACCTCTTCATCATAGTAATATGACAACTTGTTTATGAGGCATTCTTTTGGTATGGCTGGTTCCAAATGCTTAGCCATACATACTTTGCCAAGGAAGTATACCGTCATTGAGCTACCCACCTGTTGTTTGTAACGGCCGTGACAGATATTGTCACATATCAAATTCTGGGTAGTCTCAGACCAGTATTTCGTCTTAAATAAGCTCTTGAACTGCTGGTAATCTTCGATGTCACTACGGTTGGCCATCCACCAATGATCGGTCATTTCTCGAAATGACTCGTCTAACAACTCCCGGTTATTGACCCATCTGTTGCCCCTATGCTTGGCCATGTACTCCTCTATTCGGGCCAAGAACTCCATGCGCTTTCTTTTATATTGGCGGAAGTTCAACCACTCTCGATTCTCATTCATGGGGAAATTAGTGAAGTTAGTCGGTCGGTTTCGGATTACCTCCATCTCTTCCTGGCTCTGCCGCACTTGACCAGTGATATTGGTCATCACCGCTTCCATCCCGTCGCACCTTTCTGTGACTTGGTTTCGCACCTTACTTATTTCCTCCTGTGTTTCCTTTCGGTTTTCTTCCAACCTTGTCTTATGGTGTTCCTTGATCTGGGTAATCTCGGTATTTATTTCTTCCCTGACTTCTTGTACTTCATTCTCCGTTTGGCGTCATCTTTCGTCCACCTCCCTGATTTGTTGATTTATTATTGTTTCTTCCTCCAATTTTTTAGATATAGCCTTCTTATTGTCGTTGATTTTCCTGTTCAACTCTTCCTTCGCCAACTCTATTCTCTCGTCTACCTTGTTCATGTTTTCCTGGTTGACTAGTTGGTTATCCTCTCTCAATTCTTCCAACTTCTCCCCCATCTTCTCTTCCATTTTCTTGTTATTTTCCCTTAATTCTTCCTTCAATTGTTGGTTGTCACTTTCCATCTTCTTACTGTTTTCTTCAATTCTCTTGTTGGTATTTTCAATCTTTCCTTACATCTTCTTACTGTTTTCATCAATTCTCTTGTTGGTATTTTCAATCTTACGGCCCAATTCTTCCTTTGTGGATTGGTTGTCCTCCTTCAATCCTTCCATCTTGCATTCTATGTTCTTATTCATTTCACCTAAATCTTCTTTTGAGGATCTGAATTCTTGATCCATTTTCTTGCTATTTTCTTCAATTCTCTTGTTTGTATTTTCTATCTTATCCATCAATTCTTCCTTGGTTGATTTGTTTTCTTCCCTTGCGGATTTGAATTCCCGGAGGAACATTTCCATCACTTTGTCCAACTTTGTATCTTCTGTTGACTTGGATTTCTCTAGTTCCTTCTCCTGGAGATTGACATCCCCTGTTTGCGTTAGTATTTCAGGTTGCTCCATTGGTGGTGCGGGTTGTTTAGGTTCCACCGGGGTTAATAACGTTTCCACATTTTCTACGGGTGTTGCCTCCTTGTCTCCCATATCGACTTCCTTTTCGGCCTCTGCCGCCCTCTTCTTAGAAGTCGCACGACGCTGCATGTTGCTTCCTTCTTGATCGTATAACCGTTGCCAAGCTTAATTAGTAATTGGGCAAGTTATTGTAGTCCTTCAATCGCTAATTAAAGCCCTCTAGTTGGACGCCAATTTGTAACAAGACCTGTATATGCTGGTTACAAATAAATATTTCTGCATTGTACAAAAAAAAATTTTAATTTAATTAAAAAAAAAAATTTTTATGTTTGTTTATTGTCTAAATAATTAATAAATAATTCTTGTTATGTGTTTTCGTCGAAAATTTAAAATTCTGTAATTTATTTATGTCAATTTATTCACTTCTGGTTAACTGTAAATAAATCTGGAGTTAATCAGATTGTATCACTTCACTAATCGATTGGCGATTTTCTTCTATGCTCCAGTATATCACTCTCCTTTAGTAATGGTCGTCTTCCAGTAAGTCCTGTAGTTAATGAAAACTCTTATTTTAACTGGTGAAATAAATTTAAAACCAGATAATTGAATTATTTTGATTTATTGACAATTATTCTGAAAATATCGATTTAAAATCGATATTAATATAAAGTTCGACTCTTCCACAGGGATAATCGATTCTCAATACAGGTTATATTATATAATTATTTTTTGAATGGTTCTTTTAACGGTTATAATTATAATAGTCAGAGAAGGGGCAAGCATAGAAAGTATAACATTAACAAAAGAAATCTTATTAATTAATAAATACACAATTTGATAATAATATATAATGTTTATAATGCACAATTTTATACCCAATGGTGACTGGATGAAATCATTCAAGGCAGGCGCTTTGCATCCTGGGAACCATCATGGCGGCGACTTCACTCATGCAGTATAACAGGAATGGCGTCGCTGGATTTTCTGACAATAAAATTGCCTTCACAACTGTTTTCTGTTCTCCGTAATATTGGATAATGTCTATTGTGTTGTTAGAGGTGTTCTGGTTAAATGTTCCGTGTTCACTGGCTTTAAATGTTTGTATTTGGTGTGTTCAACTTTGTCTGTGTATTGCGAAAAATCGCGAAGTTCGTTTGTAATGTGAATTATTAATGTTTGATAGTTTTATTGGTTTATTTCACTTGTATTCGGTTACGTATTGTTTGTTTTCACTGTTTGTGGTGGTGTTGTTCACTGATTTTATGTTTAATATACCAATTTCGGTAACTCTCGGTTGTTCACTGATTTTAGGCTAAATTTTTACACGCCATTAAAATATTCGCTATATATGTTCTTAGCGCGAGCTAAAACAACCGTTCGCTTCGAATGTTAATTAAGAACTGTTTTACTTCCTTCATCTCCTGAAATATCTTGCCAAGTTAATATTAGAAAAGCATTGTTTCAATCGTCACTCACTTCCCATTCATGTGATTTAAAATACATTATATTCAGAATAATTTTTGGTTATTGATTACTTTCGTGAACTAGTAATTACATAATTGGTTTCTTTAACTCCTTCTGCTTAATTTGACATACAATAGTCCATATTTATAAAGATTTTTGTCAAAATTGCTATATTTATGTCATTTTGGAAATATACGCTCAATATCTGTTTCCTGTCCTTGTCCAAAATTTTAGCCATCTTAGGTGTTATAAATATGATTATAATAAATTTCAGATTGATATAAATCTTTTCCTTTCCTTAATTTCTTACAAATTTATCATTTGATCATTCTTTTAGTTATAATTCATGAATTTACTATTCCTCCTCTGAAATAGTTAGGTATTACATTTTGAAATTTTTTAATAATTTAATACATCTTTTTATATTATTCTTTTAAGTATAGTTTCAGTTATAGTAGTTGGTGATTGATTCACCTTATATAAATCTCATTAGTTTACTTGGTTTATTAAACCTTCTTACTCAATTATAATGTTATTTGGAATGTATTATTTGGCCTAGATTTTATATTTTTACATATACTGTTTTTCGAATAATGTTATTTCTATACCCCTTCTGACTTTCTAAAGTTAACACAATATTAAATAAAATTTCCTTATATAACTATTGGTACATGTAGCAATGTATTCATGCTCATAATACAAAAACAATATTGAAAATTAATTTCTAGTCTTTAAAGTTAGACATTTTGGTTTTAACTATTTTTTTTTAAATACATAACAAACATTTTATAAATTATTATAGTATACAGACATACATATAAACATTTTAGGCTGTATGCATACTGTTACATTAATAAACATTCTTATCTTAATCATAATCCTTATTCTACAGTATATACCACCTTGAAATGTGGAGTTCATAGGCTCTAAACATAATTAGCCATTTAATTTTTTATTTATTTATTTTTTTTTGTTAAACTTAATTGAATTTCAGTCCTTTCTGTTTATATTATGTATTATATTTTAATCCCCTGTCACAGTAATTATTCCCCACCTGCTCTCTTTATCATTTACATTTCTATGAATGTTTTTTGATAAAAAGTGGCCTCTTCTATGAAACATTAGAAATATTTTCACAATATTTCATGACATGTTATCTCTGTAATTATATATAATATAAAAGTTATTTAATAGCACATAGTTCAAGTAACAGTTACACCTTTACTTGAAGTTTATTATATTTAAATCACTTGCAATGGTACACTTACACTGTTGGTTCTGACTTATATTTGAGTTCTACAATATTCTCAGACCAAACTTTTAGTTATAATGGACTGTGAAGATTTGTTTATTTTATTATATAATAACTTTAGTTGGTGCACTTCTATTCATACTACTAAATACTTTTGTTTATAATTAATTTGCATTGCTTTGAGGTTTTGGGGTGTTATACTTTCTTTGGGTGACATTAAAATTTGGTTTGGGGTGTATCATTGTTAATAATAGGTTTATTATGGGTATTCTTCGTCGTTCTCCCATCCTATATCTTCCTTTCTTCTCTTCTTCTTCTTGGGTTTTCCAAGGTAATTTGGTTTTATTTTGTCCGTTGGTTGGTTCGGGGTATCTTCTTTATTACCTGCTCCTAACCTACCTGGGTATTCTCCTGATTTTATTTAGTTTCTTCGGATTTAACTTTCTTGATACTTTATAGTTGCATTTTTATAATTTAATTATACTTTTTTTTATGGTGGTGTTTTCCTTTGATATTTAATTATTTTCATTTTATATTCAATTATTTTCATTTGATATTTCTTTTGAGTTAATTGTAATTTAATGTATTTACGATCATAATGGAATTATTACTTAGTGGATTATCTGTCATGCTACAATATTAGTAGAAAATTCACGTTTTTTTAGTAACTATAACTCAACAGCAATTAAACGAATAAGATAGAAATATTTAGATGCCAAGAGGCACCCGTGTACACCGTTTAAGTATCGTGTACGTGAATCGGTTTTTATTGTTAATATGTGTTTCACTTTAATTAAAATTTAATGTCTGATGATCTCGTATGTGGGACATATAGCCTATAGTCGTTCCGAAACTCGTGACAAAGCTACTAGAAGAAGTCACAAGACGGAACTGAAAAAAAAAAATATATTAAGTAAATAAAATGTTGCCTTGCGCGCACCTTGTATAGATCTTTTTGATATTGTAAAGTGTCCCTTCAAATTCCTTCGACCGCCGGGCGCATCTTGTGTAAACCCCATGTATAAACAACTCGTTTATAAAAATGGATGTTACTAGTTTCTAAACGTTTTACACACCATGAACTGCGTTTACTGACCATTGTTTTATCCCATTATTAATAAACAAATAACCCAATTAATAATCAAATTTTAATTATTTTTTGGTCTCTTTCAACTTCATAAGGTTTTTTCTCCAGACAGCAGCCTTTGTTCCAGCTGAAGAGTTTGTCAACATCAAGATAGAAGAATTGTTTTTTTTTTTTTAGTTAACTTATTTCCACGTTCTTATTGCAGATTTCTAGGGTTTTGCCGCTTCTCACTTCTACGCCTACCGACCTCGGCATCCTGTCTTTTTATGACCTTCTGTGATCCTTTCACCATCGCAGCCTCATCTACACCGTCTTTACACATGCATGTCGTCTTACCCATTGCCGATATAGTACTCACCGTAACATCTGTTGAGCAATCGTCATTTCCTGAATTCAGTTTACGTGTTCAGAGCCAATAAGTTTTAAATTTCACATTACTACATATTTATTAAACGAAAAATTGGGGCGAAAAGACACTTGCGTTAGCATGTTATTCACTGTAGTTAAAATCAGATAATCCACAAAACCTGACTATTTCACACTTATTTTATTTTCCCGTGTTCATCGTAGTATTGAAAAACACGTTTCACAATAGGATGATGGTATAAATAAACTGTAACAGCAAGAATACAAAAAGCAAACAAACAAAATCGTTTAGCGACTGGAAACAACTGCCACGACGCCGCAATACTGACAACAACGACAGCGCGGATAATTCATGTAATGTGTTTACAATTCTGACAGGCGGGTGGGGGGGGGAGAAAGTAAATGTTAAGTTAAAGAAACAGAAACAGATGAAGACGTCACGGAGTAAGACAGGAAAAATAATAGGAAAAAAGGAAAGAAATGTATAGATGGGACGACCGAGAGACAACCCGATGGCGAAAGGTAGGTGAAGGTAATACTAAAATAAAGAGAAATAACTTGTGAGAGAAGTTTGTGTGTGTGTGTTTGTGTTGTGTACGACAAATCTAAACGGTCTATAAATTTAATACATATTCTGTATATAAATCCTACCTCTTAGCTGATGTATTCAGATAATACAATGCACTTATAAATCCATCATTCATGCGCACACACGGGGCTCCCCCCGCGCGCGCCCACACACACACATTGCAAAGACGGCACAAAATTTTAATAAAGTGGTATGGAAGCCGTAACAGTGTTAATTTCTTTTCAATAGTATATTGTATTTTACGATGGTACAGAATGGGAATTGCGCATTGACTAAAAATGATATCAGAAATAATGAGCTAATGAACAGGTTATGTCACGTGGCCGATCGCAGAGTCTTAAAACAAAATTCGACTAGCAACAGAAAGGAAGAAAGTGGTAGCAACCGACCACGAAAATATGAAGAGTACGCACAGCTAAGGGCATGAGGAAAGGACGTTGAAGATGATTTTATTTTTAAAAAAAGGAGAAAGATGTGGATGGAAGTCGAAAACGACGACGACGATGACGATGAAGTCTATAATTTTGTGATGAGGACGACGACAACGACGATGATGATGATGATGATGACGACGACGACGACGACGACGACGATGAAGAAGAAATACGCGAGTGGTAATATAACGTACGGCCTAAACGAGATGAAAGAGAACAACAACTAAGTAAGTGTAAGGACAATCAGAAGCAACGACTAAGTTCTAAGTAACATAGAACATGTAAATTAGTGGAGAACAGCACAGATGGCTAGGGAAATTAGGCAGAAAAGAATTCAATCTCACAACGAAATAAAACAAATGTTATCGAAAAAAATCGGAATGAAGTCTTGGTGATTTCCGTCCAGCTTTGTTATTTGCGAATCTATAATGGTTGAAATTTTGAATGTGTGTTGTGGGTGTGGAGCTACCGGGGCTATAGACCCTAGCACATTCACAATAGCAGCAATCGTATTAAAATCTTTAAATTGTCTTAACATTCAAGAACGCTTTACAAAACGTATAGAACGACCGTATCGATAAGAAAGTGACAAACAAGTTACAAAAGTAGAACACCAAATCGCTGTATCGCGACTGACTTCACAACACTATTCCTGTGTATCTGTGAACACGCGCCTGTGTGTCTAAGTGAAAAAATAGAGAGAGAGGGGGGATTATGCTAACTGACTGTAGTCTCTCGTTCAATAAACAATGCTCGCGGACACACACAAGAGAACAGCACACCCATTGCGTGATGCAAAATAAAAGTCAAATTATTTTGTAAAAAACACACCCAATTGTATATAGTAAAAAAGACATTTTTTTGAAGGCCAAGCTGGTAAAAAAGAAGTACTGTATAAATATTCGGTAGAACCTTACAAATACTTGATGCAGATTTATGAGCGGATACGCCATTACTAAAAGCTGTGTATTCTTCCCCGTCTTGCTCTCTTTCTCTCAGACACTCTCTCCTACTCCCTCACTTTTCTATCTTTCTTCCCTCTCGGCGGGGCGCAAACACTTTCATGATACGTAAAATACACAGCTTATTCAAATGCGAAGAGAAAACTTATTGCATAGTACAAGGAGTGGTACCACGAGAAAGAGAGAGTCTGTATAGTTTCCAATTGTCTTTTTCAGTGTACTGTGTGTTCATAAAACACCCGGGTATTCTTCTTCGGTTCTCTGTGGCGTGTTAAACTGCCCATAAACGCTCACTGGCCAGCCACGGAATGTTACTAACTTCTTTGTGCGAAGTGCTGTGTGTGCTGTGTACACGCGCGCGCGTACTCCCGTACTATAGTGTATGACGGCGACGGTGAATGTCCGTGGACCCACAACGACACCGATCCTCACGTAAATTGATGCCAATTACATTTTATGTTTCTGCTTGCAAGAAGCACACTCTCTCGCACAATCGTTTCAGTGAAATAAGCAATGTACTCTTCTTCGCAGTTTCGATCTGGCTTCTCTCTCTCTCTCTATCTCTCTCTCACTGTCTCTCTCTCTCTCTCTCTCTCTCTCTCTCTCTCTCTCTCTCTCTCTCTCTCTCTCTCTCTCTCTCTCGGATCTCTGCTACATTACGTTCTTCTCTTTTCGTTCTATCTCTTGTCTCTTCGGTCTATAGCTGTCAATTTATCTCTCTCCTTCTACCCTATCTATCTGTTCATTTGTCTTTCGCTATCTTTCTGCGCGCGAGGTACGAAAACCATACAGTTATGCTGATATTATTTGGAAACAAACTGAATTTCCTCATTAATGCCCCTCAGCCGGCATTACACATTGTAATTACTCCATAGTCTTACAAACGTTCTGATGATAAAAACAGTTAAATTTATAGTTTGAAAATACTTATAATAAGTTGAAATGTAACAGTACTTAACAATATAAATTATCATCACCATCGTCATTAGAACCAGCAACACTGTATCCCAATACTGAGTAGCCTTTACCCTGTCTTAGTTGAGATCATTAATCGCCTGCTTTCTTCACAACGAACTGAAGCTGAGTGAACTGTTGCTAAAGTGAAGTATCGGATCGACAGAAGGAGACCAACGGAGACTTTTTAATTGGGTCTGATAGTAGAAAAACTAGCGCCTTTACATACATACGCACATTACTCAGGAGCCTTCTGCACGCACATTACTCAGGAGCACTTCGTCTTGCCAAATTAGCGAAGTGCGGATATGTCCGTGCGTCGTATTTATTTGAATTTGATTGTGAGATACTTTCGCAATAGATCGTTATTATTTCTACGTGATTTGTGATTCATATATAATGACGTCTCGTGCTTGTGAAGAAGAATACTAAATCAAGCGAAAATATGACAGAAGTCATTAAATTTGGCAGCCATAAAATTCTTGACTAAAGATGGATGTACAGCTGAAAACATCAAACGGTCGGTTCAGAAACGTGCATTGGGAGGCAGCGTTGGACCAGAGGCAATGTTCGAAAAAGGGTCGATAAGTTTAAGACAGGGCAAACTTCCATAAACACCAAACAACGAAGTGAAAGGCCAGCACGAACTGACGACAACCAACACCGAGTTCATAACAGGATTCTTGCATATCAGCGAATCACGCAATTGTCGCAAGCTTGAATTGTGGGCACGATGCTGTGCAAAGGATTGTATAGGACCAAGACTAGCGGAAAGTGGATGCCTCATCAGTTAACACCTCCTTTGAAAGACAGAAGAATGGATGTGTGTTGAAAACGAATGACCACGTTTGAAGCCGATGAATAGATCGCATTTCTAATTTTTTGACTAAGGATTAGACTTAAGTGTAACAGCACGACCCGAGACTATGAGGCACGCAATCGATGGAGCAGTGATGCAGTACTTCACATAGGCCTAGGAAGTTCAAAAGTTAGTAGTGCACAACCAAGGTGTTTTTTTCTAGGATCGACAGAGTAATTGCTGGATTTTTTTGAACAGAGCTCGACAGTGAACAGTGAGCGGTACATTGCGCTATTGAAAGTACTCCAAGAAGTCATCAAAAGAAAACGGCCTGAGACTGATCTTCATGTCATACAATTGCTAGGCCTCACACGTCTCTATCCACAAATGGGGTGGCTCAGTGGTTCCCCATCCTTTATCTTACACCTTCAGACTTTCACCTCTTTTCTACAGTGAAAGAGGGCCTTCAGGATGTCAGATTCAGTGAAACAGAAGAGAGTATTCTACAGTGTTTCACACTATATGTTTTCCACAAGTGTGTACAAAGGTGGCTCAAATGTATTGAGTGCAACGGGGACTATTTTGAATACTGATACTCTGTGCACAAAGTTTCAATGTAAATGTGTGTATAATTTCACATATAAACTTCCGTTAATAAATAAATTACGAGCAGACACTTTTTCGGTACAAAACTCGAATATCACACGTAATTTTGGGAAACGTTAGATTCCTGTTGGACAAAAAGGGTGAATCCAATATTTTCTATTGACTGATTCTTTCAATAAATGCTTTTTCAACTGCACACGTAATTTTTAATTTTTAATGCATCACGTTTATTTACATATATGTAAATAATATTATAATATTTACACGGCCTATAAATTTAAAAATGGAAGTAAATAGTATATAATTATTTTAGAATTCTACTGTTACTCAGTAATTTTGTGTATTGTAAACACGCGCGCACACACACACAACTTTTACAGTATATAACACGTTATAAATAACACACGTTTTGTGCGTGCGTCTGTTGCAACGATACATATTTACACATACGCCCAAGTAACATTTTTTTGTAAGCTTACATGTAAACAAATCAGACAGGTAAAATCAAACCATTCTGAACATGTTATGTAACACCTGATTTGAACAATTATTTAAATGCAAACGAGGGGTGAGACGGTGTGCATATGTGTGTGTGTGAGGGCGCGGGCGCGCGTATTTTGGTTGTGTGTGTCCTGCTTGTCCACACCTGTTTGTACTGCATGAAACCATGTCTCTCTGTACCTACCGTACGTATTTTATTTGTGTGAGTGAACTCTGGTTAAAACACGTATAAAGACCTATGTTTATTTAATAAAATTCGCAGATTTAAAAAATATAGCGAATCGAACAGTGCCATTAGAGGAGGAGTGAAGAGACGCGTGTGTGGATGTGATGAGTCCGAATTGCGCGAATAATTAATGAGTGAGATTGCGAAATACTCGGGTGATTAATACGTCATAAACAATTAATTTATATGCACATAACGGGTAAAAAATCACGAATCTTAGGGAACTAATGATTTGCACGATAACCCTGTCAGTAGTGCAAAAACAGGCGAGAGAGCGGTTTGTGTAAATCCGACGATTCACAGGCCAGAACAAAATTTAACAAACCCAGCGAAATCTAACCTGTCGATTTATACAGACTATAAATAACTATTTATTTATACAGACTATTCCGAACAAAGGGAGTGACGCTTGTAATAACCATGGAGTCGATATGTCTGTCTGATTCTCGACGTAGAATCTTCATCAGCAGCAACGATCGACGTGGGAACCAGAATCATCACCATCATGATCAACCCGATGCAGTATTCAACACACACACACACGCGCGCGCGCGCGCACACAGTATCTTCGCAACGGTAACACAGAAGTAAAAGCAGATGAAAAAAGAACCATTTTTTATAAATAAAAAGTATAAAGGAACTGAAATATAGTATAAATAAATAAAAAGTAAATTCATAATTGTACATAGTGTAAATATACGGATTCAAATAATTACATGTAATTTTACTATTTGTTGCTTATAACTTTGATATGTAATTTAAAAGAGGAGCACAATAGCTTCTATTTCTTAAACTGAAGTTCGCCTAAATATTACTTTTATTAATCTATTATGAGTAAATTTATCTATTTTATGTAATTAATATAATAGTACTTTTATATATGATTTGCAAAATTTAAAAAGTAATGATTCAAATTCAATAATTTATGTCAGACACTGAAGCAATTGAAATATTTAGGCCTACATAATTGTTTTCATGTAAGTGTTTTTATGTTTTTATCTTCTTTCTGTGTGATTACAGTATATCAATACTATGTTTGTACGCTTCTTAAAAGAGGAAATATATTTTAGACTTATATTTAGTTTCTTTTAATATTTTATTTCTTAAAATAAACGTTAATAAATCAATAATTTTTCTTTTTCATATTAAGTAGTTACTTCATGCCACAAATATCTTTCTCCTCTATACTAACAAAAGATTTATCGTGCAGCAGTATACTGAACGTAACGAAATCCTACACAAATCCTACGACTTGGCCGGTGAATTAAACACTATACAAGCCGGTACCAATCTGAGAGCTTGACCTTGAAACAGTTCCGACAGGCGGGATAAGGAAGGACGGGTTGTATGCAGTTGGAACTGAAAACATCCGCTGTCAACGGATGAGTGGATTTTTTTTACTTCAGTGTACGGCTACGCCTCGAAGTGTATTGTGTAATTTGTGTTGTACCATTTTGTTTATACTCGTTGGTGCGTCTTGTTAGTGTAGTGAGTCTTCAATTGTGTATTATATTTTTTGTGTTTGTGCTTCGCAATTTTGGCAAATATGTCAGAGTTTGTATCAAAATTAAAAGGCAAGAAACTACATAGTCAGAGCAGGGAAATAATAAAAAACGTTTACGATTTCATGAAAAAAGAAGCACAAGCAATAATGGAAACTGGAAAATGTAACGACGGCTTTATTGTACCCATTCAAGAGAGAACAGCAGCCGCATGTGGAGTTTCAAAGACGGTAGTTCAGACAGTATTGCCAGAAGCCAAGAAAATGGGTGAGGATGGCAGTCCAACATGTTCATTTTCGACTCCAAAGAAATATAAAAGGGACAAACCCGTTACTAGTATCGACGATTTCGATAAATGCGTTGTTCGTAGAACCGTTCATGAAGTGTATGCGGCTGAACGGAGACTTCCAACCGCAGATATAATTAGGAAAAAACTTGAAGAAAAGATTAATTTTAAAGGTAGCGACCGTAGTTTAAGAGTCATTTTGAAATCGCTAGGTTTTAAGTGGAAAGCTACCCCAAGTAATAGGAAAGTTCTTATTGAAAAGAGTGACTTACGCCAAAAGCGTATTCACTATTTAAAATGTCTTATTAAGCACAGGGAAGAGAAAAGACCAATTGTTTATGTGGACGAGTCATATATTCTCTCTAGTTATGTGTCATCTAAATCGTGGAGAGACGACAGTGCAAAATGTATACACCGGCCAGTATCTAAAGCCGAAAGGCTGATAATTATCAACGCTGGAGGCGAAATGGGTTGCATACCGAATTGTCTTTTAATGTGGGAAGGCTGGAAGAAAGAGTGGCGATTATCATGACCAATGAATAAAGACAATTACATAAAATGGTTACAAGAGAAACTTCTTCCCAACCTACCTCCTGAATGTGTTGTTGTAATGGATAATGCAGCCTATCACAATGTGGAGATAAATAAGGCACCCACCTCGAATTCCAAAAATGAGAATATGGTAAAATGGTTAGAGGATAACAGTGTCCCATTTTCGACAAATATGTTGAAGCCTGAACTTTTAACGCTTATAAAAAACCACCAGAGTAACAAGAAAACGTACGTAGTTGACGAGCTACTGAAATCACATGGTCATACGACACTGCGACTTCCGCCATATCATCCCGATTTAAACCCGATCGAGATGATATGGTCTATCGTGAAAGGCCATGTTGCAAAACACAATACTACATTTAAAATGAATGATGTATTTGCCTCGTGTGAACGAAAATTTGCTGAACTGTCCGAAGATGACTCGACATCTCTGTGTGATAGAGTTAAAAGATTAGAGAGGGAATACTGTGAAAGAGACATAATTATTGACGAAGAAACCGATAGGTTTGTGATTTCATTACATAGTGAGAGTGACAGTGATTGTGAGCCGCAAACAGATTCCGACGCAGATATGTGCGGTATCGAAATGTTTCCTGACTGAAAGGACGTTCAGTAGACATCAGTCGTAATAATTTAGATAGTGCGTTTATTATATTTCCAATTTTATTTACTGTATTAATTTACCCTGTAACTCTTACGACAAACGTGTATTTAGACATCGTTAAATGTAAATAACTTGTATGCAGTGTTTACTTTAATGCATTTTTTACGAAAAATAGTGCAAGGAAATCGAGTGTTTGGTAGAAACAACAGAAGCTCATAAAAACAAAGTACTTGGTGTCCTGGACATTATGGTAAGTTGTATTTACGATGTTTAGGATATTAGTTTGTATTTACTTTATTTCAAAACGTGTTTTACATTTTCAGTATGCAATAGATTGGCCTATTCTTTGAATTATGTGTAGCGTCCGCGCGCGCGCGCGCGCGCTTTCATATCGGAGTATTTGGATCTTTGAAATATTAAACAACGAAAAAACTATACGAATTTGTTTGTATTTATTTTATTTTCTTATTTCAACGGATATTTCGTTGACTCATAATTGTTCAGTATAGTCAACGTTGTTTATAAACTATAAATTTTGTTTTACGATTTTAAACAATACTGATTCAACGAAATAGGCGTATAAGAAAACAATGCGCGCGTGCGCGCGTGTGTGTGTTTAATATTATAACATACAAGCTTACACACCCCACCCCACCATGTATACATAAGCACAACACAGCTCCCGTCTTTTCTGTTAATGCTCCGCTACGCTCTGCTTACATCCTTGATATCTCAAAACTTTTCCTCAATACTTTCTCACTTTCTCGGATTGTGATCTTAAAATTTTACTTGGACTTTCAGAAAACGGTTAAGCAAAAAAAAAGTATAGGTCATCGCTTTGGAAAAAAAGTTCCCCGCTGGATGAAAAAATGCTTACGCTCGCGTACTTATTCGATGCCTCTTTGAAGAAATTTACAATATTACATTAATAATTTACAGCTTTAGTATTCAACTACTACTCAGAAAATGTATAAATTTAAGTATACCAAAGATTTGTTATAAATGAGCGCAAACTATTAAAATATGATCCGGTATAAAGTAATGCAAATAGTCACCTATAGAGTAACGGCACAATATTTTTAAGTTGACTATTAGCTGTTGTCCTTGCCAGCTGTCGTCAAGGTCAAGCTCGTAGATTGGTACCGGCGTGTGTACAGTTGCGTTCGGCACTACCAAGGAAATGTCATTATATAATTGTAATTTTGCAACACACACACACACACACACAATTAATCAGTAATTAATTAATTGCACTTTTCCTATAATAAGTAATATATAATATAAACGGAAAGACAGAAATAATCAGTCGACAAAGACGGAGCTGCCTGCCTTTGAAAAGATGAACAATAGCATGAAGATTAACAAACCCTTGTATTTAAAATGATAGAAATTAATCAGTGGAATGACTACGAATGACAAACGCGAATGACCCAAAAATAGCGAATGCATAGAATAATGTAGAAACTATGCAATGAACACTACATGGAGAGATAGAAAACTAACAGGAGACATGCCTCCAATAATGCCTCTCATTGAAATACTAAACCTGTCTATAAGTGAATCACTCTCTCAATCATCAGAGGCTCGCGTAACTGAGTGCACCATTATTCTCTGCCATGTGACACGTTCTGGATGAGAAGGCAGGTCAGTACACTATTCGACTTTGGTATTAACGAGAGACGTTTATTGGGGGCTGGTGGTTCCAAATTTTGGTGGTTGCAGTAGTTCGTTGAGTGGATGGGAGAGGGATTAAAAGACATTAAACTATCATAATCACAGTTATACAAAATTATTACTATAATTTTATAAACCTCAAACAACGGATAACGTTTGAAGTTGTGTCACTACACCTGACACAACTTATAAATCAAGAAGGTTGTGCTGATTTCATGACACACACAACTAAGTTGCGCTACAACGCTACTAGCGGAGCGTTGCAGAAACTTTGCAACCACCAAGCTTACATTGAGAACATAGGACAATTGTGAAGAGTAGCGCACGTCCTCCCATATGTCTGTGTATTAAGGTCTGCCATTTACTGTTGAAGTTGCAAGCGGCGTACAACCACCAGCCTGCGCGCCACTTTTGAATTGTTGCATTTCGTTATGGGTGCGAGGTGTCTTTTTGCACCCGTGGCTTGAGTGCAGATTCTGGATCGAGTCCAATGGCTGCCAGTAGGTTTGAATTGTACGACAACATTGCCACGTAGAATCTGATACCGGTCTCCGTTGAAAATGACGGTTTTAGCTGCTTAATGTTTTCGTATACTATTTTACAGTTTAGTTATTCTATATTGGCGGTTGTGCAACGCTGGAACCATAACACTGAAAGAATGTAAGATAAGTCCAAGAAAGAGCTTGTTCGATCGTGTGGTTACAAAACGGAGTCTTAAACAGAAGTGCGATGAAATACCTGACCTGATGAAAACGGCCGTTCTGAATGTGACTATCCACTAATCCTAGCATTGACAGTGATATTTTTGGTCGGTGGAGAAGCACTTTCAACTTGCCATTTACACGGTGAGCCTACACAGAATGCAATGGTTTATGTTCAGCCATTTAACTTCACTGGCACAAGCCTCCAACAAAGCCGAGATCCTTTAAAAGAAGGTTTTTCTGTCGGTGGTTCGTGTTAGGCTATTGCAAAGCAGAAATAATATGTCTGTTTTACTGGCAGCTGGTATTTATAGTGTTTAGGAGCGGAACGATTTGTCACATTCATGAGAAACACGAAATGAGTGGGAACTGGTTTAATCAGTCGAAGATGACGACGGCGCATCGATTGTCTCACGCAGATTGCTTTGGGAAAAGTTTAATACGACGAAATTATTGTTTCATTAAAATCACGTACAATCACTGTCACGATTCTTTCTATTAATAAAATCCCGAAAAATGGTAATTACATAATAATAATAATCATCACAGATTTCACCATCATGAGTACCTTACTATCAACGAACAGACTTCAGAAAATAAATTTATGAGTCGATGCCGTAACAAAAATGTATAATTTTATAATGTCGTCATCAAAAACTAAATTAGTATCATTCATTTGGTTTTCGTAAATTAGATATATAACCGCTGGCATATAACCAATTTACATAAACTTCAAGATATTCACAGTTTTTATATATATTAATTTTATTCATATTAGCTTACTATTAAACAAATAGTAGTACTTAGTTCATTTTAATTACTTGTTCAGCGTAGTTTGAAGATATGTACAAAACAAAATGCAAAAATCATTTATGTATCAATCTTCAATGGTCACCAACTTCTGTGTTTTTAACATAATAAATTGAATTTTGCAAGTAGAAGAATCGACTAGCAGGTCTTGGCTGCTAGAAATTACAGTACCATTAAATCATCAACTGAGTATAGTTCCAGAATCAATAGACCAATAGGCACTACTCCCAGACCCATGGGTTTAGAATAACTATGTTGTTTTCCTATTGCTATCCCTTTTCTTTTTCACCGTTGTCGCATTACTGATAGCGTTTATTTATATATTCGTTCTCCTCCCACTATTTGCGGATGATTGATACGACTGTAGTTGTTTTATTTCTCTCTCTCATAAACATGTGTGTCAACTCATTAATTCTATATAATAATGGCTCCCGTCGATACCACCGAAGTAGCTTAGGAGAAGGCAGGGTAGGCTGCCTTATGTGAGCCATTCGGCATACAAGGAAGGCAGTGTGGCCAGCACTACGCTTCAGCCGCCCATTATTATCCCCAGGATGTTATCCCAGGTACTCATTTTCAACAGGCTGAGTCGACCTGGGGGTTGAAAAACGCACCTTGATTTAATGGTGCGGGCCCGGAACCTCTAGATTAGTAGCCAGGTGCCATACCCACTGGTCTACTGAGCCTCCTCCTCATTAATTCTATACTTCTGCTAATCTTCACTATCCTCAGTACTTCTCTCTTCACTTTCCGTGCCCGTGCAACCTTATTCAAACTTCAACTTGGCCACTAACATTACTTGATTTAGCGCGTTTCTCTGACATGTGTAATTATTCTTTTAACAATGCTGCTGTAAATAATTTGTTTGTTAGTTTTGATTAAACTTTGTTCCCAAAATTTTTCGTCCACCACGAACGTGTTTTTCACCTTACATAGTCTACCTTGTACATGTTCCATTCTATACTTGTTTTTAGTATTAGGCGTTTACATTCTTTGGCAGTGCTGTATGCTACACCCGACTCCTAGAACTATAGGCCTTCTTTGTTACGTTCTTCGGATACACATAATTTCGGTTTTCTTTGTACGTACTCTAGTTCTCACTATCTTTATTCCCCTTTCATTTCACTTAGACACAAATACAAGAGCCTTGTGGGCTTATGCTAAAGCTTTTAATGAACCATAATATACTTTGATTAAAGGTATTCCCGGTTTTTTGTATTTTATATTAAACGTGTATTTTTATAACGTTATGTACATCTTAAAAAGTGTAGTGACATGAAACATTCTTAGTTAATGCTTTACGTATCTACAAAATCTTCAGTGTTTTCCTCTTACTTGCACTTTGGCTATACCGTGTCATAAAAATGTTTACTGTATTCTTCGACTTGATATCTGATATTCATGTGCATGATTTTTTTGTCTTACGTTTACTGCAATTTATGAGGGGTAGATTTTTGAACCAAACTATCCTTCTTAAATTTAATTGTATTAAACTACCTTAGTCAACTACGCGATGTAGTCTAGTTTTGATTTCTCTCACTCATGTGATGATGTAAAAGGGATGATGTTACACCTTGCTGACACCAATCCAACTTGCTCCTCTGCTTACTTGTCTTCATACGTTTTACAGTTATTCTGATCTTCGTATTTTCTATTAACGAACTTGTAACTAAAAGTACCCTACAATTTCTTACATGCATATACACTTCTACATTTAATTTATTTAATATTTATAAATCCTTTATGTTTTATTCCCTTATTTGGTACATGTTTCGGAAAGCGTATTGTTTCCATCTTCAGCCTTAATGATTTTTTATGAATAAAACATCTTGAGGTAAAGAATTTATAAATATTAAATAAATTATATATGCACGAAGAAATAGACTGTAGCAAAAAGTGTTTAAACTTCTATATTTATATAATTATATGTTACATTTATATTTTCTCACAATTATTCTTGTTGTAATTATTATTATTAATAATAAATAATATTTGTTATTCAAATAGAAGCTTAAAATATTTGTTATTTCTTTATACAAGCTTTTATTTTTTATTTAATTACACTGTTTCGACAGTATTAACTGTCATCTTCAGAACATACAAAATATTAGATTCTTGTATTTTTGTATATAATAAAATATTTGTGTATTCTGAAAATGACGGTTAATACTGACGAACACTGTGTTCTTCTTCACTTCAACCATTAGACTTGAAGCCTATTCCGTCTTCACAGCCACCGTTTTCTTGGCCTGCCTCTATCTCGTTCTCCAAGAGGCTTATTACTAGATTATCATTTTTGGTATTCTCGAGTCACCCATTCTACTTATGTGTTGTATCCAGTATTTTGTTTAAATTTATCGTTTATCAGGTATATATTCCGCTCTTGCCTTACGACTGCATTTCTTATGTGATCTCTTAGAATACATCTTTTGATTCTCCTTAAGAATTTCATTTCAGCAGATTGAATTCGTTTTCTCTGATTTTGGGTGAGTGTCCATGATTCACTCCCGTACAGCAATACTGGTGCCGCCATTACTTTATAAAATTTCAATTGTGTATCTTTTCGTACTTTCTTTCCCAAAGTCTTGTGCCATACATCATCTGGTATCTGTTAATTTTATTTTTATTTTATTATCGATATCGTTTTCATATTCCTAGCTTACGTCGCACCCTAGATACCTGTAGTGGGATATTTGTCCAATAATTTTATTGTCTATTACTATTTTCGAGCTTACTGGGAATTTTCCTTTAAATGCCATTATTTTAGCCTTTGTCGTGAAAAGTTTTAAGTTATATTCCTGGCAAATTTTACTGAGATGATACACTGCTTGTTGTAATTAATTAATTATCGGGAAGTAAGTAGATTCCAGGACCATTCCTTGTTTCCATTGCCTTAATATATATGTTAAATAAAGTAAATTATAGTAAAAAATAAAACCATAAAATAGTTTTTGTGAATTTAGAATTTGACTTGCTAGACCGTAGCAAAATAGTTTTTGTGAATATAGAATTTGACTTGCTAGACCGTAAAGTGCGAAATGATGTTCAAAGAATTATTCATAATAAATACTTAAATCAGTTACGTAAGTTAAACAAGTTGAAAATGTTTAAGGTTAGTAATAGCGGTAATTATTATAATAGACAATGCGGGCATAATAACAAATTTTCTAACCATATATTTTATCAACGTTTTATGAATTTGACCAACGTAACTTTTAATAGTTTTGAAACTAAACTGATCGAAAAGGGTTTCAAATATAATATACAACCGTCAAATTATAAAAAGGAGTTTGAAATTTTAGGTGTGGATTGTGAGTTAGCTTGTAATAAGTACAATAAATTTCATGAAAATTCCGAATCTATACCATTGAACAAATACATTGTAGCGGATAAATTAACTTCTCTTTATGCTAAACAAATTAAGACTCTACCATTTAACAATAAAAATAGACTAACTATTAATTCAATTAAGAGAAAATCTGTAGTTAATAATATAATATTTACCCGCGCTGACAAGGGCAATACTGTTATTGCTATCGACAAAGGCGAATATGTAAATAAGACACTTGAATGTTTGAACTCTTTTGAACCCATTGATATTAACCCGACTTTTAAATTTCAAATAGATGTTAAACAGGCTATAAAGAATTGTTCTTTCTTTGATAATCGAGATTTGGATTTTTTATCGGTAATGAATCCTCAGCCACCAAAGCTTTACTCTTTAATTAAATTGCATAAGGATAACCATCCAATTAGACCAGTGGTATCATATGTAACTGCTCCTTCTGTTAAATTATCTAAAAGACTAATTAAGATTATACAAACACAATGCAAATTTCAATCAACACATAGTATTAAAAATTCACTAGACTTAATTAACAGAATTAAAGATTCACATATCCCAGACAAAGCTGTTTTATTATCATTTGATGTGAAGAATTTGTTTCCGAGTATTCCACCGACTGATGTAATAGATATTGTAGAAAAATTATTAATTGAAAATTGTAATAACCCCTTTATGAGAGAGGATATCTTGAATTTACTGAAGGTTTGCCTTAATCAAAACTACTTTGAATTTAATGGAAAGATCTATATTGGCAAAGAAGGGCTTGCAATGGGAAATCCACTTAGCCCTTTGGCAGCTGAAATCTTTATGGACTACATAGAAACTAAAATTAGAGCACACCCTTATTTCAGATTGTTTATTTTTTGGTATAGATATGTGGACGATATTTTAGCAATTTTTCTAGGTACACGTAGACAATTACAGATCTTTCTTAATTTTATTAACAATTTACACAAAAATATTAGCTTTACCTTAGAATTAGAAGATAACAATAGTATCAATTTTTTAGACCTTACAATAACAAAATGCAATAATAAATTAGACTTTGGTATTTTTCATAAGCCTACACATACAGATATGACAATACACATTACTTCCACACATCCATACTCACATAAATTGGCTGGTTTTCACAGTTTTATCCACAGACTAGTTAGTATTCCGTTATCAGACTCAAATTTCCAATCAGAACTTAACATTATTAAACAAATAGCTGTCAACAATGGTTACCAACCTAGCCTCATAGATCACTTGTTAAACAAAAAATTTTATTCACAAGCTTTAAAACTAGTTTACCCTCCCTCAACACAGATTAAAAGATATCACACTCTCACCTACATAGGTTCTGCTTCTGATAATATTGGTAAATATTTCACACAAAGGAATGTAAATATAGCTTTTAAGACGCAGTCTTCTTTGGGAAAATATATTAAAAATAATAAGACTAAAACAGATAAACTGCAAAAGTCTGGTGTTTACAAATTATCCTGTGGGTCTTGTAATAAAGTGTATATCGGACAGACAGGTAGATCTTTCGAAAAAAGAATGTATGGTCACAATTATAGTTTTAGATATAATGATGGCAAATCAAATTATGCAAATCACTTGTTAGAAAAAGACCATAGTTATAATGACAATTTTGAAATTTTACATTTATCTGATAAAGGTCCAAAGCTTGATTTATTAGAAACCCTTGAAATTAATAAACACAAATATTTAAATGTATTATTAAATGATCAGTTAGATCTAAATAGCTCGCCTCTGCTTAATTTGTATAAATAGACTTGGTATATGTTATGTTATATGTTTGTGTAATGTGTATAAATCTTATTGACACGAGATTACTATCGCTCTCTATACAACAGCACTTGTATTATATTTTATATTCTGTATCGTTTGTACGAAAATTAGTCAGCTTATACCATCTGATGAAGGCACTGTGTTGCCGAAACAGCTGTCATGGTTTTATAATTTTTAATAAATTGACGAGTGGAAATCACAAAAACTATTTTTTGGTTTTATTTTTTACTATAATTTACAATGGATTTTCACCAAGTAAAGGCATCAAGCATTAATTATTTAAATAAAGTAGGTGATAAACTGGACCTGTCTAACACCTCTGCTAACAGTAATGGGTTCTGTTTTCACCTTCCCGGTGTTTATAATAATGTTCGTTCTTTCATTAGGCTTTTTATTACTTCTATTATATGATGTTGGTATCCTTTTTGCTCTAATATTTTCCACAGTATGTCTCTATTCACCCGATAAAATGGTTCTTCATAGTCTATGAAGGCTATCTCTAGATTGAATTCTCTTCTTTTTTCGATCAATTGGCGCATAATTGTGACATTATCACTACAAGATCTTCCTTTTCTAAATCCAGATTGTTCTTCAAGGAGAAAAGCGTCTGCAGTATTCTTTAGTATGTTATTAATTATCCTTGTATATAATTTGTAGGCCATATACAACAGGCTTACGCCTCGATAACTTTCACAGTCATTTCTGTTCCCTTTCTTAAACAGCGATATTACCTCTACTATCCTCCAAGGATCTGGAATTGTTTTTATACAATTACCAAACATTGTAATTATATAAAAAAATTATTGTATAAAGAAACGAATACTATTTAGGCCCTATTATGATAATTATATATGTACCAATAATATAGGAGTATATTTTGTAACAATTCCACCCAACGATACCACTTCGTGGCTGAGTGGACACTCATTGTTTGACAAATCTACACAACGAATGCAGTATTTTAAAACATACAATTATGTACAATTTCTGTTAAACTACTTCAAGAATTAACTGAAAACTGAATCCTGAAATTTGTATATGAAACTTACCAAAGAAAACGGCCATTTGTATGTAGGCCTATCTGGAAACTTGACACTAGAGTCTATATTGTAATCGCTTTCACTTGGAATACAGTACAAAGATATAAATTTCATATATTTAAAATCGTTCAGGTTTTTTTTTGTACAACTGTACATGAATTTGGGACCATTTAGTGAGTCCACTCACAAATGAAGTGGAATCATTTATATTGAAATTGTTTAATCTAATTAAAATTAAAAAAAATAGGATTCTGTCTGTTCTCGCTTATTTTAGAAACTTGTTCAATAAAATCACCTGACCGCCATCAACTGACTACATGATTAATGCAGTAACGATCTCCTGTTCTAAACCACTCAGGTTAGCGTAATTAAACAAACGATTAGACGAAGAAGAAACGAGAAGAAGAAGGGTTTTATCTAAACTGCGGCAGTAAGGAGGCGCAACCTTTTGAATTTATTGTATTTCGTAAGTTGTGTTGTAATGGTGAATAGGCTATAATAAGCGAGAAGAGACTGCCACTTTCGCATTGATTTACGGTGCTCAAGATCCAGATTATCTCTGCATCTAGTCGTGTGTCTATGCATATCTTAGTGATTAACCAGCCAGCTGTGAGCAGCTACCTACCTTATCTTTTTTACACTTGTCCACTGTTTATACATAACCTGCCTATCACTGTCGTTCCTCATTTGAGATGTAAATCGGTAGTAATTATGGCCCCTGCATATAGCCATACTATTCTTAACACGTGTCTATACAGATACAAGTCTTAAAGATGGAGCGGGATGAGAATAATCCCCCAGCTAACTTCGTGTGAATAGCGGATGCCGGACAATCTTCAAGTTGATATTTCATCTTCAAGTTTGTGTTTCTGTAGATTATTATAGTCGTCTGGGATACATTGGACAATTGAATTACGTATTTGGAAGAAATGTAAATTTAATAGTATTTAACAAATCTACGGAGTAGCGGACACCAGGCACTCTCTCTCTCCTCTTACTACCAGTCTAGTGAAACCATGTCACCTACTACAGAAAGGATACGAACCACGGGACGCTGGTGGTAACGATTGAGTATGATCAATATTCAGGGCACTTGTGAAGAACACTTAACAGTTATTAACCCCACAAATATTATCTTCGACAGAATGTTGTCCATCAGAGTGTTCGAGGAGGTGGCCGTTACGCACTAAGATCAGTAAAGGCGTACGTAAGGGACAACAACGAAAGCAGTACACACAACCATCGAAGCAGCTCCAACTGGGCCAAAGTCTGCTAGACGCCGTTACAACCGGACAGACTTTTTTAGAACTGTATTGAAAATGCAATGCAGACAATTGATGGACAATTGAACAGAAACTTCAACTTACAGAAATTCGAAAGTCACTTACAATACATATAATAGATCCTTTCGAGGATCCTAAAGCACTTATGGGCAGACATCAAACACTGGAAAACACGCCAAAATCCCGCAGTCCAGAAGAGGAAATGTTAAGAAAAAAGCTTGGCCTCCAATGCCGGTGGATTAATGATGTTAATAGAAAAATGGGCATAGTCTACAACTCAAACACATTAGAGGAAGAAACGAAACAAAAACATTAGGCACAGGTTGAAAGACAAGAGTGAACATCTAAAAACTGTATGACAACGCTTTACATAACTAAATATGATATCTTGTCTAAAGATAAAGATCTTTACAAAATGAAAGTAAGAACACAACAATTCTTTTATTTCAAGAAGAAGTACAATCACGAATTAGAGTCCTGGGAATAATGGGGACACTAACCGTGAAGGCTGACCGACGATATAAGAAAGGTACGAAGATATTCCAAGAGTGAGCGAAGAACGATTACAAAAAAAAGCACTGGACGTCAGTAGGAAGGTGTAGACGAAGAAGACCCAGTATGAGTTAGAGTAATGGAACTGTACGGCAGAAGAAGAAAGAGGATTAAAATATAAACTGTTCCTAGATAAGAATACCTGGAGATTATGAATGGAAGACATCAAAGAAACTTTGGGTAGGTTACGATGTTCTTTTTTTAACAAACTTCCACAGTTTAACATAGAAATAAAAAACAAATTAGACCTACAAATAAAGAAAATATGTGTGTACGAAGTGGTCTTATAAATAATTCTAAATTATAATGTGTTATATACATTGCAATAGAGCATCCTAATGCATATGTTTTATTAGAATACTTCATAATGCTAGAAACATTTTTCAACATGTTGGTTGTAAACTAGTATTATATATTAAGTAATTTCTTATCAAGACAAGAACTGTACGAACAAGTGTTAGACTGTATACGTATGTGTGTGTGTGTGTGTGTGTGTGTGTGTGTGTGTGTGTGTGTGTGTGTGTGTGTGTGTGTGTGTGTGTGTGTGTGTGTGTGTGTGTGTGTGTGTGTCACACAAAGATATAAACCATACGTTTACAGGCAAACGAACTATTTTTAAGGAATCTCTGTCAAGACTAAAATATTTTTAGTTGACAAATTTAATTAAGTATGTCAGAAACAGGTAACAAAGGCAGGTAAGTATTTTGATTTTCAGACAAGTTGTTTTTTACGTACCTGAAGAAAAGAAATTACTATAATAAATTTATGATAAAAAACAAATTTCATTAGGTAGATAAGAATTTTGGTTTAATTTTTGGTGTAAAACGTTACGTACTTTGGGTTCTAAATTTACATATATTTTATAGTTTCTTCTATTTTTGGCTTAATTTGTGAACTGGCACTTCAGAAAAGATTCCAAGCTTACCACACCGTACTTCAGATATCATTTCGTAATATAGGTTTTTCATGGAATAAAGGGTTACTTTAATTTCTTGGATTTCGTTGTCCATGACGTGTCCGTTACTTAACTAAATATCACTATAATATTGACGACTCGGAACACTAAGTTTTTTATAAGTAAAAACGTAAAGTTTTACCTTACAGCCTAAACCGGCTTTCACCTATAGAAGGCTTCATCAGAGGCTGTCGTTAGTAGCGCTGTTCGTCTTGTTGTTGGCGACGAGATAGTGTTTCGAAAGATCGAAGCTGTGTGTGTGTGGTGAGATGTGTTCGAATAATGCGTGCGATTTGAATTGTGTCTGTTCGTTTAGGATGTCGTTTTTATTTGTTTTTGTGTGTTTGTATATTTCTAATTGTTCTAGAGTGTCTAGTTTTCGGCCTTTTGTGTGTACGTGTAGTATGTTCATGTTATTGTCCCTGCACACAAACTGGCAAAATATCTAGACAAAATTATTAGACAACACACACAAATAGACAACAACATTGCAGTAAAAAACAACACTGACCTAGTAACAAAAATAAAAGACATACACATCCCCCATAACGCCACATTAGCCTCCTTTGACATTAAAAACCTGTACACAAACATCCCCATCTCTGAAACAATCACCATCCTACAAAACAAACTCAAACAGAACAACACACCAAACGAACTTATCAATGAAATAACAGAAACTCTGAACATTATCACAAAACAAAACTACTTTACTTATAACAATAAATACTACACACAGAACGATGGCCTACCCATGGGCTCCCCCATATCCAGCATTCTAGCAGAAGTCTTCCTCCAACACTTAGAAAAAACAAAAATACTCACAAACAATGACAGACACTCACATAAAATACTATATTGGCACAGATACGTTGATGACATTCTAATACTATACAGGGGAAACAAAAGACAATGTGAACAGTTACTAACGCACATAAACAAAATACATAAAAACATAACCTTCACTGCCGAATATGAACACAACAATACCATAAACGTCTTAGACCTCTCCATCACAAAACTAGAACACAGGCACAAATTCAGTATATACAGAAAACCAACTACAACTGACACACTAATACACAACACCTCCAATCACCCAATACAACACAAACTAGCTGCTTTTAGAACCATGATACATAGACTTAACAACATCCCCTTAGATGAAATAGACTACAAAGACGAACTAAACACGATAAAATATCTAGCAGAATCTAACGGTTATGACAGAACAATAGTCAGTAAACTCCTACACAAAACACAAAACAAACAACAGACAAAGACAGAAAACAACAAATTCATAACACTAACATACATCAACAAACAAACAGAAAAAATTGCCCACAAATTCAAAAAAGCAGGATACAGAATCGCTTACAAAACTACTAACAAAACAGAACACACACTATCAAAACGCATGCCCAAAGCACAAAACAAATTCGATCTACCCGGTGTATATAAACTAAATTGTTCAAATTGCAATAAATTCTACATAGGCCAGACAGGACGTAGCTTCAAACAGAGATACATTGAACACACAAAAGCACTCCACACCACTACAGAATCTACCTTCGCAAACCACCTCATTGAAGCAAACCACACATATAAAAACATCGACAATAACATGAACATACTACACGTACACACAAAAGGCCGAAAACTAGACACTCTAGAACAATTAGAAATATACAAACACACAAAAACAAATAAAAACGACATCCTAAACGAACAGACACAATTCAAATCGCACGCATTATTCGAACACATCTCACCACACACACACAGCTTCGATCTTTCGAAACACTATCTCGTCGCCAACAACAAGACGAACAGCGCTACTAACGACAGCCTCTGATGAAGCCTTCTATAGGTGAAAGCCGGTTTAGGCTGTAAGGTAAAACTTTACGTTTTTACTTATAAAAAACTTAGTGTTCCGAGTCCTCAATATTATAGTGATATTTGGTTACTTTAAAATTACATTAAAATCTACGTGTTAAAGTAAATGTTTGAAATTTATTATAAATCTAGTAAAAGATTTTTAAAAAAACCTTTTTTTGTTTCGCTGCATGTTGCTTAATATGTCTCCACACTTGACACGCCAGCCACGGGTTGGCCAGCACTGATTTAAATTATTGTTTTTAATTTTATTAATACCGAAGACCAAAAAGACGATAGCGGAAAAGGCGTGTGCTAGATTTTTATTTTAATTTTTTTTTTATTTTGTTATTATTTAGTGTAGAGATATATGGCCGACAGAATGTCGTTACCAGGGAATGCCACAAGGAGGCAGTCTCTCATAGTTCCCCAAAATTTTTTTGCTCTTTTACCTGTATTTTTTATCGGTTTTATGACAGTTTTACAATGTATTCAATTTATTTATTACAAGTTACAAATATAAATTAGAATTGAAAATATTTGTAAATTTCAGTCAATTTAAAATGTATTATTAAAATATTACGATTTATTCACAAATTGGTTTTTACTGAAGGTTGTTGATATACGCCAAGTTTGTAAGTAATGGTCTTAGTTTCGTATAATCTTCAGGTTTTTTCAAAGCATTAGAAATGACCTAATCTAACTTCCGAACAGAGTTTCTTCTCTTCTTTTCTTGAAGGTTTAGAGATGTCCTGTCAAAAGTGTGACCATCATATTCTGCATCTGTTAGGAGAGCATCAACCAATGAATTAATATACGCATATGATTTAGAAAAACATCTGTTTATTCTTTTATTCTAGTCTTCAGAAATACAGTTAGTTCGGTGCCGCCTGCCGGAACAGTTCCACATTTTTCTTGGTATATATTCGTAACTTAGCCACTGATTGACGAAGTAGTAACAGGTTTTTATAAAACTTCATCTTTGACTTCTGCTCAGATGTGATTACTTAAAAACCATAATGTAGGCCTACTTCCTGGTATCATTATAAATTTCCTGGAAGTATTGTTTCTCTGAGTAAATGTCACTAAATAAGATCTCCGAACAAGTGTCACAACTTCAGATAACTGTATACCGCCCATACTAGTTAAGATTTTGAATGGAACTTTGACAAGAGTGTAGTTTTTTTTTTATAACAAACAATTTTCCATTACCAAATGTACTATTCACTGTAAATATTTTTTAAAATAATTCTATGTAATGAGTCATATGTCATGACTCATACTTAAAAAGCTACAAAAACGACATAAAATTGAAATAATCTTCTCTGCAGGTTCACAACTTTGAGTAACTTTCTTAAACAATTCACGAGCAGATTAATCCAAATTATACAGGAGATGCTTACTATTTCATCACGCAAGTTATATTTCAGTACAGAAGGAGTAAACAACTGATCAAAGATTTAGGATTTCAATCAAAGTCTGGAACAGCTCCGCGTAGTAGCAGTTCATCTCGGTACTTCAATGAAGTCATCACGGTTCAACGTGAGGTGACACGCGTAGACCCCTCACGAAACGATTACTTTGGAGGAAACGGTCTCAAGTCCGCGAATTTATTGTAATTGGAAGCTACAGAACTCCAAGAGATAATCTCTGAACTATGAGACATATTTTAATAAGTATAGGCTAATACGACCCGCAGTTTGAAACTCGTGTGAGTGGAAGACTGTCGCCCCCCCCCCAAAAAAAAGGTAGCGAATTTGGTGTAAGCTTAACACACCACTGCGATAGATACAGTAGTCCGTATCAGTTACCTCTATCCTCTGGCACTACGATCCCTGTAGAACCCTAGCCTGCTCAATTAATCTTCTCCATTCTTCTCTGTCCATAGCCTTAGTCATCCAACCTGCCACTCGCATCTCCCTCAAATTTCCTACCACATCTTCACACCATCTTCTCCTCGGAAGACCTCTCATCCTTACTCCCTCCGGCATCCTTTCCAATGCTCAACCTTTGCGCTTTCACTGCCGCAACTATGCCCGCTTCTCCATAAAGGTATGTTAGCTTACGATTCTTTCTTCTCCTCCACTTCTCTCCGTCCCACACTGGTCTAAAATGTCTTCTCAGAATTTTACTCTCAAAAACACCAAGGTTTTCATATCTTCCAACTGCAGCATCCATGTCTCGTTTGCATATGTTACTTCAGGTCTAATTACCGTGGTGTATATTTTCTTTTTGACATTTCCTGATGCATTCCTGGATTGGAATATATTTTTTAATGCGTAGTAGCTTCTGTTTCCTGCTGCTATTCTTGCTTTTATTTCTTCGCTTGTTTCATCATTCCCTGTAACTGATATATTTAAATTTTTGGACCTCCTCAAAAGTGTGGTTGCCTATTCCTATTCTTCCTTTCTCTCTTCTCTAATTCCTTATCAGCAAAATACACTTCTCTTCTTTTATTTATAATCCGGCCTTTTGCCCCTCTCTTTCCAGTTCCTGATAGGCCTATGTTGCCACTAGCCCTTCTCTTATTCTTGCCATAATTGCCACGTCGTCTCCATAGGCTAGGAGTTCGTATCAGTTATAAAAACCCAAAAGCGACCATGAGAAGATCTACAATCTGGGGGGGAGGAGATATATAACAGGTGATCATTAGGTCACTGCACTCCAGCTACGGACACCGTTTCTTCAGTCTGCGTACCAGGGAAGTTCAAATTACACTGTTAATAACATTAAAATCATAAAGGACATTTAACGACTAAAATGGTATAAACACAAAAATGGAAAAAAATTAATTTTAGTGAGTTTTGCGTCTGGTCAACAGAGTAATTTCTAAGTTAAACCAAGAGTAAGGACCTTAAATCACTGATCAAATAATTTTAAAGAAGCCATGCTTCCATAACTGTTTTGCCATTCTTAATGTATCTATGCTTACTTGTAACATCGGAGTACATGTCATTCACCGTATCAAGCAAAAGGTTTAGCCCACTCTTAGCAAACGCAGTTCTTGAAAGAACAAGCAGGCCTACACTGAAACCTTCTAATAGCAGGCCATACTTGTAAAAGTATTGACAAAAATCACGAGGGTAAGAGGATATACGAGGAGGAGGAGGAGGACTAGGAAAAGGAGGAGGATATGTGATGGGTCGTTGCACAAAGAAAATCTAATTTCTCATAATGTTTTTCTACACGGTTCTGATATCCTTTTTTGGTAGCCGTTTAATCACATTTTCACCTCTACAAGTATAACTCTAAGTCACATTTTTATTTAAAAATCTAAATCTTCACGTTTACGAAAGCATTAATTACTATTTTCAAATGATGTTTTATTTCAGAAGGGTAGTTTTAGCACTCTTAACCACGATATAGAAGTACTTAAATAAGCAAACGTTGTGAACATACATTAACTCAAACATTAGTTTACTTCAATATCGAATCTTTAGGACATTGTCTCTGTGTCTGGTTCACGAGTGGAAGGAGACGAGCTGTCGACCAGGTAACAGAAAACCGACACAGTGAAATGCGAAAGATCCCCCAGAACTCAAATACCAATTACAGTTGAGTCCCACTAATCCCGAATTTTTGGTAATCCGGATTAACGCATAAAAAAAAGATGACGTCTCCAGAAATGATAAAACTGACATTTTTTTATTTTGTTTAAGACAAAGAGGATTAAGACACTACTTTAAACGAGCACTGTTCTTCACAATAAGTTGTTAACTTGGGTGGAAGAAAGTGACATCGCTGCGTAGATTTTGAGTAACTGTGATTTAGGGCATCAAATCCTAAGTGAGGACGAAATATTGGAGGCATGTAAGCTATGTCAAACCCTATGGAAAACGGTTCAGATGACGGCAGTTCATTGAAAGAAACATTGGGCCAAGTCACTCTGAAGCTACAAAGGTGTTCGAGGAGTTGATGATCTACTTTGAGGGACAGGACGACACACCAGCTTTTTATCCACCTGCGGGACCGCCCTGCCAAGAAACGTGCTTGTTCATTAAAATAAAATAAAAAATTAGTGACTACTTAAAGCGATTTAAACAGTTCCATTTTGTGTTCTATGGAACAGTGATAGTTCTTTATTCTTTAAATTGTTTTTAGTACATTGAGAAACGTTTGTTATCATACTTTTCACAACTTTTTTCCAATAAAGTAAGTGCATAGTGTAAATTTCTTTTTCGTTTTGAGTGACATTATACTTGCGATTTTAAAGTAAAATATATTTAAACTTTTATTTTAATACAGACACAATTTTTAATAGTTAAAAGGTTTTTACTTTCATTTTCTTAATTCTTTTAACATTAACCACACCCAACACCTTAAAATTGTCATAAATAAATATTTGCACCCATTTCCAGTTTTTCGTCCAGATTTTTAACAATCCGGACTGGGTCCTGTCCAGTCAAGTCCGGACTATACTATACAACGGGCTGAGGCACCAACCACATTCACATTCGTTATTAAGTATCACTACTTCTAGTCCTTGTCTGACCGCTACTGACCTAACGCCTTCCAAGTCATTCTACACCGAATTCTCTTCACAACAATATATTTACTTCTGAAGTAAATAATCAAGTCATTCTATATCTACAAAGGGCAGTTTCATATTTTCTTGCTTACAATCTAGTGACCTTTTTTACCATGTGCCTTCTCGCCTAGTCAAATGTCTTTCCTCATCCAATTTATTTTCGTCGTTATCAACTTCGATTTATGCATTAGGCACATCGCCTGTTACGATTCACGTCTTTGCCTCACTATACCTAGGCTTCTCTTTCCTTCCAATTTAGATGTTCTTGACTTTAGTGGAGTCTTGCTCCCTCTCTATATGTTCAAAATGTGTTCATGAGCATGCTTCTTGCTACACTTGTTTTCATATCTCTTCCATTACATCCCTAGAATCCTCGCATCCTTTGTGCTTGGATTCTTTTTCTCTCTACATCCGTTGTAACTCAAAATATGCAGCAATACGTAGAATTGGAACTGCCAAGGTATTTTAGAAATTTTAACATTGCCTTTGCCTTGAATAATTTGTTAAACATTTCCTAGTAGCTTGTAATACATTGTATTACATTTTATTATTATTAAAGGCTCCATTTTCTTAATTCTGCAAATGATACCTACGCTAATTTATTTGAGGGTAGATTTCATCCCATGCTTCTCCGTCCAGTCTGCAGTTTTTCTGCCTCCAGTTCACTGTCCGTGTTACTGATCCATAAGACAGCCAAGGAAGATCACACACCGATTAAAACTTTCTTCTTCAGATATAGAGATAGTTATTATTCTTCACAATATCATTTCAAAGGAAATACATCCTGAGCTTCTTTGAACGAGATTTTCTGTGTTAGTTGTTTCTTAAAACCATGCCGAAACATTTCACTTCATTCACATATAGGTCTATTTAATATCAATTTTCACGTTTTAAGTTTGCGAACCTTATTAAATAAGCCTTACATATAGTTTTCCTGTATTTAATCTTATGTTCTTCTTCACTACCACTACAGATGCATGAAACTGCCCTTAGTCTACTCCACCGCTGTCCCAAACATGAGCATTACTGATATTTTTGTTTAGACAGTTTAGATACCTGGGATTATATTCAACACGCTATCCATACACTTTATAGTCTTTTTGCTGTCCTGCAGTTTTACGTTATCAGGAATTGGACCCAACTACACGAAACCACATCAACTCTGTTTCCCAATTCCACCGCTGTCGTCCATCTGTCCCAAACATGAACATTACTGATATTTTTGTTTAGACAGTTTAGATACCTGGGATTATATTCAACACGCTATGCATCCACCTTTTTAGAGTCTTTTTGCTGTCCTGCAGTTTTACGTTATCAAGAATTGGACCCAACTACACGAAACCACATCAACTCTGTTTCCCAATTCCACCGCTGTCGTCCATCTATCCCAAACATGAACATTACTGATATTTTTGTTTAGACAGTTTAGATACCTGGGATTATATTCAACACGCTATGCATCCACCTTTTTAGAGTCTTTTTGCTGTCCTGCAGTTTTACGTTATCAAGAATTGGACCCAACTACACGAAACCACATCAATTCTGTTTCCCAATTCCACCGCTGTCGTCCATCTATCCCAAACATGAGCATTACTAATATTTTTGTTTAGACAGTTTAGATACCAGGGATTATATTCAACACGCTATCCATCCACCTTTGTAGAGCCTTTTTGCTGTCCTGCAGTTTTACGTTATCAGGAATTGGACTCAACTACACGAAACCACATCAACTCTGTTTCCCAATGAAACAGATAACAGGTAAGTTTATCTTCATAAGCTGTACACAATTCTCTACTTTTCCTTCATCGCCACATTTCACTATCTTTAGATTTTCCTAGTTCATATCGTTAATCATCTTTTCCTGGATTGACTGGCTACACTTTCGTTAAACAACAAAATACTGTACACGAATCCCAGATAGGCTTGAAACACTACGCCTTTTATGTTAATTTCTCGGTTTTCCTACCTTAATCGCGTGAATACAATTCCAAGAATGCTTAGAATAGTTTTGGCGATAGCGATATTCCTGCCCAATTTCCTTTATTGTTGGTATATTATTTGTTAATGTATAAAATTATAGAGGTTTTCAGGTCTAACAGGCCTATATCAGACCAAATCTGCAAATAGGCCTATTCCTTTCCTATGCTCTGCACTTCTACCCAACAACATGCACAGTAGAGACTTTGTGTGAACTGATTAAAAAGCTGCATTGTAATCTTCTTCCTTTTCCTCTTTCAATCAATGCAGCTGCCATCTTTACTGGTAGGCACCTGACAATTATTTACTACTGCTGTGTCTTATTCGTTTTTCGTTTAACTGTATTTACAAATAATCCTGTATCTTATTCCTAAGCCCTTTTATCTACTCTGCCTGACTCAGACGCCGTAATTTAATTATCAAAATTCTGGAAAACTAATTTTATAACTGCAACATCAATGTATTACGAAATTTAAACATTATCTCTCTGGATGTCGATGTACTGAATGAGCATCATAAGTATAGTGGCGGAATATGGCGTCAGGTGTAAAGAAACCGCTATTTTATGAGCCGTTTAGAGTTAACAACGACAAACAACACGCGCGTCAACAATGAGCGGCAACAATAGATTTATTGTTGACGCTGAAACGACACAACCATATTAAAGAAGCACCACTAATTACCTGCTACCGGACACACTACGTAGGAACGGACCGTTAACGGTAGGTATAGAAGAAATGACGATTGTTTAAAGAAATATATTACTCGGGGAAACGAATAAACAGGAATTCCAGAAATCCGTTGGAATCGTCATACGGAATCGTTAAACGCCAATAATTACCGGCACGAAGAAGGGAAAAGGTATTTTAAGTGATCGTTTTCTAACATTTCAAAACGGTAAAGAAAAAAAAGTGGCCAAAGAGAAGGAGAAGCACAGCCAAAGTATATAGAAAATTCCGTAGAACGGAAAAAGTGTATAGTGGCGATTGTTTTGGCGTTTTGAAAACCTGACGCGGCGGCCTGCAGACAGGCGGGTATCAAACAAAAAGGGCGGCGGTCCTCTCCTCTCCTCTCTCTCGCAGATTCCGTGTCGCCGCATCCTTAGCATAGCCGGGTGAGATTTATTTACACGTTTGCCACAACATCAACAACAATATGGTAGCCGTCAGTCCGTCTGCCTGGAGAAAAAATCTTAACGAAAACCAGTGTGCGAGAGCGCGCGCTCGTGCATGCTGGGAAAGGCAGACAACATAATGAAGAAAAAGTGCCGAGTACGGAATTATAATGATTTGTCCCGACAGGCGACAACTAACAGGTGAGTGACTACGTATATTACCGGTGTGGTCGCCGCTTCGCCAATGAAGAACAGACACAGACAGACTCATAATGTCAACGTTTCGACACCTTTACTTCACCCATGTTTACACTAAAAACGACAAATGTGTCTTTTCTATAGCGCCTTCCAGCGAGTTTCGGTTTCTGAATTTATATTCTCAAAATACATTTTCTAGTTTTCTTTACAGAATTAGACACAATACTTTTAATCTCTATTTATAGTTTTATTTTAACCTGTTACTGAATTACCACTTAGTGTCGCCTCCTATATCTTATCTCCCGATTTCTCAATGCTGTATCCCGATATTTCTGTACGCCCTATCACCTTCACTTCCTGTTCTTTCTGCTGCGTTTAAAGAAAAAACGTTGCAATACTCCTACACGTTCACATAAAAAGAAGGGCTTCAAATTACTCGGATGCCCACAAATCTGAAATTACTCGCAAAGAAGAACGGCAAACGGTCTCATCAGAGGAGTGAAAATTATTACCACCGGTAAAAAGAGAAAATGCGCTTAAACTTCTCTAGGTAACGAATCAGTAGTCACGCAGCTTTGATGATTGTAAATTTGTGGAAGCGAAGTCAATTGGGCGGACACACTTCGTGTAGCATTTTATACGTTTGTATTTAAACAGAGGTATCAACTGTTAGCATCCTTACTGGACTGTTGGGAGAAAACGTACTGTGCTTACTAAATCGTTACTAGAAACTCGGTGTAGAGGAGTGAAGTGAGAATAGCGGTGGTGGAATTCAGTGATACTAACGCCTAAAATGATTCAGTAATAAAACTCGAGACCAGCTGTAATATGAACAACTTCTAAAATTGCATAATCGTAATTTAAAAATTACCAAGAATTAGTTTGTCAGTATTTCCGTCATTTACAAGACAACAGCTTCAAGGGCACGGGAAACAGACTAAACCTCTACACCTTGCCAGAGAATAAGACGCTAGACTTTTTAACCTACATCATTTCAGTCATCATTCACTCCGAAAAAAATATTCGGTGCTGTCCAAAGACTTTGTTATCATCTTAAAGTTATCAAGCACGGACAATATCCGCAAAAGTTTTGCGGATACCAATACAGATTAACTCTTATCAGTGTCGCATCAGAATTATTTAACAGCCAGAAATCAAAATTATTATTTGTTGCTGACACTTAATAACGTTTACGAGTGGCATTTAATTACAGTTTTAAGAAATACATTAAGAACGAGTGGACTGACTGGGAAACCACATGAAAAAAATAGAGAGATACCTTTAAGAATTATAGGCCAACACAGGATAACGGTAAACGTCAAGACTACACCCATATGATGCACGCGTTTGCATGCGCGCGCTTACAAAGGGTGTTAACATGTAGGCTATATGTACAGTAAAGTGTTGTCCCGCCGGTAAGTGCTCTGTCAGCCGACTGTCGGGAAATTATCAGGGCGGGGATGATTCTGTCATTCTCAATTTGTATCAAGTCACGGCTCAACATAAACCTAACCAGTCATTGTTCCGGCAGCGCTTTCGCTCGCTCGCTGAATCGGAAAACATCAACTAACCTTTGTTAACATCAAATGAAGCATCACTTTCTTCTAAAAGCACTCCCGCACTATGCGGATACGGACATGCAGTCAACTGAGAAACATGTTGCATGTATGAACCCATCGCTCAGCTGCTACTGTGATATGTACTTGTGCAGATAAAATATTTTCGAGTGTACTCGGTTAACTGTTTTGCTTTCTCGCGTTACAGATATTATATATACATATTATAGGCTACTCCTTATAACTTATATATTTTACGAGGAATTAGTTTAGAATTGACATAAACATAAAATTTACATTTACAACGGCACAACACAACGATATATATATATATATTTTTTTTTTAACGCATTATCTCGTAATCTCCCTTTTAAAAGCCCCGCGATGGAGTGCCAATTTATAACAATAAATTTCGCGTCGCTCTTCAATTACAAATGGATCTTGTTTCTACCGTGAAATAGCCCAAGTTGCGTCGTCTTTTTTGTAACGATCTGCTTGCGTCGTATTTTTTACCTCGCCAATACCTGTTTACCTGTTTCCACGTAGATGTTATTTTCCCGATTACAGGCGCCAAATTGTTTGATTTAAAACAATTAAAAAAATTTTAATTTCTTTCTCTGGATGCAACCGTATCTCTCGTCGCTTGGAGTCGACTAAATTCGAAATCCGCTCTCTCGCGACAGTCGTACCAACCTGTAATTCTGACAGAAAATTTTCACGGTGCTATTTAATGAAATAAACACATAAATATTATTAATTGAAATAATGAACAGGTATTACTTTGAGTATTGGTTTATTAATTATCGGTTCTGCTTTTAATAGTTACTAAGACATGAAATTATAAAAATATATAACTTTTTTGCTCCTGCTATAAAGAAATTACAACTCAGCGGTTGGCTATGTTGATTGGGTCGTTTGACTGAACACTAGCGTCTATGTCGACGTTAATTTTTTCACTGCTTATTCAGTCAAAGAGTTCTTTTGATTACGGCAAAAGATAACAAAATTATTTTCGAAAGTACAATCCTTCACATCAAGTTAATTAAATATTATGATTCTTCTTTACAACAGTTTTCTTAGTATTTAAAACAATAGTGAGTTCAATTTACAAATATAGGTTAAGTTAGATATCGTGTACAAATGTTTTCTTATTTCTCAAAGTGTTAATAATTACTTTGAATAATCTTTTAATAATGATTATTACCTATTAGAATAGTCATTCAGTGTTTTTAGTGTTTGAACCAAGTTTTGAATATTGTGCGTTAATTTGAAAGTGTTGTGATCATTCTCGTGGGTGTAGTAAATTAATTAAATATTATACGTTAAAATTTCATCGATGTTTGGTAGATTATTTTCATAAATTCTGGTGTTCAGGTCTTCCTTCTCTTATTTCATTGGTTTATATTGGTTTTATTTTCTATAATTCTCAATTAAATTGGATGGATCTTGTTATTATGTTCTGTTAATTTTGTTTTTTCATTTCCATTTAGTATTATTGGTTTTAATTCATCTGGTTGGTTTATTTTCTAATTTTTATGGAGCGACTATTTTGTCATCCGCTCTCTTCTGATGCTAAAAATGGACTCTCTATACGTTTGTAACGTTTTTTTTCTATTAATGTTTGGTTGTCATGGTAGCCAGTCTCCTACTCTATTGGTTGAAAGAATTTTGTACTCATTGTTATATGGCTTGGGATTTTGCCCAAAATGAATAAATATTTTCTAATTAGGATAATTTTCTTGTATGATTATCAACATGATTGTTATTATTACCATTGAAAAGATGCTTTTCTGATGTAGATTAATTTGACATCAAACATGACTAGTTTCTGTTATATCTGGGCTGTTCTAACATTTGGCTAATTTTGTTCTTTTTGCTTATTTTGTTTATTATGTTGTTTTTTGAAATTATTTTGGGTTTGTATTGTCCCTTGGTTGGTATTTTATGTTTGCTTATCTTTTTTCCTCACTGTGTACTGTTATTTGTTTATATTTTACAATTTTTGTTCACATTGTTTTAGGCCTACCCTGACCTATCCTTTTGACATTGTTTTTACTTTAATTTTGCTCTTATTACTAGTTTCTTATTGCTTGGTTTTAGCTAGTTTACACTGACTACTGATTTACATTCCTTGGTATATGAATATTACAGCTTCTCCGACATATTAATGCCTTATATATCTAAATTTAAAACTTTAACATGAACTGTTTTCTTAGGCTTTCATCACCACCCACTCAACATAATACAACTTACTCTTAATACTGTTTCAACAATTATAACATTTGCACATTTCTATAATATTGCTATTATCTTCTCTGCTTTTCTTTATGACCTCTTAACAATACTTTCAAACATTTACTATATAATCTTAGTATTTAAACAGTCATTTCTTTTTTAGGCCTATTTTTCCTTTATACCATATTATTGGTTTAAAGTTTGATCTAGCCTTTTAACTATTATTTCTTAACAATAATATCTTTAATAACATTAATGGATTTTGTTACGACACCAAAAGCAGCCCCAATACCAGAGAAGAACTACAAAGAATTAACTATATTAAATCAAGGAAAATAAAATGACTATGACGAGACAAATGACGAAGACCCAACCCAAGTGATTGACCCAATAAAGAAAATATAATGAGAAGGTATAAAATAAAATAATGATAAAAAAGCACAAATAAATAATAAATATCTAGTAACGAGCATTAAATAAAATAATCCAAATTAAAGTACACTAACCATAATAAGTAAGTGAAACCATTATTAATAGATAATGTATGTTGTTAATAACCTTATGATGATAAGAAAACCAAAACATAAAATGTTGACAGACTAACTATAAATTTGTGTATAATATAGTAAAAACCCAAGAGTGAGAGATAGGTAGGAAGTGACAGTGATAAACAGTGTAAGTGTTAGAAGTGAGAAAATAAACAATTCATAATTATAAGAAAAAGGAAACAAAGGTAGTAAAACAGATTTTAAAAGATGGATAGTGTAGCATGACAGATAATCCACATAAATCAATTACTAAATGATCATTAATAAAACTCAAATATATGGAATATCCAAATGAGAGTCAATTAAAAAGCACTATAAATTATTATAATAACAAGAAAGGTAAACATAAAGAGAAAATCTGCAAATAATATAATTATACTACAAATTAAAAACACAGAAAACTAAAATTTGAATAACAATATTACCCAGGGAGGATAGAAGCAGGCAATGAAGATACCCAGACCAAATGAACTGACAAAGAAAACAGACCAGAGTAAACAAAAGAATATAAATCGAAATGGTACTGAAGAACCAAGAACGAAGAAAGAAGAAATATAGAATGAACCAATATACTGAAGAATAAGAAACCAGTGAAGATCAACTAGAATAAAGGAAGTGAAACGACCAATACCAAATAGAAACCCCATAGGGAGAAAACCAAAAAACCCCAAAAATAAATGAATGTCCCAAAAGAAAGTATAACACCCCAAAAAACCATATACTAATGTAAAACTGATAAAAACCAAAAGTGTTTAGAGTATTAAGTAACAGTGCACCCAAAAAAGCTATTGTGTAGTTTATACAAACAAACCTTAACAGTCCCCCATGGTTAAATATTTCATGTTGTAAAACTAGAAAAGGACTAGTGATAATATCAATAGATAACCAGGGACAAGTGTAAGTTATTAAATTATAATCAATAAACTTTGAAAAGGTACATGAGTTACCGTGCAAGTAAATAACTTTAAGTGTTTTTGAACAGTGTCATAATAATAGTTACTTAAGTAATATGGTGCAGGAGCAAGGAATACCCTTGCTAAGGAAATGCCACTGATTTTATTAGAACATTCCATAGAATGAATAATATAAACAGCGAGCTTGGGTTTCATACATAAAGTGACGGGGAATACATCCTTAAAATTGGGAAGTACAGATAAGACTGTAAACAAATAGTTTAAGAAAGTGTTAACCATTTCATGGAACCAATATGTTATGTTCCTATTTCCAAATATTAACTAGATAAATAAAGATTTAGTATTAAGCAGTATTATAGTTATAAAATATTAGTTTGTTATTAATTTAAAATAGGAATGCAATATCTAAATGTAGATACCATTCCTATATTATAAAATGTTTTTTTTATGTTACTAGGTGTAATCAGTACACATAAAAGGTATGATTCAAAGTACCAGTTATAATAGTAAATAAGTGTTGTATTTTAATTGTAAAATCAATATTCAATGTTATAATAGTCAAGGAACAAATTGTTAATAAATTATATAAGAATAGAAAGTCAGAAAAGGGTACAAACTAACTATATTAATAAAAACTTTGCAAATAGCAACAGATCAAATGATCAAATGTAAATAATACTTTATAAAGATATGGTCAGCAGGTAAGTAAAATTATAAATAAAAATGGAATATACTAACTGACATTATCAGGGGAGGAGTCATAGATAAATGAATTGTATTTAAAAACAATCATTAATAAACTAAATTACAAGAAATTAAGTAAGAATAGACAATTATATCAATTTCAGATTTAATAGAATAATAATTATATCAGAGAAAATGGCTATTATCTGCTTAAAGAACAGGAAATACAAAATTAAGCCTACCTTCCAAAATGTAAGAAATATAATTTTTTTAATGAAAACTTTGTAAAACCATATTAATTAGTATCAAAATAAGCAGAATAGAATAAAGAAACCGACTATGTATTTAGTATTTCGTACAGTTAATTAATAACGAAATTATTTTCCGAGTATAATGTATTCAAATAAAATGTATCGGAAGCTAAGATAATTGGAAACAATGTATGACATATATTAAATTGGCTAAGATTTTCAGGAGACGAAGGAAATGAGAACAGTTCATAAGTAAACCGAGTTCGGTGAAAATTTTTATAAATTTTTATTTTGAGTTATTTTTATTTGTGAACCGGTGAAATTAAACTATGAACAGTGCATCACCAATAAACAGAACTATACACGCCTAATTAATTAAAATAACACCAATACAATAAAATTTACAGACGAACAATCAAGGTTAAACCCGACACATATCGACAAAGTGAGATAGACACAATCACAACAATTTACACCAAGTGAACTATTAAACAATACACCAGCGACACTCAATTAACTCCAGAACCATTATACACGATTGCTGAGACCATTTAAACGGAGAAAAGACATCTTTATTTAAACAAATATTTCGTCAAGGTTAGACGTTCCACTGCGCATGATCAGGTCGGCCATTTTGACTCGTCATCATTCCGCTCCAGCTGTGAAGAAACGAATTTCTGCTGCTTTGGGTTTGAAATAAATATTATATATAAACTTTTATTTATTAACTATAACATTGTATTTGTTAGTATTAAGGCATTTATCATTGTAAGTGTTATACTTTCCTGTCCATACCCTTCTCTGGCTATTCTTAAATAACCGTTCAAAGAACACTATATTATTATATACAACTAATGTAAACTTTTTTATCGACCGACCCTGAGTGAGTCGATACTGCTTTGTAATATCGATTCTTATCGATAAAATATAAATAATTTATTAATAAACTTTCTGTTATGTAATTTGGATGAATTTTTCTTTAAAATACTTAAAAAAAGAAATTAATCGAGAACACAGACTAACCGAAAGGCGGTAAATACGAAATAACGAACGCATAGAAGAAGAAAAAGAAGAGAGCCGTTTTTCGACTAGGACTGGAGTTAACTAGATTGTCATTAAGTGAATTTACAGAAAGTAACACTATTACACTAATAAACATAATATCATTCAATTTCTAAACACAAACAATAACCACGCTTATTTTTTAAATATTAGGAACATACATTACACAAAAAATATTTTTCAGAAAAATTTTTTTTGAGATAAAAATTATTTTTTTTATTTAAAATTTTTTAACAGCAGTCACGCAGATTTTATTTTGTAACCACAGGATATTGTTACAGTGGGGGCTTAACGAAGACACAAGGAACGTTACAAAATTGGCGTTTCCAAAGTGTAATATCATTATCAACATTCCTACTTATATGTAATTAGGGATTGTTATAATAGACAACTAATGTCATAGTGTTAAATGATAATAAACTTGTACTATGAGTGCAATGAAAATAAAACATCCTATGTTAACAAAAATATTCAAAGGGATGATTATTAAGATAGAATAAATGGTGTTATAATGGTATTCACCAAGATTGTTATTTGTATAATTAAAAGAATTGAGTTTGTAAGAAGGAATATGGCTGAAAAATGAACAGACCATAAACCTATTTTTGTGTTATGTTTTATAGTAATATTAAGTGATAAACAAGTTGTAAGAAATGGCAATAGATATAAGAAAGGAGATAAATTTTACAAACACAGTATTAATCATTAGAGTAAAGACAGAAAAAGAAAATAAGAGAATAACAGACAACCAATGATTTTGTAAATTAATAAGAACATTCAATTATTGTAGAACAGCCCAAATTAATTCAAAAGGTAAATAAGTCATAAGTGACACCCAGCAAAACATATGTAAATGAAAAATAATCTCTAACTTGTGTAAAATAAGAAGTTATAGCCAATTACTGCTTAGGCCTATAAAATGCCTAAACGTATAAATTCAAAATAAACAAATTGTAAGAAATTAACTATTGTATTAGAAAATTCAGGGCAAGTAACTCACTAATTACAATTAGTGAATCATAATAAGATGTCAGAATTAGAATAAAAACATAAAATAAGGAAAATATGTAAGAATATAATATTAGCATTTTGTCAAAACTTTAATACATGAACAAACCCAGCTTTGTGGGATGTCAAAATAATCTTTGAAAGAAAATAGAAACAGTTATGTTAATATCTAATACACTGATAAGAAGACCGAAGAATAATAGCCAATAGAAAATATTTATTCATTTTGAACTAAAATTCAAATATTATAACAATAGACATAAATGTATTCAACCAATGAGAGTATGGGAGGTTGCCATAACAACGGTACGTTATTATATTTAATTCCGTTATAAAATATTAGTCCATTATTGACGATCAAGAGAGACGGAAGCCAAACCATATTCGACTCAATTATTAATGAAAATAGTTATAAATACTGCTAAATTCAATGAGATGTGGATTCAAGAAGTCGAACAAGGAACTATTTAAACCAAGAGAGCTAATAAACCAAATTTTAATAGTTAAAAATAATTAAAAATCCAAATTAATTGAAAAAGAAGCCAGATGAAATCAAAAGTATAAATGATGGAAGATTAATGATTGTAACAGCCCAACCTAAATAACCACAGTGACTCATCACCAGAAATCGACCAGATTTCGTTAAGTATATCTGAATTACCAGAATTTACGAACTAAATTAATTAACTTTCCTCACAACACAAAAAACTCTCACTCCGAACTTGATAACTAAATTTCTTTCAAGGATTGATTGATAATAAAAATTAAACTTGTATGTAAACATAAAATAACCTATGTACGAAGTATTAGCACACACATTTTAACACTCAAAAAACGGATTGTATTTAAACATTAATAGCATATAAGTCCCATTGATGTAAGGTGGTGTACTTTATTAACATCTTGTTATTTAACTTTTTGTCGTAATCAAAAGAACTCATTGACAGAATAGCTTGTGTAAACAATATTAGCGGCCATCATGGCCTCGAACAACTGCTGTCACCTTAGCCAACCTTGAGATATAGTATGTTTATTGCTGGAGCAACATTATTTTATAATATTATATTTTTGTATCTAAATGATTAATTATTAACTATTTCAAACGTTAATAAACTAGTACTGATTAGTAATAACCGTCCTTTATTTCATATAAATTGTATTAGAAAGTTTAAGCATTTTAGCGATGAGTGAAATTGTCTGCCAGATTTAGACGTTGGCAACACGACGAACAACAAGCGAAATTCGAATGCCCGCCAGTTTGCGAGGGTAATTCGAATTGGTTATCACCGCACAGAACGACAACTCAGTTTGAACTGTTTAATTGTTTTCATAAACAATTTGGCGCCTATCGGAAAATAAATAATAACATCAAAGAACAGGTAAGGTTTGCACCCGGGAAGATTTCGGTACTGGTAATTCGTGCGTTCGAGACGGACATCGTCAGCGTAAGAAATTCGAAAAAGCACGACTTTTAGATAAATACAAAGTAACGACTACAATGTGAGGGGCTAACACACATAACACACGCATACAGGTTTCGTCGTTACAAATTGACGAACAAACGTGTGGCTTTTACAGGACGATAAGAATTTATCGTTACAATTTTTATTCTGAATAATAATATAATATAATGCTATTACTAATTCTTATAATGTAATATAATAACAATATCTTACCTACTACCGTTTTTGGTCCTTTTCCACCACTAAACTCTAGTGTTGATCACTTATTTTGGTGTCTTTATACAGATTTTGTGTTTTAATTTTAATTATTCACTTTCCTTCCGCACTCTCACTTTTATATGAGTTCTTGCTTATATTTTTTGTTTTATATTTTGGGCTACACCTGCACTTGTACTGTTTCACTGTGCTTAGTGTCAATAGTGTTATACATTTTTATTTTGTTTCTTTATATTAATCACATTGGTGTTATCACCCTTATCACACAGTGTTTATTACTTAATGTTTATTTGTAATTCACTCCCTATCCATATCATGCACTCTTGGTTCACTTTGTTCTATGACTATTTTGATTATTAGTCTATCTCTATTATATTTCATTTTTGTTATTATAATTTTATGTATCATTGTTTGTGTTTTATTATTTGTTTATTTCATCATTATTCTATAATTACGTAGCTAATACTACATTTTCTTTTGGTTTGTACTTTCTATATTTAATGGTACATTTAATTATATTTACTTTTCTTAGTTTTTTATTTCATGGGTTTATCTCATATCATTTGTCATTTGGCCAATCACTTGGGTTGGGTCATAGCCATTTGTCTCGTATACGTTACAGTCATTCTAGTGCTATTTATTTAAAATTGTTAATTCTTTTTCTTTTATCTACCTTTAGCCGCCTGCTTTTACTTTATATTCTATGGTATATCTTCCCTCGTATTGGGCTGCTTTTGGTATCGTAACAATATATATATTGCGATATACAAAGGTCGCACAGAATAAGTAGTCGGTTATATCGAATATTGGAATGCTTCGGATTTATTAATGATTTTTTTTCCCTAAATTGCACTAATATTGTTAATATTGTTTCTGATAAAGAAATAAAATTAATTAACTGTCTCTGTTGTATTTTCTTTACAAATTTAAAATAATTTTCTCTTATATTGTAATTACATAAAGATTATGAATACAATCAAATAAGATTTTAGTCAAATCTTGAGTGTTCATTGGCTGAAAAATTCTCTTTTTCTGCATCTTCAGTAAACATGACGTTCTTCCTGCAAAAGATTATCTACGGACAAAATTAGGCTTGCAAATAAAACCAGTCTTATTTTATTACTTTTCTTTAGGGTCGTAAAACTTTTTATAAAAACTCATAAATTGAGTCCTTTAATTTAAGAACAAATATAACCACTGGATACTTCTTTTATTTATGCGTATTCTGGTGTAAGTCTCATGTCAGAATTTTTATTTTCATAAAAGTTATTTAATTTAATCTGTTTCTTATAATTATCCCGTTACATAGTTACACATAACCCCACACGCGCACTTGCCACATGCCTACGCATATTTTCGCACTACTTCACAACACTAATTTTTTTTGTTTACTGTCAAAAATTAACTTAAACTAACAAATTTACATGTATCTTACTGTCTATTACACAATGTCTGAACATGCAGTACTTACTTGGACTTTTCATTGCAACATGCTATCATACGCTTAGAGTTAAATTACTACTTTATATGCAAATTCCACCTATTGCAATATATACTGCAACAATACATATATTTCATATTTTCCCACGGCAGTATTTTGTAAATTAGTTTTAAATAACGAATTAGTTGTAAATGACGAATAGTTTTAAATATTTTGTGCGTGAAAGTACAGGAGTATACATGCAATACCCTGTCCAAAGCGTACACCTGCCCGACGGAATTGTTTAAAGTGTATGTGTGTCTGTGTGTGTGAACCAGCACTAACCTGCATTGAACTACGTTAGGAGAGATACGTATGAATCGTTAGTTTTATTATTAAATCAGGTATTGACATGATTAAAATAAATTAATAAATATGTTTTACCTGTTACCAAAGATATATCACAATTCTAAAAACACCATTAGAATAAGGACATTTAACGCGTAAGATGATTGCAAAACTATTGCAGAAAAGTGCAATAATAAAGACGTCATACAAATTAATGTTCATTACTACCACAATTAACTAGTAATTAACGAGTGTGTTATATGTAAATGACGAGTGAAAAATTACGAAGACAATGCAACCACTCGCCTCAAGGTCATGTTGCGAAACATGGACAAAACATGGTTATCGCGAAAATGGACAAACAGTGATCAATTAAAAAAGGACGCTACACACGAATTGACAATGTTTAACAAGTCAAAAACAATATCTGACATGTCAGTTTCCCGTCTACTATAAATACCTCCGGTAATTTTGGTCGAGAAGCAGACTCAATAAAACCTTCATACGAGAACGCTATGTCCGTCTGCTAATCGACCGAGTCAAGAAATCTACACGAGGTCACTATGTCCATCTGCTAATCGACTTGAACATCATTATCGTCATCACCATCATCTGCAATACACCACGATTGATGGAGGAGTACAGGACCACCGTCAACAACAGGCTATAGAATACCGAGGAAGCGTCAGCATCATCATCATTTAAGAAACGCACGCGCACGCGCACGCGTACACACGCAACTGTAACTTCAACAATACGCAGGTGACAAATGAACAATTATATTTTTGTGTCAAACAGAGAACTCATAAAGAATGGAATATGAGATAATAAAGTAATATAAAGACTTAAATGTAAATAGTGTAAATATTCAGAGTAAAAGACGTAATTGTAAGTTGGTGTAACGTAGTACGTAACGTTGACGTATTGTACGTAACGTAGTTGGTGTTAAAAATAATAATTTTATTCTCTTTAATTTTAAAAATTTGGTGTGTCATTATAAATCCTAAATAATCATAAAGTAAATATTACTTTATTACAATATTAATAGCAACCATTCAATTTTTATTTGGTGAAGTTAATATTATTTTTATAGATGAGTTGCTATGAGTGTAAATTTTCATAATCATACAAAGTCATAACCCATGCAATATAAACGAATTTTATAATTTGATCATCATATACGCATGTTTAGATATTTAAGACTATATGTTATTGATGTGTGCTGAATAGCAAAGATATGTTTTCAGAGTGTAACCTTATAAAAGAGATTTTGAATTTTCTAGTTTCAAATTTTAATAATCAATTAATTTTCTTTGCAATATTTAATAAACTCATGTCATCAACGTCTCACTCCTCTTTTTAAAAAATACGTTTATTGTGTAACTACATATACTTAACGCATCGAAAACACAAAATCCTACGACCTAGCCGGTGTTTAACACTATACAGTTGCGTTGGGTACGTCGACAGAAGTGTACTTCATTTTATAATACTTGTAACGTTGCAAAACACACACACACACACACACACACATATATATATATATATATATATATATATATATATTGCAATTGACATTCTAATTGCATATGAAATGTAGCGAACAATATTGCCATATGATAGCACACAAAGATGATATATGAATAAGTACATGTTGGATGTTGCAGATTTGACACTGTAAAGTAGTGGATAAGGAAGGTTGTGAAAAATGTTAGTTTTAAGCAGGGGTTAATTTCTAAAACTTTAGGTGCCGGGACGCATCCAGCCCCCCTAAATTTACATATTTTGTTCCGACAAATTATTTATCTATATTTACACACTGATTGTATACGCGCAATTAAAAATATAGTCAACTCTCGATTATCCGCGCTAATGACTAGCTCGACTTCGCGGATAATCAAATTCGCGGTTACTTCAAGAACAATATGAAAAAATGAGGGACATTAAACCATACATATAACAATGCTTCTTTTATTAAAAAATTAACATTTTTCAAAAACATATCTAAATAAAAGTAAATTTATATGTAATATAACAAATGGATAAACCAAAGGATCATGAAATAGAAGTGACTTACTGTTTACAAGCAAGCACAATATTTCGCATATTTTCATCGCACTCAATGTCTGCTCCTTTCCTTACTTTGTGTGTCTACCGTTAAGTGATGACCTCGGAGTAACCAATAGTCTACGTACTTCAAGGGGTCAAATCCACGAAGAGGAGCCCATTATCTTTTATAAACAAAAGTCCAGAAATCGTTTTGATTTTGAGCAATGTTCTGAGCGACGTCACAATCAAGTTCACTTGTGAGAAACCTCTCTCGCACTCACTAAAAGAAATTACAAATGTTTTTATTGCATTTTGCAAACAAGGAGACTGTCATGAAGAGTTCCGCAGTACAGATATTCCCGAAAGTCTATTAACAGTTTCCTTTCGTTCAGTTTAAACTTAGCGGTAAGATTCTGCATTTCAGTCTCTCCACAGGTTATTTGAACATCAACATATTTGGGCCAGTTTTTTTTGTCCATCACTCTCATCCAGTCAGCTACCTTTTCGTCGTTTTCGGTACGCATTCTTTTTTAAAATGACGTTTCTAGGGCTTCATAAAACTTAACAGGGTCAATGGGATCGTTATATTGATTTTTATTTTTGTGGAGAGTGACCCCTGAGAATTTAAGATTTTGTACTGCTTTCACAGCGTGCTTGTAATAGGTACCTGGTACGGTTTTTTTTTTTCAAAAACCGTTGCGGTCTTTTTAAGTTGTTTATTTGCAAAGTCTACACCAACATTTCGGTGCTGCAAAGCCACGACAGTTCTTGACTGTGACTCTGACAGAACTCTGCTCTGACAGTTCTTGAAGAGCATCGCACATGAGTCCAAGGTCTAGAATAAAGTTTGCATCCGTTATTTTTCTTAAAAGACCGTCGTACATGGATTTGTCTTTTTTATCGCGAGTTATATCTTGTCGTGCCTCATCAAAATGATTCACCAACACCTCATAACTCTCCCAGACTGCTGATAGAGACCGGGAACTTGATGCAACTCATCTTGTGCTTAGTGTTCGTCCTACTTTTAATATTTGAGCATTTAACAAATTCGCGCAGATTTGTAATTCCCTGCTATTTTTCGGGGAAGCATATGTACGTTTTATTGACAACGTACAGATTGTCAATAAAAGCTTTAAATTTATTAATCTCAGAAAGTGATTTTACTGCAACAGCGACTGACAATTCTAATCTGTGGTTGGAACAGTGCCAGACAATTAATGATGGAAATTTCTCTTTAAAAAATGCCCCGACACCATTGTTTTTTCCTAGCATCACAGCTGTACCATCAGATATTAAGCTGACTAAGTGAGAGTTCAAGAAGGAGTCTGTCATACCATAAGAGTGAAGGCAGTCAATGACAGATTCAAATACTCCTCTGCCGGTAACACTATAAAGCTCTATTAAATCCAAAAATAAATTTACGGGGGAGTCCATTCCTTTTTCAGAGAGACAAAACCGAATGTACTGTACACTATTAGAGTTAATGTTTTACTTAACCCAGTAGATTCGTCAATTATCAATTCAATTTTATTATTTGATTTCATAACTTCATTTACAGTTCTTTTTCTCATCTCCACACTAATATGGTCTATAATACTAGCAAATGCAACACTGGAGTGAAGAATTCGTCCCATGTCAAGTCCATTTAGTTCCTGCCAGTCAATTTCTGTTTCAAAATTATAAAAGGATTAATTTTCCTTAGCAATCCTGTATGCAATACGAATAAGCAGTAGTTTCCTTATTATGGGAAAGCTGTTTCAAAATTACGTTTTCCATGGTTTTTTTTTGCCTCGGAAACTACTTTCTATGCCACTTTATGACCCGCACTTTCTTTATGGTCAAAACATTTTTTTCTTAAAGAAGCAAGCTGTTTCTTTCTTGAATCACCAAAACTAGTTACTTCACTGTTGACCCATTGCTTCGATATGTTCATACCAGTTTTTTTCTATACCCCCAGATTCCCAACTTCACGGCATATCATACATCCTAGGTTCTTATAGAGCCAGTCATATTTTTCACAGAATTCACTTTTTTTTTCAAGAGTCCAACAATTTGGCCAATCGCTTTCACATTTTACATCTAATATAGGCGTTGAAACTGAATCATCAGAAGTAGGGCCAATAAATTCATGAACGTTATTAACCTTGGAAGTTGAAGGAGCTGCATCCGAGTGTGACATGGGTATATTTTTGTCTGATTGAGACAGCACTGTACCAGGTACATTATCACTTTCCGAAACGTCTTCATTAAGTCTAGGTTTTTTATTTTTATGTTCAAAATAACTAGTTATATTTTTCATTTTAAATCACAAACCATTTAATAACACAGCTCACTCAGTACCTCGCTTTCACATAACTCGCAAATGATTGAAATGGCGGACCTCGCTTTTATTTTCTATCACTACTTCGATTATGGGAAAAATAACCATTGTTGTAAAAAGCACTAATTAGCGAACGAGGTGGAAAAAATAAGCAACATACTTTTGTTAACACGCTTTTAGAAACGTTCAACTTTTATTTTTGTACACAAGACGCGAAGGCTCTAACTTTCCAAGACAACAATATTAGTTTATACTTTAATGTGAGATATCTAGACTTGTAGCATGAAAAAATGAGAACGAATCATCAACAAGTATTAGTCACAAGCATGAGGTTATGTTTACTAATTTCTTTATTGTTGAGAATATACTGGAAAACTCTACATTCATTCTTAAGTAAGTGTACCTGTCATTGTAGAAGTGAAAGTTTGTATTGTGCGGTGGGAGGTCGAGCTTCCTGGGCGGGGCCTCAACCCGCACACATGCGCGTTTACTGTGAGAGTGTAGAAAAGTAATGTTCTCGAAATTTTAAATAAAAGGAAAGCTCCGGAAGCTGTTTTTCTATATAAATAGAGAAGCCCTCGACAAGTACAGTTCAGTTTTAAATGTGCTCTTGTAATGTGTATTTCGTGTGTCCGTTTTATGTATACTTGCTACTAAACTGTTCCTTCAATAAAGCGTGTGTTTGCTCCTGTACTTAAATTATTCATTATTTTTACCCATACCTTAACATTTATCACCTCGGTACATGGACATGTGGCGCTTCCCAAACGGCGAAAATTGAACTGCTTTAACGATGCCAATCTCCACCGTTAGGCGGTGTTACACACGCCGGCAAAATTTCTTTAGAGTTGTTCAATTTTTGCCCCTTGGGAAGCGCCTCATATTACTGTACAAAGGACGATGTTTAAATAACTATTAGATACGTAACCGTGCTTTGCGTATCTATATGTCAGCTGATAACATGAAGAAGTATAATACGGGCATTATTCGTTAATAAATGTTTATATGTGTAAACAAGTTTGATTCGATTTGATTTCAACTACTGTATTTCACGCAAAATACTAAAGTGTACTATAAGCAAATAACTTTATTGTTACAAAAATTCGAAATAGAGGTGCCGGTACGCCGTTCGGGCGCGTTCTATTAGAAATTAAGCACTAGTTTTAAGTACGTTTAGACTTGTAAATCAACTTTAAGTTCAGTGAAGTGGATCGTAATGATACTTAGTCGCGCGTGTAGTGCGAGTGAGTGAGGGTACGTAATTAGTTTATGGGATATTCTTAAAAAAAACATGTTAATTTGAATAACTATCGAAATATGGGAAATTTTGAGATGGGACTTATCTCAAAATACTCGTAATAGAAAGACCCATCTGATGACAGTAGTTGCTTTAAAATTAGTAACTGAATGTTGCTTTTTTAAGTAAAAAGGTTTTAGTACAGCCCATAAAATCGGCCATAAAATATTTCAGGTTTCTGAACATGAATTGCCCTGTTCTTAAACTATCTTGTACGTAAATCTGCTATCTATAAAAAGACCAGGAGAAGAACCGAGGAACCACTCAAATTGCAAGAAATTCAGGTTAAAAAAAGACTGCGAACATACAGTCTGGATTCGGAATCGGTAACGAGAGGACGCTGCGCTAGTCCAAGACGTTTGGTCTGCCAGTTGTGACGAACGCAAGTTAAAAAATCCCATATTGCATTTAGTTATTATAATTGTATGCTACCCGCCACGTGCAAGATACTCCGTTTAGAAGTATATAGACACTTTACGCTGACTGGAAAGGTGTAAGCCTAATACACTAGTTTGAGCAGTAACAGAATCGGTTCGTGGTGTGAAATTGTATGTAACCGTGCCCGCGAGAACTATTTACACTCCCGGAAGTGACTCTGAGGCTGGACAGAGTAAACTGACCCACGTATTCCTCCAGATAGTATCAACCCGTCGTCTGAAGGGTCGATACTTCAGGGAAGTAAAATTGCATTATTTTATGCACACTTATAAAACTTATTTAAAAGAAAGACTATAGTACAAATTACTATATTACTATATTAGTAAAGACTGTATAGTTTAGAGAATACAAAAACAACTTTTAAAATAGAAAATTATTTCACTGTACAAAAATTAAATTTTAGTTACGAAGGTCAACAGAGACAAATTATTTGATTTTTTAAATGTATTAAAGTCACTGTTGGTTGTCTGATAAATTAATAGCATCATTAATAAATCCGATTCTTTCCAACCTCTATCTCGACATACCTCTATGGTACCTTCATACATTGCACTATACATATATATTTATGACTGTGAGAACTGGCTCCCACTGTTGTCAGCGGTAAAATTTACCTGAATGTTATCGAGCGTGTACAGAAATATTATAGGTCTACATGAGTCTTCTTTTTTTGAATATAAGTTTTGGCTTGGCTAGTCCATTAAATTAGAGAAACCTTCCTTTCCACATTTTCCTCCTGGTTTCTTGTTCCAGAAGAATTTTACAATTTGGTCTCGTCCTCCCAATGTTATCCGCTTTACAACTTTCTCATTCCCAATCTTTCTGCACATTTCTCTTGATAATTTCGTTTCCATTTTCTCTTTTGTCAGCTTTGTTTCTGCTGTCTTTCTTCTCGTCTCTGCAGCATACGATATCAGTATTATTACTACCGACTTATAAATTCTAACTTTATTATCTTGTTGTACCAAGTGAACTATGTCAAGCATCCAGTTACCCTGCCGGCTTTAGTAATTTGCTCATTAATCTTTTCTTTTGGCTGTCCTATCTTTTATCAACATAACACGTGGGTATTTTATTTTCATGACTTGTCCATGATGTCAATGTCTGCCATTAATTTGCATCGTATGGGGTATGGGGATACTGCCTTGCACTTACATTTCACTAGGGGTAGTCAAGACTGAAAACACCGCACGGGCCATTAAACTGACGTAACAGTTTGTACGCCATAGTTATTGACAGATATTATGTCTACAAAATATACTGCATGGTTAATGTATTAACCTTTAACATACTGTTCTAACATATTCTGGCTAGCTCGTCGTATGCGGATTCTATATTAACATATTCATATAAATCAATCTGGAAGGTTTTTTATTTCTACATGCAATCTTAAATTTTCCAAGGACTAAACCACGGTCACTCCAGACATCTACGGATATTTGACTTCTAGCATCCAGAACGTTTTTGGATAAACATAATAGTTGTGATAATATAATGTATGGTCGATTTTTTTATCGTAGTATTTTTTCATATAATTGCGGTTTGTGGTCAAAATAAGTATTATATATTTTCAACTCATTCTCGGTGAAAAACCAGTCAACGGTTCACAACTTCATTCAAAATTTCCTTATTGAATCTCTGTTTTATTTGAGTTAATACTTCATTCCCGACTCTTTCATTGAAATAGCCGGCTATAATCACACCTTCTTTTTCACAAATCTCTTTTACAGTGTTTTGGATATCGTCATAAAATGTTATCTCTCATACAGAGATATATGCTCTTAAGGTGTATAAGCAAATATTGTACTCAACGTTTGCATACAAAAGTTGGATTTATAAACGAATTATTAGAAATACAAATCTATTTTTTCACTTTCTTAGAGATACAAGTGAAACCAATACTAATGATATAACGTACAAACCAGTACTAACATAGTCTACTTGAAAAAAATAATTTCCGATATATACATCGTAAACATCAACTGTTAACACACAGATTTCTGTACAAACGAACGACAAGAACGTAAGCTAACCTTTATTATAGGCCTAATATGATTTGCATTCGCGAAAGTGTGGATCAACGTACATTCAAACAATTCAGCCAGTGTATATCGTTTCACTGTCCCATTCATTAAACTTTCTTTACCTGTTATTAAGCTATATCAAAACTGATTCCGCAATTTTAGACCTATCTAGAGCATCATCTAGACCAGCTAATTGTGACTACTGCAACCGACTGTGCCGATAGACAGAGATAACAGGCAAAGATAGAAGGAGTGACATACAGAACAGCGCCTTAAGATCGTTCAGATAAACACAGGGAATGAGTCAGTGTGAGTACAGGGAGCACACCGCGCTTTTTATCTTTATTATCCCAGTGTTTTCACTATTATTAATGAAATTATTAACTCACAGAATGTGTGGATACAATTGTGCAGCTGAGAGAGAAAAAGCTGAGAAGATTATTACGAAGCCGGCAGGAAATAACAATTGTATGACAAGAAACAGAGCTTCTTGACGGACTAGGCTCGTAAAGTCTTCTTACTAGTAATAAAATATTTAAGTCTGTAGTGTTTACGATGATCGAATTATTTAGCTCTCTACTTTACACACGTTTCAATTTTTTTCTGTGTTACTTATGCCTGTTTCTTTGGTAACGATTTCTTTATGACGTTGGATATTTTTCTAGAAAATTTCCGTTTTTTGAATACTAAATGTCTACTATACGTCTAATGGATTCAACATACCTTCTTTTGTCCAACTCATGCACCCACCCTCCTCATGCTCCCTCTCTCTCTCTCTCTCTCTCTCTCTCTCTCTCTCTCTCTCCCCCCCGCCAACTTTTTCTCTTCAATATAAACTTTTTAACTACCTTACTTAATACTTTTCAACCTTTACAGTGACAGACTTGGATTCTGAGAGCTATACCATATTGGCGCCACAATTTTAGACAATTAAAAAATTAGGCATCGTCTAAAAAAAGTGTTTCCTTCTTGGTCAGTTTTTGTACTCACTTCTTTACATCCACTTTTCCGGCAGCATGATATCTGTTCTTCCACATTCTTCTGTTCAGTAAATCCTCCTTATTCATTTCAATACAGTCCACGGTATCAACACAATCCTACACTGAAACTACCCTCATTTTTGTTTTACCTCCTCTTGTCCTCCCATCCTCTTAACTTGCATCACCTAATCCACAACCCAACTGCCAAACTACACTGGTCGGCTGAAGTTAACCTACAAACTGTTTGGGCCTGACGTTTATTGGAACGAAACTCAGAAACACATACGAAAAGCAATAAACTCATTAAACGGAAGGGAATAATTCACTTAACACTGGGATTCCGGAAAGTAAAAAGTAAATACGAGAAGTTTAAAAGTTACATAACAAAAACGAATAACACAATTTAAGTGAAAATACACCAAACGAATAAGTGAACGCAGGCTCTCACTGTCGGAGTTGTAAGACATTTTACCTCGACTATTAGACCGTGGTCCAATACTCAAATTTCTTGAGACGCCAGACGTTTCTGCCGCACCAACGGCGGCCATCTTCAGTGGAACAGGGACAAGGTACTTTAACCCGTTAGGGAATAAACTGAAAAAGCTACCAAACGAAGTTAAAGTACTCTGCATTTAAGGCTGTAATTCCAGTAGTGTAACTTCACCGACACGAGTTCATCAGATCCGTACGTAGCCTACTTCTTTTACAGACTTTTAGGCTAAATCATTAGAGAGTAAGCATGCAACTGTATATAATTCATTGTTTCGCATTCAGTTAATACGTTTGACTTCCTTCTTGTTAAAACGTCCGTCTCAAAACTATGTGTAAGTAATGACTATGAAAATGTATACTGAGTTAAACAGTCGCTCAACTGAAGATTCACCTCATCTTAAATGACAATTTCGATTCTATCGTAATGATTGTTATGACCATTTACATGATCCAGTCGTAATCAAAAAGTAGGGGAACAACGTTAATCCAAAACGATAATGGAGTTATCCTTTGGATAACTTTATCCGTAGTACACTTTGTACACTTTCTACTCTGTCTGTCTTCCCCCACACACACACACACACAGATAAAGATAACTGAAATAATATGGTTATGTAGCAATTAGGCCTACATGATGATACTATTTGAATAAACGTGAAAAAGGGTACATATCTGAAAAAGAAAACATCAAAACCAGAAGGTGTTTCGGCACACCGAGATGTATACGGAAAACCAACTAACCTCTGATGGGAATAGAAAAAAGGATACTTAAGTAATGCAAATGGAAACTAAGGATAATTTAATTAAGTAATACATAATCTCATTCATTATAATGACGTAATAAATTTCCTATATAGCAGTATAACATAGTATGATACTCAATCTGGTTATCGGACAGACGCGGTATAACTCTCAGACACGTTAGCGGGTTAGGAAAGGAACCGACTCTGCAAATCAGATCCAGCTCTTCCTGATAAGCAGATATCCATAGAACGAACGAGATCGAAAAGATTCAACTACACAAATCCTAAGGATAAAAGGATATACTGTTTCTTTTAGTTTAAATAATTGTGTCATTTCTATCACACTCTCTTAAAAAAAATTCTCTGCCTATCCTTATGAATTCACGTTTTAGACTTTTTTATTAAAACAAAATTACAGGAAATCGTCAGTGTTGTTAATACCTCGAACACGTGACAAATGCTACAGGTAGGTGCAGAGGTCGTTGCTCACTCGTCGACTACAAAAAGAGAGAGAGAGAGAGAAGAGAGAGAGAGAGAGAGAGAGAGAGAGAGAGAGAGAGAGAGAGAGAGAGAGAGAGAGAGAGAGAGAGAGAGAGAGAGAGAGAGAGAGAGAGAGATTACAAACACGTCAGCTGATGTGTCGCAATCAGCTAACCAACATCTCTATATGTATTATAATAATATTAGTGGTTCGCAGCTTGTCAAACGATGATTAACCGTTTAATGGATTGCGTATTTGTCTGCGATAGATAAGTGGATTAAGAGACGCTCAGTTGTCGCAGCTAAGCGCTTCGTTCTCGTCCGACTTTCTTCATTAAATGGACAAGCCGAGCGTAAGACCTAAGTGACGACGCGTAAAACTAAATGGATTCTCTTCTTTTAAACAAGTAAAACTGAGCTCAGAGACAACGAACGAATGGGACTTTGTTTTTTTGGTAGAGATATTTACATTTTCACCAAGTTTGCCATTTCATCTGCCAGTTTTTCATTTTAATCCTTTTTTAAATTCTCCTTTTTCCTGTTACGCTGTTTCTTTTTCTCCTATCTAAAACGGATGATTTATGAGGTTTAAAAAACAAAGGACCAAGTTAAAAGGTGTTGTACTTAGATAAAAGCACCTCCCTCTCGAACACTCTCTGCCTCTCTCACTCTGTCACTCTCTAACCCTTTTTTTAAAGCAGTTGTCATGTTTTGTTTCACTTTTTACCTAAGTATGCTTGTATCGTTTCACTCTTTCTTTACATTTTCCTTTACAGTTCTTATTGATAAGAAATAAATAAGGGGAAATAAGTATCAGGGGATAATGAGAATACAAATTAGAAAAGAACGTGTGACGTGACCCATGTCACCGATTGAGTTGCTTTATCTTAAATACTAAAATTCACGGACATTTATTTGTCGATTTTTTTCTATTCATTCAAACAATATCTCGTTCGTAAAGTGTTTCGTTTTTATTTGTTTCCTTAGAACAAAATAAAATGAAAATAAAAACCGTGACGAAAAGTACACAGAAGCTAGGCTCGCTTTTAATTTATGTCTGTTTTCATTAAAATAACTTCTCTTTCTTCTCCAACTCTACAACGGCGTTTGGTTTTACTTTTGTTGTCTCGAATGCAAAGTGCTGCTCCTTGTAAATACATTAAACGCTATTAATCAGCTGCGCGTTGAGCTATCTATCGTCCTCCCTCTCCGTCTTCCAAATTAAATAGCTTTTAACAACAATGACAAAATCCATGGTCACCAACGACGCATAAACGGCATTCTTTCGCTCGCGGCCTGATCGTACGTTTGTTACTTTTGTTCTATCGTTCACACACGCGCGCGCTGTCACACTTCTCAACTTCTCGTTTACTCGAATCATGTGGCTTACTGAGTAAATTTAAAACATGAAAAAAGTGATCGTAAAATATCTTATCATACAATAAATGCTTTCGCAAAACTTTCGTTTTCTAGTTTCAACCGTTTAATGAATAACATCCAATAATCTACCGATACGACTGGTAGTCGTTTTATATATTTTGCAATGCAATAAATAAATATGTATGTTTACACACACACATATAGATATATATATATATATAGATATATATATATATATATATATATATATATATATATATATATAAATGATGTTAGTGGAAGTTGCAGAGAACATACTGAAACAAATCAATAACATACATCCCAAAATACAATTCACAGAAGAAAAAGAAAAACATAACAAAATCAACTATTTAGACATAACCATCACAAGATACAACAAACACATACAATATGCAATATATAGAAAACCAACTTCCACTAACATCATTATACCTAACCATTCTGACCACCCATCACAACATAAAATGGCAGCATTTTATTCGCTATTTAACAGAATATACAAAATTCCCCTAAACAAACAAGAAACTGACAAAGAAAGAAATATAATATACCAAATTGGTTATGAAAATGGATACAATAAAACTACTGTGAACAAATAGAAAATAAAATCAAATATAAAATAAAAACTAAACAATTAAGAATTAATCAAACTGAACAACACATAAATAATAACAACAACAAAAAATGGGCCACATTCACGTACATAAATAATAAAATGACAAAACTAACAAAACTATTTAAAAACAGATATAAAAATAGCATACAAAACTAATAAAAATAAATTACAAAATCTAAATAGCTCACACAACAAAGATAATACAACAACTAACGGCATATACAAAATTGAATGCCAAGATTGCAATAAATGTTACATAGGACAAACAAAAAAACAACTGAAAAAACGTTATTTTGAACACCTAAACGCATACAAAAAACCAGAAATATATAAATCCAATTTAGCCACACATGCAATAAACACAGGACATGAATTCCCAGACAACCAATGTAACACTAATAAAACATATACCACACAAAGGCACCATAATGAACAATTGGGAAAATTTACAAATATACAAACATAAAACAGAAAACAAACTAATACCTGAACAAATACAAATCAATACAAAACATGACACACTATTCAAAACACTCAACATTGAAAATACACAAAAAACTAACACATACACCACAATCACACACAATAAAACCAATTTGAAATACCAGAGCCAACAGGAAGCCACAATAATAATAGTCAACCAACAACACATATGCACTTCACCAGACCAAAAAACCGGAAGACTGAGGATGGGTACAAGATGGTACCCGAAACATGTTCCAAATAAGGAAAAATAACATCTTGAGGTAAATTATATATATATATCAAATGTAATATATATATATATATATATATATATATATATATATATATATATTTCAATCACTTTCTGCTACAGTCCGTTTCTTGATGTATATAATACTATAATACTTATAACTATTTTACCTCAAGATGTATTTTTTCCTTTAGGGACATAAGAATTAATCAAACTGAACAACTCTTAAATAATAACAACAACAAAAAATGGGCCACATTCACATATATAAATAATAAAATGTCAAAACTAACAAAACTATTTAAAAACACAGATATAAAAATAGCATACAAAAATAATAAAAATAAATTACAAAATCTAAATAGCTCACACAACAAAGATAATACAACAACCAACGGTATATACAAAATTGAATGCCAAGATTGCAATAAATGTTATATAGGACAAACAAAAAAACAGCTGAAAAAACGTTATTTTGAACACCTAAATGCATACAAAAAACCAAACATATATAAATCCAATTTAGCCACACATGCAATAAACACAGGACATGAATTCCCAGACATAACCAATGTAACACTAATAAAACATATACCACACAAAGGCACCATAATGAACATTTGGGAAAATTTACAGATTTACAAACATAAAACATAAAACAAATTAATACCAGAACAAATACAAATCAATACAAAACATGACACAATATTCAAAGCACTCAACATCGAAAATACACAAAATACAAAAACAGATACCACAACCACACACAATAATGCAACATTGAAGGACCAAAGACCAACAAACCACCATAATAACATCCAGAAGCCAACACACAAATACTGCACCAGAAGCAAAATGGCGAAGGCTGAAGATGGGAGAACAGGATCTCCCGAAACATGTCCCTAAAGGAAAAAATACATCTTGAGGTAAAATAGTTATAAGTATTATAGTAATATATATATATATATATACATACACACACACGCAATTAAATATTTTTGTGTGAAATAATCCGATGTCCGGATTGTGGCTACGCTCTAATTCTTCAGGTTTCTTCTTCTACTTTACAATATCTACTTTCTACTTTTACCTTTTTACCTCTAGGTACATGTCGACTGTCTGTTGTAACTTGTGTTTATATGTTTGGAATGTGTTGTAACGGTACGGGAAATGCTTTACACAGTGTTGGTGTGTGCGTGTGTGTGCGCGCGCACGCGCGTGTTAAGAACCATCTTCCATTATTATGTTTAGATTGGTGTTGTGTTCTACACATAACAACGGTCTCAATTAACCAACCGATACTGCTAAGTCGTACAATAATACTACGTTGTCTTCAATGTACGCGAGGAATTTTAATAAGCTTCAATCAACGATTATCAGTTTTTAATGTCCTTCTGAGTAAATTCAGAATTAATGAAAGAAGCTGTAATTTATACGAATACGTCAATTATTTTTCTTGATTTCTATTATAGGAATAACAGTAAATAGATTAGATAACAATACCAAAGTTTTAAATGACATGAATGATTCCTGTTACATAATTAGTATACGCCTAATATGTAAAATAAGAATGACAGCAATCGCTTAGGAGAATAGAAAAAGCTGTTAAGTATATTGGGTAGCCTACTTTATTCACTTCAATCTTGTTTGAGTTCAAGTACGTTCTGCATATAAGACAACTGTTTATAATCGTCACTGAGGGATGTGGAACATGAACATTTACGCAACAAGATTCGACAACGTTTAACGTACCTTCGAACAGCAATGCCGTCGACAGTTAGAGTCTGGTGTATTAGGCATCCCTACAACTTTAAGCGATGCACAACGGAAACGGCGCGGACTCGCACTCCAGAAATTCGTTATAAAAGAAACAATAATTCTATCTTTGGCATGAGTACCAAGGCGCCGCCCTATGTAGACAGGGAAGCGATTGGGGTAGAAGCAATCTCAGTGCGGTTCTTGTCTGAATTTGTTCGCAATGTTTTGTTTTGTACACGAAACAGCTTTTCTAGCGGCAGCAAGTCGGCTCTTTACTTTGCACAACTTACACGCACCGTAAATATTTTCACATAATTGGGTCTCTGGGTGAAAGCTGTACAAAACTTTCCCTTGCTTTTCAAAACGAACCACTCTCATCCTCGAACTATTAAACTTTCACTTGTTTATGACGGGGTGGAGAACAATAACAAAAGGAAAACAAGGGTGGCCGACTGTTCGTCCTTCTACAAACTGTGATTTATAACCGTAGTTTTAAGCTGCTCATTCCTTCTAAGTAAATGTGTCAGCGGTATTTTGACACACATTTCATTCTGACAACAGAACGAAATTTTTATTGCTTCGTTGAGTGAAGGCTAGAGAGAGAGAGAGAGAGAGACTGAGAGAGAAACGGTGAGAGGGGATGTGTGCGCGCGCGCGAGTGTTCGTGTCACTGTGACGATACGCCTAATAACTCAATGTCGGACAGGACCCAACCTTTTATTTGTTAAATCCTTAAATTTTTAGTGACCGTCAATCAGTGAATGTTTTAGTGGATAGTTAGTGAGGATCGGTCAATAATACAACTTTTAGTTATTTTGCGTCGACGTTTCGACAATATTTATTGTCATCTTCAGGACCTGTGTATGAAATACAATAGAAATATCAAACATAACGAAACAATTAAATATTTGGGTGAACGTGTTGGTGATGTGAGTGTGTGCGTGTGTATGTATGTATCATTTTTTATGTGAAGACTTATGATAGTTTGTTTACATCTTCAAACCTTTCTTAAAGATAATTTGAAGATGTAAACAAACTATCATAAGTCTTCACATAAAAAATGATACATACATACACACGCACACACTCACATCACCAACGCGTTCACCCAAATATTTAATTGTTTCGTTATGTTTGATATTTCTATTGTATTCCATACACAGGTCCTGAAGATGACAATAAATATTGTCGAAACGTCGACGCAAAATAACTAAAAGTTGTATTATTGACCGATCCTCACTAACTATCCACTAAAACATTCACTTTTATTTGTTGTTCAAACGACCCCGACGTTATTATTACCTATATGGCCGAAGTGATGTGTGAATTGTTACGTGTTGTTTTACTGTAAATCAGTTTTCAGAATTTCTTTGTCAACCATGTATTCCTGATAGAGTGTATTATTTTTCTCTTAATATTATACTATTTAAGACTATTTCTTTTTCCACTTCCACTTAGAGACCTTAAAGTATGCTCTGTGAGTGTCCTCTGCGATACATTACTGAATATCGCTCAGTGATACAATCTTATCACCGATCTGTCTGTAAGTCACTTGATGGTCTCTGCTAATAAGAAAACTAAAACCATCCACGTCGCACATTTCCCGTCGACAATCTCGATCAGTTTCTCAGCTCGAACTGCAGGATCTCAGGCTGGTTACACAACTCTGTAGACAACCAACTCCGTCGAAATTCTCAAACGTATCTGTGGTAATTGCACACGCCTGCTCATAACAGTGCGCGATGTTGGTGACCCAACGAGATTGTCATCATGCAACTTTCCCACGCTGTTCCGTCCGCACGATATAAGTCCCTCGTAAGCAAATTTAATGGATGTTTGCAGAAATTATTCTATAATATATAGAAATCATGTACTTCTTACTTTTAAGAACTTCCATCTAGTTACGTACTTCGCTAAGACTATTTCCAGATCTAGCAAATTTCACGAGTTTGTTAAAATAATACATTGATTTAAAGTGTCCCTGTCTCAAAGTACAAGCTACTTATTGTCACTGTAAACGTGATTAAATCGTTTACAGTTTTATTTAAATCAATGCATTTTTACTACTCGGACAGCTTTCTAAAGTGTTTCCATCATACGCATTGAATTTACATCACACTTGATAGGTAATATTTAACAACCATCTGCTGTTAAATTGAATGTTTAATAGTGTTAATACTACATTTAGTTCAAAATACTTAATATTACGAACTGACAATGTATTTTATTCTTAGCAATTCATTCTATCGTGGAGAAGTCTCAGTTTACGTATAGCGTTAAATAAAGTTGGCACCTTTTCACCAACGGTCTCTTTCTGATTCTGAACTTTTTATTTTCCCAAACACATACGCATGCGCGCGCGCGAAAAGCAACATATCAATGGTATTTTATGTTAGTAAGGTAAGAAAATATAAAAGCGAGTGTACACTATTGTAATATTCGCTCCTTTTAACATGTGTTAAGGCAATGTTTTAGGCAGACGTCAAAATATGGGAGGAAACAAGTAATACTGGAACTGTCACACTTTCAAGGTTACTACTGTAAAATAGGAGAAAGCTTACAGACATTACCCACATCGTGTACAAACAAAAACATTACTCCGCCCTTCCCAATACAGGTCAAAGCTGTAGACATATACATACAACGAAATGAAAATAGTTCATTGAAAGTACAGTCTGAAGTGTGTAAAAGTACAACACATTCATCTCAACGATTAACAAATGGACAGAAAAAGTTATGGATCATTCCTTCAAACTTACTAACAATGACTTTCTTATTTGAAAAAGTGAGGCACAAAATCATGCACAGGCGTATTAAATTGTATAGGCTCCAGGGTTTGTACACCAATAAATTTTTAAAATTTAAATATAAAAAGACGGGTTTATTATTTTTACGCTTCCTGCTTCAGGCTGATACATCTAAAGTCACTTCAGAAAATGGTAACTCTGGAATTCCTGTAAAAAAGACTTCCTCCCTGACACTCACCAACGGGAGCACTTTTCCGTGCATTACAATTTCTATCCGACTGCATTAAAAATTTAAAGAAAAACTGTGTTATGTTTGTGTGTAGCCACGCTTGTGCGTGTAGCTCATTGGAGGAACAGTGAATATTTTCGTCGTAATAACTTTAAAACGAAAACAGAAACTGGAATGGAATTAACTGAGAACATTTATTTATAAGAGCAACCAATTCTAATTTACTTTGTCCTCGATCTGAATAATATGTTGTAGACATGTGCCACATATCCTATTTGCCTGACGGTGTTAACTAGGTAAGGACTGACTAACAATATTAGCCTATCCCTGCTGTTTAATGTTCACACTACACATAGTAATCTTTATAAAATTAATACTGACGTCAAGTAATAAGAAATAATAGGTTATTAACAGCATACCGTTTTTCTCACAAAGGACAGCTACATAAAGGAATCAAGAAAAAACGTTTTTCTATATGGAAACTAATTTCATAGAAGTTTTTTATTCGCTTCATTTTAACGTACGATGTTAATTAACCATAGCCTGACATGAGAGAATCAACTACCGGCTCACCTATGTTGGGTTGTAATAATAGTGTACTTTTGTAAAGACAGCGTACTATGGAGCGGCTCACCTTAATTGCGCCAATCTACCTGACTGAGGTATTTGAAAACACCAAATGGCAACATTATGCTTTGAAATAAAATCGGACTGACAACTTCACTGTTCCCGTTTCATTAATACAATAATACTGTAATAATAATTAACCGAGTGATCTATGAATAATCAGTCTTTCACAGAGAAAGCAGAAGACCAGGTTTACATCAAATTTATTTGAACGGCCGGACGTTTCTTAGAGAGTTATCCTGAAAATTAATAAATTATTAATTATTATAATACATTTTTGTAATTTTTATTTCTTGCATACTTACACTAATGTTTTCACAACCTAAAAACTAACAAACGCTCAAATGTGTTAACAGAGACAGAAATGATTTTAAGACAGCTTAAACGTTGTCGACAAAGTCACTCTGAAGTTGCAAATTTTAAAACATAGGCTACATAAAAATTCACTCAAAATAACAAACAAAACAAAACAAACCAGAGTTTAAATATACATATCTCACACTATTTAAAAACACAACAAACTAAAAAATACAAGTTGAAATAAAATATAACACATCACAGTAAAACTAAGGTAGCACAGAAAAAGAGGTAAGTTAGTAACTTCGTAAAAAGGACTAAAATAAAAGTTACATTATGAAGAAACGTCAAAATTCCGGAATTTAGTAGTTTTGGGAGCCGAATGACTCATAAACATTAAATTCTGGGCTGGGCAGAGTGGAATCCTCTGTAGGTTTATCTATTAAAAAGAAACTTTAATAAACACAATAAAAATTCCTTTATCTGTTTGAACTCTATGCACGGGATCATACAGACAAACAAAGAACTCAGAACAGTTTTTAGGCTACCAGAGAATGGATCTTTCCAATAATTAAAAACAATTTGACTTAAATACACATTTTATTTAGAATCGATTACAGGAAAAAGCATAGCAGGATAGCATCACAGAAAAAAAAATACTTCCAAGTGGAAAATGTAATTTACACGGTTGATAAAATAGTTTCAACTTCATTCTATTTTAATATATTCCAATAATCCAAGCCTTCATGGCTGACCTTTAACTGCATTATATTTTATAGGAAATACATTTTATAGAAGTTACTCGGCCAACTACTCCGTCCTTTTGTTGCTGTTGATTTTTTTTTTCAATAAAGGCGTGTTTTAGTTTTGTTTCCTTGTCAGTCTTATGCGCACGACTGTTCGAACACTGTTCACTCCAATTTACACATATGAGTCAGTCTGGATATACGCGGAAGTCCTTTACTGGCGCCCCCGGCCCCGGCCCCTGAACTACATTTGACGCAACTAAGGAGTGGGGTTAGAAAGATAGATCAAAGATAAAGATTAATCTTGGTAGCACGTTTTAAAAGATGAAAATATAGATAGCCCTACCACTACAGGCAAATCGATACTCCAGCTAAAACGCAGGCATACTTTCGCCTTCGCCAGATTTTCACACGGCAATGAATTCCAGCTATTGGAAAACATATATGTCTCGGCTGGAAACGAAGTCCCTGTTACAAAACTTTTTTTTAGTTCAGAGAATTATATATATGATACAAAAATCACATCTCAAGATTTAAAAATCAAGACGTTTTTATAATTAAGGTTATTTCTGTTTTCCGTAGTTAAATTCTTTCATGACTTGAATTTTTAGAGATAAAATAAATATAGATTATTAACCAAATCATTGACATTTTGCAGAATTTATGTTGTTTCCTTTATCAGCATTCCTTTATCAAAATTTTGGATGTGGGAAAATTAATGCTTCTGTCCAAACACTTGCTTTCCGAAAGTATGGTTTTTCTCTTTATTCTTCAAGTAGTGATTTTATTAACATTTCGAAAACACGGACATATTGATAATCCAGATGTCCGCCTTATTGATACTACTATAATAGCTAGACTGGAGTTACCCTTTACATAAACTAAAATCTCTACGAAGTGGTGTCATTGGTAATAATATTTACGTATTAAAGTGTGCACTGAAGACAAAGGGTGTTAGTTCACATCTACTTAGATTTTTAGTTCTAAAATTCAGCATCCCTCCTGTTTCATGCGATTGTTGTACACTTCCGTACGTTTTATGCAACGCTGCTACTGATTAAAGTAAGTACTGATAAATACAGACTCCAAAATATTGCTTACGTAATATTCATTACATAGCAACTAACTCTGTGACAGCAGGCACCCGGGAGAAAGCGACGAGGTTTTGGTTTCTGTGTTCATCACTTTTTTTGTAACACTGTCATTTATTGAGAAACATGTTTACATACTATTATTTAAAACTTCACATTTTAAAAATTATTACTAATGTGTTCTGAACGAGTGTATCTTCATGGGATTCTAGTCTAGCCTTTACACGCTACCCAGTGCACTATATGAACTCAAACTTTATAATCTTATAGTCCGCATACTAGTCAGAAAAGTAAAATTTGTTACATTAGGAAATTTTATTTCGGAATTTGCTGCAAAATGTAAAGCATACACAATATGAAGACGCATAGTTTCTAAATATAAATTTTTACAATGAAATTAATTTTTAAAAAAGTATGTCAAAGTGGACCCTTCTGAGAACACGAAATATCTCAAAAATTTGTATTTGTAGATGAATTCAGAAATATTTAGTTGTACTAAAAAATATCAAAGAAGTATATTCCTTTCAGTATACATCTAATCCATATGGTGAATGAAATTAATTATTTAAAAAAAGGGTTTGCATGCCTGTGTTCATAGCGACCTAATAATACACTCTACACGGCATTAGCAATGAGTCAGCAACCGATCTGAACCTTGTGCATTAGGTCTAAACTATAAAAATAACTGTACAAGATAGACGGTTATATAAGAAGTTCGTTGTGATCGTTCGTTCTGAAAACAGGGATAACAAAGGTGAATAGATGAATAGACTCTAGTCAAGACGAGTATTCCACTCTGATACACCTTTTGAGTAACCAACACAAAAAGCACTTATATACATGCCGACCACTTTAAGCCTTTCAGAAATCCTTTATTGGACAAAAGGAGAAACTTGTAGAATTAAAATAAGAATTTGGAGACACAACTAGGGATGCTAACTACATCACCAGTGACAAAGGTACGACAAGGGTGACTGTCATTGTGCGTTTCTCAAATAACTTTATTTAAACAACAGCTGAATAACCTCACACACAGTATACCTGAGAGTGAACTAACAATTACAGATACGTTTAGAACATACGAAGCAATCCTCTGACGCGACACGACCTCTTTCTTAGATTTTCCCTAATATAACTGTGATCTATAGAGAAGAGTATTTTGGTACATACACGGACATATATAAAATTATCCCGAGCATAAAATCCATATTTTATTTCGTAGGATATATGACACATAAAATTATCCTAATGTAAATAGGTTTCAACTGGAATGTAATGGTTATATTTAAAAATACTGAGTAAAAATATTATGCAATAAACTATGTTCTATTCTGCAAAATAAACCAATGCCAAATTAAATCATTGTGATAGCAGTGAAACAAACTGCTTGAAACATATAAGAGTACCAAACGCGAAAAAATCAATTACACACACCGATACTCTCTTTTCCAAGTGGTGCTGTTATTGTCTTAATACTTATATGACTACGCAAATTCAATAAAAATTAAAACTGAATTTAAAAAATTTGGAATGTAACTGTAACTGAAGGGAAATGTTCATCCAGGAAGAATAAAGAATAATAACGGAAAGAACAGAAATCGATGTAACTGTACGGAATAACGAATCAGTTAACAACGCTTCATTAAACCGATTTACAATAAATACAATATACATGCCTATATTACACACCATGTTAACGGTACAATGCGTGTCATGTTAAGCCGTTAAATGACTACCGGTAAATCGACATAGAAACAATGACTGTTTATTTAATGTTCTGCCATCTTATACGTAATGAACCTGTTGTTTAACAACGATACATCTAGACTTTCACATATACTTTCATCCTCTCACTTTCCTGTTGTTCAGCAATTTTATGAAACGTGTTCATCAACTCTGAAAAACTACCACTACAATTAATATTACGTTATAGGATACGAGTATCATCTGAAGTTGAACTAACGTAGCTAATAATTCAGTCTCCGCTCACGGCAGATTTAAATTCTGCAACATTCTAGAACATAAGGAAATTTTGATTTTGAAGCTGGCAGTAATCAGCTGATATAATTGCTATAAATACTATTAAATTGTTGTTAATATTTCTTTGTTGCATTTTGGAAGGAAGTTTCGTTAGCTAGCATTAATGTGGTCTTTACATCCTTCCTGCCTGTTACTTTAGTTTCAAGGTAGTAAATACATAAGTTTATCTGCTCCACCTATTCTGATGTAGTCTTCACTGGCCGTAACGTTTCTACTCTTTCAATTACTTTGGCCCTACGTTTATTTATTTTCAGCGTAAATACAACTGACAAAGCAGTAGCCTATATATTCATTATTTGTGTGCGATGATTGTGACATATTTTACATTGGCCAGACAGGGAGAAAATTTAAAGATAGATTTAGTGAACACATACCGAAAGGCAGCATTAGATATACTACCTCCAACTTCGCGTTACATCTGATCAATAATAACCACGGATACACTAGTTGCGCCAAAAATTTGAAACCGTTGCATATTTGCAACAAAGGGCGAATTATGAGCGCTTTAGAAGAGTTCGAAATCTACAAAGCATCGAGAACACAAAAAAACCTAGTGCGCAACGATCAATTGTCGTTTAACTCGAACAGCTTGTACGATACTGCGTTACAACATGTTTATCAGATTACAGACAAATGAGAAATCAACAGTTGCGATTATGAACCCGAACAGTGCACACTGATTCTTCGCGCGGTACGTTGTGACATTTTATTAATGTAGTGTGTTTTAATGATGTTAGTCAAAGTTTTTTATTTGCGTTGACAAGTTCTTCATGTGAGAGCGAGAAGTTTTATACCTGAAGATGGGAACATGTTTCCCGAAACATGTCGTGTATGACATTATAACGAAGTCGCAAGATGGAAAGGAAATAAGGTAAACTATAATTTTTATTTTATATTCATTATATTTATCTTTTCTTTGTAAGTAAATCTTGATGTTTATTGCAGTATTTGTATGTTTTATATCATATCATCAAATAATAGTCTAATTAGGCCTACTCTGCAAGTGTATCTGTCTTATTTTTTATCTCTGTATTTGCACCTGGCGCATTTTTCACAGAATAAGTCTTCGTCTTCGGAGGTTTCTACATAATTCCATATAAATTTAGAAAATTGAGGCTGATTCTGTTAATTGTATGCCCCGTGCAAACACAGAGATAAAAATAAGGAAAATACATATACAAAAGTAATTATTATTTGATGATATAAAATATAAGTATTATTACGACGGTCACACCGCTCGCCGTGTTGTTCAGTGGAAACAGGGTAGCTGACACCAATGAAGCCATTAACTTTAATTAGACACAAACAGCAGTTATAAATCAACATAGCACACTTACAAAACAATTCAAGTTAAATTTATCAACAATAAACGTCACCTTATTACAGTTTCGTACTAATTACCACGCTAATTACTTTTAATTAAACCGAAACAAACACTTCGATCCGCACGTGAATATCGCCAGGTCTAAACTGAACTAAGCCGCTTCGAAATCCAATGTTTGTATCTATAAAATAAACACTTAGTAACAACACAGGCGCTTTAACTTAACTGTTTGGACCACAGAAGTGAGGCATGCCTCAACGCTCTATGTGTACAGCGCGGGACAATCCCCCCTCCCTACACTTCCCTATCACACCACTACATTGCTTACATACGATGTATACAAAAAACGCTGAGGCGAGTTCAGGTTGCCTCATTCGATTTAAACGAACTATGCCGAATCTCACCTGTCACCATCTAGCGGTCGCTCAATAAAGCACGTTTCGGTTTAATAAATTTGACAGTCACAGTAACAATGTATAATCTTTACGTTATGTAGTTCATACGTATTTATAATTTTTATTCTACAGAATTTGTTGGGGTAGGCATTGCCTCAATTGCCTCCATGTAACTTCGCCACTGATATATATGTGTACAACGTTATCGGCAACAAAGAAGTAGTTTTTGTTAAAATTCCTTCCCGGGATATTTGGCCGTAGTCCAATGTTTTCTACAAAACCAGACATTTCGGCAATGCCATCGACTTCCATCATCAGTGAAAATCGAGTGCGATAACGTGAGGTGGTATACGTTAGTGACCACAGTACTGTGGTTAAGGCTGAAGCAGTAAGTAGAAAGAAGTAGTTTCTATGGTAATATTTCATTTCGAAAATGATTTTAAATATAAATCTTAGAATATGGAAGTCATGTATGGTTCTCCATACCGATATTTTTGTTTTGTTTTGTTTTTTTGGAGATCGTTTTTTTGCCTACATAAGCCGAAGCTTGTGCGTAGGTAATGAGATGGAAATGACTTGAATGATGAACAAATCCCAAACCTTACCGGGAATCAAACCCTGAACCTCTTGGTCTAGAAGCCAGCGCCCTAACCACTAGACCAAACCGGTCGGTCAATATTTAACTTAAAATATTGTCTCAGGGCAATTTTACCCATACTGAAATATGTAAAAATTTGTTTGTTTGTTTCTTTTGCTGATGCAAATGAAGAATTTCGTCAAAAAAGTATCAAATAAAATAGTGTTTCACATTTTTAGTAACTTCTATACAATGAAGTACAGAAAGGAACTATATAATGCAGACCAAATTACGTAAGTATTGTAAAAGTAAAGAAAAAACATTTTTATTTTTTCACATTTTTTACATTTATCCTATATAACGGTACGTGAAAAGGGTATTACTATAGATCCTTTAACTCTCTATCAAAGAATGCTGTTGTGCAGAGAACCGAGTGATGATATATCAGAGTATTTTAAATTTGAAATTGCACCGTACCCAATGTCTCTTTTCACCAATATTGGAATGAAAAAACCACCACGTCTGCTTTATATGATGAGTTTAAAAATATCGATGACAATTTACTGAACAAGACAAACATCTGCATAATAGATGGAGGGTATTTGTTGCACAAAGTGAAATGGGATTTCAAAAACTGCAGTAATTACAAAGAAGTACGCGATACGTACGTGCAATATATTTTGCGTACTTTTAAGTCTGCAGTAATCATCTTCGATGGATATGATAATCCTGACAGTATAAAAAAATCTGAACAGGAACGTCGATACACGAACATCAGTCCACAGTTCAGCATAACGGAAGTAACTCCCCTGACTGTCGGCCAAGAAAAGTTTTTAGCTAATAGTGAAAATAGAAAACAACTCGTTGAAATGTTGAAAAAACAATTTGAAGAACAAAAGTTTGAAGTACGACAGTCATCTGACGACGCAGATACACTGATTGTGCAAACTGCCAGTTAGAAGTATCAGAACTTGCAAGTGACAACTGTTGGCCAAGATATTGATTTGCTTGTACTTGAGATAGCTTTAAGTCCAGCAGACAAAGATATATTTTTCTTGAAACCAAATATCGGCAAAATAAAGCAAACTTATTTTCCTCGCAAAATTTGCAAATGGAATTCACAAATGTCAAAAGTTTCATCCTTCTAGTACATGCTTTTAGTAGCTGTGACACGACTAGTTCAGTTCATGGGAAAGGTAAAAAACAATTACTGAAGCTACTGGGGAATAACAGAAATTTGGACAATGCTGTAGCAGTGTTTAATAGTGTGAATTCAAATAAAAGTGAAGTAGAAAAAGCTGGTGAAAAATTATTACTAATTCTGTATGGTACGAAAGATGAAAGGCAAACACTAGACGAGTACAGGGTTTCAAAAATCTCTCAAAAAGGCATCTGCCAAATTAGAGCTGTTACCTCCTACTTCAGCAGCTGTAGCTCAGCATTCCTTTAGAGTTTACTACCAAGTTCAGAAATGGCTAGGCAACCATAAAAGTCCAGAGGAATGGGGATGGGAAAGGAAAATCATTTTTTGCAGCCCATTAAGGCTACATTAGACCCAGCTCCTGAATCAATTTTGAATTTGATTTCCTGTGGCTGCACGACTGACTGTTCTACTTTTCGTTGTCGCTGCCTAAAATCCGGATTGCAATGCACAGTTATGTGTAAAAACTGCCGAGGATCAACGTGTCAGAATTGTGAATTTCTTATTGATGATCTTGAAGATACAAACGTCAATTAAAACAGTCATATTGAAGACTTTTTGTGACTTAAATTTTTATTATAAAAAGACTCTTACAACGCGAAAATCTTACCATATTTTTAAAAATTAGTGTATAATTTTCTTGTAAAATTTTTTATTGTATTATTTTTAAATAATTTCCATTTCATTCAATTTAAATTTATCATCTGATATTTCTGAACAAATTATTATTTATTCAGCTGTAAAAATTTTACTCTATCTTAAGTGTTTGTTTTCGTAAATGTTTTGTGTTGATTCTACCTTCCTTTTGTGTAATTCACATATATGATTTCATAAACTTATTGCTTTCTGATTTTGAAATTTTATGATATGTGTTTAATTATGTAATTAATTTTTTTAATGACTACTGTGTACAGTTCAAGATTACTTTTCTTTGTATTTTTACATCATTTTAATTTTAGTCATTAAGTTCAGTAAAAATGTTCAGATTTTAAATTCAATAATTATTGCATTTGTTTTTTTTATTCAATCAATGTTTTATTTATAAAATTTTTGTTTCATTTTGCGATCCTTTTACTATATTATTCTTACTGTTGTTATTATTATTACAATTTTGTAAATATCGAAAGATACTTTTTCAAAATATTTCACCTGGAATAAAAAATTATGTAAACTTATCAAAAATGTGTTTTTTCACCTTTTCGTAAATATTCATCCTCTTAAAAAAACACTAAGTAATAATACTATTTACTTAAACTCTTATTTTAAACTCCAAGTTTTAAAATGTGGCCTGTTCCAACAAACGTTGACGTACAGGAATGTGACACCTACCAAATTATAGGGAATTTTGTGAGCTACAAATTTTATTTGAAACATTTTTTGATACAATACTTCGTTTTTAAGTTATATGCGAAAAATCGTTTTGTCACCCCTTTCAACCCCTGTAAAACCACCCCTGACACTTTTAAGTGGTAGACTCATTGGTTTTGTATAATGTATGGCTCAAGGACCATATGTACAAAAAATTAGCTTTTATTTAATTTTTTTTCCTTAAAACTTCCTATTTTTCCTGGGCTGTCAACCCGCGAGTCACCTTAGTTGCGCCAAACGGCAACTTGGCTTTAAAATGATGTGGGGTTGAAAATCAACTTTATTTCACTACTCTATCCTTTCCCATTTCATTAATACTTTAATACTGATTAAGCAAGTGATCTCTGAGTAATCAATCTTTCATAGAGGAAGAATAGTCAAGGCTCACATCAAATTTAGTTGAACGGCTGAACGTTTTGTAGAGAGTTATCCTGCAAATCAGAAGGTTATTGTAATATTATTTATTTACTATTATAATATATTTTTTATAATATTTATTCCTTTCATACCTACAGTAATGTTTTCACACCCTAAAACTAACGAACACTCAGTGTGTTACAGAGATCAGAAAAAAGCTTAAACATTTTCGACAAAATAACACTGAAATTGCAGATTTTAAAACACATAAAAACTGATTCAAAATAACAAATAAAAAAAACCACAGTTAAAATATACATATATCTCACACTATTTGAAAATCTACAAACTAAAAAAGAGGTAAGTTAGTAACTTCGTAAAAAGGAATACCGTAAAACATATAATTGTATGAAAAAATGTCTAAATATCGGAAATTTGATAGCTTCTGAGGCCGATAGCTTCTGGGGCAGCATGGTCTGTATATAATAAAAGAAACTTTAATAAAAGTCGGAATATCCTTTTGAACTGGGAACACACATGTAGACAGAAAAAACAGTTTTTATGTTTTCTGACACTGGATATTTCAAATAATTACAAAAAGTTTGATTTAAGTACCTTGGCTCTTTCTGACTGATTTGATTTGACTCTTTCTGTTGGCCAGTTTCTTCAATTAGTTATAGACACTGCTCTGATCCATTATAAATTGTAACATACATATATTCTTGATCTTGTGCTTTTCTCCATCTACAACCACGATAATTTTAAGAAACGTTACTTCATCACGTTCCCCAATACAGTGTCACTTCTACGACTTTCCCAATTTATGGCATCACCACATCACTGATTATTTCTACCAAACTTATTCTTAATATCTGTCTATAATTTGTTTTCTATAGAAATATTTTAAGGCGTTAAAACATTCTTGATAAATGTCACTTAAGCCTGTTTTATTAACATGTTTTGCATGGCACCAAAAGACTTCTGCCTGTTTAACACGCCCTATTTCTTTGTTTCTTTCAGTAAAAAGTTTTCCCATTTTTTAATATTCTTGTATCTCTCGTAGATATTAGTGGTGGACTCGTAGACTTAAGAAGAGGTAAGGATAGTACGTTTTCGTGATTGCCTTCTGATTCCTTAATTTTCTTTCCTGTGTTAGGAGTATATAAAAGAAGACATATTTAATAAAATCTCAGAGTAATGTCAATTTAACATGTGCTTAACAGATATGTGTATGAGCGGACTACAGAGTAATAACCCACCCGATTGGTACTGCGGAGACACTCAACGTCCGTTCTGTGAAATGTATAAAGACAAAACTGGCGTCAGCAAGAAAAACGAATCTCTCCCACCTCACACACGCGCGCGCGAGCGAGAGCGCGCGCGTTTAAAAACAAATATACTCAAAAAGGGTACGTATTAGTTTACACTCACAAGATTTCAATGAATTTCTTAACACGAAATAACTTCGGCCGAATAAAACATTAATAAAACAGAAACAAATACAAGACAAAACTCGAAACAATTCGTGTGACGAAAATCACGGCGTTTCAACTAACACATACACCTACTTTCCCACACACACACACACGCGCGCGCGCGCACGTTTCAGTTTTCTTTTATACGATACACTGGAACAGAACACAGAAAAAGAATTCGTAGCAATAAATTCGTGTAATTTATTGAAATAGAAACTTAAACAGTTCTTTTGTTAAGATTGTATCTTTCAGTTAACGCAGGGCTAGTGTCATATTTTCTCTACACAACAGGTCGCCCCCACCCCCCGAAGTGTACAGCCCACTGACCACCGGCTGGAAGAAGGCCGAGCCTGTTATGTATGTATTTATGTTTTAATTCGAATAAAATTAACAGCTGAAAAGTGAAACACACACACACACACACAGCTGAAAAAATAACGAAAAGAAAATATGCTCACACTAATATGTATTATAAAAATACATAAATGGCATTATGAGATAGCAGACTCGACATGTAATTTAAAATAAACAATGCCGAATAGAATACCTATTATTATTCTTTACAATAATGGCGAATAACGGCACAGGCCATTGGTTTGTTGATCCAAAAGTCTATTTTTTCTCATAATAGGAAGCTCGCGGCTTCCAAGAAAGGAAATCGTGTATAATGGAAATAAACTCAACAAAAAGCGCAATTTATTAAAAATATAATATTAAAAAACTGTGATACGTTGCAAAGAAATATAAACAACTGAAGAGGCATAATGGGTGAATACTCGCCTCATCTTCACGCCTGTTAAAACACAATAATAAACCCCGATATACTACATCCGACATATAGTATCCGACAAAGAAAAAATCTGTACAGTAATACACGTGATGCACGCTCTCGCAACTCTATACTTCATGCGAATGTTGAATTTTAAATTGTCTCGCCTGCATTAAATTAGTTGAGTTACGAGTACAAACATACGTTAACGACTCACGACACTGTATAGTGTTTCCTCTACACGGCAATTCGCACTTTTGTGTTGTTTCCCCATATTAACTGTATCGAACCTTGTACTTTACTGCGTCCTTCACTGTCGGTACCTCTCACCTTGTAGCATCTTGTAGCGTTGACAAAATACACACAACATGTAGAACAGAGATTTCCTCGAAAATGCAGCAGTTCTGGAATTTTAAAATGTAAAGAAGTTTCCAACTCTCTATCGCACTGCACCTTTCGATTCAATCTTCACGGCATTCCGTCTTGCAAAACCTAAGATTACACACCTCTATCAGAGACTTTGTCTTAGTTTAGCAGATGTTGCTTTGGGCCTGGCTTTCTTTTCCTGTTCCGTAGTGAGACGTTTACGGGATGTGTAGCGTACTGCACCTTTCGGTTGAATTTTCATTGCTTTCTGTTATGCAACCCTTATTCTAAAAATTCATCAGTGGCTCTCTGAATAATTTTAGAACATGGCACAGTGGACCAGCCTCATTTTCTGTTCCACAATGCCCACCCTAATACAAGCCTAATAGATATTTGTTGTTCTGACTCCTTTGTACACGTTGGATCTACCGTGGCTATCTTTTATGTGTGTCATCTATTAAAACTACTTCCTATATTAACTTCCCCTAGTCGTTCATTTATTATTATTTTTTTTTTATATTTCCACTGATTCTCACCAAAAATCTATTTTTATCGCTGGAAATCTTTTTTTATATTGTTCTTTTAAAGGCTGATTACCTGATTCATTAAAAGCATAAACATTTACTTTGAAATGAAACATTATAGAAAACAGTAAGAGCGGTATATTTTCACAACATATTGCAAATGTCAATCCTCTAACTTTCAAAACATTCAAGAAATAAAATTCTGAAATATTTCTAAAATGTCTTTTAGAAAAAGAGGAAACACTACTGGATTAAAACAGTACATAAGAAAAGCGCCTTTCTAGTCGTACATTTCAAACCTACAGCTTATTCCTTACGTAGGAAAATATAATTTTCTTCACCCTGTGCTTAATCTGTCAGACTTGTTAACATTTATTAAGTGGATTGTGTTTAATATGCCTGATTGCCAACATTTGGCGTGGGTGCTACGAAAATGCAATAAACGTACCTGGAAACTTAAAATCCAACTGTCGAGAACGAATGAATAAAATTAGTAATGAAAGTAACCAAACGAAGTTAACGAGCATATATTATATATATATGCATACACAGGGTGTAACGTCAAAGGTGTCCTCACTATATATATTCAGATTCTATGCATCAGTATAAGAAAAAAAACACTCCTCTAAACATAGGTCCGGAACATACGTCTCGTTTTCTGTCTAGCCGGCATTTTGTGTGTGTTTTTTTTTTAATGGAAAACTATATCTTTACACGAAATTTAGATAACTAGTGAAATTTGAAATTTGGTACGCTTGTTTAGATTAATGTTCTTCCACCACTTCAACTTGTTTCACTAATAGCTCTCAAAAATATAATTTTAAGGATAATTAAGTAAAATGTTACGTATTTTAGAGTGAACACACCAACACCTTGTTTGTTCAATTCTGATTACAACTATCTGAATTATGGCGGAAAACAGCCAATCCGTATGCTAATTTACAAACAGAAGAGCCATACAATTTTAACATCATTAACCTAGTCGCAATCGTCTGCAGAAAGAACACAAACGTTTGAATGACCGAAAATCTTTCATATCGTTGATTTGATCTTTAAAGGAGTTTACAACAAAACTTATAGAAAACCATGATGCTTGCACAAAACGAAAAAGTTAGCAAGCTTTACGTTTTATTAATTTGTACGGAACTTCCTGTAGTCATATAGGAGACATCTGTGGGATAGTGGTCTGTAGCACATTCCGCTTTCTGGTCCGATTCACCTCCTGCGCTGTGGCACATCTAATTAATCAAAATGTGAACCAATAAAAATAAAATAAAACTTTACCCGGAACAGTCCAATCAGGACAAACTGACCGTGAAAAACCCTTCAATCAGAGTTACCGTAACATAAATTATACGAACACTAACTATTTAACTTACAGATCGAGGAGAAGCGTTGTTATTTAAGTTGTTTGGTGAAAGAGCAACAGCACGACCACCACGACAAACAAATCATTACTTTACAAATAAAAAAACATTAAACAGAGTTCAACGAATGTATGCCGTCATAACTCATTCATGTGCCGCAAGAGCATCATCGTTTGAAACAAAATTGATGTAATTTTAGTTCCCATGGGTTTGTTTGACTAATACCTATACGCGCGGTGTGTTTATAATGTACACAAACAAAGATTAGAGACGATATATAAATATACATGACCGACACACGATTTACCCTAGAATCAAAGTCTTAACTAGACGTCCGAGAAAGGGAAATATTTAATTAATTCGACGTTGAGCAGCTGGGAGGGGGTTTCTTGTCGGAGGGAGTGAGATGCGGTTAACAATTTGAGCGGTGGATGCATCCCTGTCATTAACCGACTGACTGGCCCGAGCCACGCCACACCGCAGCCTTCTCCTTATTTTATTCGTGTGTTGGTTCATTCGTTGTTGTAGTTGTTGTTCTTCTTTTGTGGTGATTACATACTGGAGCGTTTTATGTTGGTATTTCTTCTTCAAGGTTTAAAAAGAACGTTTTTCGTGGAATGTAACAGCACATAAAGTAGTTACACCACCACCACCATAGACTCGTGCTTCCCGTCCACATACACAGTGTGCGTGTCGTTCCCTTGTCTTTGTTTTGTTCTTTACTCAGTCGAGGGGTGGTCCTGTCACCCTATTTGTCTTTAGCCCCGACAAGTCAGTAAGGGGTGACCTTCGTATCGATCCAACAGCATACGTACTGTTTGTTGTCTTTATGCTACTACAAGGCCCGTAAAACGTTCATCGTTACTGTCACTTTTACTTTCCACAAGACACAACCATGTACCTACACGCACGTTTAACGTGGAGAAAACACTCGCACAATACTAATTTGAAAGGTACAATAAGCGTAACCTTGAGCAAACGCACCCCAAGTTATACCCGAAGTGTCATCAACCTGCGAACATTATAGGCGACCGCCGTTTCTCGGAAGTTGAATACCGTTTACGTCTTTGTTACGATCCGCTGCCTTCTGAAAACTATCTGCTCAGCTTCGTCTGGTCAGCTGTCTCTCAGATGGGTCAGTACAGTATTTCACTTTCGTGAAATATAGCTCTCTGCGTCCTTCGACGGTGCTTGAAGTTAACTACATTGTATTAGTCAGAAGCTTGTACACTGTTAGAGTGCTTTCCTCCCTGTTCACCAACATTTTTTTAAGCTAATAATCTGTTCCCAATTTTTTAAACACTGTCACTCTTTATTTTATTCTTAGAAGTCACTGAAACTCTGTTTGGGTATCCAAAAAAAATTAATTTTATGGTGGTGGGAGTGCATGTTTTCAATACTTTTCTCACGTATAGTAGATGCGTTAATACATGTGTAGTATTACTTTTATAGTTTACTATGTACAATGGCTAATTAATTTATTTAATAAGCACCCCATGCAGCAAGTAGCTTCTTCGCTTCACGGTATACGTCTTAGACCTGCTCCCTCTTCACAAACTGATTCTCCATCTCATCCACATCTACCCACGTCTCTTCTTGAAAATTTACACTGCAATGCCAATTTTGGTAGTCTTGCTTTTCCTATCCTAGTATCTCATCACTTTCGCAGATATTCCCTGATTTAACTGACGATGGCATGTACTTGCAGCACCTCTGATATTACTTCCCGTCGTATCCAGAAATACAATATCATACAAATGTAGCTGGTATCTACTCAGAGTTCTCTCCTTAAATAAACAGATCGTTATACAGTTTTCTTACCAACTATGGTTTTATTATAATAATACAATATTGTTTAATAAATATATTATTATTATACAATATTATCATTATAAATATAATAATATTGCTCTTTTCTTTTGTAAAGCACACGATCAATAGCTTATTCAGTTGCAGCCAAATCTTAAGACTAAGGAGCGATACTGATCTAAAGTTCAATTTACATCCAAAATCTCCGTCCGGCTGTGTTCCTTGAAAGTTCTGAGTAAATTAATTTCCCCATTAAAGGATACCAGCCTATAGATGGGTAAGTCATGTGGTGGGACTGCCTCCTTACGGGCCATGACTCCCGGTTTTATTCAGGGTTGTCTTCCCCGAACCTTTGATGCTCCAACACCCAACTGGAAGGGAGCAGCAAAATATAATCCTATAACAACAGGACGCAGGATTACAACCGACTAAATCCAACTAAATTCTCGCTAGTAATACTTTAAAGATAAGCCGGTCCAGGATCAGTAACTTGGTACTGGTGGCTAGTGCTGCCCTCCACCAGGAATATTTACGGACCTTTCGGTTTAGATCCGTACTGCTCTTCATTAACAGGGTCACCTTTTGTACGATGTGGCACTTCATCACGCAGTACAAGGTAGCCACTTCACCACTTCTCCATTATATTAACAAAGGTAATGGCATTTCGAGGCAAGGAACCAATAAGACCAAAAATACTGATTGATGATCAAATTCTAGAACACTGAGCTATTTTAATTATTTGGGAAATGGTATTGGCTATGATAGCAATTATGATATTGATGGTAAGTTACGTAAGTTCCAGACGATCTGTGAGACAATCAACCGTATTTTTAGAAACAAGGTACGACGAGATACAAAATTAAAATTTTACAAAGTTATGGCAGTCCCTGTTCTGTACTATGGGTGTAAATTATGGACAACAACCAAGAAGCAAGACAGTACACTACGGGCTTCGGAAATGGCGTTCTGAAGAGAAGTTAAAAGGTGTTCTAAACTTGACCGTATACAAGAATGAGGCCATAAGAGAAGAGTTACAAGTTTTTAACTTGAACGAAAAATTAAAAGATTACAAACAACGGTGGAAAGAACACTTAGAAAGAATGTCAGAACCTAGACTTGTCAAACAAGTCTGGAAATACAAACCTATAAGACATAGGTGTGTGAGTAAACCCAGTAAGAGATGGCTGGAGGATCTTTGAAGGCGGAACAGGCAGCACCTTGCTTATGCAGTGTGCAGTATGCAGTGGAGACAATGATGATGAATTTACATCCAAGTATTATAAACATTAATGTTTACATCAATGTAACATTATAAGTTTTACATCAATTATAAATATTACATGTAGCTTGTGAATTACGTAGTAGCCTATTACGCCGTAGTATGTGTTTTTTTTTTATTCTCTCGGTTTCCGACTGAGTCTCTTGAGAAAAATTGATTCTCACCCGTGCTTTATAGTTTGTAGATGTTTTACTTTTAATTAAAAGTAGAATTTTAATTAATTTCCCTTCAAATATTTAAAATTTCTTCTGCTACAGTTGTGCGGAACTGCACATGAGTTATGCCTAGCGTCTGCCAATGTATAAAATAGGCTCATTTCCAGAACGCTAATAGTATTTTCCTTGAAACATAGCGTTGTTTCCTTTAGTTTGAAACTCAAATCTTGATGCCAAAAACATGCTAACAACACGTTTATAAAACTAAAATAAGTAAGTAACAGTTATAACTATAACTGTATGTGCGCGCGCATGCGCCTAATTCATGTACGTATGAACGCAAAATTTGCGGAAAAATTATCTTTGTAAAATTTTCAAGGCTTAGGAGCAGTCTTCCTTCTTTCTCTTCTAAACTAAAGAAATAAAACTGTAGAAAAATAATGATACACACACCACATAATATTACAATGAGCGAATAATAGGCCTACTATAAAACTGATCTTTTTTTGCTCCCGCGATCATCATTCTTGGACAGAAGATATCTAGTTCATTACACGAGAATACATTGAGCCGTATATTATATATTATTGACCTTATACTACTTAGTTCGTACACTGAGCCGATACATCTATAAATATAGTCATTACTCAGAGTTATACACACGCACACTGCCGTTTAGACGTACACACACAATAACTCTCTCGCTCTCTCGCTCTCTCCCTCTCCCCCTCTCACTCTCTCTCTCTCTCTCTCTCTCATGTACCCTCTACCGTCTCTTACGTCGACCTCTACTATCCTGCCACCAGCACCATAATGTAACGTTTGCTTAAAACGATTACTGTGGGTAAATGTAGCATACCTAGATGTAGTTGCAAAATACCCTTCTTGGGTTAATTTTATTGCATCTAACTGTTCTCTCGAGAAATTCTTTCGGCGCGCACATGTACCACTTTTGTCCGATACGCCTATAACTTACGAAAGAAGTTTGTGTTACATTGTAACTTAAGACAAGTTACTCGAAATTAATATAGTCTAACTGCTCATAAGCAAAGAAGAAAAAGATAAATTTAATGAAAGTCATAACCTGAGCACGCTCTACATCCCAATCCATTGATACGCCTAGTATTTCTAAGATTTGCTATTATTAGACAAGTATTAACTGGCACGTCACTATCATTTAAGCCTCAAGGTGGCCCACAAAAGAATTCAGTGCTACAAAAATTACGCAAATCCAAATACTGTAAACTTATAACGTATTATGTAGCATTTACAGCTGAATTTGAAGTCACGACAGCTCGTTGTGTCACGTCCACCTGTCAACCAACTAAAAAATCAATTATAAAACCCGGCTCTTACTTTACAAATCTTCTACTACCACTCGGAAAAATATATACGTTACAAATAACAAGTTACAAGACTATAAACATATGCTGCATAAACTGTAATTTGTGTAATAACATTACATTTTTACAAGTCACAAGTTGCACACTCCAAAATTTCAGTAAATAACAGAAAATTGTATTTGCAATTTGATTATGGATTTTAAAGGATTTAATAATTCTTTATTTCACTGGTAGAAAGTTTGTAAGTGTCGAGTATGCCCACAGTTTTATTATACAAGTGAAGTTTGTTAAGGGCAATCAATATCAAATATGAAATTTGTTAGTTCTAACTATGGAGGAAAATACTTAGGAGATTTTTTGGGCCAGTGGTGTAACAAGAAGATGGCACTTGGCGGATCCGCATGAATCTTGAACTTGATACATTAATAAACAGCAAAAACATTGTAAAGTTTATTAAGTCACAGAGATTTAGATGACTAGGACATATTTATAGAATGGAGAAGACCAGAAAAACGAGAGCTATCACAGAATGGAAACCCTTGGAGGCTAGGCCCAGAGGAAGACCGAGAAAGAAATGGATGGAATGTGTTGGAGGACCTGCGAACCATGGGGATCAGAGGATGGAAGATTGTTGCTGAGAACAGAGGAGAATGATGTAGGACTGCTAAGGAAGCCAAATCTCATAGAGGGATGTAGTGCCAGAGAAAGAAGAAGAACTACAGAAGTGTCACAAATTCAGTGGCATGGTTATATGGGAAGATACCAAACAACAGAAATCACATCCCGCCGGGAACACAACAGTTTTAGAGCTCTGCAATGTCCTGCTTACATAAACGTCTTCCGAGAAACGTCTGACACGTAGTCTGCAGAACCCAATTTATGATTATCGGCCTTGCCAAGACATACGCTACAGTGTACAGTGTTTAGCTAAAAGAGTTTCGACCAGTTAGAGAGAAAGAGAGAGAGAGAGAGAGAGAGAGAGAGAGAGAGAGAGAGAGAGAGAGAGAGAGAGAGAGAGAGAGAGAGTTGTATATTAAGGCGTATCAAAGTTTTTATAAAGATATGACTACCCCATAATCGGGAAGCAAATTATCAGCACCATTTAGAACCAGCAAAAGATTATGTCAAGAATGCTGTACAGGACCAACCCTCTTCAAATTATAGCTAAACAATACGCCCAGACAGTAGAGACAGAAGTGTCGTAACATGGAGATACGACTGACGATTCTGGACTTTTAACATTCATTTTGCTACTACTACCTACTACTACTACTACTACTACTACTACTACTACTACTACTACCTACCACCACTACACTGTTACCATCATATGTTATTTCTTATTTATTCGCACTCTGTATTATGAAATACAGGTAAAAAAAAAATTAGTTTTCGCTTCAAAACAGACTTGAGTCCCCTGAGTCGAAAAATATTTGATACCGTGTACACGCACAAAAGTGCTCACGTGCTCGTGCGCGCGCGCGCGCGTGCTCGCGCGTTTTGGGTTTCATGGTCAGTCTTGCTAAAACCACAATACATCTGGGAGACGAAAACTAGGTCTTCCATTGGATTCCCTTAAAACAAGTAGGTAACATTTATGCCGGTTCCTTCATGAGGTGATTACCATATAATGTACATAACCATATACCGGGAACACACAGCCTATATTAATAGGTGTGAAGTGTTCACAAATTCCCAAGTATTCGGACTGTTTCTGCACCGGCATGAAATTCGTGTAGGAATTCAGTTTGAAAATGAGTCAGACCTGTTGACTACTCGACATCAATCCGTCTCTTGTTGATTCTCATTCTTCTACTCCGTTTTACTCCGCACAAAATTAAGGTTATTTGTTACGTCGTTACTGGAGTTTTGCTATTGCCACATATTCATAAAAGTGTGACCTCTGGTCTACTAGCTTATTGTGTAAAGTTCTCGTTAAATACGTGTTCTTTAGAAGCTCACACCTTCAAAAATACTATTCTTAGTACAGGCAAATTAGATTTATCAGTGAAAATAATTCTGAACAAGCTGAAATTTGGTACACATGTCTGGGTTAGGCCTAGAAACAACTCAGCAAAACTCAATTAAAATCAATTGATGGGAACGGCCGCCATCTTGAAAAATCCATTTCCGGTATATGTTTTTCGGCATATTTTTTGTTTTTGTGCAAAAACCATTCAAGATAGAATAAAATTGTACTGGACCTTTTTGTAGAACATAAATTTTCCTATATAAAGAATAAAAATCATCTCTGTGGGCCATAGACTTTACGGCTGGGAACGGCCGCCATATTGAGAAATATATTTCTGGTTTCGTGTTTTCCAGTATATTTTTGTGTTTTTCTGAAATATTACTCAAGATACGACAACATTGTACTAGACCTTTTTTGTAGAGCATGAAATTGTCTATCAAACTGTAAATTTTTGTGTCTGTGGGCCAAAGACTATTATCATTAAACTAGTGAACCTTTGCGGTTCAATGCGCCGCAATAAATCACCATTGGGTCTGCTAGACTTTAAGTTTTAAAAATAAACTGGGCACCTTAAATTACTGTTTCACATAATAAATGAAGACATTTTTTAAGCTATATGGTGAGGAAAAAATTTAATGGTAAAGAAAATAATAATAATGAAATTAAACATACAAATGAATATAATATAGCCTATTAGGGGTTTAAGGTTTGATTACTGTTTCTTACAAGGGGAAAAGGGGGTTTGAAAATATCAAATTTCATATTTCGTTAATATTGAGCACTTTCTTACTTAATTAATTTCTCTTATTTTTATAATTAGTTGATGTCATAGAGATTTTACAAAAAAGTAAAGAGGAAAATTTAAGCTGTTCTAGCACAAATAAATCTCTACAACTCTTAAGTGATCAAATTTAAAATTTACATGCAAGATGTGCTGTAATATTATGTTATTTACATATATTGCTGCCATGTCTGTCTAGCTTATTTTTTGTTATCGTACTATTTACTAGCATTATTTGAGCATTCTGGCAAAGAATAAAAGAACAATAATATATATATTCAATACATTTATTGGTGTTAAATACAAACATTTATTATTTCTACTAGTAATTTTATACAAACCACTATGTCTTTATACAAAGACAACATAGTGGTTTGTATAAAATTACTAGTAGAAATATTTGAGACCACTAACACAACAATAAAAAAACATTTAGTAGTTTAAATGAAATAATATGTGACAAGTTTTAAAATAATTCAAAATGTATATAATAAGTCATTGGCTAAAAAAATATAAAGTCAAAACAAAATTTTTCTTGTTAGTATTGTTGTGCTCGGCCGATCAAAGTGGGAAGTCATTTCAATGGCCGACACTCATCCATCTTCCTTGGTGTAATCCTTTCATGTTGCATCCTCAGGTTGGTTCAAATCTTCATCATAATCTTCTTCAAGGTTTTCTTCTTCCTCTTCTGCCACAGGCTGTGGTTAGTTTTGGCAACTAATCCCCTTACAATGAGAGCATGCTAAGGTGCACCTTAAACCTGCTTTCACGCAGCCACATCCTGAGTAGCAACCTTTAATACATCTGCACACAACCAACTTTAAAAGCTTTTCAGGTGCGAGAGGCTTTAAGGTGGTAACTAGAACTAAGGAATTCCCATGCTGTTTCTGCCATCCACACTTTTCAGGATCCAAAACCTTTCCGTATCACAGCTGCACTTGGTGAAAGACTCTTAATATATGTTGATGGACAGCTTCAGTTCTCGGTGGAAGACTTGCCAAGTTCACTTCATGTTTTCCTTTTGACACCAACTGACAGAATTTATTGTATCTGTACTTGTTTAAAGAAGTTTCTTTATCCTTTGCTCCGTAAATGCACAGCAGACATTTTTCTCCGGCAGCTTGCAAAACTTCAGGCTGTGCTGACGTATCATTGAAAACTAACAACATACCTCTAAGTCCAGGGCAAGACTGGACTAATTTGACAATTTTCTTTTTCCTTTGTTTAAGTAATGACGAAGTTGTGTCACAGCCACTTAATGCATGCAGGAACAGTAGTTGGTCTTTGATGTCTTTGAAGTCTTGCTGGTTGTCTTTTGAGTGGAATAATACAGCGGGAATTTTGCCCCTTCCAGGTTTCAAAAAGTAGACAGAATTGTGTTGGAGTGTAAGTGCAGTCATCAGAATCAACATGTCCACATCTTCTCCCACTACGACGACACGCTTAGTGGTGTTGCTTTGACACTCTACTATGGCTGTTTGGACGATGAGTGTGTCTGCATCGTCATTGGCCTGGATAACAGTAACGCCATCATCTTCATGTTTCTTGGCCAGCTGATTAATGAATCGGGTTTTATTAGTCAAATTCGACAAAAACTTGCTTTGTTCGACAGTTGAGCTTATAGTTTCTTCAAAGAGAATGTCAGGGCAGGAGATTTTTAAAGAACATCTCTGTCTTTCCATGTTTTTAGTTAGAACTGAACTATAATCACAACTATAAAACACGACTATCGCATCATGACCATAGTGCTCTACCACATAATTGCTGTACGCTTTGTACTCGTAAGTCGTTTGAGAAGGCCAGACCACTTTGTGTAGAAGGCCCCCGTCAACTACATACTTGCAATTCTGTAGATAAAAATCCGAAATCGATCTGAAAATAGAGTAAAGAGCAGACTTGCGGGTCTTCCTCATACCGCTTCCATCAAGCAATGACAATGGCACTGGCCATAACTCATATTAAAAATATGAACATATTTCATTTTTGTCTTTCACAGTTCTAATCATTCTCTGATACAGGATAGTAGATGTCAAAGGTAACACAGTATCGTTTACTCGAGAGTGTGGGTTAACTGCAGAGAGTGGCAAAACTCTCGTTTTACACTTGAATTTGATATCATGAAAGTTGTTTCCAGCATTTATTTTGATAAGATCTGTGCCAACGTCTTCACTGCGATGATAGTTGATGCTTTCATCCCCAATAATACCTGTTGCTAGGGACATAACGTTATGATTTCTGGGAACCAGTGGTTGGTGATCTTTAAGCCACTTTTCGGAAATCTCCAGATCTTTTACATCACGTTTGACAGAAGAGTGGCATGCAGAAGAATGTTGATCACTCCCAGTGCACTCATGACTGACGAAGACTTCTAATTGAGAGCATATTTCAACACACACTGGCATTTCCAGTATCCATTTTGCTAAAGTGGATGGCGATACTCTTCTGTCATGGGTCAACACCCATGAAGTCTTCGTAGATCTCATTACAGTCTGTTCCATTGTCATATCTAACCATATACCTGCCCAAGCCTTTACTGATCTACATATTGAGAAGTATCCCTTTTCAACGAATTCTTCATATTCAAAAGGAATCAATTTGTCTTCGAGCTCAACCATTTCCTGCAAATATAAGTGCGCTGCTTTTGTATAATGTAAATGTCCAGCAGCATGAAACAAAGGGATCATGTGCCGCACACATTGAAGATGCAGATTCCAGTCGCATATGCGCTCAGGTTGGATGAATAGCCGAACCAAGGATATCATTTCATAATATTGAATCCAAAGCTTGGATGTAGCACCATTTCCTTCGAGACGTTCCAGTTCCTTATTGAAGGTCTCTACAGTCATTGAAATCAATTCCGAGCTGTTGATTTCCTCATTGGTAAGTTTGAGCATGTAAAAGATATAAAATTGTGAAACGTAAATAACTAAAACAAAGTTAATTTAGGAAACCTTGTGAAACTACAATACGTTTTTCAATACATGGATGCAAATTTTCCCATTTATGTGAAATTTCATGCTCTACAAAAAAGGACTAGTGCAATTGTATCCTATCTTGAACGGTTTTTGCACAAAAAACAAAAATATCCTGAAAACACGGGCCGGAGATATATTTCTCAAGACGACGGCCGTTCCCAGCCATAGAGTCTAACCCTCCACAGAAAAGATTCTTTTTTCAAATAAGACAACATTTTATGCTCTACAAAAAAGGTCCAATACAATTTTATCCTAGCTTGAATAGTTTTTGCACAAAAAAATTAAAAATACTAAAAAACACATACCGGAAATAGATTTTTCAAGATGGCGGCCGATCCCGGCCATTGATTTTAATTGAGTTATGCTGGCTTATTTCTAGGCCTAACCCAAACAGGTGTACCAAATATCAGCTTGTTCCGAATCATTTCCACTGATCGCCCATTTTTCGTCTAATTTGCCTGTACTATCTTTGGAATCGGGCCAACACAAGAATTACACCTCTACTGCCAAAGGATTTTTCCGTCCCTCGAAACCGCATCAGTTATTGGAAATTTTGTTCTCTCTGTTTCAAATGCAAGGTAAAGACACGCTTTTATTAATACCCTTATAACACACCGCAGTTTAATTACTGTACTGATTTTATAGGCCTGTATATATAGGCCTACAAGTGATTTCTAAATACTTAACGATTTCCACATACACTTTACGATCCATTAACGGTGGCGGTTGCTCTTATCTTTATTTATAGCCCGCTACTGCTAAAGATATGACGAAGTGAGGTTCTGTTTAATTGTCTGTCGATAATGTGGTTCACACGTCACTCCGTATGAAGGCAATGATGTCAAATTTTTAATGCCCTTTAAAATTAAAAGCGCTTGAATTTAAGCTTGTTATTTATACGTTAATAATACTTATTTAATTTATTATTGGACCGGTCAGAGAGTTATTGTAATCACAATTCTGAACTTATAGGTAACGAAGAAAGATGAGGAGACACGTTATACCTTCCTTTAACCTTACAGTATGTCTTGTCTATAGCCTACGTACATATAAATAATAAATATCGTTCTTATATTTATCGTTTTCTTTTTTATAAATACGTTTCGCTTTTGGTCGTGCCTATGGTAGTTCTGACATCAAATTCCTGGTCTTTCTCGTTGAAAGTTTTTACCTGATCAGTTACTACTTCATACAACAATATGCTCTAAAGGGTCTCGGAAATAGGACAGGAAAATTGTTATCTGAACAACGTTATAATGTTGTCTGAACATTGTTATATCTGAAAATTGTTATAAGTACCAACTTGGATTGCAATCTAAGAGGAGGACACATCAAAGAACTACAGTCAGCCAAAAGTAGTTGAGAAATATATAATTTGTGATGTTTTCAATTTGTTTCTTCTGCAAGTAGTATAATTTTGTATATTCTTTTCAACACCTGACGCACGTTTCACTGAAAAATATCAGTATCATCAGAGGTTTCTAAGTAAATTAATAGCAATCAAAATAATTCTATTAATGTAAAATAAACGAATAATCGAATTTGTTCGATTTTAATGTAAAATAAAATAACTGATAATCGATTTAGGTCGATTAGTTAACGATTGTTTTAATGTTTATTTTTTCCAGCTGTTTTCTCGGTTATAGGCTATTTGAAGTTTTGTTGTTTATATTTTATTCATTTTTATTTTCTAGTAAATTTATAACTTTAAATAGATCGTCTTGTTTTGTTTTTATTTGGGTTTGTTCTTTAATTAATAAATTATTGTTATTTTGTTTGTAAATGTTAAGATTTTCCCAAATATTCATTTTTTGTCCATTTTGTATGTTTTTAATTAATTTTATATTTTCAATGTTTGGAAACTGGTGGTTATTATTTAGACAATGTGTGGCTAAATTAGATTTATAAATATTTGGTTTTAAATATGCATTGCGGTGTTCAACGAATCTATCTCGTAGTTTTTTCTTCGTCTGGCCCACGTAAAATTTATTGCAATCTGGACATTCTATTTTATATATTCCAGTTTTATTGTGAGTATTGGATTTAGTTTTAGGTTTTATTTTATTAAAAATTATATTATCTGTATTATAAGATATTTTAAAATTAGTATCTTTAAATATTTTATTTAGTTTTTGAGTTATATTTCCGTAATAAGTGAAGGTTGTATATTTTATATTATTATTAATAGGTGAATTTTTAAATGTAGTGTTCTTAGGAACTTTATTAGTGATTTTAAGTTTAATTTTATTTTCTAATTTTTTAATAGTTATTATTTTGTATCCATTTTTAACTGCTATTTGTTGGATAATTTTTCTGTCTTTGTTTCTTTCTGTGTTATTTAATGGGATCCTAAGCATTCGGTAAATCATGGAATTAAATATTGCCATTTTGTGTTGGGGAGGATGATTAGAAGTATTTGGTATTACTAAGTCAGTTTGAGAAGGTTTCCTGTATACTGAGTATTCAAAATTTGTTTCATTTTTCTTTATTGTTAAGTCTAAATAATTTAATTTATTATTAGATTCTTCTTCTAACGTGAATTTTATTTTGGAATGTAAATTATTTATGGAGTTGAATATTTTATTTATATTTATACCATTGTTTTGGGAAATGTACAGAGTGTCATCAACGTATCTAAAATAACATCCTAATGTCGTTTAATTTTATTATATTTATTATTTGTTCGTCGAGTTTTTGTAGGAAGATTTCTGATATGATAGCGGAGGTTGGGGCTCCCATAGCAAGGCCATCTGTTTGATAGTACAATTTGTTGTTGTATTGAAAATACATTTACTAAAAATTAAAAATGAATAAAATATAAACAGAAAACTTCAAATAGCCTATAACCGAGAAAACAGCTGGAAAAAATAAACATTAAAACAATCGTTAACTAAGCGACCTAAATCGATTATCAGTTATTTTATTTTACATTAAAATCGAACAAATTCGATTATTCTTAATAGAATTATTTTGATTGCTATTAATTTACTTAGAAACCTCTGATGATATTGATATTTTTCAGTGAAACGTGCGTCAGGTGTTGAAAAGAATATATAAAATTATACTACTTGCAGAAGAAACAAATTGAAAACATTACAAATTATATAATTACTGCAAGAAACATCGAGTTACTTATATAGAAAATGATGGATGAAAACACCATAAGTAGAGGGAAACTGACAGTTCAAACGCACAAAGGAATGCCGCCTTCTTAAAAAACAATAAAAAACGATAAAAAACATGATCTAAGAGATGACGCCGCCACCGCTGGACCCGCAGCATCCCAATGGACCACAGCATCCGCGAATTTCCGCGAATAAATTTTTTTAATTTTTAATTTGGTTTTTTTATTTTTTTAATTAAATTGATTTGCATATCAAGGGGGTGGGATGAGGTTCAATGGACCACCAGCATCCGTGAATATAATTTTTTATTTTTTTAAGAAAGCTGATTTGCATATCAGTGGGTGGTGTTGGGTGGGTGGTTTTTTTATTTCATATCAGTGGGTGGGGGGTGGTTCCAACTCGATGCATTATAGTGTATATTAAAATATATGATCATGTGTACCAACCTTGCATGAGTTCAAATTTGTCGTGTGTTATAATGTATATTAAATCTATTTGATCAGATGTACCAACCTCTGTATTATTATTATAGTGTATAGATATTTTATATGAGCAGGGTTGTCAACATTTTCTGCGGTGGGGAGAGGGAAATTCAAATATGTGTTATATAGTGTATATATTAAAACATATGATCAGGGTTACCAATCTTACATTATTGTGTGTGTATAGAGCAGATCTGCCAACATTTTTTTCTCTTCTGTAGTGGGAAATTCAAACTATATGATCATAATTGTTACTCTCTCTCGCTCTCTCACATTTGAATGTAAGTAAAACTATCTCTCTCTCTCTGTGGTCAGTACCGCACGCATGTATATGAAATTAGAAAGTTTATATTTATTCGACAAATATTAACGTCCTCTCTCTCTCTCTCTCTCTCTCACTTGTTTCAACTGTGTCAACAAATAGTAACGTCCTCTCTCTCTCTCTCTCTCTCTCTCTCTCTTACCGTGTACATTGAGTAGTCGGTGTGATGAGTAAATAATTTTAGCTCTCTCTCTCTCGTTGTCAAAACGTCGTCTTCATTTTTCAATGTATTAAATAATTAATTAATAGTTTTATAATGCAGTCAGTGTGATTGATCCTTGTTAGAAATATATATATATTTAGCAAATATTAACTATGTATGTGTGTTGTTGTCAATGAACTACTTACCTGTGTGCTGTTACAGATGACAAATCCATACGTTAACGGCGTAGCAATCTGGTACAATACTTCTGTTTAATGAGTACAGTTTACACACGCACATAGGTTCAGTGGTGTATAGCGAAATAAATTAAAATTATACACACACATGAAAACGGTGGTTGAAATTCATACAAATCTTCTGATGTAACAGTTCACAAAAATAAATTAATTGTGCACATGTTCAGAGGTGCAGAGTGAAATAAAATAAAGTCATAATTTGTTTAAATGATTAACTCTTAACATAACGCTCCGTGTGAAGCGTTTGTAGAGCAGTCTCTCTCTCTTACCGTGTACATTGAGTAGTCAGTGTGATGAGTAAATAATTCTAGCTCTCTCTATATTTGACAAATATTAACTATGTATGTAGTGTTGTTGTCAATGAACTACTTTATAATGTATATATATATACCTATATGTGTGTGCGGTTAGTCCGTCAAAGGGTTCAAAAAATATGTAAAACAAAATACAGAATATAAGAATTGTTGAACAGATGCGTCTTCGTTAGTAAAATGTACGAATCACGTGACTTTATGTGAACGTCGAAGGGTACAAAGAAAATATGTAAAACAAAAAATACAGAATATATGAATTGCTATATTTACACATTATTAAATCAACACCACTGTATAGAAAGATTAACTATGTGCACACACACACACACACACACACACACACACACACACACACACACACACACACACACACACACACACACAACGATACAGAAGTATTCACTACATTAAGCCAAGTCATTGATTCGGTGCGTCCTACTTTCTAATCCCTGATGGTAAAACCTAAGACAAAAAAAAAAAAAAATACAACCAGTAGTAATAATACAAAATCACTGTTTTATTAATTTAAAATACTGTATGAAGGAGTGGTATGTAATTTTCATCCAAAATATGTAAAACAAAAATACAGATTATATGATAAGTAAATTGTATGTATATATCACTGAATAATAATATAATCGTTCTAGTGTTAACGTTTGCTGCAACAGGTAACGCAGTTTACAAATAATTACATATAGGTTCAGAGGTGTATAATGTAAAACAAAAATACAGATTATATGATAAGTAAATTGTATGTATATATCACTGAATAATAATATAATCGTTCTAGTGTTAACGTTTGCTGCAACAGGTAACGCAGTTTAGAAATAATTACAATTCAGATTACAAATAATTAAAATAATTACAAATAATATAGATTCAGAGGTGTATAGTGAAATAAATTAAAAATAGAAATTAATTCCTCATAAGTTAATGTCATTTCAAATAGTATTCATCAAAACTTTGTAAATTAGAATCTGCACTACAGTCAAACATACGCACACACAGTGATAAAAATTGTTTATTAAAAGTAGTTTGTTACCTTAACAAGTACTGTTATCCTACGCCGTTGGGGTCCTCAACCACTCGCGGACGAAATTACATGTGGACATTGATGCCTTATGGACTTGGGCGGGATTGTCGCCCACCTCCCAATCCATAATTCTTATTTTGCATACACAACATCTTACAACATCACCGTCGCCTTCGTAAAAGAACCCGGCTTTAGCCAGATCGTACAATTTCACGTTCTCATGCGGGTATATAGGAACGTAAATTTTAATATGCCCACGACGTTTGATGTTGTAATAGCTGTTCAGACAGTTTGTAAAAGAATGTGCGTATTCGTCCATATCTGAAGCTCGTTTACTTCGGCACATTCCACCTCAGCGAGGATAGCTGCGCGCGTTCCTATAATAATAATAATAATAATAACAGTACCTGCTTCATTATCATATACATTATGTGCTATATATAAATATATACATAAGGCTTTCAACACACACACACACACACACACACACACACACACCATAAATCCAGAACAGGAAAGGTATTATAACAAACATTACGAAAACAAGTACGTATGGTCACGTACATAGATCAACGTTTAAACAAACAGATTAATACATGAATAAATTTTTTGTTAAAAACAGGACAGCGTATGATCTATATAACGTTCTGTTTCAGATAAGTATAGTTTGAATATAAAATGAAAGGGTACGTTGTATTTTGTTATGAGAAAATGCATTTCTAAATTTCGTTACATTTGTCAAAAGATCTTATTGATCAGACGTATGAGCAATTATATTAATCCTTATGTAGCAAATACGCACGGATTCGTAAAATACAGCACTCAGGTGTAGGGCAATTAATCCTTTTGTATTGAACGTATTTAAGTAGGCCTACTCGTGATATCAGTAAATTCTATCTAAACGTCATCTCAACGGAATCATTAAGTTTTACAAAAGATCTTATTGATCAGACGTATGAGTATAAAATTGGAAATCTACAAACACATCAAAAATATCTGTCAAACAAAAACACCGTTCTTATCGAGAGACAACAGTAACTGACCTAAGCACATGTGCTTCATTAGGCAACAGACCAAAAAAATCAAATAGACGACTATAAGCTCAATTTAAATAAAATCTGAATATTCAATAAAATTATGTTTTTTTTTTTACTTAGTAACATATGCAAATCTTTTACTTACCTCTTAAATGTTATTGTTGTTATACACACAATAGTCGATTGTACGATGAGTGTCTCATACAAATGAGAAATAGTGACATGTCGTCTTGTGTGTGTATATATATCATACGACGGTAGCGTACACGTTTGAAAGTTGATACACATTAAATTGTCTCTCTCTCTCTCTCTCTCTCTCTCTCTCTCTCTCTCTCTCTCTCTCTCTCTCTCTCTCTCTCTCTCTCTCTCTCTCTCTCTCTCTCTCTCTTTCTCTCTCTCTCTCTCACACACATTACAGATATTGATATTAATTGCATGTATGTTATAACGAATAGAATTTGATATGAGTGAGTACGTCCTTCTTCCAGCCCCGCGATGGAAGCCAATTTATAGAAAAACAAGTAGTGTAGAGGGTGTTGTTGTTTGTGTTGTAATCTGTCGGGCGTTACCTCCGCGCACTTTTGTTACTTACTCTGTTGACTGGATCCTCTGCAGTGATGTAGTCCTGTAATACAACTTAATACTATGCTTTTTGTGGGCGCCACTTGGAAACGTTTGTTCCAAGAAAAAAAAATATGTGATTGCTAAAATTTTTAAATCTACGAAAAAATTTAAACAAGTCAGTTTAGCTTGGAAAAATCAGTTAAGTTTAATGATTCTTTAAAAACAACAAACAAATCGTCTGAAGGACTAATATTCATAGAAAAAAATTATAAAATTGCAGAGAAAAAATTTTACAGGTTATTATTATTGACAATTTTTTTATATATATCCAATCAAGTATCGGCTAGTATATTTCAGATTTTGACTCAGTTGAAAATCATGAGTTTAATATGTGAAAAATCTTTACTCTCAGGACGTGACTCCTTTGAACTACCAAGACATATCAATTAGATGCCTTACAAGAAAAAACTAAGTGATTTGAAGGTGTATGTGTGGCGTGTAAAGTACAACTGTGTGATAAATGTAACCAGGTAACAAATGACTTTAATTTTGGTAACTCACGTTCCAATGGTCGTTTATTCTCTCACTGGACACTTCCTTCGGGTAGTTTCTCAATCTCGCCTCTTCGGGTGTACACTGAATCTATTTAAAGTCAAATTTTGCGATCATTACTTTTTCCGCACTTTATGTCAAAACGTTTGGCAGTAGAATCTCGTTCAAACGCCGCCGCTACGAATCATCTGTTTAGCGTTGATTCAGAAATCTGCCACCGCAGCGCTGATTCCCATGCAGTGTTGAGGAAGGCTTAGTGTATTGTTTGTTTACGTTCGGGGGAATTATTTGTCACGTTAGTCAGTCAATGCGAACACAGCAGAATTCGTTCTCTATTTTAATGTTTGGTCCCTCCTGGGCCGCTGGACGTTCTGGCTGCGTGATTTCTATTAAAATTTGCCGTATCGCTGCTCTATTTCAGCGATACTTTTTGGCGTAGACTCTCGTTGAGGTTAAGTCAGTCGGTTATGTCTATGTACGGGAAAAGCCTTCCTGCCGTGTCTTGTCGATTTTTCGCCTCTTTGGTTTCGCCTTAGCTGCGTTGATCAGTGTTGTGTGAGATGCATCAGTTCTGGAGTTCAATCTTCAAGTGTTTTTGGGTCGAATTTGGTCTCGCTTTTATACTAAATCAGGTAGACTGTTTTCATCGACTTCCGGTATATTTGTGTAAAAATTCTTTCTAGATTGTTCGAGAATAAACGAAATGGAATGTCATAAAACAATTTTCACTTCCGTAGAAGCTTTTAGAACGAATTTCTTATTCTTCATACAAAGGATATTTCAAAATTTACACTGGTATTTATCAAACAGTTTCACATTAGTACTCACAATTTGTATGCCATTAATGTATTTAGATTCCTTGTTTTTAACTGAATCTAGCGATACTAAATATGATTGGTATCTAATTAACTTAAGTCTAATAAACAATACAATATACAACCCTCACCTTGAGTTGTTGTCATTGAAAACTCAATTTTTATAACAAAAATTGTTGTGGAGTTACAAAGTTCCTTCCACAAGCTGAACATCTACTACTACTACTTTCCTACAACAAAATAAACAAATTTTAACATCAATAAAACACAAATAAATACAATTTTATATGGCCTCTGCTCATGGCCTAGATTCTTGTCAGTTTTCTAATACAATGATTAGTCTTTTTCTTTAATATATGTATTATTTCACCACTATACACACAGAGTTTATTATTTTGTCTATCTTTTGTGATACCTGGTTACTCTGTACATATATTATATTTATCACAAGATGACATAGCATCACTGATTGGTCTTGAGATGTCATTTTTTATGGTGTGACAAATCTCACTCTAATTAGTTAAATTCTTTTAGAATTGACTTTACTTTCAACTGAGTTTGTTTCTTATTAAGGTATTCTGATGTATTATACCTTTCTATCTTATTTTTGATAGTATTATGTAAGTATTTAGCCAGATATGATTATTTTTGTACTGGATGATTGGCTTCAGCCATACATGCTATAAGTAAATATTTTGCTGACTTGACTATTACAATGTTAAAGTCAGTCAGGTATATTAGTATAGTTGCTTTATATCATATTACAGCTTTCTAATACAGTTTGGTTGCATTTTGGCAACATTAAATTCATAAATTATACAATATTAGATGCCTATTACATGTTTTTAGTTAACACTGTTTTTGGCTATTTTGACTGTTTTTTATTCATTTGACAGCTTCCTTTATTTAAGATAAATTATTCACTATTGTCTGCTTGACAATTACATATAGCTTTTATTTAAATCTGATAATAATTAATTTTTTCATGAAATCTTGGTGTATGGTCTCAAATCCAACACATTAATATTTTTTTGTCATTGCAAATATACAATTTTTATTTTAACTTAAACTCTTTCTAATAATGTATTTAAGTCATTTAATACATTTATTTTATTTACATCACATAATATAATAATGGATCATGTCCATTTATTCACAAAAAATAGTTTTTAATACCCTATTCATAGTTATAAAACTTAATAATTATTGACTTTATTCTGGTGGATTCTGACATTATTTCTCTCTCTTATAGTGTCTTACGGTTTTTTTTCACTCTTATTCACTTTAATAATATATATGGGGTTTTGTCTTAGTCATAGTTTGGTCGTTTTTTCAAGTTGATAGAAATAATTATTATACAAAATTACACAATTTTTTGGGACTACTTGGGTTCGATACTGTTCACCTCACTTTCCTCTTATGCTAACTTACTATATAAATGATTTCTTTTATGGAACGTTCTGTGACGTTACAATGTTCAGAGGTTTGGTGTCTAAATCGATACATTTTACTTTCACCTTCTAATTTGACACATGGCTTACTTTCATACAGAAATAGCTATCGCCCATGTCCGTCTACGAGTATTGCTAAACGAAATTAAAAATGCTGTAATACATAACGTCCTGTGAAATAGATATGGTATGTTTTTAGGACAGCCAAAAGCATGAAAGTATTATTATTTAAATCTGTTATCTGTATTGGAAGACATCTATAAATATCGAGTCAGTGCGACACAACGTAATGGACCTAACATGATTCATGCCATCGTGTGCACGTTGTATGTATGTGTGTGCGTGTGCGTCTGTGTGTTCGTGTGTGCGTGCGTTGTGTTGCGTTGCGTATGCATCTGTGTGTGTGTGTGCACGTCGGATGTGTGATTACGTGTGCGTCTGTGTGTGTGATATTTAACATGATTTTAATGTTGTTGTATTGTTATGTTGCAGGTTGCTTCTCCTACAAGTACGACACAATTATATATAAACTTTCGAAAAAATATCAATTTTATAATGTATTTATTTAATTATGACTTGTGAAATAATGGACTGCATTTTAACCTAACACACAACGTGTAACAAACCTAATTGGACCTATCACTCCTGTTGCGTCATGTACTGATGACCTAAACACTACTGGCTGATCCAAGTTTGTTTGGTTCTCGTCAACAACCTCTTGCATAACTTTGCCCTCAGGTGCTTCTATCAACTCAGGAACAAGCAAGAGTTTTGTCTCGACACCCACAGTTGACTTTCCAATCACTTCTTTTATTGTTACACTTACTTGTATTTCCTATGCTAGTTCTTCCTACATTTCCGTGCGCGCGCGCGCGCGCGTGTGTGTGTGTGTGTGTGTGTGTGTGTGTGTGTGTGAAGTTAACATAGCTTAGACAAAATAACGATAATGTATGACTTTCATTATCGTTATGCTGCCGTCGTAACGTTAGATTGCTAATGACAGATACAGGCAGTCTGATGTATAGTATTCACGTATAGGCTACTCATAGTACCATATCAATATCTGTAATGTTATTTATTTCCAACTAAAGTCAGAGACACCCCCAGTAGTTTTTCACCTAGAACGTATACATAACATCTGATTCTTGTGTATGTGTGTGCACTTGATACTGCGTAAACGTGTCTGCTCTGCTCTACCTGAATATTCTCATGCAATAAAGGACGTGCCTCGGTCATTACGAATACTATGTCATGATCCGACGCGCGCACACACGAACACACACACACATACGCACTCGTAATCACACATCCGACGTGCACACACACAGACGCACACGCACACACATACATACGACGTGCACATGTTAGGTCCAATTACGTTGTGTCGCACTGACCTGATATTTATAGATGACTTCCAATACAGATAACAGATTTAAATAATAATACTTTCATGCTTTTGGCTGTCCTAAAAACATACCATATCTATTTCATAGGACGTTATGTATTACAGCATTTTTTTAATTTCGTTTAGCAACACTCGTAGACGGATATGAGCGATAGCTATTTCTGTATGAAAGTAAGCCATGTGTCAAATTAGAAGGTGAAAGTAAAATGCATCGATTTAGACACCAAACTTCTGAACATCCATGCAATTAATATCAATATCTGTAATGTTATTTATTTCCAACTAAAGTCAGAGACACCCCAGTAGTTTTTCACCTAGAACGTATACAAAACATCTGATTCTTGTGTGTGTGTGTGTGTGTGTGTGCACTTGATATTGCGTAAACGTGTCTGCTCTGCTCTACCTGATTATCCTCATGCAATAAAGGACGTGCCTCGGTCATTACGAATACTATGTCATGATCCGACGCGCGCACACACAAACACACACACAGACGCACACGTAATCACACATCCGACGTGCACACACACACACACACACACACAGATGCATACGCAACGCAACACAACGCACGCACACACGAACACACGAACACACAGACGCACACGCACACACATACATACGACGTGCACACGATGGCATGAATCATGTTAGGTCCATTACGTTGTGTCGCACTGACTCGATATTTATAGATGACTTCCAATACAGATAACAGATTTAAATAATAATACTTTCATGCTTTTGGCTGTCCTAAAAACATACCATATCTATTTCACAGGACGTTATGTATTACAGAATTTTTAATTTCGTTTAGCAACACTCGTAGACGGACATGGGCGATAGCTATTTCTGTATGAAAGTAAGCCATGTGTCAAATTAGAAGGTGAAAGTAAAATGTATCGATTTAGACACCAAACCTCTGAACATACATGCAATTAATATCAATATCTGTAATGTGTGTGTGTGAGAGAGAGAGAGAGAGAGAGAGACAATTTAATGTGTATTAACTTTCAAACGTGTACGCTACCGTCGTATGATATATATACACACACAAGACGACATGTCACTATTTCTCATTTGTATGAGACACTCATCGTACAATCGACTATTGTGTGTATAACAACAATAACATTTAAGAGGTAAGTAAAAGATTTGCATATGTTACTAAGTAAAAAAAAAACATAATTTTATTGAATATTCAGATTTTATTTAAATTGAGCTTATAGTCGTCTATTTGATTTTTTTGGTCTGTTGCCTAATGAAGCACATGTGCTTAGGTCAGTTACTGTTGTCTCTCGATAAGAACGGTGTTTTTGTTTGACAGATATTTTTGATGTGTTTGTAGATTTCCAATTTTATACTCATACGTCTGATCAATAAGATCTTTTGTAAAACTTAATGATTCCGTTGAGATGACGTTTAGATAGAATTTACTGATATCACGAGTAGGCCTACTTAAATACGTTCAATACAAAAGGATTAATTGCCCTACACCTGAGTGCTGTATTTTACGAATCCGTGCGTATTTGCTACATAAGGATTAATATAATTGCTCATACGTCTGATCAATAAGATCTTTTGACAAATGTAACGAAATTTAGAAATGCATTTTCTCATAACAAAATACAACGTACCCTTTCATTTTATATTCAAACTATACTTATCTGAAACAGAACGTTATATAGATCATACGCTGTCCTGTTTTTAACAAAAAATTTATTCATGTATTAATCTGTTTGTTTAAACGTTGATCTATGTACGTGACCATACGTACTTGTTTTCGTAATGTTTGTTATAATACCTTTCCTGTTCTGGATTTATGGTGTGTGTGTGTGTGTGTGTGTGTGTGTGTGTTGAAAGCCTTATGTATATATTTATATATAGCACATAATGTATATGATAATGAAGCTGGTACTGTTATTATTATTATTATTATTATAGGAACGCGCGCAGCTATCCTCGCTGAGGTGGAATGTGCCGAAGTAAACGAGCTTCAGATATGGACGAATACGCACATTCTTTTACAAACCGTCTGAACAGCTATTACAACATCAAACGTCGTGGGCATATTAAAATTTACGTTCCTATATACCCGCATGAGAACGTGAAATTGTACGATCTGGCTAAAGCCGGGTTCTTTTACGAAGGCGACGGTGATGTTGTAAGATGTTGTGTATGCAAAATAAGAATTATGGATTGGGAGGTGGGCGACAATCCCGCCCAAGTCCATAAGGCATCAATGTCCACATGTAATTTCGTCCGCGAGTGGTTGAGGACCCCAACGGCGTAGGATAACAGTACTTGTTAAGGTAACAAACTACTTTTAATAAACAATTTTTATCACTGTGTGTGCGTATGTTTGACTGTAGTGCAGATTCTAATTTACAAAGTTTTGATGAATACTATTTGAAATGACATTAACTTATGAGGAATTAATTTCTATTTTTAATTTATTTCACTATACACCTCTGAATCTATATGTAATTATTTGTAAACTGCGTTACCTGTTGCAGCAAACGTTAACACTAGAACGATTATATTATTATTCAGTGATATATACATACAATTTACTTATCATATAATCTGTATTTTTGTTTTACATTATACACCTCTGAACCTATATGTAATTATTTGTAAACTGCGTTACCTGTTGCAGCAAACGTTAACACTAGAACGATTATATTATTATTCAGTGATATATACATACAATTTACTTATCATATAATCTGTATTTTTGTTTTACATATTTTGGATGAAAATTACATACCACTCTTTCATACAGTATTTTAAATTAATAAAACAGTGATTTTGTATTATTACTACTGAATGTATTTTTTTTTTTTTTGTCTTAGGTTTTACCATCAGGGATTAGAAAGTAGGACGCACCGAATCAATGACTTGGCTTAATGTAGTGAATACTTCTGTATCGTTGTGTGTGTGTGTGTGTGTGTGTGTGTGTGTGTGTGTGTGTGTGTGTGTGTGCGCATAGTTAATCTTTCTATACAGTGGTGTTGATTTAATAATGTGTAAATATAGCAATTCATATATTCTGTATTTTTTGTTTTACATATTTTCTTTGTACCCTTCGACGTTCACATAAAGTCATGTGATTTGTACATTTTACTAACGAAGACGCATCTGTTCAACAATTCTTATATTCTGTATTTTGTTTTACATATTTTTTGAACCCTTTGACGGACTAACCGCACACACATATAGGTATATATATATATACATTATAAAGTAGTTCATTGACAACAACACTACATACATAGTTAATATTTGTCAAATATAGAGAAAGCTAGAATTATTTACTCATCACACTGACTACTCAATGTACACGGTAAGAGAGAGAGACTGCTCTACAAACGCTTCACACGGAGCGTTATGTTAAGAGTTAATCATTTAAACAAATTATGACTTTATTTTATTTCACTCTGCACCTCTGAACATGTGCACAATTAATTTATTTTTGTGAACTGTTACATCAGAAGATTTGTATGAATTTCAACCACCGTTTTCATGTGTGTGTATAATTTTAATTTATTTCGCTATACACCACTGAACCTATGTGCGTGTGTAAACTGTACTCATTAAACAGAAGTATTGTACCAGATTGCTACGCCGTTAACGTATGGATTTGTCATCTGTAACAGCACACAGGTAAGTAGTTCATTGACAACAACACACATACATAGTTAATATTTGCTAAATATATATATATTTCTAACAAGGATCAATCACACTGACTGCATTATAAAACTATTAATTAATTATTTAATACATTGAAAAATGAAGACGACGTTTTGACAACGAGAGAGAGAGAGCTAAAATTATTTACTCATCACACCGACTACTCAATGTACACGGTAAGAGAGAGAGAGAGAGAGAGAGAGAGAGACAGGAGAAAGAGTATGAAACATTGCATAGTTGAAACGCGTGAGAGAGAGAGAGAGAGAGAGAGAGAGAGGACGTTACTATTTGTTGACACAGTTGAAACAAGTGAGAGTGAGAGAGAGAGAGAGAGAGAGAGAGAGAGAGAGAGAGAGAGAGAGAGAGAGAGGACGTTAATATTTGTCGAATAAATATAAACTTTCTAATTTCATATACATGCGTGCGGTACCGACCACAGAGAGAGAGAGATAGTTTTACTTGCATTCAAATGTGAGAGAGCGAGAGAGAGTAACAATTATGATCATATAGTTTGAATTTCCCACTACAGAAGAGAAAAAAATGTTGGCAGATCTGCTCTATACACACACAATAATGTAAAATTGGTAACCCTGATCATATGTTTTAATATATACACTATATAACACATATTTGAACTATACCACCGCAGAAAATGTTGACAACCCTGCTCATATAAAATATCTATACACTATAATAATAATACAGAGGTTGGTACATCTGATCATATAGATTTAATATACATTATAACACACGACAAATTTGAACTCATGCAAGGTTGGTACACATGATCATATATTTTAATATACACTATAATGCATCGAGTTGGAACCACCCCCCACCCACTGATATGAAATAAAAAAACCACCCACCCAACACCACCCACTGATATGCAAATCAGCTTTCTTAAAAAAATAAAAAATTATATTCACGGATGCTGGTGGTCCATTGAACCTCATCCCACCCCCTTGATATGCAAATCAATTTAATTAAAAAAATAAAAAAACCAAATTAAAAATTAAAAAAATTTATTCGCGGAAATTCGCGGATGCTGTGGTCCATTGGGATGCTGCGGGTCCAGCGGTGGCGGCGTCATATCTTAGATCATGTTTTTTATCGTTTTTTATTGTTTTTTAAGAAGGCGGCATTCCTTTGTGCGTTTGAACTGTCAGTTTCCCTCTACTTATGGTGTTTTCATCCATCATTTTCTATATAAGTAACTCGATGTTTCTTGCAGTAATTATATAATTTGTAATGTTTTCAATTTGTTTCTTTGCAAGTAGTATAATTTTATATATTCTTTTCAACACCTGACGCACGTTTCACTGAAAAATATCAATATCATCAGAGGTTTCTAAGTAAATTAATAGCAATCAAAATAATTCTATTAATATAAAATAAACGAATAATCGAATTTGTTCGATTTTAATGTAAAATAAAATAACTGATAATCGATTTAGGTCGCTTAGTTAACGATTGTTTTAATGTTTATTTTTTCCAGCTGTTTTCTCGGTTATAGGCTATTTGAAGTTTTGTTGTTTATATTTTATTCATTTTTATTTTTTAGTAAATGTATTTTCAATACAACAACAAATTGTACTATCAAACAGATGGCCTTGCTATGGGAGCCCCAACCTCCGCTATCATATCAGAAATCTTCCTACAAAAACTCGACGAACAAATAATAAATATAATAAAATTAAACGACATTAGGATGTTATTTTAGATACGTTGATGACACTCTGTACATTTCCCAAAACAATGGTATAAATATAAATAAAATATTCAACTCCATAAATAATTTACATTCCAAAATAAAATTCACGTTAGAAGAAGAATCTAATAATAAATTAAATTATTTAGACTTAACAATAAAGAAAAATGAAACAAATTTTGAATACTCAGTATACAGGAAACCTTCTCAAACTGACTTAGTAATACCAAATACTTCTAATCATCCTCCCCAACACAAAATGGCAATATTTAATTCCATGATTTACCGAATGCTTAGGATCCCATTAAATAACACAGAAAGAAACAAAGACAGAAAAATTATCCAACAAATAGCAGTTAAAAATGGATACAAAATAATAACTATTAATAAATTAGAAAATAAAATTAAACATAAAATCACTAATAAAATTCCTAAGAACACTACATTTAAAAATTCACCTATTAATAATAATATAAAATATACAACCTTCACTTATTACGGAAATATAACTCAAAAACTAAATAAAATATTTAAAGATACTAATTTTAAAATATCTTATAATACAGATAATATAATTTTTAATAAAATAAAACCTAAAACTAAATCCAATACTCACAATAAAACTGGAATATATAAAATAGAATGTCCAGATTGCAATAAATTTTACGTGGGCCAGACGAAGAAAAAACTACGAGATAGATTCGTTGAACACCGCAATGCATATTTAAAACCAAATATTTATAAATCTAATTTAGCCACACATTGTCTAAATAATAACCACCAGTTTCCAAACATTGAAAATATAAAATTAATTAAAAACATACAAAATGGACAAAAAATGAATATTTGGGAAAATCTTAACATTTACAAACACAATAACAATAATTTATTAATTAAAGAACAAACCCAAATAAAAACAAAACAAGACGATCTATTTAAAATTATAAATTTACTAAAAAATAAAAATGAATAAAATATAAACAACAAAACTTCAAATAGCCTATAACCGAGAAAACAGCTGGAAAAAATAAACATTAAAACAATCGTTAACTAATCGACCTAAATCGATTATCAGTTATTTTATTTTACATTAAAATCGAACAAATTCGATTATTCGTTTATTTTATATTAATAGAATTATTTTGCTTGCTATTAATTTACTTAGAAACCTCTGATGATACTGATATTTTTCAGTGAAACGTGCGTCAGGTGTTGAAAAGAATATACAAAATTATACTACTTGCAGAAGAAACAAATTGAAAACATCACAAATTATATAATTACTGCAAGAAACATCGAGTTACTTATATAGAAAAAAAATATATATATATATATATATATATTGTAACAATACGGTTACAATTTCAAATATATAAATTTGTTAATTTATGTTTGCGTAAAAAAAAATTTTGTTGTTTATAAATTTTTTTTATAATTAATTAAAATCAATTAATTAATTATGTTCTGTCGTGTTCCGAAACTTTTGTTATTTGTTTTTATTATTTTTATGCCTTTTCAGGATTTTTAAAATCCTCTCGCCACTTGATAGAATTGTCTCCAATAACAATCGATTTGTATATTTTTCTTATTTGGAGGTTATCTTCCTTCGGGTGGTGAGATTCTGGTAGTTAACTCTATTAAATTTACCTATTAAGTTAATTATATTTTAGGAATGAAAAAATGTTCAATTATGTAATATATAAGACACTTTATTAACAATTATTTATCATTCGACTCTTTATCGATATGTACATCGATTCTCAGGGTATCGTTAATTTGTACAGTTATTTATATTACGATTCTTTTAGCAGTTATTTTAGGTAGTCAGAGAAATAAGGGCAAAGTTTATAAAGTATAACATTACAAATATATCACCTTAAAGATTAAAATACAGATATGATAGTTAATATATAATGGTAAGTGAGCAGATTTCAAACCATTCCGTTGTAAAGGCAGTGTTGCGTTGTATTGTAGGTAATCAGTGATGGCTGCCGCTAGTAGTCCAGACGTAAGACGAAGTCACCTCGCTCTTTCAAAGTTCAATAAAAGATGCTTTCCCTCTGAATTTTCGTCCTTGTGGCTGTAATTCTTCCTTCTTGTGTTGGTGGAGTGTCTCTGGTTCAGTGTTAGTGTTGTACTTTGAAAAATAGTGTAGTAATAAGTCAATTTCACTTTTGTCTGTTAGGCTGATATTTGCACTTTTGTGTGGTTATAACGTTCCGGGCTACGTTATAAATTCAGGGAACCCGTGATAATTGACGCTAGCCAATTATACAGGCTGCCTACGTTGTAACAAACTGAAAATCAACACAACACTTAGAACAATTATAATTACTCTAATTACAGGACACAAGGGAAGGTATTTTAACTGATTTATGCACTCACTTCAATATGTAACAAGATGACATCTCTTTATTAACAAATAATATATATATATATATGTCCCATTACATAAAAATTTTCTCATACTGAAATAGTTAAAAGGGGGTTTCTGTCAAACAAACGATCAAACAGATCATGTATTTTACCTCGGATCCGAGTCTCTTTAAATCTAGCAAAGACGTCTGAAATTTACTTTACTTATCAAGAAGGTTGCATTGTTACATGAACACCATTTGAAGAATGGTATTATATAGTTAAGGGATTAAAAGTTATATCTCAAGAGTAATGTTACAACGTATGATTTTAGAAATTACTGGTTACATTTTTCTAAAACTTAATGCTTAGAGATTGTCTTTTTAAAAGTCTTTGGCATGTATGAAAACTTATATGTTAAATGTACATAATTCTCGGTAGACGAGGTACCGAGTCACCTCTTAGATACGCTTTTTCTGTCCGTGTCCTGGGGCGTGAATCTTCGGTACTCTGTTAGTCGGGGTAGTCATCTGGGTAGTGTTTCCGGTGAAAGTCCTCTGGGTGTATTAATGAGGAGATGGATGTTATGCTGCGTGAAATCGGGCTGATCCTCGGCGGTTCTGGTAAGTGTTGTTTAGGTGGTAGTCGTCCCTATCTGCAGTTGTTCACGTCACATATTCACTGGCACCATAGTACTGGAGTTTGCATCTTCTTTTTACATTAATATCTGAATTACATTGCTCGAACAATATTCGAGAGTTCGTTTTTTAATTAACTTGAGACATCACCTTATATACTAATTCTTTTTACATTATTACACTTTCTAACAAATTCCTCACTACATCTTCAATATATAACTAGCTCTCCACGCTTTTAGTGGAAGCTAACACTCAATTAAAAATCAAAAAGAATAACAAAACATTTTATGAAGAGCCCTCGCTTGGAGGTGTTTACAGTCTGAAAGCCGCATCGTTACTCTTGCATTGCTACAACAGGTAGATTGCAACGACGCGGAGTGAGTACTCCGCCATAATATAGTTCCAACTCTTTATTAATAATACATTCTTATAGTATGACAAAATAAACTATCTAGACTTATCTTGTTTACAGGGATTATTATTACTACTACTTGTGACTTTAAATTATTAATTATTTACATTACGATTTACAGATATTTCTAATTTACTGCCGGTTCGGTATGCACGTTGTGTCCGGAATAGGCAGGTCAACGCATGATAAATTTACTAAAGGGTTAACTGTATTATTCTTAACTTTTACATTCGGATTATAATTACTTATTTAGTTGGATTTTCTTAATGTAATTCTCACTATTATTATGAGTTAGTTCAGGGGTATTTGGTTTAATCGTGCGATTTAAAGTACTTACTTTCCGCTTTTTTTTAAATATTTTTATTATTAATATTTATTTATTTATTTACCATTTAAATCGTCACATGGTGAAGTGTAATTACTGTTTTAATTGTTTAAATGTTATTTTCACTGGTGTTCCGTTCTGTGTAGTATTAATTGAATGTCTGTAGGTATTTATTTCACTTGGTTTCCGTTTAAAAATGTGTTTTTACCGAAACTCTCGTTTTTGCACTTTAGGCTTATAAAACATTCGCCATTACGGTAGTAGAAATTAGGTTAAGATTTACCAAGTACACGCATCGAGTGTATCATTCACCGTTCAATAATCAACTAACTTACTTCCTTCGTCTTCGGCTAAAGTCTTAGCCAAACCAATCTTATTCAATACATTGTTCCAAATTTATTTGCATCCTGTGCATGTTAGAAAGTTACATTATATAACTGATTATATTTTTGTTATTCTTCAAATTTATTAACTAGTAAATACTTAATCTTCTTCTTCAGTTCATTCTGCGTAATTTGATACCAAATAATGCAGTTTTATTAAGTTTTTGATCTAAAATGGTATTTTTTACTTCATTTTGTAATGGTAAGTTTTAAAATCACTTCCTGTCCTTGTCTTCCAAATGAAGCCATTTTATAAGTTATATTAATGATTATATTAAATCTCAGATTGTAATAAAAGGTTTATCTTCCCTTAATTTCTTGCAATTAGATTAATCGGTTATGTTTTAAAATATTATACAGTAATATATGACTCCCCTCTCTAAATTTTGAGTTTTTACATTTCCATTTTTAACAATAATTCTGGCTATAATTTTACTGAATCTTCCTTACTTATATTTCCTATTATATGACTTTATTACTGATTTACCTTATATAAATTCCTTCAGTTTAATTGTCTTTCTGTACTTATTTCATCAAATTTGATGCTGTTTAGTTTTTAACATTTGGCCTAGATTTCTAACAGTTTTTACATACAAAGTTTTTTAAATAATACATATTGATTTATACCCTCTCTGACTTTCATTGCTATTGTGACATAAATTAACATTTTCTTATTGTAAACAAAATAACAATTAGTATATGGTTCATACTATTAATACATAACACCTAATTCAAATTAACATTTGTCTTTCCAAATCAGACCTTTAATACTCAATGATTAACATAATAAATATATTATAAATAAATGATGTTGTTCTGACATTTTTAAACTTGCTTATTTCTAATACCTTATTCTATATAAACAAAATATAATTATTATAATCTTATTCTATTTCTTAAACTAGGTTCAAATATCAGTTTTTATCTGTTTCTTTTTGTTATTGGGGTAATGATATTTTGTCACTTCACTTTTATTATGGCCTGCTCTTGATTTATTTTTGTCATTCTAATGAATCCATTTCCTTTACCATCTCATTATGTATCCGTCATCTAGCTTATCAGATCCATACTTATCTATGTTAACTTTGGAGTAATCATTTTCCTTCCTCTTGCTGGGATCCTTTTTAGGTTTTTGGCTCCCTTCTGCTTTAATATGGTTGACTTGAGCGATTTGGGATCCTCCGTCATTTTTTGGTTCGTTATGCAGTATTGAATGACTAGGATATTCAGCGACTACTACCCAATTTTCATTCTCATTGTTATCCCGGTCAGGCCCGACCGGTAAACCTTGAGTAGTCGCAGACCGCTCCGCAAGAGAGTTAGATGGTTGATTTCGGTTCATGTTCCGTTCTGGGTCGTCTAAACTGTTACCCCGTCTGGGCAGGTTATATCTGGTATCCTCCCGTTCTCGGCTTCTCCATCGATCCTCCTCCTCATGGAAACTGTTACTCCGTTGATGGTTATACCTGTTTTGGCTGTTTCCTTCCGCCCGTATAAAATTTACCTGGGGTCGGGAGAACCTGTTGTTGTTGTTATTATGATTAGGGTAACCCCTATTGTTATTGTCAAACCGCTCGGTGTTATTGGTAGGATTGGTGTTTCTTTGTCTATTTACATAATTATTCGGGTAATAATTACCTCGATTACCGGAGAACCCGTTATTATTTCTGTTATTATTCGGGTTTATATTCCCGTGGTTATTATTGTTGTTGTTACCATTCGTGGGGTGTTGATTATGGTAATTCGGATTATATCTATTTCCTTGGTACCCACTGTTGACCGGTTGACTATTATTGTTTGATGACGGATTATTTCGAACTTCTGGCCGCTCATTTCTTCTTCTGCTCTGCCTGTAATATTCTTCATTCTCATAGTTTTCCAATAGCTCCGTCATCGCCTGTATGGTCTTTATCTGACTACCTCTTCGAGCTCTTATGACCTCTTCGTCGTAATGATAAGAAAGCTTGTTCACCAGGCATTCCTCTGGTATGGCTGGTTCCAGGTGCTTGGCCAGGCACACCTTCCCAAGAAAGTACGCAGTCATGGTACTGCCAAACTGAGTTCTATATCGGCCATTGCAGATGTTGTCCCTTATTAAATTCTGGGTGGTCTCTGACCAATACTTAGACTTGAACAAACCTTTGAACTGTTGATAATCGGTTATTTCGCTCCTGTTCGCCATCCACCAATTGTCCGTCATATCACGGAAGGATTCGTCCAATAGTTCACGATTATTGGACCATCGATTACTTTTATGTTTGGCCATATATTCCTCGATACGGGCCCAGAACTCCATTGGCTTACTTTTATATTGGCGGAAGTTAAGCCATTCTCTATTCTCGTTGATTGGGATATTAGTAAAGCTGGTTGGTCGGCTCCGAATTGCTTCCATGTCCTCCTGGTTCAGTCTCACTTGACCCGTGATGTTAGTCATCGCTTCCTCCATTCCGTCACATCTTTCCGTAATTCGAGTTCGTACCTTGCTGAGTTCTTCCTGGCTTTCCTTTCGGTTTTCTTCTGTCTTCTTTCGAGTAGATTCTTCAAGATTTGTGACCTTGGTGTTCACCACTTCCTTGAACTCTTGTACCTCCACTTCCGTCATTCGACACCTTCCATCAACTTCTCTTATCTGTTGATTTATAGTTATGGTTTCATCTTCCAGCCTTTTGGTCATAGATTTTTTATTTTCCTTGAGTTCCTGGTTCATTTGCTTTCTTAATAGCTCCATTCGTTCGTCTAACTTGTCTAAATTCTCTTGCTCGTAACTCTTCTCGTAATAGTTGGTTATCCTCTCTTAACTCTTCCAACCTCTCCCCCATCTTCTCTTCCATTTTCTTATTATTTTCTCGTAATTGCTCCCTTAATTGCTGGTTGTCATCTTCTATTTTCTTGCTGGTTTCTTCCATCTTTTCTTCCAAATTCTTCTTATTTTCTTCCACTTTCTTGCTGGTTTCCTCAATTCTCTTATTGGTCCTTTCTATTTTACGGCCCAATTCTTCTTTTGTTTCTTGGTTGTCCTTCTTCAATTCTTCTATGTTTTTATTTATATCACTCAAATTTCCCTTAGTGGACTGGTTATCATTCTTCAAATCCTCTAATTTTTTATTATTTTCTTCTGTAGTAGAATCCATTTTCTTATGCAAACCTTCTTCCATTCTCTTGCTGTTTTCTTCCATTCTCATGAACATTTCCATTAATTTGTCCATTTTACTTTCTTCTGTAGTTTTAGACTTTTCCACTTCTTTGTCTTGGACATCGACGTCCCCTGTTTGAGTGGGTACTTCGGGTTGTTTCTCTGGTGGTGCTGGTTGTTTATGTTCCACCCGTTCTAATATCTTTTCCACGTCCTCCACTGGGGTCGCCTCCTTATCATCCATATCGAGTTCTTTCTCGGCCTCCGCCGCTCTCTTCTTTGATGTGGCACGACGCAGCATCTTCCCTGATTCCCTGGCTGGCTAACCGCTGCCAAGCTGAATTAGAAATTGGGCAAGTAATTACAGCCTTTCAACCCCTAATTACAGCCCTTTAGTTGGACGCCAAATTTGTAATAGTACACGATATTACAAATATAAAAATAAATAAATGTGTGTAGTAATGTAGCTAATGTTCCACTTTGCTAATGTTTCCTGGTCTTGGTTAAGCCCTCACTGTTGGGCTCCAATTTTGTAATAAAACACACAAATTGAATAAATAAATAAATGTAGATGTAGATGTATGCTCTCCTGTAAGCCCACTGATTGGGCTAGCCAATTTTGTAATATAACGATTATTTCAATGTAAGAATGTGTGTAGTAGTGACGTTCCGCTCTGGGAAACGTCGATTTGGTAATGTTCCTGGTCTTTGTTGTTATCAAATAAACTCGGTGTATATTGCTGTGGTAGCAATTTGAAATAAAATATAAATTTAAAATTTATATTTATAAAAAAAAATAAATTCTGAAGAAATGTTTTCGGTGTATTTATGTTCTCGAAATTTAGGAATAAATCGAGGTTGTTGATTGTAATTATAATTATGTTGGTATTGTGTTTATTCTGGTAATAATTTTCCGTTCTGTAAATTTGTTAAACAGACAATCCAGTTAACTTCAAGTTTAGGCGAAAACGGCTCTCTTCTTCTTACTCTTGAAAGGTGATAGGTTCACCTATACTGCCTTTAAAGGTTATTTAGTTTTCTTGAGTAATTAACTGTTATGTCCTTTTATAATAAAAAACCAACTCCAAGTTACCAAAAAACAAACAAAACGTTTATTAGACAAAATAATAAAGTTGGTCGATTAATTAATCGAGGTTACAATGCCGTATCGACTCGCTCAGGGCCGGTCGATATTAGAAGTTTATATTCATATTATAAAAGTAGGTTCTTTGAACGGTTATTAATATAAAAAGCCAGAGAAGGTCAGGGACATGAAAGTATAACACTTACAATTCAAAAAATGTCTTAAATTTAAACAATATAATGGTAGTTATTAATAATAAAAGTTTATATATAATTTTATTCGAACCAGAATGCAGTCCACAGTAGTGCCTTATAGCGGTGATGATATTGGGTCAAAATGGCCGCCTGACGCATGCGCGTTGATAGCTTCTAATGTTGACGAAGTACTTGTTGGAATTAATATGTCCTTTCTTCGGTTAAATGTTCTTCGCAATTGTATATGATCTTCTGGGGTATAGTTTATTGTCACTGGTGTATGATGGAATAGTTCACTTGGTGTAAAAATGTTGTTAAATGGGTATATCTACTGGTGTTTATGTGTGTCAGTTAACCTCCAATTTTCACTTGGTATTTGGTGCGATTTCAGTGTTATTTCATTTAATTAGTTACATGTGATTCCGTTTATTGGTGTTATGTAGTTCACAGGTCAACTTCACCACTTCACAATAATTAAAATAGTTAAAAATTTAATTTTATATAAAATGATTCCGAACTCTGTTATAACGTAACAGCCATTAAAGGTTGGTTCTGTCAAATATTCACATGAAGTGCTCTCTTCGAGGTATAATAATGAACTGTCTGGATTTCCTTCGTCTCATGAAAATCTTAGCCTATATAATATATCTCATACATTGTTTCAAATCATCTTAACTTCCGACACATTTTAAAACCGTACATTATGTTCATAAAGTAATTTCGTTATTAGTTAACTGTTTGAAATATTAAATACATATTCGTTTTCACTATTCTATTCTACTTATTTTGATAGTAATTAAGTTAGTATTACAAAGTTTTATCTGAAAATTATATTTCTTATAATTTTTTGGGAGGTAGGCCTAACATTATACTTCCTGTCTTCTAAGTAAATAATAGCCATTTTCCCTAATATAATAATTATTCTATTAAATCTGAAATTGATATAATTATCAATTCTCACTTATTTGATTGCAATTTAGTATATTAATAATGGTTTTTTAATACAATTCATTTGTATATGACTCCCCCTATGATAATGTCAGTGAATCTATTTCAGTTTTAACTGGTATTTTATTAGACTAATAAATAATTTTACTCATATAATGACCATATCTTTAGAAAGCCTTATTTACATAGTATTTAATATGTTGAGTTTATCTTGCCTAAATATTGTCAGTTTATCTGGCTTATAAGACTAGGTTTGTTAATTATTTGCAGTTTAAATTCATTATATTGCCTAGATTTGATGTGTGGCTATTTGCAAAAATGTTTTATTAATGTAGTTATTTTATGTCCTTCTCTGACTTCTGATTCTTATATATTTGATTCAAAATTAGTTCTTTCACTGGTATAACAGTAATTATTGATTATATAATTAACATATAACACCTCTCTACATCAAAACTGGTGTTCTGAATAACATTGTTTTGTATATCACCTAATAACATAAATAAAAAATATTCTATAACATCGGAATGATATCTATTTTTAGATAGGGCATTCCTAAATTAAAATGAACAATAAAATAACAAATTATAACACTAATATTTCTTATGAATAATCCTTACTTATCTAATTACTATATGTAATAGGAACCTAACATCCTGGTTACATATAATGGTTAACATCTTTTACCACTTCAACATTAACAGTTTGTTTTGTAATTCCCCATTTTACAAGATTTATGCCCCCTCTTTAAGTATAACCCTGGCTATCTAAGTTATATTCCATTCTATGGAATGTTCATACAGCTTTAGTAGCTTTTTATTAGTAATATTACTATTTCATTATCAAAGTAGACACTGTTCACAAAACTTAAAGTTTATTACTTTGTACTGCAATTCATGCACCTTTTTAAAGTTTATTAGTTATAATTTGATCACTTACACTTGTCTATGGTGAATTATTAACATATTTACTAGTCTTTTTCTAGTTTTTAACATGAAATATTCAACCATGGGGGGAACTGTGAAGATTTGTTTATACAAACTAAACAATAACTTTTGAATGCACTAATATTTAATACCACTAACACTTTTAGTTTTTTGTCAGTTTTACAGTGATATGGTTTTTTGGGGTGTTATACTTTCTCTTTGGACATTCATTGATTTTGGGGTTTTTTGGGGTTCTTTCCCTAAGGGGTTTTTGTTTTATATGGGTCGTCTCACTTCTTCCTTCTTTAGTTTTGGTTATTCTTCCTTCTTCTTTCTTCAGTAGTTTTAGTTTCGACTATTCTTCCTTCTTCTGTAGTTTTAATTGGTCTTCTTTCTTCTTTCTTCAGTAGTAGTAGTTTTGGGTTATTCTTCCTTCTTCTTTCTTCAGTAAATTGGGTTATTCTTCCTTCTTCTTTAGTTTTAATTATTCTTCCTTCTTCTTTGAGTTTGGTTATTCTTCTTTCTTCCTTCTTCAGTAGTTTTAGTTTTGGTTATTCTTCTTTCTTCCTTCTTCAGTAGTTTTGATTATTCTTCTTTCTTCTTTCTTCAGTAAATTTGGTTATCCTTCTTTCTTCTTTAGTTTTGGATTATTCTTCTTTCTTCCTTCTTCTGTAGTTTTGGTTTTGGCTATTCTTCCTTCTTCTTTCTTCTTTGTTCAATAATTTTAATTATTCTTCTTTCTTCTATGGTTTTAATTAGTCTTCTTTCTTCTTTCTTCAGTAGCTTTAGTTTTGATTATTCTTCCTTCTTCTCTCTTCAGTAGATTTGGTTATTCTTCCTTCTTCTTTCTTCTTTAGTTTTGGATTATTCTTCTTTCTTCTTTCTTCAGTAGTAGTAGTTTTGGTTTATTCTTCTTTCTTCTTTCTTCTGTGATTTTAATTCTTCTTCCTTCTTCTGTAGTTTTTCGCTGTGTATGCCTTTGTTTCTTCTGGTCTGGTTTCCTTGTCGGGGTATATTAATTGCCTGCTTCTATCTTACCTGGGTAATTTTGTTATTAACATCTTTAGTCTTCTGGGTTTTCAAATTTGTATTATATTATATTATTTGCAGAAATTTTCTTTATTTAACCTTTATTGTGAATATATTATTAAATAGTGCATTTTAATTGATTCTCATCTGGATATTCCATATATTAGAGCTTTATCAATGATCATTGAGTAATGTATTTGTGTGGATTATCTGTCACGCTACAGATTGCTCTCTTCCAGAAGTGATTAGTTCAGATCATACTTAGTTTGTCTGAAGTAATTGCTTATGACATTATATTATAAATTATATTTCTTGACTTCCTTCACATTTCTAAAATTTTTTCTTCTATATTTTTGAGCTGATCTATATTTCATTATTAACTGGATTCTTACTGATAGTAATAGTCATCTGAGGTTCGTTATTTTTTATTTTTCCATTTTCTTCTTAACTTGTTTCTTTATCCTTGGGATATTTATTCCCTAAAATTCCCTAACACGTTAGCTGGGGCAGTGTCCAGAGGGGCTCTGTAGGCTTCACCCTCTGCTGGCCATACTACGTCATTTATTGATAACAGAGGTAAATCATCTCTGATCAATACATAATAATACTGCTGGACTTATCTCAGACAGTTATTAATAAAAATTATATAAGAATAGTCCACCTTATGACTATAAAAAAAAATTAAATATCTTTGGATATTTCACTTCGTATACGAACAGATCTATTAATATTTCTATCTTAGTCAATTTCTATCTCAGTTATTTTTCTCAATGGTTAGCTCTGCTGGCCTTTTATTTCTCCTTGTGGTTGGAAGCTGGTATAATATAATTATCACTCATTATTCAGTGTAAAGTTTTTAATTCTCTGTCATTTTTTGACTGTTATTACAATCTCTTTCTGGTCATTGGTAGCATATATTTTGTATTATATTTTTGTTCCTTTCTTAATTCTTGTGAATCGTTCCACTAGTATTATGTTTTTTCAATTACTCTTTTAATTGTCTTTCTTATAACTGACATTTATTATATGATCATCTTTTTCTTATGGATTTATTTATATATAGTTTTTCCTTTCTTTTTCAAAATTTTATTCTGCTCTTGCTTTTTATACAAATGCACTCCTTAATTATTAATTCCATATGTTTAATATCTCTGTTTATTTGACATAAAATTCTCATTAATTTTACTTCACAATAAGTTTATTCATTTAAATTGTATCAGTGGTTTGTACTGCCATTTCTTTATTCTTGAAAGTTTTTTCAGAATTGGTCCCATATATAATTGTTTGTAATGTTTTATCCAAATTCTTTTTCTTCTTGTTTATTTCTAAAAGTTGTTTTTAAGATAAGGAAGTAAGTTGTTCTTACTTGGGTTTTTTGAATTTTAAAATTTAATTCAAAATTCATTTTCTTTTGTCCATAAATTGTTTCCAAAATGGTAGGTAGTAAGTTGTTCTTACTTCTTTTTGAATTTTGAGATTTAATTCAAAATTCATTTTCTTTTTTATGATTCATAAATGGTTTCCTCAATAATAGGTAGTAAGTTGTTCTTACTTCTTTTTGAATTTTGAGATATTTAATTCAAAATTCATTTTCTTTTTGATTCATAAATGGTTTCCTAAATAATAGGTAGTAAGTTGTTCTTACTTCTTTTTTGAATTTAGATATTTAATTCAAAATTCATTTTCTTTTTGATTCATAAATGGTTTCCTAAATAATAGGTAGTAAGTTGTTCTTACTTGTTTTTAGAATTTAGATATTTAATTCAAAATTCATTTTGCTTCTTTTTATTTTCCATAAAGTTTTTCCATAAATATTTGGTAGTAAGTAGTCATTACTTCACTTTTGAATTTTGAGATTTAATTCAAAATTCCATTCCTTCAATTACTCATAATATTTTTTCATAAATATGGTTAACATATCATATTATTACCCTAAATATGGTACTAGCTCTCTTCTTTTCTTTACTTCAAATGTACTTCTTATTATTATTTTTCTTTTATATACCCAGGTTGAAGATTTTTATTAGGTTGGACAGTTGCTCATAATTTCTTTTTCTTTGACATAGGTTTTTGGTCGTCGTCGGTTCTCATGACATCCATTTCCTTTACCATCTCATTATGTATCCGTCATCTAGCTTATCAGATCCATACTTATCTATGTTAACTTTGGAGTAATCATTTTCCTTCCTCTTGCTGGGATCCTTTTTAGGTTTTTGGCTCCCTTCTGCTTTAATATGGTTGACTTGAGCGATTTGGGATCCTCCGTCATTTTTTGGTTCGTTATGCAGTATTGAATGACTAGGATATTCAGCGACTACTACCCAATTTTCATTCTCATTGTTATCCCGGTCAGGCCCGACCGGTAAACCTTGAGCAGTCGCTGACCGCTCCGCAAGAGAGTTAGATGGTTGATTTCGGTTCATGTTCCGTTCTGGGTCGTCTAAACTGTTACCCCGTCTGGGCAGGTTATATCTGGTATCCTCCCGTTCTCGGCTTCTCCATCGATCCTCCTCCTCATGGAAACTGTTACTCCGTTGATGGTTATACCTGTTTTGGCTGTTTCCTTCCGCCCGTATAAAATTTACCTGGGGTCGGGAGAACCTGTTGTTGTTGTTATTATGATTAGGGTAACCCCTATTGTTATTGTCAAACCGCTCGGTGTTATTGGTAGGATTGGTGTTTCTTTGTCTATTTACATAATTATTCGGGTAATAATTACCTCGATTACCGGAGAACCCGTTATTATTTCTGTTATTATTCGGGTTTATATTCCCGTGGTTATTATTGTTGTTGTTACCATTCGTGGGGTGTTGATTATGGTAATTCGGATTATATCTATTTCCTTGGTACCCACTGTTGACCGGTTGACTATTATTGTTTGATGACGGATTATTTCGAACTTCTGGCCGCTCATTTCTTCTTCTGCTCTGCCTGTAATATTCTTCATTCTCATAGTTTTCCAATAGCTCCGTCATCGCCTGTATGGTCTTTATCTGACTACCTCTTCGAGCTCTTATGACCTCTTCGTCGTAATGATAAGAAAGCTTGTTCACCAGGCATTCCTCTGGTATGGCTGGTTCCAGGTGCTTGGCCAGGCACACCTTCCCAAGAAAGTACGCAGTCATGGTACTGCCAAACTGAGTTCTATATCGGCCATTGCAGATGTTGTCCCTTATTAAATTCTGGGTGGTCTCTGACCAATACTTAGACTTGAACAAACCTTTGAACTGTTGATAATCGGTTATTTCGCTCCTGTTCGCCATCCACCAATTGTCCGTCATATCACGGAAGGATTCGTCCAATAGTTCACGATTATTGGACCATCGATTACTTTTATGTTTGGCCATATATTCCTCGATACGGGCCAAGAACTCCATTGGCTTCCTTTTATATTGGCGGAAGTTAAGCCATTCTCTATTCTCGTTGATTGGGATATTAGTAAAGCTGGTTGGTCGGCTCCGAATTGCTTCCATGTCCTCCTGGTTCAGTCTCACTTGACCCGTGATGTTAGTCATCGCTTCCTCCATTCCGTCACATCTTTCCGTAATTCGAGTTCGTACCTTGCTGAGTTCTTCCTGGCTTTCCTTTCGGTTTTCTTCTGTCTTCTTTCGAGTAGATTCTTCAAGATTTGTGACCTTGGTGTTCACCACTTCCTTGAACTCTTGTACCTCCACTTCCGTCATTCGACATCTTCCATCAACTTCTCTTATCTGTTGATTTATAGTTATGGTTTCGTCTTCCAGCCTTTTGGTCATAGATTTTTTATTTTCCTTGAGTTCCTGGTTCATTTGCTTTCTTAATAGCTCCATTCGTTCGTCTAACTTGTCTAAATTCTCTTGGTTAACTTCTCGTAACTCTTCTCGTAATAGTTGGTTATCCTCTCTTAACTCTTCCAACCTCTCCCCCATCTTCTCTTCCATTTTCTTATTATTTTCTCGTAATTCCTCCCTTAATTGCTGGTTGTCATCTTCTATTTTCTTGCTGGTTTCTTCCATCTTTTCTTCCAAATTCTTCTTATTTTCTTCCACTTTCTTGCTGGTTTCCTCAATTCTCTTATTGGTCCTTTCTATTTTACGGCCCAATTCTTCTTTTGTTTCTTGGTTGTCCTTCTTCAATTCTTCTATGTTTTTATTTATATCACTCAAATTTCCCTTAGTGGACTGGTTATCATTCTTCAAATCCTCTAATTTTTTATTATTTTCTTCTGTAGTAGAATCCATTTTCTTATGCAAACCTTCTTCCTTTCTCTTGCTGTTTTCTTCCATTCTCATGAACATTTCCATTAATTTGTCCATTTTACTTTCTTCTGTAGTTTTAGACTTTTCCACTTCTTTGTCTTGGACATCGACGTCCCCTGTTTGAGTGGGTACTTCGGGTTGTTTCTCTGGTGGTGCTGGTTGTTTATGTTCCACCCGTTCTAATATCTTTTCCACGTCCTCCACTGGGGTCGCCTCCTTATCATCCATATCGAGTTCTTTCTCGGCCTCCGCCGCTCTCTTCTTTGATGTGGCACGACGCAGCATCTTCCCTGATTCCCTGGCTGGCTAACCGCTGCCAAGCTGAATTAGAAATTGGGCAAGTAATTACAGCCTTTCAACCCCTAATTACAGCCCTTTAGTTGGACGCCAAATTTGTAATAGTACACGATATTACAAATATAAAAATAAATAAATGTGTGTAGTAATGTAGCTAATGTTCCACTTTGCTAATGTTTCCTGGTCTTGGTTAAGCCCTCACTGTTGGGCTCCAATTTTGTAATAAAACACACAAATTGAATAAATAAATAAATGTAGATGTAGATGTATGCTCTCCTGTAAGCCCACTGATTGGGCTAGCCAATTTTGTAATATAACGATTATTTCAATGTAAGAATGTGTGTAGTAGTGACGTTCCGCTCTGGGAAACGTCGATTTGGTAATGTTCCTGGTCTTTGTTGTTATCAAATAAACTCGGTGTATATTGCTGTGGTAGCAATTTGAAATAAAATATAAATTTAAAATTTATATTTATAAAAAAAAATAAATTCTGAAGAAATGTTTTCGGTGTATTTATGTTCTCGAAATTTAGGAATAAATCGAGGTTGTTGATTGTAATTATAATTATGTTGGTATTGTGTTTATTCTGGTAATAATTTTCCGTTCTGTAAATTTGTTAAACAGACAATCCAGTTAACTTCAAGTTTAGGCGAAAACGGCTCTCTTCTTCTTACTCTTGAAAGGTGATAGGTTCACCTATACTGCCTTTAAAGGTTATTTAGTTTTCTTGAGTAATTAACTGTTATGTCCTTTTATAATAAAAAACCAACTCCAAGTTACCAAAAAACAAACAAAACGTTTATTAGACAAAATAATAAAGTTGGTCGATTAATTAATCGAGGTTACAATGCCGTATCGACTCGCTCAGGGCCGGTCGATATTAGAAGTTTATATTCATATTATAAAAGTAGGTTCTTTGAACGGTTATTAATATAAAAAGCCAGAGAAGGTCAGGGACATGAAAGTATAACACTTACAATTCAAAAAATGTCTTAAATTTAAACAATATAATGGTAGTTATTAATAATAAAAGTTTATATATAATTTTATTCGAACCAGAATGCAGTCCACAGTAGTGCCTTATAGCGGTGATGATATTGGGTCAAAATGGCCGCCTGACGCATGCGCGTTGATAGCTTCTAATGTTGACGAAGTACTTGTTGGAATTAATATGTCCTTTCTTCGGTTAAATGTTCTTCGCAATTGTATATGATCTTCTGGGGTATAGTTTATTGTCACTGGTGTATGATGGAATAGTTCACTTGGTGTAAAAATGTTGTTAAATGGGTATATCTACTGGTGTTTATGTGTGTCAGTTAACCTCCAATTTTCACTTGGTATTTGGTGCGATTTCAGTGTTATTTCATTTAATTAGTTACATGTGATTCCGTTTATTGGTGTTATGTAGTTCACAGGTCAACTTCACCACTTCACAATAATTAAAATAGTTAAAAAATTTAATTTTATATAAAATGATTCCGAACTCTGTTATAACGTAACAGCCATTAAAGGTTGGTTCTGTCAAATATTCACATGAAGTGCTCTCTTCGAGGTATAATAATGAACTGTCTGGATTTCCTTCGTCTCATGAAAATCTTAGCCTATATAATATATCTCATACATTGTTTCAAATCATCTTAACTTCCGACACATTTTAAAACCGTACATTATGTTCATAAAGTAATTTCGTTATTAGTTAACTGTTTGAAATATTAAATACATATTCGTTTTCACTATTCTATTCTACTTATTTTGATAGTAATTAAGTTAGTATTACAAAGTTTTATCTGAAAATTATATTTCTTATAATTTTTTGGGAGGTAGGCCTAACATTATACTTCCTGTCTTCTAAGTAAATAATAGCCATTTTCCCTAATATAATCATTATTCTATTAAATCTGAAATTGATATAATTATCAATTCTCACTTATTTGATTGCAATTTAGTATATTAATAATGGTTTTTTAATACAATTCATTTGTATATGACTCCCCCTATGATAATGTCAGTGAATCTATTTCAGTTTTAACTGGTATTTTATTAGACTAATAAATAATTTTACTCATATAATGACCATATCTTTAGAAAGCCTTATTTACATAGTATTTAATATGTTGAGTTTATCTTGCCTAAATATTGTCAGTTTATCTGGCTTATAAGACTAGGTTTGTTAATTATTTGCAGTTTAAATTCATTATATTGCCTAGATTTGATGTGTGGCTATTTGCAAAAATGTTTTATTAATGTAGTTATTTTATGTCCTTCTCTGACTTCTGATTCTTATATATTTGATTAAAAATTAGTTCTTTCACTGGTATAACAGTAATTATTGATTATATAATTAACATATAACACCTCTCTACATCAAAACTGGTGTTCTGAATAACATTGTTTTGTATATCACCTAATAACATAAATAAAAAATATTCTATAACATCGGAATGATATCTATTTTTAGATAGGGCATTCCTAAATTAAAATGAACAATAAAATAACAAATTATAACACTAATATTTCTTATGAATAATCCTTACTTATCTAATTACTATATGTAATAGGAACCTAACATCCTGGTTACATATAATGGTTAACATCTTTTACCACTTCAACATTAACAGTTTGTTTTGTAATTCCCCATTTTACAAGATTTATGCCCCCTCTTTAAGTATAACCCTGGCTATCTAAGTTATATTCCATTCTATGGAATGTTCATACAGCTTTAGTAGCTTTTTATTAGTAATATTACTATTTCATTATCAAAGTAGACACTGTTCACAAAACTTAAAGTTTATTACTTTGTACTGCAATTCATGCACCTTTTTAAAGTTTATTAGTTATAATTTGATCACTTACACTTGTCTATGGTGAATTATTAACATATTTACTAGTCTTTTTCTAGTTTTTAACATGAAATATTCAACCATGGGGGGAACTGTGAAGATTTGTTTATACAAACTAAACAATAACTTTTGAATGCACTAATATTTAATACCACTAACACTTTTAGTTTTTTGTCAGTTTTACAGTGATATGGTTTTTTGGGGTGTTATACTTTCTCTTTGGACATTCATTGATTTTGGGGTTTTTTGGGGTTCTTTCCCTAAGGGGTTTTTGTTTTATATGGGTCGTCTCACTTCTTCCTTCTTTAGTTTTGGTTATTCTTCCTTCTTCTTTCTTCAGTAGTTTTAGTTTCGACTATTCTTCCTTCTTCTGTAGTTTTAATTGGTCTTCTTTCTTCTTTCTTCAGTAGTAGTAGTTTTGGGTTATTCTTCCTTCTTCTTTCTTCAGTAAATTGGGTTATTCTTCCTTCTTCTTTAGTTTTAATTATTCTTCCTTCTTCTTTGAGTTTGGTTATTCTTCTTTCTTCCTTCTTCAGTAGTTTTAGTTTTGGTTATTCTTCTTTCTTCCTTCTTCAGTAGTTTTGATTATTCTTCTTTCTTCTTTCTTCAGTAAATTTGGTTATCCTTCTTTCTTCTTTAGTTTTGGATTATTCTTCTTTCTTCCTTCTTCTGTAGTTTTGGTTTTGGCTATTCTTCCTTCTTCTTTCTTCTTTGTTCAATAATTTTAATTATTCTTCTTTCTTCTATGGTTTTAATTAGTCTTCTTTCTTCTTTCTTCAGTAGCTTTAGTTTTGATTATTCTTCCTTCTTCTCTCTTCAGTAGATTTGGTTATTCTTCCTTCTTCTTTCTTCTTTAGTTTTGGATTATTCTTCTTTCTTCTTTCTTCAGTAGTAGTAGTTTTGGTTTATTCTTCTTTCTTCTTTCTTCTGTGATTTTAATTCTTCTTCCTTCTTCTGTAGTTTTTCGCTGTGTATGCCTTTGTTTCTTCTGGTCTGGTTTCCTTGTCGGGGTATATTAATTGCCTGCTTCTATCTTACCTGGGTAATTTTGTTATTAACATCTTTAGTCTTCTGGGTTTTCAAATTTGTATTATATTATATTATTTGCAGAAATTTTCTTTATTTAACCTTTATTGTGAATATATTATTAAATAGTGCATTTTAATTGATTCTCATCTGGATATTCCATATATTAGAGCTTTATCAATGATCATTGAGTAATGTATTTGTGTGGATTATCTGTCACGCTACAGATTGCTCTCTTCCAGAAGTGATTAGTTCAGATCATACTTAGTTTGTCTGAAGTAATTGCTTATGACATTATATTATAAATTATATTTCTTGACTTCCTTCACATTTCTAAAATTTTTTCTTCTATATTTTTGAGCTGATCTATATTTCATTATTAACTGGATTCTTACTGATAGTAATAGTCATCTGAGGTTCGTTATTTTTTATTTTTCCATTTTCTTCTTAACTTGTTTCTTTATCCTTGGGATATTTATTCCCTAAAATTCCCTAACACGTTAGCTGGGGCAGTGTCCAGAGGGGCTCTGTAGGCTTCACCCTCTGCTGGCCATACTACGTCATTTATTGATAACAGAGGTAAATCATCTCTGATCAATACATAATAATACTGCTGGACTTATCTCAGACAGTTATTAATAAAAATTATATAAGAATAGTCCACCTTATGACTATAAAAAAAAATTAAATATCTTTGGATATTTCACTTCGTATACGAACAGATCTATTAATATTTCTATCTTAGTCAATTTCTATCTCAGTTATTTTTCTCAATGGTTAGCTCTGCTGGCCTTTTATTTCTCCTTGTGGTTGGAAGCTGGTATAATATAATTATCACTCATTATTCAGTGTAAAGTTTTTAATTCTCTGTCATTTTTTGACTGTTATTACAATCTCTTTCTGGTCATTGGTAGCATATATTTTGTATTATATTTTTGTTCCTTTCTTAATTCTTGTGAATCGTTCCACTAGTATTATGTTTTTTCAATTACTCTTTTAATTGTCTTTCTTATAACTGACATTTATTATATGATCATCTTTTTCTTATGGATTTATTTATATATAGTTTTTCCTTTCTTTTTCAAAATTTTATTCTGCTCTTGCTTTTTATACAAATGCACTCCTTAATTATTAATTCCATATGTTTAATATCTCTGTTTATTTGACATAAAATTCTCATTAATTTTACTTCACAATAAGTTTATTCATTTAAATTGTATCAGTGGTTTGTACTGCCATTTCTTTATTCTTGAAAGTTTTTTCAGAATTGGTCCCATATATAATTGTTTGTAATGTTTTATCCAAATTCTTTTTCTTCTTGTTTATTTCTAAAAGTTGTTTTTAAGATAAGGAAGTAAGTTGTTCTTACTTGGGTTTTTTGAATTTTAAAATTTAATTCAAAATTCATTTTCTTTTGTCCATAAATTGTTTCCAAAATGGTAGGTAGTAAGTTGTTCTTACTTCTTTTTGAATTTTGAGATTTAATTCAAAATTCATTTTCTTTTTTATGATTCATAAATGGTTTCCTCAATAATAGGTAGTAAGTTGTTCTTACTTCTTTTTGAATTTTGAGATATTTAATTCAAAATTCATTTTCTTTTTGATTCATAAATGGTTTCCTAAATAATAGGTAGTAAGTTGTTCTTACTTCTTTTTTGAATTTAGATATTTAATTCAAAATTCATTTTCTTTTTGATTCATAAATGGTTTCCTAAATAATAGGTAGTAAGTTGTTCTTACTTGTTTTTAGAATTTAGATATTTAATTCAAAATTCATTTTGCTTCTTTTTATTTTCCATAAAGTTTTTCCATAAATATTTGGTAGTAAGTAGTCATTACTTCACTTTTGAATTTTGAGATTTAATTCAAAATTCCATTCCTTCAATTACTCATAATATTTTTTCATAAATATGGTTAACATATCATATTATTACCCTAAATATGGTACTAGCTCTCTTCTTTTCTTTACTTCAAATGTACTTCTTATTATTATTTTTCTTTTATATACCCAGGTTGAAGATTTTTATTAGGTTGGACAGTTGCTCATAATTTCTTTTTCTTTGACATAGGTTTTTGGTCGTCGTCGGTTCTCATGACATCCATTTCCTTTACCATCTCATTATGTATCCGTCATCTAGCTTATCAGATCCATACTTATCTATGTTAACTTTGGAGTAATCATTTTCCTTCCTCTTGCTGGGATCCTTTTTAGGTTTTTGGCTCCCTTCTGCTTTAATATGGTTGACTTGAGCGATTTGGGATCCTCCGTCATTTTTTGGTTCGTTATGCAGTATTGAATGACTAGGATATTCAGCGACTACTACCCAATTTTCATTCTCATTGTTATCCCGGTCAGGCCCGACCGGTAAACCTTGAGTAGTCGCAGACCGCTCCGCAAGAGAGTTAGATGGTTGATTTCGGTTCATGTTCCGTTCTGGGTCGTCTAAACTGTTACCCCGTCTGGGCAGGTTATATCTGGTATCCTCCCGTTCTCGGCTTCTCCATCGATCCTCCTCCTCATGGAAACTGTTACTCCGTTGATGGTTATACCTGTTTTGGCTGTTTCCTTCCGCCCGTATAAAATTTACCTGGGGTCGGGAGAACCTGTTGTTGTTGTTATTATGATTAGGGTAACCCCTATTGTTATTGTCAAACCGCTCGGTGTTATTGGTAGGATTGGTGTTTCTTTGTCTATTTACATAATTATTCGGGTAATAATTACCTCGATTACCGGAGAACCCGTTATTATTTCTGTTATTATTCGGGTTTATATTCCCGTGGTTATTATTGTTGTTGTTACCATTCGTGGGGTGTTGATTATGGTAATTCGGATTATATCTATTTCCTTGGTACCCACTGTTGACCGGTTGACTATTATTGTTTGATGACGGATTATTTCGAACTTCTGGCCGCTCATTTCTTCTTCTGCTCTGCCTGTAATATTCTTCATTCTCATAGTTTTCCAATAGCTCCGTCATCGCCTGTATGGTCTTTATCTGACTACCTCTTCGAGCTCTTATGACCTCTTCGTCGTAATGATAAGAAAGCTTGTTCACCAGGCATTCCTCTGGTATGGCTGGTTCCAGGTGCTTGGCCAGGCACACCTTCCCAAGAAAGTACGCAGTCATGGTACTGCCAAACTGAGTTCTATATCGGCCATTGCAGATGTTGTCCCTTATTAAATTCTGGGTGGTCTCTGACCAATACTTAGACTTGAACAAACCTTTGAACTGTTGATAATCGGTTATTTCGCTCCTGTTCGCCATCCACCAATTGTCCGTCATATCACGGAAGGATTCGTCCAATAGTTCACGATTATTGGACCATCGATTACTTTTATGTTTGGCCATATATTCCTCGATACGGGCCAAGAACTCCATTGGCTTCCTTTTATATTGGCGGAAGTTAAGCCATTCTCTATTCTCGTTGATTGGGATATTAGTAAAGCTGGTTGGTCGGCTCCGAATTGCTTCCATGTCCTCCTGGTTCAGTCTCACTTGACCCGTGATGTTAGTCATCGCTTCCTCCATTCCGTCACATCTTTCCGTAATTCGAGTTCGTACCTTGCTGAGTTCTTCCTGGCTTTCCTTTCGGTTTTCTTCTGTCTTCTTTCGAGTAGATTCTTCAAGATTTGTGACCTTGGTGTTCACCACTTCCTTGAACTCTTGTACCTCCACTTCCGTCATTCGACATCTTCCATCAACTTCTCTTATCTGTTGATTTATAGTTATGGTTTCGTCTTCCAGCCTTTTGGTCATAGATTTTTTATTTTCCTTGAGTTCCTGGTTCATTTCCTTTCTTAATAGCTCCATTCGTTCGTCTAACTTGTCTAAATTCTCTTGGTTAACTTCTCGTAACTCTTCTCGTAATAGTTGGTTATCCTCTCTTAACTCTTCCAACCTCTCCCCCATCTTCTCTTCCATTTTCTTATTATTTTCTCGTAATTGCTCCCTTAATTGCTGGTTGTCATCTTCTATTTTCTTGCTGGTTTCTTCCATCTTTTCTTCCAAATTCTTCTTATTTTCTTCCACTTTCTTGCTGGTTTCCTCAATTCTCTTATTGGTCCTTTCTATTTTACGGCCCAATTCTTCTTTTGTTTCTTGGTTGTCCTTCTTCAATTCTTCTATGTTTTTATTTATATCACTCAAATTTCCCTTAGTGGACTGGTTATCATTCTTCAAATCCTCTAATTTTTTATTATTTTCTTCTGTAGTAGAATCCATTTTCTTATGCAAACCTTCTTCCATTCTCTTGCTGTTTTCTTCCATTCTCATGAACATTTCCATTAATTTGTCCATTTTACTTTCTTCTGTAGTTTTAGACTTTTCCACTTCTTTGTCTTGGACATCGACGTCCCCTGTTTGAGTGGGTACTTCGGGTTGTTTCTCTGGTGGTGCTGGTTGTTTATGTTCCACCCGTTCTAATATCTTTTCCACGTCCTCCACTGGGGTCGCCTCCTTATCATCCATATCGAGTTCTTTCTCGGCCTCCGCCGCTCTCTTCTTTGATGTGGCACGACGCAGCATCTTCCCTGATTCCCTGGCTGGCTAACCGCTGCCAAGCTGAATTAGAAATTGGGCAAGTAATTACAGCCTTTCAACCCCTAATTACAGCCCTTTAGTTGGACGCCAAATTTGTAATAGTACACGATATTACAAATATAAAAATAAATAAATGTGTGTAGTAATGTAGCTAATGTTCCACTTTGCTAATGTTTCCTGGTCTTGGTTAAGCCCTCACTGTTGGGCTCCAATTTTGTAATAAAACACACAAATTGAATAAATAAATAAATGTAGATGTAGATGTATGCTCTCCTGTAAGCCCACTGATTGGGCTAGCCAATTTTGTAATATAACGATTATTTCAATGTAAGAATGTGTGTAGTAGTGACGTTCCGCTCTGGGAAACGTCGATTTGGTAATGTTCCTGGTCTTTGTTGTTATCAAATAAACTCGGTGTATATTGCTGTGGTAGCAATTTGAAATAAAATATAAATTTAAAATTTATATTTATAAAAAAAAATAAATTCTGAAGAAATGTTTTCGGTGTATTTATGTTCTCGAAATTTAGGAATAAATCGAGGTTGTTGATTGTAATTATAATTATGTTGGTATTGTGTTTATTCTGGTAATAATTTTCCGTTCTGTAAATTTGTTAAACAGACAATCCAGTTAACTTCAAGTTTAGGCGAAAACGGCTCTCTTCTTCTTACTCTTGAAAGGTGATAGGTTCACCTATACTGCCTTTAAAGGTTATTTAGTTTTCTTGAGTAATTAACTGTTATGTCCTTTTATAATAAAAAACCAACTCCAAGTTACCAAAAAACAAACAAAACGTTATTAGACAAAATAATAAAGTTGGTCGATTAATTAATCGAGGTTACAATGCCGTATCGACTCGCTCAGGGCCGGTCGATATTAGAAGTTTATATTCATATTATAAAAGTAGGTTCTTTGAACGGTTATTAATATAAAAAGCCAGAGAAGGTCAGGGACATGAAAGTATAACACTTACAATTCAAAAAATGTCTTAAATTTAAACAATATAATGGTAGTTATTAATAATAAAAGTTTATATATAATTTTATTCGAACCAGAATGCAGTCCACAGTAGTGCCTTATAGCGGTGATGATATTGGGTCAAAATGGCCGCCTGACGCATGCGCGTTGATAGCTTCTAATGTTGACGAAGTACTTGTTGGAATTAATATGTCCTTTCTTCGGTTAAATGTTCTTCGCAATTGTATATGATCTTCTGGGGTATAGTTTATTGTCACTGGTGTATGATGGAATAGTTCACTTGGTGTAAAAATGTTGTTAAATGGGTATATCTACTGGTGTTTATGTGTGTCAGTTAACCTCCAATTTTCACTTGGTATTTGGTGCGATTTCAGTGTTATTTCATTTAATTAGTTACATGTGATTCCGTTTATTGGTGTTATGTAGTTCACAGGTCAACTTCACCACTTCACAATAATTAAAATAGTTAAAAAATTTAATTTTATATAAAATGATTCCGAACTCTGTTATAACGTAACAGCCATTAAAGGTTGGTTCTGTCAAATATTCACATGAAGTGCTCTCTTCGAGGTATAATAATGAACTGTCTGGATTTCCTTCGTCTCATGAAAATCTTAGCCTATATAATATATCTCATACATTGTTTCAAATCATCTTAACTTCCGACACATTTTAAAACCGTACATTATGTTCATAAAGTAATTTCGTTATTAGTTAACTGTTTGAAATATTAAATACATATTCGTTTTCACTATTCTATTCTACTTATTTTGATAGTAATTAAGTTAGTATTACAAAGTTTTATCTGAAAATTATATTTCTTATAATTTTTTGGGAGGTAGGCCTAACATTATACTTCCTGTCTTCTAAGTAAATAATAGCCATTTTCCCTAATATAATCATTATTCTATTAAATCTGAAATTGATATAATTATCAATTCTCACTTATTTGATTGCAATTTAGTATATTAATAATGGTTTTTTAATACAATTCATTTGTATATGACTCCCCCTATGATAATGTCAGTGAATCTATTTCAGTTTTAACTGGTATTTTATTAGACTAATAAATAATTTTACTCATAATGACCATATCTTTAGAAAGCCTTATTTACATAGTATTTAATATGTTGAGTTTATCTTGCCTAAATATTGTCAGTTTATCTGGCTTATAAGACTAGGTTTGTTAATTATTTGCAGTTTAAATTCATTATATTGCCTAGATTTGATGTGTGGCTATTTGCAAAAATGTTTTATTAATGTAGTTATTTTATGTCCTTCTCTGACTTCTGATTCTTATATATTTGATTAAAAATTAGTTCTTTCACTGGTATAACAGTAATTATTGATTATATAATTAACATATAACACCTCTCTACATCAAAACTGGTGTTCTGAATAACATTGTTTTGTATATCACCTAATAACATAAATAAAAAATATTCTATAACATCGGAATGATATCTATTTTTAGATAGGGCATTCCTAAATTAAAATGAACAATAAAATAACAAATTATAACACTAATATTTCTTATGAATAATCCTTACTTATCTAATTACTATATGTAATAGGAACCTAACATCCTGGTTACATATAATGGTTAACATCTTTTACCACTTCAACATTAACAGTTTGTTTTGTAATTCCCCATTTTACAAGATTTATGCCCCCTCTTTAAGTATAACCCTGGCTATCTAAGTTATATTCCATTCTATGGAATGTTCATACAGCTTTAGTAGCTTTTTATTAGTAATATTACTATTTCATTATCAAAGTAGACACTGTTCACAAAACTTAAAGTTTATTACTTTGTACTGCAATTCATGCACCTTTTTAAAGTTTATTAGTTATAATTTGATCACTTACACTTGTCTATGGTGAATTATTAACATATTTACTAGTCTTTTTCTAGTTTTTAACATGAAATATTCAACCATGGGGGGAACTGTGAAGATTTGTTTATACAAACTAAACAATAACTTTTGAATGCACTAATATTTAATACCACTAACACTTTTAGTTTTTTGTCAGTTTTACAGTGATATGGTTTTTTGGGGTGTTATACTTTCTCTTTGGACATTCATTGATTTTGGGGTTTTTTGGGGTTCTTTCCCTAAGGGGTTTTTGTTTTATATGGGTCGTCTCACTTCTTTCTTCTTTAGTTTTGGTTATTCTTCCTTCTTCTTTCTTCAGTAGTTTTAGTTTCGACTATTCTTCCTTCTTCTGTAGTTTTAATTGGTCTTCTTTCTTCTTTCTTCAGTAGTAGTAGTTTTGGGTTATTCTTCCTTCTTCTTTCTTCAGTAAATTGGGTTATTCTTCCTTCTTCTTTAGTTTTAATTATTCTTCCTTCTTCTTTGAGTTTGGTTATTCTTCTTTCTTCCTTCTTCAGTAGTTTTAGTTTTGGTTATTCTTCTTTCTTCCTTCTTCAGTAGTTTTGATTATTCTTCTTTCTTCTTTCTTCAGTAAATTTGGTTATCCTTCTTTCTTCTTTAGTTTTGGATTATTCTTCTTTCTTCCTTCTTCTGTAGTTTTGGTTTTGGCTATTCTTCCTTCTTCTTTCTTCTTTGTTCAATAATTTTAATTATTCTTCTTTCTTCTATGGTTTTAATTAGTCTTCTTTCTTCTTTCTTCAGTAGCTTTAGTTTTGATTATTCTTCCTTCTTCTCTCTTCAGTAGATTTGGTTATTCTTCCTTCTTCTTTCTTCTTTAGTTTTGGATTATTCTTCTTTCTTCTTTCTTCAGTAGTAGTAGTTTTGGTTTATTCTTCTTTCTTCTTTCTTCTGTGATTTTAATTCTTCTTCCTTCTTCTGTAGTTTTTCGCTGTGTATGCCTTTGTTTCTTCTGGTCTGGTTTCCTTGTCGGGGTATATTAATTGCCTGCAATCTTACCTGGGTAATTTTGTTATTAACATCTTTAGTCTTCTGGGTTTTCAAATTTGTATTATATTATATTATTTGCAGAAATTTTCTTTATTTAACCTTTATTGTGAATATATTATTAAATAGTGCATTTTAATTGATTCTCATCTGGATATTCCATATATTAGAGCTTTATCAATGATCATTGAGTAATGTATTTGTGTGGATTATCTGTCACGCTACAGATTGCTCTCTTCCAGAAGTGATTAGTTCAGATCATACTTAGTTTGTCTGAAGTAATTGCTTATGACATTATATTATAAATTATATTTCTTGACTTCCTTCACATTTCTAAAATTTTTTCTTCTATATTTTTGAGCTGATCTATATTTCATTATTAACTGGATTCTTACTGATAGTAATAGTCATCTGAGGTTCGTTATTTTTTATTTTTCCATTTTCTTCTTAACTTGTTTCTTTATCCTTGGGATATTTATTCCCTAAAATTCCCTAACACGTTAGCTGGGGCAGTGTCCAGAGGGGCTCTGTAGGCTTCACCCTCTGCTGGCCATACTACGTCATTTATTGATAACAGAGGTAAATCATCTCTGATCAATACATAATAATACTGCTGGACTTATCTCAGACAGTTATTAATAAAAATTATATAAGAATAGTCCACCTTATGACTATAAAAAAAAATTAAATATCTTTGGATATTTCACTTCGTATACGAACAGATCTATTAATATTTCTATCTTAGTCAATTTCTATCTCAGTTATTTTTCTCAATGGTTAGCTCTGCTGGCCTTTTATTTCTCCTTGTGGTTGGAAGCTGGTATAATATAATTATCACTCATTATTCAGTGTAAAGTTTTTAATTCTCTGTCATTTTTTGACTGTTATTACAATCTCTTTCTGGTCATTGGTAGCATATATTTTGTATTATATTTTTGTTCCTTTCTTAATTCTTGTGAATCGTTCCACTAGTATTATGTTTTTTCAATTACTCTTTTAATTGTCTTTCTTATAACTGACATTTATTATATGATCATCTTTTTCTTATGGATTTATTTATATATAGTTTTTCCTTTCTTTTTCAAAATTTTATTCTGCTCTTGCTTTTTATACAAATGCACTCCTTAATTATTAATTCCATATGTTTAATATCTCTGTTTATTTGACATAAAATTCTAATTAATTTTACTTCACAATAAGTTTATTCATTTAAATTGTATCAGTGGTTTGTACTGCCATTTCTTTATTCTTGAAAGTTTTTTCAGAATTGGTCCCATATATAATTGTTTGTAATGTTTTATCCAAATTCTTTTTCTTCTTGTTTATTTCTAAAAGTTGTTTTTAAGATAAGGAAGTAAGTTGTTCTTACTTGGGTTTTTTGAATTTTAAAATTTAATTCAAAATTCATTTTCTTTTGTCCATAAATTGTTTCCAAAATGGTAGGTAGTAAGTTGTTCTTACTTCTTTTTGAATTTTGAGATTTAATTCAAAATTCATTTTCTTTTTTATGATTCATAAATGGTTTCCTCAATAATAGGTAGTAAGTTGTTCTTACTTCTTTTTGAATTTTGAGATATTTAATTCAAAATTCATTTTCTTTTTGATTCATAAATGGTTTCCTAAATAATAGGTAGTAAGTTGTTCTTACTTCTTTTTTGAATTTAGATATTTAATTCAAAATTCATTTTCTTTTTGATTCATAAATGGTTTCCTAAATAATAGGTAGTAAGTTGTTCTTACTTGTTTTTAGAATTTAGATATTTAATTCAAAATTCATTTTGCTTCTTTTTATTTTCCATAAAGTTTTTCCATAAATATTTGGTAGTAAGTAGTCATTACTTCACTTTTGAATTTTGAGATTTAATTCAAAATTCCATTCCTTCAATTACTCATAATATTTTTTCATAAATATGGTTAACATATCATATTATTACCCTAAATATGGTACTAGCTCTCTTCTTTTCTTTACTTCAAATGTACTTCTTATTATTATTTTTCTTTTATATACCCAGGTTGAAGATTTTTATTAGGTTGGACAGTTGCTCATAATTTCTTTTTCTTTGACATAGGTTTTTGGTCGTCGTCGGTTCTCATGACATCCATTTCCTTTACCATCTCATTATGTATCCGTCATCTAGCTTATCAGATCCATACTTATCTATGTTAACTTTGGAGTAATCATTTTCCTTCCTCTTGCTGGGATCCTTTTTAGGTTTTTGGCTCCCTTCTGCTTTAATATGGTTGACTTGAGCGATTTGGGATCCTCCGTCATTTTTTGGTTCGTTATGCAGTATTGAATGACTAGGATATTCAGCGACTACTACCCAATTTTCATTCTCATTGTTATCCCGGTCAGGCCCGACCGGTAAACCTTGAGTAGTCGCTGACCGCTCCGCAAGAGAGTTAGATGGTTGATTTCGGTTCATGTTCCGTTCTGGGTCGTCTAAACTGTTACCCCGTCTGGGCAGGTTATATCTGGTATCCTCCCGTTCTCGGCTTCTCCATCGATCCTCCTCCTCATGGAAACTGTTACTCCGTTGATGGTTATACCTGTTTTGGCTGTTTCCTTCCGCCCGTATAAAATTTACCTGGGGTCGGGAGAACCTGTTGTTGTTGTTATTATGATTAGGGTAACCCCTATTGTTATTGTCAAACCGCTCGGTGTTATTGGTAGGATTGGTGTTTCTTTGTCTATTTACATAATTATTCGGGTAATAATTACCTCGATTACCGGAGAACCCGTTATTATTTCTGTTATTATTCGGGTTTATATTCCCGTGGTTATTATTGTTGTTGTTACCATTCGTGGGGTGTTGATTATGGTAATTCGGATTATATCTATTTCCTTGGTACCCACTGTTGACCGGTTGACTATTATTGTTTGATGACGGATTATTTCGAACTTCTGGCCGCTCATTTCTTCTTCTGCTCTGCCTGTAATATTCTTCATTCTCATAGTTTTCCAATAGCTCCGTCATCGCCTGTATGGTCTTTATCTGACTACCTCTTCGAGCTCTTATGACCTCTTCGTCGTAATGATAAGAAAGCTTGTTCACCAGGCATTCCTCTGGTATGGCTGGTTCCAGGTGCTTGGCCAGGCACACCTTCCCAAGAAAGTACGCAGTCATGGTACTGCCAAACTGAGTTCTATATCGGCCATTGCAGATGTTGTCCCTTATTAAATTCTGGGTGGTCTCTGACCAATACTTAGACTTGAACAAACCTTTGAACTGTTGATAATCGGTTATTTCGCTCCTGTTCGCCATCCACCAATTGTCCGTCATATCACGGAAGGATTCGTCCAATAGTTCACGATTATTGGACCATCGATTACTTTTATGTTTGGCCATATATTCCTCGATACGGGCCAAGAACTCCATTGGCTTCCTTTTATATTGGCGGAAGTTAAGCCATTCTCTATTCTCGTTGATTGGGATATTAGTAAAGCTGGTTGGTCGGCTCCGAATTGCTTCCATGTCCTCCTGGTTCAGTCTCACTTGACCCGTGATGTTAGTCATCGCTTCCTCCATTCCGTCACATCTTTCCGTAATTCGAGTTCGTACCTTGCTGAGTTCTTCCTGGCTTTCCTTTCGGTTTTCTTCTGTCTTCTTTCGAGTAGATTCTTCAAGATTTGTGACCTTGGTGTTCACCACTTCCTTGAACTCTTGTACCTCCACTTCCGTCATTCGACATCTTCCATCAACTTCTCTTATCTGTTGATTTATAGTTATGGTTTCGTCTTCCAGCCTTTTGGTCATAGATTTTTTATTTTCCTTGAGTTCCTGGTTCATTTCCTTTCTTAATAGCTCCATTCGTTCGTCTAACTTGTCTAAATTCTCTTGGTTAACTTCTCGTAACTCTTCTCGTAATAGTTGGTTATCCTCTCTTAACTCTTCCAACCTCTCCCCCATCTTCTCTTCCATTTTCTTATTATTTTCTCGTAATTCCTCCCTTAATTGCTGGTTGTCATCTTCTATTTTCTTGCTGGTTTCTTCCATCTTTTCTTCCAAATTCTTCTTATTTTCTTCCACTTTCTTGCTGGTTTCCTCAATTCTCTTATTGGTCCTTTCTATTTTACGGCCCAATTCTTCTTTTGTTTCTTGGTTGTCCTTCTTCAATTCTTCTATGTTTTTATTTATATCACTCAAATTTCCCTTAGTGGACTGGTTATCATTCTTCAAATCCTCTAATTTTTTATTATTTTCTTCTGTAGTAGAATCCATTTTCTTATGCAAACCTTCTTCCATTCTCTTGCTGTTTTCTTCCATTCTCATGAACATTTCCATTAATTTGTCCATTTTACTTTCTTCTGTAGTTTTAGACTTTTCCACTTCTTTGTCTTGGACATCGACGTCCCCTGTTTGAGTGGGTACTTCGGGTTGTTTCTCTGGTGGTGCTGGTTGTTTATGTTCCACCCGTTCTAATATCTTTTCCACGTCCTCCACTGGGGTCGCCTCCTTATCATCCATATCGAGTTCTTTCTCGGCCTCCGCCGCTCTCTTCTTTGATGTGGCACGACGCAGCATCTTCCCTGATTCCCTGGCTGGCTAACCGCTGCCAAGCTGAATTAGAAATTGGGCAAGTAATTACAGCCTTTCAACCCCTAATTACAGCCCTTTAGTTGGACGCCAAATTTGTAATAGTACACGATATTACAAATATAAAAATAAATAAATGTGTGTAGTAATGTAGCTAATGTTCCACTTTGCTAATGTTTCCTGGTCTTGGTTAAGCCCTCACTGTTGGGCTCCAATTTTGTAATAAAACACACAAATTGAATAAATAAATAAATGTAGATGTAGATGTATGCTCTCCTGTAAGCCCACTGATTGGGCTAGCCAATTTTGTAATATAACGATTATTTCAATGTAAGAATGTGTGTAGTAGTGACGTTCCGCTCTGGGAAACGTCGATTTGGTAATGTTCCTGGTCTTTGTTGTTATCAAATAAACTCGGTGTATATTGCTGTGGTAGCAATTTGAAATAAAATATAAATTTAAAATTTATATTTATAAAAAAAAATAAATTCTGAAGAAATGTTTTCGGTGTATTTATGTTCTCGAAATTTAGGAATAAATCGAGGTTGTTGATTGTAATTATAATTATGTTGGTATTGTGTTTATTCTGGTAATAATTTTCCGTTCTGTAAATTTGTTAAACAGACAATCCAGTTAACTTCAAGTTTAGGCGAAAACGGCTCTCTTCTTCTTACTCTTGAAAGGTGATAGGTTCACCTATACTGCCTTTAAAGGTTATTTAGTTTTCTTGAGTAATTAACTGTTATGTCCTTTTATAATAAAAAACCAACTCCAAGTTACCAAAAAACAAACAAAACGTTTATTAGACAAAATAATAAAGTTGGTCGATTAATTAATCGAGGTTACAATGCCGTATCGACTCGCTCAGGGCCGGTCGATATTAGAAGTTTATATTCATATTATAAAAGTAGGTTCTTTGAACGGTTATTAATATAAAAAGCCAGAGAAGGTCAGGGACATGAAAGTATAACACTTACAATTCAAAAAATGTCTTAAATTTAAACAATATAATGGTAGTTATTAATAATAAAAGTTTATATATAATTTTATTCGAACCAGAATGCAGTCCACAGTAGTGCCTTATAGCGGTGATGATATTGGGTCAAAATGGCCGCCTGACGCATGCGCGTTGATAGCTTCTAATGTTGACGAAGTACTTGTTGGAATTAATATGTCCTTTCTTCGGTTAAATGTTCTTCGCAATTGTATATGATCTTCTGGGGTATAGTTTATTGTCACTGGTGTATGATGGAATAGTTCACTTGGTGTAAAAATGTTGTTAAATGGGTATATCTACTGGTGTTTATGTGTGTCAGTTAACCTCCAATTTTCACTTGGTATTTGGTGCGATTTCAGTGTTATTTCATTTAATTAGTTACATGTGATTCCGTTTATTGGTGTTATGTAGTTCACAGGTCAACTTCACCACTTCACAATAATTAAAATAGTTAAAAAATTTAATTTTATATAAAATGATTCCGAACTCTGTTATAACGTAACAGCCATTAAAGGTTGGTTCTGTCAAATATTCACATGAAGTGCTCTCTTCGAGGTATAATAATGAACTGTCTGGATTTCCTTCGTCTCATGAAAATCTTAAGCCTATATAATATATCTCATACATTGTTTCAAATCATCTTAACTTCCGACACATTTTAAAACCGTACATTATGTTCATAAAGTAATTTCGTTATTAGTTAACTGTTTGAAATATTAAATACATATTCGTTTTCACTATTCTATTCTACTTATTTTGATAGTAATTAAGTTAGTATTACAAAGTTTTATCTGAAAATTATATTTCTTATAATTTTTTGGGAGGTAGGCCTAACATTATACTTCCTGTCTTCTAAGTAAATAATAGCCATTTTCCCTAATATAATCATTATTCTATTAAATCTGAAATTGATATAATTATCAATTCTCACTTATTTGATTGCAATTTAGTATATTAATAATGGTTTTTTAATACAATTCATTTGTATATGACTCCCCCTATGATAATGTCAGTGAATCTATTTCAGTTTTAACTGGTATTTTATTAGACTAATAAATAATTTTACTCATATAATGACCATATCTTTAGAAAGCCTTATTTACATAGTATTTAATATGTTGAGTTTATCTTGCCTAAATATTGTCAGTTTATCTGGCTTATAAGACTAGGTTTGTTAATTATTTGCAGTTTAAATTCATTATATTGCCTAGATTTGATGTGTGGCTATTTGCAAAAATGTTTTATTAATGTAGTTATTTTATGTCCTTCTCTGACTTCTGATTCTTATATATTTGATTAAAAATTAGTTCTTTCACTGGTATAACAGTAATTATTGATTATATAATTAACATATAACACCTCTCTACATCAAAACTGGTGTTCTGAATAACATTGTTTTGTATATCACCTAATAACATAAATAAAAAATATTCTATAACATCGGAATGATATCTATTTTTAGATAGGGCATTCCTAAATTAAAATGAACAATAAAATAACAAATTATAACACTAATATTTCTTATGAATAATCCTTACTTATCTAATTACTATATGTAATAGGAACCTAACATCCTGGTTACATATAATGGTTAACATCTTTTACCACTTCAACATTAACAGTTTGTTTTGTAATTCCCCATTTTACAAGATTTATGCCCCCTCTTTAAGTATAACCCTGGCTATCTAAGTTATATTCCATTCTATGGAATGTTCATACAGCTTTAGTAGCTTTTTATTAGTAATATTACTATTTCATTATCAAAGTAGACACTGTTCACAAAACTTAAAGTTTATTACTTTGTACTGCAATTCATGCACCTTTTTAAAGTTTATTAGTTATAATTTGATCACTTACACTTGTCTATGGTGAATTATTAACATATTTACTAGTCTTTTTCTAGTTTTTAACATGAAATATTCAACCATGGGGGGAACTGTGAAGATTTGTTTATACAAACTAAACAATAACTTTTGAATGCACTAATATTTAATACCACTAACACTTTTAGTTTTTTGTCAGTTTTACAGTGATATGGTTTTTTGGGGTGTTATACTTTCTCTTTGGACATTCATTGATTTTGGGGTTTTTTGGGGTTCTTTCCCTAAGGGGTTTTTGTTTTATATGGGTCGTCTCACTTCTTTCTTCTTTAGTTTTGGTTATTCTTCCTTCTTCTTTCTTCAGTAGTTTTAGTTTCGACTATTCTTCCTTCTTCTGTAGTTTTAATTGGTCTTCTTTCTTCTTTCTTCAGTAGTAGTAGTTTTGGGTTATTCTTCCTTCTTCTTTCTTCAGTAAATTGGGTTATTCTTCCTTCTTCTTTAGTTTTAATTATTCTTCCTTCTTCTTTGAGTTTGGTTATTCTTCTTTCTTCCTTCTTCAGTAGTTTTAGTTTTGGTTATTCTTCTTTCTTCCTTCTTCAGTAGTTTTGATTATTCTTCTTTCTTCTTTCTTCAGTAAATTTGGTTATCCTTCTTTCTTCTTTAGTTTTGGATTATTCTTCTTTCTTCCTTCTTCTGTAGTTTTGGTTTTGGCTATTCTTCCTTCTTCTTTCTTCTTTGTTCAATAATTTTAATTATTCTTCTTTCTTCTATGGTTTTAATTAGTCTTCTTTCTTCTTTCTTCAGTAGCTTTAGTTTTGATTATTCTTCCTTCTTCTCTCTTCAGTAGATTTGGTTATTCTTCCTTCTTCTTTCTTCTTTAGTTTTGGATTATTCTTCTTTCTTCTTTCTTCAGTAGTAGTAGTTTTGGTTTATTCTTCTTTCTTCTTTCTTCTGTGATTTTAATTCTTCTTCCTTCTTCTGTAGTTTTTCGCTGTGTATGCCTTTGTTTCTTCTGGTCTGGTTTCCTTGTCGGGGTATATTAATTGCCTGCTTCTATCTTACCTGGGTAATTTTGTTATTAACATCTTTAGTCTTCTGGGTTTTCAAATTTGTATTATATTATATTATTTGCAGAAATTTTCTTTATTTAACCTTTATTGTGAATATATTATTAAATAGTGCATTTTAATTGATTCTCATCTGGATATTCCATATATTAGAGCTTTATCAATGATCATTGAGTAATGTATTTGTGTGGATTATCTGTCACGCTACAGATTGCTCTCTTCCAGAAGTGATTAGTTCAGATCATACTTAGTTTGTCTGAAGTAATTGCTTATGACATTATATTATAAATTATATTTCTTGACTTCCTTCACATTTCTAAAATTTTTTCTTCTATATTTTTGAGCTGATCTATATTTCATTATTAACTGGATTCTTACTGATAGTAATAGTCATCTGAGGTTCGTTATTTTTTATTTTTCCATTTTCTTCTTAACTTGTTTCTTTATCCTTGGGATATTTATTCCCTAAAATTCCCTAACACGTTAGCTGGGGCAGTGTCCAGAGGGGCTCTGTAGGCTTCACCCTCTGCTGGCCATACTACGTCATTTATTGATAACAGAGGTAAATCATCTCTGATCAATACATAATAATACTGCTGGACTTATCTCAGACAGTTATTAATAAAAATTATATAAGAATAGTCCACCTTATGACTATAAAAAAAAATTAAATATCTTTGGATATTTCACTTCGTATACGAACAGATCTATTAATATTTCTATCTTAGTCAATTTCTATCTCAGTTATTTTTCTCAATGGTTAGCTCTGCTGGCCTTTTATTTCTCCTTGTGGTTGGAAGCTGGTATAATATAATTATCACTCATTATTCAGTGTAAAGTTTTTAATTCTCTGTCATTTTTTGACTGTTATTACAATCTCTTTCTGGTCATTGGTAGCATATATTTTGTATTATATTTTTGTTCCTTTCTTAATTCTTGTGAATCGTTCCACTAGTATTATGTTTTTTCAATTACTCTTTTAATTGTCTTTCTTATAACTGACATTTATTATATGATCATCTTTTTCTTATGGATTTATTTATATATAGTTTTTCCTTTCTTTTTCAAAATTTTATTCTGCTCTTGCTTTTTATACAAATGCATTCCTTAATTATTAATTCCATATGTTTAATATCTCTGTTTATTTGACATAAAATTCTCATTAATTTTACTTCACAATAAGTTTATTCATTTAAATTGTATCAGTGGTTTGTACTGCCATTTCTTTATTCTTGAAAGTTTTTTCAGAATTGGTCCCATATATAATTGTTTGTAATGTTTTATCCAAATTCTTTTTCTTCTTGTTTATTTCTAAAAGTTGTTTTTAAGATAAGGAAGTAAGTTGTTCTTACTTGGGTTTTTTGAATTTTAAAATTTAATTCAAAATTCATTTTCTTTTGTCCATAAATTGTTTCCAAAATGGTAGGTAGTAAGTTGTTCTTACTTCTTTTTGAATTTTGAGATTTAATTCAAAATTCATTTTCTTTTTTATGATTCATAAATGGTTTCCTCAATAATAGGTAGTAAGTTGTTCTTACTTCTTTTTGAATTTTGAGATATTTAATTCAAAATTCATTTTCTTTTTGATTCATAAATGGTTTCCTAAATAATAGGTAGTAAGTTGTTCTTACTTCTTTTTTGAATTTAGATATTTAATTCAAAATTCATTTTCTTTTTGATTCATAAATGGTTTCCTAAATAATAGGTAGTAAGTTGTTCTTACTTGTTTTTAGAATTTAGATATTTAATTCAAAATTCATTTTGCTTCTTTTTATTTTCCATAAAGTTTTTCCATAAATATTTGGTAGTAAGTAGTCATTACTTCACTTTTGAATTTTGAGATTTAATTCAAAATTCCATTCCTTCAATTACTCATAATATTTTTTCATAAATATGGTTAACATATCATATTATTACCCTAAATATGGTACTAGCTCTCTTCTTTTCTTTACTTCAAATGTACTTCTTATTATTATTTTTCTTTTATATACCCAGGTTGAAGATTTTTATTAGGTTGGACAGTTGCTCATAATTTCTTTTTCTTTGACATAGGTTTTTGGTCGTCGTCGGTTCTCATGACATCCATTTCCTTTACCATCTCATTATGTATCCGTCATCTAGCTTATCAGATCCATACTTATCTATGTTAACTTTGGAGTAATCATTTTCCTTCCTCTTGCTGGGATCCTTTTTAGGTTTTTGGCTCCCTTCTGCTTTAATATGGTTGACTTGAGCGATTTGGGATCCTCCGTCATTTTTTGGTTCGTTATGCAGTATTGAATGACTAGGATATTCAGCGACTACTACCCAATTTTCATTCTCATTGTTATCCCGGTCAGGCCCGACCGGTAAACCTTGAGTAGTCGCTGACCGCTCCGCAAGAGAGTTAGATGGTTGATTTCGGTTCATGTTCCGTTCTGGGTCGTCTAAACTGTTACCCCGTCTGGGCAGGTTATATCTGGTATCCTCCCGTTCTCGGCTTCTCCATCGATCCTCCTCCTCATGGAAACTGTTACTCCGTTGATGGTTATACCTGTTTTGGCTGTTTCCTTCCGCCCGTATAAAATTTACCTGGGGTCGGGAGAACCTGTTGTTGTTGTTATTATGATTAGGGTAACCCCTATTGTTATTGTCAAACCGCTCGGTGTTATTGGTAGGATTGGTGTTTCTTTGTCTATTTACATAATTATTCGGGTAATAATTACCTCGATTACCGGAGAACCCGTTATTATTTCTGTTATTATTCGGGTTTATATTCCCGTGGTTATTATTGTTGTTGTTACCATTCGTGGGGTGTTGATTATGGTAATTCGGATTATATCTATTTCCTTGGTACCCACTGTTGACCGGTTGACTATTATTGTTTGATGACGGATTATTTCGAACTTCTGGCCGCTCATTTCTTCTTCTGCTCTGCCTGTAATATTCTTCATTCTCATAGTTTTCCAATAGCTCCGTCATCGCCTGTATGGTCTTTATCTGACTACCTCTTCGAGCTCTTATGACCTCTTCGTCGTAATGATAAGAAAGCTTGTTCACCAGGCATTCCTCTGGTATGGCTGGTTCCAGGTGCTTGGCCAGGCACACCTTCCCAAGAAAGTACGCAGTCATGGTACTGCCAAACTGAGTTCTATATCGGCCATTGCAGATGTTGTCCCTTATTAAATTCTGGGTGGTCTCTGACCAATACTTAGACTTGAACAAACCTTTGAACTGTTGATAATCGGTTATTTCGCTCCTGTTCGCCATCCACCAATTGTCCGTCATATCACGGAAGGATTCGTCCAATAGTTCACGATTATTGGACCATCGATTACTTTTATGTTTGGCCATATATTCCTCGATACGGGCCAAGAACTCCATTGGCTTCCTTTTATATTGGCGGAAGTTAAGCCATTCTCTATTCTCGTTGATTGGGATATTAGTAAAGCTGGTTGGTCGGCTCCGAATTGCTTCCATGTCCTCCTGGTTCAGTCTCACTTGACCCGTGATGTTAGTCATCGCTTCCTCCATTCCGTCACATCTTTCCGTAATTCGAGTTCGTACCTTGCTGAGTTCTTCCTGGCTTTCCTTTCGGTTTTCTTCTGTCTTCTTTCGAGTAGATTCTTCAAGATTTGTGACCTTGGTGTTCACCACTTCCTTGAACTCTTGTACCTCCACTTCCGTCATTCGACATCTTCCATCAACTTCTCTTATCTGTTGATTTATAGTTATGGTTTCGTCTTCCAGCCTTTTGGTCATAGATTTTTTATTTTCCTAGAGTTCCTGGTTCATTTCCTTTCTTAATAGCTCCATTCGTTCGTCTAACTTGTCTAAATTCTCTTGGTTAACTTCTCGTAACTCTTCTCGTAATAGTTGGTTATCCTCTCTTAACTCTTCCAACCTCTCCCCCATCTTCTCTTCCATTTTCTTATTATTTTCTCGTAATTCCTCCCTTAATTGCTGGTTGTCATCTTCTATTTTCTTGCTGGTTTCTTCCATCTTTTCTTCCAAATTCTTCTTATTTTCTTCCACTTTCTTGCTGGTTTCCTCAATTCTCTTATTGGTCCTTTCTATTTTACGGCCCAATTCTTCTTTTGTTTCTTGGTTGTCCTTCTTCAATTCTTCTATGTTTTTATTTATATCACTCAAATTTCCCTTAGTGGACTGGTTATCATTCTTCAAATCCTCTAATTTTTTATTATTTTCTTCTGTAGTAGAATCCATTTTCTTATGCAAACCTTCTTCCATTCTCTTGCTGTTTTCTTCCATTCTCATGAACATTTCCATTAATTTGTCCATTTTACTTTCTTCTGTAGTTTTAGACTTTTCCACTTCTTTGTCTTGGACATCGACGTCCCCTGTTTGAGTGGGTACTTCGGGTTGTTTCTCTGGTGGTACTGGTTGTTTATGTTCCACCCGTTCTAATATCTTTTCCACGTCCTCCACTGGGGTCGCCTCCTTATCATCCATATCGAGTTCTTTCTCGGCCTCCGCCGCTCTCTTCTTTGATGTGGCACGACGCAGCATCTTCCCTGATTCCCTGGCTGGCTAACCGCTGCCAAGCTGAATTAGAAATTGGGCAAGTAATTACAGCCTTTCAACCCCTAATTACAGCCCTTTAGTTGGACGCCAAATTTGTAATAGTACACGATATTACAAATATAAAAATAAATAAATGTGTGTAGTAATGTAGCTAATGTTCCACTTTGCTAATGTTTCCTGGTCTTGGTTAAGCCCTCACTGTTGGGCTCCAATTTTGTAATAAAACACACAAATTGAATAAATAAATAAATGTAGATGTAGATGTATGCTCTCCTGTAAGCCCACTGATTGGGCTAGCCAATTTTGTAATATAACGATTATTTCAATGTAAGAATGTGTGTAGTAGTGACGTTCCGCTCTGGGAAACGTCGATTTGGTAATGTTCCTGGTCTTTGTTGTTATCAAATAAACTCGGTGTATATTGCTGTGGTAGCAATTTGAAATAAAATATAAATTTAAAATTTATATTTATAAAAAAAAATAAATTCTGAAGAAATGTTTTCGGTGTATTTATGTTCTCGAAATTTAGGAATAAATCGAGGTTGTTGATTGTAATTATAATTATGTTGGTATTGTGTTTATTCTGGTAATAATTTTCCGTTCTGTAAATTTGTTAAACAGACAATCCAGTTAACTTCAAGTTTAGGCGAAAACGGCTCTCTTCTTCTTACTCTTGAAAGGTGATAGGTTCACCTATACTGCCTTTAAAGGTTATTTAGTTTTCTTGAGTAATTAACTGTTATGTCCTTTTATAATAAAAAACCAACTCCAAGTTACCAAAAAACAAACAAAACGTTATTAGACAAAATAATAAAGTTGGTCGATTAATTAATCGAGGTTACAATGCCGTATCGACTCGCTCAGGGCCGGTCGATATTAGAAGTTTATATTCATATTATAAAAGTAGGTTCTTTGAACGGTTATTAATATAAAAAGCCAGAGAAGGTCAGGGACATGAAAGTATAACACTTACAATTCAAAAAATGTCTTAAATTTAAACAATATAATGGTAGTTATTAATAATAAAAGTTTATATATAATTTTATTCGAACCAGAATGCAGTCCACAGTAGTGCCTTATAGCGGTGATGATATTGGGTCAAAATGGCCGCCTGACGCATGCGCGTTGATAGCTTCTAATGTTGACGAAGTACTTGTTGGAATTAATATGTCCTTTCTTCGGTTAAATGTTCTTCGCAATTGTATATGATCTTCTGGGGTATAGTTTATTGTCACTGGTGTATGATGGAATAGTTCACTTGGTGTAAAAATGTTGTTAAATGGGTATATCTACTGGTGTTTATGTGTGTCAGTTAACCTCCAATTTTCACTTGGTATTTGGTGCGATTTCAGTGTTATTTCATTTAATTAGTTACATGTGATTCCGTTTATTGGTGTTATGTAGTTCACAGGTCAACTTCACCACTTCACAATAATTAAAATAGTTAAAAAATTTAATTTTATATAAAATGATTCCGAACTCTGTTATAACGTAACAGCCATTAAAGGTTGGTTCTGTCAAATATTCACATGAAGTGCTCTCTTCGAGGTATAATAATGAACTGTCTGGATTTCCTTCGTCTCATGAAAATCTTAGCCTATATAATATATCTCATACATTGTTTCAAATCATCTTAACTTCCGACACATTTTAAAACCGTACATTATGTTCATAAAGTAATTTCGTTATTAGTTAACTGTTTGAAATATTAAATACATATTCGTTTTCACTATTCTATTCTACTTATTTTGATAGTAATTAAGTTAGTATTACAAAGTTTTATCTGAAAATTATATTTCTTATAATTTTTTGGGAGGTAGGCCTAACATTATACTTCCTGTCTTCTAAGTAAATAATAGCCATTTTCCCTAATATAATCATTATTCTATTAAATCTGAAATTGATATAATTATCAATTCTCACTTATTTGATTGCAATTTAGTATATTAATAATGGTTTTTTAATACAATTCATTTGTATATGACTCCCCCTATGATAATGTCAGTGAATCTATTTCAGTTTTAACTGGTATTTTATTAGACTAATAAATAATTTTACTCATATAATGACCATATCTTTAGAAAGCCTTATTTACATAGTATTTAATATGTTGAGTTTATCTTGCCTAAATATTGTCAGTTTATCTGGCTTATAAGACTAGGTTTGTTAATTATTTGCAGTTTAAATTCATTATATTGCCTAGATTTGATGTGTGGCTATTTGCAAAAATGTTTTATTAATGTAGTTATTTTATGTCCTTCTCTGACTTCTGATTCTTATATATTTGATTAAAAATTAGTTCTTTCACTGGTATAACAGTAATTATTGATTATATAATTAACATATAACACCTCTCTACATCAAAACTGGTGTTCTGAATAACATTGTTTTGTATATCACCTAATAACATAAATAAAAAATATTCTATAACATCGGAATGATATCTATTTTTAGATAGGGCATTCCTAAATTAAAATGAACAATAAAATAACAAATTATAACACTAATATTTCTTATGAATAATCCTTACTTATCTAATTACTATATGTAATAGGAACCTAACATCCTGGTTACATATAATGGTTAACATCTTTTACCACTTCAACATTAACAGTTTGTTTTGTAATTCCCCATTTTACAAGATTTATGCCCCCTCTTTAAGTATAACCCTGGCTATCTAAGTTATATTCCATTCTATGGAATGTTCATACAGCTTTAGTAGCTTTTTATTAGTAATATTACTATTTCATTATCAAAGTAGACACTGTTCACAAAACTTAAAGTTTATTACTTTGTACTGCAATTCATGCACCTTTTTAAAGTTTATTAGTTATAATTTGATCACTTACACTTGTCTATGGTGAATTATTAACATATTTACTAGTCTTTTTCTAGTTTTTAACATGAAATATTCAACCATGGGGGGAACTGTGAAGATTTGTTTATACAAACTAAACAATAACTTTTGAATGCACTAATATTTAATACCACTAACACTTTTAGTTTTTTGTCAGTTTTACAGTGATATGGTTTTTTGGGGTGTTATACTTTCTCTTTGGACATTCATTGATTTTGGGGTTTTTTGGGGTTCTTTCCCTAAGGGGTTTTTGTTTTATATGGGTCGTCTCACTTCTTTCTTCTTTAGTTTTGGTTATTCTTCCTTCTTCTTTCTTCAGTAGTTTTAGTTTCGACTATTCTTCCTTCTTCTGTAGTTTTAATTGGTCTTCTTTCTTCTTTCTTCAGTAGTAGTAGTTTTGGGTTATTCTTCTTTCTTCTTTCTTCAGTAAATTGGGTTATTCTTCCTTCTTCTTTAGTTTTAATTATTCTTCCTTCTTCTTTGAGTTTGGTTATTCTTCTTTCTTCCTTCTTCAGTAGTTTTAGTTTTGATTATTCTTCTTTCTTCCTTCTTCAGTAGTTTTGATTATTCTTCTTTCTTCTTTCTTCAGTAAATTTGGTTATCCTTCTTTCTTCTTTAGTTTTGGATTATTCTTCTTTCTTCCTTCTTCTGTAGTTTTGGTTTTGGCTATTCTTCCTTCTTCTTTCTTCTTTGTTCAATAATTTTAATTATTCTTCTTTCTTCTATGGTTTTAATTAGTCTTCTTTCTTCTTTCTTCAGTAGCTTTAGTTTTGATTATTCTTCCTTCTTCTCTCTTCAGTAGATTTGGTTATTCTTCCTTCTTCTTTCTTCTTTAGTTTTGGATTATTCTTCTTTCTTCTTTCTTCAGTAGTAGTAGTTTTGGTTTATTCTTCTTTCTTCTTTCTTCTGTGATTTTAATTCTTCTTCCTTCTTCTGTAGTTTTTCGCTGTGTATGCCTTTGTTTCTTCTGGTCTGGTTTCCTTGTCGGGGTATATTAATTGCCTGCTTCTATCTTACCTGGGTAATTTTGTTATTAACATCTTTAGTCTTCTGGGTTTTCAAATTTGTATTATATTATATTATTTGCAGAAATTTTCTTTATTTAACCTTTATTGTGAATATATTATTAAATAGTGCATTTTAATTGATTCTCATCTGGATATTCCATATATTAGAGCTTTATCAATGATCATTGAGTAATGTATTTGTGTGGATTATCTGTCACGCTACAGATTGCTCTCTTCCAGAAGTGATTAGTTCAGATCATACTTAGTTTGTCTGAAGTAATTGCTTATGACATTATATTATAAATTATATTTCTTGACTTCCTTCACATTTCTAAAATTTTTTCTTCTATATTTTTGAGCTGATCTATATTTCATTATTAACTGGATTCTTACTGATAGTAATAGTCATCTGAGGTTCGTTATTTTTTATTTTTCCATTTTCTTCTTAACTTGTTTCTTTATCCTTGGGATATTTATTCCCTAAAATTCCCTAACACGTTAGCTGGGGCAGTGTCCAGAGGGGCTCTGTAGGCTTCACCCTCTGCTGGCCATACTACGTCATTTATTGATAACAGAGGTAAATCATCTCTGATCAATACATAATAATACTGCTGGACTTATCTCAGACAGTTATTAATAAAAATTATATAAGAATAGTCCACCTTATGACTATAAAAAAAAATTAAATATCTTTGGATATTTCACTTCGTATACGAACAGATCTATTAATATTTCTATCTTAGTCAATTTCTATCTCAGTTATTTTTCTCAATGGTTAGCTCTGCTGGCCTTTTATTTCTCCTTGTGGTTGGAAGCTGGTATAATATAATTATCACTCATTATTCAGTGTAAAGTTTTTAATTCTCTGTCATTTTTTGACTGTTATTACAATCTCTTTCTGGTCATTGGTAGCATATATTTTGTATTATATTTTTGTTCCTTTCTTAATTCTTGTGAATCGTTCCACTAGTATTATGTTTTTTCAATTACTCTTTTAATTGTCTTTCTTATAACTGACATTTATTATATGATCATCTTTTTCTTATGGATTTATTTATATATAGTTTTTCCTTTCTTTTTCAAAATTTTATTCTGCTCTTGCTTTTTATACAAATGCACTCCTTAATTATTAATTCCATATGTTTAATATCTCTGTTTATTTGACATAAAATTCTCATTAATTTTACTTCACAATAAGTTTATTCATTTAAATTGTATCAGTGGTTTGTACTGCCATTTCTTTATTCTTGAAAGTTTTTTCAGAATTGGTCCCATATATAATTGTTTGTAATGTTTTATCCAAATTCTTTTTCTTCTTGTTTATTTCTAAAAGTTGTTTTTAAGATAAGGAAGTAAGTTGTTCTTACTTGGGTTTTTTGAATTTTAAAATTTAATTCAAAATTCATTTTCTTTTGTCCATAAATTGTTTCCAAAATGGTAGGTAGTAAGTTGTTCTTACTTCTTTTTGAATTTTGAGATTTAATTCAAAATTCATTTTCTTTTTTATGATTCATAAATGGTTTCCTCAATAATAGGTAGTAAGTTGTTCTTACTTCTTTTTGAATTTTGAGATATTTAATTCAAAATTCATTTTCTTTTTGATTCATAAATGGTTTCCTAAATAATAGGTAGTAAGTTGTTCTTACTTCTTTTTTGAATTTAGATATTTAATTCAAAATTCATTTTCTTTTTGATTCATAAATGGTTTCCTAAATAATAGGTAGTAAGTTGTTCTTACTTGTTTTTAGAATTTAGATATTTAATTCAAAATTCATTTTGCTTCTTTTTATTTTCCATAAAGTTTTTCCATAAATATTTGGTAGTAAGTAGTCATTACTTCACTTTTGAATTTTGAGATTTAATTCAAAATTCCATTCCTTCAATTACTCATAATATTTTTTCATAAATATGGTTAACATATCATATTATTACCCTAAATATGGTACTAGCTCTCTTCTTTTCTTTACTTCAAATGTACTTCTTATTATTATTTTTCTTTTATATACCCAGGTTGAAGATTTTTATTAGGTTGGACAGTTGCTCATAATTTCTTTTTCTTTGACATAGGTTTTTGGTCGTCGTCGGTTCTCATGACATCCATTTCCTTTACCATCTCATTATGTATCCGTCATCTAGCTTATCAGATCCATACTTATCTATGTTAACTTTGGAGTAATCATTTTCCTTCCTCTTGCTGGGATCCTTTTTAGGTTTTTGGCTCCCTTCTGCTTTAATATGGTTGACTTGAGCGATTTGGGATCCTCCGTCATTTTTTGGTTCGTTATGCAGTATTGAATGACTAGGATATTCAGCGACTACTACCCAATTTTCATTCTCATTGTTATCCCGGTCAGGCCCGACCGGTAAACCTTGAGTAGTCGCTGACCGCTCCGCAAGAGAGTTAGATGGTTGATTTCGGTTCATGTTCCGTTCTGGGTCGTCTAAACTGTTACCCCGTCTGGGCAGGTTATATCTGGTATCCTCCCGTTCTCGGCTTCTCCATCGATCCTCCTCCTCATGGAAACTGTTACTCCGTTGATGGTTATACCTGTTTTGGCTGTTTCCTTCCGCCCGTATAAAATTTACCTGGGGTCGGGAGAACCTGTTGTTGTTGTTATTATGATTAGGGTAACCCCTATTGTTATTGTCAAACCGCTCGGTGTTATTGGTAGGATTGGTGTTTCTTTGTCTATTTACATAATTATTCGGGTAATAATTACCTCGATTACCGGAGAACCCGTTATTATTTCTGTTATTATTCGGGTTTATATTCCCGTGGTTATTATTGTTGTTGTTACCATTCGTGGGGTGTTGATTATGGTAATTCGGATTATATCTATTTCCTTGGTACCCACTGTTGACCGGTTGACTATTATTGTTTGATGACGGATTATTTCGAACTTCTGGCCGCTCATTTCTTCTTCTGCTCTGCCTGTAATATTCTTCATTCTCATAGTTTTCCAATAGCTCCGTCATCGCCTGTATGGTCTTTATCTGACTACCTCTTCGAGCTCTTATGACCTCTTCGTCGTAATGATAAGAAAGCTTGTTCACCAGGCATTCCTCTGGTATGGCTGGTTCCAGGTGCTTGGCCAGGCACACCTTCCCAAGAAAGTACGCAGTCATGGTACTGCCAAACTGAGTTCTATATCGGCCATTGCAGATGTTGTCCCTTATTAAATTCTGGGTGGTCTCTGACCAATACTTAGACTTGAACAAACCTTTGAACTGTTGATAATCGGTTATTTCGCTCCTGTTCGCCATCCACCAATTGTCCGTCATATCACGGAAGGATTCGTCCAATAGTTCACGATTATTGGACCATCGATTACTTTTATGTTTGGCCATATATTCCTCGATACGGGCCAAGAACTCCATTGGCTTCCTTTTATATTGGCGGAAGTTAAGCCATTCTCTATTCTCGTTGATTGGGATATTAGTAAAGCTGGTTGGTCGGCTCCGAATTGCTTCCATGTCCTCCTGGTTCAGTCTCACTTGACCCGTGATGTTAGTCATCGCTTCCTCCATTCCGTCACATCTTTCCGTAATTCGAGTTCGTACCTTGCTGAGTTCTTCCTGGCTTTCCTTTCGGTTTTCTTCTGTCTTCTTTCGAGTAGATTCTTCAAGATTTGTGACCTTGGTGTTCACCACTTCCTTGAACTCTTGTACCTCCACTTCCGTCATTCGACATCTTCCATCAACTTCTCTTATCTGTTGATTTATAGTTATGGTTTCGTCTTCCAGCCTTTTGGTCATAGATTTTTTATTTTCCTTGAGTTCCTGGTTCATTTCCTTTCTTAATAGCTCCATTCGTTCGTCTAACTTGTCTAAATTCTCTTGGTTAACTTCTCGTAACTCTTCTCGTAATAGTTGGTTATCCTCTCTTAACTCTTCCAACCTCTCCCCCATCTTCTCTTCCATTTTCTTATTATTTTCTCGTAATTCCTCCCTTAATTGCTGGTTGTCATCTTCTATTTTCTTGCTGGTTTCTTCCATCTTTTCTTCCAAATTCTTCTTATTTTCTTCCACTTTCTTGCTGGTTTCCTCAATTCTCTTATTGGTCCTTTCTATTTTACGGCCCAATTCTTCTTTTGTTTCTTGGTTGTCCTTCTTCAATTCTTCTATGTTTTTATTTATATCACTCAAATTTCCCTTAGTGGACTGGTTATCATTCTTCAAATCCTCTAATTTTTTATTATTTTCTTCTGTAGTAGAATCCATTTTCTTATGCAAACCTTCTTCCATTCTCTTGCTGTTTTCTTCCATTCTCATGAACATTTCCATTAATTTGTCCATTTTACTTTCTTCTGTAGTTTTAGACTTTTCCACTTCTTTGTCTTGGACATCGACGTCCCCTGTTTGAGTGGGTACTTCGGGTTGTTTCTCTGGTGGTGCTGGTTGTTTATGTTCCACCCGTTCTAATATCTTTTCCACGTCCTCCACTGGGGTCGCCTCCTTATCATCCATATCGAGTTCTTTCTCGGCCTCCGCCGCTCTCTTCTTTGATGTGGCACGACGCAGCATCTTCCCTGATTCCCTGGCTGGCTAACCGCTGCCAAGCTGAATTAGAAATTGGGCAAGTAATTACAGCCTTTCAACCCCTAATTACAGCCCTTTAGTTGGACGCCAAATTTGTAATAGTACACGATATTACAAATATAAAAATAAATAAATGTGTGTAGTAATGTAGCTAATGTTCCACTTTGCTAATGTTTCCTGGTCTTGGTTAAGCCCTCACTGTTGGGCTCCAATTTTGTAATAAAACACACAAATTGAATAAATAAATAAATGTAGATGTAGATGTATGCTCTCCTGTAAGCCCACTGATTGGGCTAGCCAATTTTGTAATATAACGATTATTTCAATGTAAGAATGTGTGTAGTAGTGACGTTCCGCTCTGGGAAACGTCGATTTGGTAATGTTCCTGGTCTTTGTTGTTATCAAATAAACTCGGTGTATATTGCTGTGGTAGCAATTTGAAATAAAATATAAATTTAAAATTTATATTTATAAAAAAAAATAAATTCTGAAGAAATGTTTTCGGTGTATTTATGTTCTCGAAATTTAGGAATAAATCGAGGTTGTTGATTGTAATTATAATTATGTTGGTATTGTGTTTATTCTGGTAATAATTTTCCGTTCTGTAAATTTGTTAAACAGACAATCCAGTTAACTTCAAGTTTAGGCGAAAACGGCTCTCTTCTTCTTACTCTTGAAAGGTGATAGGTTCACCTATACTGCCTTTAAAGGTTATTTAGTTTTCTTGAGTAATTAACTGTTATGTCCTTTTATAATAAAAAACCAACTCCAAGTTACCAAAAAACAAACAAAACGTTTATTAGACAAAATAATAAAGTTGGTCGATTAATTAATCGAGGTTACAATGCCGTATCGACTCGCTCAGGGCCGGTCGATATTAGAAGTTTATATTCATATTATAAAAGTAGGTTCTTTGAACGGTTATTAATATAAAAAGCCAGAGAAGGTCAGGGACATGAAAGTATAACACTTACAATTCAAAAAATGTCTTAAATTTAAACAATATAATGGTAGTTATTAATAATAAAAGTTTATATATAATTTTATTCGAACCAGAATGCAGTCCACAGTAGTGCCTTATAGCGGTGATGATATTGGGTCAAAATGGCCGCCTGACGCATGCGCGTTGATAGCTTCTAATGTTGACGAAGTACTTGTTGGAATTAATATGTCCTTTCTTCGGTTAAATGTTCTTCGCAATTGTATATGATCTTCTGGGGTATAGTTTATTGTCACTGGTGTATGATGGAATAGTTCACTTGGTGTAAAAATGTTGTTAAATGGGTATATCTACTGGTGTTTATGTGTGTCAGTTAACCTCCAATTTTCACTTGGTATTTGGTGCGATTTCAGTGTTATTTCATTTAATTAGTTACATGTGATTCCGTTTATTGGTGTTATGTAGTTCACAGGTCAACTTCACCACTTCACAATAATTAAAATAGTTAAAAAATTTAATTTTATATAAAATGATTCCGAACTCTGTTATAACGTAACAGCCATTAAAGGTTGGTTCTGTCAAATATTCACATGAAGTGCTCTCTTCGAGGTATAATAATGAACTGTCTGGATTTCCTTCGTCTCATGAAAATCTTAGCCTATATAATATATCTCATACATTGTTTCAAATCATCTTAACTTCCGACACATTTTAAAACCGTACATTATGTTCATAAAGTAATTTCGTTATTAGTTAACTGTTTGAAATATTAAATACATATTCGTTTTCACTATTCTATTCTACTTATTTTGATAGTAATTAAGTTAGTATTACAAAGTTTTATCTGAAAATTATATTTCTTATAATTTTTTGGGAGGTAGGCCTAACATTATACTTCCTGTCTTCTAAGTAAATAATAGCCATTTTCCCTAATATAATCATTATTCTATTAAATCTGAAATTGATATAATTATCAATTCTCACTTATTTGATTGCAATTTAGTATATTAATAATGGTTTTTTAATACAATTCATTTGTATATGACTCCCCCTATGATAATGTCAGTGAATCTATTTCAGTTTTAACTGGTATTTTATTAGACTAATAAATAATTTTACTCATATAATGACCATATCTTTAGAAAGCCTTATTTACATAGTATTTAATATGTTGAGTTTATCTTGCCTAAATATTGTCAGTTTATCTGGCTTATAAGACTAGGTTTGTTAATTATTTGCAGTTTAAATTCATTATATTGCCTAGATTTGATGTGTGGCTATTTGCAAAAATGTTTTATTAATGTAGTTATTTTATGTCCTTCTCTGACTTCTGATTCTTATATATTTGATTAAAAATTAGTTCTTTCACTGGTATAACAGTAATTATTGATTATATAATTAACATATAACACCTCTCTACATCAAAACTGGTGTTCTGAATAACATTGTTTTGTATATCACCTAATAACATAAATAAAAAATATTCTATAACATCGGAATGATATCTATTTTTAGATAGGGCATTCCTAAATTAAAATGAACAATAAAATAACAAATTATAACACTAATATTTCTTATGAATAATCCTTACTTATCTAATTACTATATGTAATAGGAACCTAACATCCTGGTTACATATAATGGTTAACATCTTTTACCACTTCAACATTAACAGTTTGTTTTGTAATTCCCCATTTTACAAGATTTATGCCCCCTCTTTAAGTATAACCCTGGCTATCTAAGTTATATTCCATTCTATGGAATGTTCATACAGCTTTAGTAGCTTTTTATTAGTAATATTACTATTTCATTATCAAAGTAGACACTGTTCACAAAACTTAAAGTTTATTACTTTGTACTGCAATTCATGCACCTTTTTAAAGTTTATTAGTTATAATTTGATCACTTACACTTGTCTATGGTGAATTATTAACATATTTACTAGTCTTTTTCTAGTTTTTAACATGAAATATTCAACCATGGGGGGAACTGTGAAGATTTGTTTATACAAACTAAACAATAACTTTTGAATGCACTAATATTTAATACCACTAACACTTTTAGTTTTTTGTCAGTTTTACAGTGATATGGTTTTTTGGGGTGTTATACTTTCTCTTTGGACATTCATTGATTTTGGGGTTTTTTGGGGTTCTTTCCCTAAGGGGTTTTTGTTTTATATGGGTCGTCTCACTTCTTTCTTCTTTAGTTTTGGTTATTCTTCCTTCTTCTTTCTTCAGTAGTTTTAGTTTCGACTATTCTTCCTTCTTCTGTAGTTTTAATTGGTCTTCTTTCTTCTTTCTTCAGTAGTAGTAGTTTTGGGTTATTCTTCCTTCTTCTTTCTTCAGTAAATTGGGTTATTCTTCCTTCTTCTTTAGTTTTAATTATTCTTCCTTCTTCTTTGAGTTTGGTTATTCTTCTTTCTTCCTTCTTCAGTAGTTTTAGTTTTGGTTATTCTTCTTTCTTCCTTCTTCAGTAGTTTTGATTATTCTTCTTTCTTCTTTCTTCAGTAAATTTGGTTATCCTTCTTTCTTCTTTAGTTTTGGATTATTCTTCTTTCTTCCTTCTTCTGTAGTTTTGGTTTTGGCTATTCTTCCTTCTTCTTTCTTCTTTGTTCAATAATTTTAATTATTCTTCTTTCTTCTATGGTTTTAATTAGTCTTCTTTCTTCTTTCTTCAGTAGCTTTAGTTTTGATTATTCTTCCTTCTTCTCTCTTCAGTAGATTTGGTTATTCTTCCTTCTTCTTTCTTCTTTAGTTTTGGATTATTCTTCTTTCTTCTTTCTTCAGTAGTAGTAGTTTTGGTTTATTCTTCTTTCTTCTTTCTTCTGTGATTTTAATTCTTCTTCCTTCTTCTGTAGTTTTTCGCTGTGTATGCCTTTGTTTCTTCTGGTCTGGTTTCCTTGTCGGGGTATATTAATTGCCTGCTTCTATCTTACCTGGGTAATTTTGTTATTAACATCTTTAGTCTTCTGGGTTTTCAAATTTGTATTATATTATATTATTTGCAGAAATTTTCTTTATTTAACCTTTATTGTGAATATATTATTAAATAGTGCATTTTAATTGATTCTCATCTGGATATTCCATATATTAGAGCTTTATCAATGATCATTGAGTAATGTATTTGTGTGGATTATCTGTCACGCTACAGATTGCTCTCTTCCAGAAGTGATTAGTTCAGATCATACTTAGTTTGTCTGAAGTAATTGCTTATGACATTATATTATAAATTATATTTCTTGACTTCCTTCACATTTCTAAAATTTTTTCTTCTATATTTTTGAGCTGATCTATATTTCATTATTAACTGGATTCTTACTGATAGTAATAGTCATCTGAGGTTCGTTATTTTTTATTTTTCCATTTTCTTCTTAACTTGTTTCTTTATCCTTGGGATATTTATTCCCTAAAATTCCCTAACACGTTAGCTGGGGCAGTGTCCAGAGGGGCTCTGTAGGCTTCACCCTCTGCTGGCCATACTACGTCATTTATTGATAACAGAGGTAAATCATCTCTGATCAATACATAATAATACTGCTGGACTTATCTCAGACAGTTATTAATAAAAATTATATAAGAATAGTCCACCTTATGACTATAAAAAAAAATTAAATATCTTTGGATATTTCACTTCGTATACGAACAGATCTATTAATATTTCTATCTTAGTCAATTTCTATCTCAGTTATTTTTCTCAATGGTTAGCTCTGCTGGCCTTTTATTTCTCCTTGTGGTTGGAAGCTGGTATAATATAATTATCACTCATTATTCAGTGTAAAGTTTTTAATTCTCTGTCATTTTTTGACTGTTATTACAATCTCTTTCTGGTCATTGGTAGCATATATTTTGTATTATATTTTTGTTCCTTTCTTAATTCTTGTGAATCGTTCCACTAGTATTATGTTTTTTCAATTACTCTTTTAATTGTCTTTCTTATAACTGACATTTATTATATGATCATCTTTTTCTTATGGATTTATTTATATATAGTTTTTCCTTTCTTTTTCAAAATTTTATTCTGCTCTTGCTTTTTATACAAATGCACTCCTTAATTATTAATTCCATATGTTTAATATCTCTGTTTATTTGACATAAAATTCTCATTAATTTTACTTCACAATAAGTTTATTCATTTAAATTGTATCAGTGGTTTGTACTGCCATTTCTTTATTCTTGAAAGTTTTTTCAGAATTGGTCCCATATATAATTGTTTGTAATGTTTTATCCAAATTCTTTTTCTTCTTGTTTATTTCTAAAAGTTGTTTTTAAGATAAGGAAGTAAGTTGTTCTTACTTGGGTTTTTTGAATTTTAAAATTTAATTCAAAATTCATTTTCTTTTGTCCATAAATTGTTTCCAAAATGGTAGGTAGTAAGTTGTTCTTACTTCTTTTTGAATTTTGAGATTTAATTCAAAATTCATTTTCTTTTTTATGATTCATAAATGGTTTCCTCAATAATAGGTAGTAAGTTGTTCTTACTTCTTTTTGAATTTTGAGATATTTAATTCAAAATTCATTTTCTTTTTGATTCATAAATGGTTTCCTAAATAATAGGTAGTAAGTTGTTCTTACTTCTTTTTTGAATTTAGATATTTAATTCAAAATTCATTTTCTTTTTGATTCATAAATGGTTTCCTAAATAATAGGTAGTAAGTTGTTCTTACTTGTTTTTAGAATTTAGATATTTAATTCAAAATTCATTTTGCTTCTTTTTATTTTCCATAAAGTTTTTCCATAAATATTTGGTAGTAAGTAGTCATTACTTCACTTTTGAATTTTGAGATTTAATTCAAAATTCCATTCCTTCAATTACTCATAATATTTTTTCATAAATATGGTTAACATATCATATTATTACCCTAAATATGGTACTAGCTCTCTTCTTTTCTTTACTTCAAATGTACTTCTTATTATTATTTTTCTTTTATATACCCAGGTTGAAGATTTTTATTAGGTTGGACAGTTGCTCATAATTTCTTTTTCTTTGACATAGGTTTTTGGTCGTCGTCGGTTCTCATGACATCCATTTCCTTTACCATCTCATTATGTATCCGTCATCTAGCTTATCAGATCCATACTTATCTATGTTAACTTTGGAGTAATCATTTTCCTTCCTCTTGCTGGGATCCTTTTTAGGTTTTTGGCTCCCTTCTGCTTTAATATGGTTGACTTGAGCGATTTGGGATCCTCCGTCATTTTTTGGTTCGTTATGCAGTATTGAATGACTAGGATATTCAGCGACTACTACCCAATTTTCATTCTCATTGTTATCCCGGTCAGGCCCGACCGGTAAACCTTGAGTAGTCGCTGACCGCTCCGCAAGAGAGTTAGATGGTTGATTTCGGTTCATGTTCCGTTCTGGGTCGTCTAAACTGTTACCCCGTCTGGGCAGGTTATATCTGGTATCCTCCCGTTCTCGGCTTCTCCATCGATCCTCCTCCTCATGGAAACTGTTACTCCGTTGATGGTTATACCTGTTTTGGCTGTTTCCTTCCGCCCGTATAAAATTTACCTGGGGTCGGGAGAACCTGTTGTTGTTGTTATTATGATTAGGGTAACCCCTATTGTTATTGTCAAACCGCTCGGTGTTATTGGTAGGATTGGTGTTTCTTTGTCTATTTACATAATTATTCGGGTAATAATTACCTCGATTACCGGAGAACCCGTTATTATTTCTGTTATTATTCGGGTTTATATTCCCGTGGTTATTATTGTTGTTGTTACCATTCGTGGGGTGTTGATTATGGTAATTCGGATTATATCTATTTCCTTGGTACCCACTGTTGACCGGTTGACTATTATTGTTTGATGACGGATTATTTCGAACTTCTGGCCGCTCATTTCTTCTTCTGCTCTGCCTGTAATATTCTTCATTCTCATAGTTTTCCAATAGCTCCGTCATCGCCTGTATGGTCTTTATCTGACTACCTCTTCGAGCTCTTATGACCTCTTCGTCGTAATGATAAGAAAGCTTGTTCACCAGGCATTCCTCTGGTATGGCTGGTTCCAGGTGCTTGGCCAGGCACACCTTCCCAAGAAAGTACGCAGTCATGGTACTGCCAAACTGAGTTCTATATCGGCCATTGCAGATGTTGTCCCTTATTAAATTCTGGGTGGTCTCTGACCAATACTTAGACTTGAACAAACCTTTGAACTGTTGATAATCGGTTATTTCGCTCCTGTTCGCCATCCACCAATTGTCCGTCATATCACGGAAGGATTCGTCCAATAGTTCACGATTATTGGACCATCGATTACTTTTATGTTTGGCCATATATTCCTCGATACGGGCCAAGAACTCCATTGGCTTCCTTTTATATTGGCGGAAGTTAAGCCATTCTCTATTCTCGTTGATTGGGATATTAGTAAAGCTGGTTGGTCGGCTCCGAATTGCTTCCATGTCCTCCTGGTTCAGTCTCACTTGACCCGTGATGTTAGTCATCGCTTCCTCCATTCCGTCACATCTTTCCGTAATTCGAGTTCGTACCTTGCTGAGTTCTTCCTGGCTTTCCTTTCGGTTTTCTTCTGTCTTCTTTCGAGTAGATTCTTCAAGATTTGTGACCTTGGTGTTCACCACTTCCTTGAACTCTTGTACCTCCACTTCCGTCATTCGACATCTTCCATCAACTTCTCTTATCTGTTGATTTATAGTTATGGTTTCGTCTTCCAGCCTTTTGGTCATAGATTTTTTATTTTCCTAGAGTTCCTGGTTCATTTCCTTTCTTAATAGCTCCATTCGTTCGTCTAACTTGTCTAAATTCTCTTGGTTAACTTCTCGTAACTCTTCTCGTAATAGTTGGTTATCCTCTCTTAACTCTTCCAACCTCTCCCCCATCTTCTCTTCCATTTTCTTATTATTTTCTCGTAATTCCTCCCTTAATTGCTGGTTGTCATCTTCTATTTTCTTGCTGGTTTCTTCCATCTTTTCTTCCAAATTCTTCTTATTTTCTTCCACTTTCTTGCTGGTTTCCTCAATTCTCTTATTGGTCCTTTCTATTTTACGGCCCAATTCTTCTTTTGTTTCTTGGTTGTCCTTCTTCAATTCTTCTATGTTTTTATTTATATCACTCAAATTTCCCTTAGTGGACTGGTTATCATTCTTCAAATCCTCTAATTTTTTATTATTTTCTTCTGTAGTAGAATCCATTTTCTTATGCAAACCTTCTTCCATTCTCTTGCTGTTTTCTTCCATTCTCATGAACATTTCCATTAATTTGTCCATTTTACTTTCTTCTGTAGTTTTAGACTTTTCCACTTCTTTGTCTTGGACATCGACGTCCCCTGTTTGAGTGGGTACTTCGGGTTGTTTCTCTGGTGGTACTGGTTGTTTATGTTCCACCCGTTCTAATATCTTTTCCACGTCCTCCACTGGGGTCGCCTCCTTATCATCCATATCGAGTTCTTTCTCGGCCTCCGCCGCTCTCTTCTTTGATGTGGCACGACGCAGCATCTTCCCTGATTCCCTGGCTGGCTAACCGCTGCCAAGCTGAATTAGAAATTGGGCAAGTAATTACAGCCTTTCAACCCCTAATTACAGCCCTTTAGTTGGACGCCAAATTTGTAATAGTACACGATATTACAAATATAAAAATAAATAAATGTGTGTAGTAATGTAGCTAATGTTCCACTTTGCTAATGTTTCCTGGTCTTGGTTAAGCCCTCACTGTTGGGCTCCAATTTTGTAATAAAACACACAAATTGAATAAATAAATAAATGTAGATGTAGATGTATGCTCTCCTGTAAGCCCACTGATTGGGCTAGCCAATTTTGTAATATAACGATTATTTCAATGTAAGAATGTGTGTAGTAGTGACGTTCCGCTCTGGGAAACGTCGATTTGGTAATGTTCCTGGTCTTTGTTGTTATCAAATAAACTCGGTGTATATTGCTGTGGTAGCAATTTGAAATAAAATATAAATTTAAAATTTATATTTATAAAAAAAAATAAATTCTGAAGAAATGTTTTCGGTGTATTTATGTTCTCGAAATTTAGGAATAAATCGAGGTTGTTGATTGTAATTATAATTATGTTGGTATTGTGTTTATTCTGGTAATAATTTTCCGTTCTGTAAATTTGTTAAACAGACAATCCAGTTAACTTCAAGTTTAGGCGAAAACGGCTCTCTTCTTCTTACTCTTGAAAGGTGATAGGTTCACCTATACTGCCTTTAAAGGTTATTTAGTTTTCTTGAGTAATTAACTGTTATGTCCTTTTATAATAAAAAACCAACTCCAAGTTACCAAAAAACAAACAAAACGTTATTAGACAAAATAATAAAGTTGGTCGATTAATTAATCGAGGTTACAATGCCGTATCGACTCGCTCAGGGCCGGTCGATATTAGAAGTTTATATTCATATTATAAAAGTAGGTTCTTTGAACGGTTATTAATATAAAAAGCCAGAGAAGGTCAGGGACATGAAAGTATAACACTTACAATTCAAAAAATGTCTTAAATTTAAACAATATAATGGTAGTTATTAATAATAAAAGTTTATATATAATTTTATTCGAACCAGAATGCAGTCCACAGTAGTGCCTTATAGCGGTGATGATATTGGGTCAAAATGGCCGCCTGACGCATGCGCGTTGATAGCTTCTAATGTTGACGAAGTACTTGTTGGAATTAATATGTCCTTTCTTCGGTTAAATGTTCTTCGCAATTGTATATGATCTTCTGGGGTATAGTTTATTGTCACTGGTGTATGATGGAATAGTTCACTTGGTGTAAAAATGTTGTTAAATGGGTATATCTACTGGTGTTTATGTGTGTCAGTTAACCTCCAATTTTCACTTGGTATTTGGTGCGATTTCAGTGTTATTTCATTTAATTAGTTACATGTGATTCCGTTTATTGGTGTTATGTAGTTCACAGGTCAACTTCACCACTTCACAATAATTAAAATAGTTAAAAAATTTAATTTTATATAAAATGATTCCGAACTCTGTTATAACGTAACAGCCATTAAAGGTTGGTTCTGTCAAATATTCACATGAAGTGCTCTCTTCGAGGTATAATAATGAACTGTCTGGATTTCCTTCGTCTCATGAAAATCTTAGCCTATATAATATATCTCATACATTGTTTCAAATCATCTTAACTTCCGACACATTTTAAAACCGTACATTATGTTCATAAAGTAATTTCGTTATTAGTTAACTGTTTGAAATATTAAATACATATTCGTTTTCACTATTCTATTCTACTTATTTTGATAGTAATTAAGTTAGTATTACAAAGTTTTATCTGAAAATTATATTTCTTATAATTTTTTGGGAGGTAGGCCTAACATTATACTTCCTGTCTTCTAAGTAAATAATAGCCATTTTCCCTAATATAATCATTATTCTATTAAATCTGAAATTGATATAATTATCAATTCTCACTTATTTGATTGCAATTTAGTATATTAATAATGGTTTTTTAATACAATTCATTTGTATATGACTCCCCCTATGATAATGTCAGTGAATCTATTTCAGTTTTAACTGGTATTTTATTAGACTAATAAATAATTTTACTCATATAATGACCATATCTTTAGAAAGCCTTATTTACATAGTATTTAATATGTTGAGTTTATCTTGCCTAAATATTGTCAGTTTATCTGGCTTATAAGACTAGGTTTGTTAATTATTTGCAGTTTAAATTCATTATATTGCCTAGATTTGATGTGTGGCTATTTGCAAAAATGTTTTATTAATGTAGTTATTTTATGTCCTTCTCTGACTTCTGATTCTTATATATTTGATTAAAAATTAGTTCTTTCACTGGTATAACAGTAATTATTGATTATATAATTAACATATAACACCTCTCTACATCAAAACTGGTGTTCTGAATAACATTGTTTTGTATATCACCTAATAACATAAATAAAAAATATTCTATAACATCGGAATGATATCTATTTTTAGATAGGGCATTCCTAAATTAAAATGAACAATAAAATAACAAATTATAACACTAATATTTCTTATGAATAATCCTTACTTATCTAATTACTATATGTAATAGGAACCTAACATCCTGGTTACATATAATGGTTAACATCTTTTACCACTTCAACATTAACAGTTTGTTTTGTAATTCCCCATTTTACAAGATTTATGCCCCCTCTTTAAGTATAACCCTGGCTATCTAAGTTATATTCCATTCTATGGAATGTTCATACAGCTTTAGTAGCTTTTTATTAGTAATATTACTATTTCATTATCAAAGTAGACACTGTTCACAAAACTTAAAGTTTATTACTTTGTACTGCAATTCATGCACCTTTTTAAAGTTTATTAGTTATAATTTGATCACTTACACTTGTCTATGGTGAATTATTAACATATTTACTAGTCTTTTTCTAGTTTTTAACATGAAATATTCAACCATGGGGGGAACTGTGAAGATTTGTTTATACAAACTAAACAATAACTTTTGAATGCACTAATATTTAATACCACTAACACTTTTAGTTTTTTGTCAGTTTTACAGTGATATGGTTTTTTGGGGTGTTATACTTTCTCTTTGGACATTCATTGATTTTGGGGTTTTTTGGGGTTCTTTCCCTAAGGGGTTTTTGTTTTATATGGGTCGTCTCACTTCTTTCTTCTTTAGTTTTGGTTATTCTTCCTTCTTCTTTCTTCAGTAGTTTTAGTTTCGACTATTCTTCCTTCTTCTGTAGTTTTAATTGGTCTTCTTTCTTCTTTCTTCAGTAGTAGTAGTTTTGGGTTATTCTTCTTTCTTCTTTCTTCAGTAAATTGGGTTATTCTTCCTTCTTCTTTAGTTTTAATTATTCTTCCTTCTTCTTTGAGTTTGGTTATTCTTCTTTCTTCCTTCTTCAGTAGTTTTAGTTTTGATTATTCTTCTTTCTTCCTTCTTCAGTAGTTTTGATTATTCTTCTTTCTTCTTTCTTCAGTAAATTTGGTTATCCTTCTTTCTTCTTTAGTTTTGGATTATTCTTCTTTCTTCCTTCTTCTGTAGTTTTGGTTTTGGCTATTCTTCCTTCTTCTCTTCTTTGTTCAATAATTTTAATTATTCTTCTTTCTTCTATGGTTTTAATTAGTCTTCTTTCTTCTTTCTTCAGTAGCTTTAGTTTTGATTATTCTTCCTTCTTCTCTCTTCAGTAGATTTGGTTATTCTTCCTTCTTCTTTCTTCTTTAGTTTTGGATTATTCTTCTTTCTTCTTTCTTCAGTAGTAGTAGTTTTGGTTTATTCTTCTTTCTTCTTTCTTCTGTGATTTTAATTCTTCTTCCTTCTTCTGTAGTTTTTCGCTGTGTATGCCTTTGTTTCTTCTGGTCTGGTTTCCTTGTCGGGGTATATTAATTGCCTGCTTCTATCTTACCTGGGTAATTTTGTTATTAACATCTTTAGTCTTCTGGGTTTTCAAATTTGTATTATATTATATTATTTGCAGAAATTTTCTTTATTTAACCTTTATTGTGAATATATTATTAAATAGTGCATTTTAATTGATTCTCATCTGGATATTCCATATATTAGAGCTTTATCAATGATCATTGAGTAATGTATTTGTGTGGATTATCTGTCACGCTACAGATTGCTCTCTTCCAGAAGTGATTAGTTCAGATCATACTTAGTTTGTCTGAAGTAATTGCTTATGACATTATATTATAAATTATATTTCTTGACTTCCTTCACATTTCTAAAATTTTTTCTTCTATATTTTTGAGCTGATCTATATTTCATTATTAACTGGATTCTTACTGATAGTAATAGTCATCTGAGGTTCGTTATTTTTTATTTTTCCATTTTCTTCTTAACTTGTTTCTTTATCCTTGGGATATTTATTCCCTAAAATTCCCTAACACGTTAGCTGGGGCAGTGTCCAGAGGGGCTCTGTAGGCTTCACCCTCTGCTGGCCATACTACGTCATTTATTGATAACAGAGGTAAATCATCTCTGATCAATACATAATAATACTGCTGGACTTATCTCAGACAGTTATTAATAAAAATTATATAAGAATAGTCCACCTTATGACTATAAAAAAAAATTAAATATCTTTGGATATTTCACTTCGTATACGAACAGATCTATTAATATTTCTATCTTAGTCAATTTCTATCTCAGTTATTTTTCTCAATGGTTAGCTCTGCTGGCCTTTTATTTCTCCTTGTGGTTGGAAGCTGGTATAATATAATTATCACTCATTATTCAGTGTAAAGTTTTTAATTCTCTGTCATTTTTTGACTGTTATTACAATCTCTTTCTGGTCATTGGTAGCATATATTTTGTATTATATTTTTGTTCCTTTCTTAATTCTTGTGAATCGTTCCACTAGTATTATGTTTTTTCAATTACTCTTTTAATTGTCTTTCTTATAACTGACATTTATTATATGATCATCTTTTTCTTATGGATTTATTTATATATAGTTTTTCCTTTCTTTTTCAAAATTTTATTCTGCTCTTGCTTTTTATACAAATGCACTCCTTAATTATTAATTCCATATGTTTAATATCTCTGTTTATTTGACATAAAATTCTCATTAATTTTACTTCACAATAAGTTTATTCATTTAAATTGTATCAGTGGTTTGTACTGCCATTTCTTTATTCTTGAAAGTTTTTTCAGAATTGGTCCCATATATAATTGTTTGTAATGTTTTATCCAAATTCTTTTTCTTCTTGTTTATTTCTAAAAGTTGTTTTTAAGATAAGGAAGTAAGTTGTTCTTACTTGGGTTTTTTGAATTTTAAAATTTAATTCAAAATTCATTTTCTTTTGTCCATAAATTGTTTCCAAAATGGTAGGTAGTAAGTTGTTCTTACTTCTTTTTGAATTTTGAGATTTAATTCAAAATTCATTTTCTTTTTTATGATTCATAAATGGTTTCCTCAATAATAGGTAGTAAGTTGTTCTTACTTCTTTTTGAATTTTGAGATATTTAATTCAAAATTCATTTTCTTTTTGATTCATAAATGGTTTCCTAAATAATAGGTAGTAAGTTGTTCTTACTTCTTTTTTGAATTTAGATATTTAATTCAAAATTCATTTTCTTTTTGATTCATAAATGGTTTCCTAAATAATAGGTAGTAAGTTGTTCTTACTTGTTTTTAGAATTTAGATATTTAATTCAAAATTCATTTTGCTTCTTTTTATTTTCCATAAAGTTTTTCCATAAATATTTGGTAGTAAGTAGTCATTACTTCACTTTTGAATTTTGAGATTTAATTCAAAATTCCATTCCTTCAATTACTCATAATATTTTTTCATAAATATGGTTAACATATCATATTATTACCCTAAATATGGTACTAGCTCTCTTCTTTTCTTTACTTCAAATGTACTTCTTATTATTATTTTTCTTTTATATACCCAGGTTGAAGATTTTTATTAGGTTGGACAGTTGCTCATAATTTCTTTTTCTTTGACATAGGTTTTTGGTCGTCGTCGGTTCTCATGACATCCATTTCCTTTACCATCTCATTATGTATCCGTCATCTAGCTTATCAGATCCATACTTATCTATGTTAACTTTGGAGTAATCATTTTCCTTCCTCTTGCTGGGATCCTTTTTAGGTTTTTGGCTCCCTTCTGCTTTAATATGGTTGACTTGAGCGATTTGGGATCCTCCGTCATTTTTTGGTTCGTTATGCAGTATTGAATGACTAGGATATTCAGCGACTACTACCCAATTTTCATTCTCATTGTTATCCCGGTCAGGCCCGACCGGTAAACCTTGAGTAGTCGCTGACCGCTCCGCAAGAGAGTTAGATGGTTGATTTCGGTTCATGTTCCGTTCTGGGTCGTCTAAACTGTTACCCCGTCTGGGCAGGTTATATCTGGTATCCTCCCGTTCTCGGCTTCTCCATCGATCCTCCTCCTCATGGAAACTGTTACTCCGTTGATGGTTATACCTGTTTTGGCTGTTTCCTTCCGCCCGTATAAAATTTACCTGGGGTCGGGAGAACCTGTTGTTGTTGTTATTATGATTAGGGTAACCCCTATTGTTATTGTCAAACCGCTCGGTGTTATTGGTAGGATTGGTGTTTCTTTGTCTATTTACATAATTATTCGGGTAATAATTACCTCGATTACCGGAGAACCCGTTATTATTTCTGTTATTATTCGGGTTTATATTCCCGTGGTTATTATTGTTGTTGTTACCATTCGTGGGGTGTTGATTATGGTAATTCGGATTATATCTATTTCCTTGGTACCCACTGTTGACCGGTTGACTATTATTGTTTGATGACGGATTATTTCGAACTTCTGGCCGCTCATTTCTTCTTCTGCTCTGCCTGTAATATTCTTCATTCTCATAGTTTTCCAATAGCTCCGTCATCGCCTGTACTCCGTCATCGCCTGTATGGTCTTTATCTGACTACCTCTTCGAGCTCTTATGACCTCTTCGTCGTAATGATAAGAAAGCTTGTTCACCAGGCATTCCTCTGGTATGGCTGGTTCCAGGTGCTTGGCCAGGCACACCTTCCCAAGAAAGTACGCAGTCATGGTACTGCCAAACTGAGTTCTATATCGGCCATTGCAGATGTTGTCCCTTATTAAATTCTGGGTGGTCTCTGACCAATACTTAGACTTGAACAAACCTTTGAACTGTTGATAATCGGTTATTTCGCTCCTGTTCGCCATCCACCAATTGTCCGTCATATCACGGAAGGATTCGTCCAATAGTTCACGATTATTGGACCATCGATTACTTTTATGTTTGGCCATATATTCCTCGATACGGGCCAAGAACTCCATTGGCTTCCTTTTATATTGGCGGAAGTTAAGCCATTCTCTATTCTCGTTGATTGGGATATTAGTAAAGCTGGTTGGTCGGCTCCGAATTGCTTCCATGTCCTCCTGGTTCAGTCTCACTTGACCCGTGATGTTAGTCATCGCTTCCTCCATTCCGTCACATCTTTCCGTAATTCGAGTTCGTACCTTGCTGAGTTCTTCCTGGCTTTCCTTTCGGTTTTCTTCTGTCTTCTTTCGAGTAGATTCTTCAAGATTTGTGACCTTGGTGTTCACCACTTCCTTGAACTCTTGTACCTCCACTTCCGTCATTCGACATCTTCCATCAACTTCTCTTATCTGTTGATTTATAGTTATGGTTTCGTCTTCCAGCCTTTTGGTCATAGATTTTTTATTTTCCTTGAGTTCCTGGTTCATTTCCTTTCTTAATAGCTCCATTCGTTCGTCTAACTTGTCTAAATTCTCTTGGTTAACTTCTCGTAACTCTTCTCGTAATAGTTGGTTATCCTCTCTTAACTCTTCCAACCTCTCCCCCATCTTCTCTTCCATTTTCTTATTATTTTCTCGTAATTCCTCCCTTAATTGCTGGTTGTCATCTTCTATTTTCTTGCTGGTTTCTTCCATCTTTTCTTCCAAATTCTTCTTATTTTCTTCCACTTTCTTGCTGGTTTCCTCAATTCTCTTATTGGTCCTTTCTATTTTACGGCCCAATTCTTCTTTTGTTTCTTGGTTGTCCTTCTTCAATTCTTCTATGTTTTTATTTATATCACTCAAATTTCCCTTAGTGGACTGGTTATCATTCTTCAAATCCTCTAATTTTTTATTATTTTCTTCTGTAGTAGAATCCATTTTCTTATGCAAACCTTCTTCCATTCTCTTGCTGTTTTCTTCCATTCTCATGAACATTTCCATTAATTTGTCCATTTTACTTTCTTCTGTAGTTTTAGACTTTTCCACTTCTTTGTCTTGGACATCGACGTCCCCTGTTTGAGTGGGTACTTCGGGTTGTTTCTCTGGTGGTGCTGGTTGTTTATGTTCCACCCGTTCTAATATCTTTTCCACGTCCTCCACTGGGGTCGCCTCCTTATCATCCATATCGAGTTCTTTCTCGGCCTCCGCCGCTCTCTTCTTTGATGTGGCACGACGCAGCATCTTCCCTGATTCCCTGGCTGGCTAACCGCTGCCAAGCTGAATTAGAAATTGGGCAAGTAATTACAGCCTTTCAACCCCTAATTACAGCCCTTTAGTTGGACGCCAAATTTGTAATAGTACACGATATTACAAATATAAAAATAAATAAATGTGTGTAGTAATGTAGCTAATGTTCCACTTTGCTAATGTTTCCTGGTCTTGGTTAAGCCCTCACTGTTGGGCTCCAATTTTGTAATAAAACACACAAATTGAATAAATAAATAAATGTAGATGTAGATGTATGCTCTCCTGTAAGCCCACTGATTGGGCTAGCCAATTTTGTAATATAACGATTATTTCAATGTAAGAATGTGTGTAGTAGTGACGTTCCGCTCTGGGAAACGTCGATTTGGTAATGTTCCTGGTCTTTGTTGTTATCAAATAAACTCGGTGTATATTGCTGTGGTAGCAATTTGAAATAAAATATAAATTTAAAATTTATATTTATAAAAAAAAATAAATTCTGAAGAAATGTTTTCGGTGTATTTATGTTCTCGAAATTTAGGAATAAATCGAGGTTGTTGATTGTAATTATAATTATGTTGGTATTGTGTTTATTCTGGTAATAATTTTCCGTTCTGTAAATTTGTTAAACAGACAATCCAGTTAACTTCAAGTTTAGGCGAAAACGGCTCTCTTCTTCTTACTCTTGAAAGGTGATAGGTTCACCTATACTGCCTTTAAAGGTTATTTAGTTTTCTTGAGTAATTAACTGTTATGTCCTTTTATAATAAAAAACCAACTCCAAGTTACCAAAAAACAAACAAAACGTTTATTAGACAAAATAATAAAGTTGGTCGATTAATTAATCGAGGTTACAATGCCGTATCGACTCGCTCAGGGCCGGTCGATATTAGAAGTTTATATTCATATTATAAAAGTAGGTTCTTTGAACGGTTATTAATATAAAAAGCCAGAGAAGGTCAGGGACATGAAAGTATAACACTTACAATTCAAAAAATGTCTTAAATTTAAACAATATAATGGTAGTTATTAATAATAAAAGTTTATATATAATTTTATTCGAACCAGAATGCAGTCCACAGTAGTGCCTTATAGCGGTGATGATATTGGGTCAAAATGGCCGCCTGACGCATGCGCGTTGATAGCTTCTAATGTTGACGAAGTACTTGTTGGAATTAATATGTCCTTTCTTCGGTTAAATGTTCTTCGCAATTGTATATGATCTTCTGGGGTATAGTTTATTGTCACTGGTGTATGATGGAATAGTTCACTTGGTGTAAAAATGTTGTTAAATGGGTATATCTACTGGTGTTTATGTGTGTCAGTTAACCTCCAATTTTCACTTGGTATTTGGTGCGATTTCAGTGTTATTTCATTTAATTAGTTACATGTGATTCCGTTTATTGGTGTTATGTAGTTCACAGGTCAACTTCACCACTTCACAATAATTAAAATAGTTAAAAAATTTAATTTTATATAAAATGATTCCGAACTCTGTTATAACGTAACAGCCATTAAAGGTTGGTTCTGTCAAATATTCACATGAAGTGCTCTCTTCGAGGTATAATAATGAACTGTCTGGATTTCCTTCGTCTCATGAAAATCTTAGCCTATATAATATATCTCATACATTGTTTCAAATCATCTTAACTTCCGACACATTTTAAAACCGTACATTATGTTCATAAAGTAATTTCGTTATTAGTTAACTGTTTGAAATATTAAATACATATTCGTTTTCACTATTCTATTCTACTTATTTTGATAGTAATTAAGTTAGTATTACAAAGTTTTATCTGAAAATTATATTTCTTATAATTTTTTGGGAGGTAGGCCTAACATTATACTTCCTGTATTCTAAGTAAATAATAGCCATTTTCCCTAATACAATTATTATTCTATTAAATCTGAAATTGATATAATTATCAATTCTCACTTATTTGATTGCAATTTAGTATATTAATAATGGTTTTTTAATACAATTCATTTGTATATGACTCCCCCTATGATAATGTCAGTGAATCTATTTCAGTTTTAACTGGTATTTTATTAGACTAATAAATAATTTTACTCATATAATGACCATATCTTTAGAAAGCCTTATTTACATAGTATTTAATATGTTGAGTTTATCTTGCCTAAATATTGTCAGTTTATCTGGCTTATAAGACTAGGTTTGTTAATTATTTGCAGTTTAAATTCATTATATTGCCTAGATTTGATGTGTGGCTATTTGCAAAAATGTTTTATTAATGTAGTTATTTTATGTCCTTCTCTGACTTCTGATTCTTATATATTTGATTAAAAATTAGTTCTTTCACTGGTATAACAGTAATTATTGATTATATAATTAACATATAACACCTCTCTACATCAAAACTGGTGTTCTGAATAACATTGTTTTGTATATCACCTAATAACATAAATAAAAAATATTCTATAACATCGGAATGATATCTATTTTTAGATAGGGCATTCCTAAATTAAAATGAACAATAAAATAACAAATTATAACACTAATATTTCTTATGAATAATCCTTACTTATCTAATTACTATATGTAATAGGAACCTAACATCCTGGTTACATATAATGGTTAACATCTTTTACTACTTCAACATTAACAGTTTGTTTTGTAATTCCCCATTTTACAAGATTTATGCCCCCTCTTTAAGTATAACCCTGGCTATCTAAGTTATATTCCATTCTATGGAATGTTCATACAGCTTTAGTAGCTTTTTATTAGTAATATTACTATTTCATTATCAAAGTAGACACTGTTCACAAAACTTAAAGTTTATTACTTTGTACTGCAATTCATGCACCTTTTTAAAGTTTATTAGTTATAATTTGATCACTTACACTTGTCTATGGTGAATTATTAACATATTTACTAGTCTTTTTCTAGTTTTTAACATGAAATATTCAACCATGGGGGGAACTGTGAAGATTTGTTTATACAAACTAAACAATAACTTTTGAATGCACTAATATTTAATACCACTAACACTTTTAGTTTTTTGTCAGTTTTACAGTGATATGGTTTTTTGGGGTGTTATACTTTCTCTTTGGACATTCATTGATTTTGGGGTTTTTTGGGGTTCTTTCCCTAAGGGGTTTTTGTTTTATATGGGTCGTCTCACTTCTTTCTTCTTTCTTCTTTAGTTTTGGTTATTCTTCCTTCTTCTTTCTTCAGTAGTTTTAGTTTCGACTATTCTTCCTTCTTCTGTAGTTTTAATTGGTCTTCTTTCTTCTTTCTTCAGTAGTAGTAGTTTTGGGTTATTCTTCCTTCTTCTTTCTTCAGTAAATTGGGTTATTCTTCCTTCTTCTTTAGTTTTAATTATTCTTCCTTCTTCTTTGAGTTTGGTTATTCTTCTTTCTTCCTTCTTCAGTAGTTTTAGTTTTGGTTATTCTTCTTTCTTCCTTCTTCAGTAGTTTTGATTATTCTTCTTTCTTCTTTCTTCAGTAAATTTGGTTATCCTTCTTTCTTCTTTAGTTTTGGATTATTCTTCTTTCTTCCTTCTTCTGTAGTTTTGGTTTTGGCTATTCTTCCTTCTTCTTTCTTCTTTGTTCAATAATTTTAATTATTCTTCTTTCTTCTATGGTTTTAATTAGTCTTCTTTCTTCTTTCTTCAGTAGCTTTAGTTTTGATTATTCTTCCTTCTTCTCTCTTCAGTAGATTTGGTTATTCTTCTTTCTTCTTTGAGTTTGGTTATTCTTCTTTCTTCTTTTGTTTTAATTATTCTTCTTTCTTCCTTCTTCTGTAGATTTAGTTTTGGATTATTCTTCTTTCTTCTTTGAGTTTGGTTATTCTTCTTTCTTCTTTCTTCAGTAGTTTTAATTGTTCTTCTTTTTTCCGTAGTTTTGGTTTTGATTATTCTTCTTTCTTCTTTCTTCAGTAATTTTAATTGTTCTTCTTTCTTCCGTAGTTTTGGTTTTGATTATTCTTCTTTCTTCTTTCTTCAGTAATTTTGGTTCTTCTTCCTTCTTCTTTCTTCTTGGTTCAATAATTTTAATTATTCTTCTTTCTTCTGTGGTTTTAATTAGTCTTCTTTCTTCTTTCTTCAGTAGCTTTAGTTTTGATTATTCTTCCTTCTTCTCTCTTCAGTAGATTTGGTTATTCTTCCTTCTTCTTTCTTCTTTAGTTTTGGATTATTCTTCTTTCTTCTTTCTTCAGTAGTAGTAGTTTTGGTTTATTCTTCTTTCTTCTTTGAGTTTGGTTATTCTTCCTTCTTCTTTTGTTTTAATTATTCTTCTTTCTTCCTTCTTCTGTAGATTTAGTTTTGGATTATTCTTCTTTCTTCTTTGAGTTTGGTTATTCTTCTTTCTTCTTTCTTCAGTAGTTTTAATTGTTCTTCTTTCTTCCGTAGTTTTGGTTTTGATTATTCTTCTTTCTTTTTTCTTCAGTAATTTTGGTTCTTCTTCCTTCTTCTTTCTTCTTGGTTCAATACTTTTAATTATTCTTCTTTCTTCTGTGGTTTTAATTAGTCTTCTTTCTTCTTTCTTCAGTAGCTTTAGTTTTGATTATTCTTCCTTCTTCTCTCTTCAGTAGATTTGGTTATTCTTCCTTCTTCTTTCTTCTTTAGTTTTGGATTATTCTTCTTTCTTCTTTCTTCAGTAGTAGTAGTTTTGGTTTATTCTTCTTTCTTCTTTCTTCTGTGATTTTAATTCTTCTTCCTTCTTCTGTAGTTTTTCGCTGTGTATGCCTTTTTTTCTTCTGGTCTGGTTTCCTTGTCGGGGTATATTAATTGCCTGCTTCTATCTTACCTGGGTAATTTTGTTATTAACATCTTTAGTCTTCTGGGTTTTCAAATTTGTATTATATTATATTATTTGCAGAAATTTTCTTTATTTAACCTTTATTGTGAATATATTATTAAATAGTGCATTTTAATTGATTCTCATCTGGAAATTCCATATATTAGAGCTTTATCAATGATCATTGAGTAATGTATTTGTGTGGATTATCTGTCACGCTACAACGTTCCTGGTCTTCTGGGTTATAAAATAAAATCTGTGTGAATTGCTGTGTTAACAATTTGAAAATAAAATATAAATTTAAAATTTATATCTATAAAAAAAAATAAATTCTGAAAAAATGTTCTCGGTGTATTTATGTTCTTAAAATTTAGGAACAAATAGAGGTTGTTGATTGTAATTAAAATTATGATGGTATTGTGTTTATTCTGGTAATAATTTTCCTTTCTGTAAATTTGTTAGAAAGACAATCCAGTTAACTTCAAGTTTAGGCGAAAACGGCTCTCTTCTTCTTACTCTAGAAATGTTGTAGTTCCGCATATACTGCTTTTAAAGGTTATTTAGTTTTCTTGATTAATTAACTGTTATGTCCTTTTATACAAGAAATCAACTTCAAATTACCAAAAACAAAACGTTTATTAAACAAAAATAATAAATTTGGTCGATTAAATATCGATGTTACAATGCCGTATCGACTCGCTCAGGGCCAGTCGATATAAGAAGTTTACATTCGTATTATAAAAAATAGGTTCTTTAAACGGTTATTAATATAAAGCCAGAGAAGGTCAGGGGCATGAAAGTATAACACTTACAATTCTGAAATATCTTAAATTTAAACAATACAATGATAGTTATAAATAATAAAAGTTTATATATAATTTTATTCAAACCAATGTTCAGCCAACGGTCGTTTTCTTACAGCAATGATGAGATTGGATCGAAATGGCCGCCTGACGCATGCGCGTTGATAGCCTCCAACATTGATGAAGTACTTGTTGGAATAAAGATGTCCTTTCTTCGTGTAAATGTTCTTCGCAATTGTATACGATCGTCTTGGGAATAGTTTAATGTCACTGCTGTATGATGGAATAGTTCACTTTGTGTAAAATGTTGTTCTTGGATATATCTCCTGGTGTTTATTTGTGTAGGTTTAACCTCGAAATTTCAGTCTGTATATGGTGTAATATCAGTGTTATTCAGTTTATTTAGTTATATGTGGTTCAGTTTATGGATGTTATGTAGTTCATAGGTCAACTTCATCACTTCACAATAAATAAAATAGTTAAAAAATAATTTCATACAAAATTATTCCGAACTCGGTTATAACGTAACCGCCATTACAGGTTAATTCTATCAAATATTCACCTTAAGTGCACTCTTCAACGTATAATAATGAACTGTTCGGATTTCCTCCGTCTCATGAAAATCTTAGCCTATATAATATATCTCATACATTGTTTCAAATTATCTTAACTTCCGACACACTTTAATTTTGTACATTATGCTTAGAAAGTAATTTCGTTATTAGTTAACTGTTCGAAATATTAAATACATATTCAGTTTCACTATTCTACTCTACTTATTTTGATAGTAATTAAGTTATTGTTACAAAGTTTCATCCGAAAATTTTATTTCTTACATTTTTTGGGAGGTAGGCCTAAAATTATACTTCCTGTCTTCTAAGTAAATAATAGCCATTTTCCCTAATATAATTATTATTCTATTAAATCTGAATTGATATAATTGTCTATTCTCACTTATTTTATTGCAATTTAGTTTATTATTGATGGTTTTTAAATACAATTCATTTGTATATGACTCCTCCTATGATAATGCCAGTTAATCTATTTCAGTTTTAATGGTATTTTTATTAGATAAATAAATACTTTTACTTATATAGTGACCATATCTTTAGAAAGCCTCATTTACATAGTATACTATATGTTGAGTTTATTTTGCATAAATATTGTCAGTTTAACTGGCTTATCAGACTAGATTAGCCTTCTCTGACTTCTTATACTTATATACTTTATTGAGAACTAGTTTTTTGACTGGTATAACAGTAATTATTGATTATACAATTAAAATATAACACCTATCTATATCAAAACTGGTACCCTGAATAATACCTTTTAGGGGCATTGATTACCTAATAACATAATTAAAAATATTCTATAACATTGAATAGGATATCCATTTTTAGATAGGGTATTCTAAATTAAAAATGACAATAAAATAACAAATTATAACAATAATATTTCTTATGAATAACTCTTATTTATCTAATTCTTATATGGAATAGGAACATAACATCCTGGTTCCATATAATGGTTAACACTTTATAGAATGAATCATTAACAGTCTGTTCTGTAATTCCCCATTTTACAGGATTTATTCCCCCTCTTAAAGTATAACACTGGCTATCTGTTTCATATTCCATTCTATGGAATGTTCATATAGCTTCAGTAGCCTTTTATTAGTAATATTACTATTTCATTATCAAAATAGATACTGTTCACAAAACACTTAAAGTTTGTTACTTTATACTACAACTCATGCACCTTTTTAAAGTTTATCAGTTATAATTTGATAACTTACACTTGTCTATGGTGATTTATTAATATTATTACTAGTCCTTTTCTAGTTTTTTAACATGAAATATTCAACCATGGGGGGACTGTGAAGATTTGTTCATACAAACTAAACAATAACTTTTTGGATGCACTGTTATTTAATACTACTAACACTTTTAGTTTTTTGTCAGTTTTACATTGTGATATGATTTTTTGGGGTGTTATACTTTCTCTTTGGACATTAATTTATTTTGGGGTTTTTTGGGGTTCTCTCCCTATGGGGTTTTTATCTTATATGGGTCGTCTCACTTCTTTCTTCTTTCTTCAGTAGTTTTGGTGATTCTTCTTTCTTCTTTAGTTTTGGTTATTCTTCTTTCTTCCTTCTTCAGTAGTTTTGGTTATTCTTCTTTCTTCAGTAGTTTTGATTATTCTTCTTTCTTCTTTCTTCAGTAGCTTTAGTTATTCTTCTTTCTTCTTTAGTTTTGGTTATTCTTCTTTCTTCTTTCTTCAGCAGCTTTGATTATTCTTCTTTCTTCTTTAGTTTTGGTTATTCTTCTTTCTTCTTTAGTTTTGATTATTCTTCTTTCTTCTTTCTTCAGTAGTTTTGGTTATTCTTCTTTCTTCTTTAGTTTTGATTATTCTTCTTTCTTCTTTCTTCAGTAGATTTGGTTATTCTTCTTTCTTCTTTCTTCAGTAGATTTGATTATTCTTCTTTCTTCTTTCTTCAGTAGATTTGATTATTCTTCTTTCTTCTTTAGTTTTAATTATTCTTCTTTCTTCTTTAGTTTTGATTATTCTTCTTTCTTCTTTCTTCAGTAGCTTTGATTCTTCTTCTTTCTTCTTTAGTTTTAATTATTCTTCTTTCTTCTTTAGTTTTGATTCTTCTTCTTTCTTCTTTCTTCAGTAGCTTTGATTATTCTTCTTTCTTCTTTCGTTTTGATTATTCTTCTTTCTTCAGTAGTTTTGGTTATTCTTCTTTCTTCAGTAGATTTGATTATTCTTCTTTCTTCTTTCTTCAGTAGTTTTGGTTATTCTTCTTTCTTCAGTAGTTTTGGTTATTCTTCTTTCTTCTTTAGTTTTGGTTATTCTTCTTTCTTCTTTAATTTGATTATTCTTCTTTCTTCTTTCTTCAGTAGATTTGATTATTCTTCTTTCTTCTTTCTTCAGTAGATTTGATTATTCTTCTTTCTTCTTTAGTTTTAATTATTCTTCTTTCTTCTTTAGTTTTGATTATTCTTCTTTCTTCTTTCTTCAGTAGCTTTGATTATTCTTCTTTCTTCTTTAGTTTTAATTATTCTTCTTTCTTCTTTAGTTTTGATTCTTCTTCTTTCTTCTTTCTTCAGTAGCTTTGATTATTCTTCTTTCTTCTTTCGTTTTGATTATTCTTCTTTCTTCAGTAGTTTTGGTTATTCTTCTTTCTTCTTTCTTCAGCAGATTTGATTATTCTTCTTTCTTCTTTAGTTTTAATTATTCTTCTTTCTTCTTTCTTCAGTAGTTTTTCGCTGTGTATGCCTTTGTTTCTTCTGGTCTGGTTTCTTTGACGGGGTATCTTAATTGCCTGCTTCTATCTTACCTGGGTAATTTTGTTATTCACATTTTTAGTTTTCTGGTTTTTTTAAATTTGTAGTATATTATATTATTTGCAGAATTTTTCTTTATTTTAACTTTTCTTGTGAGTATATTAATTAATAGTGCCTTTTAATTGATTCTCATCTGGATATTCCATATATTAGGGCTTTATCAATGATCGTGGAGTAATGTATTTGTGTGGATTATCTGTCACGCTACAATATATATATATATATATATATATATAAATATTTCTGTTATTAACTGCAGGCAAGAAAAAGAATCAAAATACATGACCAGTTATGCTATGTTTTGTAGTACTTACAAAAGAAGTGTAGGACAGTAAAGCAGTTATATTGCATGTGGATGCACTACTAGAATCGGGTACACAAAACATTATGTACACAGCACTGTGATCACCGTTTGGCATTTGTCTGTCTATCTGTTTGAGGTATTACTCAAGATAACTTTTGAAAGCATCAACCGATTTTTGTAAAATGTAGCATGTGTGTCCACATTTTTAAGCTACAGAGCCATATTGCTTTTGTTTCTGAAACTGATCCCCCCAAAAATAAGGTGACGGGGACAAAAATGTGGGATCAAATTAAAGAGAATGTAAGAACAATCTCAATATAGTGGTCATTTTTGAAATTTTCTAAATTTATGGGCAACAGGTACCAAATTATACCAAAAGTTTGAAAAAATTCAAGTGGGATATCAAGTTAAAGATAATTTTAACCACAATGTGAACATAGTGTTTAAGTTTATAAATATTTCAAAATTTGAAAACGTATGCCAAAAGTTAAAAAAAATAACAAATTCTATGTGGAGTATCAAGTTAAATAGAATTTTAACCACGATCTGAATGTAGTGATTTGGTTTAAATTTTTAGGACAACGGACCTAAAAAATTTTATGAACCAAAAAACTGTAAAAAGAGTTTGTATTAGAGACGGGTTGTAAAATTAGTGTATTAGAGACGGGTTGATTTTTGTATTAAATGTATTCCTAGTGTATTTAATACGAAAATGACTAAAAATATTATCAGATGAAATAGTGAAAGAAACTAATAACAAGAGAAACTGGATGTAGCCTATTCAGACAATTCATCACCTTCTCACACAGAAGAATGCATTAGAGTAATCGAGCGCTACAGATTTGATAGCTACGCGTGCAAAGTTGCCAGGGGACGAATCGTACAACTAATGAAAGTGATACACATGTATGTTGGCCAACAGCTTATCTAGTTACGAAGACAGATAACAAATGATGCTTAACTCAAACACGAGGAAAGAAAGTAGAATTGCGGAAGTAAGGTGTGATCACAGTTAATATGATAGCTCTAGAAGAATTAGTGATATATACCGGTACTAAGGAACAAACAATCGCAAGGTAGTTAGTTTAAACGGTATAACTATGAATTATTGTTGAAATATGGGGTTTTAACGTATTTGCGACGATTTTATTTTAGTAGGACGTCTACCTTACATGCAGCAAGCAGTGTCAGGGAGATGGTAAAAACACACTTTTCTATCTAAAGAGGAATGCGACTTTCGAACCGCACTTATGTTTCGTCATGAGTGAATGTAACAAAGACGTGGTTTTCCCCGGAAAAGCAAAATAACATTAACATTTGTATCTTGTTGATTTGTTGGACACACCGTGAACTACATGAATGCAGGTTTTTCTACCTTTCTGAAAAATTGTGATTTAATTCAAAAACTAAGAGCTGTAAAAATAGTGAACATAGGTCTATAAACTAAAGATAATGTTTTCTGAAATAAACATTAAAAATGAATGTTAGTAAATGCAAACACAGCAAAAACAGAAGCCATTTCTCCTCATATCTCAATCGATCCAGTATCTTTGTGAGACAGTAGACAACGCGTCTCGCTAACAATGTCAATAAGAAGCGTCAATGTCGTCGTGCTTGCCAATCGATACTCGCGTAATGGCATTCCAAGGAAATTATGCCAGACGGGTCGCTGCTGGTGAAATGCCAAACTACACTGGTAAGAAATTTATTCACGCACCGTACTCGCTACTCATGTCCATAATAATTATCTAAACGTGTAAATCCATTCGCAGAAATGTTGTTTTCACACAGGATGACAATTTGCTTTATATTCCACGTACTAATCGAACGGGTGTCCACGAACTGCGTCTCACTATGGAATCGCACTGTCGGCACTTTATCTTCGGGTACTTGAAGTTCAATTAAAACCTCTAACGTTGACATGAAGAAGGTGTTTGACATTCATTGAATTTCTAACTTTTGTATGTCTTTTTAAATAAAGCATAACTATACGAAGGAACCGTAATAAGGCAACTATACCAAAGCAACACTTGCCTTATACTATATTAAGGCAAGATTTTCATTTGACGGAAGGGTAATTAAAGATTCGTGTATACAATATCGGATTCTCAACTTCACTGTACAGAAAGGTCAATTTCAGAAAGTTATTAAACCTTTATTCGCATCTTTAGCATCATATATGGATGTATATTGTAATATATCGTAGTTTATCACAAATAAAATTTATGTTGATAAAATAAAATTTTATATTTTATTAATTTATAAAAAAAAATTTTAATAATGTTTTTATTTATTTATTTATTTAAAATTTTAATTATTTAATTATTTTTATTATTGTTTAGTTAATTAAACTATGAATTAATATTTGTGTAATACTTCGTGACGAAATATTTGTTTCACAGCGTTAATCGGATTATGTCAATCTGGGTCGAAGTGTATTCTCTTCTAGCTCAGTTCTTTTTCTTCTTCTTCTTCCTGATTGCTTTCGTTAAAACTTCTAAATTGAATTAGAAATGAAATATACTAATTTAATTAACTCAAATAATCATGACAACGAGTATCTGGATATAATTCTGATGTTTATTTTTAAAAGCGGTGCGACAATCTTACGCACATCGATTATGCTGCGGCTAAGACTCAACTCACAGGTCGATTGTGTCACTAGACAAATACATGAAATTACAAAAATTAATTAATAGAGTTCTTTGAACTGTCGAAATGGTCAGAGAAGGGCAAGTCACAAGATACAGTACTTACAATTAATAAAAATGTACATATCTCAGAAAATAATGTCATTTAATAAAGAAATTTTTCGAACCAGACAGCAGTGCATGACGTCACGTCGTCGTTGGTTCACAGAGGCGGTGTACGTCTCGCTATGCAAACTAGAAATATGGCGGCCATCAACTTCGGATTTCACCAACCACGCCGACTCCTAGTTCTTTCTTCTCCCTCAAATATAATGGTGGATATTTTCCTCTGCGATGATGTAGTCCCTCTGGATAATTGGTTGTAGTGTTCTCTTCTACTCGGCGATGTAGTTCGGTGCAGGATTATTTGTGTCGTATTTAGTGTTCCAAAATCTGTTTGAGTTCGTTATTCCATTGAAATTGGTGTTAAATGAATAATTTCAATATGGCGGATGATTCTTAGTGCATTGGTGTTGGATCGTATTATAACTGATATTCGTTCTTCGCCTCGTTGTTGTTTAAGTTATTTTATATTAAGTTTCGGTTTATAACCTCTGTAGTAAATTTTTACGTTACACTTTCATTTTTTTTCAAATAATTTATACTTCTTGGATCTTCCTTCGGTACGTTCTCAACCGTTCAGTTTCACGTTTAACAATCAACTGATGCCTTAAATCGTCGTTTAATGTAGTAATTTCCGAAATATCTTATTCTCCTTCCCCATTGTCTGGAAACAGCTGTTCGCCTTGGCTTAGATCTGATCTTATAAAAATATATGACATTTTTTCCTCTTTTATGACTATAACTTAATTATTTGTTAATTTTATAAAAATTTAAATACCTAGCAATATTCCTGTTCTAATTTTACATAAATTAATATACAGCTTGACCTAATTTGGTTTCAAATAAGCTTAAAATTGATATTTTTTGACATTTCTTATAGGCCTTATTATTTTTCACATAATTATAAATTAAATGGTTTACAATTCATTTTGAGTTAACATTTTCCTTAAATAAATTTACTTCTTTCATCATTATTCTTTGTTTTTAACAATTTGTTGTTATAACACTCTAATACTGATTAATTCACATTTTAATTGTACCGAGTCCCTGGTTAGGCATTATATTACACATTTCCAATAAATTTAATTTTATCTTCTGATCATTACATTTACTATTTTGTATTTCTGTGATGATTATATCTAAATATCTTTGTTTTAAATTGACTAATCTCTACTAAATTTATACAGTTTTATTTATTTTATCCGCTTGGATTGGATTATATGATAAAGTTGATTTTGGCCTAAAATACGGTTTTGCTTTGCTATTGGTTTTTTAACTATTTTGTTTCCTTATTATGTCTATGGTTTACAATTCAAAAATATATCAATATTACCTTCTTGCCTTCCCTACCTTGACAAAAGTTTAACATTAATTAACATCATTTAATTATAACATAACATCTTATAATCTTAGATTATATAAATAAATCACCTTGCATCCGTCGTGTGACATCGTTGTACGTCGATTAAAATGACGCGTTTCGGAAAATATGCTCCATCATCAGAATAAATCACTCTATTGAGGTCGTTAACAGTTAAAATAACATGTTACACATAATATAACTCACTCGCTTTCTAAATGGTGTGCACCACAGCGAAGCCGATCGGACACTGACTTATTATCTGAGTGATTACGCCTAAGCAGGTTCAATGCTGTATCGTATAGCGGGTTGGATTTAAAATTTAAATGGTAATTGAATATGAAGTCTCGGCTGTTTATGTTGTTATATGCTTTGTATATTTCTTATTGACTTATGTAGTCTTTAATGCTCATTATGTTTTATTATATTATTTCACTTTTTCTCTACTCTTAATAGTAGTCTTTGACTCCTTCTATCTAAACACTTTTATTACCTACTCTAATGGTAGTCTTTATTCTGATTATGTTATTAGGGTATGTCACTTTCTCCTTCTAGCTAACATGCTATTCTTTATTCTTAAGTTATTTTTATATTTACTTTACAATCTTTACTTTTTTTGTAATGTATCCTGTAATTTGGGTTACTGGGTTTAAGTTTTGTCATTGTTCTAAAGTTACCTAATTGGTATGTGTCCTTCATGGGATTTTGGGAATAGCCTTTCCTCATTCTGCATTCTTTGTATGAATCTTGAATATAGTCTGTTCTTTATCTTTTATTCTATGAGTAGGTTACTATTTTTTGTATTTTAGGTCCTCTGATGTCATTAATTTAATGAGTTGTCCTTGATTATTTTTTCATTTACTGCTCCATATTCTACTGGGTATACTGATGATGTACTGGGGTTTTATATAGATGGTTTCTTTTATTTGGACCAAGAGTTTTCTTTGTTATAGAGTTTATTTTTAACATTTTATTGACTATAATGATCAGCTTATTTAATTCATTTTTAACCATTTAGTTAACCCTCACTACTGATAGTTTCTTCTTATTTCCATTTTTAATGTTGTATTAAGTTAGTTTTAAGGTGAAAATTCTATTATGCTACAATATTTTTATATTGTTTTAACTCCATTCCAGTTATACCATCATCACCTTGGTTGTTTCAATATTTCGTACGACGCATTGTAGAATATTATATTATATTTCGTAATTAACAATTCAGAGTACTTCTGAACACTCTAAATGTTTTAAAGTAATATAGTGCTTAGGTTAAAGTACCCCTACTTAGGGGTTAAATTAGCATACTACATAGGCTATTGATTTATAATCTCTAGCTGCAAAAGAGCTAATGTGGTATTTTCTCCTATAACTGACAACATCATTCCGTTATTTCCAAGGGCTCTAAGGAAAACACAGTTACCTTAAGCACCAAGAAATATATTTTGGCATAACAAAATGTAATCGTATTAAGTTAAGACAGAAAAGGTTTCAGGTATCTATTACTGAATTTTCAACACTTACCAACAGATGAACCACGCAAAGGACCGGCCTGCGTAAAGAGAAACGACGAAAAAGGAAAGACACAGAGGAAAGTTATTTGCCTGCTCGCAAGCTCTCGCACGCGCGCACTAACAAAGAATGTGGACTTTTGTTTATCAATAAATACCAACCAACAGTGGCGTGGCCTAACTAACGATCGCCGATCTACCTACTTGAAAACCGTCTTCTTCTTCTCAGAACGAAAGAAAGAACAACGCGCACAGTGAAGTTCCAGTCTGTTTTACAAACGACTGATTAATATTCAACATTTTTTAAAAACGAATGAAGAAAATTCCTTCGTTTCCTTGGTCTGTCCTACCGACCGATTCTTGTAATTCCTTGTGTGCATGTGTGTGTGTATGCGTGTGTGCGTGCGTGTGTCAGTGTCACATTTCACGGTCCCCTGACGGCCGACGACACTTCGCCTGATACGCGCTCCTTACACCTGCTACCTCGGATACGGTACGAAATAAAAAGGACCCCTCTCTTTCCGCCCGAATTAATTTAATTAATAAGGATTACTATATCACTTTTATTTTATGGAGTGTTTTAGAGAGATTAATTTATTACCGATGAACATAACGCTTCTGGCCGATAAGTAATAAATGAATTTAGTTTTCTTTTATTACTAAGTTTACTTTAAAATATTCTGTACATAACACGATTGAATCAACTGAAATATCTGACATTCTATTCTTGACAACTTCATTTAGTGTTGTAAGAACCTTAAAATATACTATAACAAATTGTGATGCTTACTTCAGGTTGTAGGAATTATTAGAATGTTTTGCACATAGCCTATACTAAGTACGTTATGTAAGCTATAATACTCGTGAACTCGACATTCAATTCGATTTCGACTCCTGCTCTTATTTGTTTCCAATTTCCTTTTAATACTAAAAACTTGTATAACAAAATATTATAACATTCCTAAAATTTTATGTTTCCATCAGTTCAAAATTTTTAAAAGATATGGCGTAAAATCTACAAACCACGCTAATTTCTTGTTCACGTGACCCAGTTAAGTAGCAAATGTTAGCTCACTGCTTATCAAAGTTGGTGAGGAAAACATGCACTTGAAAAGGATTCGAAACTATTCGAAAAGGACGCTGTGCTTTAAAAAGTTGCTTGACTCGTATCTTCGGAGAAATATCAATCGGCAAACTGCCTTCGATAAACGGGAGGAATTTAAAATATTTCAAATGTTAAGCTTTCGACCAATTGGCAACTACTGGGTTTATTTAATACTTTACTCGTTCTGCGGTTCTTGCGTAATAACACGCTAGTTTTTTTTTCTACTATTACGTCTGTTCCGGCCTCAAGCTGTCGGCCTTATTGATGTAGTTAATAAATTAGCGAGTCTTATCTGTTTCCTGCGCGAGGCGTGTGAAAATATTTATACTCCGGTGTCTGTTTATACTGCTATTTAAGTCTGCGGAAACTGTGTTGAATGCACAAGTATATGCGCACAAGCTATACCAAGACGACGCTAAGTAGCGACTACAGTAGGCCTACATATTACTGTAACATGATAATACTGTACATATGACATAATAAGTAACATGATTTGGACACAACTTTCTAGGGTAACTTGAACCGTCTATCCATGTTTACCTTGGTCTTCCTTTATTCCTTTCTTGTAATTTCAATTCATTTAATCTCTGAGTGGTTCTTTCCCCTGCCATACGGCATACACGCTGTCCCTCCAAAATTCGACTGGTCACGCTCCATCTTAATCTGCTGTCTAAAGTCTCATCTTGTATTCTACCTCTATTTACTCTGCCCTCTATGCTTCTCAACTATCTTATTATCACGCAATTTATTCTTAACTTATGATTGCTAGAAACCATCCACGAATCGTTGCCGTACACAAGTGTTGGTCTTTATTGCTTCTCTTTAAACTTTTCTGGAAATTCTCTGTCTAAAAAACAGTTATAATTGAGTTAAACATCCTTCCCTATTTCCCTAACCTTTAACCTTGTCAATCACACCATTTACACACTTATTATACCCAAATACTCGAAGTTCTTCACTTGCCTAACTTCCCCTCTTTTAATTCAATACAACGTATTTTGTTGGGATTCGATGTTCCTACTACGTTTACTTTCCTTAAAGACCTAGTGACTATTACATTTATCTTATTCACGGCTTCGTTGGGAAACAGTTACTTTGTAATTACTTTATTCTTATATGCAGTATTGAAAATTCACAATCTTCTGTAGCAGTAATTACTAAATACACAAACTCGCAATACTTATACAACCTATCTAATACATCAGCAGGCAATAACAAACTGATATGAAGATGTAATGCATCAGATGAAAAACTGACTGTAGTCTTTGTCATCCGCTGTACAAAATATGTGGAAAATAGCGTCGGCTATAAACACCCAACATATCTTGGACAACCGTGCACACGCTTCTTAGAACACGTATTATGCGATGGTACATTCCTTTTCTGTACCATTTGGTCTATGATGTTGCAGTGTTGTGTACTGTTCAACGTCCGGGAACATAGTAACTTTAACTCTTTTGGTATCTTCTCTGAGTTTTATTCCCGTAAGCGATAAAAATAATGGTCACCGATGGCTTTCTTCTGGAGGAGACACGGCTTACTTCTGAAAGAAGTTGAGCGAAATGATTTAGCTCTCCTACAAACGTTGCTTCAGAGCTCAAGTCTTAGCACTAATGCTTCTTCACGCTAATATTTTTATTAGAAACAGGTTTCTTAAGACATATAAATATCTAAGATTATATGAAGTAAAGTGCAAATCTGAAACGTCTTTTTCTATACAGGCCGAATGAATTAAAATTAATAAAATTTTGTCAAATACAATCAGCGAATGAGTGGCTGAACGATTAAAGATTCACCACAGAACAAATTCAACTCATAATTACGTTTTATATATTCCTGAGAAGGTTTAACAGTCAATGTATATTATGTCAGGCTATATTATTTTAAACGTAATAAAACAGTTTTGGGAGGAATGATGGGAGACTGTGGAATACACGACACGATACTGTGGAAGATGATGGAAATTGTGGCATATGCGAATGACATTGAGGTACTAGTAAGAGGTGGGAGAAGTCTTTAGGAGATGATAGTACGGACTGGAAGAATGTAGCATGTTAGGGGTTTAGAGATAATACATAATAAAAAATTTTATGATAGTAGGAAAAGAGGGGAGAGGATGAATGAAATACGAAAATCCAGATTCGAAGAGTAAGGAGATTAAATACTAGAGGACGGTGACAAGCAAGCAAAATGAAAGAAGGACAGGAATTATGCGAGGGTTCAAGCAGGGTATGGTATATACAACAGGAGCAAAGAAATTATGAGATTTAGAAAAATTACCAGAACCAGTAAAATTGGGAATGTTCAAACACTGATTAGATCGAAACGTGCGCAGTGGAAATGATAATTTGTCTTACGAAAGAGAGAATAGGAAACATTGAAGGTATTTGGGATAGCGGGGATACACGAAGATGGAAGGTGGAATATAGAGATCGTCAAGTAAGGAAGTTGAAGAGAAACTATAGGGAGGGGATATTGTGAGGATAATAAAAATATAGCGAAGAGGTGATATGGACATGTGTATAGGCAAGAATTAGTAGCCACGTCTGTTAGCAGCCATTCAAAGCGCGGAAGACCTGTCAAACAGACAGTACGGCTTTCGGAAAGGCCGATCAACTCTTGGAGCAGTGGAAGAGATAGTAAGAACTTTCTACTCGGTCCAACAGGGAAATCATTTCTCAGGAAGTATAGTCTTGTTAGCGACGCTGGATATTAAGAATGCTTTTTTTCGATTCTACCAGCTGGAGCGACATGCTTAGAGCTCTGGAACACATCTTCCGGATCCCACAGTATCTCCTGCGAATAATAGAATGCTATCTAAGTGACAGGGAAGTTATTTATGATACGACAGACGGACCTCGTAGGAAGAAGATCACCGCCGGGGCTGCCTAGGGCTCAATTTTGGGTCCTGACCTTTGGAACGTATCCTAAGACGGAATTCTACGGATGGAGAAGCCGCCAGACACTTTCCTGGTAGGTTACGCAGACGATATCGCGGCAGTGATTGTAGCACGAAACGCCGACGTTGCACAAAGAAGCCTGAATCAGGTAATGGGGCGAGTGAGCTCTTGGTTTGAAGAACACGGCTTGGATCTAGCCACCGATGAGACCGAAATAACACTGCTCACCTGGCGTCGGGTTCCCACTATCATACCGCTGCAAGGGGGAGCTGAGAGAGTATTTACAAAGAATGCTGTGAAATACCTAGGGGTGGGAGTAGACTCAAAGCTCTCCTATTGGGAGCAAATAAAGTATGCAGCTGATGAGGCGGCTCACGTTACAGCCATGCTCAGCAGACTTATGCCCAACGTAGGAGGTCCCACTGCAAGCAAGAGGCGATTGTTGATGGCGGTCACAGAATCCATCCTGTACGGTTGCGAAATCTGGGCCGATGCACTGAAGATGGAGAAGTACAGAAAACGCATGGCATTGGTGCAGAGAAGAGGAGCCCTCAGAGTAGCGTCCTCTTACCGGACAGTGCCAGAGCCAGTAGTCCTGGTGATAGCGGGAGTAATTCCCATAGACCTGTTGGCTCTAGAGCGGAAGAATCTATTCGAAAGACGAGACGAAATTGGAAAGGATGCCACAAAGCATGAACGCAGCGAACTCATTCTCCGGCACTGGCAAGATCGTTGGGATCGAGAGAATAGACGAAGATGGGCCGCAAGTGCAAGGCTCATACCAAACTTGAAGGAATGGATCGACCGCCAACACGGTGAGGTCAACTACCATCTGACCCAGTTGCTCAGTGGCCACGGCAATTTTAATGCCTACCTCCATAGAATGGGAAAGGTGCAGAGCCCAGCATGCCAATACTGAGACTCTCCCCATGAAGATGCCTTGCACACCTTTTCAAATGCTGCAGATTCGTAAGAGAGAAGATGGTACTGGAAATGGAGCTCGGAGAGTTCACGCGTAGTTGCGCTTCTGCTTCGTGGTAAGGCGGAATGGGACCACATCAATGCATTTATTCAGCGGATCCTACTAGAAAAAAAGACAGGCCCAACTTGCACCTAACGGGCAGTAGAAGATAAGGAACAGTTGTAGAAGAGAAGGAGCCCGAAGGGCGAAATAGACTCCATCCTGAAGTAACACGTTAAGTGGTTCTAGGATGGATATGAATGCCTGAATTAGAGGTGGGTTTTTTAGTGGGTGAGAGTCCCACACACCAGGGGAAACACGATCTCCTCTGACGGTGCATTTTTCCCCTCTATAAAAAACTATTATTATTATTATTAAAAACACTATACCAGTTTTCGTTTTCAAAAATTAAGCGAGTTAACATTCTATGTTGAATTATAAATGCGAAGATAGGAACGGTGAGTTCATAAAAAATATTACAAAAGTTCTCGTAGCACGGTATCATAATTTTTAATGATTAATTTGGCTAGTAATTAATTCGTTAGTCAGTGTCCCGTGTACGAGATCATGTTTAAAATTCAAATTAAAAACAAAAGTACAATGAATACAACTATCAGCATTGTTAACACATAGTTCAGCTCATTTCGCTTGGACACCTGCCGTGTTAAGATAGTAGAATTAATTAATTTTGGCAAAATTATGGTTTACGACTGTTTGTTCACATACGTAAAAAAATTTAACGAGGATTTCCTGACGTCAAAGTGTTATTATGAAGGAGTAAAAAGTAGTCAGCAGACTGAGGAAAGTGATAAAGTCCTTGTGAGACGATAAATCAGTTTCACCTCAAGGTGAAACAAAATTAAACACTTTTTCTAGTAAGCATCCTCTTTCAAGGTGACGATTATTCACTATTTTATTTCTGCTTTCTTCCGGACCGTGAAAGTTGTCTTTATAATTGTTTAACGTTCTGCACCGTGTAAGACAACCTTATGGGTCGACTCGAAAGTTCTGAATTCAAACTCAAATCAATTCTAATTTCACGGTACAGTTAAAGTGACCAAATTTACAAAGTTGCATGCCTGTTATATCCGATCTATCAGGTAAAATTTGTCAAAGACCTAACTAAAAGTGGAGCTGAAATAACCCATCCATCTAAGTGACTAGGCTACTATAAGTCAGATCTGAATGAATAGTTGTTCAAACCCGCTTACGGTGGCTTAATTTTTTCATCGATTCCTACATTTAATCTCACTGCGAACAGTACCGGCAAAACCTGTATAGTTATAAAACGGGGAAAAACAGATATAGTAGGGAATTAGACAGGTAGAAGAACGCACTTTTCGAACAGCCCGACACAGGAAACATTGAGCCTTAAGAATCAATCAGTCCTTTCACATGATCAAAGTGTAACACATGATATTCAGTAGTAGTTTTGTTATCAAATTGACTTTAAGTGCATACCGCGTATTACAATGAGATCGACTGCTGACAACCAGGTTGCGGCGGCACGAACGAGAAAATTCTCTTTAAACAAAATGGCCAGCAATAAAAATTTAGTGCGCCACTAAGCAATTCCATAATTAAAAAAACATGTTTTCGTAAACACAGCTGTCGGTATCTTTATAGTTGTATCCCGTTATCTACTTCATTAATTCTTCAGACTGTCATTGTACTAACGCAGTCATTCTTAAGGACTTAGAATTAACTACTAAAAGTTATAGCAATTTCTTCTCGTAGTTTCTCTTGTATCGAAATCTCAGTTAATCTCAATTCATGCGTAATAACTACAGTTACATTGTAAACGTGAAGATAATTTTGTAGAAATCGTAAAGAGATCAACATATCTGATTCCAATCGGTATCGTATCCAGATTTCCATTAGAGGGGGCGCTATTAACACTTAATAAAAATACGGGTTTAGGCACTTCCCAACGGTAACTTATTATTGATTGTTCTTAAATATTATTGAAAATTTGGCGTTTTTAAAGGCATTACTTGCTATATTCTCACCGTGCTTTTTGACACGCAGAGAAAGTTTAGCCCCTTTTGTCTCAAAAGTCGCTGTAATTTCCAGTCATAAAACGTATAAATTAATTTCGGCAATTAAAAACTAACTACGTACAGATGTAATTTAGACTGGAGCAGACTTCCACAACTACTATTTGTCTGTGTAAAATACTGTAAAATAATAGCGGAGAATAACACATTATTGACAATAACAGTGTATTAACCTAACCACTCTTGTTCTCTTCAATATTATAATGTGCCTAAATATTGTTGTTTACAATAGCTGATGGCTGTAAAGTTAATGCTCCATCTGGAAGCAACCAAATAACCTTATACGCCGAGAAAGCATAAATACTTTACAGTTATAGTTATATGGCTTCAGTTACATAAATTTTACATATACGTAAATGCACGTGGACTCTTTCTCTGTCGTACAACCACAATTATTGGTAACAGGTCACGCCTTGAGGGGTAGTACAAAGTTATTAAGAACGCTGTTAAATTTCAAATGCTTGCTGATACTGATATCTTCTGGACAACGATAAAAAAAGAAAAAATGTGTATACGCGTAAACATATGTGTATGTTTATGTATGTTTAAGAGAGAGAGAGAGAGAGAGAGAGTTTGCTACACTCGTGTGCACTGTAGAATAAAACAAACAACGGAACAACGACGAATTTCAAGGGATAATAAAGGATACAAACATGAGCACATAATGAGACCAAATTAAGTTACATGACTGCGAGGGAGAAGATGGTACATGAATGCGCACGTTGAGGTAGCTTTTAGGCGTGTAGCTGCGGAAAAGATGACAGCTACCATGCATTTCTTGGTTGTGCGATCGTGGAATTGATGAGAGCTAAAATACTGACGGCCTTGTTTTACACAAGACATGGATGCGTCACTTGCAATGATGGGGATACGTCGAGATTAGTGAGATGGTACACACATTAAATTTGTGAGAGACCCGGCCCAAGTATGTCATACCCACGTCAATATCTTGTTTGTGTAACCCAATTAATGATCGAAAGTCAACCCGTTTCCCGTCATAATTGATGGGAAAAACAGTTCATTTCAAATTAACCCAAAGCCAAGGCTCTGCGCATGATCATTACGCTTATCTTCCCGTCGTTTTCAAAGGTAGTTTTTAACTGCTGAATGAATAGAGATGTGTTAAGAGGTTGTTAACTTTGTACCTCTGATCACATGCGATGAAGAGCTAGGACAATCTCATACCTATGTGTATATACTATGCACATCCAACTGTAATTTTCTTATGGATTTAGAGAACAGGTTTCGTTCCTCCTTTTATTTTGACGCAAGATGTGTAGGCTATACGTAATTACATTTGAAATTATTTAATGTCAAAAAAATGTTAGTCTAAATGTTGTACATTGACTAATCAATATCAATATTACTTCTACTAAATATTAATATTACTTCAATATAATATTACTAAATATTAGTAATTTAGGCCTATATTTTTTATCCTCCCTGTTCCATATGCGCCATCTTGTATGTGTTTTGCAGCTTGTTCATTCGTTACTTTCGTTACTACTACTGTCTCCTTATGAAGACGCGGATTTTAAAACCGAGTGTCGAGTAAAATATTATTTACAATGGCAGATGTCCGTGAATTCAAAAACGACATCAACTAATACTACAAATAACGAAAAAGATTCCAAATTAAAAAAAAAAAAACGGTCAATCAACCAATTAACTCTGAAAATGAATTTCTGTATATACGTAAACCTTTCATACTTTCCAACTAAATACTGTATTAGATAATTACTTGTTCGTAGCTTAGAAAATCAAAAGCGAAAACACACACACAAAGTACGGAAGCGTGCCGACAAGGAAAACTTGCCAAAACGGAGTGTACGACAACGCCAAATGATGTTACACGAGCGGTGCACCACACCACACCATGTGGTGAATGTAACTTATTGTTTTTGTCTACAACTATTAATCAATTCACCACCCACCCACCTGTTGTGTCTCAGCTGTTGTTCCGTTATCATGTGATGTGTAGCTTTCGCTCCTACCTTTTACAAATCACCAACGGTAGTAACAACACAAACTGTGCAAAGCTAACTGTACTGATGAAACCACTTGTCTCTTACGAATTTTTTTTATTGACTTTTATGGAGCGAATGCCAAAAAAAAGCATTTCGTATATAACTGTTGTCATTAATTTTTCCGTTCTCAAGAATAAAGCCTCTACATCCAATTGCCACTGCACACTACGATGTTTTATCTAATGAAGAGATTAGGCGGTCATCACTAATAACAGGCTTGAGGAAATCACGGAGACAATTAATTCACATTATGCATAACGCGGGCAACATACGCCCATCTTATACGATTTTCGTCGGCACATCACTCGTAAGCTTTTGCATGGCTCTTTACCAAATATTATATGCTAACTACATTTTTACATACAATATTAATTACAGCATAATTTCTGTATATTTTACTACGAGTATGTATATACATTATTTCTGTTCATTAATATGTAAATATTTGTGTTATTAACACTTGAATATCTGTGTAATGATTTTAATAATCAGTCTTAGCGATAAGGTTATTTATATTCTAAATAGCATACCGGTAATTTGTATTTACCCTTTGTGTGGTAGTTAATTAGCCCTGACGAAGGTTACTTGAATAGCAGAAACGTCGCCGCCGCCGTGTATGTTAAAAAGGGTTATGTTAACCATCACATAAACTTTGTAAGAGTAATGATCCATATATTCCACTGAATTACTAATAGCAACAGTAATTATTCACAATGCAATTACCGAGCTCAATAATTAATTCCACCGGGATGTTAACAATTTTTGTTGCTGCTTTCTTGTTTGGTTATCTACCATGGAATTCGTATTGACTATGAAAATGTCTACACTCATCCACGGAAATTGGACCTTTTTCGAATAATAAGCCAAGATCTTTTTAACTTGACACCTCCTAGACGTATATTCTACACTCTTTATCTTATTCTGAAGGGCAACTGACAAAGAAATGTCTGTTTAATTGTCGATGGCCAAAGACGGTCGACGACTTCGGAAAGGTAAGAGCAGTGGCAAAAAAGGAACGTTTGTTAAATTTATACCTTGACAAAATTATTAAATCCGTAATAGGAAATCAAGAGTATCTATAAATTGAACGTCACCGGAATTTTACAGTTAATGTGATAACCAAGCAACAGTTCTGTTCCAGTGCTAGCTCAGACTAATATAGCAAGAGTATATACGTTAAATATCTGAATCCAGGCACACGAAAATTATATTTATGAGAAGGACACCGTCTGATCTACAAATGAAGAAAGAATAAATTCTAATATCGAATCTATAATAACGGAACCCTGGGTAAGCATAATGGGAAGTAAAACGGAGAGTTGATACGACGTTGACGGTATCAGCCTCGATTATTTAGATGCGAGACGCGGATATTCGTCGAAACATACAGGATATACTGCAGCATTCATTCAGGTAAAATACAGTTCCAAATTAAGTTAACAGTTGTACAAGAAGCGGTCAAATAAGGAATAATGTTAGAGGCGAGCGTGTCACCATCTCTTCACTACTCTACTGTTATGGGGGGGGGGGGGGTACCTTTTGCTGAGTACTGGAGGTACAAATGTTTGTGAATTTGGCACACTTTACTAAAGTTAGGTTTTCATTGTGCAGCTTATGAAAGATTTAGTGTGAGGCGTAAGTATTGAGCCAAAACAGGAAATACGACCGTACTTCTAGAACCAGACAGTGAAAAGCAACTTTCTTCTCTTCTCTCGGATGCTTATGGAATACATTTTTTTTTATTAACTTATGTTTACTTATGCAGTCTGATTAAAAAACAATAAGCATAACTGATAACTTAATACAAGGCATTGAGATAACTAGTCCAATTTTTAACCCTTTGCATGGATATATAACAGTGACATTAAGTTATGTACAGTACATTCAAATTCTAAACGTCTACGAAAGTCCAGCAGCAATAATCTTACTTGTCTGCAGGATGTTAGCTAGTAGGTTCAACGCTAAAGGATTTGTTTGGACTTTTTGCCGTTTCACGTTGCTTCCACTGAATCAAATTATGTGCGGGTCTTCCTAATTGAGGCTAAACATTTTCCAAACTCGAACCGGCCTGCGGTATTTCGAGTCCCTGAATGGTTCACCATGTCACGTGGATTGGTATAGGATGCCAATTAGTAAGTTACAGTTACTTCCAGTTGAATAATTTTGTGAATAAAAGGATGATTCGGTTAAACATCTATTCATGAACAAAACTGCGAACATCTCGGACGTCTGTAAGCGTTTAAAGACTGCCTTTAACTTACTACTGTAATTCTGAGATATAGCCTACAACACTACAAGCTGCAAGAATAAGAGGGAATGTTACAGATGGATGAAGCCGATGCTGTTGTGATATCCCCACTAGGTATCCGGGTAATTCTCTGTAGAACGTTCTGTTTCAGCATCCACTACATGATATACAGCATCAGAAAACACAACGACGGAAATAAGTACAAACAGTCTACGTCCACGTGCTCGCATTCGCTCGCGCTAACATGCATATGTATGAACTCGATGCAGTAAAAAAACAATAACAGAAACTTATTTATTGAAAACCGAGTGCAGAGCAAAGCAACGACAGAACGGGCGATAAAAGGATTTAATAAGTGTAACAAACGAACAAACAAAATGAATGAATAGACAACGACGACGACGTTGAAGTTGATGATAACTCTGTGTGATCCTTTTACGGCATAACTATAACTTTCTACTGTCCTCATATGTAAATGCGACCACGTCGTACTTCCCACGGTTAAATCACTACCAACGGATCTTGATAAAATTTTGCTGGGTGAAATAATACGAGTAACGAACCAACGATGCCTACTGCTGCTGTCTCTTATCGATTTCAGTTTCCAAGTGATGTCGTGTTGAAAAACTTGCTCGCGACCTACGCAATTTTTGCATATAAAAAACATACTGTACTTAATGATAATGTGATGTATTTATAATATACACACACTTATTGTTTACTAATGGTACCTATAATCTCAATTTTCTATTGTATTATATTTATTGTTCATAGCCTAAAGGTACCATACATACGATTTGCAATAAAATTTAATGTTTTTAATAACGTGAGTAATAAAAAATTGTATTGCAAATCGTATGTATGGTACCTTTAGGCTATGAACAATAAATACAATACAATAGAAAATACTGTACTTATAGAATATCAAATAATTTCTTACGTTTTATGAAACCTCAGACCTAATAAAATGAATATTCTTCTCTGTTTTATGTTACAGTTTCAGTTCAAGTATAAAACCGATTTTATATACCTATAGGGTTAGAAGTACAGGTATACCTTCCGCAACGCGAAGGTCAACAAAGGTCAAATTGCAATTTTCATTCGTACCGTAAGGAATGCTATCTACCGCTTAAATTCACCCAGCTATCTACAGCTACCTTTAGTCTACCCAGCTAGTCTACAGGTTAAAACTGGAAGGCCTCACAACTCAATTGTTCTACAAGTAAAATGACCCAGTCTAAACTCACCCAGCTATCTACAGTTACCTTTAGTCTACCCAGCTAGTCTACAGGTTAAAACTGGAAGGCCTCACAACTCAACTGTGCTACAAGTAAAATGACCCAGTCTAAACTCACCCAGCTACCTTTAGTCTACCCAGCTAGTCTACAGGTTAAAACTGGAAGGCCTCACAACTCAACTGTGCTACAAGTAAAATGACCCAGTCTAAAATTTACTGAAATACGTATGAGACAGAATTAACCGTGTCCTTATAATCACATCCACCTCATACTGGAAACTTTCTAAGCAGCAAGTTCCAAACCCAGGTAATGGGATTAATATTTCCAGAATTCAAACTTCGCCCGCACTAACATCAGTTGGACACAAACCTCGTCTCTTCAAGGTTTAAAAAATATTTTAAAATGCTTACCTATCACCTATACTCGCACTACGTTTTCGATGTTTTGACAACGGTGTGAAGAAGAACAAACCTAGCAATTATAAAAGATTGTACTGCTGAACTACACGTGAAAAATTTAATGTTCTCATGCGTCAGGTTAGGAACTGAACGTTTAACAAATAAATATAATGTTTGTAAGAAAAGTATTTCTATAAATTAGCAACTGAAACTGTATTAAAACCTAGACTATCGTACCTAACATACTCCACGAAGACATTACATATTTCTACATGTATGTACCACGTGAAAAATACACAATATCTCTATACGTAACTTACTATATTTAAGAGATGGTGTACGGTCTGTATATGATGTACAAAATATACCGATAACACGCGAAATATAGTATGGAAACAGATAACGTGAACACCAATAAATTGGTTACAGCAAAATAAAACAAAAAATAGCAAAACTTTTAATATTTAACGCAACAAGTGAGTTCTGTTAAACCCTGAGAGTCCAGCATAGTAACTTCAAAGGGTCCTTACTTCCAGTGGTCAATTTTTTGTGGGCTGTAAAACCAAAACGAATAGGCTATTATTTTGAATGTTTGTTTCAGTTTGTGTGTTATTCTATCAATACCATGTTTGTTTCCAGTACGCAGGATTAACCTACAATACTCCTTCGCTTAGTAATTAACTGACAATAAAATACCATTACGATAACAAACAAACTATTTAATTAGATAAAACAACCAATGAGCATGTTTTAGATTATTTTACGAAACTTATACGCGATATGCACTACAAAAAAAACATATCGATACCGGCCAAGTGAAATATCGAAAATATAGTACGACTAACAATTAACGGGAAAGTTCTTTTTTAATCCAGCCTCCAGTTTTTAAATATAAAATTTAAAAACACTATTTCTCATAATTAAAAATCACTGTTGGCATAAAGCTATCACATAGCATGCTTAAAGTTCTAGATACGAAATTTTAATAGCAGATACCACATAGATAACATCTTAGTTAACTTTAATCAGTGTTTCTTATTAGTGCTCAGGCACTACCAGATCAGAACGTTAATCCTGATAAGGTGATCCTGATCGTAGAAATTGTAGTACTGATATTATTCAAGACCTGATGAATATTGACTTACTGTAATTTTTACATCTGCAACTAACCATGGCATTCCCCGAAATTAATCGATCAACACTGAAAATACGTTTATGTTTGTAAGGTAAATATAACTAGACTACTTTACATTTCTTTATCACTTCTAAACTTGTATAACTGTAACAATACAAAAACTATAAACCTTAGGAATGACTGGTTTATCCTAAACTTTAGCGACATACAACGTTAAATGTCTCAAGTTCATCGTAAAATATTTACTTTCCATGTTTTACCAACAGATTCAGCTGTAGGAATTTACCGATTGCACGTAAAAGCTAGAATTTATATGCTTTGAATTTTTGTTGTTTCAAAATCTACTTCGTATTCACAAATAACTTTACGACTTCCTACATACACTTTATCCATTAAATGTAATCATCTTTATTATTCTATTTCAAAAAAACAACTTTTTTTTAATCATCGTATTCTAAGGAGACAAACATAGTTCTCATCATTTCATGTTAAAATAACTTTTATTTGATTGGGTACAGTAATTACATCTGAGATTCAGAAAATAATGCTGAAACTAAAAATTTAGTAAAATAAATCAATTTAAATTAATTAAATGCCCCAAGAGACGTTGGGCGCAAAACAAAGAAACGGGTCTTCGGTAGATGTGTAAATATTTTTTGTAATCATCTGATTCTACACATTTAAACAAAAGATCATGAGCATAAGAAAAGATCCACCAAGTTTCACAGATTTGTTAACGTTAAGTACAAATATATTTGGGTGCCTAAAATACAAAATGCAGACAGTCTATTGCAGTGGTTCCCAAAGTGGGGTCCGCGACAATGTTTCAAGAGGTCCGCAGACACTTTTAAGGAAATTATTTTCTCCGATTTTTTTGCTCTAAAATCTAAAGTTTAGAATCTTAAAACAATTACTAGAAGATTCCAGTATTTTTGTTTTGGGTTCAAACTAATTGTAATTGTAAAAGTAATTTCGAACTAATGGCTGTAATCATGTCTTAAAATTATGTGTAGCAGATCTGTTTGCCAGCCGAACTGAGTAGACCTCTCTTACACTACAAAAAGAAGATTCATTAGCAGAACTTTCAACTGACAGTTCATTAAAATTACAGTTTTCGCAATTACAGCTAGCTGACTTCTGGTTATATACAATGACTGACCATCCTGAACTTGCAAAAAAAGGCTTTGAAGCCTTTAACTGTGTTTCCCTCTACTTATTTGTGTGAAACTCCATGCTCCCTGCTCACGGACTTGAAGTCAGAGTTAAGAAATACACTTGATGTCGAAAGTGCCTTAATATTGAAATTATAAGACAACCCCAATATTGCAGAGCTAATTGTTCAAAAGCAGTTAAATTATTCACATTTGATTATGTTTGATATAATTAATATTATAATTTTGCAAGTTAAGAGAATTTTGATTTTAATGCAGTTTTAATTAAAATATTTTGTATCATATTTACTGTTAGTTTTATTTCAGAACTCAGACGGGGTCCGTGAATTTTTTTAATTATTTGGGGGGGCCGTGGACTGAAAAGTTTGGGAACCACTGGTCTATTTCGTTCAACAGGAAAATCACGCACATGTTGGGTACCGTACATCGTTCAGCAAAGTTACACACCGTCAACTAAATCTTACTCTTAGGTCGAAATTTAAAATTTTGTACCGAATGACAACGAGATCAAAGTAAATATTAATACGCAAATACATTAAGACAACGAAGACGAGAAACGTTAACTGTTACCGTTAGATGAATGTGTTTGTTATTAACAAAGAAATTCTTAACGTTATTTATTACACAAGAAGCACTCACTTAAATATGCCATAAGTTTTGATTTCAGTTAATAATAAACAAATTTAATGTACACGCGCGCGCTTGGAAACTGTTATGGTGGGCCTCTCAAGATTAATACGGACGTTAAGAATTCGGCACGCCAGTCTCACAGTCTACATAGGCTATCCAAGCCTATATCCAAGTAAAAATCACGTACAGCAGACAAGGTAATACAGTACTTCGTAGTGGAGGTGATAATCTGTTTACTCAAGATTTGTCGGTAACTAGGACCAAATGAGGTAATTACGCGTCTGTGTTGTGCCGGAGAAGAACCGGTCTATCCCGGTACAGTGTCGGCCAAAAGTGTCGGCGTACAGTCGCAACCCACCGCCAGCAAATATCCAGTGCACACACGCACTCTCACTATATAAATACAATTAACGATATCTTCTATGACCGACAAGAAAGTTCAATTACCACCACCGTCCATTGGATCAACACGCGCACACACACGGGAGTGTATTCCACCTCTGTCCGTGTTCGCTGCGCGCCCTTATCACGGTGTGTTTATCACTAAGCAGACACTTTTTCAATAGAGAGAGAGAAGAGATTTCCTCTCGGTGTTTTATAATTACTGATGTTAATTTTGATAAACATGAACTCGGTTTAAAGTTTTTTTCTTGGATCTGTTTTTTGTTCCCTATTCTATTTGGATATAAACACCCTTTCTATCAGTAGGCCTATTAGAGTGATTTTGCGTTAATACGTTCTTCTTCATTTTCTTCTCTTTCTCCCTCAATCTTCTATTTTTGTGTCTCCTTATCATCCTTTTACATAGAAGTCATTAGTCTCTCGTTTGTTCCTTCGTTTTTCTGTTAGAATATTAGTATGCCATTCTTCCTATGTTTTTGTAGCCTATGTCTGACATTCGTTTTGTCTATTTTGATTAGAGACACTGGTTTTATTTTCTCAGTTTTTGTGCCTTGTACAACTGACACTAAATACAAGCACAGCGTTATTGACCGTTCAGTAATGACGCCGCGTGCGAGATCAAAATGACCGCAGTGACATTAGCGCATTCGTGTGCCTATTGGCGTAACTAGGGGGATTGGAATAGCTTAAAAGTTGGAACCCATTTTCCTCAGGGCAAATGAGAAATTCAGGATTCTTCCCATATAATTTTGGGTCTTAAAGTATTTTAGTAAACCAGCGTGAAGTAGAAGGTTACTTCAGACACATCATAGTGTCTATTTATCAATTATATCTTGAAGGAAACGATCAATATACTACGAAGCTAGAAAAAGAGCCAGGGTGAAATTTTCAAAAAAGTCGAAAACGACTGACATTTTGTTATAAAACAAAGTGTTTAACATAATCATTTGTACACAATTCAATAATTTATTAAATCTTCTTCTTCTTATTCTTCTTCTTTAAGTTCCTTGTTAGGACTCTGTCCTGTTCTTTAACAACGGTCCTACATGCTGTCACTTCACTTCTTCCTTGGCCGGTAATATAGTAATTTCTATAGTCTGTCGCTTTCTTTAAGCTGTTGTTGTATCCGGCTTCGTCCCTGATGCATAAGATATTACTACTATATAATAGACATATTGTGCTTTTGTAAACCCTAGTTTCTACTTCTTGTGTGAGGTACTTATTATTCCATATAAGTAATTCATGGATCCAACAATTCTTCTTGCTTTCATCACTGATGTTTTACTTCTTCATCTGTCCTATTGTTACTTGTTATTTGTTAAATCTAAAAAAACAAAACACATACAGGGTCAACAAAAAATTTCATATTCCCTATCAATTCGTAAGTACAAGTATAACCGTGTACACTTGAGTCAATAAATGAACACATCACGTTATAACTGAAGATTCGTTATATCAGATCTATAAGATCAACTCGTAAGACGCAAATGTTGTAGAGAGTGAACTTGCATAGTCACAAATAAATATAGTACGATGTAAAGCACCCTACTGTAATGTGATTGACAGCAGACAGTACTGCATAATTCCTGCTTGAAATTTTGAATAAATTCACAAAACTGAATCTCATTTTACTACTGACGATGCTACATCGTAGATAGACAAATGTGTTGGGTTAATAATAATAATAATATCAACTCGCAGTAGTTAGCCTAAAAAAATGCCGTTGTTATGACCACGCAAATCTACGAGTCAAAGTGCCATCAAATGCCGTTGTTATGACCACGCAAATCTACGAGTCAAAGTGCCATCGTATTCTCTTTCTCCACGTCACGACCATCTTTACATCTAATTCACTAAGTCTCCTTTGAAAGAAGATTGCCTAATACTGATTCTGCTTAATATGAATTAAGATGACTGTGTTGTAGCCCACTGCCGCTTTTGACTTACGAACAAAACCAGATCTTCAAATCGGAACATGCTGATTATTTCATTCTGTTTTTCTCCACTCATTTCTTTTCCTCGTGAATGCCACCACCTTCATCTATGTGTTGAACAGTAGGGCATAGTGTATAAGGGTGACAAGGCACAGCCCTGCCTCGCTTCTCACCTTAGCTTTGTCAGACAGACTTCCATACTTTGCCTTGTACAGAATTAACACGTCACTTTTATACCTGAAATTAAATCGGATGTTCTTAAGAACCTTAAAACATTTACGCAAGTTAACAAGGTCAGAGGCGTTCTCTAAGTTCACGAAAGCTAACAATACTGACCTCTTCGATCGCCCAATTTTTCCAGCAGCCATACGCAGTCACAATTAGAATCAGGTTATACAAAAATCAAACAGATGTTTTGCGCAGTTATTATATTTTAATGTCTTTCCTGACATTTACAATTGTTATGGTACATCTGTACGCGTGGTTAAATTTACCGCATAGTGTCTTTAATAAAGCTTCGTCTATGACGTCCTCTGTATACTTAGTCGGTAATATCAATAGAGAATAGCGAAATAGAAAGAGAGACGCTGAAAAATAACGGGCGTCAGAGACACAGAGAGTGATTAAAATTATGAAATGATACAATAATCATACGAAAAATCCTTTCCGTATGTGAATTCTTGTAAAATTACGTATATTGTTCAAAAAACATGGGATGTCTAATTATACACTCAGGTAATAGCAAGCCATGTAGTTTGCCTTCGTCTCCTTGGTCTGATACTAATTTAGCATCCATAAATTACACAGCCAGCTGTTAGCAATTTGTTTCGGCTTTACGCCATAATCTAAGCAATTTTGATTCAGGCCTTCCTCTCCTCTGCCCAACTTACACTCATCTTTCCGGATACGTATTACATTTTTCGAAAAATGGTTTCATTACAACATAGAATAGGCAATGTACGTACTTGTAGAAACTGGAGTGATTTTATTTCGAGAAATTCGCAAATACTTGTGCTTCCTTTCTTCAGCTAGCTTTTGTCATTCTATAGAATGCCACACACTAATCCGAACAACAAACATAATTACGTTAATTTTAACATGAATTTCAAGACAAGCAATTTGTAAAAAAGCAGTCGAAGAATTCGAGGCTCTACGGCCTTAAAAATTAGGGACACTAGTAATCTGTAACTGAACCATTCTGAGATATGACCAGTTATATTTTCTAACCAACTCTTCATATGTTACAGCGACAAAAATACGAGATAAAGGGCGGGCCCCAAGATCAGACGCGTGTTCCGGAAAATTGAGTGTGTGTAATGTGTTGCATCGTGATATTTTTAAGCCTATTTATATTACTGTTTAAACGACCTCACATGGTATAATTATTTTATGATGAAGGGGCATACGTCTGGGAAAGCATAACGAAGTCACAGGATCAATTGAGAACTTAGAGGAGTAGAGGGAAAACGTGACAGGAGATATTGTATTGGAAGGCTCAAGAAACCAAGTAATAGGATCATGGGTCAAGTGGTCGCAGAAATTGATTTAAAAAGATCACAGATTTTAAGCGGCAAGCGACAGGAAAGACTTGAGAACATGACCATTAACCGATTGATGTTGCTATAAGATGGCATAGGTACTTCATCTATTGGCGGTTTCCACATCTTACTACTGTGTTTAAAAATGTTTGTAATACATGACGAATCGAGAATTCCATATACGGGAAAACCATTATGGCTACTATACTACATTTTATACAGTCTGAATACTTTTCTTATTTATTTAATATTCTTCTTATCATTCGTAACACCATAATTTATATGAAAAACTTTAATAATAAATATTAATATTTTATTAAAATACTTCATCATAATCCAATGTTTTTTGTTATGGGATCATATTACTGAAAACGTTTAACTGTTAAAAAGCTAGTTTTAATGAATCCATTGAAGCCAGAATATTTAAAATAAATAAACATAATTGAGTAACACAGTATATTCGAGTACATTTTGACATTATACAGCCTACGGTATAATATTGAGAAAACTCAGTAAACTCAAAAACTTACCACTAGAACAACCGGATTAAACCTTTTTCACAATGGCCAGCTTACCTGTAACAAATAAAAATAAAACGCTTTTAAAACAAACCGTGGTTTAGAACAATTTATTACACAATTCTTTCAACTCACAACATACCTTTGTAATGATAGCACACGAATCGCACAGCCGACAATAGCTGCATGAAAATTTAATTGTACTAGTATATAACAACTTTACATCCTGAGAAGACGATGCTCTTTTTTCTTGTCTGCAATAGTAATTGGACAAGCCACAGCCTTGGAAAGAGAAGTCACCAGTTTACGGATTCAGTAAACAACCCGTTAATGTTTCAGTCCTCACAACCAACTTTATGGCAATTTCTTTTTACTTTTGTATTATTATATCTGGTTAACACGCAGAAAACTGAAAAATGCTCATAATAAAATCGCAAGCTTTTTAAAGGCACAGAAAGCGACGGAGCGCAAAATTAACAGAGCCAGGTAAAAGGCGCGCTGACAAACAAGCCGCCTCAGATTATCGGAACCGACCTTGACGAATAACTCAACTCTTGTACAGAAACAATCATACACGAACAAGCGCACATACACTTCCTTTCTCTCTATTGCATTCCTCTTTCTTTCACTCTCACATTCTCATAACAGATTTTCCACTTTTCCGTCACGTTACCACGGAGTCCTTTTATTCCCCTTCATTTCCGTCAGTCACCACCATCAACATCGTTAAAACTTATCTAATCACTGCCGAATCTCATACCTCCCTAGTCATAATCGGGCTATCGCGTTTATCTTGTTAAGGGCTGACTTCGTGCTCTCAAAGCCTACAACCTAGCAATCTTTGCAGCAAACATCCGTCAACTAGCTCTTCGTAAGATAATTCAAAATACATCTTATCCATTTTTTTAATTTTTTTAATAACCTGAGAAATTTGAGCGTGCGCGACGACCGCGTATTTTGGACATAATACATATGTAAGTATTCTTTCATATACTTTTTTCCTCAAAACCTTTCATTATAGGTTTTTTGCAGACCGAACCAAAACCTTTTTATAATCAACGAATACTCATACATATTGTGTTGTGGTCTCCAAGTTGCATATAACTAACTATATTTAATATTACCTTGTGTATCCAGGTACACTGGTGCTCCTCCTTGCAACTTCAATGTTTCTTTAAAAACTACGCGTTTCGGGATTCATGGTCCCATCATCAGGTTGATAAAAAACAAGAATCACTCACATGGAGTACGTCAACTTAATAAGAAATAAATAAAAAGTTTCACTCGCACATACCGCGTGTATACAATTACACAACTACACGATGCGCATCGTATCGGAACTTGCAAGCGACTAACCGTTACGCGTCGCACTACCTCTACCTTTATCTATGTGTTGTTCCAACACGCGTATGGCCGTGTCATACAGTCCGTTGGACTTAAAAGAAAGCTTGTCGTTCAAGAGCTGATTACCTTGGGTTTTTGAGGCCTTATAAATTTCAAATTCTTCCAGCGCGTCCATAAGCCTGCCCTTTTTACAGAAATGCAACGGCTTGAAGCTACTTTGAAAACTCGAGTAATTATGGTTCTGGTTGACTATATGCAAGGCAAAGTTTGATTTTATCTTCTGGATATCACCTCTAGGGAGATGTTCTCTGTACCTATCCAGAAATTTCCTGCCCGTTTGTCCAACATAAAAATTATTGCAGTCCTCGCATTCTATTTTATAAATACCAGAACAGTTTTCTACTAGTCTGTTGGTCACTGGTCTCAAAGCGTTCAAAATACAATTACTCGTTTTGAAAGAAACTGCAAAACCGTGTTTTTTAAAAACGTTCTTAATAGTATTAGGCAAAAGATTTGTAAATTCTGTTGGTATATATTTAATATATATTTAATTTAAGTATCAACGAATACTATTCAAGTAGTTCTCCATAGTCATTGTAACGTTCTTGGTGTTCATTTATTGTTTAATATGGTCTGTTGTGCTTACAAATTTGCCTGAGAACCTTCTGTAGAGGTGACAACTGTACTCGTTCTACAATATTGTGCATCTGCACCACACTGTTTTTCAGGCATATTGTATTACTATATTTCTATTTTGTAGGAACGAAATCAGTCTTTTTTAATGTCACTTGTAAGGTCATAATATAGAACTAATGGATAGCGTGTATAAGTATAGTGAGTTACGTGACACGGCGAATAATTCAATGCCTACAATATTAAATACAGTTAGCGAGCTAGGGCTGCAGGAAAATGATATTAACACTACAATATACTGGTCTATTGTCTTAAGTCTGTAGCATCACTGGATATTCCTGCTGCAACACAACTGCTGCTGTATTTACGTTTTTGTTAATAATTATTGTGTGATATACTGTTTTTACATCTCATAGCATTTTCTCCATGAGGTTAACATAAGTAATTTCTGATAAAAATAGGGTTCATTCGGAATGTGAATTATATACTGTTTGTTTGTCAGTCAAGTTAGCTTAAATATCTCCATCTCCCTGGATGTCAGATATAAAGTTCCTGTTTTTACAGCTATTTAATCAGCAACACGAAAAATCTTTATCTGGTTGAGCGGGCAGACATAAAGGGCCAAAGAAACTAAACGAAGACCAATGCAATAATCACTACATAAATTTGCTAAACAATTCGTACTTGAAGTTACTATTTTCGTATTCAAATCTTTATTGTAAATAATTCACACGAACTACAACCAAACTGTAAGAATCTTGATCATAACATTTCCAGTGCCGACATAATTAAGCGATCGGTACTATCTAGTTTGTATTACTACATGTACAGTGTTTCCATATCTTGCGTATTTCTCAAGATCTACAGCGCGATCTCTCTGTTAGCATGTAACATTAAAATGTGTACATACACTGTGAAATAAATATGCAACTTAACCTTATCCTCTTAGCACATTGATTACTGCTGTAAAAACTTTAATTATTAATTAACTCTGGTAAAAACAAAAGTTTCTGTCAGCAACAAAATCCAATCAAAACATAAACATGGCTTCGGTCACATTAAGGAGAAGGCATCAAGAACGCTGATTATTGATCAGCTTAGCCTTGAAACAGGACAAGTGTCTGCCGCGTATAAGGACTGGATTTCTGTACTAAATTGGAAGTTCTCGGTCTAAATCAACTGGCGCTATTGTACGACCGCTGTCGTATCGCTCAGAAAGCAAGTAACTGTGTTGCTATAATACAGCCTTCATTTCAAGTCCTATTTGAAAATCGCTGATTTACAATAAATAAAACAGTTTACGTTAAATACAGAAGACCGCAGTGGTGTTAAAGGTTGCATGAAATTACACAGGTCACTGCAGAACGGAAACTGAAAACACTACTCAGATACCTAAAGGTAGCAGTAGTAGTAGTAGTAGTAGTAGTAGCAGCAGCAGCAGCAGCAGCAGTAGTAACGACTTACGCTGTGTAAATTCCGTCCTTTACCAAAATAGTATACATAAGAGCCCCGTAACATGAGATTTTCGATCCCCAGTTATTGTAGTTATCTTTTCTTCTAGAGTTCCGTTCAATCTACAGTCGCGTTAATTACACGCAGGAAACGTTTAAGTAGAAACATACCAAAAAGAAGCTGAGGGCAGTTCAGATGGAAATGGGACTACACGACCAGTTTACGTTCACCTTAAGCTTAGTCTTTTGTTATAAATTTTATAGCTCAATCTGGAGCTGACAAGCTAAACACTACCTGCTTCAAGCTTACACTTTGCTGGTTACATACGAGGTGTATTTAAAAACCGAAATGTTTTAATAACACACCAACCCGCACAAAAAACGCGCTGCGACTTGAGCGCGCCTAGCGACAGTTGGCAAAAAACAACCATTTATTCTGTTCCGTGATAAGCATTAGTCTTTGAGTTACATCAGATTGAGTGGGGTCGTGCGAACGGTGACTGTCGGGTTAGTCACAAAGTGACTAAACAAGACCTCGAAGAACGTGTGCGTATGAAACTAGGTTAAAACTTTACCGAGACATTCTGCTTGTTCAACTAAACATACGGAGAGGCCTGTACGACCCGAACGATTTTTTAACCATTTTTAAAGAAGGCAAAAAATTTGTCGGTGCAGATCAAAGCGATGTCGAAGATCATGACAAGAGAGCTCGGTATGTAATTGTAATTCAACGTTCAACTGCCGAGACGTCCTGAGAGAATACCATTAATATAAAATTGTAAAATTAAATTCTGATAGAAAAACTTAATGCATCGTATCACTGAAAAATTCGTGCTGTTTTTTTTTTTTAACTTACGATCAGCAAAAGACCCATTTTGAAATCGGTCAGCAACTGCGTACGAATGCAAATTGTAAGACAATTCCGGAATGCAATGGAAATTTCTCGCTATGCTCAGGTTCACGTGCTATACAAATAGTTCGGTTTTTTTTAACACACCTCGAAAACAGGTTTTATGTCTATTCAAGCATTTGTTAGGTGCAATTCTACCCGAAGAAGCCGCAACTTGCCAAGTTAATCCGTAACGAGGTAAGACTAACGTTTAGAAATATTTGCCTTAAATAAAGGATTGGATAACTTATATCCTCCCAAGTCACCATACGAGCGAAAATTCAAAATATAACAGCTCATCAAGATGACAAGACCCTCAGTTAATTGAATAATGAAATTCAGTCTTCGGATGTGGAAACACTGAAAAACAATAGCTGAAGCAAAGAACTACTCCAGGAAGTTCATGCGAAATGACGTGTTGGCGAAGTTCTCGTGAGATGTTCTGAACTAGGAACAATGAAATACACCGAAAGAATAGGAAGCATCAACATTAAAAAATAGTGAGTATGGGAAACAGTTGATGTTGCAGAAAAGGTCTAACAATTTCGGAATGGCGGATTGGGTGCGCACTTATAGAATGCTACGAGAAAAAGTGGAGTAGAGAGACTGCCATAAAGTGAAAGGAACGGAATGTTTAACGTTCTCGTTTATACGAATTCTTGTTCATCGCTTCCCACGGATTTCGTTCATTAAGGATGTGTTCCTCCCGTCAACTGTAACTTTTACCGAGACGTATTGCGGCATTTACAAGTTGTGCGACGAGAAAGACCCCAAATTGTGGATGACCGCAATTCAAGAGACAAGTGTTCAATCACGTAGCAAAGAACAACATGCTGATTATCCAATACCCTTAGGACTCGTCTGACGTAGCCGCTATAACTTTGTCTTGTTTACAAGCATGAAACAGATCCAATCCACACAGAATCCAGAACGTAAAAAAAAAGACTACTTCTTTCAGTAGAAAAAGTCTGGATTCTTTGAATTAACTGAAAAGGGAGGTTGTGGAATAGCGATTACTTTTAAATAACGTAAAACTGGACGTCTTTATGTTTAATAAAAAAAATTCTGACCGAGTCTCGTGTACATTACATTAAATAGCACGCACAACAGGTAAAACTGTGAACTGTATTAAAGTTTCAGTATTGTTTGTTCCTAGGATCTACGACAAACAAGTTTACGAATAAACTGATTAGGCCTAATAGGCCAATGCTGATAAAAACTGATGTGAAAAGTAAAAATTGATAAGTTGTATCAACGGCACACTTCATTTATGTACAGTTAATAGCCGCAGCCTGAGCCAAAGTTCATAATAACTTAATCTTCATCATAGTCTTATAATTCATATTATGTTTCTGTACACGTGAAAGTCTAATATGACTACAAATAAACGTGCATTTTAGCGCATACACTTAAGTTATACACAAATAAATAATATAATAATAATAATAACAGTAATAAACTTGTGCTTCTTTAAACAACTTCCTCTACAATTATCCTAATAGTATCGCAAATACTCTGTTACACAAGTAGACCTATACTGTTTGCATCCCCATAGTAACAAAAAGGGATAGCCTAATATAGCACAAGCACAATGTAGACGTATCATATTCAAATTATACATTTAAATCGCATTGATTTCTGAGTGGTAATGAACAAGAGTGACCGAAATGTAAGTATTGTAAATGAAAATGTATGGTCAGAACAAATATACCAAACTAAATTAACGGATACCACTTAAATAATAAATAATAAATAAAATAAAATTGTAGTTAGCAGGACTACGACTACTAGTCTACTAGTCGGCAGCAAACGACAAGTGGACATGAAATTTGCTATACTGGAAGTCACGTGTCGTTTGTAATATCTGTTCAGTAATGCGATAAAGTAAACTGCAAAACTTTGGAGAGAAATTTGGAGAACAGCTGGGGGGAGTGGTGTCATTCAACAGCAGCAGCAGCAGCCGGCAAGTGATGATGATGAGTGATCTCTCTCTCTCTCTCTCTCTCTCACACACACACACACACACACACACACACACACACACACACACACACACACACAACGTAAATGTTTGTAATGTTTAAATCAATCGAACCGTTCCAATAAACGTGTGCACAATTTTCATGTGTCAGTTTAACAACGCGCTGGATTAAAGCCGCCTGACAAGGGCACTGATCTTTCTCGCTCTTTCGCACTGCCCACGTCAAATCATTCGGTTGTGTACATATCAGACCGGTCAGCGAGCATTAGCTAAGTAATTCAATTACAAAGAAACGAACGAACCAATGAAAAGAGGAATGGAGTAACGCATAGTGCACCACGCCACATACTCGCCAACACACGGCATGACTTGTATCGTCAGAACCACACAACTACATAAGTCTACGTGTACAGGCAATTCAGTATTTATTTTGTCACGACAGTACGTTATGTTTATATGATAAGTGATCGCTCTGCTCAGCACGCTTGGATTCAATGCTATCTACAGATAAGAAACAAATACCGCTTTTGAACATATACACGCACATTACTTCTTCAAGAAGAGGCGTGTCAACAGCAAAGCAACTGCGGAATGTGAACTTTCGCGCCTATGCATGCGCGCGCGCGCGCGCGCGCGCGTTTAAAACACGTGGCAGTCCAGAACTTCATTGAGGAAGAAACTTGGAGTTAGTCGAGGGAATCCCGTACGTTCATGGCTTTTTCAGGTATCCTTTGCTTAACACAGCTTAGATGTCTTTATTTAGCGTTCTAATTCTTTTTATGACAAAACAAAAAATCAGACCCCACTTACTACTTTATTTCCTTGACTCCATCAATTTTAATTCGCTTGTAATTAAACTGTAATTCGCGGTAGACATTTAACTGTTTTCCTGCCTCGCCTTACCACTCCTTGCACAATTCTTTGCTCCGGTTACGCTCATTGTGTAAGTCGCCAATACGCACACAAAATCTGCAGACAGCCAGTAACAATTCGTTATCGGCATGATATAATGTCCACAGTAGCCTATAATTAATTGACAAATTTACTTCAACAACCAACTCCTATCCCCTACGTATGACCAGCATTGACAGTAACGGCTGCGCTACTGCCAGCAGTTTACATGTTGGGTAAATATCTACATTACGGTATATGTTTACTGATGAGTACGTCCGCATGTAGATCTATATAAGTAGGTAGTTGAGACGCAGACATCACACGCACGTGAACTCGACTACCAACTTTGAAAGAGAGTTATTAATAAAACTAGAAATTCTGTGACAAAACATTCAACAAGCGTAGGTTTTAGTAAGAAAAATAATAAATAATAAACAAATACATCGACATCAACATAACACGCTTAAGTCTTAGTAACAATAAAAAAACGTTCACAGTTTGTGTCTGGGCGCCCATACTGGAGCATGCGAGTGTTCGCAATCGTTGTTGTTAAGATTCCAGAAAGTTTCGTGAAGGCAACCCTAATATGACGATGACAACTACAACACCACTAGCAACCAGTTTGTTATTTATTTCAAATGGTTCCCAAATGAACCCGAACATAAGCGACTAATTAAAGATTTCTCTCCGCACTCTAATTAATCTGCTTTGTTGTGGCACACACAGACGTGCGCGCGTAAAACAAAGCTAACGACCGTCCCAACCAGCCCTCTCTAGATGACCTTCCCAATAATTCAGACCATCGATCTTGCTTCGCAGATCGTATAATATGTATTCCCTTGACCACATTCAATCCATCATGGAGAAGATGAGACTCATTCTGTCCTATATATACATCATTATTTAAAAAACGAATAATTTATTAATTTTATATCTGATGAAGATAGCTGAATGCTATCGAAACACTGTAATTTACAAAATAATAAAAATACATTCTTTTACAAAGTTTTGTTATTACCAATAATAATATAAATATTATACAAGAAAAATCTGAGCACATATGAATGTGTATGTGCGCGCGCGCGCGTTTATTACGCCACGTCACCTTTATCACTAGCAATAGGACTAGAAAATTTCTGATTATTGCATAACACACTCCAAAATCCATATAAAACTGTTTAGAGATTACATGCAGCCGGTAATTTCAGTTTATTACAACAGTAACTACGTAGAACACCTCAGTCTGTCCTATCAGTGAATCTGGAAAGACGTCTGGTAAATTTTACGTTTATCATTTTAACATTATTTTATCGCATTCTAGTTGTAAAAAAAACCTTGAAATCTCTTTTTTCTGAAGATTTTCTTAAAATATTCTTAATGAGTATTCTACCATCGATTTTAATGTTAAGCATTCTCTGTCACAGTTATATTTCACCATAGCAGCATAAGCATATTTTTCGTTCTTCTTCACAGAACGATAATCATTAAGTTAAAGACCCATACGTATACCCTCTGTTAATCGAGGCTTAACTATAATAGTTAATAAATGCATATGTATTATATTAGTACTGATATCGTGTGTTCGCAGAAAATGATGCGCATAAGAATGGCGAAACAGAAATGAGTTGGAGAAGTATTCTGGAAACATGAGAAGACCTGATTCTAACGACTCTAAAGAGAATTTTGTTAACGCATTCTCGCAATTAACATAATTAATAAGCTGACATAATAAATTTCAAACGATACGTCTCTCAATTTTAAAAACTACACCTTCCAATACAGAAAGAAGACAAACTGACTTAAGCGTCTTCAAGAAAGTAGAATGAAGTCCCTTTGGTAGCTTAAGACGAATTTGGCCGAAAGGGATTTTGCGTACCTGAGGATGGTAGGTAGGGGAACATTGGTACAACAGCTGTCGTTACCACTAGAGAGGATGACATCTAGCAGTCACCACGAAACATTTTCTCAATTCGAGAACCCCGGTTTGACTAAGTTCAGGATCCCGTTGTACTATATTGAATACGCTCCTGGCCAGACGGCGATACCCAGGAGGTCACGGGACCGATCACTGCTACTAAACCAGCAACAATGATTTCTTCCGCCTTCTGGGGCGGGCACGGGATCTATCCCACCGGGCTAGAGTGAAGCCCTCTTCTGCTTTGCAAACGTTGTAGTCTACCGGCAGAAGAGTGTCGCAGAGGCCAGTGCTCCAAGCTGTGACATATCGGGCGCCCTAGGCTGGCACGAAGAAGTGTGAGTACAAGGACGACAATAACTCTGAAACACTCTCATCCATATATCCACCCTTCATTCTAAATCAGTCGCAACCTAGTCGAAGTGCCTATTCAACCCGCCCGTGGCAATATTGAGCCGGGGCTATGGACGTCAGGTGAGTTTTCAGGCGACAAAGGGGCGCCTGTATCGGCCCTCGGCATCCTGCTCTCCAAGTTCAAGATCCGAGTCTGTAAGCTCCAGGGAGTTCATTCCTGAAGTACAATGGAGTTAAAGAGAAAATTTAACACATAAACTTCATACACGAATAAGTTTATGAAAGCTCATGTCTCGCCGTTACAAAATGGGATGGAAGAATCGGGTTATGCTAGTCGTTTCACATACTTTACCAAAATGAATAATGGTGTACGACTGGAGAACGGATGATGCAAAATTCTTACGTAGATTTCATTCATAGTACAAAGACGTAGAGCACCGATAGTCAGACGATATTATAACTTTGTAACTTCAAAGTTAAGCCAAAGACACAACTAACGACTTCTTTCTGTTCTACACAAGACACTTGTTTCTTGCATTTTACAATCTGAATATTGCGTATTTTCGTAATTTTCGAACACTTCTATTTCACCTAAGTAAGCCACGTGCCAGATTTTCACTTTCACAGAATCACTACCCACCACGAGAGAACCCACAGCGTCTTTTCGATAGTAACTCGTGTTTTGTCACTCTCGTCAATATTCTAACGTATTTTTTAAAATAACATTTTTCTTCCGTGTATACGAAATAAGAGTACGGTGATGCCGTAGAAAACGGTGTTAAATTCGTAAACTAAAATCTTCGAACGCAAAGATAGTTCTCTCTCTCTCTCTCTCTCTCTCTCTCTCTCTCTCTCTCTCTCTCTCTCTCTCTCTCTCTCTCTCTCTCTCTCTCTCTCTCTCTCTCACTAGCACGCGCGCGCGCGTGTGTAAACGAAATATTGAATTTCGAGATCCGTATATGAGTAAATGGTGCAACAATGGCTATAATCTCAATTATAAAGATGATTTCTTACATGTTACGACTGTAGTATCAGTAGTGACGGAAATAATCAATGCAAAATACCATCCTAGCCTACAGTAGTGGAATACATGCATTGACTGATGTACATAGTACACGAATGGCTTTATTACGATGCACGTATTGTAGTTACAGCAGTATTAGTAGTGGTAAAGCAATAGCAATAGTAGTAGTAGTAGTAGTAGTAGTAGTACTAGTAATAACACCAGTGCTAGGGTATCGTATGGTAATTAAAGTGGATTATACAGAGATAGAGGAAGAGAGAGAGAAAGGCAGAAGTGGAAGGTTCGAAACAATTGTGGGCGGAAGACATAACTTAGACTAATTTAACTAGACTTTCAACGCCAACCGATCTCTGCTCGAGGAGAGTTGTCGGCTCCACAATACGATTTGGTTCTCATTATTCTGGACGCAATAACCGTGCGTGAGCCGAACAACACTATGCTGTTACAAACTACGGTAAAAACTTATTGCAAGTATAAATAACGTCGATGGTAACTTAGTGTTCTCTTCTCGTTTAACTGAACAAGACGCGTTTACAAAAAATAACTGCATTGTTTTTAATGAAAAGAAAGTAAAAATTATTTATATATACACGGATACAAGCGCATTAATATGTGCGCGTACACGTCCGGAAAGTGAAAATATACGACGGTGTAAAGCTGTCTGTCTTGGTGTTAGCATGTGTGAGAGCGCGCTCACGCTAACAATAGTTTAAAATGCTGCGATTTATATTCAACCCGAAGGATAATAAAACAATGACGATGGCCGACAACATCACAGACACACCCTTACAACTTGGCGCTCTCTCTCTCTCCCCCTCACACACACACTGCAAAAAGAGTACTCTTGCACTGCAAAATGTTACTGACTGAATACGTAATTTTGATAGGAAAGGCTGACACACTTTACATTATGTACAGTACTAATACATTACATCCATTACTAACACAAATTGGCTGCGAATAATGCCACATTCGAATAGAGAAGAACAAGAAGAAAAACATTTAATAAAGGGGATACCTGGTTGCTCTACTATTTCTTTGATGCTTTACTCTCTCACGTCGATGTAATTAACTTTTGTCGATTAATTTCACTTCACACACACACACACACACACACACACACACACACACACACACACACACACACACACACACACACACACACACACACACACACACACACACACACACACACACACACACACACACACACACCTCCGTGAGTTTATGACCCAATAACATAAGTTTCACTTCCTATATAACGACCCGGTCTCTTCATTAAAAACGTCTTCAAGGTCTTTTAATACCAGAGGTGATAAAATAACAGAAATCAGTAAAATGCAAATGCGATTCTGGATTATACTTTTTCGAAAATTGTGCAGTTAAGGGTCCAGAAAAAATATTCCCTCATTATCATTGGCTTATAGCCGTGCTTCCCTATTAACAGCATTTAGCATTTATTCAACCTCCAAATATCCTGAAAGTGTGCCAAATTCTCAACATCTATTTCTTCTTTTCCCTCCCCAAACTAGCTGTGTCTTTCTCTCTTATATTCCTTAAAGTCTGTGCATCAACAATCCAATCCGAAGTTTACTGAAAAGTCAGATACTTAAATCGGTAGAAAATCCCTATCGACTGTATTCACAAGTATGGGATGAAGGTCACTTTTCTAGGTACAGAAAAAAGGGAAAATGTATTAAAATATATTAAATGGCTAAATGTATTAAAAATACCTAAAAAAGTGTAACTCTGATAAACTTAGATGGCGTAGGAACGGCACTGAAATAACTAAACCCTTATGTTAGGAACTACAGACTTGCAGACCACAGGAAAACAAAAACTTGGAAAAGAAAGAGGTAGAAGATCGAGAGTTAAAATGGAAACGGGAAGCTACATGTTAAGTTGTGAGACTGTAGTTGACGTCTTGCTTTGTACTAAATACAGAACCACCATTGTCAAGCACACAAATTGTGGATAGAAGACGAATGCAATGACTAAACTGAGTGGTTGAAACTATCAAAAAACACAAACACAAAAGTAAAACATCGTAAAGCTTAATAAAGCGAGAATTAAAAAATCGTATCACGTTTTTGTCATCTTTGAAATAAATAAAGTGACAACACAGAAATGCATTAACAAACAGTTTAGGATTAAGGAAAGTTACATTTTTTTGTCTCTTATTTTCGTTAATACCGACTTATTCACGAAATGCAAAAGAACGATGTTTAGTGATAAAGCATGCAGATAGAGAATAAATAACGTTTTGCTTGTGGAGAAAAATTTTAATACACAGAGAAAAGATTTAAAAGCTCTAAATAACGACGAAAAACCAAAGAGCAAATATTATATTAAGTGGACAGTCAGTCAGTCTTAAAGCGGCTCTTGTCGGACCAGTTTTGTGTCTGTGAATATGTGCTCGCGCGTTAGTTCGCACACGTGTTATTTATGTGCTATAAAATGCGACGCCTATGTAACGCTTAAGCAAATATATTTAGGCTAAGATATCAGTGAAAATTTTTTTGTTTGGCCTCTCTAAAAAATCAATTTTCGTATGTTTTATGATATTTTTAAACTTTTGTGTCTTCAGAGCTGGTAATCACATAGACACGCACAAACTCGGGAACGATCTACATTCTTTATGTCTCAATTCCGGGATTTGCAGTTACCAATGTTCTACAGTCGCTAGTCCTCTTGCTACTCGCTCTAGGTTTAAAAATCCTTGCACCATAGATGGTCATCTGATTCAACAACCTTTGCTCCCTCTAGCAGTTTGACATTAAATATTATCCCCCACCCAATAATCCAGTATCTTCTCACATTATTCCTCTAACTCTATAATCTATTCTATTGTTCCTAATTAAGTCTTTTAGTCATCAGCTTTCTTTCTAATTAAGTGTTTCCATAATCTTATCTTCTCTGGTTGTTTTTCCTGACAAAACACTCCGACACTGTTCAATCAGTTCCTCCATAATATTCTTCATTTTCTTCTAGTTCGCATCTCAAAATCTTTACTTGTCCCTTGTCCCTCTTTCCCATGGTCTACGATTGAGTGTAACTCAAAACGATATTCTTCTGTGTTCCCATTTCAGAAGTTTATTATGATTATGATGATGATGATGATTATTATTGGCTGGGTTACAAGGTCGCATGCTTCGGGCACAGTCGACTAGTCCAATCATGGATGCACCACGTATGGGTGGCATCGTGGATGCACTCTTTCCGACCCACCCAGTAAATGTCCGTGAGCCGCGTCCCGTTGTAGAAGACGAAGTCCCGCTGTTTAGCGATGAAGAACTGAAGAAGGCCACAGGCTTGATGAAGAGTGGCAAAGCCCCAGGACCGGACGGTATTCCGTCAGAAGTTCCGAAGGTGACTGCTAGTTCATGACCACGGATACTTCTTAATATGCACAACAGCTGCCTCCTGAGGCGATACTTCCCCAAGCGGTGGAAGTGCAGAGGCTGGTGCTTGTCAGCAAAGGTAAGGGTGACCCGGGCAAGCGATCAGCGTACAGACCTTTGTGTATGCTGGATACTCCTGGAAAGTATCTGGAAAGGTTACTAAAGCCACGTCTGTTAGCATCTATTCAAAGCGGGGGAGACCTATCAAACAGACAGTATGGCTTTCGGAAAGGCCGATTAATTCTTGGAGCAGTGGAGGAGGTTGTAAGAACTTTCCACTCGGTCCAACAGGGGAATCATTACTCAAGAAATCTTGTTGGCGGCGCTGGATATTAAGAATGCTTTCAATTTTGCCAGCTGGAGCGACATGCTTAGGGCTCTGGAACACATCTTCCGGATCCCACAGTATCTCCTGCGAATAATAGAATGCTATCTAAGTGACAGGGAAATTATTTATGATACGACAGACGGACCTCGTAGGAAGAAGATCACCGCCGGGGCTGCCCAGGGGTCAATTTTGGGTCCTGACCTTTGGAACGTATCCTAAGACGGAATTCTACGGATGGAGAAGCCGCCAGACACTTTCCTGGTAGGTTACGCAGACGATATCGCGGTAGTGATTGTAGCACGAAACGCCGACGTTGCACAAAGAAGCCTGAATCAGGTAATGAGGCGAGTGGGCTCTTGGTTTGAAGAACACGGCTTGGATGTAGCCACCGATAAGACCGAAATAACACTGCTCACCTGGCGACGGGTTCCCACTATCATACTGCTGCAAGTGGGATCTGAGAGAGTATTTACAAAGAATGCTGTGAAATACCTAGGATGAAACTAGACTCAAAGCTCTCCTATTGGGAGCAAATAAAGTATGCAGTTGATGAGGCGGCTCACGTTACAGCCATGCTCAGCAGACTTATGCCAAACGTAGGAGCTCCCACTGCAAGCAAGAGGGGATTGTTGATGGCGGTCACAGAATCCATCTTTCTGTACGGTTGGGAAATCTGGGCCGATGCACCGAAGATGGAGAAGTACAGAAAACGCATGGCATCGGTACAGAGAAGAGGAGCCCTCAGAGTAGCGTCCTCTTACCCCACAGTGGCAGAGCCAGTAGTCCTGGTGATAGCGGGAGTGATTCCCATAGACCTGTGGGTCTAGAGCGGAAGCATTTATTCGAAAGAAGAAACGAAATTTGAAGGGATGCCACAAAGCATGAAGCCAGCGAACTCACTCTCCGGCGCTGGCAAGATCGTTGGGATAGAGAGGATAGAGGAAGATGGACCGCAAGGCTCATACTAAACTTGAAGGAATGGATCGACCGCCAACACGGTGAGGTCAATCTGACCCAGTTGCTCAGTGACCACGGGAATTTTAATGCCTACCTCCATAGAATGGGAAAGGTGCAAACCTCAGCATGCCAGTACGGAGACTCTTCCCATGAAGATGCCTCGCACACGTTTTTCAAGTGCTGCAGATACGCAAGAGAGAAGATGGTACTGGAAATGAAGCTCGGGGAGTTCACGCTCGAGAGCGTAGTTGGGCTTATGCTTCGTGGTTAGACGGAATGGGACCGCATCAATGCATTTATTCAGTGGAGTCTACTAGAAAAGAAAAGACAAGCCTAAATTGCACCCAACGGGCTGTAGAAGATGAGGAACAACTAGAAGGAGCCTGATAAGGCCGCAACAGGCTCCATCCTGAAGTAATACGCTAAATGGTTCCAGGATGGATATGAATGCCTGAATTAGATAGAGGTGGGGTTTTGAGTGAGTGAGAGTCCCACACACCAGAGGAACCACGGCCTACTCTGACGCTGCATAAATAATTTTTCCCCTCTATAAAAAAAAATATTATTATTATTATTATTATCAGAGATACTTTTAAGGCATCTCAAGTAGAATTTCTAAAATCCTTAGAATTACTCACTTCTTTCGGCTCACGTTTCACAATTTCTTCAACATAACCGACAATTAAGGACGGATCTCATGCTTAAAACACTGACAATAACATTTTTCCAAGACAGCACGAGTATGAGGTGAGAGTAAAATCCAATCAATGAAATGGAAAGATTATATTTATTGACTGTCTGTTATTCATTTCCCTCTTAGATCAATGCAATGTCGAAGACAATACCTTAAAATATTCCAGATGGTATCTTACTTACACAACTAAACAATCGATTACTAATTGTACTATTGGGAATCTGCGGTCCCTACTTCTATATGCGTTGGACCCTCGCTGTACGAACATTAGTTTACAAGAGTAAACGCTGTAAGCAGTCGATGGTGCACCGTTCTACGGCTGGACGGTGGTTCCATTATTTTAAATATCATCTTACACGAAAATTATGAAATGTTTAGTGACGTTCAGTCAATTAATTGAACATAATTTAAACTAACTGTATCGACATTTTGATAAAATTTATTGTCATTTCCAGGGCATTTGAACACGAGAAAATGACGACAATTTTGTCTTAACATAGATACTGATAAATTAAGTGGTGATCTATCTAGTTTACTGACCCTAAACTTTCCATGATACATTAAGGAATACATAATGAATATATAACTGACGACTACTCAGATGCCATACTGTTGTAGAGTGAAAAACTTAGAATATGGAATAAATAACCAATATGCATGGACTGACAACTTAAAAATGTTGTAACTAAAGCATGCGCTCTTAATTTCAGCGAAACCATTTAACAGTTCTGTCCCAATCGCGGAAACTCAGGAAGCTGAAACAAAATATCAGTGTTTTAGTGATGTACTCGAGCTGAAAATAGTGATGAGTTTGCGATTTAAAAATATATGTCTGGAAGGCTCTCTGTTTTTCATGACGATTTTGAATTATTTTTCACGATTGCTTTCAAATTTTATCTGGACTTATAGTAACTAGGAAAAGTGTATTTTCCTGGCTGGTATAGTAACAAGATGACAAGGCAAACATAAAAATATGGTCTCATTACTTAAAACTTACAACTTTACGTCCAGGAGCTCTTGCCGGTCTTGTGGGAATAATTCACTTTGTCGCCCCCATAATGTTAATTCTGGAGACAAACGAACAAATGGAACAGGCAAAAGATAAAGGTATAGAAAGGATAAAGTCCAGTCGTACAGATAGTATTGTGCTCCTGGTAGCCACGAAGGGCACATTGAGAGCAAATCTCGAATGTTACGAATCAAAAATCGAGGTAACAGACAAGCATGGCAGTAGGTGATACGAGTGGGGGCAGAAAGTGTCCGTTATCACTTTCTATCTGTTTAACGTACTGATGTTAATTCTACGTTAAACGATGAAATTTAAGAAACCATGACTGCAACTGGAACGCGCTCGAGTTGAGATTTTTGTGGAAGTTTGTGTCTCTGGTCTCCTGAAATTCGCTGTTCTAGCATCCGTCTATATCAGCCCCCCCTCTGTATCGTTCGTTTTCTCCCCTCTGTATGTCACAACACATCGTGTTTTTCAGTGTTCTATCTGAAGACGTACAACTAACAAATTCCTCAGACTGTTTTTTTCGGCTGTGCTTTCAACTTAGATTTCGTCATTATGCATATAACATATACTGCCTGATGGATATTCATTTCCGTTATTAGCAGAGTTTACACACACACACACAACCGATTGTTTAGAATCTGCTTACTTTAACGGCCATAACCTAAGTCACATCGTAATCAGGATGCCACGACGCGTACGGTTTCACAACAAGTGCACAGTACAGACGTATAATGAACAGTACTGTAAAACACGATGTTGTTGCAATGGAATCCAGAACAGTAACAGCGTTTCACACAATCAATGCGACAACGAACCACAATCACAATCACTAACCGTTAACTAACCGACGCGAGTTCATTAAATTCTTACGTGTCTGTAACAGCGCGACTCGCAGTAGTGTTACGTACGGTGTGAATTGAACAAACACCCGCCACACACCGTTTAAGGAAACCAAAGGTAACGTTATCTGTTAGTTTACGACCTGCGTCCTTTAACTACCGTTGTACACAACTGCTCACGCGAGAAGTTGCGACGTGCCATGCAATGTCCTTACTTTCTTCTTCCACCGTTCGTCATAGTTCACCATGTTGTATTTCTTCCGTAGAGAAGTGCAACGAGACATTGCGAATAATTGAGAGACCGGACTTACCCTTCACAAGAAAGAAAACTATTTGAAAATATATAAAAGAAAATTTTAAAAAATGTAAAATGTAGAATCAACAAACACTAATCAGATGTTTAATGTGAACAACTGAAATGTGTAGATATATGTGGTATGCCCTTTTCTTCTCTTCTATTGCTTTAGCAATTTCATTGTTCCACAGTCTCACAACCCTTCTACTCCGTATCGTTTTCTGTTTACCTATTGCCTCTTTTGCTGCTGCTTCTACACAACCTCTTCTATTCCTCTATTCGGTTTCTATGTTCTCGTCTGTTTCCACTTGCTGTAACTGCTGATTTAAACGATTGTGATACAAGTTTTTCATACTGTCATCCTGCAGTAGATATATTTTAAATGCTTCCTCATTCGACTTAATACGAAGTTTCTTTCTTTTCCAACAGGTGCATGATGAATCAAGGTGTCAGTTTGTAGGGAGCATTGAGAAATGAACATTGAAGACAACTTTCAGCCTATAAAATGCGAAAAGGCATGAATACAAATGAAAATGATACATAAAATTTAAATATCATTCCCGAATATAAATGGATAGATTATTATTAAGCTCTCTGGTCTAATGACAATGTGAACGCCGAGCATAGTAATATAGAAACCAATAACTCTGTTCTCTACGAGGGAGACTTAATAACAATTGACGAGCTTAAAGAAGCCCTTGGGAAAACTAAAAATCGAAAAGCAACAGGACAGGATGGATTGAATGCGGAATTGCTCAATTATGGTGGTATCTTGCTTACACTTAGATTATCACATTTCTGTTGGAGAATACAACATGTCCCAAAAGATTAGTTAACTAGTCGAGTGGTGTCTATTATTTTTAAGAAAGGAAAACAGAATGACTGTAATAATGATTCAACCAAAGGGAATAAGTTTGGTTGAATACTGAATACAAAATATGTGCGCAAGGATCATTAACCACCGTCTGCAGGCTATTTCCGAGCATCTTATTTTGGAGGAATAAAACGGCTTTAGGAAGACCAGATCTTGTAAGCAATGTTTTTATTATTACACAAATCATTGAGAAGCATCGTGAGTTCAATAAAGAAACGCATGTAGTTTTCGATGACTTTGATAGAGTAGATAGAAATTTGCTGTGCCAAATATTAGACAAACGGGGACACCCACAACTTATAAGAACTATACAAGGCCTATGTAACGGGACAAGTATAGCTGTTAAAAATAATTGTAGGGTATCTCAACAAATATCTGTCAATCAAGGTGTTACACAAGGGTGCAGTATACGACCAACTCTTTTTAACATTTATATTGACGGTCTGGTAAGGAAGTGGAAACATCAAGTGAACCCTGGTATTAAGTTATCACGAGATAGATATTTGAATGTGGTGTTGTTTGCCGATGACTTGCTTTTACTTCAAAATACAGAATCAGATTTGCAAAAATCTGTTTTAAGCTTATTTAAGGTTCATCAGATTTGCAAGCAATACAATATGAATATCTCCACTATGAAAATGGCATTTCGAGGCAAGGAACCAATAAGAACAAAAATAATGATTAATGGTCGAATTTTAGAACAGGTGAGCCATTTTAATTATTTGGGAAATGGTAATGGCTATGATAGAAATTATGATACTGATGATAAGTTAGATAAGTTCCAGATGATGTGTGGGACAATCAACCGTACGTTTAGAAACAAGGTACGGCGATAAAATTAAAGGTTTACAGAAAATTAAAATTCTGTAAATTTGCGGCAGTCCCTTACTGTCCTATGGGTGTGAATTATGGACAACAACCAAGAAACAAAGACAGTAAAATACAGGCCTCGGAAATGGCATTCTTAAGAAGAGTTAAAAGGTGTTCTAAACTTGACCGTATAAAGAATGAGGCCATAAAAGAAGGGTTACAGGTTTTTAATTTGAATGAAAAATTAAAAGATTACAAACAACGGTGGAAATAACACTTAGAAAGAATGTCAGATTCCAGGTTGGCCAAACAAGTCTGGAAATACAAACGTATAGGACAGAGGTGTGTGGGTAGACTCAGGAAGATACGGCTGTAGGACTTTGAAGGCGGAACAAGCACCACCTTGCCTATACCGTCTTGTGAAGATGATGAATTTTACAGTAAATAACTGTAAGACTTTAATGTAATATATTTTTCTAGATATCATTACACCTTGTTTGTTTTTACATTCTTGTTATCAACCTGTTTACCTCCCTTATCAACAAGAAATGTAAACAACACTGTTGTCACGAAGCAAAAAAGAAAAGGTTTAGCTGTGACACTAAGTCACCTCCATCTGTAAAGGATTACTAACATTTCTACTGAATGTAAGACGTTTTCACAACTATTAATTCGCTCGTGACACATATACTTTTCAAACAGTAATAATTTATCTAACTCTAATGTGTTCATTACTTTAAGGCATTTTCCTGTAAAATATTCTTCTTCTTAACTACGTTTTAAGCAATCCTGCGTGTTTATGATTTCTGACTTATCCGCACCCTACAATGACTTCTTCCTCTTTCGACTTTAAGCATATACCTACTTCCCGACTCTTACTGGTGTCAATTTTCTTCCGTTCTCCCAAGATACTTAGTACGTTTCACCTATATATAGTTAGCTTAATCTTTCTCCATTGAAAATGAATATTTTAAGGTATTTCCTTATTACGAAATTGTTAACGTGTTTCCCTCGTTATATTATTTTTGACTGCATTGTTTAACTCGCCTCAGAAACGTCATTTCTTGTGCCTCGATCCTTCCTTCTGTATCTTTATCGTAACCCAATGCGCTATAAAATTGTTCCTGTTCTTGTCTCGTCCTTCAAACATCGACTAACAGTCCAGAACTATGATTAAAATCCCATACTTTTTTGTTATAGACATTTAATGTAATCCAAAGCAATTTCACACATATACGTATTTAAAAGTGTTCTAAACGCTCTAGCAGGCCTACTCTATTTTCTAACGCAAACTTCGAATAAGTTCAGTTCAAAGTATATCATAATTTTCGTTGCGGAAATTTATATTTTCAAATTTAATTCCTCATTTACTTGTTATGAATATCTGTCATAACTTTCTGTAAACTGTTACTTTGGCACTTCCCGTAGTATATCTTAGCAACTGATATTGAAAAAAGAATGACTCATTTCCGTTTTTTATAACGAAAAGTGGGTACTGATATTAAAATTGTTATTTTCCAATGTACTAGTGAACTTATCTGATAATAATGGTACCGTAGATTTTGTATGATGTTATCCCCTGGAAACCCAGTTTCTTGCTGTTTCTTGGAAGCACCGATTTTTAAGCATTGGGAAACTAACTGCTTCACAGTTCAATGTAAAACGACAGCTAATTAGCAGGTTTTTATTTAAAAAAAAACCTATCGAACTGCAATATTTCTATGTATTTGCATATTATGAATTTGATTAACAACGAAATTGTTTAAAGGACACTGGAATTTTATGGAATTATTATGAGATGATCTCTTTAAATCTGTCACACATAAAGACGAAGAAAACGAAGTGTATTCAGTATTACACTTGTTGCTAGTTATACCGTCATTACTGATGCTAACCATACCATAACTTCGTAGAACAACGTTATGATGACAGACTTAATTTTTACACTCCACAGCTAGTAAAATCACAGAGTACCAGAACAAACAAATAAAATTGAAACCCTCACGGAGTTACCAAACTCGATTAAAAGAGTGGCATTGTAGATTAGTCACTGTCATAAAATGTTAGCCATGAAATGTGAATAATAGTTGACCACATTGTACCTGGAAAAATGAGAGAAAATACTATGGCATGAAGCTTTGCAAAATTACAATGGGAAAATAGCACTTGAGAATTAAACAAAATTCATTATTGTCTTACACGTTTCAAGAATTGATTCTTTCAGCTGTCCCCATTATAGGGTTCTCTACTTACTGCCTATTATGTGTTAAGTAAGAACAGATTTTAACGAAAACAGGCATTTTTCAAGGTTTTAGGCTTTTATCGTCACTTAAACAGGTTTTCTTTTCTAGTTATGGTTCAGGATGGGCTGAAAATCGAAAACATAAATTTAGTACGTTCGCATTTTTAGCAGATAAATACTCACATCGCATCTGTAAAATGCTTATACACAGTACAAACACAATATAGTAAGCCACAGCGAGGAGAAGAGAAAGAGGTGGTACGAGATACGAATCCCTTCTGGCCCGCAAACACACCAGAGTTACAGCAAACGGGGGGCGGAGATCAGGTACACATCTTTTGACGAATTTGAAGCTACGGGCATTCGCTTGTATAAACGACATGGACTGTGAGCTCGCATGTGTGTATGCATATGTACGCGCATGATGAGAGGCGTGACGTGTCTTATTTATTTACCGGTACGATTCCTTCTGCGAAAGAAACATACACGCACGGCCCTCTTCAGAAAAGAAAACAAAGAAACAGATGTTTATTAATTATTCACTGTTAAAACAAAATTCACTGATGCTGTTTTCGGGACCGGTATTTATTTCATCAACATAAAAAGCCGCGGCCGATTTTTTCAAACCACAAACAATATGGGAGGCGGAGAAGGCAGGACGCGTCATTGTTTCAATAAGCTGGGTCGGCTGTGTTTATATAATTAAAGAGTATAAACACGTCCATTTACATACCACACACATTCCTGGAACTACGCTTTTATTTTCATTTTTTTTGCAAGAAAAACGTCAACACCTGTTCGGAAAGGTCTAAGAAATAATAGAATGGCTTCGGCCTATGTCAATAAGTAATAATGCTATTCTTTCGTTTGTTTTTAAACAGGGCATGGCTACAATAATAAACAAACCGCCTAGGGCATCCATGCCCTATTCTAAATAAAATACTTACAATTGAAATCTTAATAGACCTTGTTGTACAATTTGTCTCAACGGTAAGTCAGTAGAGACTACATTATGTCCTGATAAGTATATATACTGACCTAATATCGATTGCTTGTAAAAACTTCCTATAGTATCTTTACAAATTTTAAGGTATCGTTCGATGACTTTTAACAACTTTTTTATTTTCAGAAGGCTGAAACACATGTAATACAATAAGTAAAAGTATGTTCCCAAATTTGTGGTCACAAATCTATATCCGAGTTACCTTGGGGGACATCATAAGTAGCTGTGTACAGTATTCAAACCTAAATAATTTCAGGCATACAATCTCACGCTCTAGAGAGAGCAACGCACAAAGGTGTATTGAATGGAAACGCTGATGTGGATTTCTAACATAAGTACAGACTGGTCTTGTTGTGTGAAGCAGATTTTGATAACAACTGTTAAAAAGTAAAAAAAAGCAAATGATTACAATTAACATCTTCAGTTTCCCAATCATATCCGGCTTTCCATAAATGTTAAATAGATTTTATTAATATACGGTAGTCGACATTTTTAATATACCATTCGATAACATATAACATTTCAGGCCTTTATAAAGTTATATGAATTTGTACAATAGAAAGTAAATGATTACAACTCAAATCTTCATTTTCCGAACGAATTTTTCTTGTGATGTGATGCATGTATCTCCGTATTGTGATGGGGTAATGCGGTAAAACGAGTTACACTTACATAACTTAATCTCATTACCCAATCGTTAATAGATCTAGATAAAGTTGCTAACAAAACGCTACTCCACACCACGAGACTTAACATTTACTTATGAAATGAGTTGAACCCATAAATTTAGTCGCCTACTACACTACAACATTGGCACACTCCTTAGCGAATACCCTTCATATGATCGACAACTTCCGTTATAGGGAAATGTATACTGAGAATGGCTGCAGTTTGCAAATAGCGTCTTGTCTTGCTGATGTATCTAAGAGTGTTTTATGTCAGCATTTACTTATTACTTTTCTAAATAAAGGAAAATATTTGGATTAAGAAAATGTACATTATTATTATTATTTTGTATATTATTAATCTAGCCTCCAGGTGGTCTAGTGGCTAACGCGGGCGATTGATGCGCTCGTGGTCCCGGGTTCAATTCACGGCGGAGGTTCCGTACGGCGTGCACTCAGCGTCGTGAGGCAAACTGAGTAGGCGTTGAGATAACAGTGCCGCCTCCTGGCTGTGAATACCACAACTAGCGGCTGGTGGCGCGTAGTACTAGGCATACACCGTCACACTAACACAAAAGCCGTGCGGTACGCCTTGGTCCTTAACGGACTGTTGAGCGGAGGCTTAATTTAATTTAATATTATTAATCTACAATTTCACTTATGAACTATAATAACACAAATGACCTTTGTTCGATAACTCAGAAGTTCGAACATTTCTCTCTAAAGCAGATGTTTCATATGAATTAATCAAGAGCATCACTGTTGGCGATAAACGTATACCAACATATAGTCGTATTTTTAATTATAACTGTCATTTATCTCATATGGGATGGTGGTAAGCTTGAAAGTACGTATTGTAAAATGTCAGTTGACGGTGAACCCATCTTATAAACTTCTACTTTGTATAACAAGTTTATAAGATTTATAAATGCCTGGAGTAATTTGCACAGAGTGCGACCGGAATCTACAACTACCATGTTATAGTGGTCCAACTATTACTGTCGTAACGACTCCTAAACTGGAACACGATCGGTCAATCGGTACTCGGTTACAACGTGCATTTATAAGACTAGTTATATTTTGCAGTCATTGTTTGTCATCTGTTATGTTCATAAACAAGATAAAAATCCAAAAACTGAATTTCATTGCAAATTTAATGAAGCCAAATATTTACGGCTCACACTTACATTCCAGTGACGAATCATAATTTAAGTACACCATAAATCGCAACTGATGTACATCCACTGAGTATTTCTAGTATACCTGTGGGACGACATACAGATTTCTGGAGAATTAAATCAGAATGATTACAATTAGGTATTCTACAAAACATCGAGGAGTATAGATGTTAACGGAAAGGCCGTAAGAGCTGGGTAACAGGAACATATTTTATAAAGAATCAGAACAGAAGCAGGAGGAACATCGTTAGATAAACACGCATAATGGAAGACTCTTAAGCTTATACTCTTATAATCTATGATAAAGAATAAAACAAGGAAGAGTAAAAATACATCTAAAAATGACACGAACCAGAATCATAAAAAATAATAACATACAAAGAAATTTCACTGATTACAAAAAGTTTTTGACAAAGTCAACACAAATCTTCGAAAAATTATTATTATCGGGGGGGGGGGGGGTTCAACAGAAAGCATACAATAATCAATATCTGCCCTTTAACAGAATGCTTAATACAAATATTTAAGCAACGCTAGTAACGTACTTTATTTAATCACTATTGTCGTCGTTGCCGTTCTGGATTTACATTTACGTGTATGTCTTGCATCCTGCCATCGTAACATCGGTCCTACCCCATTACATCATTTGTGAAGGGCATACATCATCACATATGTCAGCATCCTAACTAAAAAGTGTCAAAATTTATTCCGATTATTTATTTAAACGCAGTAGCGGCAAATCATATAAAGTAGTGGTTGCATTCATGAGCATTAAACAGTAAATAGAAATACATCGATTAAAGTACATACAGAGGAAGATCTAAAGCGGATAGGAGAAGTTTCCCAATCGCAATCACTAAAAATTATCCTCTAATAAAAATATAAAATTACTACATTTTCAAGCTTTACAAAAAAATTACGTAAACTTGATTAAAAACAAAACATTATTCCTTAAAAACTCCTCTCTCCATCTGCCTATGCTATTTACACATCTACAATGAAAATCTAGTTAAAACTGTAGACAATTCAGAAGAGACAAATAGGGCTAATATATTGGCCTAGAAGTAAAATATCATATACGTTTTACAAAATATCTTTAAAATATTAAATATTGAAAACTAACATCCCATAACGAATACAAAAATACCCATGAGGTGATTATCAGAAGACAAGTTGTGGCGGGAGAAGAGCGATACGTTCGCTTGCGGTGGCGGTGTGCAGTACTTGAGTGCATCACCAGCCTCTGTATTCAACCACTGATAATGTTATACCTACCAGAAAGCTTACGTTTATTGGTTGCATAGCTCAAACAACCACCCGTTTTCAAAACCGACTAACTTATCTGTGGATATACAGTCGCGCTTAGTCTGTCACCAAGATACACCGTTTCACGCCACATTAGACTTTATGTTCTTGACACTATTTCCCAGTGGTAGAAAAAATAGGTACTGTATAAGAAGATACCTAGCCCAAAAATATATACTGACAGTTAAACAAATTCTTGTAGCACTAACATGTTATAGTTCAAAATTTGGAGGTTGTACAAAATGCAACTTTAAGGCCGCCATCGATTGCGCCCGGTTTAATCCCTAACCCAAATATTTTTCACTTCACTGGACACACACACACATCCGTGCGCGTCTCTCTCTCTCACTCTCTCCCCCTCCCTCCCTTAGATATTCATCCACTTTCTTAAGCAAATGTAACACAGAGGAGAGAGTGTTGAGTGAACAGGACAAGAAATATTCTTAAGTGTCTAAATTTTACGTTTAGACGGCAAAGAAACCATAAGGCTGGAAATGGAGATGCAACAATAACACATGTACGGCAAAAATACACCTTAAGACGCGAAAGCAGTGATCCTCGTGTATCATGAATCCACAACCGTGATCCGAGTGAACATCTACGCTGAAGAAATATTTCTAACAGTGTAAAGAGGAAATCGAATCTAAGAGCATGTTTAGAATCGATACAGAGACGAACACATACTTCCAGTAGAAATAAAAGAATGAAAGTCAAGTAAAAAAAAAAAACAATACGAAATGAATAAAAATACAAAACTAATACGAACCAATACAAAATAAAAATAATTAAAAAATGTTTTCAGTCATGAACAATTCAATACTGTTAACTCAGCATAAGGGAATTTGTGAAGGTTTTAAACCCACTTCCGAAATTTCCGATAGGCGCCGTCCACGGTGCGGGGTGAACACACTTCTAATTTAGCGGGTGTGGCTAAAGTTCTACCAGGGACTTTGTACTGTGGAGTACAGCATAGTCCACTACCCAGGGATATGGGTCCCTAGAATTATATTCACAAGACAACAAACAAGGTTTTTAGGATGACGCCCCGTTTATTTCGTCTCTTCTGATACTTATTCGGTTTTTCCAAAGACGTTTCAGGTTCGTTCAATTGATGCGTAAAAAATCTAGGCAAAATTATGTATTATATTATGTTGTATTGTATTTACATTTTTACACATGCAACCAACAAATGTTGGCTGCAGAGCACATCGTAACTTAAAGAAAATATTATACAAGTAATACAGTTTAACAACTCGGAGCGTGAGCAAATGTGCGCGAACGTATGGATGTGTGGAGGTTTGCGGAGAATTAACCGTCAGCGCAGTTTAAAGCATCATTAATGGCTGCAAGCTTCAGTTCATTACCACGAGAATTAAATTCAGTTTATTACTACAACAGTTAAGTAGCACGTAAATTTATTAAAATTTGCCATCGGTGATGGACGTTATTTCTTAAGTACAAAAAATCGGAATTTAACGAAAATTATTTTAATTAAAAATTCGGGTGTTTCTACTTCACTGACTAACCAAATTGTTTTCAGACATGTTTTTCAAAAACAGAAACAACAAAAACAATACCAAGCGATTAATATTTTATTAGTGATTACACGGACGAATTCTGGAGTAAACCGATAACTGTTTTCAACAGAGTATTTTGTTCTTTCTGTATATTTAGTGAAGATGACTCTTTGATCTGCGGGAAAAATGTAAATTTAAAATACTACGACAGAAGCTGATATTAGATGGTAGGTAAATAGAAAATGTTAGAGGCTTACCGGAAAATACTCATCAATGGCTGCTTGTTTTATAGAGCTGAAGTACGACCATGGCTTTATAGTTATTCTTGAGTTGAGAAATACATGTTGTACATTATCCCATTTGAAATTAGAATAGTGTATCAATCCGTACTTGGCGTTAGATCAAGCGAGCAATGCTCAATCCTCTGGTCTACAGTGGGTAAAACAGGCTTTCTAAAATGCTTACTTTAATGACATTAAAGTATCAGATTTCTTGCAAGAAACTCAGAAAATATGGGGCCAAAACAGAAATGGACATACTGTTTTAAATCATTAAGTTAGAGGAAAATATAGAGTGGTTAACAGTGCAATTGTCAAGCATAAGCTATGGTAGTCATTGGCACTCATTAACGGAATAGAACCATCGGACGAAAATTTGTGAACATCCATGGCGAGTATCAGACTAAAGGGTATGTTAATCCAAATCGGAATGTACTGTTTACTCCGAAAATCATTTAACATTAGGGCCTCCGAGTCACAAATGTACGACACAATTTTAAAAAAATTGTTAAAAGCTATGTGGTTCATCACGATATGACGAATTTTGTTCACAATACAAACTCGGTATTTTTTAATAATTTGATAAAATTAATATCTGTAACACCCGTTTAAAATTTTGGACCGCCTCGAAAACGTTTGTAAGCTAGGTTTGTAAAACAAACTTTACATACTGTTAAAAGTTGTGTATATTTGTGAAAAATATTAGATCTAGGCCTAAACGTATCTATGAAAACATACACAATCTTAAAACAATGTTATTGACAATTGAAAAATTATCTAATATTGAAATTCATTTAATAATAAACCTACTTAATACAAAATAGTGAGAGACTTCTGCAGATCACGGAGCTTACTAGTATAGTGTACAGGTAAGAAAACAAGGGAAGCGGGTAGGACATCTGTCTAGACTTAAGGGTGGTAGATGATTAATAAGGCAGAGACTACGAATTGAGGCAGACATATAGAGACTACGATGACTGCCTATTGCTCTGAAGAAGCGAAGATCTAGTTACGCACTATAATGTAGTCGATTAGTCAAGATTTGCTAAGTACAATACTTGCAGTCATTGGAGTCACCCCAGTTACCACACAGGGGCCTTGAGCAATGTCCCCCAATTACCTACAGCTAAAGAAGATTTGCCAAGATAAATATCTTCAGAGTGAACCTTTCAGAGGTGTTCGCTCATCAGTGGGCATACGAGTGCCCCGGTAATGATGATTATGATGATGGTGGTGGTGGTGCTATATGCCGCGAGTACGTATGCAGATCGTGCAGACAACAGTGCTGAACGATTCCCTTTGGCGTTACGAAAGCCACGTTCGACGTTTCTTGTCTATCCTCCTATGCTTAACGTCTTTCTAAAATTAGCCAAGACTGAAACAGTGGGAAGGGGAGAAAACTCGAGTCAAAGTCAGAGAATCTATGTGAAGTGAGATCGTACCAGTGAAAATTACAACTAATCGTTGAGTACTTCCGTTTCTCGTTATATTGTTTGTCGGTTTCAAAGAGAAGAAAAGGAAAAAAGAAAGATGATTATAAAATACACCTTCCGGGCGGCAAGCACACCGCGGAACCATACCGTGCCGACTAATTGCCCAGCTTTACATAATTACACAAGCAAAGAGTGAACACAATTCAACGCTGCACAGTAACGAGAACATCCATGTGCAGCTGTGGGTGGGCACTGACTTGAAAAAGATTTCTGTTTTTTTTCTTCTCTGTAAACGATTAAGCTTCTACTACATTCTTGGACTGATTCGTGTATTTCATCAAGACTAACGTGTTATAATTACAACAATTTTACGTTACGTTGGTCATCTTAATTCACTCCCAAGCACAACACATACCGATACTTCTTGAGTCCTTTCTTCTTCACACATTTCTTACGACTTATATTTTTTAAGGTTTCACACTTCTGTTTGGGCAAAGACAGCAACATATTTCACTATATGGGAAAATGTACCAAAACGTGTCTTTTCTTTTGTGAAATAGAAGAAAACGTTTTCCTGTCCTGTTTACCGTGCCAGAAAAAATACGTAGTTTCCATTTACTACAGAAAAAAAAACGGTTGTCTTTGTTAGACTACGATGTTAATTACTACTGGCATATGTTTATGGTATTATTTCTTAACTTTTCAATATTACTTCTTATATCTATGCACTTCCTACACACTATATTGTTATACAGAATACAATCTAGTTTTATATCAGCCATACCTCTTGCCTTTCAGCTAACCGTTTTTAACATGTGAAGTTTTCTTATTAGACTATACTTTTTATAGGATTTGCCGTCAGTGTAACCCCCGTAAAGACAATAACTACCGGTGTTATGGGATATCGTTAGGTTAGGCTCTTACGGTGATTTGCTTTGTAGGTACTCTGTTACCGGTATTCTTTCTTTGGTTTTATGGTTCTGAAACATTTAGTACTTTACCACCCCATTCCGTACACAAATTATGAACAAAATATTAATAGACAGTATAACGTTCATGAATATAAGGTATCGTAGGCTATTATTTATGATTACTTGGAGAACTCACTCTTTTCAAAAAATAATAAAAATATCCTATCACTTATAGCTTACACTACATTTTTTTCTCTTTCTATTCTTCTGCATAACCTTAATAGGACTTATATAGTCTATACCACTCGTATTACGGTTTCAAAAGTATCCTAATAAGGTTGAGTATCTTTTGTTTCCGGAATATATAGCAAATATTTGTATTTTGATTATTAGTACCAGAGGTGAATTGGCGGAGGTTCAACGAAACCCCGTTTCTATAACATTAAGACATTTGAAATAAAATATTTAAAACGTTCTGTTGAAAATCGACTACATCTGTCGACTCTGCTAACACAAACACAATATTTACTTTTCTGTTTTCCCAACCGAAAAATCTACATAAAATCCCCAACAGCCGAATACCAAGATTTAAATAATAGTTAGTATGCTCTTGAACTGTAAAACTCGCACACTATTGTGAACGAAATAGGGCTAAATTTATTGAACGAAATCAAAAGTACCGTATATTCAAAATTTGTATTGTTGTGGGTAAAGTTATGTTTCTTAGCGTAAGCCGAGAAACTACGAGTAGATGATCATACATCGTTTCTAATATTTTATTTTATGTTTTTTACTTCTGTATTTAATGTTTTTATGTCATACTGTATACATATTTAAATGAATAAGTTATAAGTAATATGCTAAGTATTAAAGTTAATTACTCTATGTACAAAACAAAAATCGTTCGGTCTTGTAAAGGACTGGAGTCATCTGGTTTCTGGACCGTAACCGCATCCTGGTACCAGGTATTAATTCTGTCAATTTGTTGGAGATCCCGAGTTCGTATTCTGAATAAAATCCCTCACAATTCAGATTTTTAAATAAGTTTTTTATAAATTTTGGCTCGTGGTTCCCTTGCCCCTAAAGTTAAAAAATGTAAAGTAAACACTACATTCGGATTTGGGTTAAATTTCCCTTTAGTCTAATATTCGGCATGGATTTCTACAATTTTTTAAAACTCTTCATTCACTTTTTGGGCTCTGCTGTAGCACATTTATTAAATTACCATAACTTAACACAATATTCACAGTTTTGTTCAGATTCTCTTTAATTTAATACCCCACCTGATTTTTGCGATTTTACAGACTTTTGAAGCTTACATTTTTGTGCTTCCACCTCCTGTTTTTGAGGGGGATCAATATCAAAACCCAACAGGCGCCTGTGGCTTACAAATAAGACACACATGCTAATATTGTTCAAAGGGTTTCACGGCCGGTGTCAGTTGTATTAGAAGTACGTACCGGGGATGTTTGGCCGTGGTCCAGAGTTTACAAAGAAGCCATACTTTGGTTTGTTTTTAAACCCTGGACCATGGCCAAAGACCCCGGTACATACTTCTGATACAATACACATGATAAGTTCGACGAAAGTCGGTTGATGCATTCAAAAATTATTGTGAGACATCCCCCAAAACAGATTTACAGGCAGACAAATATTAAAACGGTCGACACTAAGCTGGAAACTCGCTTCTCAAGTAATTATTATAGTTAATTATTGAAATAACGACATAAATATAACTTTTAAAGTTAATCTTGCTTTTATTTTTACATTTCTAGATTTTTACAAAAAATGTAATTTATTGTTTCTATGAATAACACAATGAAGTTATTATGTATCTGTAGATGAAAGTCCTTATACGCTATTAAACAATGATAGTTTGTTCAAAACGAGTATCACATAACTTCCTCAGAATAAAATCCTGGGTCCGTCGTTGCCAAAATATATTGTCAAGATATTCACTTTAGTTTTTACTTGTAGCTTGATTATTCATTCATTCCTGCATTCTTCTGATGTAAAATTGCATAGAAAATGCCTATCATGTTTTTGGCCGGCCATTCGGCCAGAGCAATCAATACCTTCGCTTAGTATGAACAGTTATCTACGCTAGACACCACGGAGACTTTAGACCTTGAAACCACATTGCCATGATGGACAAAACCAACCAGTCTTTACGGCAGCAACCGGCACGTTTTGTTGGAATAACCATTTTTGAAAGACGTTTACTGGCTTTTGCTGCGATTAATGCATGAGCTCTCACGCTTGGTTGGTATGGGCGCTATTACATATTTCATACCACGGTGTTTAACTCAGACTTAGGCCTACTATTTTGGACACGTTTTCCACACTTTGTGAGCTACAGGGCATAATGAAAGATGTTAATATTTACAAGGTCGCTGACGCCTGTTACGAATAACTTTTTTCTTTCTTTAAAAGCTCATCTTATAAAATGACTGATGAATGAAGTTTTATTAACAAACACGAGTCTCCGTTAGTTCCCAAATCGTAAGTCAGCATCTACCTGAACAATGTCTGCGATTCCCATTGAAAATGCTTGTGTACCCAATAAAAGAAAAAAAGAGAAGATCGCTGCTTCGTGACTGCCGGACAGTAGAAACAACGTATTCCGTTTTCTTTCTTTCAGCCTCAATTAGATACAGGACAAACGACATGAACTGTTACGTAAAGCAGGAACAGATAAAGAGAGAGAGGTATGCCTAAATTGCCGCCAACTGAGACTACAAAATAAACATGTAAATAGTTCGGCAGAATTGAATTGAATGCTATGCCAACTCCACGACGTACATGGAATGAATGTATTATATTGAGTGTGTGCAAGTGAATACGTAGTAGAGTTGTAATGCATGCGTTGCTTCGCGCGCGAACTCTTGTATTTCTCTCTTTATTCGTATGTTAAAGCACCTGATAAAATAGTTTTCTCAGAAATAACACATTTTTTTTATATTCGTTCTCCCGATAGTTGTTCTATTGGATGGACAACGAGAAGAAAAATCGACACAGACATCATAAAAAGGATATCCTAAAGAGGGTGCGTGCGTGCGTGCGTGCGTGCGTGCGTGCGTGCGTGCGTGTGTGAGAGAGAGAGAGAGAGAGAGAGAGAGAGAGAGAGAGAGAGAGAGAGAGAGAGAGAGAGAGAGAGAGAGAGAGAGAGAGAGAGAGAGAGAGAAGGGAGAGACAGACAGACAGAGTCTGAGTTGAAGGAGGTTGCAAGACGTTTCCTAATGCATACGCATAGAAATGTGTAATTACCTTACACTCACATATATATATCCCTTATACATAAATATATATTACCCATAACTATGCCTGCACCTGTTGTTATTCGCAGGGACGACCAAGCTAGAGTAGAAAACAAACAGAAAATGAGAAAACTTTAACAAACGGAAACCAATAACTACAACAAGAACCACTGAAGCAACTACGTTGTTGCTTGGTCGGTCCTTTCCTTCTCTCCTTCTCATCCAAATTACAGGTTGTCATCGGTGCTGACATCGAAATGTACCTATAACAGCACAGACACCAAGAACGCCAACCAACAAACAACATAGTTCCCAGAGATGTAGTTTCCATTTCATCTCTCTCTCTCTCTCTCTCACCCTCTCTCTCTCTCTCGCTCTCTCTCTATCATCTGCCTCCCTCCCTGCCTGTCTGTGCGTTAATGGCCATACTAACGATGAGATAATTGCTTCTTGTACACTTGTTCGTTTCCATTAAGTAAGCACACAGCACATACTCACATGGACTATAGTTTACGTGCATATATATACATATATTTGCAAGTTAAAGTAATTCCGCCGACCAACTCACAAATATATACAGTATATTCAAGAGAGTATATACAAATAAAGGTTTCAACGTAGCTCACTCAATTAAAGCTGAGTGATGTGGGCGCTTCGTCTCATTTAACAAGGAGAACAGCGCAAGGAAAACTGTTCTCTCAACAAGGCGAATTAATATTACTGATGGTAGAGGGCTGATAAGATACATTCACAGTGACTGTGAAACAGCTCTAGTGATTGTGCACCAAATATCTAACAGGCTATCAGGTCCGGGAAACACAATCTTATAATTTTGATAAGAATTATTGTGGACGCGAAAAGGCAGTAACTAAAGCAGTATTTAAAATATCTTTATATTATAAAGTATATTAAGTATGTAAATAATCAAACGGTAATGTCTACGCGAAACGTTAAAATATAGGAATCTTTAACTTGTGTACAGCCATAAAAATAAAAAGTGACTCGTTCAAGGCTTCAAATATTAACACGTAAACTTCACACAGGAAGACAAAAGAAGAGTCATTTAATAGGCCTACATAAAATGAAGGGAGAGTTGTAACATATCTACGGCGTAACCTGGATGATACAATAATCCATAGTAAGTTAAAGTATATGACACACATAAGACAAAGAAGGGCTAAACGTAAACTTAAACTGTTAAAAACTCTTCTGGCTGACTGGACGAAAATCTCGAGTACCAATGATAACGAACTACTGTACTAATCACAATGATGGAATAGTCGCTTGGCACTTTGTAAAACATGTTAATAATATTTATAATAATAATAATAATAACTTTTTTTACAGCCTAAAGAGTATAGGAGTTTGGCAGGGTAGGATGGCATAAATATGTGCCGTTCGCTATACAAGACCAGCATTACGGTTCAGCCATCCAGGATTCTATCTCATTCCCATAGGCAGTCAACCTGGAGGCTGGATTGATTTTATGAAGCGCCCAGGAAAAGAACACGGGACCTCAAGATTAGTACCAGGTGCTATAATCACTGGTCTACAAACTCCCACTAATAATATTTAAATGTAATAAATAAATCGACAGCTTAGTCTACATAAGTTGTTTGATATTGAGCCGGTCTAAATGATGACAATAATAGACGAGTAAAAACAACTTCTCGTCTAAACACCTTCAACCATTTTGTTGAGTGAATATTAATGCAAAATTAATGCTAAATAGAAGCCGTCTCATATTAACTGTTACATAGCAAAGTTTCTTTATTTCCAATTATAAATATAATAGCGTGTAAACATTTTAACATGATAAACATGGGACTATAGTCACGATGATGTTGGTAATTGAAAAGTGGTTCTTAAGTCAAGTATTCAATCTGATTTTTGACAGAAAGCGGCACTCGAAAGAGGTTATCGTTTTACGTACATACCTTTTAGCTGTTTTTAAATCGAACTATTGTTTTTGTTTCTTATCCATTATGATACTACTCTTATGCACTGTTGTGTAGTAGTATTAGCTCAGAGTATTGTGTTATATTCTGTACTATTGTGTCAAGAGTATATTGCTCTGACTGGTGCGGTGAAATATATGTTTATAATTGGATTAAAATTATTTTGTCAATTTATATTGACTACTTTCTTTACTCATTAGTCATCGTAACCGTTTAATTTCTTTTTTTTTGTAATGTTTTCAAATATCGAATGAAACCTTAGGCAGAGGTCTACTCTCATTATTTACAATTATTACACTCTTCACAACGTTTGAGTATTACGTGAATATACAATGAGAATATAAATAACGTAATTTGAGGAAGCTATAGCCTCCGACTTTACAGTCTTAGGAAGTTGTCCGCATAATCTATACGCAGGCCACAAATTCGGATGTGTGTTGGCAGGCTATATGAAAACGATACGTCCTGAATGGATTCGAATACAACTCTAGGAAACAAAATAGGCTGATCACTGTTGTCATGTATCCATATTTAAGTTAAATTCCCACCCCCTGTCTCGCTCTCACTCCCTCTCTTCCTGGCGCTACACTTTGAGCGTTAGCTTCCTCCTTTGTGATCTGTCGCCAAGGGTCTTTCTGGTTCATATTTCTGTACATAAGCAATATTTGATTGTAAATACTGGTGGCTCTTCGTATATCTCGTGATGTTTGAATTCCTATTCTTCTTCATGGTGTAGACCTTAGAGTGCGTGGCGCACTCAGTGATCTGACTGACCGATCTGAAGTTTGAATTAATATGACCAAATATATAATATTCAAGTGACAATATGCTGTATGCTTCAACAGGCTATACGTTTTCTTATTTACAACCCAACGTCTCTTCAATTAATATGTGGAACGACTCTTCAAGAAAGTGCCGCCACATACACAATGAAAAACTAAATCTGATTCTAAAATTTAACTTAACTAAGATCCTAGTGAAACGTACTGCGATATACAAGGTCTTAAAATATTATGATTTTATTTGGTATTCTGTCGCGTGTTGTTGATCGGCATTTGACAAGCGGTTCGTGTTTACCTTGTATGGTTCTGATAACAAGCACACTGTAACCGCCACGCTCGTCACACACACACACACACACACAACCAACGAACAAGCTTTTTAATGGTTTTATATAAAATCGTAGAATTCTATTTACCTTCATGTTTCACTCTTTGTTGTCGTTTCCGGTAATTCGCAACGTACACAGAATAAACAACAACGACCTTGACTGTTCGTATTCATCGTTACCAGTTTCCTTTATTCTTTTATCTCTCTCTATAACACACACACATACACACACACTATAAACAAAGACTCTAATCACCTGAAGAAGAGTAAGAATAAGAATAAAAAAAAGAAGAATTAATCCAATAAACCGACAAGACGAAGTTCACTTGATTTAAACTGTTGATTACCATTGGAATATGGATAACAATCGTATTCAAATCATAATAACGATCGTATTGGAAATACCGCTCTCCAGTAATGCTGATTAAAATGGAATCATAATTAAAAAATAAATAGGATAGGGTCTAAAACTTACGTACCAATAATCAAAAAATTATGGAAAGCGGACGCAGAAAAAATAGGCCATAAAATAACGTTACGTTGGATTTTGTTATGTAGGCTACTTTATATACTTTAAATGTGTATACACGGGCTTTTTTAACTTTACTAATCTTACGTTTATCTTTAAAAAAAGTATTTTGTGCATTCAAAAGGTTACACTCTTTTATAAAGATGTTCTCAAGTTGTCCCATAAACGTATTTTTCCATTGTGCTTTCTTCCGGCAGCATGTCTGTTTTTGTAAAAAAAAAAAACATGATGACGTATCACACTGCCTAAAAAAATCATACAGACAGAACAGAATTAAAGAAAAGTTTTTCGTATGGAACTGTGAAACAATAAACATGATATGACGTACCAATAAAAAATTTCGTAAGTAGCTGTCTTATAAAATTTTGTACTAGCTAAAATTTACCAGAAACTTTCAACGAAAGGAGAATTCTGATAAGGATCCTTCATTATGTATAATCTTTATGAATGAAATAGTCGAAAGCTGTTATGTAAACGCACTAACTTTAAAATACGGCATTCAAAGATGAAAAGCGTAAACATCACGGACAGGTAGGTAATATGTAGTGTGGCGGCGGCTGATTTGAGAAAGAGTTAAAAGACAATTTAGATACCTATACGGATTACCTTACTTGAAAAACAAATGGAAGCTATGAAAATTAAAACTGAAAATACACTATTAGAGCTAGTGAGAACGTTTTGTTGTCAGAGAATAGCAACAGCCGAAGAAGGAACTCAAGAAACTGAGGTCAAAAAGTGAAATATATTAAAATTGTAGTTTTGCCAAGTTCACGAATAAACAGAAAACGATGATGAAGTATTTGCAGACATATATTTAGACTTTTGGATGCGAGTCACGGATACGGAGTGATAAACAGAAGAGTAAGATACCTGAGTGAAGACAGTAAACGGTAGAGATGAAATACTTGAGAAGGGTCATATTATATACAAGGAGAGATAGATTTAGAAATATAGATATTATAAGAAACACAGCGTACGCTTGAACTTAAAGAAGGAAGACAGTACAGTTGGTAGGGACGTCTACAACGTATGCCAGTGAATTACATTCAGGAGGCAAGAACGGAAAAATAAGAAAACGTTGAGCCTCAGACAAACCTCGGAAACAGTATCAAAATACTAGAAACATAGGGATAAGAGAGGTCACAATAAAAAATTAGCAAAGAACAAGAAAGAATGGTAGAAATTTGTACAAAAATAAAATTTACATACACGCACAAAATTTAATGTGTGTTAGATACAGTGTATAAACTTGTGTTAATCATTTCGATCAATCCTAGTTTCTTTTAAAATGAGATCGGGTAAACTGTATTAATAAGCTGAACATACATTTAGTGTTGTTTCTCACAATAATTTAATGTCTCTTTATAACTTGGTATATTTTCTTTATAAGGTTAATAATTAACAGTTATCTGATATTAATTTGACGGCACTCCTCCAGAAATAAAACTCAGTACGCATTTCTAAATTTACGAATTTACCTACTTTCCTGAAACAAAAATAACAAATCAGCTAATCGATTTTTACACTGATTCACAAGTTTCGATTAGAAAGTGTTTCACTTCAGAGGAAAGTTCCTCTGACAACTTCAGGACAAACACGTCTCGTATCCTCACAATCTACCTTGCACCCTATAGAAATAATGATGTAGGAGAACTAGCGATGATGTAAGCTGTCTTTACGAAGAAATCGTCGGTGTGCTAGTCAACAAGTATGTATTGCGCATGAGCGAGCACGATCACGTACGCGCGCGCACACACAGCCATCATAAATTACATGTGAGCGTTTCCCTTCAAAAAGGTTTGTAGTTAAAATTGCATGCAAAATGTGGATGCGCGCGATAGATCAGAGTGAGCGAACGCTGAAAGAACGGAAAACAAAATCAGAGGTACTTGCCGCGCATATAGGCTTTATTTGCCGCGGCCTAATAACAGACTAGGAGCTCGCTAATAAATCCTCGGCGATATAGTAGGCCCCACCTCACCATTTGCATTACAGACTGCGTATATGTATGTGTATAAGTGTGGCGTTCTCAGCCTTCAGACTGATATACACACTGCAAATATTAACACCGACCGAAAAGTTTCACATCAATTTTATTTTAGCCTTCTTTTTTTATTACTGCCAAAGACATAGCAGCAGTTAATAATTACTTTCATATAATGTATTTGAAATCCAGAACTCGGGATAAACCCGATGAACGGTTTTGTTACATGCTGTTGTAACTGACCAAAATTCATCAATGACCCGTGGTATTGTCACACAAATAAAAATTTATGCGTGCGCGTATTCTCAGAATCCTCATTCTTACAGCATCGACCTCCTCTCACGAATTATATAAAGTTCTACATTTCGTCTGTATTATTTGGCTTGATTTTTTATTTCTTTAAATCATTCTTAAATACGTCTTTAATTTGTTTGTTACGGAGTCTGTCTGTTCGTATAAGTGAATAATGATAAACATGAAAATAAGAACTGTTGTGTTGTCTCAACGTCACAGTTAGCATAACATAATGATGTATTGTTCTAATTACTCGATTTTTGACCTCTTAACGCTATATTAATAACGTGACAGGTTTAACTAATGTCTCGGAAAATAACTTTCTGTTGTTTAATGAGTAGTCATCAACTTGGAATTTGTAATAACTTTTCTTTTAAGAACTATCACTCAAACTACAGAAATTCTGACTCTTGGTTTGGAACCCAGGCACGGACATAATTGATGTTCAAGAAATGAAAACTTCACTCTGTATTACAAGAAACAATGAAGATACTAGCATATTACCTAATTTCGTCTCTGGCAAACTGAAGGTTACAGTAACAGATTTCTAGACAATCGGAATCAGATTGTGCGAAACTTCCTCCGCCTTCAGTCCAATATACTCTCGTATGCATCCGCCACATTACTGGCATTTTGGGTCTGTCTTTTTCTCTTAGCGTCAACTACAATTCTCATTTTCTTCAACATATGTTCCTCTTCTCTTCTTTCATTACCCACCACCAATTGCCCAACAATAATCTGGTCCAAAACATTACCAACCAACGGTTGCATAAGACGGGCAGACCCATTACCCGTGAAGGTTCTGTCTACCGAGCTTCAGACTGGCTCCTACCACGGTGACCATGATAAAAAGCGTTTTTGGGTTAGTGTGGAAGCTGGCCAGTCGTACACGAAATATTTATGGTCCTCTTTTCTGCTAATAAATCTCAATTTCTCTTCCTATGCTACAAATATATATCAAAAGACCATCTGAGAATGCTCAACCAAACGTTTTTGCAATATGCAATCCAACATTCAGTGCCATCATCATATTTATACATACTATCTGTTTATATAATTACGTCCTTCAGCTGTTTATGGGTTTATATTTCCTAAAATATATGTCACGTCGCACGACCACACTAGTTTTTTATCGTAGATTCTATTTGTAAACAGATAATGAAAAAAACGTTTTACGAAACTAGTTTCAACAATAAAGATATTTTATGGCACGAGAAACGTTAGTCAATTTGTTTGCAAAATTACTTCAACAACCGTGTGTTTTATTAAGACGCATAGAGCACCAACAGAGTGGTTCAAGCACTCGTTAGAAAGTTGACGCCTGTTCAGAGGAAATTATTAAAGACTGGATTTTTGGTTTGGGAAATACGTATTATAACCAACAACTAATATCAGACGTTACTGGAAAATGATGTAAGCCTAATTAGTGGACGTAACAACAATGAAAACTACAGAAACAATTGTTTGATAAATAAAGGCGTAAACTTGAAGACTGTGATTGCGTGTCTTAAGTTAAGGATAAGTACTGCTGTCACATGTATCACAAGATCTAAATTTTTGTAGACTTTATTTACTGAGTTATTGCACATAGGCCTATATATATATATATATATATATATATATCGTTTGATAAATAAAGGCGTAAACTTGAAGACCGTGATTGCGTGTCTTAAGTTAAGGATAAGTACTGTTGTCACATGTATCACAAGATCTAAATTTTTGTAGACTTTATTTACTGAGTTATTGCACACAGGCCTATATATATTGTAACGTACCAAAATAGGAGTTACATAAAAAAAAGGTCTAATACGTCAAATAGAAGAATAACATGAACATGTTTCATCAAGCATAGAAGAAGGAACAGGAGAATAAAAATAAAATGTGTATCTACGAATAAATAATATTGAAACAACCCAACGAAGAAGAAGGAAGAGTAATAAGGATATCATCGAGTATAAAAAAGAAAGAGAAAATACCATGAGTCAATATAATACGTTAGCATCCAGGCCCAATAGATCAAAATAGTGAGGGGATATGCCGAAAATGATTATCATCGTAAGAAGGAGACGAATCAAATACAATCACCATAGTGAAAAAACAAACTAATTTGTTATAAGAATGAAATAAATATAGGACAATGACTATCATAATAATGAATGAAAATGTGGAAGAATATGAATATATTCAGTGAACATGAATTATTACAAATAATGTGTAACCAAGAAAACCACCAAAAGTGACAAACAACTAACCAGAAGAAGAGGAAGAAATGTACCATGAAGAATGAAGATTATGTATGACCAGTACAAGACATATGGAAAGCATCAAAATCAATGTAGTGACCAGAATAAGTGTAATGATTATTGGACTATCAATAATAAAGAAACCAAGTGTTGAGCATCAATAAGTGATCACAAACAATGACAGTGAATACCTAGTATAAGTGTAACAACATATGATATAATAACATTTTACCCCAAGTAAACAGCACCAACAATATCAGCGAAAGTGTTTATAACGGAGGGAAGTGAATGACCATTTGTAAGTGAAAGAATCAACGATTAACAAGTGAAATGCACAAACAATTAGTGTACCAAGTTTAATCCAAGATTGTAAAACCACAGATATAATCAATAATACCACCAAATATATAATACAGAAAAGTGAATTAATTGTTCATAGAGATCAATAATAAAAGCTTTATAATCCTTGATATGAAATGTGCCTGAATGTCATGGCAACACAGGACAAAATGTAGATGAATGTCAAGACAAATAGTAGTAAATAAACTAATTTGTTGAGTATAAACAAGTCAATGTACCAAAGCCTAGATACAATCCACCAAAATATGTAACATAATTAGACTAAGAAACCCAGTATTATTGTTTCAACAGATAGTGTAAAAATGCGTACAAAATGTGTAAAACATAATAATAAACCATTGTAGTAACATGCCATAATGAAATGACAGTAGTTGAGATGAATACTGTAAAAAACTATGAAGCACATTGTTGTCAAACAAATGACACATAACCTCACATGAATTGGACCTACAACATAAAATCATATACATTAATTAAACAAAGTAATTATCCATCATTGTTTCAAATAGAGACTAAATAAGAATAAAAATACAAAACAATGAATACCATATGAACTGAAGGACAAAACAAATGAATCAGATTAAGTACAATAACAATAAACCAAATAGACAGAACCCCAATGTGACGAGAGAGTTAGTCAAAAAACATTATCAAAACTTATAAAGAGAATGTAAGAAATGTTACCAGTAGTTAGAGAAATGTTCAATACTACTATGAGAACACCTCACAAATATTATACTAGTAATTTAATAATTGAAATTTAATAAACTAACTAACTGCAATCATAGAACTAGGTGTAAATAACCACCATACAATAACTTAGAGAGATTTCAGATAACAAAAAGTTAGTGAATACACTAAACTAACCATGTACAACAATTGTACACAATTTTAATTGTTAACAATATATCCAATGTGTAGTAAAATAACTAAATAAGAGTGACAAAATGGCGAGATGAGAGCATAATGTATTTTGAACCATACTATATATGTAAACAAAATAGCATTTTACCAAAATAAAGTATGTACAAATGTATATAAACAAAAATACAAAATGTGTATGTATTTATGTATGTATAAATGTATATGTAGGTGTGTAGTACCTATTAATGTTATAATACAAAAAATATGTAGTAGAATAAGGGATAATAGCGATATAAGTAAATGTAAACAATCGGACATAGTTGGCTTATACGCCATTAGCAAATTTTGTTTAAACTATAAATATAGCAATATTATGTATTAGCATGAATGAGAAATGGACTCAAAATGTTTATTCATAAGAATTAAGATGTAATTACAACAAAATATAGTGAAAAGGACTTATTTGTGTTAAGAACCGCTATATGAGTTTTGAAGAAGGTAAAGTGAATTATTAATGGACGGAATTATTACTTGTTTGGACTTAAAATAAAGACGCAAGTGTCCGAAATTTAATGCCACTATCCAAATGACGATCTGACAAAAAATAAGAAACTTATAGCCATTATAAGATTTTCGATCATTTTCGAACGTCCATGTACACGTCATAGATAGTCTCTAACCCGAAGTTAGTAACGCTAAAAATTAAAATATTTATTTAACCAAGGCGTTTGGGGTAGAGAGTATGGCTTTCTAAACCAATCGAATGACTCAATTTCACCAGACGAAAAGAGACGCTTTAGAGAGATGAATTAATTGTCTTCCAACACTCGAAGCGGGAGGAGCGTGTCACAGTCGTCAAGACATATTTTAAAATGTGCGCGTCAACCCCAGTAACGTGGTCAAATATTAACCTATACTGAACACCCTATTATCGAGTGACAGTGTAATAAGTGTATAGTGAACAAAAGACATGACCAGTGTATAATAAGGGTCATGTCATGTGAAAGGAAACAGGGAGTATAATACTTTAACAATTTTAAAAAATATTAATGAAATAATTCTCGTTGGTTGAACGAAAATTATTGTTTGACTGCACTAGTCAAGTAAACACGCTTGAGTGCATTCACCGATAACGATGAATAATTATCAGAATGAGATGAACAAAGTTATCGTCCAATGTGATGGCGATAATTAATTAAAAGATGTTATATTTTTATATTTAAAGAATATTTAATAAAAGCGGAATCAGTATTAAATACCGCACACAATTGCTTGTAAATATAGTCGCTTAATTGACTATGAATTTAGTCTTGATAAATAATAACTTTCTTTTGTGGATACTATCATTACTGATAATTCTACATCCTATTACTAATAAATAAAGTGTTTGTAAAAATAGTATTAAGAGTTTTATATGATATTACTTATTATACGTTATAACTTACTCTCATCTAGGTAAACTAACCTAGAACCAAAACGTATATTTTGTCACAGAGAAACACTTCTGTCATAAATGATTTTTATAAGTGGAATCGATAATAAGAGTTTTTTCAATTTTTTTCTCTTTCCAGTTCATAATAGTAATAACTAATAAATCAATAATATTATTTTAATAGTGCAACGTTAAAAGCACGTGTTTACAATCTTAGCTTCACTAGGCACCAGAGTACCGTACGATAGTATTGACTATCGTATTGAGGTTAATAATTTTAAATTTTGTTCTTTTAAATCATAATAAATAAGTAAACATTGTTATTTATTAACACATCTTTATATCTAGTATCTGTATATTAAAAGAATTCACGAACATTGGTAATACAAATGACCAAAGTGAACATAACCTAAAGTACCATATTATCGTACATTGTAACAGTGTTACCAGCCTTGAGCTGAAGAAGTCTCAATATTCATTTAATTTGTTGTTGTTTGTTTTAAAAAAAATCAATATTAATTGTTTTAAAGGAGTTTTTGCTAAATTTCACTAATGTCAATAAAAAACCTCAATTTATTACCAGTGGATATAGAGTCTTCATTTCTATAAAATAGAAGTAAAAAACTTATTTTTTTAGAAACAATTATTTCACAAAGTGGCGGCTATATTCGAATCATTGATATTGGAATATTCGTTTTACCGCTGAATATCAGTGTTGTTTCATGTAATGTGCATTTATCGATATTCAAACGAAATATCTGTGTATTGTAAATGTATTTACAGTGAGAGAGAGTCGCCCATCGAGAAGATTGAAGACCTTCACGGATGGTAAGTGGGGAGGTGAATACAGCGAATATTAGTGATTTTAATACTCTTTTAAACACAAACTTTAACTTCAAATTACCCATTACTAATTAGTTATATTAAATACTAAACAAGCCATATAACGACGTGAGAATCTACAACTACAACAACTACAACAACAACAACAACAACACTGCTAGTAAATAAAAACATTCTATAATTTAAACCAATTAATAAAAACCATCCAGTAAAGATCTATTATAATATATATATATATATATATATATATATATATATTGTTTGATAAATAAAGGCGTAAACTTGAAGACCGTGATTGCGTGTCTTAAGTTAAGGATAAGTACTGTTGTCACATGTATCACAAGATCTAAATTTTTGTAGACTTTATTTACTGAGTTATTACACATAGGCCTATATATATATATATATACATACATATGCTTCGAATTATGATCTACATGATTGTTTAAAGTGAAATATTGCAGTAAAGACATACTTTTTAAACACTCAATAAATATTTCTAACGTTTAAAAATGCTCCACAAGATGTTTGAACTATATTAGGTTAAGTAATTAACTTAATTTTACAAAGAATACCTTGCGTGTATATTTCATCTAGAACGTAGTATTCTATTTACCACAAATTCTCTAATGACAGAAACGTTAAAAACATACAAATGTACAATAGTTGCAACATTCAAACCTTGTGATTAAAGTCGTGTGTACGGAAATTTTACACGACTGTACAAAATTTATTCATGTCGATATACATGTACATATCGGTGGGATGAAATGCGATAATTAGACACTGTGCAGGACAGTACCAAATTCGATTAGTAAGAGTGGGCTTCAAAGATTCTCTCGTCCATAGTTATATGGAGTTGCTGACGTGATGTCAGTCAACTTCCGCTTGTTCAGTGATAGTAACTTTTATCTGAAACCGTTTTGTTAGATATAACTTGATTTCACTTAAACTGCGGTAAGTATTCTGGCATATCATTACACATTTTGTACCATTTTATCTGGCAGTTACATTATAATCAGTGGCGAAAATCTTTTTTCTGCCCCCCCTCGCATGAATCCTTTGCGGCCCCCCATACTACCCTTACTTAATTCGTGCCATTGTTCCCTCTTCAATACTAACCCTTCCTTATAGCTATAGCAGCTACTAAAATTATATAACGTAAACAGAATACGTTCTCCTTAAGACTGTTTAAAATCTCTTCTTATAAGCCTAGGCCCAGTTTCTTCGGTTATTTATATAAATCCTAAAAAGCTTTCATTAACTGCTTTTAGGATTTTGCTTTAAAACATTTTAAAGTTGGTGGCCTTCCTGCTTAATCTTCAGGAATTGAGAAATGTCTTATTATTTGAATCAGTTGATCTTTTCTGTTAATGTCACGTGTAATATCCATCATTACAGACAAAACTGTGCAGATTGAATCTGTTTCAAAATAATATATTAAACTTTTATAGACAATAACTAAAAGAGTTCATTTTGAAATTTTAGACGAGTATTTTTCGCTGTTCTTAGGACCACTGATTATCTATTGCTACAATGGATCGTATTTATTCAAAAGACCGATAATTGCGAAAATGTTTCCGCTATTGGGCTAGCCTGTCGTCTCTTGATGCCTCTAACGGCTAAATTTGAAGCTACAAATGTCAGTGTAACATTTACAACGTGATCCATTGCTTTGGTACATTTATTAGTTTCCTTACGTAGCACATAACGAATAACGATACAGGCCTGGCCGGTGGCCTCCGTGGATTCTTAAATGGGATCATCGCTCTACTGTGCAGTTAACCAAATAATTTATACGCTAAAAGTACGTGATTAGGCATTGGTAAAATAAAACAAAAAATAAATTTATTTGTTTTTTATGTTAAAGGCATACGGGAATTTAATTTTAATTTTATGTTTCATGTTTAATTTTAGTTAAGTTCAATGGCTTATACCGGTTCTTCAAAAAATAAGAGAAATGTTTGCGCGGGCCCCCTTAGTCCGTAGGTCCCCCTGCATTGCAGTCCCTGCGGGTCCGGGTGTTACGCCACTGGTTATAATGCCTTACTGCTAAGTGAAGTAACACATTAGTTACGTTTACTCTCTAGTTGCAAGCAAATAAATTACGCTTTATGATATTTACGCCGACTAAGGAAGAACCACTAGATGTTTAACAGTCTCGCAATACTAAGAGTCTATCATTAATGTACTATGTTTTGTACACAGGCCTATACTATCTCTTGAACACACACAACACCCAGTTGCCAATTAACGTTTTAAAAGGAAAGATTTTAATCGTGCTTGCACCGTGAAGTCTAATAATTAGAATATTAGAATAGATATTTTCGGAATTAAGAGTAAAAGGTGGAAGTGGCAAGGACACATGACTGGCTGGGCGAAAAGGTATCAAATGTTCACGAAAATTAGTAGTCTGGAGACCAAGAGTCTTATTGACGCCATGAAGTAAGTGAGAGGCTTGTTCTTAATAAGCACGCGGTATAGTGAATTGGACAAGAATAGCTCAATAGTGAACCTCTCCGAAGGGATACACAGATTAGGCCAGAAGCCGACTGAGACTAGTAGTTACCTTTAGGTAAGTAGTAGGCCTAACCGCTAATTCATAAATGACAAAAGGTTTTTTTGTAGTTTGGTCACTAACTACACATAATTTTAAAACATTTATGACGACGTTTCGACAAAAAATTTTTGTCATCATGACGATTTATGTACAAGGAACACAAACATCATAGACACATAACGAGTATTAATATTTATGAAATATAATGCAGTACTTATGTTTCAGTAATATAAGTATAATAATGTGTGTTATTCTTATACAACTTACAGACACATATTAATACCAAACTCATTATTATGTGTTATCAATTTTCTCTGTGTTGCGCGTATACAGGGTCTGATAGTGGCAATTAATTTTAACGAAACGTCGACAATTTAAAATTGTTTCTGTAGTTAATGACCGAAGCTGACAAAACTGTACATCGCTAAAAATGATTAGAAATGCATTTTGTCAAACGAGATACGGCCTAAATTTATTAGCCCCCTCACCCCCCCCCCCACACACACACACATTACCACATAACTAGCACGTGTCTGCCCACTGCTGACTGAATGCCTTCTCTATCATTTTCCAGTAATTTTCACCGTACAATGTACATAACATATTATTTCATCTTTCTAAACAAAAATAAACTAATAAAGCTGAGTCAGAATTCTACTCTGATGAGTTTACACAGACAAGATGGAGACTTGCGGTTGCGTACGCTCCTGCTCGTAGGTGCGTGCGGTTTCTCCTCCAGCCAGAACATCCGGTTCAATGTTTGTTCAGTGTCTGTGGAAAATGCGGGCAACTATTTTAGAACTAGGTACAGTAAGCTTCCTGTTTAGCCCATTTTGTTTACCTTACGTTAACTAAAGTGAACTGTAGTTTTCTTATTACGTTTAACCACCAGTACCAATACCGTAGTTTACAAGCACGAACATGTGAACGAAAATATGCGGGCAAAATCATAATAGGAATTATGATTTCCTGTATTACTATTATTGATTTCCCTATCAAATTTAGGTCTGTTTTTGTTTCCCCTACTTAACTGTTTTCCCTTGGAACAATTATTCAAACCGCAGAAGTTTCAATTTGTGTTAACGAGACTCTCTCGCTCTCTCTCTCTCCCCTGTCCCTCTTACTCTCTTTCTCTCTCTCTCTCTCTTAAGATTATTTAATTTTGACTTCAACGAGACATGTTCGGACGTCAGTAAACAGCGACATAAGATAAACGTGCGTGAACGATATTGTAAAAAAGTAATGTTGAAGCGGTGTCACGTATATTATCTAAACACCCACGTAGACGAAGCCTACCTTACAGAATATGTAAATTCTTTCTATTTAAACTTTCAAGTGAAGATCGAAATTATTATTCAGTTGAAGCACAGTGTACTTCAAACTTTGTAAAAAAATTGTTATTAGGAGTTGTGAAGGCCCCTGACATTTGAACATTGTTCAAGATGTCGCTAAATAGCATTAATTTGTTTACTGACTTGTTACTGTGGTAATTAATTCTGGTTTCCATGGTGTTGTTGATATATTTATTAAAAAATATCGGTATGGAGAAATACATACACTCATGACTACCATACATGACTCGGATACATGACTTCCATATTCTAAGATTTATATTTAAAATCATTTTCGAAATGAAATATTACCATAGAAACTACTTCTTTCTACTTACTGCTTCAGCCTTAACCACAGTACTGTGGTCACTAACGTATACCACCTCACGTTATCGCACTCGATTTTCACTGATGATGGAAGTCGATGGCATTGCCGAAATGTCTGGTTTTGTAGAAAACATTAGACTACGGCCAAATATCCCGGGAAGGAATTTTAACAAAAACTACTTCTTTGTTGTCGATAACGTTGTACACATATATATCAGTGGCGAAGTTACATGGAGGCAATTGAGGCAATGCCTACCCTAAAAAATTCTGTAGAATAAAAATTATAAATACGTATGAACTACATAACGTAAAGATTATACATTGTTACTGCGACTGTCAAATTTATTAAACCGAAACGTGCTTTATTGAGCGACCGCTAGATGGTGACAGGTGAGATTCGGCATAGTTCGTTTAAAGCGAATGAGGCAACCTGAACTTGCCTCAGCGTTTTTTGTATACATCGTATGTAAGCAATGTAGTGGTATGATAGGGAAGTGAAGGGAGGGGGGATTGTCCCGCGCTGTACACATAGAGCGTTGAGGCATGCCTCACTTCTGTGTTCCAAACAGTTAAGTTAAAGCGCCTGTGTTGTTTCTAAGTGTTTATTTTATGCGGTTATTAAAAGTGTCACTGTTATTCTGCTGAACTAACAGATGATCAAGATTGTTATTTGAATTATTTGTAACATTAAACATATATATATATATATATATATATATATATATATATATATAGAAACTAATCAAGTTTAAAAATTTGAAGTTCAATCAGTTATGTTCAACGCGTTATGTTGGTGTGGGTTTCGGCACTTTCCATTTAAAAAGCGTGCAAATGTAAGAAAATAAACATGAGTGAGGCCAGAAATAACGCGAATTGTGTGTGTGTGTGTGTGTGTGTGTGTGTGTGTGTGTGTGTGTGTGTGTGTGTGTGTGTGTGTGTGTGTGTCTTACCTGCCTTTTTATTGCTGTAGGCATAATAATAAAATGGAAACGTAAACATTACATAACTGAGATATGCTTACCTGCCACGAACGATATATTATTTTATACATGGAGGAGTTCAGTGACATACACATGTACAGAAGAATTATATATATAAAGATATTAACTCATACATAATTTACATTAAAATGAAAAATTTATAATTTTATTGCCTGGCAACAAAATTATTTTATTTTTAACAATTACCATTGTTTCAAAAAGTTTAAATGAATTTTCAAGTACTTTACTCTTGTTAAAACGTAAAAGGTTGCAGGTAAACTACCCCTTCCCCTTAACCGATCTTCACCAAAATCGAAAGTCCTTGAGAACTCTACAATTCAGGGACGTATGCAAAAAATTATTTGATTCTGTTTGAATTTGCGGCTGTTATCGTTTGCCATAGAAAATACGCTTGATAAAAAAATGTTGCAGGTAAACTACCCCTTCCCCTTAACCGATCTTCACCAAAAACAATAGGTCTTGAGTACTCTACAAATTAGGGCTGTATGCAAAAAATTATTTGATTATGTTTGAATTTGCGGCTGTTATCGTTTGCCATAGAAAATACCCTTGTTGAAAAAAGGTTGCCGGTAAACTACCCCTTTCCCTTAACCGATCTTCACCAAAAACAATAGGTCTTGAGAACTCTACAATTTAGGGCTGTATGCACATAATCTTTTGATTCTGTTTGAATTTGCGGCTGTTATCGTTTTCCATAGGAAATACCCTTGTTAAAACATAAAACGTTACAGGTAAACTACCCATTTCCCTTAACCGATCTTCACCAAAAACAATAGGTCTCTTGAGAACTCTACAATTCAGGGCTGTATACGAAACATTATTTAATTCTGTTTGAATTTGCGGCTGTTATCGTTTGCAAAAAAAAAAAAATTTCCCTTGATAAAAAAAAAACCGTTGCAGGTAAACTACCCCTTTCCCTCAACCGATCTTCACCAAAAACAATAGGTCATGAGTACTCTACAAATCAGGGCTGTATGCAAAAAAATATTTGATTCTGTTCGAATTTGCGGCAGTTATCGTTTGCCATAGAAAAAAAATCTACACAAGACAGACAGACACACACACAGGACACTTTTCGGAAAACGACTTTTTTTCATGTTTTGAGTGTAGTACAATCAGAATCTGCAATAATCTCGAACACGATTTTTTTTGCCATCACCATACTTCCATTACTTAAGGAATGTGGAAGTAAAAATAATGTAATGTAAAAATTTTCGTATTGAATAAAGATTTCCTTACTACTGAAAACCAACGTTTTCTTTGATCTAAACAGGCATTTTAATCTTTGAACCTGAATAAACAAAGCACATAGGTTGAACTGCAAAACAGACAACTAATTGGTCTATAACGATACCTGAAATCAACGCACGAAGTTTCGTTTTATTTGCAACCATCATTATGGGAGCACCGGGGAAGGTTACAGGGCCGCTATTTCGTGACAATAACTTTCATGCAGCTGTCGTTAAACGTAGTAATAACAATAATAACACACTGATAATGATTTATTGTAAAGTGGAAAGCGGACTGCTACGAAGTTGTTTTTAGCATGATTTCCTTTGTTATTTGCGTGCACTGCATGAGAGATTTTCCTTACAAACAACTGGATTGTGATCTGTCAGCCAAGAAGCCTACTAAACCGTGTTAGCGGATAACAGTGGTATTTACAGCTCAACATTCATCACACCCTACTTAATGGATCATCACGTTCCCTCAGTATTTAAAAATCAACACATCGATGATATTATTTATTCAACCTAGTTCTCTACGTCGCGACGTAAACGCGTCGTCGTGTTTGATTAATTCTGATTTTCTACTTTGGCTGTATTACAGTAGAATACGGAATAGAAATTCTGGAAGGGAGATGTGATGCTATAAAACATTTATCTTTTCACTGGCTACGCCTTCGTTTTTTTAATTGGAGATTTCCATGTCACTAAAAATCTTCAAGATTTTAATTGTGGGGGGGGGGGGTGGGGGACTGTTTGATCCCCAAGAACGTAGTTTAACTTATTTACGAGGTGCATCGTTACGTGAACACACTTGAGGCAAGGCTTTGTGAGTCGTCTTTCCTTGATCCAGGGAAACAGAAAACTGGACTGGCGTACGATAGATCACGGCCGAACTGTCGGGTAAAACGCGTTCCCGGCCAGTGACGTAACACAACAACGAAGAGAAGAGAGCGAGAAGCAAGGAAGTAGTAAGGAAAGAGACAGACAAAAGATGCATAGGACGTCTTGCCCCCTGATTTGTGTGCGCTGTCCGGGCCGGAGCCCGATGAACGCCACTTTCATACTACGCAGCGCGGTCGTTTCCTCAAATCAAGGACTTAGGTTGCGATCCACCTATACACTATTTGCGTGTATCAGGAGAATTCGTAATGTTGCTTCAGCCGATCACCATGGCTGAGACGCGACACCGTGGCTCCTTAGTCCAGAGCTTAGAGAAGCGCTGGTATGGTCGATAGATTCGACTGATCCGAAGGCGAGTCGGCCGTAACGATGGGTTCAAGGCGAATGGATCCCGCAGCTGGGCACTTGCACACCTCGTGGTTATCCATGCCCAACCGATACGCCAAAGCAGGTTCTAACTGTTGTTTGTGTTACTATCTTTTTTTTTTTGCAGACGCTGTGTTGAGACCCCGTTATCGGCAAGCAACCGCCTAAGCGAGATGCATGGGTGATACCAGGCAGGATTCATGGATGCTGATAATGGAGGGGGCGGTTCTATGGGGTTTATGGGGGATCATCTAACTGGTAAGGTGTAACAGAAAGGCATCTGGGTTAATGTTATGATACCAGAAATACTGCCAATACCAATACTGCCAAGTAATACACGCCAGTAATGAAGCAATGCCGTTGTATATTGTTCATGCCAAGGTCTGACAGTAATAGTACGGGGTATCTGTGGACCGCCAGAGTTACTGTGGTCGGCGCGTTTGTTGTGTAGTGATGTGCGTCCGTTGTAACAATAGAGTATTAAGGTTTTATCTCTTAAGTACCGACCGTTCCTTACAACGGGGTGGTTAAATAAATATAATGGCATTATTATTACTTTTTTTTTTTAGATAGACCGAGATGTTTTTTCTGTAATGGCTGTAAAGCAATTAGGCGACTTAACAACCTTCAATATATTTGACGTTCTGTGGTCAGAGAGGCTCGCGAAATTTCAACGGGGATAATTATTATCCCCGGCCTCAGTGCTAACACGGTTCCGATTTTGGCACACTGCTCCTGTCGCTGTTGATGTTGTTGCCTTAATTACATTCTAAACCCCTCTCTGATCACCCCTTATTATTATTAAATTGGCATCCGCCATTGCCAAGATTCACAGCTGGTGTTTTTATAACTTCTGCATTGTTATATCCTGTTTTATATACTTTTGGTTGATTCAGCCTATTTTTAGTTACAAGCATATGGAGTACATTATGTGCTTATTTTTATGGCTTTGCGCTATGCACTCCCGTCTATGGTGTGGTCTGCGACCAGGTTAACTTTCACTCACAAGCATTGTTGCCGTTGGTGAAGAAACACTATTGTACTGTATCGCTCATGATACCTTGCAGGCGATTACCGATTGAACGTGGCGAGTACAGTTCAAAATACAGAGAGCTCTGGTGACAGTACGGATGGAGAAAAACAGACAGAACACAGACATAACTCATTCTTGTTGATTCGTGTTGAGGCAACAGAAGTCCTAAAAAAATTATTTTTTTTTCAACATTTACACAATCTTGAAGAAATGAACTGGTCACAGAAGGTGTAGGCCTATTTCACACCTCAAGAGTTCACACACACGCGCGCGCGCGGCGACAAAAATATCTTTTAATAATTTACATAATTGAACATCCCTATAATCTGTATTTAGCTATGAACATTTTTTACGATGCTATATGTTGACACGTATAAGTATAAAAGTTTTCTGTACCAATTCTAATATATAATTGTTGATTACTGCTTTTATAATTAATTACAAATACCATTACATTATGAGTAATTTAAATTGTAATACTGTATAAATTGTGTTCTGGGATATTATGATTTTCTCGTTGTATTTAAGGAAAACAATATGTAATAATGCAATTATTTTGATAAAGTAAAACAAACTGATTCAACTCCTTCACATATACACGGATACACACATACGCACGCACACGCTCTCACATAAACACGTTCACTCAAATAATTATTCACTCAAATGTCAATTGTTATTGGAGTGCAAATAAATATCCAATATAGGCCTATGTAATATGCAATAAATTCTTCCATAAATCTGTCAATTTTCTAAGAATTCCTTGATACAAATGGCCTAAAATGACCGAATAGTACATCTAGCGACAAAATTCATGAAACACAATCTTCCACTCATTCAAGATTGTCTTCGAAGATTTTTCACCGTTTTTAAACCGCTCGTTCACGCATACCAGACTTGTCAAAAGCGTTCTGCAACATTGTATCATGTTAGAGCAGTTTGTTTCATTCTTTACACAAAATTTAATGCAAGTCCCCGATTTTGCGTTCCATAGGCCTAATATTTAAAAAAAATCGCCTAATATAAAAACCTATCTTACTACAGTAGATGGCAAAAATAAGCACTGCATCCAATATATGGCTAAAAACATTAATTCGCTACAGGAAGCTGTACCACTGTCAACAAAAAGTTTAAGATTTCAACGGATATTTTTAGCGCGAGAAGTTTGATAATTTAACCAACGTTTAATCACACCTCGAATTAAGTACTTACTTACTAGCCAACACCCACCCTTGGCTGTTGAGCTATTAGGCGACGCGCTGACCAGTAGCGTCGGGCTTCGCCCCCCCCCCCGAATTAAGTATAATCACACCTTCCTATAGCGTAAAATAATTTCGAAATGATTTGTAATATTTAAAAGTAAGAATTCGTTTTGTTCCGGAGATATTCTCCTAAATGCTAACCATGATTTTAGTACACGGTTTGAGAATTTAATAAAGAAACTGTAAAACATTTATAAAATCATTTATCTTTAAATCTGTAATGTGCCATAATTTATCCTAAATTTTATGAAAGAGGAAATTTCAACTTACTCCAAATTTCGTTAAATTATAGTAATCGAAGCAAGCTTATACCGTTTCACAGCTTTAATAAAACGCGAAGATGCCTTTTCACATAGCTTATGTGTTCTCTTTATTATAAGTCCCTTCGCATAAATAACAAAAAAACCCATAAAAAAATAAATCAAGTACTTGGTTTTGTCGATCGTAAATCAACTTCGTTCCTACACACGCGCGCGCAAGCGCACAGTATAGTACGACCACTAATAAAGAAAACGTTCAAATAACATGTTGATGCTTTATGTATTTCAGTTAATTTTAAAAGTTGTAAACCAGAGATGTTCTTCTGCCGACTGGCTATACTTTTCGTTTTTATTACTTCCAAATTGGACGACACTGGGCTCCAAGTGTTGGGTTTTTGTTGGAACTGGGGCCAGGCAGACAGCCGTCTGAAGTCGTTGCTGTCACTCAAGCGTCCGCCAAATATTATTGGTTGGTCAGTCATCAATACAAACAATACCGTAAGTAAATAATGGGCACTCACCGCTGTGTAATTTACGAGCTTAATTACTGCAGACTGTCTTCTCCCAACCAATCCTCACGCACGTCAGTAAATTACTGTAACAACCGGACCGAATCCAAATATGCTGTTTACTTATTTATTTCGTTCGAACAGTGAGCCGAATTCTAAAAACTGTCATGTTTGACAGATTCTCTTTTTAATTACTGGAGTAAGGTATGATCTGAAGTATTTCTATTAGTATTTGTCATACAGCCTATGTTTATTATGTAACCATACGATAATAAATCCAATGGAGGAGTTTTCAAAAGATAAAGTACTGAATTTCGCGTCGCGTAAGCAAACGTAACAAAAATATTGTAAGGAAATGTCGCGTATAACAAAACAAAAAATCCTTAACAAATCTGGTTTAAAAACTGGGAAACAATTTAAAAAATTTTGTTTGGTATAGACATTTACATCAAAAGGGAGAAGAGGAATTTAAAGCCCTGAAGCATGATTATAGAGACGGTCTTATATGACAGACCAACGCTAAAAAATAGGACTTTATAGGGTCGGAGAAATCGAGTCTTGTGGAGCCTACTTAGAAGATTAAGGAATTTTTTGGAATGATATCTGCATGTCCAACACCATAGAAAATGGAAGTCCTGGAAAGAATGTAAGAGTATGTCACACGCTCCTATTAAAGACCAATTATTCTAAATTGTAAAGCCTAACATTGACGCAAGACTTACGTCAATCCCCCTACTTAGTAACAAGGGCCAGATGGTGCAAAAAATGAATAATCTTACACAATAATTATTCAATAAAATACAGCTATGTGTCTATCTGTTTTTATTTCTGTCTCCTACCCCTCTCTCACCCACACACACACACACACACACACACACACACACACACACACACACACACACATTCTCTCTGCTAAACATTTCTGCTATATAAGCTACGCGTTTTTGAACTTTTCTGACTCCTTAACTACTACGAACGGGGTTGAATCATTCTGCATCAAGTTTCTTCTTGATTTTAGAGATTGCTTTCATTATTTGCTTCATTCGCTGTCCCCTTCTATTCCTTTTTAATATTCATGTTTTTTATCTACCCTACGATTTTAATGGTCTTACATATCCTGAATTACCCGTAGTATATTTCCTTGTAGCTAGTATTTCATGAGTTACCACAAGAGTTTCCATTTCACGACCTTTAGCAAAAAACTATTCAATGTATGTTTATATAGAATAGGCCACCATACAGTGCAGTGCATAGTGCACTCCGAGGCATTACAGAAAGTATGAACTTAATAGGTACTGAATATTCTAATTTTTCTTTTATTACATACGCCATACCAGCGGAACCGTCATTAAACAGAGTATTACTTCATTTCAGAACGATTATAAATAATCGAATACACTTCCTCATTCGTGGACGTTTCTATGTACAATGTTCACAATAGCGAGTTAGTAAAGTGAACATAAGATCACTAAACGGATCAGAAACGCTGTACATATGCAAACATTTCTGCCTTTAAATATCCGCCTTACTATATCACAAAACATGAAACGCTATTTTTCAATTGCAATTTAAATCAGCTACACGAAGTTGATTCATTTCTCCGCAGTGATACAAAAAAAAATTACGTAAGAGTGTGACTGCTATTACTCAATAATTCAATGAGAATTTTCCTGATTCTTTTGTTTTGAGATCACATACTTCAATAATTCACTTACTCTAATAATTTATTTACAGTAAACACAATTTCATGCAGTGACTGACGTTAAGTGTATTATTTTAAATTCTGTCTATTCTTGCTATAATCAGCTACCTAAGTCTCCAACCTTCGTTAAAAATTGGCGGGCGTGTTTAGCCAAATTTTGTGAACAATGGCGAAGTTCACACACACACACACACACACACACACACACACACACACACACAACGGCTGACAGATGTTCTGTCTCATTCCGAGACGCCGTACGGAAGCGTTCATCATGCTTGTGTGTCTGTTTACCGCGCAACCACAAACACTACGTCAGGCAGCGATACGTTACAGCTGCCTGTTACGTCTGCATTTGCTACATTTTCGAAACGAATCTGACATTTGCATCGAACGTTTTGTGAGTTTTTAGATGAATATTGAAACACGCAATTGCTAAATCCTTGAAGATGTATAGTAGGCCTAATTGTTGACAAAGCCCGGTTTTTCATCAACTACTTCATTAATAAATATCATATTATAAAGGCATACAAGATTACATTTACTTACTTGATAACTTATGACACCGATGGGAGCTAAGTTGCCTCGACTCAGTCGCCTCCTTACTTTAGTTTATAATGATAAAAACTGTTGATCGACTCACTTATTGAGGCGCAATTACAAAACCATAATGGCTTAGATTTCAAAAGGTGGTGGTTATAGCCACGCCGAATCACTGTAGAATTGAGAATGGTGGATGTCGATGTACGATTACAGATAGAGAAATGAATTTTCGTTTTGAGTGTATGGAACCTCAACCCGGCATAGAATGAATAACGATGATACAGGAACAACAGTACAAATTGAAGAGATTGTAGGCACATCTCGCCGTTACAGCCTGCAGGAATCAAATATTGCACGTCTTAATACAGAATACAAATTCTGAAGATCAGACATATCTCTAACAGGCAAACCAGTTGACCACTACGTGTACATTTTAAAATACGACTTCAAATGACAGAATCTGTTTACAGAGAAATTCGATTCACGATAAAAATTAATCTCCTGACTAGATTATCTTGTCAAATGACGCAGTCAATAAAATATATAATCTTCAGGTTCTCTCATCACAATAGATTTAGCATTCTGAACGGCTATTAACTATTTTCAAATCTAACCCCTTTCTTCCTAAGTAGAAATACAGCTTTCAGTCAGTCTGTACTTCAGTGATACATAAAATCTAATTTTTGTAGAGATTTTTATACAAAACTGTAATGCAAACCTTAGGCCTATAGTAAAATGTGACGTTCGGGAATGACCACTGAAATCATTTCCAGTCAAAATCTGCTCATCACACTGTCTATCACACACAGCATTAATATGTACGTACGTATCTAACTTGGCTGTTGTAAATATATATGTGAGTGTACCAATGCTGCTGCTATTACTACTTATTAGAGACACAACCATGTGAAGGACATGTGTTTATTGTTGAGGCTTCACATCCAATGTAGCCACTGCAGATGTGACGAGAAACTTCTCATCGTAGTAAAACTGTCTCGTTCCAGTCAGCCCCAGAAGGGACATAGACTGTTCACATGTCAGGAAATATTACTATTTAAAGCGCTTCCAGTATTGGGCAATTAAAAATTTTACGATGACATTTACTGAATAACATGCAGAGGTGGGAGAAGTTGTTTTTACGTCGATAATTAAAAGAACGCGGGTACTACAAAACAGCCACGTGAACGTTCAGCCTTCTTTTAAAATGCAAAAAGGAACAGATTAACACGCACTCGACAACAGAGGACGCTAACATGATGGGGAGTTCATTGTTTCACCAGCACACCCCAGTGAGCGACTCTGGGTTTGTAAACAGACCATACCACCAATAATTAAAATTTTAAAACATAATTGAAGGTAGTGAGATGATTATGAATACATCATTTCAGCCTTTTGATCCTTTATACGTATAATTCGAAGCATTATACGCTAAGCATTAATTGCTATAAAAACATATATTCTTACAAACCTACAACATAAAGTTCTTTACTCTATATTAATAAGGAACAAACACAATATAAACTGCTCGTACTTTTTTAACACATCACCAATAACAAGGGTCTTCTAATATTTAATTCAAACAACACCAGAACAACAGCAGTGTTCCTCGCTATAGCCTGTGAAGCAAGTTGTAAACAAGCGAAAGCAAGTTCAAGCTCAGTTTAAATAACTTTCTCTCAGCCCATAACGAAAACACACCGACCAGGAATATTATAACCGGAAGAAACTGTTATAACAAACAGTTCTTCCTAAAACTGTTAGATGTACTTCAGGTTAACACAAAATTTAATGAGCCTATGAAACTCTGCTTTACTGATACAAAAATAAAAAGAATTAAGCTTTAAAATTCGCCGAAATTAGAAGTTCAAAAAGTCAATACAGCATTTACAAGGCAATACACAATGTAGACAGACTCTAATGAGAGGGTCTTTCTTAGTTAGAGTTAGTATAGAAAATATTATTTTAGTGATTTATCTTTCAGGAGGAGGAGAGCAGTAGAAGAGCATGAAAAAGACAAAACCAGATAAAGGAACCTACAGGAAGATCAGCCGTGGAGATCTCAGAGAAAGTGCTGAGACCTCTGTAATAATTTCTAAAAGCTGCTGAGACTGGAAATAAAAGAGGCTTGACTGGAAATAATTTTAATAACGATGAATAGGTTTTCCAAATATAGAAAGCTAAATGTTTTGTAGTACTTCCTTTGTGTCACTTTGCAGTTATATAAATAATTCCCTACAAATCGTACGCAACCCTCTAGGGATTACGGGAATATAGCCTATATCTTGACGGAAAGGAAAAGTAACTAAGTAAATAGGCCTACGTTTTAAGTATTTCACTTTTATAGTTAACATAACAATATCCTTTATTGTGTGTGTGTGTGTGTGCGCGCGCGCGCGTGTAGAGAGAGAGAGAGAGAGAGAGAGTTTGCGCCCATTTCGTCAAATACCTACACAGAATTCTCGTCGGCGTCGTTTAATCAAGATCGTTGCCGAGTAGTTATTTAATTCTGATAATAATGTTGTTATTAAATGTTACTTTCGTGACTCGGAGATTTCTTCTGAAAACCTCCGTGCGCGCAAGATTCCATTGTTTAACCTTGGCGGTTGTTTAGTGAAACATTTGTTTCATAACTGCTTTTACTCTTAATCATAAACTTCTGTTGTCGTCAACCTAGCAATATGCTTATTATCAGTGTAACGGCAATGAGCGAAGAAAATTTCATTACGTTTGTAATAGGACTGAATTAAGTAGTTAATGTTTTGTGTAACTGATGCGATAATTTTGATTACAGCTTTGAAAGAAAAAGTCGATTGCTTATCGCCTCTGTGAAATATAATCGGCTCCGGTTGTGCAGTAACTTATTTCACGATCTGAATTATTATCGTACAATAACCTGCAATTATCAGGAAACTATACCATCATAACAGTGTATCCCACCTTAAGCTGGAAAAATGTTTAAGGGCGTATTCCTGTTGAAAATTATGAGTTCGGCTTTCGATCACCTTGTATGTGCATACCAAGATTTCATTGAATAATAATGTATTTCTCTTGTGATTTCACTGAGGAAGCATCGTGCGAAAGGCCTGATGAAGCCCTTTTATTCAATAAACCGACATAAAAAACTCTGACCATAAATGGGGATTTCACATTCCATTCCTCGTCCCGGATCTCTCATATGATTTACTCCCTATGTTTTTGTTTTCAGACACCAACCGTTCGACTTTTGGAATCTTTAGAGTTAGAAAAGTTTTATTTTATTTTTACACATACTAAGAACCTCTCCATACTAAAATACCATTTATTTTGAATTTATTAAAGCCCAATAAATTGTCTCCAGGAGTCGCTACTTACACACCGCTTTTAGCATTCAGAAAATTAATACCTATATATTTAGTAGGCCTAAGTTTGTTTTCAAGAACTGGATATGTTTTCCAGCTTATTTCTGAGTCAACACACACACACACACACACACACACCTAATTATTTTATGTATTAACGTGGTCTACAGGGGGTGTAACTGCAATTTTTAGGCAACAAGATATTTCATGGTAGTTTATAGGTGCACACTTTTGGGACGTTATAAAATTATTGTGTTGTCTTTGGACTGATTACCATAAATTGGAAACCACCATTGAAGCCCACTGACACCACTGTGCATATCAACCTTGTTCCTCTATTGTTTCTATTTTATGAAACAAAGCTGTGTCATCTACGAGTGCCATCAAGCTCCCCTTCAACATGTCCAGGAAAGTGCCAACATGTTCAATAAGGTGCCATAAAGTGTACTTCCCTGGGATATGCCACATTCCACTAATGCTGCGTCACCGAGTACTTTATTCACTTTAGTGTGTTAAGTTCTACCAGAAAGATGTGGACAGAACTACCGATACGGCACGCTTATCGAACATCCTAGACTAGAGAATGAAGAATGCTTTCAATACATCTACAAAATGCCTGCACAAAATCTTTCGTTTCGTGTATGACGTCCTGTTAGTTATCTGCGTACTTATCCGCTACTATAGTCTCCCTCATGCCATAACACACTATCAAAAGTTACAATAAAGACACTGGAGTTTGTATTAGTATTACTAAGTCTAAGTAACTCAAAGTAGTGAGGAAAATTCCACCTGATCGTATGGCACTGGCATACAATCTAATTTGAAACTTTTTGTAACAGCGATAGCAGTTTTCATAGACTTATGAATAAAGGAAGGAACGATTAAACATAAAAAGAAACTGGCAAGAAGTAATAATCTTGAAAGGAAAAGTAGGGGCAAAGCTAATTTTTCAGATATAAAAGTCCAACTAATATGTAAGGCTTACACTTACACATGTAGATAGTACATCGAAACCTACACGTAAAGAATAAAATGTAGATATCACAAAAATACATGTGTAATTTATGTGAATGCGACAGATTACGTAATTACAAACCGAAGCATACTCAGACTGAACACTTTAGGATCCACAGAAAATACTTGATTAGGTATATGGAATTGACGGATAGACTTATATCTGCCCACTAAGTTTCTTAATATTTTAAGTTGGTTGCGTTTTTAAACCATAATAATCTGATGAAACATGAAGCATTTTCTTATTACAGATATTGGGGAAAATATAATTTTAAAAGTTTGCACAGTTCAATTTCAACAGGAAGAACAACCAGCCAAGAAAAGAAAACAATTTTTATTTTACTTATTAATTTTAATGCCAGTTAAGAATGTGAAAATATTCTACTTTCAACAAGCGCTCACATACACACATTATAAATATAAATTCGTACGAAACTAAATGTAGGCATACATGACAAATTGCTTCGCAGATCAACCATGCCCTTCGATGGATATCTATAATCCGTAATCTCTTGTCTCTCGATGGATTTATTTTATATTAACAAGTGGTCCACAATTTTACTTCATAAAATCGACTGTAGTGAATACGTATCGAAAAAGAAATAAATGCACTAACGACACTCACAAGGTCAAACAACTGACAGCATTATTATTGTTGTTATTAATATTTTTACTGCCGTTGCTACTATTACGATAACCTTGCTTGGCCACAATTAGCCGAATAAATCAAACAAAGAGAGAAAGAATAATAGAAGGGAAGGCGAAGGAGAAGCAGGTGTCAGATGTAACGCGACGTGACCGGCTGGTGAGCTAATGAGCCACACAACAGGGGTCGACATCATATTAATGTGTTTGATAACTTCATCTTTCACTGATATTTACGAAATTTCCTAGGCCCTTCTACAGACGATTTCTTTTCATCTAATCTATTTATTTTTAACACGCGCGCGCTCACACACACACACACACACACACACACACACACACACACTAGTAAACCACTTTTACAAAAGATTGTGTATATCTACTGTATGCTATGAGTCGAATAATACTGTCTAAACGTTTCTATAAAAGTACACCTACCGTTTCTCTGTCTGAGTGCTCTACAGACGCCTTTCCGCAGTCCTAATATCAGTGGGCACTTGTCAACCACGAATTGGGGTCTTCGCTAACTGAATTCACATTGGAGTTTCACATATGGTGCAAACAATAACACTGACACGTACCGTTGTTTTAGTTTGCTTCATTCCCATTAACGTTAATTTCATTAAGCCTTCTCAGCGTGGCACGAATTCGCTGAGAACTTATAACACAGTAGTTTTTATATTTTAAATAAAATTTGAAAAGTAGTTTATATTATTTAATTTACTACGGGTTATAAGTGGTCTGTTTGTCATAAGACTTTTAAGTAGAATTCTCTATTAAATATATATAACTACATAACACACAGACCTATTGTACATTGAACTATACAATACGTGGCGTGGGGTTTGCCTGTCACCCTCTTATGTTCCAATTCGACTCTGTATTTGAATTAGAAGTACGCGACCTCTCTACAATCATCCGCAGCCGGGCATGTTTACAGACTGTCTCCAACGTGAGACGGAGTTATGATACTAATTATAAGTAGACAAGTAAAGATTAATATTATGCACAAACACCATTCTCTTGGTTTCCCATCTTCTTGGGTAGAAAAAATGATCGTCTATACCCAGATTACATTTTGTGGTAGGATAGGAATCAAATGGAAATAATGTGGGATAGCCATCCAAAACATTGCACAGTACACAACGACCACTCCCGAACATTGCAACACAGAGTACATAGTAAAATGAACGTCGAGTGCATTAGGCATTAGTTGTAGTTTAACTCGTTTATCACGAAAATTCTCAACCAATATAAATGTAGACAATAAAATTAATTTCCTTTAGCCTAATTCAAGAATAAAGTTTATGAAGTTAAAAACATACATTTAAAATGTTTTCAAACTCACGTAAAAACACAATAGTTTTTAAATATTGAAAATTAAATCGGTATTGTTATTTTCATGTATGTGAAGAAAGCCAAGAGTTATATTTCAGTCTGCAGTGACTTACTTCAATCACATAATTGGTAGGACAGCCATTTGGTGGAGGATTCCTTCAAACATTTCCCAATGCTTCAGTATGCTATAAAGAATGACGGTACTCTCCTTACGTTTCTTCGACTTTGCAAAAATGTTTCCGTTGAAAAGGAGTGCCAACTGTGCGCCCATCTGGTTTCTTGCCTCTTTGTGTTTCTGGTAACCTATTATCTCTCATTCTTGTTACAGTTATTCTATTGCTTCCTTCTGTCTTTCACGAATCTGCTAACTCATATAGTCTTATTTCTTGATTAGGCAGTCTGTCGTTTACAATAAGGCCAAAAACTGTTCTCAGTATATAGCCTACATATCTATTGTATTTCCTAATTGTTTGGCTTTGGCGTTTCAGGCCAGGTCTCATTTACATATGGTATGATTTGCTGCTCTGGTAGGATTTACATAATATGGTCTAGTATATTTCCACTTTCTTCTCCACTCTCATGATTCTGTTTTTCCATAATCTATCTCTTACGCAGCCCGACGTTCTTGGTTTCTTAAATGTACGCCTTTGTGCTTTCGTAATCATATTTCTTTTACTACCTTTATCGGAAGGTAAGTAAATAACAACTTGGGGACGACATCCATTCGATTTCCAGTTAGCATCTAATTGAGGTTTTAGCGTTTGTCGTACTTTATTGTAGAATCTTCCACGTTACATCTTTTTGTAGCCAAAACCTGTCTGACGTCTTAGTAGGTAGTCTTAGGAAGATGATCTTGCAATGTCTTCGGCTTAATATATATACGTTACATTGTGTCATGTTATACATCAGCGTAAATTTGTCACGTTTATTAATTTCAGAATGGTTGTAATGCTTCAGAAAAGTTATGTTGTATATCGATGTAAATTTGTCACACTTATTAATTTCAGAATGGTATTGAATGTAATTAAAGTAATTACTTTAGACAGTATAGAAAATAGAACACGCGCTAGGAAATTCCTAGGTGTGGCCTGCTGCCGGCCGTGGGACTTCAATTAGACATAGTCTATTTCAGGGTGAACATTCGCCGAGGCCAAGGCCAAGATTCACCTGGTTCAAATGGGTGCTAACCGAGGGCGCTAATGGGTTGCGCCGGAAACGGGCACAGCAGCGGTAAAATTTTCTTGAAAGTGCTCGTATAGTGGCGTTCAAAGAACGGACATCTAGGGCACTGCGGATAGTCTGTTTAGATTTCAGCTTTACAGGTCCGGCACAAACCATAAGAGATTGTAGCTTTCGATTATGGGCCTTTGCCAAGTAGCCCCACGCTGGCATTACGAAGGTAACCATCGACACCATACAGGTTTCGGCGAGTCTGCATAGGCAGCGGGATATTAACGGCCGCAGAGCAAGGGTAGGAAGCCGAAGTGTGTAGTTAACATACCGCCAACGAATTTACACGAGAATACAAGTACTTCATCGGCGAATGCAAAATCATACTCTAAATATTACAGCTAATATTTGTATAATCTTACGACTTCGCTTTTCTAGTTATAAGGCAATTTCCGGCTGTAGAAACAATCTATTGAACCGCACCACCTTGTGTATGCGGGGGATTTACAAAACATCTTATTATTGTAAAACACCGCTCATATAAAATTCCTTATTTTTTAGAGAAACGATTTCGCCGAATTCAACTAATACGACAGTCACAATCTCGTAACTCCAACCTGCATAGGCCTGGATTCTTAGATAGAATTTTTGCAAATAGCAGTGCCGGTTGTGATATTTTTCTTCTCAGCCACGAGGCGCTGCAAGTCGCCACTACTCATTTAGCCAACTGTGGGATTCGAAGCGGGACCCTATCAAATGGAAACAAAAATGTTAGTCACAAGACCAGGACGAACGTTATGAATCGCGAGAACGCGACTTAATCAGAAAAAACAAAAATAAAACAGGAGAATGGGGAGTGCGTGGGTGTGGATGTGAAGCGGCATGTTCGTGGGGACAGGTACACAGCGCCCGGCAGCACAATGTTCATACACACATTTGTTGAACAATAGTCGTTTATCTGTTTGTTTCTTTAACGGTACCTTCTGCTCTAATTCACAGAACCCTTCTTATGTATATACATACATATATACATATACAAACTACGTACATACACACGTACATACATTCATATACTTTCTAAACACCACCACACAGAGTAGAGGTCGTGGCCCTGCGAGAGAGCGAGATCGCGCCGGAACACAATCTGCGACCATAATACTCTACACTACTTCATACATAATTAATAGCCTAATACACTGCACTACACAGCACTACTGTTGCGCGCACATTCCCCGATTGTACTGCTAATAAAATATGTGAGCGAGTGCATAATACCCCAAAACAATCGATGCAGAATAGGATCTATACAAAAGAGGGATAAAACAAGAGGAAAGGAGAAAGACCGAGAGAGCGCCAGAGACAGACAGAGAAAAGAAGGTGTAGGACCGGCAGCGCAGAGTACAAGAAGAGAAAGAGAGAGAGAGAGAGAGAGAGAGAGAGAGATCTGAACAGACTAAAGGGATTTATTTCTAAATATAAGCAAACACGACAATGGAGCATGCATCTGACACACACACACACACACACACACACACACACAAAACGGCAGGCAGGAGGCACGTTGATGCAAACCACGATCTGTGATAACTTCATTTTTGCATATTACTGTTGGAGACATCTGAATAACACTGGCTTGTGCGGAGCCCCGTTCAGACAATGCCCGGCACGAAATAAATACATACTTTTCCATAAATTACGTGTGCTGTTCCTGTTTAACGTAAAAATAAAAAAAGCAGAGAACACATATACAACGACGAACATGAGTACTAAACTAATTTTTCTTTCCTCAGAAAGAAGAATGATATCGTGTTTTGTAAACAATGTTGTTTTCTTACAAGTACTGTTCATTGTTCACTGCCTTGTGCTGTACAATACGCAAGTCTGTTATTGTGCTTTAATCGTCACACTGAAATCAGAACAAAACTGAGGAACTCTAAAAGTATACCTGAGCTCAGTTGCCTGTCTTACATGGCACTTTATTCGTCAAAAGAAGAAGCCATAAAAAATTCAGAGATTGAGGTGCGGCGATAAATTGAATAACTGAGAAAGGCAAAAACAACATAATACTCAAGCAGTAAATAAATATATAATATAATATATATAATAAATATATAATACAATAAACAACAGAAATACCTTAGTATGCTATTATCAAGTAAACTATCACGAAAGGGGCGCTAATACAATGTTAACGATATGTAAAGAAAATGGTGAGTTGTTTAGTGAATTCCTTGATACTGTTAACATAATAAAGTAAACATAAGACGTATAAGACAATTATCTGACTGAACTATCGGAAATAATGAATACTGGAGCATGGCCTTTATAGGAAATTAATGTATACACATTCATCATACCGGATGTCATAGCCTATACAGTTAAATCCCGATTATCCGCACAATTGGGTGGCGCGATAGTCGCGGATAATCCGCAATATATAGCCTACAAAAAGGGGCAGAAAGTACTGTAAATTCTACATTAATATTAGCCGGTTATTTAAAGTAAACTTATACGGTAAAAACCCGTTAAGAGGCTCGTCAAGGGTCCTCGTGAACCAAATGGCAATACATATATGTTGAAACTGTATAGCTGACAATTTAATGTTCTAATAATTTAATCTATAACTAATAATTTAACTAATAACTAATAATTTTCTACGCAGTTTAATAGTAATTCACACGAACTGACATTTCGTCAGAAGAAGTTGTACTGAAAATTTGTACTATGTGTATCATCAGTGTATCACCTAATTGAATATTTCTGAAGTTACTATCTATATACATAATAAAGTTATGTAGGCCTATACAAAATCCAAGTGAACGTCTCCCATGTTTCATGAGGAGCAGACCTCATGAATGAATTACCGCAAACGCATGAATTACAGAATGTCAGAAAAATACTATAAACATTAATTTAAAACAATATTGTTTGCGGTAGTGATTAGTGGGACAGAAGTTTTGCTACTCAGCTGAAGTTCATTTCCGCTTATTAAAAAAATCCGCGGGTCTTAGATTAATATAACTTTATTTTCGATTAATTCACTGTATAATTTTTTTATTATATCACTGTATTCCGATTAATATAACATTTTATAATATCTGTGTATTCTTGTAGGTTCTTATACGGTTTATGAAGTGAGATTAAAGTGCGACAGATAATAGTTAGAAAAACAGGTAGACTAGTTAAGAATGTCATAACTTCCGAAGAACGACAGAAAATAAAACTACCGACAGAAGAGCGTAGACTAATGAACGTGCGAAAGGCTTAACTAACAGAATGATCACAAATACTGTAGTCATATTGTAGAGGTTATAATATTCAGAATGAACACTCCAATATGAATCGTACACTTCATAAAATGAAAAAAGACCGGATACATATGCTAATCAACATCTAGAAAACACAGCTCCAAATAAAATGTTTATAGATTTGAGCACTCAGAAGGGAGGATGTATAACAAAACTATACTTTCGAAGTGTTGGCGTATCGCAAATTGCTTCGAAAAGTGTGGACTCCATAAGAGGTAAATGAATCAATATGTTGGAACCCGAAAACTCAGTCATAAATCGCCCACAAAAAAAGAGAGAAATATTGGGTATCTGGGATACATAATTCTAGGATATTTTAATTAGTATATTGATACTGTTATTGAGCAGTACCGCTTGTTTTTATGATATAAGAGAGCGTCAGAATAAACTCAAGGCAGTTTAATAGTGAATACAACAAAACTGCTTGCAACAAAACACAACAGACGGATTCGCATAAATTCGTCAAATGCTCATGTTTGAACTACGTATGAAACATTTGTTGTCCTTTTTTTATTTTTGGTTATGATTTTTTCGGTAATTCCTTGGAGTTGGTATTTCTAGAATGGCGACTTGTAATTTCACTAACAACTGTCGGCTACTGCTATGTCGGTACACGACAATTTTTGGGCCTAGGTCAAAAGAAAAAGCCACTGATCAAAAACGTCTGGAAAAATACTAATACGACAGTAAAGATTGAAACGTGCGTCAGATCCGAACACACTATCGTAGAAAATATTAAAATTATATAATTTAATAGCCTATTATACTAAAGTTGTAGTATTACGTAAAAAACGAGTAGATACTGTATACATACGTATATTTTCGTGTGAGTCCAACGCTGGACGGTATTATCAGAAATCACAGAATCACGAAGACAGCGGTTACAAAACAATGTGTTTCTTAATTCTTCACCCACGAAACAAAAACTATTTTCGTTCACGCCGACAGCGACTAACGGTGAAACGAAATTGGCTCAAGGATTCACGTACAGGGTTTCGCTAACGTGGTTTGTTTTATCCTTTTTTCTGCCCTGTAAGCGAAAGAAAATATCTTAGATCGTACAAATGCCATATGTAGCTGAATTCTAAAAAAGAGAACGTACTTCAGACCATGTGAAAAATCAAGGTCCACGATCTTTACATCACGATAAGAAAGTCGCGATGACCACAACTCTAGAAAACCAGAAATAACTGCCTAGAAACGAAGCAAAGACCACAAGTCAATAATTATCCTTGTGTAAGACATGGTTGCACGAAAACTTGCGCACCTGTATAGTTTGCCTACTGCTCAGCAATTCCCCTGTCGTCCACATAAAAAATTATTCAGGAATTATTCAGTTACTTCCCCTGTTTTTCTCTTTTGAGCAATGTGGATTAGGACTCATAAAGAATAGATATATTACTGCACAGAACTAACCCAGAGCGTCCCAACTGGGTACAATACGTGTATTCGGATCAGTTCCAGACCTGAAGTAAATGTCTTACACAGTACGGAAGTTATAGACGAAACTGTTTTCTCTCTAATACTACTTTTCCATTATTTCCTTGCTTTAGATCCCGTTTGATAGTATTTCAATACATAAAACAGCCCACAAAAAATATTACCTAAACTTAATCTCGGATTTAGATAGAAGTAACATACATGTGTACCATTACCGACGCAAAAGTGGCGTTTTCTACCAAAAATGGAATATTATTTCTCCTCCTTCCCTTGAAAGTTTACGCCTAGTAGTTATTTTCGGAGTAAATTAATCATTCCTTTTTTTAAAAGGCTACATACATTTCTAGTATATGGTGACTAAAGCCGTCCTATAGCTGAAAAACTGTTGATATAAGCCTATTTTTCAAGTAAAGTATGACAGCTATGTAAAATATGAATACAAAATGAGCAAACAGAACAATTCTGCGATTGGACAGGTTTCTCACGTAAGATTTCATGATATTTTTTTTTAAACAATACCGCACTCTTTAAAACATCCTTGATTATCTACTGGATTAGCCGTAAAAATAGTAATTTAAGCATTTTTATCAATTTTAGAAATTCCAATAATTATCGTAAAATAAAAATATGTAAGAATTACATGCAGAAAAAATCGCCAGAAAAACATTAAAGAGCGTAAATTTAGACACAGGGAAATAGAAAATCACATTGAATGTTTAGTTAAGAAAGTCCACCAGTAAACTTATTCCTAGGATTTGCTCATATCTAAACTAGAAGCAGATGTGCATTGAAGGCAAGAATTTTCGTATAAGCTCACAAAGGAATTTAACAAAACTGAAAGAAACACAGCTCGATTATACATAATTCAAATAAACTCCTGGGTAAATATATTACAAAGACCTCTGGACCGAAGAAACTGAGGAAAATGTGAAGACCATTTTCATTTTCATTTCTTGACTTCTAGTTTCACGAATAGCTATAGGCATATGCTGCATGGGAACACCACAGTGATAGAAATATCTTGGAACTACTAAATAAAATGAAAAATAGAAACGAGGGGGTCGGATGGGATTAATAGGCTAACACCAACTTAAAAGCGGTGGGATATTTCTGTTTTTAGGTCTTTTCTATTTTAATCTTTTAGGCCTGTTTATTACGTGTTGAGGAACAGGCGAAGGCATTCTTAGAAAGCAGATGAAGTAATTACAGTTTTCACAAAACGAGAAAGGCATAAGCGTAAAAACTACCAGACATTAACCTGAGGTGAATACTACCTACTTAAAAATATTATAGCAAGATTAAAGCGTAGCCTACTCTTGGCTAAATTAGTAATCGTCTTAAAAATACTGCAGACGCTTTTTTTAATATACGAACACTGTGGATGCGGAAGAAAAATATCTTCTAGTAGCACATAATGTCAGTAGAATGAGGTTGCTGATCGAGAGTCGGTCACTTTACTCTAAGCTTTTAATAAAAATTATTATTAAAAGCCTTTCTGAAAGAACTGACATAATTTATACCTGACTGGGCAGGGGAAGACAGAATCAGTATTTAGTACGTGAAGAGTAAGACAAGGTTCCAGTTTATCAACCACTTTAATACCCAGTCCGGTAAAATAGCTATTAACAATTTAAACAAACTGTTCAAATGGCAGTGGAATTCTGGTGACAATGTTTCACGAGCTCTATGAACATTCTTAAGAATAACAGAATATAACGCAATTTTATACGATTTTATGCTGTAAAATTTAAATTTTAGAATGTAGAGAATTAGTAAGAGATGGACTCAAGTAGTTTTTTGTTTCTAAATTATTGCATTTTAACATATATTTCAGTCATCCGATTGACTGATGTTGATGTCTGCCATCAACAGGTATAAAATATTAAAGACAACTGGATTTAAACAAAATTAAATGGATTTAAACACATATATTGTAACAACCAAGAATTAAAAATTTTATAAAAATTATGAACGAAAAGACGATACATACAGCAAGATGCCCCTACACGAGCCACGAGCAATAAATAAAGAACAGTTTTACGATGTGTCAACTGAACGTTTGCTTCGGACAATACGAATACGCTTCACATAACTTTACAATGGGAAATAAGGTTGGCCGTGACAGACTCGACTCAACCGAGATTTACAGCCTGCAACATGCAAGATAAAAGAAACTATGTCAAGTACCAATTTACAGAGAAACTGTGACGGACACACTGCAAGGTTAATTTTGAAGTGTACCAGTAGTAAGAAAAGGGCGTAAGTACACAATGGTATTTACCCTGTATGAGAACTGACATCGATATCTAAAGAATGGAATCGAACTTGTGCACAGCGGGGGAACGTCTTACTGGCGACAACTGATATTTACGACAGGGTGAAGGAGTGCCGTTTTGGAAACGACGACACGCTGCGTCAGGATAGCTATCGGAAAAGGGTCAAGGATAGTGAAACAATAACGAAATACGACACATTGTTCGCGTGAGAACTGCAGCAGGGCCCGGAGTACGCTTAGACAAAGACCTGATCGACAGCCGAGAAATTGCTCCTGTTCCAGGAAAAGAGTACGGAGGCTTTCGACGCGAACTTGTGGGGAGACAGGATACCCAATCACAACCCAGCATCTATCCAGAGAACAGGTGGAGAGGACCGTCGTCATCATGGCAACGGGAACGTCGAATGAGAAGTGAAGAACGATAGTCTTGCATAAGGGTAGGAGTTTTTCTGTCCTATCATGTTCGACCTGAGGCGTGCCTTCCAGAAGATTGCATTGTGGTAAACGATGCTTGATAAAAACTGTTTGCAGAGCACGCGGGAGGACAGTCTACTTATAATTTTCGACAGTCTTCATACATTTTCAACAGTCTTAATACAAAGTTCGAGAGTCTTCTTATAAATTTCTCAATCGTATACTTTAACAGTCTTCACGGAACTAAATCTTCTAAGTCTTAATACAGTGTGATTAACATACGGACAGCAGTGGGACTTTGAAACTCTGCTATGCGGTATATAATTAAGTGACTTAAACATTTCGATATTGGCGTGTATCCGGTAATAGTGTACCTACAGCGACTAAATCATGCGGCATACGCCAGTGCTTAATAACTCTAGAGTTCTTTATTATACTCAAATTCAGAACTGAACTAACCAATCGCAGTTCCATCAATAACCGACGCGCAGAACTATTGTTACTGTTTTACCGGACAACGAAATCGTAACGTTGTACAGTGCGGCGAAGCGATACAATATAATTTGGAACAATTACACCACGGTATCAAAGACACTATACATTAATGTACACACAAGAAGTTCAACAATAGACAGACAGATATATACACCATAGTTAATTATGAACTTACCCACACGACACATGATTTCATAAACTCTAACAGTAACAGCCGAATCAACAGAAAATACACACAGCGCGAGTGAATCTGATCCGCGTGTGTTGAGTGTTAGTGACGTCACAGCTACGCAACTTCACACAGATGGACCACCAACGAGAAGGAGTTACACCGATGGAAATATCGGATAAATCGCTTTACAAGTAATCTTTATGCTATTCTTATCATAAGAACTCTACTGTCCTGTCTCTTTTCAAGAAACACCCCTTGAGTATTTAAATTGCATATGATAAATATAATTAACGCTATTCATCTGAGGCAAGCAATGAACGCATTAGTATAAGATTTATTGTTTGACTATTTGTGTTTTTCTATATATCAATTGTATTATATATATATATATATGTATGTGTATGTTTTCCAGCAAACAACGTATTGGATTCGCATTGTAATTTGATATATATACATGTGTTCTTGTTATGAATGTATTTACAGGGAATCATCCATATTTATATATTGAAGTCTCTTTATTTGATGATGTTAATAAATAAGTGTTTATTTTATCCAGAATATATGCGTTCATTATTGCCAAAGTTACCTCAGAACAAGAAAGTAATGGCACTTGAATGATTTATAGTAGTTTTTATTAATTTATACAATAATTAGAGTCTCAATGCGTCATTTTGCTAACATAAAAGAACTAACGTATCACTTAGCTTCAATCAGTTGATATGAGTAACCTAATTGAGTGATTACACGATCTCATTTTACAAATTAGTATAATTACATAATTAATTAATTATTGTTTGCATAATTAATCCCCAAGAATCTTTGTATTTGGCGCCCAACGTGGGGCAAAGAGCAGGCAGTAGATAGGATAAGTGTATATATTTATATTTCATGTTAGTTGTAAGAACAAATATTATTAGTGTGAAGCTAGTTGGACTGAATGTTAACGCGGAGTAAGGCTGCAAAAATGACGACCAGTAGTACCGATTCCATGAATTTCGATATTAATAACCAACAGGGTGTACCTGATGTCGAACGAGAGGAATCACCAACCTATTCACAAATGACCGAGGAGACGTCAGACGTCAGAGCGCGGGGACAGGAGTCCCAACAACAACCGCAGGAAGAGGTGACGTTGCGCGCATTAATGGACTTCATGAGTAGGAAATTTGAAAAGCAAAAGGAAGAGATTAATGAAAATTTTAATGAAAAATTCGAAAAGCAAAAGGAAGAGATTAATGAAAATTTTATAGAGATTAGAAGAGAAGTGAATGGAAAATTCGAGAAACTAGAAGAAAAGTTAGACAAGCAGAAGGAGGAAGTCACACAAATACGCGCAGAAATGCGTGAATACATAAATAATTGTGACAAGAAGATAGACGAGGTCCAGAAGCAGCAGAACGAGATCATAAAAGAGTTAAAGGACGACACCGACAAGAAATTCGAAGAGGTACGAGAAACTAGAGAATTAGACCGACAGGAACTAAAGAGTGTTGCCCAAAATACTCAAACGAGCATCAAGAAGATCCACAACAGAGTAGAAACACACGCAAAAGAAAATCATAAGAAGCAGGAGGAATTGAGAGTCGAACTATTCCAAACAGTAAGACAATTAAAACAGGAACAGGGAGACGTAAACAGCACGATACAGCAGAAGATCAGTGAGGTAGATGGGAGACAGAAGTCGGCGGAACTAAAACTGGATGAGAGCACCAGAGAGAAAACCACTCGTATCAACGAATTAAAGTCCCAAATAGAACGACTGCAGCGTCAGCTAATTGAAGGTGAGTCGGGGATAATCAGTAGGATTAACGGACACACACATACAGAATTAAAGTACAACGGCACTGACAGGTTCCCGATGGAATTCCTGAAGGAATTGTCAGAGATCCAAGAACAGTACTACAACAACAATGACATTAAATGGATCGGGAGACACTTGGAGATGGACGCTGGGATATGGTGGCGTGTCATACGGAATCAAATCTCCACGTACGAAGAGTTTAAAGAAGCCTTCACCTTGAAGTACTGGGGTCAAGAACGCCAGGACAATATACGCGACAATCTTGAGTACGGCAGATATGAGTGGAATGGACCAATCACAGCCGTCCAGTATGTAGAAAGAATATTACTGGAAAGCCGGCAAATGTCGCCAGCATTGACCGATACGCAGCTGATCCGAAAATTAGCCCGTCACTTTGGAAAGGATTTGCAGCTCGCCGTGGTCACACGTGGTATCACAAGTATACCGAATTTTGAAGCATTAATTACGGAATTTACGAGTATACAGTCAAGCGGAGAGAACAATCGCAGGCCGCATTATAGACCCTACAACGAGGGAAAAAACAACCCGAGAGAGAGGGAGGGACAGTATAACAAAAGTGAAAGCGACCGACAGCCAAGGGGTCGTTTTGACAACAAGCAATACATCAATACGGTGCAGTTCACGCCAGCAGAAGCGGGCCCCAGTAGAACGGTGAATGACACCACCCCGAGGGCGAGCGGTAACAGCGACAACAACAACAACAACAAAAATATGTCAAACTAGAGAATAAGATAGAATTTTTAAGCGACTTACTTCCGAGTGAGAATGTAAATATATTACTACCGGATTTACGAAAGGACCTACTACAAGAAGACGACGAAATTATTAATAAACAAGTATTGAAATGTCCCAAAATTACTATCAAATTTAATAATGATATAATTGTGCAAGCTTTGCTTGATACAGGATGCCTCGTGAACGGATTATCGGAGACGTGGTTTAATAATCATAAGAAGAGTATAGGACCATATGAGACACTACCCGTAACGAATACATTTATAATAAGTGCTGTAGGAAATAAATCCAAATTAGTTAAGAGACAAATATTGTGTGACATTGAGATTGATAGTATCCGATATGAATGTGTGTTTTTGATAATACCAGAATTAGTGAAACCGTGCATACTAGGAATTAGTTTTCTACAAGAAGTTGGGTGTCGTATCGACATCGGAAACAAAGTAATTAAATACTGATGAAGAGGAGCATATTATACCAATCATGAACATTGATGTGATAACCAGTGAAGAAGAAGAGGAAGTACTGCGGTGCATCGATGAAAAGATTGGGAGCATAGACTGCGTGGATGAAGAAATACTGCAACGCCTGAAGGAGATTTTGGTAAGGAACCGGAATGTTTTTAGGGAGTGCCCGGGAAGAATAGAGGGTTACACGCATGAGTTTCACGTTACGGACAGGACACTTTACTTTCAACGAGGGTGGCCTGTGCCGCTTGCTTACAGAGACAAGGTGAACGAGGAGATTAACCGGATGTTACGATATGGAGTAATCGAACGTTGTGCCAGCCCGTACGTCAATCCAATCGTGACAGTAATCAAGAAGGATGGGAGGGTTCGCCTGTGCCTTGACGCAAGGAAAGTGAACAGCGTGACTGTACCCGATTACGAAGGAGTGTCCCCGGTAAATGAGATATTGGCTAGATGTGGTGATATGCAGTACTTGTCGACAGTCGATTTATCCAGTAGCTTCTGGCAAGTCCCATTAAAACAAGAATGTAGGGATTTCACTGCATTTATGCATGAAGGGAGGTGCTACCGATTCACAGTGACACCATTTGGACTTAGCACCAGCTCTGCGGCGTTGACACGTGGATTGGATGTGGCTCTCGAGGAGGAAGTCAAGAAGAACACGATCATCTACGTGGACGACTGCTTGTGTTACTCCAACAATATACAAACACACTTAAATCATTTAGAAACATTGCTAAACAACCTCAATAAGGCAAATATCACTGTCAACCTCACCAAGTCACAGTTCTTCAGACGAGAAATCTCATTCCTTGGGTATCGCCTTACAATAAAAGGGATACAAGCAACCGATGACAAGGTAAAGGCAATTATGGATTTCCCAGCACCGAAGAATACAAAACAACTCAAAGGTTTCCTTGGCCTCACCAATTTTTATAATAGATTCACGAGTAAATACGCGGAAACGACGCAACCCTTACACGAACTGCTGAAAGGAGGACGAAAGTTTTCATGGACAAGAGAGGTGGACGAGTGTTTCCAGAGAGTCAAGAATTTATTTATAAACACAGTAACTCTACGGTTCCCACGGCCGAACCAAAGATACTATATTCAGTGTGACGCTAGTAATTTTGCGTATGGTGGCCAGCTTTACCAGATCGATGAAGAAGGAGAAATTGGCGTGATTGCTTTTACAAGCAAAACATTTAAAGGCGCAGAACGCAATTATTTCACGACGGAGAAAGAGCTCCTAAGTATCGTTAGATGTCTGGATAAGTTTCGAATGTACATACTTGGCCAGCCCCTAACGATAATCACGGACAATAAAGCATTAACATTCATGCACAAGTGCCACTTAAACAACTCGAGAATTACAAGATGGATTCTCGCCATACAGGAATACAATTTCGACATTATCCACTGTAAAGGAAAGGATAATGTAGTTGCGGACATACTGAGTAGATACCCGGCTGACGCGGAACATCAGGAGACAAACGAGGAAACGCACGAGTATTTGATTAATCACCTAGTTATTAAAATGAGTCAACAAATAGGTAAAATAATTAGAGATATCGGCAAATACCAGAATGAAGATGCCAAACTCGGAACCCTTATAGATAAGATTAAGAATAACGATGTAGATAATAAATTAAGCAAATTTTATAAAATTGTTAACAATAAGTTATACCGACGACAACGTGGCGAATGGAAACTATACATTCCTGACAGCGTGTCGGAGGACCTTATTGCAGAGATACACCAAATGTACGGACACCTAGGACCGAAAAGGTGTATAAAAATGTTACAGGAGCACTTCACGATTGACGGCTTGTTCAAGAAAGTGAAAGCATATATCCAAACTTGTGACTCATGTCAAAGATACAAAGACACGAACAACAGGATGCTGTTTGGCGGAACAAAGGCTATGATACCGTCAGCTAGAGGTGACATCGTGAGCGTCGATTACTATGGACCCTTACCAACTGGTACAGGAGGCGTCAAATACTTACTTGTCATGGTGGACAACTTCACAAAGTTTGTCAAGTTATTCACATTAAGAAGAGCGACGACCACCACGACATTACGACGAATCAACGACTACTGTGCGAAGTTTGCACGACCGAAAGTTATTTTAACCGATAACGGCACGCAATTTACCGCGGAAAAATGGATTAAAGGTCTCGAGGAGCTGGGTATACAACCGAGATATACGGCGATAAGGAATCCTCGCGCGAACTTAGCAGAAAGGATTAACCGCCAACTTGGAAATCTATTCAGGATCTTGGTACACGACCAGCATAGTAAGTGGTCAAGATACGTCGGATAGATTGAGACATGTATCAATGAAACATACCACGAAACAATAGAAATAACCCCCCACGAGGCGCAATTAGGAAAGAAGCCGACCCGCGCATGGGAGAAGTGGCTGGACAAAGATGTCATCAACAGTAAATACAGTTCAAATATCAACGTATTTGTAAAAAAAATAAAGGAAAAAAGAGAGAAGTATGCTAAGCGCATCAATGATAGTAAGGAAATTACTAAATTTGCTATCGGCGATAAGGTGCTGTTAAGGAGCTACCACCAATCTGACGCCGCAATGAAAAGGATCGACAAGTTTTTCGAGTTGTACACCGGACCATACAAGGTTAATCGCGTCCTTGGTGATGCAACATACGAGCTCATTGAGTGCGATAGCAGTAGCAAAGTGAGAGGAAAATTTAATGTACGTCTGTTGAAGAAGTACTACGAAACGAAAGTACAAGTCTCACAGGAAAGCGAAAGTTGCATCGACAATCAGTTGGACTAGTGGACTACAGGGGACGGGCCAACGCATAGGGTGAATGTGCCGCGAAAAACCGGTCCAACTAGCTGAACGATATGATGTATAATTTATTAGCGTGTAATTTAAAGATTTTTTGTACATGGAGTTCTTAAGTCACGATGTGACAGTCTAATGACATTAATTACATGTGTATAACCAATGTTAATGAAAATTTCAATAGAAAGGACACTTATGATGCGAAAAGTTCGATCGGATGTGCAGCAATAAATTGCTAAAGACGTTATAACGAGCTTTTTATAGACACACGATGATGTAAGATTAATTAATCAAATCTGAGTGGTATAAAGCGAAGTCATCTATAATCATAATGATTTCAAATGAATTCTTAATTGTTCCTAAATAATGTATATAAATTTATAATCAATATAATCAGTATAAATGTTAGTAATACGTATTGTAGGTGATACTCAATAACAAATAATGAATGTATCAATATGTATTTACAGGTTCGTAAATTGTGTTTTAAATGTTCAAGATAGACTAAGGACATTAACTATCGTAACGATATTTAAACGATACATGAATAATTACATTTCATGTCGAAAACCATTATTTCATGTATTAGGTTATAAGCGGATGACACAGCCATCCACAGTTATCATTATTATTGTAAAATAATCCCATATCTAATTAGATATGCACAATGTGTGAAAATGCGTTCATCCTTCCTCAGATGCACGGCAATAAATTCCCAGAGTTAGTTTACAACAAAATATAGGGAATATATATCCGTATACCCCAAGCAGAGGAAAGTGGGTCAATGACCGTGACCTTATCAGAAGGGGACTCCCACAACAAACACAGAGCGCAGAAACCGGATTAGAATGTCTTCTGCTGATCCAACATCCAATCCGATTTGGGGACTATGTAACAACCAAGAATTAAAAATTTTTTAAATTATGATCGAAAAGACGTTACATACAGCAAGACACCCCTACACGAGCCACGAGCAATACATAAAGAACAGTTTTACGATGTGTCAACTGAACGTTTGCTTCGGACAATACGAATACGCTTCACATAACTTTACAATGGGAAATAAGGTTGGCCGTGACAGACTCGACTCAACCGAGATTTACAGCCTGCAACATGCAAGATAAAAGAAACTATGTCAAGTACCAATTTACAGAGAAACTGTGACGGACACACTGCAAGGTTAATTTTGAAGTGTACCAGTAGTAAGAAAAGGGCGTAAGTACACAATGGTATTTACCCTGTATGAGAACTGACATCGATATCTAAAGAATGGAATCGAACTTGTGCACAGCGGGGGAACGTCTTACTGGCGACAACTGATATTTACGACAGGGTGAAGGAGTGCCGTTTTGGAAACGACGACACGCTGCGTCAGGATAGCTATCGGAAAAGGGTCAAGGATAGTGAAACAATAACGAAATACGACACATTGTTCGCGTGAGAACTGCAGCAGGGCCCGGAGTACGCTTAGACAAAGACCTGATCGACAGCCGAGAAATTGCTCCTGTTCCAGGAAAAGAGTACGGAGGCTTTCGACGCGAACTTGTGGGGAGACAGGATACCCAATCACAACCCAGCATCTACCCAGAGAACAGGTGGAGAGGACCGTCGTCATCATGGCAACGGGAACGTCGAATGAGAAGTGAAGAACGATAGTCTTGCATAAGGGTAGGAGTTTTTCTGTCCTATCATGTTCGACCTGAGGCGTGCCTTCCAGAAGATTGCATTGTGGTAAACGATGCTTGATAAAAACTGTTTGCAGAGCACGCGGGAGGACAGTCTACTTATAATTTTCGACAGTCTTCATACATTTTCAACAGTCTTAATACAAAGTTCGAGAGTCTTCTTATAAATTTCTCAATCGTATACTTTAACAGTCTTCACGGAACTAAATCTTCTAAGTCTTAATACAGTGTGATTAACATACGGACAGCAGTGGGACTTTGAAACTCTGCTATGCGGTATATAATTAAATGACTTAAACATTTCGATATTGGCGTGTATCCGGTAATAGTGTACCTACAGCGACTAAATCATGCGGCATACGCCAGTGCTTAATAACTCTAGAGTTCTTTATTATACTCAAATTCAGAACTGAACTAACCAATCGCAGTTCCATCAATAACCGACGCGCAGAACTATTGTTAATGTTTTACCGGACAACGAAATCGTAACGTTGTACAGTGCGGCGAAGCGATACAATATAATTTGGAACAATTACACCACGGTATCAAAGACACTATACATTAATGTGTACACACAAGAAGTTCAACAATAGACAGACAGATATATACACCACAGTTAATGATGAACTTACCCACACGACACATGATTTCATAAACTCTAACAGTAACAGCCGAATCAACAGAAAATACACACAGCGCGAGTGAATCTGATCCGCGTGTGTTGAGTGTTAGTGACGTCACAGCTACGCAACTTCACACAGATGGACCACCAACGAGAAGGAGTTACACCGATGGAAATATCGGATAAATCGCTTTACAAGTAATCTTTATGCTATTCTTATCATAAGAACACCATACTACCCTACTACCCTGCCCCGTCCTGTCCTGTCTACTGTCCTGTCTCTTTTCAAGAAACACCCCTTGAGTATTTAAATTGCATATGATAAATATAGTTAACGCTATTCATCTGAGGCAAGCAATGAACGCATTAGTATAAGATTTATTGTTTGACTATTTGTGTTTTTCTATATATCGATTGTATTATATATATGTATGTGTATGTTTTCCAGCAAACAACGTATTGGATTCGCATTGTAATTTGATATATATACATGTGTTCTTGTTATGAATGTATTTACAGGGAATCATCCATATTTATATATTGAAGTCTCTTTATTTGATGATGTTAATAAATAAGTGTTTATTTTATCCAGAATATATGCGTTCATTATTGCCAAAGTTACCTCAGAACAAGAAAGTAATGGCACTTGAATGATTTATAGTAGTTTTTATTAATTTATACAATAATTAGAGTCTCAATGCAGTCATTTTGCTAACATAAAAGAACTAACGTATCACTTAGCTTCAATCAGTTGATATGAGTAACCTAATTGAGTGATTACACGATCTCATTTTACAAATTAGTATAATTACATAATTAATTAATTATTGTTGGCATAATTAATCCCCAAGAATCTTTGTAATGTGGCTGGAGAATTAGAGGCGACAGTGGTAACGCAATGAAACCTCTCTCATACGTTACAAGAAAAAGATTCTTTGTTAACTCTTGGTACAAGAGCCTTTTAGATTGTAGTCGATTATTCTACCTACATCGATGTCAATTTTGTCGCATGCTACGCCTCACAGCCTGAGTATAAAGGCGCTCATTCGGAAGGAAGCGAGTCAGTTTGGATTTGCGATTTGGTGTGCGTTATAGGAATTCTTGTTAGCGTAAATGTAAATTATTTTGTGCGGAAATCTGCAATTGGCGACCTGTATTATTTAGTGTAACTCTGTTAAATAGGTGATATTTGTTGTGTGTTACATTAGTGTCTGTTGGGCAATGTGTTTAATGTTGTCTTTGGTTATTTAAACAGTAACTGAAGTTATAAGTAGCGATTTCACAGTGTTAAATTATTCTGTATGTATTGTTTAAACACGACAATCCGTGGGGCCACCATAACAATACTGAAATTATCAGGCATTAAACCCAATAAGACATAAGACAAAATATATTCCGTCTTATGCCTATGAGGAGAGACAATGCATATCGATTAAGTAGGTAAGCCCAATAATGTAGACATGATTGTTCAAAAGGTTCACTGTTCACAATAAACTAAATCTGATGACGTAATATAATAATTTTTGATGCTCAAATCTGTGCTGACTCAAGGCAGTTCAGAAGTGAGATGATAATGATGTGTATTCAACCAACGTGTCAGTGTACTACTGCAGCAAAGAACTAAAGACACTTTCAAATTAGGTGAAGCTCACGACCTGGGAACAGGTGATATCATTTAATACACTGAAGAAAGAAAATGAGATATTCTTGCAGGTGCATATAGACATGTACGAGTTCGTGTAAGGAAGATACGGGTTGAAATAGTCGGGTGCTCGAAAAGTAGGAGTTGCCACGGTCGAAACGGACCTACAAAAGACAGATACTGCTGTGGTACAGATACATAACATTACATGAACCACCATCACGAATATTTCAGACAGCAGGTATATAAATAACGACTGATGGAACGCTCACGTCTTGTGTTCTAACGAACGAACGGACGGAATGACTGCGCGCGATTCTTATCATAAACACCATTCATTACCCAGACCAATTGATTACAGGCGAAAAAACATTAACCGATAAATCATAAACAACGTAGAGAGATGGACAAAAAAATAACTCTGCGCTGAAGAAAAAATATTTGGTGTTAACAAAGTCGGGCGCGCGCTTGAGCACGGCACGGCGCCCCCGAGTGAGAGAATGTCGGTACACACAAAGGTCATCAGATGGAATTGTTGTATGCTTGCTGTTGGTCTGAACGTGATGTAACGCTTTCTTGGGCAATGCAGTACTGCAGAGTTCACTACAGCTAACTGTTTGTGTACATTCTGTGTTTTTACAATATAGACACGTACCCACAGAAATAAACAGAAGGAACGAATCGCAAACTATCAGATTATGTAAACAAATGTGTTAACAATTCAATAAATTCAAAATGATGCGACTCCACAACTACAAATTTCTCTCAAAACGGGCACACACGCACAGAGCTAATGTTTGACACTGATGACTGGCGGCTACCAGTTAGTCAAAAGAACCTTTCAGTATTTATGGATCTTTGAAACCATATACGTAAACGTTATGTTAATCCTTAACACAGAAAATACTGGCATCCTTGATTATTTGTCACCAATCAATGCACCCCCACAGCACCCTTAACGTTTCAAAGAATTAATTAAGTAATCTTCACACGCCCACCTATATTTGGATTAAGGATAAGGCAAAGAGAAAGAGGGGGAGAATATACGCAGTGAATAAATCGGACGTTGTACGCAAACATAATTTCTCTCACTGAAAATATTAGGCCTACTACAGGTTGTTGTAGGCCCTGTTTTTCTTCCCGAATCTGATCAAGATAACGTTTAGTATTGGGACAACGAATAACATTAAATCGGCACACACATTTATTCTAACTGTTTTACGCACAAAAAGTTCCGTCAGGTCAGGACCGTTTATTGGCACTAAACTGTATGATTCTGGAAGTAAAATCGTCTCACCTCTAGTATTCTGAGCGTAAAGTTTAAACAAAATCTCAAATATTAAGACATTAAAATACACAGAATAGTTAAATCTAACTTTTCACCCTGTCAGATTCATCCTGCACACTCACATTTCACAAATTTACGTAAGCGCGCTCACACACATCGTTTGAACTCGTCAAAGACATCATACAGTTCTTCACACCACAGTTCTGATTAAAACGGACAAAATCCACACAATTTTTCATTCGTGCTTTACCACACACTCTGTATTGTACATACTAAACAATACAAGTACATTCTTAAGAATCTTGACATCTTAATTCAGTAAACTGCCCTATAGATGTTACTGTAAAACATACGTTCTTTAGAAAAGTTTTACCCAATAGAGCTCGTGTACTCGCGACTAAGCAGCTGTCACAATATTTAATTTTCACACATATAGGCCTAGGCTTAACAAATAAATAATGTTTATTTAAACAGAAATTAGCATTCAGAGTCCGAAATCCAAAGATCGAATTTTTCGTTAAATAGTACACACTGCAGTTAAATTACTCAGAATGTGTTTACTAATTCAAAACAGTTACTTCTTAAGGTCTTATATTAGAACTACACGTCACATTATATTTTAATAACATTTTGCCCTTAATTGGAACTCCCAACTTAGCTGCTTAGGAAACCATACTGAGTAAATCAGTAGATCACTGCAGTAGCTATAAAGTGGATTCTAAATTAATACACGTGGTGGTAAAAACAGATTTTTGTAAACTAAAACACAGGAATTCTAAATTTCATTACAAATCATAATCCTGCTTACTAACGACATAATAATATGCTATAGTAATACGACATGCAGTTCGGCTTTTCAAAAGTTTTGAAAATTAGAATCGTCACAAAAGTTAACATCCATACACACTGAGCGACCACTATATATGCGTGCGTACGCGCGCGCGTTAAGACTTTCACTCGACTGAATTACGATGTGTTTAATACAAAACGCGTAATCCTATTTGCACCCCGACATAGTGCTCAAGAGAAACTTCAAAATCGGGGTGGCTAAAGGCTGAATTGAGTAAGTATACATACGAGAGGAGGTTATTTGTCCAACAGAACATCTGACGATGAAGAGATGAAAGGTTATAATGTCGTTAAACGTAACAAAATAGTCTTCATTGTTGTATGTCGTTTAGTCGTTGTCCTTTGAACAACACTCAAAAGTGCACGCTGCCTGATTCTTCATCTTCTACCAAAAATGCAGCTTGTCTCACACACACACACATGTACCAGGTAGCTAAATATCCTTCCTGTGTTCGTCGTCGTCTCTTTTGTTCGAGAATAAAAATGGAACACGATTTATTTTATCTTCCACGAGATTAAAATAAGGTAACGTAAACCGTCGTGCGTTGTCACAGTGGTGCTGCTGATGATGGTGGGGTAAGGTAGGTAGGGTGGCTGTCTGTGACAATCGGAACAAGAAGGAGGAGGGTAATTATTTGTGTGCGCTGCGCCTAAAGATGGAATCTTTGTCAACCGTGCGTCCTCGCGTTATTCAACTGTCACTCACTCACTCGGCCGGGCCGATTAAAGATGGCGACGACGACGGTACAAATAGCTAAAACCCCCTACCCAACAGCAGTATTGTCGACGTCGACGGTGGTGACAAACAGGCCCCAACACAATACTGTCCGCCAAATGTTATACACGCGTTATTATCTAATTCCGTTCACCCTACTAAGCCCATTACATCATATAAGAGCACAACAAAACACACATAGAAGTACAGTATATCGTTTTAATGCAGCTGTTTTGTGTTTTGTCGTCCTGAAGTAAATAGTTTCTACTATCCCTTGAGGAGTCTGATAAATTGGCCTATACTGTTCACCTCATCTAAAGTTTGTCAAACGTTTGATTCGTCTGATTACTATACATTTGGGGAGGGCTTCATGTATGTGATTAATTTTATAATGTGAGGGTCAAGTTTTTGTCACATAAAACTCGGCACGAGTAACAGGTACAAGAGAAATAACGATAGGAAAAACAAATCTGTTAAGCAGCAAAAAGGTTTCAAAAAAGAGAAGTAATGATAAATTTTAGAATTATCTTATTTAATTCGCATGATCTCCGATCCAACGGCTTATGTGGTTATACGCTATCTTCCCTAGATAAATGTTCTGGCTACATCTACTTCATTTTCTTTATCCTGTAAATAGTGTCACATCACCTACTCAGCTCAGTCGCTATGCCATTTTACTGTTTCCCTGGACTTACTATAGTAGCACAAGTGAACCTCTTACTACATTACTTGCCCTACCCCACTCTACGGTAAAGAAAAATAGCTAGGAATTGTTAACAAATCAAAATTGGCTTTGAAAATCAATCTGTTAAAATTATCGGATCACCATCCCGGATCGTCGTGTGGATACATGAAATTAAAACATTTAATCCGAATGGGGGGATAACAAATTACAGTAATCTGTATGAAATGTTTCCGACGTGGGTCATTTCTTGCTTTGTACGATGGCAATGTGGCTCATGTAAATAAGTATTTCATGGACGAACTTTCGAGAGGCATTCAGTAAACACAGTAATAATATTTCCAACTACGTTTCATATATTTATGTCCTAATGTAATTATTTCAACACGCATGGTAGCTTCGTGATATAACAACTTACCTAAGGAAAGTTTCTAGAAGTGAAGGGAATATTTGCAGCCGAGAAAGGAGAAGTCACTGTTTAAACACAAATATAGATCCTCGACTAAAAAATACCTGAAGTGGAGAAATAGTATAAACACTTGCAAAGCACTTACAATGTCTCATACAAGCAAAGTATATTACAATCAAATCTGAGGAAGTGCCTGGCTGATAGGGAAACTGAGAAACTATGTCTTGTTAAAATATTTTTACAATGTAAAACACTATTATGCGTTAATGTACACGTTCTCTTCACTACGCGCCGTTTACCAAATCTATTTTCTTGGGTTTTTCTAACTTCTCCAAATTTAGTCACACTGTGTAATACTCCTGTTATTCCTCCTGCACACTACTGTCTACGAAATACGAAGTCTGACGGGAAAGAAGAGTCTATGTAGCATTCAAGATATCGGCTTGGAGACGACTACTGAAAACAAAACGGTCCCACATTGGAGAAGCTACAGGTAGTTTTAGAACAAAACAGAAGAAAAAATAACGAACCTTATAGTTCTGCACACTAGACATACGGCAGAGTTACAGTAAACACTTACAGATTTGGTGAGAGGAGTACCTACCTGTTTTTACTTTATGAAGCAACTTCTGAAGCATGCTGGTATTACAGTATTAAATAAATAAAACAATGCGTGTGTTTTTACGAAAATACAAAATTTCAAATAGATAAAAGCGTCCTTAAAAGCATAGTTGTCACTGATTGAACTATCGTTCGACTGTATTCGTTCTGTGTGAGTGACTAATGTGAGCAAGCACGCGTGTGCGTCCAGCCGAACGTCGATTAGAGGCCAAAGGTGTAACAACGCGGCGGCCCCGCGGCCCACGTTATTTGTTCTTTTTTTACACGAAATAACAACAACGACGACTCTCGTACAGTTTATTGCACGTCGTATATCTCCTGACTCTCAAAACCTTTTGACTACGCTACATGTATTCGCCCGAAAACAACTCACACACAGATACACATGAAACTAACAAAGATCACACACAACACAAGACAACCGACGGATCGCATTCTTTATTTTCCCGATTTTTTCTACCATTTTTTTTGTTTTTGTTCTTACTGCACCAACACTGTCTAATCTGAGATTACCATCTGTCGTTGTGTCTTCCACCTTCTTCACCCGTGGTATCGGATTTTTAATTCCATCGCCTTCTTCTTCTCTTGTTTATTTGAGTTGGTTATAGCTTCGCCTCCTCCCGCCCGGGTCGACCAATAAAAAAATCAATCGTGGCCAAATTAAGTGTGGACGCGGTTCAGAGCGAATGGTGTTCGATAGCAATAGCACAGCATGCCCGGCCGCAGCTCTGTTCATAATTCACTCGAAACCGGTGATCCATCTAACACACGGATAGAGCGTAAGAGAAAGACCACACAGACCCGACCCGACCTCGGAGAGAGAGAAAGACAGATCAGGTTACTCAACAGCCCACGACTAACAAATTATTTCCTAAATAATAGTGAGGTCTGTCGTTAACACTGTCAGCTAAGCTGAAAACAATCATGCACGCGCGCACACGCACACAGGGGCTTTATCGCGCACAAAAACATTAAATCAGTGACGACAGTCATAATATAAGTAAGCATTTAACTGACTTACTAACAAATAAACATCCAACTAAGAAGATACAGCATCTTTTCAATGTGCAAAATTTATAGCTGAATGCTATAAAAATATATTACCATACGATTCATCCCTATCCAAACAAACTACGCTCATCAGTAAACTGTTTCTTGGTATTAAATTAAAATCGTGTTCAAAACTCTTTTAAATGCATTATATTTTACTGTAATTCGCTATAACATCTACTTTTTAACATGTTTTTCGCCAATTTTATTACGATGCTTATTCAAATTTCCTTACCGGCCGAAAGAGACGTAGACAACTGATACGCATAATGAATTCAAAAATGAACGTCAACGTGATAAATCAAAATAACAGTCATAGTAACCCTTATTTGATAACGAATCTAGTTTATACACAATAATTGAGAACCGTCACACTTAGTGAATAGTTTAACTGATTATATCGAAAATCATATAACATCACAATCACAACAAAACCTAATCATATATGAATATGTGCTCAAAACGCAGAGGTACAAAAACACAAATTTGATCCTAAGCTCATTTTCTTGATAATAGACCACTACTTTACTTTGCTACATTTGCTACTCTGACAAGTGACTGTAATGAATATACTGTATAAAGGAATTGCCTTCAAACATTTTCAGCTATGCATCTCCAGCCGTTTAGTTATCCCAATGAGGTTACGGTTACGGTACAAACAATTTTAATATAATCAAAAATATCTAACAAACCGTCCATCTTATGCACTAAAACGAACATTAATGTTGTCTTCACACATAGAAACACGTTTAATCAATCGGTGGGCGCATTGCATTACATTGAGAATTGTCAAAAACACGAAAATATATAATAATAACCAATGAAGTAAGAGAACAGACGTGAATGTGTCTTTATTTAAAATCTCTGCCGTAATAACAAAGAGGCCTCTGGAAACACATATCTGTTGATTGATAATGGAGTCGATCCTTTAGAACAGTTCACACGAACGACAACAGCAGACTTCAGATACCTAGGATGTAAAGTAACCCGGATGGAACCTGCATAGAGAACATTAAACACATAAAAAGGCAGGAAAATATAAGTTTTAATGAAAATAAAACGTTTCTTACATCACATAACATAGACGTAAAGATACGAAAGAGCTAGATAAGAGGTTTGTATAAAGCTTACCACTCTACGGGTCAAGAGGGGGAAACAACGTTCCGATGAATTTGGGATGTGGCGTTGAAAGAGAATTATGAAGATGTTCTGGTTGAATAAAGTGGGTAATTAGGACTTTTTCAATCGGTGAAGAAAAGCAGAAGAATTTGGAAAACCATAAACAGGATTTGGAGGAAATGGAAAGGGGATTTGAATGACTATGCGCCCTTTAACAGAGAATATCCGGTGTGATGGAGGAAATTGTGAAGATTTGAAGAAAGGGAACTCTGAGAATACAAAAGTATTCATCTACCAATCCCTTAGGTCTGATGATCAGACAAGAGAAGAGTTAGCATGGTACTTTTTATAGCTAATAATGCACAGTTTCCCAGTTATTTCTTCTTTCTGAGCTGTTAACCAAACTACGGTTCATCCGCCTGCAGAGTCTCTTATAGTCCACGTTACCCCGGACCTGTAAAAACAAACTCTCATCCTTCCTCATTGAAAGTGAGGTATTAACTAAATCCTATTGAATATTTAATTTAAAAAATTGTGTTAGTGGTTATAATCACAAACAGAAATTATCCTGTTGCATACCACTACAGAAAAAGTTCCCGATTAGCGCTTTTAAGCTTCACAGCTTATCATCGGGGCGAGAATATTCCGATATCATATTTCCTATCGGATAATGAGCTGTTAAATTTGAAAGCGCTACTCGGGAAATGTTTCTACAGTGGTGTGCAACAGTGTAATTTCAATTTGTAAAACCGATTGCCTCATTACGGACAGACAAGTGCTGAGAACAAGATTAAAAACAGGCGGAAACGGGTGTCTTATAAGAATCTCAAAAAAAAGACAACACGCTATGAAAACTGATAACATTACACAGCTGATGAAGCAAATGAAATTTACCACTAGATTAAGAATTGAACAAAGACGATATTAAGGCATGGTCATGGATATTGTTAAAGCAGAATACAGAATGACATAAGTAGTCGTTAAAATTTTCACAGAAATATTTATCTTTGAACAGAAAAGGAAACAGATAGAAAAAGTATATATACTATAAAATCTGAAAAGTAATTGGTATTATACTAACAACTCCGGTTTGATCCAACAAAGTAATAAATCCAAAGTAAGACCGTAATGAATAAATAATGTTAGAAAAACAGACTCTGGCAGATGCAGACTCAATCGAGAGGACAAATGGAATATGCACTGAAGAATGCGAAGAACAGGAAAGCCCTCGGTTTAGATGGCATGAGTTCTGAATTAATAATACTATAGGCCTATATGGGCTATGTTTCGTATTATATGGGTTTTGTTGTTACATTTACATCTATTACACTAATAATATGTGCTATACCACCTACAAAATCCGAAGTTAACGGCAAGCTGCTAAAGTAATTTACGTTTTAAAAATGAACGAAACAAGCACGATAATACAGGAGAATCACTTTGTTGAATTCTGCCTACAACACGATTGGAAAAACCATCAATGAAAGGCTTCGAACCATCTCGGAAACCATAAAACAGTAGAAGTAGACCTATAAGCAACGTTTTGAAGAGGCCGTTCGTGTTCTGACGATGTTTTTATTTTAAATAGAGAATCCAGAAACGCATAGAATTTAAATTAGAGACACGCCTGTGTTACACAGATTATTAAAAGGCGCTGATTGCATCTATAGGCACGAGATTCGGTTCATATTTCACAAAAGAAAGTACCTATTGCATTCAATTAGAGCTATGCAAAACTTATGTTAAATTACTGATAACGTGTCAACCAAGAGAGAAAATGATATGTCAGTTAATAAGTTAAAGTTCCATTAAACTATTTCACATTCCAGTTATGCATAAGTTTCCAGAACGTAACCGTTACGAGACTCTGTTTGTGTGTATGTGTGAGGGGGGGCACGCGCGCGCGAGAAGTTACGATGCTACGTTGTTGCCACGCAATGCCAAAACATCTAAATCTGTATTGCTAAGTGTGAAAGATGAATTTATAAGTTAAATTAATTATGAAATGTAACCTATAAATTAATTTATAGGTTCAAAGGTTTGTATTTGTATACTAAAAATTACTTATAATATTTTTTATTCATACACATATAAGTGAAATTTGTTTCCAATGTTTAAAATTCTGTTAATATTGTAAATGGAAGTTTCAATTTAAAAGAAATCAAAGCAAATGACTGAATTTGCTTGAATAACCAGAGTACCTTGGGTCCCAAATTGCCGGTTTTACTCTATTTCTATTATAAATCGGTCCAAATCATAATTCGACTTCATGAAATAGTAAAGAAAACTATAGCAGTTCAATAGTTATGTAAATAAATAATAGCAGTTCAATTACGCAACCTTACTCATCTCATACAACCTTGACAACGTTACTACTGTATAAACATTGAAAGTGCTACTCTGTGGCGCGACTGAAAGTGGCCCGTGTGCAAGCACCAACGCCACTAGTGGCGACGGTTTGTGGCGTTGGTGCTTGCACACGGGCCACTTTCAGTCGCGCCACAGAGTAGCACTTTCAGTGTTTATAGTAGGCCTAATGTTGTCAAGGTTGTATGAGGTGAGTAAGGTTGTGTAACTGAACTGCTATTTATTTATTACAACTATTGAACTGCTATAGTTAGAGTAAAACCAGCAATTTGGGACCCAAGGTACTCTGGTTATTCAAGCAAATTCAATCATTTAATCTGATTTCTTTTAAATTAAAACTTCCACTTTTAATTTTAACAAAATTTTAAACATTGCAAACAAATTTTAGTGCTTATATGTAAGTATATGAATAAAAAATATTATGAATAATTTTTAGTATAATACAAACCTTTTAACCCATAAATTAATTTATAGGTTACATTTCATAATTAATGTAACCTATAAATTCATCTTTTACACTTAGCAATACAGTTTTAGATGTTTTGGAAGTTTTCATTTGAGTGGCAACAACATCATCGTAACTTCTCGCATGCGAGCGCCCACACACACACACACACACACACACACACACACACACACACACACACACACACACACACACACACACACACACACACACACACACAGAGTCGTAAGGGTTACGTTTCGCAAAACTTATGCACAATTCGAATGTGACGTAGTTTCATATAACTTTAACTTATCAACTGACACATCATTTTCTCTCTTGGTTGACACGTTATCAGTAATTTAAGTCGTAACATACGTAAAGGAAACTACACAGAATTCCCGCTTAAACATGGCATTTAGCTTTGAGTAATTCTTTATTTGTTAATGACTATTTCCATTAAATAAATTTTGTCTATTTTTTCCTTATAACTCGTGCTTACGTACGTCGGAGTTGGACTCTGTGTGTGTGTGTGTGTGTGTGTGTGTGTGTGTGTGTGTGTGTGTGTGTGTGTGTGTGTGTGTGTGTGTGTGTGTGTGTGTGTGTGTGAATTAGTATTATAACGTCAAAGTAATTGCAGACCTCTCTTCAGCAGGTATACTTCGTCTAATGTTTGTGTTTTTCTTCTGGATACGATATTCCACTAAGAAGCCGATTGAACATGTTTTGGACATTGTAAAATAGTTAAAAATTTCACATCGTCCGCTTTCAGATCACCCATTAATGTATAAAACTCTCCCACTACCAACCGATGACGTGTGAACGGTCACACATCTGATGCATCCAGAATCGACGTTGTCTAAAACGGCGACGTCTTCTTACGGGAAGAGGAAGGAGAAGAACTTCTTCGCTAGAGTCAATGATTAAACTGATGTGAAAAGTAAATAATATTATCTTCTTAATAAAACTATTTTCCATCATCACTGAGCAAATGGACAATGAAGCAAACCCATTCACACGAGCCACTAAGTGGTGGCAGTGCGTGACGCCACAAAGAGTGGCGCCACAGGGTGGCCCGTGTGTCAGCAGTCTTAATAAACAACCTATAGCCTACATTACGCAACACATTTATAGAAACAACTTTTAATGTATTTTGGTAACTGACGTACAAAGCATTTCTGTCATAGCTTTCTTACTGTTCAAAGTAATACGACACTAACAGGTATTACGAAACGTGTAACTTCGTATTAAGAGTGTTAATATGTAATAAAAACTGGGTGTTTAATAAATACTTTTGCTCTATGTGTATCTGTTTTTGTCAGTTGATACTACTGGTTGCGTGTTTATTCCTCGTATATATGTGAATTCTATTTAATTACAATTTTATTTTATGGATGAATCTTCTTTATCGGTTAATTCTAGAATTAACTGAAGAGAATTCTTTAGTTCGTCTGCTTCAAATGTTTGTATCTGTTAAGAGAAAGATCTCGAAAACTCTCCATCCATCTAGTAAACAAAGTTGTAAACAGGGTTATTGTATAGCTTGCATGGCGCGTGGGCGTGCCGTGAGGCTCTGATTGGGCCGGCGTTTTCTTTGTAGTGTGGAAGTGTCTAGAGTTTTGTAGTGGGGAACATTTTTGTCATTGATGTATGTATACCTATAGAGATTTCTGGATCTTTCTGGTTGTCTTAGAAAAGGTATATAAAGTGTCGATCTTTAGTGTAGTTCGGTTCAGTTAACAATTGTGTGTCAGACTAAGTGTATCAGTTTCTGTGTATTTGTATACTAAATAAATCAGCGCCTGTATTTACATCAAGTGTCGCTTTTATTTTATTAAACCTTCCATAGGTTATGGGCCCAGGCTTTGCTTGAGTGTAGTGCAGTGCGAAATCAAGTGTGTGTACAAATATATAAAAAAAAGAAGAAAGTGCTAACTAGTTGAAGAAGCAATGGATATCTCGAATCTAAAAAATTGAGAGGTTGCGAAATAAAGAAAAAACCACAAGTGGCACTTCGTTATAAGAACAATTCTAGAAGATGACGACGATGTGCTAGCTGTATGTGAAGAAAAATTACAAAGACCACATGAAGACCCAAAAGAAGATTAATATGAAGAACAATTGCAAAAGTTTTTGAAGGCTGACAAAACTGCCAGGAAATTGATTGTGACTACGATCGAAGACAAGCCATTGGAGCTGATTATGGGTTGCACAAGCGCCAGAGAAATGTGGACAAAATTAAGCTCGGTATACGATACAAAATCCGATGAAACTCTGTCTATTTTGCAAAAACAGTTCTTCGATTATAAGTGGGTTGAGAGTGAAAGTGTTGCCCAAAATATTTCAAAGCTTGAAATTCTATCGAAGAAAATGCACACTCTTGGAAGTTCACTACCAAAAGGCATGTTTCTCACTCGAATTTTGTCTTGTTTGCCCAAATGTATAACCACTTTCACAGTGCCTGGGATTCAGTCGAAGAGAGTAAGAAAAATCTAGAAAATTTAACTGACCGATTAATGGCTGAAGAAGCTAGACTTCAAGAAAAGGACGATACATGTGAGTCATCAACGGCTTTGATGTCAAAATTAAAAGTTGGCAACGAAAAACAGAAAAATGAGTATCATCGGCATATTAAAAATTATCCGGAGAAGAAAAAGGAAGGATTATTCTGCACCAACTGCGGTAGGACCAATCATTTCAAAAGGGATTGCTTCAGGTGTTTCGAATGCAAAAGGAAGGGTCACAGGAGCTACAACTGTCGCCAGAAGAAGAGTAGCAATATAACGCTACAAGTTGAAAATGAAGTATCTTCATCGCATCCGGGATCATCTCCCAGAATAGCACTGCTAGGAGTCAAAGGAGAAAACCAAAAAACAGATATGTGGGCATTGGACTCAGGAGCAATGCATCACATGACACATCGAAGGGATTGGTTCTCATCGTATGAAGAATTCGCACATCCAGTAAATGTGAAGATAAGCAACGGTGATTACATGGCAGCATATGGAATAGGTAACATAGACTTAGAATCTTATGTAGATGGTAACAGATTAGAATGTACTCTTCAGGATGTATTATATACTCCTGATTTAATTAATAACTTGTTTTCTACTAAATGTGCGGGTAAGAAAGGTATAGATTGTTTGATAACAAATTTCAGTAAGCAATGCTTTTTAATGAAAAATAAACAAATCATTGCAGTAGGCCATGAATTTGGAAACTTATTAAAATTAGATGTGCGTGTAAAACTTCCAAAAGCATGTAACTTTAGTAAACAAATAGAACCGGTTGAACAAATTGTAAAATCAAACAGAAAAATCGAAAAATCGGATGATTGTTATTCCTTGCAATTATGGCACGAGCGGCTATGTCACCAAAACCTTAAATATGTACGAAATTTTCTGAAAAATGCGAATATTAAATTTATAAATGATGACTTCTTTTGTGATGCCTGTGCATACGGTAAGCAACACCGTTTACCTTTTCACGCGAAAACTGATCGTGCGACAGAAGTTCGAGAGTTAATTTACACAGATGTTTGCGGTCCAATGGAAGTTGAATCTCTTGGCAAGAAGTCATATTTTGTTACATTTAAAGATGATTTTTCCGGATTTAGATATATTTATTTTATCAAACATAAATCGGAAGTAGTTGATAAATTAAAGATTTTTTGTTTGGAAGTTGAAAATCAATTCGGAAGAAATATAAAAGAAATTCATCGGGATGGCGGAAAAGAATATGATAATCTATGGGTAAAACGTTTTTTGAACGAAAGAGGCATTAAAGTTGCAGTCAATACTCCTTATACACCCGAACAAAATGGTGTTGCGGAACGCGAGAATCGAATTATCGTAGAAGCTGCTCGTTCCATGTTGCATGCGAACGCGAATTTGCCAAAATATTTATGGGCAGAAGCAATAAACATGGCCGTATTTGTAATTAATCGAACAGCACCAACAAGACATGATAATAAAAAATCGCCTTATGAGTTGTGGTATAATAAAGAACCAAATGTTGATAAGTTAAAGATTTTTGGAACCGAATGCTTTGTACATATACCTGTCGAGAAACGTAAAAAGTTAGACAAAAAAGCAATTAAAGGCTATCTTGTTGGCTATCACGAAAATTTTAAAGGTTATCGAGTGTATGTTCCAAGTTTAAGAGATGTAGTTGTAAGTAGAGATGTTTTATTTAACCCTGAAAAAGTATCTAATAGTTCGGTTAATGTTCCTTTGAATAGTGAAAAAATAAAAGATATTGTAAATGAAAATGAGAATGGTAATATTGTAGAAAACACTAATAACAGTTGCGAAGATAATGATTACAAACTTGAAGAAACTTTGCAAGAACCCGTACAATCTGTTCAAGTGAAAGATAACAATCAGGGAGGGCGAGAATTGCGCAATAGATCTCAGAGAAAACAAACTGAATTTTATGGGTTCCCTGTTGCGCATTTTTCGCATCTCGCGAAAAATATACCAAATAATTATAATGAAGCAATAATGAATGATGAAAAAGGTAATTGGTTAGCTGCAATGCAGGATGAGATAAACTCGTTGTATGAAAATGGAACCTGGGTACTAGTTGATAAACCAGAAAATCGTAAAATTATTGATAATCGATGGGTTTATACGAGAAAAGTCAATGCGGTTGGTACTGATAGATAGAAAGCGCGTTTAGTCATCAAGGGTTATTCCCAAAAGCCAGGTGTAGATTTCAATGAAACTTTTAGTCCAGTAGCACGATTTGATACATCAGATTCATGTTAAGTATTGCTGCACTTTTTAATTTAAAACTGGGTCAATTTGAAGTGAAAACAGCTTTTTTACACTGTAATCTTAAAGAGGGTATATACATGAAACAGCCTGAAGGATTTAATGATGGTACAAATCGCGTTTGCAAATTAAAGAAAAGTTTGTACGGTTTAAAGCAAGCTCCTAGATGTTGGACAGATCATTTTAAAAATTTAATTTTAAACTTGGGTTTTTATCAAAGTACTGCTGATCCGTGCTTCTATATTTACAGAAAAGAGAATGATTTAATTTTACTTACAATTTATGTAGATGATGGTTTATTAGCTGCATCGAAAATTGAATTAATTGATAAAATATTAAATGATTTGAGCAAAGAGTTTACTATAAAGAGTATTAAAGACGTTAAAAATTTCTTGGGGATAGAAATCTCGAGATTAAAAGATGGTTCCGTTTTCATACATCAGAGCAGTTATATTGCAAAAATTTTAGAAAAGTTTAATATGTCCTCAGCAAATCCAGTTTCCACTCCAATTGATTGTAGTTTTTATGATATTATATCTGAAAAAGTAATGTATAAACTGCCTATTCGAGAAGCAGTAGGAAGTTTAATGTTTTTGCAAATTGTAAGTAGACCTGATATTAGTTTTGCTGTTAATATTGTATCACGTGAATTAGAAAATCCTAGCGAAAAACATTGGCTCTTAGTCAAACGAATTATGAGATATTTGAAAGGTACAATATAGGTTGGAATTCTATATAGTAAAAATGGTATGTTCGAAGCTTATAGCGATGCAGACTTCGCAGGTGTCAAAATTGCAAGAAAATCTACTTCTGGTTTTGTATGTAAATTTGCGAATGGTCCAATAACACGGCAAAGTAAAAAGCAGCAATGCGTAGCTCTATCGACAACTAAAGCTGAGTATATTAGTGCTGCAACAGTAACAAAAGAAATAATTTGGTTAAAGAAAATCTTCAATGAATGTAAAATTAATATAACAACTTACAATTTATATATAGGCAATATGAGCGCAATTAAACTAATTAGAAATCCGGAATTTCATCAAAGAAGTAAGCATATCGATGTTAAATATCATTTTGAGCGAGACAATTACCAAAAGGGTGAAATTAATGTAACATATGTAAAAAGTGAAGAGCAAATTGCAGATATCTTTACGAAAGCATTGCCAAAACCGAAATTCGAATTTTTGAAAGAAAAGTTAGGACTTACTAATAAAGATGATATTTATTGTAAGGATGCAGAGTTTTAGGGAGGGTGTTAAGAGAAAGATCTCGAAAACTCTCCATCCATCTAGTAAACAAAGTTGTAAACAGGATTATTGTATTGCTTGCATGGCGCGTGGGCGTGCCGTGAGGCTCTGATTGGGCCGGCGTTTTCTTTGTAGTGTGGAAGTGTCTAGAGTTCTGTAGTGGGGAACATTTTTGTCATTGATGTATGTATACCTATAGAGATTTCTGGATCTTTCTGGTTGTCTTAGAAAAGGTATATAAAGTGTCGATCTTTAGTGCAGTTCGGTTCAGTTAACAATTGTGTGTCAGACTAAGTGTATCAGTTTCTGTGTATTTGTATACTAAATAAATCAGCGCCTGTATTTACATCAAGTGTCGCTTTTATTTTATTAAACCTTCCATAGTATCGTTCCAAAACAATTTCTTAATGAACACGTCCGATTTCCATCTCAAACGTATTCGTTGAGGTTAATTTCGGTTTCATAATTTTTGTTATTTTTACAACTCGCAGACGTCTTCTTGATCTTCGTGCGTATAGAGCGAATCCTATTTATACTTTACCTTCGAGAAATAAAACACATGGAAATGATATTGGTAATAATAATGTTTAATCTTTAAAATTTTTATTCAGTTTTAGTAAAAAATTGTTATTTCGATATTAACGTTAGCAATGATCGATTCTTATCTCAGGGTCATTTGTCAAATGAATTAAGTATATAAAAGTGAAGTTCTTTTGGCTGCTACGCAAGGTTCAATTAATTAATAAACAAAAAAAACAAATAAAGAGTACATTACAATGGAAATACATTAATACTTATTACCTAACATAATATTACAAATAGCTATTAATGTTTGAACAGTATGGCCTGTAATATTTCATTTCGTTATGTGCGCAAGGCATGCTGGTTGGTTAGTGACGTCATTATCATGGCCGATGAGTGACCAGCTGTAGTTAGGGTAAATTAGTTCCCAATGTATATTAATAAAATATTGTCACTTCGTGTTCACTATTTCTTATATTCTGTTCTTTTTTCTTTTATAAAATGTTTTATGAGTTACTAATGTGGTGTGAGTTGTTGGTGTTGCTGGTGATTATTCGTAGTTAAATTACAAGAATTTGTTGGTTAAATTTTGTAGAATACATACAGTTCTTTAGTTAATTTTAATTTAGGCTTCCTTCTTGTTCATCTCTTTATATTTTCGTTAACTTCACTGGTAGTCGTTCATGTTGGGTTAGACGACTTATTGTAATAACTTCATGATTTTTCTTTTTTGGTAATTAATCCTTCTGAGTTTAGTTCCCTTCTTGAAAATTTTTTACATAATTTTTTTTTATCAGCACTCCTCAACCGTATTCTATCGTGGTTAACAATCAAGTGTCCCAATTTCTTCTTTTTTTCACAGAAGCTGACCAAAATTTCTTGGATTCTTATTGGCCCATTATGCAAAGTTCAAGTGTTACATTACCATGATCATTAAAATACATTACATTTTATATTTTGCCTTCAAATTACCTTTTTATCATAACACAATAATATTTAATACAATTTATGTGGTTATTCAAAATAAAATTATAAATCATTTGATACCAAACATGGCCTGGTTTGGTTATGTAAAAACTAGTATCTTGTGGATTTTACATTTATCTTACTAAACAATTTAGAATGATGGATGACAGTTGACTACGACCCTTTGATACAATATTAATTTAACTTGATCTGCTAGTAACAAGAACTTTTTTTAATATAACACAAAACTCTTAACTATACTCTCCTTAATAATTATAATTTCCTACATTTAACTGGTTACACACTGCTAAACAATTGTCTGTGTGTTATTTTCTAAATCACTAGTATAAAATTCTGTTTGATTGAACATAACTTCTTAATACTAAATAACACCCCACTTTTTAACTATAGTCTGTGTGATTATTATTATGCCACCTTTTATATGTTTGTTCTCACTTTTGTCACTATAGGGTTTTGTGCCCTTTTGTCACCTTATTTTACTAAAAGAAAGATTTTTATTGGCCTATTTACTTCTATAGGTAATATACATTTTATGTTATGAAGTGGCTGTACCTTTATTATTTTAGTTATTGTTTCTTTAGTTGATGCTCGTTTACAGCTTTACTTTTTTACTGATTTACTGCCCTATCTAACTGGGTAATGTCTGGTTATTATTGGTTAGTCATAGTCATGTCAATGTTTGGTGTTGTTGAGTTAATTTTGTCCATTCATTATCTTTAATTTTGGGGTTTTCGGTTTATTAGCTGGTGATCATAATGCTTGGTTCTATTCCTGAATGAGTTTTCACAGTTTATTATTTATAATTAGTCATACTGTTTTCTGTTTCGTTACACAGGGTAAGAACTTGCACCCCGAGAACATGTTTATACAAATTAAAATTAATATACCATTGTTTAAATAATTTATGAATTAAATTTGGTCACTCTAAAACAAACAGTAATAAATATTTCACTTAAAATTTATTAAAATGGTCGTAATCACGTAGATAACCTATTTCTCGATGAGTATTCGCACGTTACTTTTCTATCATCAAGTATAGTTATTGTTTTTTTCTGAACCGATTGCATAAATAAATGAAAAAAATACACCATTTAGTTAGATCCATTTGTATACGAAAAGTTGTCAAACAGATTTAAAAGTTATAGGACCCACGAGTTAATTCTATTCGGTACAAATTGCGGTAAAAGAATGGAAGAGAACCCCTGAAAAACTTACAGCTTCCTTCATCCTTTATATGGCTTGCAAAACAAATGAAAATACACAATTCTTAAATAAAATATATTAAGATTCGTAAGGGGAATGACAGTTTTGTAACGAGGATAGTGGAGTCAGAATGCAGCGAAAATATTCTTCAGTATTTAGATTAACAATACTCACGGAAACAAGATGGGCAGGAATCTTTCTTACCACTGCCACTGCCAAGTGGAATAACACCCAATTACTGTAGGTTATTATCTATTCAAAGGGGCTTACCTCCAGCATAATTTATTTAATTTCTGAAATTTAGTTTAACTTCTCAGTCATGAAATAACGTATACAGGTATTATGTATACGTGTATACTTCTCAGAAAGTTATTCTGAACGTGCTTAAAGCATTACATCAGAATTACATGAAACTCACATCATACAAATATATTCATTGCCGAAATGGTCACATAAGTCTACTACACAGAATCGGACAAGAATTTACTGGTGAACATAGTACGAGTTTATTATTTAGGTGATTTTCAATAGATACATCTGGTTTGCATCGAATTTCCCCTGATTGTCACCTGTACTTTCAGTAATAGGCTATGTGTATTCGCAATATAACAAAACTGGTGTTACATATGTATAAATATGATCAGATTCCAACTGGTACAGAAATGAACAATATTCTTCGATGGAGAAATATTTTGGCTACAATCTACAATACGTATTCAATTAAAAAATTATTGTAGAAGATCGTAAGGGGAGATTAAGCGTCACAAATAAGGCTCTGGTTTAACTAGGAGCCTATTTGTTTGAAGGGATTGTACATCTTTCGTTACATATTAACAGTAGCCGATTGAACACGGACAGAAAGAGTAGACTACTAAAATAAAATTATAATTATTTTAATTAAAACTAGTCCACTAAAATTGTAACTAATTAGAAGCTAACAGTACAAGATGTCAAGAGAAATATAAATTGCAAATTGATTCTGTAAAGAGCTAGAATAATATAGAAACTACAAAAAGCTCTCGAAAAAAAAAACGAAATACCAATATAGATCAACACACACATAGAATAAAACAGGAACTTTAAGAACTCTGGATAAGTAAATGAATCACTTTCACTGTTTCCAACGTCTTGGCTTCACGTTTGAGGCGATCTTGCCTTTTATGGTACCCACGTGTTCCCCGTCTAGCTAATCTTCTTCCTTCTATAATATTGTCTAAGCACTGAAACCTAAGCATTATATTTTTGCGTTCTTCCAAGATGTTTACTTCGCTCTGTTTGGGCTTCATCTTCTCATACAAATTACTTATTTTAAGTTCGTTTCTGATTCTATCATTATTTACAGCAAGCTTTAAGACAATCCTTTGTCATAGTCATACGGTTGTCTTTTTTATATCGCCCTAGAAACATTCATTTGTTTACTCTTTTGTTTCCCCAGGTTTCACTGCTGCACATGAATGACACCTCTCAATGTTGTCTTCAATTTTAACACTGTTTCTTTTCTTGCTTTCTTTTTAGAACGTCTACTAATATTTTAAAAAATTGTGTCTAGAAAGTTTCGTCAATTTTTCCCATTTTAATGTAACCGACAGACACGTCACAACTCAAGTATTTAAGTTGGTTTACTGTTCTTATGTTCTGTTTTCCCTATACGTTATATTCCTATGCATATGCCTTATACCAAGGTAATAATAGTGAAAAAACCAAAATTTTCGTTTTTCGTAATCAAGAATCAGATTATACTCTTGATTTACTTGTTTTAGTTGGAACAAAATCCCTTCGAACACGACTCTGGCATTTCAAATCAATGTAAATCGACAGTGTAGAAATATTAGTTTTATTGTACATCAGTTGAGAAAAATTAATGCAATGTGTCGAAAGGCAGACTTCACAACCAACAAACGAAAAAATATTATCAGTATGTCGAATTGAAAGCATTAACGAGTAAAAGAGATCATTAGGGGAGATTACTGGATGAAAGACATCTTCGTGGATTAACAACAAGCTTATTTATCTGAAAGGGGTGGACATCCCCCTCACTACAGATGTTTGTCTAGCAAATAAATGCAAGTCTAGTATTTGGTTGGTAACCCTTTCTGTTGCCTCCGCATTGTAGACTGTTATTGAATAAACAACAGCAGAATACGCACGGTACGCTTTCTCGAATTTCGTAGTTGTCAACTTCAGACAAATACCACCCTTTACGAAGAAATCCTTTATAATAACCGTCACTTGAAAAACACAATGTGTTATTTCGATGCACAATTACAATTCTCAACAATATCCATATATTAATAATAACAACAACAACTATACCATTATAATAGGCCTGAAGGTTTCTTTTCAAATAACACAAAAAAGCTAGTTACTGCTAAACGATTGAAACTTCAAAGTATTATTCGGTAAGATGATTCACATGCAGGTGTCAGTTTGCTCCAGATGGTTAACAAAATACTGTACGTACAACAAAGCGCAGCAATTAGGCCTGTAGACTAAATCTAGTCAAGAATTCAGGGCGGATTCAAAACTGAACATTAATAGTTTTAACTTCACAGAGTGGACCAAATTTCTAGTTAGCAGTCAGATGCTGAGTACAATCAACTTTAATATTCATCAACCGGAATCTTAAATACGTTCATAACGAAATTAAGTTTCGTTGTCATGTCATCTTTAATTGTAGAAATCATGTCCTGTTTCGAACTTTATGACTACAGCCTGAGTTGGTTGGTATTAGTATTCCATCTAAAGGTCATTCAGTCTGTTTTGTAGCAATAAGCTCTTCAAGTCCTAATATTCCACGCAGCCAATGCGCACTTTGTCGTGTTTTTTTTTTCTTTTCAACTCCCTTGTTCTGACCTGAAGCAATTCAATTTCTGTCTTGACTCGTAGCGATCCAACTACCACCTTGTGAATATGTGTATGTCTCCTTCTGTGCCTACCACCTTATCTCCTTCAATACTTCCTTGTGGCCTTTTACTTGATGTTCTTGAATGTGACGTTGCTATCAAGATATATGAGCACGGGTGAAAACAATCTCCGATGTAGAGGTACATGAATACGCCCACTCTTGAAAATAATTAAAGTACTCTAAATTAAAATGAAATTGGAAAAAACTGACAATGCATTTGGTGCAATTTCTGTAAAGTGTAAAACATTAAAAAACTGCATAATAGTATTGCTGACAATAGCTTTTCTGGATCACACTTTGTGAGCAATCCGAGAAAAGATACATTTTAAATACGATGTAGCCTATTCATTTTATTAGACACTGTTTCTTATAATAGACACTGAAAGGAACACTGAACAATTTACATCAGATGGAGGGTACGGACAGAATGGGACATGAGTGGGACACGAAATGCATTTTTTGATAAGTACTACTATCAAGTGAATTATGGCCAAATCTGTATATTAGCCTGAATATTATAGTATTATTTACAAGTGAGAGTAGCCTACTGGATGCAAAAATCACATTATTCTATTTTTTGCGATATTGACTTATGCATATCACCGTGTTCGTCTCGTAAAGGCAAATGGACCCATAAATATAGGTCCAAAGTAATATTTTAAGGCTTTAAATAAATGTTGAAAATAACGTTCTGAAACAAAAGTCACATTAACCAACAGTTGTTTTGCAGCAGAACTCACACTGTCCAATTCAACCAATCAGGCAGCTCGTTTAACACCCAAAGCATCATGGGCTTGCCTGCACCAACAGTTAAAAAGTTTAGTTTAGTTTAAATTTTAGTTAGTTCAAAGTCTATCCTAGTCATTTTGTATACACTAAAATATTTTGATAACCTATGATTTGTATGTACATTTTCATTAGTTTTATCTCAAATACAAAATGTAATACTACGTTTTTTTGCTCTACCTGTAATTAAAGGTTGTTTACAACATTAACTTTGATTTATAGCGTGTTTATTTTTCTTCTAAGATTCATTTTTCTTGGTTCTTGTTGTTTTGTTTGAGATAAACGATTTGGTTCATAACTAACATTCGCCATGGCAGTTTAATGAAAAACTCACATTTAAACAAAGTTTGCGGCAAAACTCACACTTTCCATAATTTAAACTTATTTTCTAGCTTTATCTCATCTACTAAGAGTCTGGGGATGTGTGCAAGTAGTTCATATGGCAACTAAGTTATCATGAAAAACATTTTCCACCAATATCTCGTGTGTGTTAAGTGTAATAAGTTTTTTCGTTTTTCCGAAAGTTTGAAAAAATTGAGAGTGTGAGTTTTGCATACATACTCCTCAAGTAGTCCTAGTAAACTTGTTAACAGGTTGGTCATTCACTTAGCACAAGAGTTTGATTGCGGTGGCTACACGGCATACGCGCTTGAATCTAATGGTAGTGCGTGCATCAAGGGGTTGCTTTTATTTTAGTAAAAATTGCTGTGGACGTTTACTCTGAAATATTAATTGAGCTTCTAAGCCAGACGTTCTAACCTTTTAGGTGCTGTTCTGAGATAACCGTATGTGTTTCGTCTATTTGCATAACACTGTGTAGCGACCATCGGAATATTTCCGTTCTGTGCTGCCCTTATTGGTCGAACCCTGTGAGACTAGTGCTTAAATTGTCATCCTCTACATGCAACCTCATATGTGAGATGGATCTGTCCCCACCCCACACGCGCGCACGCACGTATTTCATAAAAGCACGTAGTAGCCCAAGTTGGATACTTGATAACAATTAGCGGGGTTCAGCAACGAATAAAAGCTATTCATTCATAAGTGTGTCTAATTAATTAGTAACGTACTTTACTAAACAGAAAACAAATCTTTATTTATACCTTTTTTGTAAGAGTTGCACAAAGTGTTATCGTAACACCCATATTTATTTTATATGTACACAGACACATTAACAAATATACGGTAATTAATTAACAAGAACGGCGCAAAACAGCTTTCACCTCGCACGCGCGCGCACACACACAATAAATTTATTACACACGGTGCAGAATAAAGTGATCGTGTGTGCTTTGCTTACGGTGTTACACTTTTAGTCTAACAAGTGAGTCACGATCGTGGCCGACGTAACAAACGGCTCACGTCTTACAAAACGACTCAACTACTATACAGCCGCGCTCAGCTCATTACGTATCAATTAATAATAACAATACTGAGAGAGAAAGAACGACAAACACGCTGAACTGGTGGCAATAATGTAATCAATTACTCCGTGGAATGTTTAAGGCGGTGATCAAAAACACCGCTCTCTCGCGTCCGTTACCGATACGACAAAAGAACCAAAAGCATTCGTACTTTCTATATTGGGCAACGCAACGCGTATTTTGTGCCCAACTGGCAATTGCTCACGCACTGTATTGTTGAAATGTCATGAGTGATGTAATTGAATAAATGGACACAATAGTTAGGAAGGAACAGTACAATATCGGACGCATTCTGCGCAGATCTACGTGTCAAGAGTTACATTACGGGAGTTTAGACATCAGTGCTCACCAAGACGCTGGTATCCAGAAAGCGTGTCGTGATTCTCAATAAAGTCGAAAAACCACTAAACCATACCAATTCTTCTGTTTTTTCTTCTTCCATCAGGGAATAGGCGAACCAGCTGTTCCAGTCCCAAAGTAAACACATCCACTTCACCAAAGCTTCCTATACTTCTTTGTCCAATAGGCTTGTACTACCAAAACTGCCTTGGGCACCCTGACATCTGGCATCCTATTCAGATGAGCAATCCATCTTTTAACGATAATTATGCTAATTTATGCAAAATTTAATTATTCAATTAAATTATAAAATGTGACTAGTTAATCTGATTATGCAAATATTATTAATCAATCTAATCACTGAATGTATCCATTACTAATTAGCATAAATAATGAGACCCTATTTCGTTGTTATTAAAACGATATAAGAAAATTGATCAAACAAATCAATTGACGTTAATGTCTTTTGATGTTAAGGTTTGGAACAACAATGAACGCATAAAAATATATATATATATATATATAACAAATAGAATGCTTGTTTATTACACGTTACTCAAGTTAACTTCCGAAACACATATATAAATCATTACCTGAAAATACATTCAGAAACATATAAAACATAAATCACAATATAAATCTGTCTTCGTTGATGGCTGAAAACATACATACAACATGACATAGATAAACATACACAAAACATAGACAAATCAAATATTATTCACCCTAAACTAATCCGTTCATTATGTGTCTCAGATGAGTAGCTTTTGTATTCATAATATATTTTAACATTATCTTTACTAAATGATTATACACTTTCTCAAAGGTGTTGGTTCTTGGAAAAGAGACAGAACAGCAGTATTATTATAATATTAAAATCATGAAGACTTAACTTGACATTTTAGAATATCCAATAATCCATCGGTGAAATTTCCTGCTATTAATATACGAGTATTAATTTTAAAGTAGTGTAGGTTTGTCCCTTCGGTAATTACTATTTGTTACGAAAACATAATAGCATCCGTTCAATAATTTGACTTGTTGCAACAAACGCTACATCCTGTTTCAATACTTTTATTTTGACCTCTTGCTGTTGTTCGACTGTACTCAGAAAAGCCCCTTATAAAAATAGAATTTAGTTAAACGCAAGATTGATCAGTTAACTTCATTACGTTGTGTTACTCTAATAATGCAAGGCGTTACTACCATGCTGCTAAACGGCAAGATCGATACGTGCGCGTCTCTAGACATTGACTTAATACTACTGAAATAAATGAAATTTAGTATCCAATTATTTATTGCTAACCAGTTAAGTTCACTTCTATTAAGCCTAAGACATCTTGACTCATTAAACGGTTCAGGCAGTGCATAAATCGTTGCTTCTAAGTTACAGAGAAGTATTTTGTATATTATGAAAACCATTTGTATATTTTTCTGTCTTCTGTATCCATCAGTCCTGGGACTGATTTGTTATTTATCTGCATACACTCGTTGTCAGATTCTCTCACAAGTAGATGGGACCTACAGAAACGGTTAAGCAGGAATATTACTCGCTGATTTGCCAAACCTTGAGAGGTAAAGTGAATATAACACAAATTCTTTATTTTTCTTTAAGAATCAACCCAAGCCCCTTGGTGTAAATAGCCAATACAAAGACTTCATTACAATCCCCGTTCTTTTTGTCACCTGTAAATTAAGCAATATAATGTGCGCTAAGAATCATCGTCCTCATTAGGGTCAGGTCCCGAAGTAGAAGTTGAAGTCACTAAACTAACTAGACCTATGTCACGTAACCGCGAAAATACTCTGTGGTAATTTCATGAGTTTGTTGATTTTATTACTTAAACTAATAACTACAATTCAACGAGCGAAGAGACTTCTCGGTTTTAACGTAACCGTTTTGTACTTTTGTCTGTCTACCTGTCTATTTATTTGCGGTATGTCTCACGACAACTTTAGTTCTCATGATCAACCGACTCTTTTAGTAACTCTTGGCATGCGTGTCCATACTTGTATCCCACAGACCGCTATTGTTTTATGATAGAACCCCCCCCCCCCCCCAAAAAAAGAGGGTCGGGAGTAACAAATTTTGAAAAATCGCAAAATTCTATATGAGATATCAAATTAAAGAGAAATTTAACAAATATACATTTTCCAATTTTCTGTGTGGAAATTTCAAAATTCTGGGACGCCAGAGCCCAAACAACGATCACAAATTGTAATAATCCTTGCTGGGTAACAACCAAAAGATAATTTAGGCCCAAATGTATGTTTACTATGAACATTTTTTACTTTAGGAGATACCAACGAAAAGAAAATGGAGGTCAGTTTTATGAAAACTGGAAAAGTCTATGTGGGACATTCAGTTATGAGAAACTGTATTCAAAACAAAATCGATATCTTTAATAATTAATAAATTAATATTTGTAAACTCCTTGGGACATTACTGGAGAGCAGCAGCACTTGACCGGGACAACTGGCGGAGGCTGTTAAAGGAGGCCTTGACTCAGTACTGGGTTGTTGCGCCGCTGATGATGATGAAACTCCTTGAAAATTTTGGACCACCTTTAAAACGTTTGTAAGCTGTGTTTGCAAAAACTTTCATATATTTTACCAATTATGTACATTTGTGAAAAGTATTAGATACAGGCCTATAGATATCTATGGATATATAGGTTACATTAACTTAAAATTTGTGGCTGAATATTTGCCAGTTAGGTATTATTGTCATACACTTAACTAAAGAACCATGTTCGGTATTTTTATAGTGTTTATTTTATGACTGTCTGCTTTACAAATTGTTACTTTACTAAAACAAAAAAGTTTATAACTTTTCTAACTATCTACTACTGAATGAATTTCGTTCAAAATAATGAGCGAGTTATGCAGATCAGGAAGAGCTTGCTAGTTTTATAACATAGTTATATATTGCTTTTCCACTGTATATTGAGGTCTAAGATTTGGGACAACGTATACTGAAGAACAAATTTCATATAGTTTTAACATATACACTTTACTTTAAATACGTCTTTCTTAAGGGCACGTCTGAACCACGTTTTAGTTACAGCCATGTTAAATTTTACATTTACTGTTTAGTTAGTGTTTTTGAGTCATATTAGGAAACTAAAATATAAAAATAATTTGACAACTTACTCATTGCGAATACTTTTATTCGATTACTAACGCTTAACATATTTACCCGTCTGCGGTTCGAGAACGTCGTACGCAAAGACCCAATTTAGTTTTCGTGTTCACACGATTTAGTAACGCGACTTCGACGTGTATCTGACGACAACCACTAAACAACAACAACGACAACAAACGACCTTTCCTACGATTAGAGTATACAGTTGGCGTTGGCGTCGACAAAACTTACTACTCTATTTTGTTCCAGAGCTGAATAGATAAGAACGGATTTGCAAACGACGGCTAATGGCGTAGCAGTGAATTTCAGTGCGTCTCGATATGGACAACGAACGCGCTCTACTTTCACCCGCCACCTCCTATATACGGACGGCTCCCACTATGATACTGCCGAGTAATTAATACAAACACCTGGGAGCAGTTGCGCTGATGTAGTAATGTTGCTTGACAACAGTACTTTGCCAATTTAATTAGAATTTGTTAGCTAGTATAGTAGTAGCAGCAGCAGCAGCAGCAACAGATCTAGCTAGTCGAGTCCTCCTCCTTGCTTATCTGCTTCTTCTTGGCAATTCCATGTCTTATTCTTCTCCTCTTCCTCCTCCATCGTAATCACATCTAAACGCTCGCTTGCTCTGTGCACTGCAGACAGATATAAACCAAGATAACGTTCAATACGCAGTCTTCTGAACATGTAGGCCTACATAACGTTAATTTCTTATTTTGCAAATGCCTGTCAATTTATCAGACTAAACCTTCATATATTATATTTAATTAAATGCACGTACACACGGTAATATAATAAAATAAAAACTAGTTTATGTAACCACCGATTGCTAATACCCTGTCACTGTACGACTGTTTAGTAGAAAGCCGATTGTCTCTGATGCGATCGGCTAATTTAGACTATCCGATAACGCTAGCTCAGGCTATACGAACGCCCATATCTGTCTTCGACCACGTTTGTTTCTCTCATCATTTGTCTGTTCACCGTTTCTTCCCTTTACGTTTGTTTCAATGATTTCGCGGTATTCGCAAAGATATGTACGAGGCGCCAGACGTTTGTCTACGTTCGAAGCCGTTTGATTCAAAAGCCACTTTCCTGATTTTTCCCATTACTTTTCTCCGTCGAAATTTCATTGTAGGCCTAATGCCATATAGGCCTAGGGTCCTGAACTTCGAGTCTCGATAGATCGTGGTTGACGACAGTCGACAATTTCTATTAATGCACTACTATAACATATTATTTTTTATTCTTTAGTTCTGTGTGACTGAAAACCCCTGAATCAAACACGTTATCTTCGAAACGCACTCACATACACACGTCTTTGTTAATCCAAATCAATTTGTTATCTTGTATAGTCTATATACAGTCTATTAATTTGCAATAGTTCGCACACAGCATTCCTAAAAGTTTGATCAATGTTATCGATCAGTATAAACGTTTTCCAACAAATTAATACTATAAATTTGCTACTGAATTTCATATATACCATTCCTGAACAAAAAACATAAATTAGTGTTTGTGGATTAGAAGCTAAATGGTTATTGCAGCGCAGTTACATCTTGGAGCGCGGTTTTTAGTATCTTGTACTTTGTGTGGTTTGTGTTGTGTTATTACTGGGCGTTTGGAATTCAGTTATTATTTAATTTTAATTTACTGGTTGTGTGAAAAAAATTTAGCTGACATAAGGTTCTATGGAAAATAAGCTGATAAGAAGACAAGGGGTAATAAACAGATAAGATAAGGAGAGACACTAAGAAACTTCCTTGTCATTTTGGCATGGAGGATACGCCAGGCGACTGACGGTGTAACAGGCAAAAAGTTGAAGATTTGCTCACAAGATTGAAGGGAAGCTACGAGCAAACTGATGTGTGAAAAGAAAGCACATAGTTTTCTATTATCTACAACTAGTCCTATACGACAAGGGGCAGTCTCTTCTATGAGTAAATTAAAGAAGGAAGTTGGAGAGTTGGTGAGATCAAAAGGGTTACTTGCGGAATATTTGTTTTCTGAAGACACTGTTGTCTGGCCATATCTGGTGATGTCTTGAATATCTGCAATGCAATGCCTTACTCTTACCTTCTGCATCCTACGAGTTGTCAGGCTTGTGACTCGTCGTTTTCAGTAGCAGTTTTCCACCTCATGAGCAAAAAGGCGTCAGCGGATCCCCTCGAAGAAGGCCACTGATACTTGATAAAAAGGAATTCCTTATTAAGGAATCATCCGATTACTAACTACTCTTATTCGTAAACAATGTATAGAGGGAGTTGGCATAAAATTGTGTGTGTGTGTGTGTGTGTGTGTGTGTGTGTGTGTGTGTGTGTGTGTGTGTGTGTGTGTGTGTGTGTGTGTGTGTGTGTGTGTGTGTGTGTGTGTGTGTGTGTGTGTGTGTGTGTGTGTGTGTGTGTGTGTGTGTGTGAAATTTCTTAATACGTTTCTCGTAACTGCCTTCTATCATGCACGCAAAAGTCTGTAAAAAATATGTTTTGATACTGGAGAATGTCTCCTCGATATGATTCCAAAGAGATTTTCAAAAGTCACATGACAATATTTCATGGAAAAGGCCAAGAATGAGGTGACAAGAAATAGCTACTCCGCAGAGACAAAGCTAATCACGAGAGCGGTATTTACTGGCCAGAATGCAAGAGTCGGATTATAATACCGATAAGTGAACTGTTGAGGCGATTAACTTCACAGAGAGTAGTAGCCTATACTTTTGCGCCACGATCACCACAGATTCTTGAAGAGGACCATACCGCTAAATTGAAGACAAATTCCAAGCGACGTGACATACAATAACCGTTATTTCAGGTATGCATACAGGACAGACGGGGTTCTGTATGTATATACACCAATCACACGGCCATTCAGTGCATATATTGGGAGCCGTGGTATGCGTTCCGTTCCGTTTGTTGTCGTCTTAAAAAGACGCAATTACGTATGCAATTCACATACTATACGAGTTTCGTTCTTTATTGTCTCCTGATGACGTGGTATTTAGCATATCGCTGCTGTCGCTACTGGGATCACAGCTAAAGCACCAGCTCCACGGTATGCAACCAAATTCTTGAAGAGAAAGTATGCAGTTAATAAGATCAAAACAATAATAACACTAAAGATATAATACTTAATCAAATATATTGTCCCTTGTAACACGCGCTTTCAACAGACTAATCTTAACGACTCGGAACATTCTGTCCTTTCCTTAAAATATCTTTCATACCAGCACATTATATTTCATATTACATTCTGCATAGGTTATATTAAATTTTCTTATTGTCACACCCACTATGATTTCTCGCATTCTTTATACGAAACATTATTTTACTTTTCAGATTTTCGTGTCCTAGCATTCTCCAGTTGTTTACTGAAAGGATTGCTAACTGAAAAATCATTAAATGTAAAACAAATAAAAACAAATAAATCGATTTTTTGAAGTTCCATGAGGATTTTTAATGATTTAGTTCTGCCGTAGTGAAACGTGTATTTTTTAAAGGTATATCTTTTTTACATTTTCTGGTCTTTTATCTTATTTTTGAGTATATCTTTTACGACCCGTATGTATTCACAAGTATTCAACATACAGAAACAAACTGCCGATAATGTAAAGAATACAAAATATTCTTAGAATATTCAATTTTTTGCGCTTTTTTTTGGTTATTAAAGGACGAGATCCAAGAAAGGTCAATGCCTCTGAAACAACATTTTTAAAATGGCATATATTTCGGACTGCATGTGAAAGAACAGTATTGGAAATTACGACGCATGGTGAGAAGTATAGGCCTAAATACGCTCTCCCTGTGACAGAATTAATAACTATACTACAGCTTTATGCAAGGAATACGTCAAGCTTAACAATGCGAAAATAAACTATGGAAATCCTTGAGGGTAGACGAGACATTAGCAGGCCGCGTAAAAGATGTGATCTGTAACAACGGCTGCCAGTACATAATCCAGGCACTCTGTAGATGACGGGCAGAGCGATGGTAACAAAGGAAACACCAATGTCAGTGTCGCCATCAAACTTGCCGCTTCTTGTTAGCAAGGCGACAGACCTGTAAGCAAAATGTGCGATAACCAATATCAGACAAAACAAAGGAATATAAAAGTTTTATTCTTCGCGGAACAATAGAACACCTATTTCCACAGAAGATAGCAAAAGAAACAACAAAGAGTAGTTGTTTTCATAATTTACACAGCGGGTGTTATAAACCTTCCGCGATTTTCTTTGAAATCGTCTAATAATAAAAACAAAAGTCGATAATTCCAGGATTGTAGTACAATGTAAAGCCACCGTCAATTCTTTTACGTAACTGTTTGTCACCTAGAGTTTTATGTCGATCACTTTTTACGAGTCGACTAAATTTGGTTGCATCAGATGGAATCAGTGGTCACCATAAGTATTACCTGTTACTTGTATATGGGCGGCCGACCGGTTACGGTTAAATATCTACTTTGTGTTATTGCACTAGTATGTGCACTTACCATACTGAAAGTGAGAATTATCCTGGCCGCGGTCACCTGCCGAAAATCAACTAATGAGCTTGCTTTTATTTATATTACGTTAAACAAAAGGGAATGATGTAATGGTTTATATGTTCCAATCTGAAGATGTCCTCCCAGTTACGAACAGTGGCACTTGCAACTATATAGTCCCACTTGCGAACACTCAACTATATAAGACACGTAATTAATTTTTTATATGTATGAGTACGTCCCACTTGCGCACGCACAGACAACGATGTATGTATATATATAAACAAGATCGCGAAGGCTAAAGATGAGAGAACAGGAACTCTCGAAACATGTTCTAAATAGAAAATAACATCTTGAGGTAAATTTAATTATAAATATTAAATGTAATATATATATATATATATATATATATATATATCGTTCCACACAGATGAGTGGAATTATCTGTTTATATCTGAAGTTACACAAGTTACATTTCTTAAATTAAACATGATGAAAATAGTAAAATTTACATTTTCCTCTGCACAAGTAGGCCTACACAAACGAATTTAAAAACTATAGCGCTCGTCATAACAGCCGAAGTAAAGCAGCTATATTGCCTTGTCACTTCGCAATTATCTTGTTTTTATTTTTACGTTTATACTTAATTAACTTTTTACTAATTATTCTTATGTTTCCAATTACTTTTGTAAAGTTTGATTGTGTTTGTTTTTTTTATATTTTTATATTTCATTCAATGCATTCTTTTTACTAAAATATTAAATATCTTAACCAAGTTATAATGTTTATCACTCACACACGCGCGCGCATATGCACCTATCTGTCTCTCTCTATCTCTCACGTTTAATTAAAATGTAAGCTTATTTTTCATTACATTTTTAATTGTTTTATTATATTTTCAGGTTTCTATTTACTACATTTTTGCAAAGTATTAAATACATTTTCTAAATTACATTTTTACCACAAACACACACACACACACACACACACACCAATCCTTAAGTTGTAATTCAGAGAGAGAGAGAGAGAGAGAGTATGTGCGCGCGCGTGCACAAATCCACTCTCTCTCTCTCTCTCTCTCTCCCTCTCTTTTAATTAAAAAGTAAGGTTCTTTTTAATATATTTTTGTTAGTCAAGGTTTAGAACGTAAGACATGGTTTTAATAAACTTTCCATCATCAGAATCTTCTTCGTACCGTTTAGTTTATCCAGTTCATCACTTTTTTAGTCCTTTTCATATCTTCCAAATTTCACTCCATCGTTACAATGTCCCGAATAGATTTCTCAGCCTCAGATTTTAAACATTTGACAAGGTATTTTATTCTTCGATATGGTCTTCCAACGTGGCTGTTTAATTTACGATGCCATGCTTCTACTGTATTATTCATTGTATGACGTTGGCGGTTCCATAACTCCTGTCACACTAAAGGATTGTCAATCAACTGTTCGACGAAAGAATTCATCGAGTTTCTCTTCTCCTGGAGCTTGACCATGGATATACTACCAGCCATCTTCTTGCCGAAGAAAATCAAGTAGGCTTATAGCAGTCATTCGGACGTTCAGCGTAACTTCTATTTCTTTGTATAATGTTGTCATACATGTCCTGTACTTCCTTCCAGAGGCATTGTGTGAAGTGAAAATTCACCCACAGACGTGGACTGAAGGAAATGCCTCCTTTAAAGCTGACATAGCGGATGACACAAAATCTACATGTACAGTCTCAGGGTTCCACTCAGGTCTTCTCGTTAGAGCAGTCGAAGCACACGTAAAAACGTTTTTTTGTATCCGATAGAAGAGCAAATACAACTGGCGCAATGTCTGTTTCATCTTGTGTGCTTCCTAAGTCATCGTGAATGGTGTATATTTGTCCAAAGTGACTACTGCAGCTTTTGAATGGTCCATTAATGAAAAATGACTTGTAATCTTTCAAACTCTCTTTTCCATTGAGTCAAGCAAAAATCAGCAGCTTATCTTGTACACCGTCTTCGGCCACAGAAAATCTACTCTCGTCGGACATTTTGAGAAACTCCTCTTGAAGAACAACATCCTCGGTACACATCGTTTCTTCGGTATAAGGATGACTTCAGATTACAGAATTAGGAAGTTCGTGTGACGAACTGATGAATTCATAACATCTGTTCAGTAAAGATCGCAGTTCTTTGTTAAATACCTGAGATATATTCGCATTGTGGTCCTCGCGGGCTCATTTCTTTGTTCGGAACACTCTTCTGTACATCCAGGGTCGCGTCGTTCGGAATACACTAGTGGCCAGTCACTGTCATCATTATATCGTTCTGGGAAACTAATCTTCCTTTATACTGCTTTTTCTTCTGTTTTAAACACATTCATTTACTGAACCTCCTTGACTCTCTAGTAATTTTCTACAAGAATAGCCACTGTATAAAACACAAAGATTTCCGTTTGTCGTTTTAGTAAACTCCACACTGAAAATGAAAACGGAGAGAATCGAAGAACAAATCAACGACGACAGCAATTTGAATGTGCAATTTCTAACGTCTGCTTGTAAGAAGAGAAGAGCAATCCGCGGCGAGCGGTTGTATATAGAGCCCCCTTATCAGAGGGACAGATAAAGAAAAGCGTTTTTGTAGTTTCTAGCCAAGGGTGCAGTGAGTATAATATACGTTGTCAACAACTTGTAAATAAAAAATAATAAAAATAAAAAAATTAAAATGGATTAAAAATAACCTTACTTTTAATTCACACACACACACACACACACACACACACACACACACACACACACACACACACACACACACACACACACACACACACACACAGATGGCTATGCGCGCGCTAGTGTGTTGTACGTGTGCTTTTATTACCACACGCGCGCGCCCGTATAGGATCTCTCTCTCTCTGAATTAAACCGTGACGTTATTTCCACTTTGTGTTATTTATCAGTTGTTTAGACTCTCCGACTAATTATGAAAAAAATAACACTTTATTTTACATATAAGACAAAATGGGAAGAATAATGTAAGCAGCCACATCACGTGCTATGTCCTGACGGTAATCTAACAAATTCACGATAATCCTAACAAATTCAGAAAGCTAGGTTTAATAGTTTTTATGTAAATGGTCCCTAACATCAATAAATTTAGCATGAGCGAGAGAGTAGCACTATAGTCGCAACTTGAATACAAAGTTTGTTAAGGGTTTTGTAAAACAAAGCTGTGCAGTTCTGGCTTAACGTTTCGGACTGCTTTTACGGTGATCGCAAGTGGAACATTAAATACCGAAAGATAACCCTGTTGATAAGGGTGATTGCAAGTGGGACAAACTTCACGATGTTCGCAACTGGGACTGGTTGCAAGTGGGAAGGCCAAAATCCACAAATGACTGAATTTTAATCAATAACATCAAAGAAAGGCCGTGACGTGTTGGCGGATTAATCCATAACGAACCTGCCAGGCTTGTCAGGCAACAAACGACCGATCCGATAGTAGCAGAAGGCTATTAAAATCACATTGATTTTTCATCCATAAATTCCCAAAGTCCACGCTAATATATCGCGAGTAAATATGATTTCCGCATGCTATGTAGTGAATACATTTTTTGTTAATATAATAGACACTACAATGTATTCATGTGTTGCTCCTCTTTACGTCGAAGTAGAAGGGAATGATGCAATAGTTTATGTGTTCTAATCCGAACATGACTGAATTTTAATCAGCAACATCAAAGATCATTAATATTTAATCTTACATAATTTTATTAACATATTCCCACTTCGTAACACAGATGTTCTCTCGTATCCACTGAAATAAATAATACACAAACAGTTGATGGTCCCACGACACAGTGAAACTATAGAAGAAGCCGAAAATGATACAAAAATACTAAAATCCGATAATCTTGTCGATTCTTGCTGACACTGAATGGTCGATGTTTGTGTGTGTGTGCGAGCGCTCGTGTGCTTTCACGCGTCTGACCGAACCTTAATAGGATTAACACCTCTGTCACCGGCGATGAAGTCATCAAAAGATTATTATTTACCCAGATTAAGTGCAACAGATTAGGCGGCTTGTCTGCATGTGCATCGATCGTCGAGTTTCCGTCCTTAACAGATATGGTGTAAAATAATACACGGATAAAGTGAGACGTGAAGAGAAAACTAAGTTTTTAAAGACATTTCGTTAAGAGAGTGTCAGTCACTCTTGAGACACTAGTGACTCGTTCATACATTGACGAAAGGAGCAATGAAGACGAACAGTGGAGTACGTAAAGAAGATTGGCAGACTGGAGTGCAAAAGTGAAAAGATTGGCATAAGATAAAAGAGGCTAGCTGGTTGACGCAAACTCAGTAACGATACGGATGTAGAAAGCACATAATTATGAGACAAATAAATCAGGGAGACACATTCTGTGAAAGCGTTTATTTTAACTTCTAGAACCCTATTCAATTTAAAAAGATTAAACAGACTGCTACTCAGAACAGAAATTGTGAATAAGATTAAATTAAAGCGTGGGCTAATGTTTTTTATGTACGTTATAAATCAGACCGATTTATCGGAGATGGATCCTAAGAAACTCAACTAGCAGAGGCCTGTATAAAAGAGCAGGATTAATATTTATTTATTAAGGATATTATTATATATTATATTAAAAATATAAAACAACACAATTAATTAGATAACTGTAGGAATATTTTTAATCTTGTACACTGTTGTACATATTCAGAACTGAATGTAAACAAATAATCAAATCACAAGTAATTTGTTCGTTGCTACATAAGTGTTGTAGTTCAACATTATTTAAGAATAAATATAAAAAAATCTGAATTGAGAAACACAAACAAATACATATAGGCTATAACAATTCTCCCCCTCGTATTAGACCTATAGCGTGGAAATATCTGATCAGCGTGCCTTTGTCAGATTACTCCGTAACCCATCTTTATTCCATACATCACATTCCTTTTTTGAAACTATTTTGCTCATTTTCCATAAATTATTTTGTCCTTTGATGAATAATTCTTAGCTTGCAACTTTCTGCCGCAATTGAAACTTGGCTCCTTTTTTGCCAGTCTTTCGTATCTCTTCCACTTTTTCTATAATACTTTCAACGTTGACCGTACGTTTAGTTTGTAACCAGATACTACCTGCAGAATATGGCGCCTTTCTCGTCTGACTAATTAGCCGATCCACTTTTGCGGTCCAAGTCCTCCGGCTCCTTTACAATATCAATGAGTGCTTTATTCACTCTCTGTGCCAAGCTTTCAGCCTAACCATTACTGGAAGGATGGAATAGTGGGGAAGTCCTGTGAAGGATTCTACTTTCTTCAAGGTATTTTTTAAAAGCTAAACATGTAAGCTGGGCTCCATCATCGGTTAGAACTGTTAATGGCAAACCACGTTTCAACTTTTAAATACACCCTTCTGAAGTAGTTGCTTTTGTAAAAATTACTTCAAACCGTTTTGTAAAGGCGTCAACAATAAGTAAAAAATTAAGTTCCATGTTTACGTTCAAGGAAGTCTATACGGATTTGATCCACAGACTTAATTCTTCTAGAAAAAGCATTTGAACAACTGTGAATCTACTGTATAATTGTTACAGTGTCCATACGCAGAGAATAACACAAAGGTGCATACAAACGTGCACACTAACATTAAGGAAATTATTTTATTAAAGTCAAACTTCAAGTACAACATAGTTTCATTCAAACTATGCGACTGAATAAAAAACATATTCCAAATTAAAGACATTGCGGATGCACAATATTAATGCGATCACTCTACAATACCGTTTTCACGTAGGCCTACGAGTCAGTAAAACTTTATTAATGATTACAACAATAAGACGACAAAATTTTCTTCAGTTTATTAACAATAATTGCGAGTTATCATATTTTCAGTGGGAACGTCTTAATTTTTGTGTTCAACTCTCGCTCCAGGTTTGCTGTGGCGTCACCTCCCGCCGAGAGAGGTGTCAAAAACCCTCGTTATGTTCATAGTTAATGTCTAAACTCAGCATGCTTGTTCAAGCATTAAGTCAGGCGCGCTCGCACGCGCGCGCACACACACACACACACACACACACACACACATTCTCTCTCTCTCTCTCTCTCTATCTATCTCTCTCTTTCTATCTTTTCGGAACTATTGGTGCCAGTACTACCAATGACACAGCACCAATACAAAATCGAATCTGCTTCTACCGCAATAAATATCACAATCATGAAGTTCTTTCCTTTGTTAGCAACAAAGTTGCTTGTAAACATCACCTCTACCTAATGTTGTTCTAAACAGAACTCAGTTCACACAGAATACACAGACCATCCTGACGTCTTTTTAATACAGTGGTGTATTATAACTTATTTCTAGACAATTTCATTGTTTCATGTAGTAGTAGCCCCTACTGCTGACTTTCTTTCTCGCTCCCTCCCCCTCTGTCTTTTCTCACTGCTTCTAATAGTCTCGTAATCTGTTTCTCTTGATTCTTACTATACACCCTATATCAAACAGAATCCTTCTAGTTCTTAATCACTTATTTTACACTTATATACGTGCATGTAATTCAGTAAAAGCTGATTATATTTACTACAACATGTAATCAGAAATCATTACTGATAACAAGCAAACACTTAACACTTAACATGGTACGGGTATACCATACTGATAATAGTTTTGACGATAGCAAATGGCAATTTTGTAATATTAATACGATGAAAATGAATACGGCAAAAAACCCAATAAAATCATTATATTAAGTTTCTCAAGACATGTATCAATTGGAGCACTCTCTATTACACGGAATGAGGTGTTACGGGTAGTTCAACTACTATTATAATAAAATAGCTATTTTATATACTTAGAAAATGATCCAAAATGTTCCATTACCATAGCGGACTTATGGCAGTAAGAAAGTAATCACAATATGCACATTTGTTTCTGTGCTGCGATTTTCTTAAAACCGTGCTTCGTATTAATATGACTTTTGTTATATGATCATTTTATCAAAATGAAACTTCATGTATTCGGCCAGGAGAACTTCTACGGGTTGGAGAATCATAGCTAGTCACTTCCATGAAGTACCCGGTAATGAGAAGATACAATGCAGCAAGGTACAAGATGTGTACTCTGCGTGATTATCAGTTAACATTTGAAATGGATACTTCCTTTCGAACAGGCAAGTAATAAAACCAATCGGAATTCAGTATGATAATAGGATGCGGCGAATCAAATCGTGGACAAGAGCGAAACCACCTGCGCCACAGAATATTCAGAAGTTGGCAAACACCGTTCTCAATATTTTCTTACCTCTTGCTATGCTGATGAATTTTCATAAATTTAACCCTAATTCCAAACCTCTTTGAATGGCACATTAGTTGACCTACCTCCTAAAATTCATACTCCACTTACGTATTAATCAATTTCATTACATCAATTACGTAAATTACGATAATTCCACTCTTGCAATTTACCTCTCTCCCCTCCTACTTCTAACCCATAATGTATCCGTTTACTAGATACAAGGCAATAAGCATATATGGGTATTAGGTGACGATATACGGGTAGTGGCCAACTTTGACGATACAATTATGAATCCCACTGCTGTTGTACATACACATTTTCACTTTAGTTCCTCAGCAGTAGCATGGATGCGCAAATACGCAAATGAGCCACAGCCTCGGGGTTTCCTGGTTACTAAACACAAAAACTGCGGGGTCGCGCCGTAGTTGTCACAATGAGAGATTTTTCTTTCGTGCCATACAGTTACCTTCAGTATCTTCCATTATTCTACATCTTGTTTCATGAGCTGAGAAATAATGTACTAGTTCTACGCTTTGTAGGCCTGCTGCATACTAAAGAAACTTGTTAACTAACGAGTGGCACAAGTTCAAACACAATGGTTTTGGAACATTAACACATTGTGTCATACCGACAATGCCACATCAAAGAAGGATGCCACAATGTTTGGTATTCTAATGAAACCATAATTGTTAATGAAAGAGTTCTTACAGGAAGATGCTGAAATATGAAATAGCCAAACTTCTCAAGTTTAAGATTACAACAGTTAAAACGTAATAAAATAATATCAGATCGAGCGCGTTTATATGGCCTATAACACAATTAAGTAGTTAAAAATATCTGACCATCTCATATTATTTACATCAGGCAACCCAGTGCCGTGAAAATAAATTTACGTCAAGGCCTGCAAACGAGAGGTCATACTATCAAAAGAAGTAATTAGTTCCCACGATAAAGTCAAACGTAGTTACGAACTGGACCTTCGAGTTAGCATGTTAGCCCACGATGGCCACGAGCTAGCTGCGAGAGGCGAGAGGTGGAGGAGAGCTAAGGAAAAGTTTGTGTGATTTGTGAAACCGGACAGGTGGCAGCTCTAATCCTTAACAAAAATTTGTTCACTTTGATGTTTATTTGAAGACACATTTTTCACCTGCGTTAAAATATTTAAGTTAGTATACAATAAAACGTACAATATGCTTTGTAGGCTGACCTCATTTGGGTAAACGCGAAAAACACGCCAGAAAGAGAGACTTTATTTAAGGAAAGAAAACAGATGTTAGCAGCTAATCGTTGAGAGTTGATGATAACGACAACGTTTAACGTAAGGTACGCCTGACTGCTGTAATGTAACGAACGACAAGGATAATGTACATCGACAATTAAACAATCAATATCACCGTCACACAACAGTGTTAACTACGGTTAGTTTCTGCCGTAGAAACGCTCGCGCACGCACGTGTAAACGCCCAGTTCTAACAACAAATTACGGTACAGGTTCGATTAAAGAATGCGGTTCAAGAAATTGCAAGAGATATTACTGAACACATACGTTCTAACAAATAAGAACGTTGACAGCTATGCAGCTGTAAATCACACACACCCACACAGGCTATCAGACCGGCTGGTAAACACATAGATACCAACGTTCCTAATACACTTTCTCATACATACGAAAACTGACTTCATACATATTGCATACTATTTTACGTAAACTATCTAATCAGGGAACAAGAACAATTTCACATACTGTGTGTGTGTGTGTGTGTGAGAGAGAGAGAGGAGAGAGAGAGAGAGAGAAGGCGCGGGCGCGTACGTTTTACGAGGAGGGGAGCTTGGGTGCGCGTGCTCGTGCGCAACGCATTCTTCTATCCAGCGGCAAAACAACTCATAAGCCAAGCCGACCGAGCCTGTCAGAATCTGGAGCAACAGCAGCGGAATTTCACCGCACAAACTCATTACTTCGTAAGAGAAACCACTTATACTGAGAGCATAATATGTACTACCGGCTAGCTAACAAGTGATTTAAGGCGATGCGAGTGCCTGTTGTGCGTATTGCATAAGCTAAAGCGGAAAAAGGAACGGACGTCAGATACGCGTGTGCGCTCGCTCTACCATTCGCTTTCTTTTGGTCGATCAAGTAGTCAAGTAGTTGCAGGACCTGTTTCTCGGTCGCCTCGTACTAGAACAGCCGAGCCAATTATCGAGCGACGTCAACATGACATGTCGACTCCACTAGGCGTTCGTTCTTCCTTTCGTCTTCCTACGGTTTTATAAAACCACTACTACCAGGAAGAACTGTTCATAAACTGTTAGTTTTAATGTATTCTGTTCGTTAGTTTACTGTATGTACGCACTCTCTTCGCTGTTGACGAAAAAAACGCAAGAAACCCGATTGGTAAATACCTGTTACTGTTAGTTGTAAATAAATAGCTGTTTGTTGTTCTGTTATCCAAATCGACCTCAACGACTTTCTTGGATACGGAAGCGAATCCGTATTATTACAGTGCAGCCGCAGCCTAACGAGGAAATTATAGAATATTCCATTCTTACCTCATTTCATAATTTAGTTTTTTTTAACATCCCAAAGCATATAAGCCTACGTTTTTATAGAACTTATACAAAAAACATTCGTCTTTTTTCATTTCACACACACGAATACAAATACAGACATTAATAGATATTTACAAATACGTAGGCCTACATTTATTTTACAACCTATATAAATGAACGTTAATATAAAATCCTGGAGCGCAACGAAAATAAAAATATTTTGACAATACCCAACAAATTGCAGGACTTACAAATCAGGTGGTACCCTCCGGTGATACCGAGCGATTTTGCAAGACGATACAGAAGAAGTATGGTGGTAAATCAAAACACGACGTCAAGATAGAGGAAGATGGCGGGCCTCAAGAAAGTAATTAAGGCAATCGCCAAAAAACAAAAAGTTTTGAAACTCGAGATATACTTAACCGTTCTATTTTTCGTATAGAACATAACTTAATCACCTTTTTGTACTGTAGGCCTACTGCATATTTCTAGTTTCGGATGATTTCAGAACTTCAATTCCCAATGATTCTTTTCTCGTGACTAAAGTTTATACTGATTATGTTAAACTATAAAATCAGCGACATATCTAAATCAGTCGTCAAGTTTAAATTTTTCATACATAAATATTTTATAGAAATTACAAGAACAAAGTATATAAAAAATACAAAAAGAAACAAAACTATTTCCGCAGAATGTAGGCCTATTATTAATTAATTTCTAAATTACACGAATATATTGGATTTATATTCTATTAAATATTCCACACAAAATACAAATTCAGACCACAGTCTCGTGTACGCATATTAATACACGTCATCCGAAGATAGGCCTACATTGTACATTGTACTAAGATGTTTAAAAACACCGTTAATAAAAAAATTATTCGGCACAATTCAATTACAATTAAAAGTTAATATATTATAATAATTACCTTTATGTTACCTATAAGTTAAAAAAATTTACTGGCAATAACTTTCCTTCTTTCTTCAAAAGATGTAACTGGTGGTTGCAGGTAGCCTATTGCTCTTGTCACCCTCCCCCTACACACTGAATCATTTGTTACATGTCCGAGATAGTTATGAATTTTTCCTTTATTCCATCAACTGTTTAGTAGAACTTTTTGTTATTAAATGAACCGGTGTAAGCGTTAGTCAAATAAAACGTTCACTTAATTTTTACAAATTTTTTTAGCACAGATGACCCATATTACATGATACACATTGTAACATAATTTTGAAGATATAACGTTAATTGCACTTAATAATTAAAACTGGACATAAATTATTTTTGTTTTACACTTCATTGGAACGCAACGCTATAAATCCGAGTCTCACGACAGCTTATTCCAGAGTTCACATTCGAACAAAAACTCATAAAACGCCAAAATTATATAGAAAAGTCAAAGTTGATTAAGAAAAGCCATAAAACGTGTACGCTATTCGTTTATTACTGAATATAACTGGCAAGCTACACCGATTGACGCCACATGTGAATAGGTTCGGAGCATAAAACGGCGTCCAGCATTTAACAATTTTGTGCACAGTGGAAAATATAATTGAAGTGATGACAGTACTAGCAAGACATAAAACATAAGAAATTTCTGTTTCAGCGCGTCTTTTCCCAGTAGAACGTATTAAGTAATGAACACGCGATAAATAATGCATTCTGTTATCTCATATCCTGTATTTTACTATTTGATAAATTATTTCCGTTAACTAACTACACCAGCCGTAAGTAGCTTACAACACCACATTTGTCTTATGACATTATAAAAATTCCAAGATTTATTGTCTTGAAAGTAAATGTAAATTCTACTCGACCGAGTGTGTACACATAAATGTTGAAATATCGACTATGCACGTGATTCACTATATTATCGGATAATTACAAACTAGAAGACGTCTCGGGTTCGAAAGAACTGATGCAGATACGGATGCAAGCGGTCGAGCATTCCATTCTTCGCATTGGTATTCGCTAACTAGTATGGCAACACAGAGAAATCGCGTATTCAGTTTTAATCTCTATGGCGTTCCAACTCGGCATAACCATAATTTAAAAACAGCGCTTCAGTCAAAAGGCAAAGTTGGTATCGATCCAGTAATCAGTTGAGGCGAAGTTCAAGCGGCCGTAACCAGGTTTTACGTTACAATTTTCAACACTTAATAATACTGGAATGGGTATGGAATGGCCACACTTGGTGTACTGTGTAATATCATTCAGCAAGCCAATCAATAATACAAAACACATAAACGTATAAGAATGGTAGTGGACCTGTCAACAGTTAGCAAAGTAAAAAAAAATTTAGTAACACGACCATCACATTGAAAATAAATACGATGAAAAGTAATATATCTGTCACGGTTATGAGTACAGCCAGAAGAAACAAAGCGAGTGGGTGGTCCGAGTCAGTGGTGGGGTGGGGGTAGCAAGCTTGAAAGTAATTTTTAAGAAGGGTCGTCTTAAAGGAGACAGAAGGACAGCGGTAAACAGACAAGGGATGAGACGCAAATCCTCTTTCCCGACAAGACTGCTCTTTTGCCGTAAACATTACAAACAAACTTGATGTCAGACGAGAATTGTTAAAGGTTTAAGCCTATTTTAATAAAACAAAACAAAAAATATCCTGGCATAGTTGATAGTATTATGTTTCATGCCACAATAATATTTTAGGAAAATTACTTCGTGAAACATCACTACGAACCCTTCTTTATTAATATTTTCCTTCAAAAGGCCAAAAGCAATTACCTTCTCTAAATAACTAAAGTAAATTCAAATAAGTAAAAATAAGGGTATGTTTAGTTTTCAGTTTCATCAATGAAATTTAATAAAATTCTTGCGAAGTATGGGACATATGTAGGAATCGTAGTAGTTAGTTGCTTGCAATCAACATGTTTTCTACAAAATGGGTCTATTCTGATGACATCAAAATATCGTCTTAATTTACGATTCGATATTATTTAAGTAATGATCTTTAAAACGTAACTATAGTTTTCCAAACGTGTGTGTGTGTGTGTTTTCTCTAAAGGAGAAATTTAATCGCATTTTCGTAATTTTTCTAGGTGGCGAAGGAAAAACTCGTTAAACAAACCCTTGTCAACAACTAACATAGTTTATGTAAGCGATGGTTTTTAAACTGATACTCAAAACTATAGCTTGAAATTCTATATTTAATATCAATAAACGTCTTAAGATACCCTCAAAAAACAATAAAAAGGTCAGTTTTTTGGAATGTGTTGTTTTCATAACTGTGTTTATCAATGAATGTTATGAAATTTATAAACGCTCATACTATACCACCACAACATTTGAAAAACGTATTCACACACACACACACACACACACACACACACACACACACACACACACACACACACACACACACACGCACACGCACGCACACACGCACGCACGCACGCACGCACGAACGCACACTTATAACCTATACGTTTGAGATTTCATGAGGAAAATTAAAATATATGAATATATTAATGTAATTTTACAAATTTTTTACCGAACAAACTTTGAATTGATGTAATACGGAAAACGCAGGATTTACAAAGATAAAAAAAATTATAGAAGTTAGACCTACATGTGATATATTTAAACTATTTTTGCTACTGTTTAAAGTGGAACCATTGCAGCTGAACCCCACTGGAGATGCGGTCGGAAGGCTAGTCTACTTCACGAGAATAATCTAACGGCGGAAAATGAATTCGAACCCAGTTTCCATCGTCACACAGATGACCTTTGTGCCAATTGCTAAATCCACACCCTCATTTAGTAAGGTAGTTGCAAACAAGCGACTAATATTAAATGAAGTTAACCATTAGCCCAAGACGTGTTCTTGAACGTTGGGTAACTAGATAGCAGAATGAGGATTTAACCATGGCACATTTACAGGTCTTTTCTCGGTTGATGAACACAGATACCTGCTAAGATTAGTTCCGCCCATAGTCCAGGTGACAAACGATCCAGCCACAGCTGAAATTCGGACCCATCGACGCCTATCTTTGAAGAGAGTCCGCAGACCAAAATGTTATCCGTTTCCAATCCTAATTAAGGTGACCTGAACATAATTCGTATCTGGATCCATCTTAATTCATAAAATTACGAATGCCAAGAGAGTAATATTCTGGTGAGTCGCAATATTACACTTTCAACAATGCAGCGTGTACCTTTGTTACGTTTAATAATATCTGCTTTCGGTGTTAAAAAAATCAGCCCGAAAACGGCTGACCCTAAAAGAGCTTTGAACTGTCGCAAATTGTTTTACGTGATCTGACTCCAATATGAACATCCACTTTAAACACCAACATCACACACAACATAGGCTACGATTAGGTACTGCTTATGTTGAAAACATGCTTTATAATACTCTGTAACACGTGTGACATCATTAATAGTCCCTTACTGTACACTGCCTAATGTTGCTAACAGAAAATAAACAGGGAATGCAATTGCATAACAAAAATAAAAGAGGAGATATTTAAAAACTGTTGTCCAGACTCTAGTAACTTTAAAAATCAGCAAATAATATATGAAGAACTATGTTACCTTGCTTAAAAAAAGATGTGTCAATAAATAAAGTTTTCACTCAATTTTTTTTTTATTATCAAAATCCCTTTGAAGATAGGACGTCACATTTATATCAGTTCTTTCTCGCAAGACAAACTCTTCAATATATTTAATGAGTATATTAAAATTATGTACCTAAAAGCCGTTATAAATTTAGTCTAAAATAAAATTATTCGGACTACAAGTAATTAAGTGTGTATTTCAAATCTGTGAAAGTTATTTTATCCATTAATATACCAAAAGTCACAATATTTTGTTACATTTTATATAACAACAATTTTGTACAGAAATACGAAAATTGATTTTTCATAGAAAAAAACTTTTCAACGCCTGCAATGTAAAAAATCTCAAAATATGTTTAAATTGATTTTCTCAATCACGATATTTTCAGTTTGAGTATTTTTCTCGTCCAATCCTCACAGCTACCCTCCACTCCATTATACAAAACCCGTTATCTTGCGACTCTCTCACTCCCCCCCCCCGTCTCTCTCACACACACACGTGCTCGCACATAAACGAATTTTTTGTAATATGGAAGTCAAAATGTTTCATCAAAGCTCGATGCAGAACAGTTTTATTACAATAAAGTTACTTCAAGTCACTAAATTAATAAGAAAAACAAAACTATGATTCCCACACCACAGCAAACGGAACGAATGTCGCATACTGTCTAATTCCCTATAGCAGGTTAAAATAACAATCGTCTCGAACAAAACAAAAAAGAAAAAGTAAGTTCCCTAACATTTAGGCCTACAAAAAATCGCAAAATCTTTGAAATAAAATTATGACATAAAGGCCTACTTTTTTTTTAATTCGACAGCATGCAGAATGTCTTTACAGCATTTCCGCTTTACACAAACAAAACTAACTGATGCATTTGCACGTGCACAATACATGATCCAAACGAAAAACGTAAAGTCAAATAAGAATCATACTATCCGGTTGTGTTTCGCAATATCCGGTTGTATGTACAGCCATTAGATCTGTATCCTTTCGCTCCCATCGCACACCCATCCAACACATACGTAAATAAATTAACAGTTCGATAAATATTAACACAAAAAACGTCAATGGGTGTAGCAATGCGTAAATAATCACCCACCATTTTTAGTCTTTTTTCAACCAGCCAATAATATTTTCGAAAATATTAAAACAATACTAAATGAAAATATCAACAAATGTTCGTACAACTGGTTTCGTACATCACGGCAGTGCTTATGGACAAATTTTCATTCAACAACCTCTGTTTCCCAGGATCATGGGTATACTGAACAGAAATTTTTGTTATGAAATTAGCAAGACAATATTTAATGGTATACAGCATTATCCTTTTATAATATTCAATCCACACAGTTTGTAGCATATGTACAGTCGCATTTAACAGCAAGATAATAAAATCTTTTCTACAAGATTTATATATTTTTATAAAATCAACTTGTTGAGTAAAATTGCAAATGAATAGTTACAATAAATAGAGTAAAATCTTTAGTAATGTCTCGTGTAAGCACGATGAAGCTACCTCAAGAGTGACACTGGATTGTGTCAGTGGTAACATTTGATCAATTTTATTTGAACAGTGTTGCAACATAATGTTTCATCATAAACTATCATCATGTTACATAAGATTTTTGTAAATTAGTATTAACATAAAATGTAGCGACTGTAAGAACAAAATATAATATGTTGTACAAAAAAGCAACAAAATTGAAATTAGCATACAAATCTCTCAGTTTATTTAAAAACGTTAATTGTTCGGTCCTAAAATCTTTTCGCAATTCTTCAGGATTACATTCCAGCTGTAGTCACATGTCTCTGGAGTTATGGGTGACTAATCACGACTAACCAGCCTAATCACACCAAACAGGGAATTACTTAAGTTCAACACAGATATAATTTAAATTATAACTATTTAATATACGTAGTACATTTTTTTCTACAATGAGTTTTCATTTTTTAAAGAACAAAGTACAAGCAAAGACGAAATTCCAACACACAAAATGTTAAGTTAACAAAAATGTGCTCAATATCGCTAAGTGAATAACTTATATAATCCGCTTAAATATGTAGATAATATCAGTTAAATACATATTACAGAATATAATAAAACAAAAACGACTGTAGTGATTACCTACGCGATTTAATTCATATGGAATCCACTAACCTATATGTAAATCGATTTAAGTCAGTCAACATTTCACCAGAGTATAAAATCAACCGAAACCATATACGTCCAGTAAATCTTTAACAAGGACTCCTTATTTTGTTTTGCACTTAGGCTAGTATATATTCAATTCTGAAACAAAATAATTATACAGAGTAAACTCTATCGTTATGTACGACAGGCGGTCATGAATTTCACCAATCAACGTGTAATGCGTACATGTTGCTAACAGGGTCACGGCACTGGTTAGTGTGTGCCCATCAACTACTTACGATGCAGAAGTACGACAGAGAATGTCATGCTTTTATCTTATGCTGAATAACAACAGACAAAATAAAGAGACACAGGCCTATGTAAACTAAAGCCTACCGCGCACTGTGGTAATTATCACAACAAAAGTATGCGCGAGGACGCTTGGAAGGACATAGGTGACGAAATGAAGATGCCAGTTGAGGATTTAAAGAAGACGATGACAACTTTATTGGCTTCATACAGAAGAGAAAAAGTCTCGAATTAAAAAATCTCACGTAACTGGTTGTGGTACGTACATATTTATTATTAAATTGCTATATAGTATACCACTCGTATTATCTGTAATTATGGTAATACACTAATAATTTATCATTTATTTACAGGTGCAAGTACTGTTTACGAATCAAAGTGGTTTGCATTCAAAGAATTTGATTGTATGGCCAACAAAAATGCTCCCAACGATACTCTACACACTTTGCCCGATGTAAGTATTTTTCCTAACAACATTTCTAATCTTAGCATGACTAAGGGTAGGAAACATTGTCCATCTTTATGACTGCCAAAAAAGTGGAACAATGAACGAATCTCTGACCTCTCATACTCGTTTTGTTCGTGTCTAACATAATGCATTTGTTACATAACGCATAATATATGTAATTATATATTAGTGGTATGTAATTCAATCATTTAGTGGACAATTTTCCCACCCTTTACACAACATTTCTTGATAATGTTAGGGTTAATAATTATATTGCAAGGAAGTGCACCGTAGTAATAAATACGTAGTTTCATGGAACTTTAACTTATTAACTGACATATCGTTTTCTCTCTTGTTTGACAGATTATCAGTAACTTAAGCCGTAACATACGTAAAGAAAAAACACAAGAAAACCCGCTTAAGCATGGTATTTCGCTTTGAGTCGATGTGTATTTTTTTAATGACAATAAACATTAATTCAATTTTTTCTATTTTGTTCTTATAACTAGCATTTACGTACGCCGGAGTTGGACTCTGTGTGTGTGTTTTTTTTTTCTCTAATGCAACTTTATTTTCAACATGCTCCATTACAATATAATGTAATACTACATGTTATGTTATTCTTATTAATTATTAACAAATACTAATTAATAAAAATTCAGTTATAAAACACAATACATACATAGTCCTATAGCTAATAGTAATAACAATAATAACGCAACAATGAATAACTACGGTAAAACCAAACACAGTTCGTGACCAAAATAGTCAAAAATAACAACAATACTATAACAATGTAAATCACAGAAGATCAAAATTTATACTGTTGACAAATATAAGAAAAGCTTTAATATGTTTTTTCGTAATCATATCTTTTTCTTGCATTGGCCAGACTCCACCACACATTGCAATACTTCTCCTGAAGGCCGTTCTCTCTTTATGTAAAATTTTACACACATAAAGGAGGTGACGAACTGTCTGTTCTCCACTTCTGCAGCTACACATTTGGTCATCTGAAATCTTGAAACGATAAAAATAAGATTTAAGTTTACCGTGGCCTGTCAGTATAGCTGTCAATTTGTGTAACATTGGGATATTTACGACAATTCTTTGTTTAATAGTAGGAAAAAACAATTTAGTTTGAGCTCCATTTGTTGAATTTGCCCATTCATTTTCCCATTTTTCTGTACTTCTATATCCCGCCTCAGTAATAACTGCACTTTTGGGAATCAGATCAAATGAGGATGAGATTTCAGTGTTTAAAGCTGGTTTTAGCAGGTTTACTTCTTTTGTATGTTTGTGTTATCTTCTGTTATGTTCTGTTCTCTTATGTTTGTGTTTTTCTTCTGGGTATGAAATTTCAGTAAATTAAGAAGCCGATTGAACGTGTTTTGTGACATTCTAAAATAGTTAAGACTTCTCACTGTCCGCTTTCAGATCACTCATTAATGTATAAAACTGTCCCACTACCAACCGTTCACACGTCATCTGATGCAACCAGAATCGACGTTATCTACGCCGGCGACGTCTTCGTACGGGAAGAGGAAGGAGAAGAACTTCTTCGCCAGAGTCAATGGTTAAACTGATGTAAAAAGTAAATAAAACAATCTTCTGATTTTTTTTTATATCTACGTGACAGTAGCGAAGCTACCGGAACGTAACTGTATGAAGGTGAAAGGCGATCAAAGGAAAGGACGGAGATTAAACGGCAGAAAGAAAGTAGCACACATTGCAAGTCTCGTGTGTACATACTTGTGCTGAGTGAGTGGGAGCGATGGCAAGGAAGAGAGTAGGAGAATCACTTCAGTGCTCGTTAACGTTCCACAGGTTAATGTCTAAGTCCCGTCGTATATTCTGTTCCAACATTTTCATAAATATACACAAGCCGTGGCTGGATTCCACTAGACGTGAAGTACCATTTCTGTTCACTCCTGTAAGACGTCGGCATCGCCACAAGCTACCGCTTGGTATTTAACATGAAGGGGTCGAATTAAGTAGGAGGAAGAATGTGTGAGAGCGAGATAGTGATAAGTCGTTGCGATTAAATAAATTATTAATGCAACTCTGCATGCCCCCTAGGGCGTATGTGAACTACTTTTTAGTAAGCAGGGAAGCTGTACTGCTCCCCCACTCCACACGTTATCTTCTTGTTTCAGCTTCGGTGATTTGTCTTCTAAAACAGGCAAGGAGTTCACAGGAAACATTATGCGTCCACTGGTGATTGATAATGTTATTTATTTAGTGCGTAAACGCAGGATGGACGTTTTTATTTATCAGGTTACAATTGAGAACAGGCTTAAATGTATTATGAATGCTAAATACAAGCGGGCCATAAATCGCTTAACAAAACTGTATTTTCTTAATAATTTCTGATGATGAAAGGTTACGGAAGGTTCAATCATTAACTATACACATCTGTAAAAAGTTATGTAGCTACATTGTCGAAGTTCGAAGTTAATTATTAAAGACCTGTATTCGAACAATACAAAAATAATTAATAACGTACCGTATAAGGGATGTTAATGTTTATGGAATATTGTAATTATTCTTATTATATAATATTAGACTAGTATTTGCGTAATAATTATCATTACTCTTTATGTAACACACACACACACACACACACACACACACACACACACACACACACACACACACACACACACACACACACACACACACACACACACACACACACACACACACACACACACACACACACACACACACACAGTATGTGAATTCTTTCTGTATCACCAGTATATAGGCTACAACTCTTTATGATTACAAAAAGTTATATCGAAACGTTGACACAAATCTTTGAAAGTTACGTTTGATTAATGACACCAAATCATTTTATCATTTATTAATTCAAGGTCATGTAGTGTCCCGCCCTGTATTTATACCATACAGAAGACCCAAGGTGTGTATGGTTTAGGCAGCTTAACATGCCGACGTCTATTTAAACCAAACTGTGTAAAAGGTAGAATTATATTTACTCTAATCTATTGTTTGCGGGTGGGTCTTTAAGGGTTTTGAGAAAGTGTCCCCCTCCTGAAATGAAATTCTGCATAAGCCGACTGAGCATGCAGTGTGACAATTAAGCGTGAGTTGTTGTTGCCCGCCAGTAATTTCTGCCGTAAAAAAAAAAAAAAAAAAAAATCGCTTCTTTAAACTCTTCTTGTTCTTGGCAGTATGAAATAAGTTTACAGACCTATTCTAAAATGGGTAATAAACATCTTCCAAAGCAGAATACCTGCGCAGGTCACCTAAAACGACTACATCTCTTATAAAAACGACTACATTATTTCCTGTTACATGTGTAATGTATATGATAACGCGCGTCAAGTTAAAAAAAGGAATCTAAGACTCGTCTGTACCTGGAATGTCGTAGAAATCTTCAGCTTGCCAATCTAATATTTTCATTTACTTCCTAAAACCTAAATACTACTTATTGCATTGGATTAGAAGGAAATAATACGCTACTCATCATCCGAACACATATCATGTTTCGTATCACATTCGATCTGTCTAACTTGAAGCAAAGAGTAAACGATAGTTACCCATTTGGCACAGACCGGAACATACCCGTAGTTGGGTAAGAAACGCCGGGGTTCAGCACTGTGGCACGTCCTATACAACACACAAACTTTACGAGAGCAGTGGTGCGCGACACGTAGTCTCATTGTGTGAAGCCGCCGAAATAGGAAGCAAAACGGCACTAGCCACCACGAAAATTACAAACAATTTCCCCGCTAGCTCACTCTGTCACAATGTTTTCTACAAAAAAAGTATTTTTTCTTTCATTATTGTTGCTCAGCCAGTGTTGAATTTGTTATTGTTGTTGTTATTATATGCATTCCTGGTTTTGTTTGGACGAACGGTGGGAAATTGATATTTTCGTAATTGAACTTCTGTGGCGGTGGTTTCGTCCCAGTGAAGACAACGGCAGCGGCTTCCGCTGTGCACTGCCTTTCGGTCCGGTCCATTCGTTCCGCTCTCTCCATAAATTACTTCCCCTTTGTCAACGGTTTGTTGTTTGTTCTTTATTAATTTGATGTTTTTTATTAGTTCTTCTACACATGACATTTGCGTTTTTAATATGGGACGACCGACATGAATGTAAAAATGTTCACGCTACGCAATCATTTTCCGAGTTTTGCACAGTCGTCCGCATTTAATTAGGTAACATGGATTTTACATAGTCCACTACTTGCTATAAATATTCATATTTACACTATTCAAATACCACGTTCATACTTTAAAGAGTTGTTGAAGTACTGTGTTGTAGTTTATTTTTCTACATCACATTAGGTTTTTTATTAAATTTTCTGTTTTGAATATTTATTAGTAATATTTATTTCAAACATTAACTTAGAAACTAGCCACAAATGATTTTAGATGATAATTTTGATAACTTCAAAATTAGCCACGATTACACCGTGTCACAAAGGGAAAGCGTTATTAATTTTACAAAAATTTGGAACTCAAACTTATGGTAACAGAGATGAAATGCCATAACATTTGCAATTATGCTGTATTCAAAAAATAAATGCTGTAATTATTAAATAAATTCCATCTCATTTTTAAAATATAACAGTACACATAGTTTTCCGTACAGTTTCTTTTTTAGATTTATGTCCATATGTCGTTCAAAAATTGTTTGATAACAAAGCAGGCCATTTTTCCACTTCATTGATTTAGGCACCTTACACACGGGCGACTCAATGGCGCGACTCAGTCGCTTGTACCCGCTTCTTTGTGGCGCCACTCAGTGGCTCCTGTGAATGGGTTCCCTGAGTCGCGCCACTGTCCGTTTGCTCTGTGATGGAAAACGGACAGTGGCGACAGCCTGTTAAATACATCTAATATTAACAAACACTTCCCTTATCACTGGGATGAGATATCTTTTAACCAAATTTCACCATATACTCTGTATATTTATTTGTAAATTCAGTAGCAATAGGATTGGTTTATCTCAAAAGTCTTCTAATCTAGAAATTATTATATTCACTAAAAAATTAACATTAAAATTTCCATAGTGTTTTATTATATAATTTTTATTTCCATTAGTCGTGAACCAAAAGTTGTCATTTTTATTTTTCCTACCATCATTGTTTTACCCTTGAGTTCTGGTTATATTGTCAAGTCATTGAAGTTGGTTTTTTAATAGTTTGGTGTCAGTGTCAAGTCATAGCATAGGGTTTTAATTCAGCTTTTAAATCACTTCTGTTTTCTCCATCATTATCAATAATTTATCTTCTCATTATTTATTTTATTCTTGTCATTATTTATTCCTTCTTGTAGTTGAATCCATTTTATTTTTCCCTAGTCGCACTGATTCTATCATCATCCTTAATAAATCTCTTGTTATGGGTGTTTCTGTCCTCTTCTCACTGTCTGATCTATTGGGTATTTGGGTCAACGTTGTCTTGTCTTTAGTCGTGTGTCTTCATTTCTTCTGTAATACATTATTTGTTAATAATAACTTCTTTTATTCCCCTAAATTAGTCACTATTCGTCCTAGGTGCTTCTTTAATGTTCCCATTTTGTTGTTTATTTTGCCTTGGATTGGTTCTAATCAGTTTGATTCATGTTGGTATTGGGTTGATTATATGTAACGTTACAACGTTCATAGTTTTGGATTCCACACTCCCGAATCGTTTCCGTTTTCTGCGCTTCTGAATTTCACCAGGAAAGATGCTTGTGGTTTCGAGCCACTGAAAAATGAAGTCCTCATATCTAAAATGCTGTCAGCTGTGAATAACTCCTAGACACTCCGTCATCCTTAAATTAGTATTTTAGAGCAGTCTATGGTCGTACGCGAGTCTGATGTCTTCTGGTATCAATCCTGACATTAAGAGAGTTTTAGGCAGTTTTAGTCCCTAAAACATTACATCCATATATGTTTTAGGAATGTGACTGGAGTTATCGATCCATTTGTCCGCAAAGCTGTCCTCTGAATCGTAGACCCTCGGCTCAATAGTCCCCCAGCACAAGTGTTTCGAAAGAGCAATTCATTCGTTCGTGTCATTAATATTCTAAAGGAGTTCAAATCTTCTTCGTTTTAAAATAAACAACTGCTGTATAAAATGCCCATACTGCAAGAACCATTACAATGTTCTTAGATATTGTTCCTCCCTTACCGTTGATATATACATTACACGCTGTATTGTGGGTCTGAAATATTTTTTTGGCGAATGTACAAATTGGAAGTATTAATATCACAAGGTAAATAACCGTTTTTAGATACCCAGGAGCAGGTTTCACCGTTGCCGTATAAGATTAAATAAGACGTGAAAACATGCTTGAACGATTTAATAACATACAGGTTGCATTTGTGTATTTATGAGTATCAAATGAATATTGTCAATATTGATAACAGACACGATTATCTCACAAGTGCATGTGAACCAAAGTTTTAATAGAATAATATGAATAATAAACTCGACTTCCAATCAACGAGAAAGTTACAAATAATGGGTACTGACATGTCGCAAAACCGGACACGGCCTACATGTTGAGAAAAATTTCGATAAATTTAATAACAATAATAATTATGTCAATGGCGCAGAAATGTAAGCCTAAGCAATTTGTGTATGAGTGAAAGCAAATGAAATATTTTAATACGAAAAATGTTTTTAATTTTCGTTTAATAAATGGTGTTGCAAAAATATTTACAGTTCCGTAAAATATAATTACACTGACAATTTATAGGTGTTGTTTCATTTGTAAGTACTTTGTGATTATTTCTATCTGTACTTTCGTTCAGGTAGGATCGGTTTTTAATGATAATAATTCTAACTGGTAATTACTTGTGTAAACAAATATTTAAATCGATTTTACGCCGTTTTTTAAATCAGTTATCTAGTTGTTTATTTGTAATTAAGCAACTTTACGCTCTTGTTTTTTGTCGGCGGTCGCAATTTTGTGTATTATTTTTAATAAGAAATTGATTTTCTTCGAAGCTGTAAAAATTATCGGTTGTAATATCGATCGGCACACGTTACGTATGTGACCTTTTTCGTTACGTAACTGTTTATTATGTTACTTCGTTAACGCAAATTACTGGTGTGAGGCACGTTGCAAGTTTCACCGCACACCGACGGACGGTTGCACACTCTAACGTGCTCAGACGGTTACAACAATTACGTTCTAGACTGCAGAATACACTGTTAACCGACTGTCGTTAGATTTTGTTTCTAATTTGTAATAGCTATGACTTCTGTAATCACGCTTAACGTATATGTCTTGTGCGGTCATAACATTTTCGGTGACCCATTGGTGAAAGTAAAATGAGAGAGCCTCAATTCAAGTATCGAGCCACACTAGTATCCTACTGGAGATACTTTTTTTCTGCAGTTTACTAGTTCCTGAGTATAATTTAAAGTTGACTTTACCTTGTAGAACTTCAGGCGTGTTTCTTTACTCGTAGATTTTAAAGTTCTCCTGATGGTTCTACTCAATGTTTATACTTACGTAGCTTCTTCATCACGTCACTGTTTGCAATGAAAGACACATTGTAGCCCAGATACTCAAACTTACTGACCTGATCCAGAACAGTATCATCTACAACTATTTTTTCCCATATGGCATCGGCTACATGAAGAGCCATCACCTTGGCCTTTAATGTGGAGATCTGTACTCCGAAATCCTTGCAGATTCGGCTCAATGAGTGTACAGCCATCTGCAAGCCACTTCCTGAGTTCGACGGAATAGCCTGGTCATCAGCAAATAACACGTGTCAACTGCAGAGGTACCAATCATAAAATGTTCTGTTCCGGAGTTACCATTCATGAAAACTGCCAATTGCGTGTGATATTGTCTATATACAAATTAAAAAGAGGTGATAATCCACAATGCCGTACTCGCGAATCGTCATACTCCACAACTCCCAAACTAGGAGTAGTGCTTACGATTTTGCTTTCCACACAAAGACTTTATATGGCTCTAATGAGGTGTTACGCGATCCCTTTCTTTGCCATTATTGCCCACAGTCTGCCAAATGCCTTTCCACCGTCGGTGAAAGCTAAATATGTGGGCAGCTGATATTCTCTATGCTTTTCGATGTCCTAGGCTACTGTGAAGATGCAAATTAATTAATAAAGTTCAATAAACGATCATGTAGCAAGGCTGGAGCATAATTTATAAGCTCGAAATTCAGCTCATCAGTGCCCGGTAATTTTTTGTTTATCAATTGCTAAACAGCAACTGCTACCGGGTAATTTTCTGTGCCCGGCAGTGTCATACATTGTTATTGGATCCACAATTTATTGATGTCTGCAAATTCTGTTTCCTTCCTACAGCCCTTCATAACATCTAAGCCATTCCTTCTCTGTGATATTGCTTATCTTCAGGTTATCCCTTTCTGTTTGATTTAAATGCCATATTATTGTATACGCCTTTGTCCTGCCTACCCTGCGCATCGTTCTGAATATCATTATATATTTGTCTGAACTATTTCGTTTGAATTTCCATACTTCTTTCTGGCAATGACACAGCGGCCATATTCAGATCTTATCTAGTCTTTAAAACTAGATATTTCAAATATACCTGTTTCTTAGCATCTATTATTTGTGCAACATCTTCATCGCAATGTATACAGGCCGTGGTTTCTGTATCGTTTACGTCTCGTCCCCAGTGCTCTGATGATGTGTAGGATATGATAGCTCTATGTAACCCCATTCATGATTTACATTATTACTGATGGGTGTATGAGATTTCTCAGGCACGTGGTAGAATATACTTTCCATGATCATAAAAGAAACACATATATACGGCGGGAACTGAATAATATTATGAGTATACGCGACAGGATTGCCCAGTATCGGCTGAATTAATGGGAACATCTTTGCCGAATGGATGACTGCCCCATCCCCAAAACAACTATGCAACTATAATTCCGAAGGGACGGAGAGGTGTATGACGTCCGAGGAAGCACTGGAGTGATCAGGTCTTTACTTTGCCTGTTTGAGACTGGAACAAACCATCCTTGGTTTAATCCTTGCAGATGATGATGATGATGATTGATGGGTGTTTGATGCGCAAACTGAATCAGCCGAGTATAGTACAGGTGACGTATACTGTCATCTTGGAGAAGATGTACTTAAAGTTTGTTTGGGACACTGGCGCTCTATGGGTCACACCTTCCTTCAACTAACAGAAATTATTTTTTTTTTAATAAAACTCATCATATTGGATAGATTAGCTTAATCCCCTATCCTCTTTACTAGTTTCACAAATCACACTAAGTTTCAACTTTCCGAAGTCCCATGTACTTGTTGGAATAACTTGCTTAATTTGTTCTAAAATTCTATGATTACAATGTTTCCCACTTGGCGATCTCCGATCCCACATATGTCTGTAGTCTACGATTTGATCATAGACAAAGAACAGTTATATCTACTAAACCTTCTAATATGTGTGGCTTGTTTCTCTCACATTCTAAATGAAACCAAAAATAAGCAGTTCGAAGGTCTGAATTGTTTATGTCTTTTACCAACCAAAGTTTCAGAGCCGTATAGTAGACCTTATTCACCTTATTATTACCCAAATGTTGTAATATGGGTATATCGATTGGAGGGTGTTCTTCACGTTACATTTTGTTGATGATGAGGCTATACTGGTTGAGGATGTGATGGATATAAGTTATATGCTTAGGAAGCTTACAGAAGAATATATGAAATGAGGTCTCGAAATAAATGGATAAGAAACAGAGTCCTTGGTAAGGTGGAGGCCAAGACTTACAGTTACGAACAAAATTTATAAGAGCTAAGCGGAACTTCAAGTATTTAGTAGTAATAGTAACCATCTGATGGTGATACCAATCAAGAAATAACATGATATTTGGGGGCAAGCAAAAACAGCTACAAGGCAACTGAATAACCTACAACGGAGTGTCGAACTAAAGATAGTAAGATTAGGATGTATAAAACCATAGTAGAGAGCATAGGCTTATATGGGGCAGAATTGTGTGAAGTAAATAAAAGACATAAATCCAGATTCAGATATGGGAGACGATGCTGCAAACGAACTAGACTGGACAGAATTAAGAATGTAGATATAAGAGCGAAGATGAGGATTGTTGTCGACATAGTAGATACAGTAGGGGAGAAAATGTTAAATTGGGACGAACACCTAAAGTGAATGTTAATGGACAGATGGCCATAGAAGGCGTGGGAATACACACAACTCAATAGTTGGAAAAAGGAAGGTCACGACATTCCCGTCGAAAAGATGATGCGGACGCCATGAGTGCAAGAGGATCGGCGTCGATGGAAGCTAGGCTGCGAGAAGCAGCGACAGCGGTAACAAAATCGCTCCAAATCGTCCAGCTGCAGAAAAGAAGAGAAATACTGCACACAATAGTATATACCTTCGTCCGTACAGATAAAAACTAAAAAGTCCAGTACACAAAATCGACGTTACAAGTAGTCATTTCATACACGCAAGGTTGTGCGCACACGAACGAATACACGCGCGTCTACACGTGGATGGTACAGGCATACATATATGCCTGTTTTTGCGGATGTGTGCGCGAGCACGTTTGCATGAAATTATGTCATTTCATACAAATGACAGAAATAGTGAGGGGGAGACATACATTACTATATCTGTCGCTTGTCACATTTATGAAGACAGGTATCACCACATTATATTGCACAGCTGACAACAGTATAAGAAAGCTATTACCTTGAACTTGTCTCCTTTCCTGCCGTAAGCCTCGTAACGAACCTTGCACGAGACGTTCACGTTTTGCTATGGCACGATGCCAGACAACAGTGCCACGAGAACCTTTTCTCGCTCAAGAACCCTTTTCAGAAAAAAAAAAACAGCAAAAGGATACGGGAGTTGTCAGAGTACATATATGTGTTCAACCACTATTGGAAAGACGAAGGTGAAAATAAATAATCGACCCCCAGAGGTCGGATCGACACTACGACTTATGTAGACATTCCTCTCCTCCTCTACTTCTTCATTCCTATAGTAATTAATTAGTTAATCTCTCTGGCCTGTCTTCTTTTGTTTTCTTATTCTCTTCTTTATATATTTTTCTCATAGATTTCCAGGCAAATTCCTACTGGAAGTTGTACCCGAAGGCTCTGTAACTACTGACTATTTTTCTTTCCTTTCGACTTACTCGATTGTAATTATTTATTTACTTTTATTTCTAGCGTGCAGATGAAATATATTAGGTTGCCTTTTCCCGTTTCTGCTCTTATCCTTTTATAGTTTATCCGTTCCACGTTAACTACATTTCCGATACCTCGGTACAGAAGTATAAGTATACACCAAATAAAAACAACTCTCATTAATTATAGCACCATACTACAATATAGTCACGAATAACACCCCATCATAACTGGAAAATAATCTCCCGTACATTCTTTTTAATGAATTACCAATTCCCATACGGGCTGCATCAGGTCAGAGGATTTACAATATGGCACCGAACGAAGAGGAGGTTCAATGCAATATATGTTATGCAGGGTCTCTCTCTCATACACGCGCACGCGCACACACACGTCAGCAGAGCGACACAGACTGGACCAATGAAGTGTTATAAAACATCGGATACGAAATAAATCCATAAAGAAGAGAAGAGATCGCCCGTAATAAATCTTAGACCAGTGGCAGCCATGACAGTAATTATCCCGAATTGTTTCCAGGAATCACCGATTCTGGAATACTCTATTAATATTCACGTTTATATGCCAGACATCACGGAGAAAGCGCTTTAAGCGTTGTATTGAAAGTTCTGATCTCAGAACAGTTTTGGAATTTTTATAACACACCAGTATTCGTTTAGTTTTATGTTTATAAAGCCTCATTCGTATCATGTTTCGTAGAAATAAACATTTTTAGATTCGTTAAATTTTAACTGTGTGGGATTGAGGAACACCTGAAAATTTTACTGAACCAGTTCCTTGAACTTCCGCCATCTGAGAGATTAGAGATACATGGGATATCGCTATTGGATGAGAGAAATGATGGCTTGTTTTAATTTAAGATATTATAAAAATAATTTTATTTTGTTATATGCAAATTACGGAATTAACCCAAATTAAAAAAAAAACTAAAAATGTGTGTTAATGTTATGTCCTTAATTACGACGGCCACTTCTGAACAACCACCACTTTCTCACTAAAACAGATTCTAAGTAAACCATTTACGCATATTTACTAAATACACATTTGATCACCATTATATTTCCTGATAAAGAATAAACCTGGCTTAGTTGATTCTTGGGGGCGGATGTAACAATTTGTGCCTCGATAAGCGATACACTATCACGAAGAATCTTCCAACATCTGTCGAACCTTTTGTATGTTACTCGCAATTTACCCATTGCCCGAATTTTTTAACCACAATGGGATGTGGGTTGGCTTAAATTCCCATTGCGCGTTCTGGACAGACCTATTTATTTCGGCTACTGGGCGTAGAAAATCACCCATGTTTTACCCACTATGCGTTCCGACTATTTTGCATATTCCCACAACACATGGGGTTAAGATTTATTTATTTATTTATTTTTAATTTTTATAAACGTGTTTTATTTAATAAAATTATTATTACTACATTGTTTTATTATGATAACAGATTTTCTTCTACTAGAAGATACACGTTTCGCATGAAAGTAATACAGAGACACAATTAAAAAAATAAATTAATAAATAAACAACAGTAAACAAAACTTTCAATATTGATTTAATCTTATACGCTCCACTATTATGACATTTAGCATTATATTTCATATTCTTTTTGGTACAAGAACAAGGTTTGTTATAACAAACACATTTCACAAATCCTTGTTGATGTAATCATAGCTTCCTGCCGCACAGTCACTTTTATACCAGGAATGTCACTAATTTCCAGGAATTTATGAAGTGCTAACTGAAATTCATTCCTTCAGTATAAATAATGACCTTACTATGTTTCTTTCCAATTGAAAATGTGGCTCAATTTCTTCCATTATAACGGCCAGTACGTTGCGAGGAGTCAATCGTCGCGATCCACATCTAGATCTATATATTTACCAAAATATTATCACCAGCATGGACCGGTAAAAACGTCTTCTGCGATGTCTGATCTTTTTTCTGCGACTGTTCTTGTAATCTACGTTTGCCGAGAATTCTCAATAGCAATTTTCTTTGCAAAAAGATAACATAAAGGAATTTCGGACTCTGGTACGGGAATGCATGTCGAGGTATTTAGCACATTCGAAGCAGGATGTTTCTTCGTTATATTTATCTTCGTCATAGACACTGCACACATGGCAAAATACAAAATCTTTCTCAGTGTCCACAAGTGGTGAAATGTTCTGGTTATTAATTCCACTGCTGTTTACATCATCTACACTTTGGACATCTGTTTCTCCAAAATTTTGCGTTATATTAGACCGATGTTCTTCAAGTTCTTCTCCAGACTTTATCTTCCGAGCTATATCAACTGACAAGCAGCAATTAAGCAAACCATTCTTCTGTGGAACGCCGAACGATGCTTCATAAGGACTCCTCTTTGTGTCAGCGTGGTAACTGCATTGTTTTGATCTTTGAATAAATCGAAGACCAGAAGCCCAACTTGATGAAATGTAGTCTTTCATCCAAGAGCTATTAAACTAGCTCTTGGCTATTAAATTGGCTCGTTCGACGGACTCTTGGCTCCGGGAGTGGCGCGGTCTTCCGTGAACAATCTTGATTCTACTCCATTTGGCTGTTAAAGCTTCCATCACCTTAAACATATAAAAATGTAAACATGTTATCGTGATTTTAAATAATTTTAAATATCGTCTATAAAGTTTAAATAAGAATATATTTAAAATTAAATAAACATACTTAGTGTACCTTATTACAAAATTCACGGTCATTCTCACTATGAAGTAGGTTCGGAGCTCCAAGCAAGCAAAACATGTCCAAAACAGCATCTGCTTCTTCGTTTTCAATGCACGCAATACTAGGAACTTGGTCAGGTGGTCTTGGTAGTTCAGGATAAACCTGCATTCTCCGTTTGGTTCAGTTTGCATGTCAATAAGATCTACCTGCGAATAAGAATAATAATCCTAACGTTTTACACAAGAAATAACATTAACATGTCTGTAATATATACCAAAATTTAATACTCCAATTATTAAATAATACTATGATCATAATAAAAATTTGGTCAACAGAAACAACAGAGTGATAACTAACATTACATATAATAAAAGAATTAAATAGGTTATGCACTTACTTGACATCGTTAATTCAGCTTAGACATGATCATTGGTTTTTACAAGTCCATCTTCTTTTGCCTTCTTCTTGAAAGCGCGTGATTGAGGAAGCTTTAACACTTTGAATATGCTGTTCATGTTTTCTGTGGGTATGTCTATTTGTGTCTGTAGAAATTTAATTACGTAAAAGCTAAAAAAAAAAAACACCACAGCACTTTTGTGATCTACGTTTCTTTTTTTGCAAATAGGAATCACGCGTGTTCACAGGTTTTCCGTTTTCCGTGCCAAATTATTGTTAAATTTTCCTGCAGAAATTTGAGAAGTTATTATTAATTAATACCTTTTATACAGCTAGATTTTCTGGTGACTAGTTTAGATATACAATTAACTTTAATTAGATTTTATGTAACGTTATAAGTGCAAATTGACGCAGTACGTTGGTAAAACTTTTTTGTACAAAAAAAAATATATTTTAAAAAAAATTAATTAAAAAATATTGAACATCATATTATTCTAAGTTTGTGTACATCAATTTAAAATGAAAGAATTGAACTTTTACATGATATGTATAAATTTCAGCAAATGGTGACTAGTCTTTGCAGAAAAAATTATGAAATACACCTGAAAAATTGTGCGTATCCAAAGTGTTAAACACACACTAATTATTTCCCTTGATATATTGCAATATTTTATTTTTAATTCTACTTCTATTGCTTTCTCTTTTTTTATGTCCTAATTTATGGTGCCCAGATTCTAAGATTTCAAACATCTCCCCGATGCGGATTCTTCTGTTCCATAAATCAACTTCAAATTGTCTCATTGTCGTTTAGGACGACGTCAGCCTTTAGCTGACAATGACATCCCTTTCCTTATTTTGTCTCTTGCCCCCTTTGTTTCTTGCACTATGTCACTGTATCGATAATCGCTTATTAAAAGCATTCTATCAGCCTTACCGTGTGTAACTTCACGTATTGTACACTCAAACTCTTCCTTCATCGTATTACTGACTTCCACGGCTGCTTGAAATAATCTGAGTGACAACAGGGAAAGAATACGGGAGGAGACCGTCGACAGGTCGTGGCATATCGGTGGTGACTGGCGTAAGAGAAAACTCACAAGGCAGTGGGTACAACCGTAATACTCACAATACGTTGCGGGTGTTCTCATACGCCCAGTGACCGAAATAAGTACCCAGAATGCGTAAAGGGGATTTAAACCTACACACATAGCGTTGTGGTTAAAAAATTGGGGTGAGGACCAATTCGGAATTTGCGAGTAACATGCCTCTATAAGTAGGTCTAATGAATTTTGACACGGAAAACACGATGTGTCATTACCGTCTTTCGATTCATCAAATAAGACTTTTATTGCAAACTAATCAAGTCTTGATCTTCAAATGAATTATTCTTTGAGGTCAATAATGATCAGGTGTTCTCAAATGACAATATCTCTTAAAGTATTTTAAACTCTACGGTGCGGCGTGTATATCATCCGTCTGTAAGTGGACGTATCCTGTTAATACTTTCCCTATTACTCTAATTCGTTTATATCTCTTCCACGTATCCGTCTCTAACGTCTGAAATAGTTTATGGTTTCTCTTTCATGGATTCATACGTTTACATCGTCCACAGTCTTAAATCTTCAAAAGAAAATGTTAAAACATTAATGACTTTACTAAAAATTAAGCACGAAGAGACACAGTGCCAGCTATCTGCCACGCAAACTAAGAAAGAAGTTGAAAGTAGGAAACGGTTTGAACAGGTTACGGCTGGAATCGCGTCCACGGCGGCTGTAACTGCGACTACTATCACGACGACGAGGACACTTCACGGTGGATAAATAACTGCCTTATACAGCTGTCACCGGCCGCGAATAGGCTACGTGCGGCGAAATTAATAAACAATTCGCACTCACGCGAAAACGCAAGCGCGTACGCCTCAAGACGGATGCGAATATATTAACGTCTTCTTTCTACAAACAAGTGGACTCACCAAACTTAGGCCTAGACATAACACGGGGCTTTCAGCGATTGACGCACTAAAACACATTACGTACGCTGAAAATAATTTATAATATGACTGTTAATGAAATTCAGCCTTATTCTGTTCTAAAATGTACGTTTTATTTTGAAGTGTTCCCAAAATTATTAAACATCCGAAAATACGGTAATCACAAGTTACTTGACAGAACTAATTCCGACACGTCATGCGTCAGAATCTAACCACAAGAGGTTTTGATCAACATAAAAGTGATCAACGCAATATAGTGTTGGTTCTAATTACTAAAACTATTAAATCTTGCGAGTTGAGAAAATGACGTCTCCTCGTCAAAGCAATATGAGAACTCTTTTATAAATGTGAACTTAGTAGAAGTAATACCTACCTGATTCTGGAATACCACATTGTGAAACCCCAAGACAGAATAATAATAATAATAACAAAATAGTTTCATATACAAACAAGTACAAACGGAATACAAATTATTTACAGTCGTTTCTTAAAACTACAACACAATACTCCTTGTCACAAGACCATCCGAGAGGTTACATACCATTTAATACATTTGTGTACTGAAGAATTATTACAAAAAGTAAAATTTCATTATAAAAGTGCATACATGCAGTGAACAGCTTTAAGAAACAGTATAATGTATGATTCTGCTTAATAACAATTAAGTAAAGTTTTTAAAGTCTTAATGGATTCGTCATACAAAAATGAAATAAACAGAATATTTCCGGAAGAACAAAATAACACATCAGAGACTGCTCTCATTATATATATAAATAAAACTACATGTTTACTCACTACATGTCTACATGCTCTCACTACATGTTTAAACTGGTACTTTACTAATTAAATTCTTTAATTAGTTTATACGATAAGGCCATGCTGATCTACAACATCCTTTCAGTAACGTTCTTTTTTTATAATTTAGCAAGTCTTTCGCCTCTTCAACACTTAATGCAATTTTTTAAATGTTTTACACGGTACTGTTTAATACTGAACAATTACACACGAAATAAATAACATCCTCCTGTTCTTTACTATTGCACAAAGTACATAATTTTAAAAGATGTATACGAATATTTATTTAGTTGCAACAGCTCCGCTCTGGCTTTAACTAACCAATTTCTTAAGAAACTATTAACAGTACTACCTATATATTCCAGATCTAAATTCAGCCCTTTGTACAGTAATCGTTTCTGACGATACCTAGCTTGCAGTTTATACTTATCCCAATAGTGATTCTTCAATTTTCCAATACAAGTATTAATATTAAAATGTGTGTTCTGAAAACGGTCCATTTCTATTTCAAGTAAGTTTTTAATCTCGTTGTACAAATATACTTTTCTTTTAATTATTTCTTGCAACAAAATCTACGGACAGCGATCTAAAGTTAGACGCACGATCCTATGAATATATTTCAAATGTTACGACAGCGTGTACTGGGAATACATGTGTCTCAAAATACAGACAATAACCCGCAGAATTTCTGGTCAAATTAAAAACCTTTTTTATGAGAAACATAGAACTCCATCAACAGCTCTATACATTTCATATTCCTACACTTGTGCATCATAGCACAATATGGCTCTACATACAGAATTACAGTAAATATTTTAAGATTTGCAGAAAACTGAATGCTGCTCTTAGAAATTATATTACAGGTAACTAACTATTAACTACTTCAAACGTTCACGTTTTAAAAATCATAAAGGTTAAAGGTTCGCAGACCTTTTTCCACTTCTGAAATCAAGAATTTTGAATTTCTTAGGTTTTACAACTAGATTCCATTTCCTACGATATCCCAAGAGAGAATTAATATGACTGATTGGTTTCTAGGGCCGCCGATCAGTGGGAAAGACCTAAGATACACACTGACTACTTCATTGTGAATGATCGCTAATGTATTATTAACTGTCCTAATCTGTTTGCAAAAAATTACACATGTCATCAGGCAACGGCATTTAAATGATTTTTATTAAAAAGCTGTTATGTTCAGGTAACCACTTAACGTCTTGTTTTTATATAATACTTGTGTATAAGTAATAGACTAATCACTAACATGACATTGAATTATTAAGAGTAATGGTCTCTCCCAATATTTTTCTTGAATATACTGAATCTGACGACTATAAATAATTCTATCAAGGCTATCTACCTGTACTATCTTAATTCAGGGTGTCCCTAGCGGTCAGGGTGTGACTAGAGGTCACTCATGGGTTCCCTACGGGAAAACGTCGAATGCCCCCGTACCATTTCAAAACAGTCAAGAAGATGCCGAAACTCTCTAGAAAACAAAAATAAAACGAATCCCATCTCATATTTAAAATATTTCCGGTTTTGAATGTTATATTTAAACCGCTGTTTCAAACGGTTTCGTTTTTTGCTAGGTGCAAATTAATACTGCACAAAACAGATTGCCATACGAGTAAATGTTTATTAGTCAAAATAAATTAAAAATTAAAAAAGAGGTCGATGCAAGTTTCTCTTCTTCCATCAGGGAATAGCTGAATCGCCTTTTACGATCCCAACGGAAACACATCCACGTCACCAACGCTTCCTATACTTCTTTGTCCAATAGGCTTGTATTGTCAACCTTCTTTAGGAACCTACCATCACTACAGTATCCTATTGAGATAAGTAGTCCATCTCTCTTTGTTTTCCACAATGCGATCTTGTAAACTAAAAGTTTTCAACTCTTTGTGTATGTCTTAATTGTAGAATCTGTCTATTCGTGTACAGTGTGCAGCCTTTAACAAATCACAAGAACCTCGTCTCCGATGCCTGTGTTCTACTCATATTTCTTCACCGGACCGCAAGTGTCAGTACAACACTGGCACAGCCATTACCTTATAAAATTTTAATCGAGTCTCTCTCCTTGTTTTCCTAGATAACGCTCGATGAATTGTTCCACACATTGAAACTTGGCCATCTTGTGGTCACCATCATGATCAACGTCATAAGTGGTATCATAATCAAGCTACCGGAAATACCGGATACATTAGTATCTGCTATGCACTCTTCTTATCTAATACAGTTTTAGTTCACAAGGGGTATTTCCCAGAAAAGCCATAGTTTGTCTTCTGTACAGAAATTTTCATGTTCTAACACACTTGTCGTAACTCAAATGTCGATCTCTGAAGCTGGTATTAATTGTTTTGGACGATTACTTGATCATCCGCAAAGAGATGCAGGGACCTAACATCTCATGTGGGCAACGGGCTCCGGGCTCTCCACACACAGCAGTGCGGCACCGCACTTAGTTACACTGCTGCGGACAGCTATATATTTGTTGGAAAGTATGCAAATGTGGACATGAAGAAAGGAAGAAAAATTTGGACAAACAATAATAGCCAGGAAAAGAAGGAAAGTAAAATTTTTGAGAGAGATAAGAATAGGCAGACCATGAAATAAATAAATATGCCAATGATGTAAAGACGATAATGGTGATGGAACATTAATCTCAGGACGATAATAGTGATGGTAACGCAGGATAGAAATCTCAGTTAGAACACCAAAGCCTAGTCTTTAGATCAAGTACACGGGGCATAAAAAAACGAATATGCTAGATTTAATTTAAAGTTAAAATTGAATCTACAGTATAAGGCTTACGATTCTTTACCGACGAAAAGCTATCCGCTTGAAACAGAAGACTTATTCATTTGAATAGAAAAATAAATGTTTACTGGAAAGCTGTAAAATGTTGTGAAGAGTTTCCTACGTTAAATATTTTTTGCAGTTCATAATTTAAATATGCGCGCAACTCTTTTTCATTTCAGACCTAAAAACAACCTTCCTGCAATTTGCTGCAATTTTTCAGATGCTATTGTGTCTGACTTTGTTCATAATTCACTGAAGTTTCAACTGAAGTAACGGAGGAAAGAATACTCTTAACAGTAAGGTAGGTCGTGAGGTGACAAATATAGTAAAAATTCAGGCACGGAATCTAAACGCGTAGTAATCGCGTCATCGGTCTTTTTCGCGATACTTAAAACTGTAGGTACAATAATACATAATCTATATAGGATCATAAATTTCACAAAAAATAATACATTTTTATGAAGTCTTGTCGCGTCCCATCGTTGTCTTTACCATACCGTTTCTTGCTTATTGCTACGCAATTGCCTCCTCTGCACTGATTTAGACTTAGCCAGTGAACATGTTCAGGTTCTCCAGCTTTGCTTATGTATGTTATATCTTCTCAACGATCTCGGTTTCCGTCCATGTTAGGTCTGTTATTCTAAACCGACTGTCCACTTATCGACTGACCTGTGGCTTAAACGTCTACCACTTGGCCATACTTCGTTACATCTTTCATTTATTTTAATTCTTGATCCAATTCCCGTCTCCTCTATTAGAATCTGCAGTTTCTATTGGTTTCTGTCTATAGTTATATTTATTTTCCAATCTACAGTGGAACATCCTAGTCGTAACGTGGCAATATTTACGGTTTAATTTCTATCTCTACTGATATACTGAAATTCCTGTGAGACAGCATATTGATTGATGTATAAGTACTAGTATTTATAGCAGTAGTAGTACTAGTAGTGACTTGCTTTCGGTCTTCTGCCCTCTACATAATCTAATACGTCACCACATTTTACAACAGACAGCCGCAACAAGTACAGAGTTTTCTGTTAAATAACACGAAAATCACCCATTGTTTTATTTTCAGTTCCATTAGTAGCACTTAATAAGACAGTCAGTTTAGTTGTTCGTGGCATTTTCACTATTCATTACCATGTAGGATACACGGCAGCTCAGCAATTCAGCATTTCATTTTTCTGCGTTCAGCAACACAACGTAAGAAACGAACTGATTAAATATTTTTCTCTTTCGGAAAGTTTAGATCTACTTTTCGTTGAATGCTTATCGTTGCTGTACTATCCTATAATTCTCTATTTAAATTACTACTATTAAACTATCCTACTTAGATTGTGTGTCATCCATATAATATACATTTTACCTAAATAGTAGGCTATACGTGCGGGACAATTAGAAGAACTGTAAAATCAACGCGAGTAAGAAACAACCCGCGTAAAGTTCTACAAAACGATGGCCCTTCCACACCTTCTATGCGTCGGAAAATTCGATTTAAATGAAATCCGACGCTAGTTTATTCAAGCGGCCGAAATGAGATTTCCCAGGCACGTGACAGAGTGTACTCTCCAAGATCGTAGGAGAAATGCAGATACACGGTAGGGACTGAATATTACGAATATACTCGATAGGACTGCACTGCAACTAAAAATGTTGGAACATATTAACCGAATGAATGACTACCGCATCCCCAAACAACCATTGAATTATAAGCCAAAGGGACGGGAAGCGTTGGAGTCTATGTGCTTGGGACCGGAACAAACCATTTTTTATTAACCTTTGTACAAGATGATGATAATATGCCATTACCATTTACCATCTACTGGAGTTTTGTATGAGTAAACGTAAGTCGTATGTCATTAAGCAAAAATAAAACACATTTTGTCCTATTAACCGTATAGCATAAATATGTTACAGCAAAAGTACGTATTATTTACAAGTGACTATCAATGCATCGTCAGTAATCAATTTCCCTGCTACACACGCATTGTGCGTTTTACATTTCAAACGTAAAAAAACATACAAACACAAACATGATACAAACGCTTGGAAGCAATGAGGATGCAAAGTTTATTTCCCTTGTACTACGACACGACCGACTGGCGTACGTTCAGCAAGCAAGGAATAAATTCACAATACAACACAACAAAACAAATACAATCTTCGATAGGAAACAAAGACGAAGGAACCATACACGAAGAGAATATTAGCAGCAGCAGTAGTAATAGTAATAGTAGTAGTTGTAGTAGTAGCTGTAGTAGTAATAGTGGTCGTTGCATTATGAAGTTGGAGGAAGGCTATCGTCAGGATACTACTCGTGACTGGCACACAGTCAGAAGAAGACGACGACGACGAGTTTTACACGCAAAAAAATAAAACAAACATACAGCGACCATCCGTCGTGGGGACGATACTGGATCGGGCTACCGAGAGACGACAAGAAGAAGAAGAAGAAGAAGAAGAAGAAGAAGAAGAAGAAGAAGAAGAAGAAGAATGGGGGAGACGAGAGGGAGTCAGCCAGCTTCAACAATACTCGGGTGAACTGTCTTCATGGGAGACACGAACACGAGTTAGCGTAACATCATTGTCATGTCCAACCATCACACATCAGCCGCGCGACCGGCTGGCTGGGCTGCTCGTCGGCGGATTGGATCAGTCGCCGGGGACGCTGCTGTAACAGCTACAACTACTAGTGTCCCACCAACAAACAGGTAGCCAGCTACCTCAACACAAAATATATTTAACGTTTAAAATATATATCAATGCACATATATTGAAGAGGACGCTTGTAACGTCCCCCCCCCAACCCCTCCTGCTCACTTTTACAGCCTCTTTCTCTAGGCGGCCAGCCCCGTCTTCTCACTCTCTCTCTCTCTCTCTCTCTCGTCATTGTTATTCGGATTTCAAGTTTTGCAAAATCAAGGTAATCAGCTAAGCGCCTACACAAACAAACACTTTACCCGGGCGACGCTCATAAATATTTCGCAGCACAACACACGACCCGACATAACGAGTAACACTTTGGTCGTGTTTAAAGACCGCTTTGCGACAAAAAGAAAAATAAGAAAGAAAAAAAGAAGAAAAATCGCTGGGAAAGTCGTTCACAATCGCTCGTTCGTCTGAGTATCTATACACTCTCTGGTGTTAAAGATAATTTCTAATTTAAATTCAGACGAGTACAAAATTTTTTACTACTGGATGCAATATACTTTTTTTATTAACATACACTCTCAGACTGCATGAATGTATAAAAAGAGCTGTTACAGGGTTCATACAATTTACACACACACAAAATAATACAGCATATGTAAAAAGTAAAAATATGCCTCTTATAGAACTCTCAGTAACTTTATTCAAAACATTTATTAAATAATTCATAATAATTATCAGTCTTAAAAATTTCCTTGTTGAACTTATTTAAATTAGCCTAAGCCAGCCACGAAACGTTTTTTAGAAGTTAAATTTCAACGCCAAGAATCTAAAAACTTTTCAAACGCTTTAGGAAATATTCTATACCGTTATTATAATTATTATTTGATAATTGATTAGACACTTTTGACGAACCAGGATTTTGTAATTATATGACAGAAAAGAATTACCAACGAACTGTAACATATACAATGTTTAGACTGTTGCGTTTACTGTGGATACAGCGATTTTGACACAATAAAATAACCGACATCAGAAGCAGTAAAACAGTCCCAAGTTTTAAATGCCCTTTCTAAATCGCAATTACTTAGTGATCCTCACTTAGCACAAGGTGTACACCTGTATGTTCAAATTATAGATAGGCAATTCGTACGTTTTTTATACATACTGAATGATTATTCAAGGATTCGCAACTTTAAAATTCACATCTATTCGGATAAGCATAAAGACTGGTAATAAAAAATAAATAAATAAATGAACCAAAATTTTGTAATTGTAATTGTAATTCTCGCAAACACGTTTTTTGGAATATCTCACAAGCTTCCCTCAATGGATATTCCACAAAACTTTCCAAATTATCTCTTAATAATATCGAACCATAACTTGTTAACACGACATTATTTACACAATATATTAACGCAAATCATTATAAAATTCAAAATACCATTATACCTAGCACACCTAGTATCATACCCACATTATACCTAGCATCATATTTTTGGGTACAAATTTTTCCGTAATATCTAGCAGACGATTTGAGAATGAATCATTCTTTACTAATTTAGAAACGTGAGCTGACAGTAAAAATGGAAACTGTAATGATTAATTACGTATATTTAAGTTCGAATCTGGTTTCATGATATATCATCAGAGACCAAAAAATGGGCTAAAAGCATCTCTTTCAAGAGAAATATAATTTATAACACTAAGGAATGATTTAAAAAAAATAAAAAAACCTTCAAGAATATTAACGAATACTGCTACACATGGTGCATTTGAGGTAGTGATAGATTAGAAAAAAAATGATCAAAACGGAATACCAGAGTTACAAATTTATGATTCTGTGATACACATACCACATACCTTTTGAAATTGCATCCCTTGAATCTCTTACTGCCCTCTTCCGTTCTAGATATGCCAATGTATGGAGTTTTGTAGCATTTAAATTGTTACTTAAATAACGTTTTAATTAAATAGCTTTTAGAAAAAGAATTTATCGAGGGACCAATGAATCTCACACGAGCTTATCGGGTTAATCATAAGAACCGTTCGTTTAATAAAACGCAAATAACGAATAGATTATTAGTAAAAATATGTAGTTTTTCTATTCAACGCAGATGATTTTAAAGAACAATGTTTCTATAAAACTAAAATAGGAGATGGCCGTCTGGACCACAGTCATGAAAGGAGAGTAGGTAAGCTTAGCTCAGTGGCTGTAGAGCAGTTTGCTTAGTAGAATCGGAGCAGTAGAACTGTGTTAACTCTCATTAGACACAACCCCGATTCGCTACCTTCTTATTGCAAACCACCTTTTTTTCGTAAGCAGTTTAGGTATTCGTCTTTGAATCCCATGTTAACAACTTATTACATGGAGTTATGATCATCGTAATTGTAAAAGTGCTTCAAAAGAACAACTACTAAGGGACATCAGTGGTCAGAATTTGGATACTTGTTGTTATTCAAACTGTTTACTATTAATGAAGTATCAGCCTGCGGAAGTAGTTGGCCTGTTTTCCACTATTCATATGATTCTTTTCCTACCTTTAATAGATATCACCGTCAGAAGGTAATTATCAAAAATAAACTTTATATTATTGGTCGTTGGGCGCCACGTCAAGATTTCCTATAATCTACGACACGACCTTGTTACTCATGTCACAAAATAAAGTTAGTCATAAAATAAGTCATGTTAAATCAGTGATCATGTAAGTAATGTCTTAAATACACTTATACATTGCACACAGTTCTATTCAAAGTATACCTGTATATCAAAGAGGTAACAACTGACTGCCTGTGCCATCGCGGTTTGGGAACAAATCTGCTATAAATCATGTAACTTCAAACACCGATACTCTGTTATTGTTTCTTTGATCTTCACCATAATACATACTGTATTATAGTTACTGCAGTTTTGTTATTATTACTATAATTATTCCGAGACTTGCTATTTATGTTGTTTAATACGTATAAACGATAAGAAAAGATATATGGCGGCAGCGGACGACGTGAAGTGGAGCGAAACAATATTACAGTAACGTGTTCTCGTTCTTCATTAGTCGGATAAGTAATTGTCTCATGATACTCCGTGTCAGCTCGGTACTGACATGTCACGCACTCGCGTGCGAACGCGTCCGCGAATTCATTGCGAATATATTTTTCCTGTACTCTGGAATTAACACATTTGGTCTGTTACAGTTTCACAGAATTCCAGGCAAAGATTTATACAGTTATTTTAAATGTTAAGCAAAGGCTTGTTTTGGAGGCACAAATACTTCATACTTAATTGACTGTATAGAATGAAACATATTGTTCTCTCTATACGCCTACACATAAAAGCCTATTTGTAAACGCAATGTTTGGTATGCTGTTCAAGAAACGCCCCATGTAAGGAATTGTAATAGGCAAACAAAAACAAACTCATCTTTGACGAAATGTTTCTTGACAAAAGAAAGTGGGCTACAATCGTAGTTTCGGAGACTAAAAACTAAATCAAAAGGGACGAGAGGCGATAATGGCTAACAGACCTAAAGAGGAACAAGAAAGACAAGGAAAATAAAAATAAAAAGAAACATAAACAAATATGAATACGCTAGAGATGCGTATTGTAGCCTTAATAAAAGCATTACAAATAAGAGTATCAAATAAAGCAAAATTGTACATAAACGCACAAATATTTCAAAAGTTAGCTGAACACAATTAAGCAAACCTAAAATTACTGCTTGGCGTACAGACATTCCGTTTGGCGTCAGTTGGCATTTGCTAGACCTATTTCGAACTTAGATAATATTACATTATAGCCTATATATGAAAAACCCTGTCAGTGAGTCGGAACATAGATGCCGCCATCCTCGTTTTCTTAGAGACTCAAATATTTCCCATCCACATTTAAAAAGCAACTTTTCACCACTGAACAAAACTAATGTGAACGACTTCGTAACTAAAATTTGAGATGGATTATCGTTATAGATAATCAATCGAAAACCTGCCCGTCGGAACAGGAGAAACAAACAACCGGCCACAAGTCTATAGCCAGACAAAGTTATGGCCTATTATCCTCACTAACACGTTGTAAGACAGGTTATTCATCTGTCTCTTACATGTACCACAGAAACTGATATTAAATATTTGCGGTCATTATTAAATAACTTTTATAATGATTTATGCTAACATACCACAGTGTATCAAAACGCTAGCTATAATAAAATTTTTGGCAACAGAGCAACAAACGCTTAAAAGAAATAATCATTATTATTCTGGGGACAATGCTAATTGTCCGCATTAATGAAATTTGACAAAAACACATCACAGACTTGTAGGATGAGTTAGTGAGGAGTGAGAAGTAAGTCGCCAAGAGGCTGGAGGTTGTTATGGCAAAACGTTATGAATACTTCCAACATTTGTTACAAGCTACAACCGTTCCCTCAGTCAGCATGCCACCAGGAAAATGGGGTGTATGTTCCAAGAGCACCTATAACATATACAGAAAATGCCAATTAATAAAGAATACTGTATATGGTAGTAATCACACAGGAATCGCTAGAAGGGTGTTGAGTTGAAAGTTGGAATACACTGTACGTCGCTTAGTCCAAAAGTCCTTCGACCTTCACTCTCCGGTGAGGGATGCCGCCACTTTCGGCCAGCTATTTTTCGCTAGCCAACTCCACCTTTTGGACCACTATTATCTTACCACAATTCTACAGTACATCACAGTCAAATAGAGCACAGACCAGATGTATTAAAAGTTCACGGTGTGACAGCACAGAAAGTAGTACTGATCGTAATCAATAAAACGATGACGACAATGTACGACGCAATTCGATTCCACTGGAAATTTTCTACTTTTGCATTTCTGTTCACGAAAAACAAAACATGAACAATTTTAACGTATTAATTGAATGAACTGAGATCGAATGATTACCTTAAGATCGTTAGAACGCAAAAATCAACATCCATTACGTTTTATAAGCTTCTCGCCTTAACACACATGGTAATGGTATTATGTGGAGGAAAAATTATGAGATCTGGCATTAAGAAACAAGGAAAAACATGTGTTTACAGCTGACTTTCACATGCATTCCAGTTCAGTGATCATCAAGCGGTGCGAGTATTTGTTCTCACCTGCCCAAACGTATTCTCTATAGACTGCCGGCCGTGACCTCATTATCGGGTTAACTGTGACAACAGTATCCTTAGGACTTCACAGAATTTGAGATTACACCACGAACACTCACCAAACAGTTAAAAGATGTACGTACACTGATGTTATTATGGTAACTTGGTATTAAGAATATTGTATTTTTCACCAATTTTTCGCATTAAAGTACATGTAGTAGTAAGCAATATTCTAAAATGTATACTATTCTTATTTTGACGAAAGCTATCTATATAACTTTATTTCCATTTTATTCCGTACCCCAGTCATGAATTTATATAATTATCTTGCCTTCTTTTCACCGTCACGTAACTCTCCTCTGTTTAACACACGATCAGACAGCCTTTAAGATACCCAGCTGACGAATCCGTGTATTCATTAGAACCTGCTAGTGGTGTGATAATCTAAAGATCCTCAGAAGCAATCGAACGAATGACACACCGCTTTGAAAGCGACTGTTGTATCGCCACACTACCCGGTTCTCTGAACGTACAGCAATATACGACACATTGCTATTACGCAATGTTACAAATAAGCCATACTGTGCAATTTTAAATAACTGACTCGAGTTCAAACGTGAATATTGTAAGCATAAAATATACGTTGTCGGAGAAATTTTAAATTGTGTTAGATTGGTGTAACTGAATATCACTACCTACACTAACATGCCACAAATATTCTACGTTTTCTTGTTTTCCTCACTGTACTAGTAAGTGTGAATGAAAATACTAAAAACGTTATTTGCTAAGCGCAAATATGAAAAACGGACAAATTTAAATATGGTTTTTATTTTTATCTTATCTAAGTCTGATTATATCCCATGTTTTGTGTGACGTAACTAAAAACCTATTGTCGAGTACTCATAAGGATAGCCAAGTAAAAATACACGAAGCGTTTATTGTATAGCGTGGCCTTAAAGTCACCACGATGGGGAAGGCAGGCATGTTCCAATACAGGCTTCCAAGGTGTAGTACTCCAAGAAAATACGGAGGACTTAAATAGATGGTAAAGACGAACAGTGTTGAAGTCTTTTGAGAGCATTCACGAGCAAACAAATTTATCAAAAATGTCACCAGAAGGAAATACCACTAGTTGCACATTTCATTGGGTACATGAAATTGGGCCACTGCAAGTAAATGAACACGGCAGTTGCACAGCAAAGGATGTTTAGAGAAAACACCTAAGAACGATGAAGATAAAACAGAATGATTTAATTAAAAAAAAAAAGGTCCAGTAAAAATGTAGTCAAATAGGCCTATGCCGATTTTAATAATTAGGATAATTACTTATGTGAGTATGGACGTTTTAAGTACGAAATCGCTTCGTGTAAACATTGTTAGTTGTCTGGTCCCTAAGGGAATGTTCAACTTTTTACCCTAGTTTCTCAGGTTATGGCCTCTCAGTGAACAGGGATGAGGTAGACTTCAATTGTTTATTCAGCTCGTACAGTATCCAGTTCGGTTTACGATGTTTATAGTGCAGTCATTCCATAGGACCTTAAAAAATGCCTATAATAAACAATTTGTTGTTTCCAATTTGAATCCTGTACAGGATTTCCTACTGTTGTACAAGGGTTTTCGATCCAATTAAAATTTTAATTAAAATGTGTCTGTTATCCGTACATAGTATACGTAAGACCGAATGGAATGTTCGGAACGCAGTTTAGGTCGGTCCCCTTCGTCCCTCCCGTAAATACGCCCCTGGCAAAAACAACAGAAAAATTTAACAGTCCAGTAAAAATACAAAATATTTATTATTATGCCGTATTTAACTCGTTTATAGTAAACTTCTCGGTTTAACATAAGATCACGTCAACGTATACTACGCGGCGTTTTACTATTGAAGCATCTGAGTTGTTGGTCGTGTCCGTGTCCTTGTTTGGACGTGACGGAGACGAAGTGAAAAATCACTGCATACATCAATTAGCAATAGCAGCACATTGACTGGAAGCTCCGTGTAACGGCACAAAGTACACGCGTTATCACTCCGCCATCGCCATCACTGCAACACGTTATCCTAAATTACGATTCAACCGACCACTCGTGCATATTATATTATTAAGCATTTCTTTGTTCTGCTTTATTATAGGACAACACGCCTTCGGGTGGCGACTTTTCCATCTCCTTTGTTGTTACACTTCTCACCGTTCATGAACATCGCGCATACACATCAGCTTTACTCCACCCCTCCTCGTTCCTTCTACCGTTTCCTTCAAAAGTTTATAACTTTTCTTTTTCGTTTTTTCTTTTTGTTATAAGACACTACAGACTCGCACAGAAACGAATATAAAGGGAAATCCTGGGAATACAAGAGAAAGTAAAACAAAGTGATATGAAGTTAAATTACGTAGGGTAGAAGAACGAAACAATTATATGTCACTAATTGTATTATATGAATTATAATTATATGAACAATTATATGAACGAAGAAAGTAAAATGTCACTAAGACGAATTTGCAATTTAAAATGGAAGTTAAAACAAAAAGTGGAACAAAACGTGGAGAACGCCACACAAATGAAAATGGAGTAGGGCCGGCAATATTATAATAATAAATGTGCATTAATGAGAGAAAATCAGAAGATAAGAATGAGACATTTTGTTCGAAGTTGATAGAAATTTATGAAACGATACCAAAGCACCATACAGTAACAATTATAGGAAACTTTAACGCTACAGTACACAAAGGAGAGTATTGAAGGAATACAGCTGGGCGCACACGTCATGACCACGGAACGATATATAATTTAGCCAGGGGTAAGGCAACAGCAAGTACGAAACGTACCCAAAAAAGAGCACATGGGCTTGCATGATGTCAGGGGATAAAACTGAGGGTATTGTAAAGATAATTAATGCGATGTACATGGTGATGTAAATAAGTAAGTAAGAGAAGTCAGTATCAAAAAGAATGTGAAATGCTCGTCACAACGTACGTGAGTAAGATCGAAGACGAGGAGGATGGATTGAGTTATCGAAGTTACACAAGCTGAAAGTGATAGGATGCAAGAGAGAAGATGAATGATAAGACAGAGTGCAGGAAGCTGGTAGATAAGGATACGAACTTGTAAACTGAAAGGGAGTGTGGGTGTGAAATGACTTATCACCACTATTTTATGCTGAAGCTTTTGTCAGAAGAACTGAAAAAGTGTGTGTGTGTGTGTGTGTGTGTGTGTGTGTGTGTGTGTGTGTGTGTGTGTGTGTGTGTGTGTGTGAAGGGGGAGGGGGCAGTTTCATACCGTGTCACTTCAAAAGGCCTTTCAACTATGCCTACAATCACAGTCACTACTTGTTGCCTGTGATCAACTCACAAAATTTTATGTAGCCTGTGTTCGTTTGTGCCTCCTCGAGATGTCTCTGATAATGCAGTAGTTTATCCCGTGATAGCGTTCATGGTACGAATTTGTGCACTCGGAGGTGATAAAAATCTAACACGATACGTATTATGTAGACTGTTCTGCTCCACTGTAAAATAGACAAACTAATTACTCGAATGTTATAAGAAAACAGAATTTTTAATAAAACTGATCTCTAAAAGTCACATCGAAGAATTGAGAAGTTTATTTCTTATTGTGGTCGTTAGCGAAGTGAAGTACCGTTGCAAACCCAACGCGCAATCACTGCTGACTCGGTCTGGTGCACGATTTTGATTCTGAGACGATATGGTAGCACGCGTTGATCGGAATGCGCCGGCGACTGGGGACTGCACCGATGTTGACGAAGGTAGCCTACCTCAGGCAAGTAACGGCACCTGACGAACTAAAAGAAATGAACAATTTCTCTTGTGAAACCTATCAATTATTATATTAATAACTGATAAAGGACGTACAGGACTGATAAAGAAAAAATTAGAACATTCAATCAAAGTAATTTCATAGAACTAGTGCACGTTACCTCCTTAAAGGCTTTGTTTTTATATTTCGAGCCCTCCGTCCTGTTGCTTAAATATTTACCAACGTTTTATGAATAAGTTATCGCAAAATTATTTGTATTCGTTGAGTGTTTCTACCTAAAAGTAAAAAAAAAAATATAATGACCTGTAAAAAAATTGATTTTAATTCGGAAAAAAAACGATTAAGGTTAATAAGTTATGCCGAAATAAATATTTACGAAGACACAAAGATCGGCAACCCAAGATCTGTTTTACATTGTATATTTGCGAAAATAAAGAAATTTGAAATACTTGATAATAGTCACAAAACCTTCTTTACAAAACCACATGTCACCTGTAAAACATACTACATGTGAAACTTCTTTTTTATGAAAGTAAGACTACCAAACCTGAGTATGCTATTCACACGTTACTACAAAACCAATCACCATAGTGATCGCAATACTGCGTGAACTCTCAGAAGTCGACACCACATAATTACACTTCGGTTACACTATCAATCCATTATTGAAGTCACAGATGACGAAATTAGATTTTCTTTTGGAACATCATCCCCGTCTGTACTGATACCAGTCAGTTGAATACAAGTTAGATAATATATTTTAATGATAACATCCTCTCTACGGTGACAACCAACCTAGCATCGATAAAGGTTAAATGAGTAACCGAGCGACACACACGAGAATAACGGTCAGGGAAAAGCAACAGGCTGTCACCCGATAGCCTAGGCGGTCGCACTACAAATAATGAATTCATAATACCCGCAAAAATTCTGTTTGACACATCTCGTCGGAAACATGACGTTAAAATCCCTTCATTAAGACTGAAATAGTCACTTATCACTTATTCGACTCTGAATTACAGTCGGTTTGTTTTCTTTATTCTAAAGCAGGAATCTCCACATCGAGCTTAGTTATTGCTAATCTCGGTACGTGAACCAGTGAAAAATCTGTGGTTTTAATTAATTTTATCGTGGAGAATGTGCTTTCAGACATTCCTGCGTACTTCCAAACATCGATGTTATTTTTTGTCCACAATTTCGCACATTTGGAAACCGTTCATCAGATAACAGCTTAAAGAAATCCGGCCCTATTCTTGCTGGGGCTGCAGGAAGGGATGAGCTTGTAAATCACACAATTCTAGTTGAATGAAAATTGGTTGTTCTTCGGTGACAGTACCAACAGATTACTAAATAGTAATAATAGTACTAAATAGTACTAAATAGACACTATTTTTCATCATTTCGAATGCTCTTAATTTTATTTTAACTCATCTAAGATTTCTTAAGTATTTGCGTCAAATTCCGAAAAATCAAGTACTTCATCACTTTTAAATTCTTGTTTATTGGTTTCTCCTCTAAGACCATTATCAGTTAAAATAATATTTAATTATTAATTTACTTATTAAAGTAAACAGAGTTAAGTATTAAATTGATTTTTCCAAGATAAGATCACGGGGCTCGGGCCGCGGGCTGCCAGTTGGAAATCACTGTACTAAATTCTATAAATTTCATTCACTCTCACTTATACATCACAATTATGCAACCATTCAGCATGACGTCGTAATTTATGAGCAGCGCGAAATCATTGTCGCCGCGCGGCTCCGCAACCCACGACAAAAATCCTCCTCACCACGATATGCATTTTTAATTAGATCATAATCTTGTTAATAGGTCATTGCTTTGTATAAGTTATACATTATTAAATAACAGGACTGATCAAATACATGAGTTCTCTTATACCTTTTTTCAAAGCGAATGAATATTAATAAGTTATCTGTCCACAAATATCACTTATTACGAAGCATATAATTATAATACGATATATCAATTTAATTTCCATACAATGAACATTGTTTTAATTGTTTGCGCATGCGAGGTAAAGACGTGCACTCTTGTGTGAAAGCAACAGTAAAACAAAAAGAACACCATAATTCAGCGTTATTGATTAATCATTGTTATTAATCTTATCAAATAAGCTATTAGCATGTGACAAATGCTAATTTAAAAACAAAGAAAAAATGAAAACAACAACCGCAAAACAGAGATTATTGTTGCAACAAGTCACTTATGCAAAGACATACAGAATTGGAGAACAGCAACAACAATGAGAAAGTTCATATTGTTAAAAACTGGATCTGCAGGGCACGGTTACGGTATATGGTCACGAGATATACGGAGTCGTCCGTCCGTTTACGGCGTTATCACATGCGGACATTTACTGTGGACTTGAATTTATGACGACACGGTACTGGATCACGCGGCCGACCGTTTTTTGATAATAATGATAACAACGGGCAGCGATAAAAGAAACTTGTAAGAGACAGTTTCCGTTGTTATAGTTAGCCCCCCCCCTACTATTGAATGTTTTGTTTTTACTTTCTGCGAGTAACCACGTTTGGGGTTTCGTTCAACTTCTGACAAGGTGTCGACGGTGTGAACTACATCATTCTCCGTGTTACCACATATCATTCATTAGAGAAAATACCTGCTTCCAATTATAACTGCTTTACGCCCATGAATGCGCAGGCGTGGATAAAAAAAAAAAAAAAATGATCAGAAGTAAATAAGAAATTTGTCCAAATCGAAACAAACAGTAATCATTTAGTGTATCAAATTTGTTATATTTTACCGAACGCAATATTACACTTCTCACTTGTTTTGGAAAGATTACTTATTCTCCTTCCACGGTATTACAGCTCTGTACTATGCTTGACCTCATTTAACCTTGCTTCCGACGATCCCAATCTCTTGAAACTGCATGCCAGTCTCTAACCCCTAACCCCACCCTATGAAGAAACTCAGCGTCTCTTTGAACACTGTTCCAGAAGCGGACTAGTACCAACATCTGACCCTTCATTATTTTGGGGGATACTCCATTGTTACTCATTGCAGTAGAGAAAGAAGAAAGATGCGAGCATGCGTACTAGATACATCAAGTAGCCGAGGGCAATACTAACCAACCGGTCTACCTCGTCCGATTTGATGCATTGCCCAAGTAGAAATGTGTAATACGTTTGCAATGTCAGGAGCACGACTCTCGCACCGCCGTTGTCGTCTATCTTGGCAACGCTGTTTATGCACTTGCTCCCATCATCAGACGAGGAGGGGTCAACGCGCGTACTGTGTGCTGGGGCCGCGCTACGCTAATTCTACTTTAAGTGGCAACTAGTCGTCATCGCTTACCTTAGCATACACTATATGCGCGTTATAATACCATCAAACAATTCATACACAGTACGTACATACATACAGACCACGACGTTATTTACGCAGTCTGATTTACATAATCTCGTGCAGCAATGTCGAGATAAAAGTACTGCACAGTGGTGCTGCTGTACAACTCTGTACATATTGTGGCCGCGACTCTCCTCACGATGTACCATTATGCATGATCTTAAGAATCCTTAAGCCAGGGAACAGAATGTCAAACGGAAGATACCGACAAGATTTCTTCAACAGAAAGCTTTTATACACATTTTATATTAACATCTGATCTGGCTTCACAAGTAACGTCATCTTTCATGTTGTCTGCTGGGAGACATTCCGTATTCGTGCTTAAGCTTAACGAATTTCCTGGATTCAGCTGTACACTTGTTCATTTCATGACAGACAGCAAATTGTACTTTTGACCGAACGGTTCATTACGATCCTTTCGTTTGTCCTACACTTACATGCAGGGCATTGCATAGACCTAACCACACTTACACCTCGTTTTTCTTTCCAGTCTTGTTTTCTACGTGAAACGTTTAATATCCTTATACGCAAGGGCTCTAATTCAGAGGCTGTAATTCTGTTCTTAAAATGTCCTTGCTTCCTAGTGTTGTTTATGATTAGCTGTACTTTTGGTTATATTTAACAAGGAGAATTCATTACTTTTAATCTATTTAAAAAATGTTTCTGGAAAAAACGAACATTAAACGTACCAAATCAGATTGCATCATTACGTACATCACTTGAAACTCGATTTGTTTCACACAGTAACAATGAGAATTTAAAATTATTTAATTCAGCGATAATTTATTCAATTAATTCTGTATAATTTTTTACATTTAAAACAGACATCCAGTTAAGATAGCACACTTGTAAGGTTACCTGTTGTGTAATGAGATACAACAGTCCTATTAACTACTCTCTCGGCTGGCCTGCCACAACACGCGCGCGCGCGCGTCTGTGTGTGTGACTTTATCTGGCTATGCTCAACGATTTCATTTCATTATTTCAGCATTTATTATTAATGTGCTCTGTCAAACAGCAGACAGCCAGTACGAATTCGATAGCGATCTGACTGCTTGTCTGATATTTCATACAGAGCGCCGTGCTGCTGTTCCTGCGTTGCTCCTCGTGAATGCGCGCACGTACTCTGTGTAATTTATCTTTTTGATATATTTTTCACCACTACATTTTTTCGTGTACAAGTTAAAACTGTCGCTTAACTTTTAATTCGCGAGGTTCCAGTTTCTACATTTTGTCCTCCACTTCCAGTACAGTGCAAGATAAAAGCTATTCCTCGCCTCGTTTAATATTATGACTGTATATTCTTAGCAGGCCTATAACAAATTGAACGGTTATCTGATTCTTTTGGAATTTTAGCTTCTAATTTTACAGTGTTTCTTTTAGGATGAAGAATTGTACATTACTTTAGTTAAACTCATTTTCGTCTATTGAATAATATCCTTGTAGAACTTTAAGTCCATCTTTAAATTCCAAATCGTTTGCCCTTCTCTTGCCTAACTCGACCTCCCTGACATCCGTCCGGCTGTTCTGAGTGAAGCATTTGAGTTACTAAATGTCTCCTAAACAGGTAACTAATCTCTTGCAGGATAAGAAACTTATGGAACTACCACATTAATACTTCGCATTCTGCCTGATTTTCGGTTGTGATTTACTCCTCTTGGAGTGTTTCTGTAATGTACAATCCTTCAATCCTAATAGAAACACTGTATAATTAGAACCTAAAATCTAGTTACAGTTCGAACAGTGAAACATGCCTCATTTAATTTTGGCATAACATGACTTGAAATATTTCGTATTACATAAAAATGTATAAACATTCATCCCAGTTCTGGTGCTACGTTTAGAGGCACATCTTAGCCTTTGAAGATCCGTCTTCACTACAAGGCAGTGGTTTCTCCTCCCTTTACCCCCAGATAAGGTGGGATGACTCTTCAGTCCTTACTTATCTAATCCAGAAGCATTATCAGGAATGCATCAGGACCTTATTGTTCTGAAAAATGGATCACTGTTTGATTGCCGTGGCATCACCTTCACTTTTACCTTTATGAAAATCAAAATCTTCTTTTCGTTGATACTCTTATCTTCCGGGTCGCCAACTGTTTCCTCAGATTAGTGTAGTTTAATAAACAACAATAAATAATAGATTCATACATAATAAATTACATAAATTTCAGTATATGCCCATATGTGTGGCACAATATATGGAATACTGAAGTATAAGACTAGAAAGGATGCCATATCAAAATTCTAAAAGACAATGGCAGTACGTGCATTATTGAACTGTTGTGAAAATTGCTTTACCTCTCATAAAGATAAATCGAGGATACATGCAGCTGAAATGAAGTTTTTACGGAAAGTTAAAGGCTGCACTCGATTAGATAAACTACGGAATGAGGGTACAGACAAGAGTTAGATATTTACGCGCTGAACGGCAAAATCCAAAAATATAGATAGCAGTGGCAGTGCAGCAATGATTTAGAAATGATAGATGATGAAAAACTAATCAAGCCTAAAATTCTCTAGGAACTCTCAACGATAACACTGTTACACATAATCGACTCCTATGATTATTGCTTTAAAAAGATCAGTGTATTCTGTTAATAGTGCCTATTTTTCCATCATAAACGTTCACGTATCCTTCAAGGTATTCTAAAAAATTAGTGAAAAACTCGGTTTTCACATATTTCATACGTGTGGTGTTGACAAATTGAGAGGCATAGTTGTTACAAAGTTAATCCTGTTCCTTCTGTGGCTACCGATTACCTATAACATTTCTATCTTTCTATACAATATTGTAGAAGAGAGGGCATGAAAAAAAACTATCTACAAGACGGTCGTAACAAATATGCTGTTTCTACCGGAAGAAACTGAAAAAAAACTCAATATAAAAACCGTATTTTATTTATTGACTTATTTTTTTTCACTTACTACAGGAAATATCCCGCGCAAATGATTTAAAAAGCCTAGCGTCATATACATGCCGCAACATGGGAGCGGTCAAAGACAACAAGACTCAAAGAAGGTCAAGGCTCAAAACGAGATGGATGTCTAAAGAATTAAAAGAGTTAGACATGTTGATGGACTGGAACATAATTCAGCGAACTTGGAACAATAATATTTTCTGTTGATACAATAAAAAGTACAAACATTCCCGTGTCTATGATATGATAAACGAATACGTGATAGCGGCGGTGCATAGACTGACCACGGCTACTTTGCGGTACCTTAGCCGCTACGTGCTGCGTCCAGCCGGCGCGGCCATTACTTATTTACTTTCCTACCGTTCTTATCGTTAATAATAGTAATTATCGCCCTATGATTTGAGACACTTAAGGCAACTATTTACAACAGTCACAAACCGGTTTGAAGACGCAAGGCGAACGGAAGGGTTGGTGTGAGAGAGAAAAAACTACACACGCGCGCTCATAGTTTTTTCGTAAGAAAATTACACATTAGAACTACTACACGAAAACTATGATGGCGAAATAAAACTACCTACAGAGCATACTTACGACACGGAACCTTTTGTAAAACTAAGCATCAAAATATTTAAGTACACATTTTTTATCAAATAATTAACGACCGTTAATTTTTATTTAAGTTGACAAACTGTTAATTGCAACCGAAGATATTTGAAGTTTCATTATGATCAATAGGTAACGATTATTAAGTTTACAACTTTTTACTTTTTTACCGTCTTGTTTCTGGCATATCACGTATACAAACTTGAAAACACAATAAACGTTGACCATATTAAAAACGGAGTACGAAATATTTTTCCCTTATATGTTATATGGTCACCAGCGCAAAACGGGAAATAAATAATAATATTGAGTAAATTAATGTTTCACAAACGATGGTGTTTTTTAATCAACTTTCTTATATTTTGTTCGATTATTCTTCTAGATTAAAGTACGTAAGTTTCTATTCTGACATCTAACAGGAGTGAGGCAGCATTCGAACTCATCTGTCTTTCAACAACTCGCTGACTACGTAGTAACACTTCATTGAACTATGCAACTTCACTGCGAACTAAAAATGATTAAAGCTTCTTGTTAGACCCATAATTAAGCGCGAGCTCTCTTTGAATCATTTATTACAATTAAAGTTCTCCAGCCTGGCTGCTTTATATACATCGCACTAATAGAAAGTTATTTTAGATAATAATCATAAATATAGCCTGTCTGTTAGTATTTGCTTGTGTACGAAGAAGCATTTGTATAACCTAACATTCACAAATTTTACTATTATAAACAGTAAAAAAAATCAGCATAAAGGTTTTTAGAATTACTGTGCATTAAAAAAAAAATAATAATGGCAAACTGGAACTCACGGAGACAGCTGTTTCTAGCATTGGCGAAACACGAAGTCGATAAAGGAAATTCGGTATTAAAAGAAACGCGAAAAAATCAACTGCAAAATAAAACAAAGGAAAATGATGATAGGGCAGCTGAATTCTCTGCTTTGGACTGAGAAAACAATTCACAAAACCCAAAAGACGATTTATTCTGCCACTTTAGAAGCTACAGTCGCCTATGGCTGTGAAACGTGGGCTGTCCAGGCTCCAGTGTATTAGGAAAGAGGATACCTGAAGGCAAATCCATGTTGAAGAAACAAATTTAGGCACCATAAGTACGAGATATGTCCAGAAAGTATCCAGTCATTTTGAATATCTCGGTGATGTATCACGTGGCCTTCACGAAACTGAGTAGCCAATCGCAGGGTGACCTTATCGCGCACGAAGAACAGTCATACTTACATCGGACTCCTCATTCGGCAGTGAGATGCCATTAAGCTTGTGTTCTCTGCGGACATCGCATTCACAATGACCTAGCGAATAGATCAGTGAAGCAGCATCAAGTTTTACTTCGAACTTAAACATTCATAGGCAGAATTTGAATGATTAAGAGTGTTCGGGGTGATTTCATGAGAGTGCTCAAATCAAACTAAACGTGATATTGGCACTTCCAAGATCGATGGGAATCCTTAGAAAGCGACCCACGATCTGGAAACAACATCAAGGCCATATTGAATGTTTTATCCGACAATTAAGGTGATAGAAGATACACCTTAAGGTTATAGGTGATATGACCTTAAGGTCCATCACAAGTACCCTCCACCAGGAGAGAGAGTAACTAGGGAGTACTACACAGCAACTAAGGATGCTGTAGAGAGAAAATGGAAGCAGCTATGGGAAAGGTCAACTTGCACCTTCTCCACGACATATTTTTGCTATGGCACCACAGTTCGGAGTCGAACCTTAGCCTCCATTTTCCCTGTCCTTGGTGATTGATGTCCATCGTTTTATTTTAAGTAAAGTATCAGCATCCATTGCCACTGCGTCAATCCAGCGATGCTTGGGTTTTCCGACAGGCCTTCCACCCTCGATTTTTCTAAATATTACCTTCCTAGGTATTCGGTTGTCTTCCATCCTAATGATGTGTCAGTCCATTGCAATCTATGCAGTCGCACTGTGTTGGCTAGATCATTGTCTTTATAAAGTTTGTATAATTCCTCATTGTGACGTATTCTCCATATCCCATTAACTTGTATTGGTCCATATATTCTCCTCAAAATTCTCCTTTCAAAAGTATTGCCTATGTTAGTGGCTCGTTTATTCACAGTCCAAATCTCGCTGCCATACGTTATGGCCGGTCTAATCATAACTTTTGTAACGTGACATAAGATAGCAGAACGATAAAACAATTATCATTAGAAACTACGAAGGAATTTATGGACAGAATTTAGAAAATAGAATCAATATCAACATATGGACTATACAATGACAGACTAAGACAATACCCAATTGATTGGTGGTGTGAGTGAAAAACATTTTTAACTTTATGATTATTCCCCAACCTCTTTTTACAATAATAAGAATATGATAAACAGAAGTGGAAGTACAAAGCTGTAGATAAAAATATGAATTAGAAAATAATAACCGTTTCATGTAAAACTCTAGAGATATAGAGGTAACTAGTTAGTGATAATGATAATAATGCTAATAGAATATAAAAGAATAAAACTATTATGAATGTACAATGTTTAATGGTAAGTTCAGAGATGTGATTAATTTAAAGGGAATAAAAGGAATGTGAACAGTGAGTGATATAAGTAAAGAGTGTATAGAACCCATGAATGTTATACTAACTGGAAGTCAGTAGTAGAAACAAAATATAATTTTAAGAGTAACTAATACTTAAAAAAAGAAGTAATAAGATATTCTGTGAATTACTAAAAACAATATAAAAGTAAAAAAAATGCTTAATGAATGATTATTAGTAAAATAAAGAGAGTATGTTAAGTATTGAAAAATGATATTTGTATAAAATGTTTAAAGAGTTATATTATGTTTGAAAATGATTATGACTAATCAAATGTTGTGTATTAGTTGATTTAGTTCGTTGTATTTGCATTGTAAGGTGTGCAAAGGTTAATAAAAACTAAGAAATATATTATAATAAATGTATAAAAAAAGTCAGAAAAACTAGGCCTTAAAAGCCTAGGGTAACATTGAGAACTTCGGAAAATTAGATATGAAAACAGTAGAAATTAATGGTACCATGTATATTATCATGTTAGGTTTGATTATATAGTGTCAGAGAAACCAAATGTATACAAAAGAATTATTTTTTAAATTAATTAATGATAGAAAACAAAATTGTTGAAATTGTAATTTTGTATGTACTGGACAGAAATCATTCATGTTTGATTTCAAATCAATTTATGTAAAGAAAGCAAGAAAATGATGTTATTATCTTTAGGATTAAAAATAGTGTAAAAAGATTATACTAATTTAAAGATATTTGTTAAATTTGTATCAAAAAACAGTAGCCATGTTTAACAATGAAACAAATTTTCAACCAATAGGAATTAGTTACCTTTTGCCTTGACAACCAAAATATTACACGAAAAAATAGTTAGTTCATTATTAGACTCAGAGAATAAAGGATTAAACTTCCATACAATCAGATGAAATAAAAATGATATTAAATGAAAATGAAATGATGTTCTGAAGAATACTAATATAAAAAGAAGGAATTCGAAGTAAAATCATATTCAAATAGAAGAATAATTTCAAAAACAGGGAATTATGTGTTGAACCTAACAATTGAAGGAAGATGATAAGTATCATATCAGATTATAAAAACTAATCAGTATAATAAACTATAATACCCTGGTGCACAATTTCAATCACACATAAACTATATTTCACTATTCACTTGATAAAGAACTTGTAATAATTAATTTATATCACTATTAAATTATTAATCCATGGTGATAGACTTACTTGAAATGTAATAATCTTCAGAACACACTTAACCTACTAACACTGACTTTTGTAAACCAAATAATTATAACCTTAAATTTAAGTCGTTCATAACTTATATAATATTTAAATTCTGTTTATGTGAAGCTTTATACTTCCTAAGGGGTGTTTTTTGTTAACTTTCTGTAATCCAAAGGACCTAACGAACTAGTTTTAATAAGTGAAAAATTGTTTAATATCAACTCTGATAGCCTGAGCCTTGTTGCCAACCGCTGAGCATTTAAACATCATAGCTGGAGCAAATATGTTATTATAAAATTATTTAATTGTTTTAAAGGAAAGAAATACACAATCAAAAACCAATAAAACCAATATTGAAGATTTTTAATTGTATGGTTAATTTATTTCTATGTTAATAATATTTTATTTCTTCATACAGCAAAAAGGGAAAATTTTTTTATCAAAAAAGGAAGTTGGTAACAATTGTTTTTAGGAACGAAATTCGAATTGAATTATTAAAAAGGTAAGCCGTCCAAATCTAATAAAGACAAGGTGAATAAATAAAACAGAAAGTGAGTAATTTTAATTGTTTTAATCACAAAACAATTTGGCGCCTAAATCGGGAAATAAAAATAATTTAAATCATTAAAATAAAGAATTATATTACAAATTGGCACACAAACGTGGGCGTTAAAGAAAATATTTAACCACAATAAAAGGCAGTAGACACACTAAAACGAGTAAGGTTACACTTTATATAATCTGACCTTGGACAGACGATGGATATTCCTTGTCTTGAATTTAGTTGTCAACGAAGCATATGCTCTATTTGCGACCTGTATCCTTTTCCTTATTTCTTTATTATCTTCTGCAATCCAACATCCCAAATATTTGACCGATTAACTATTTAGTTCCAGGTTTAGTGTTTCAATTTCAAACAGTTCAGGTTTCCTGGTTTTCCTTCGAGTGGTAAACATAACCTATGTGTTATCTATATTCACCTGTAATACTATCTCTTCTGCTTTACCTTTGAGTTCCTGGAAGGTCTCTTTTGCTCTTCTTTGAGATCTTGTCATAATTTTAATATCGGCTCCATACCCTACGATCTGGACAATTTTATGTTCTAATGATGCATTCCTACCAACTGACAATTTTCTGATCAAATAAATATTCGAGTGTTAGGCTGAACAGGGTTGGTGCCAGCCCATCGCCCTGTTTCAACCCTCTCGTGACATTAAAAAGTTCTGCCATACCCGTTTGCAGTTTGACTTTGCCTGTAGTCAAACCACAAACCACAGTTGTACTAATTTAATGAGTAGTTGAAAAGTACAGCATAATTTCAAAAAGTTTAATCCTATCTATACTGTCATACGTTTGCCTAAAATCTACGAAGATTTGTGTTAGGTCCAGATTGTTTCCCACAACTTCTCCATCAATATTTTCACTGTGAAGATTTCGTCTGTAGTGGATCTTCCACTTCGGAAGCCACCTTGGTATTCCTCCAATATTCCTTCAACATATGGTTCCAGTCTCTTCTCCATTATTTGAGTGAATATTTTGTAACCTGTACACAACATTGAGATACCTCTGTAATTTCTGCTGTCTAATTTATTCCCATTTTTATGAAGACGTACTATTAAGCTAATGTTCCATTCTTCAGGCATATATTCCTCTTTCCATTTCTTGAATCAATTTATGCATCTCTCCTCTATGCCGCCATGTTTTATTACTTCATTTGAGATTGAGTCAACTCCTGGGGCTTAAAATTCTTCAAATGTTGTATAATATCTTACACTTCCTGCAGACTGGGATCTTCCACATGATCGTCATTTGTTGTTCTTCAGAGTTTCCTTCCCTTGATACCTTTGGATTCAGCAGTTTACCAAAGACTTCCTTCCAACTGTGTTTCATTTTTAATACAGCCTCTATTATATTACCTTCTTCATCATAACAAAGATTCGTGTTGGCTGTAAAGGCGTCTTTAATATTTTCTGGTAGGCCAGTTTGGTATTACCATCTGTGAATTCCTGTTTAATTCTCTTGACTTCCTCCATTAGGGCAGTCCTTTTCTTTTTTTGGCAGACTTTATTAACTTTTCTTCTTCATTCTTCATATTCCTTTCTTCTCTGTCTAGTTGATCTGCTGAGGTATCGTTTATATGCATCATTTCGTTTTTTTAATGCATTCCTCTTTAAACCAAAGATTCTCTTTGGTCTCTCTCCCAGAATTTCCTTGGCCATTCCTATTATTTTGGTCTTTATTTATCGCCAATGTTCCTCGATTCTATTTGCATTCGCATCTGTTATTTGTGGCTCTGCAATATTTAATTTCCTAGCTATTTCCTTTTGGAATACTTCCTTTACCTCTGGATCTCGAAGCTTGAATATGTCCAGGGATATTGTTTTAGTATTTGAACCTCTTGGTGTTTTCTTTATTCGTCGCTTTAACTAGAAAATGATCTGTCCCACGACATTGCACTAGCATATTCTTTGCACCTGGTACAGGATTTCTTGGCGAAAAATCACATCACATAAGTTTGAGGATTTAGCCACCATATAGTTCTGATCTAGCTCCCTCTGTTCTTTCTAGTGTTAAACTTGTATTAGAAAGGGAGGATATTTCAGAGTGGACGAGATTCAGGGTAACGCGACGAGACAGATGATACTAATTCCAAAAGACGATTTCCATACTGTTTCCAAGAAGTGGAAGAGACCCTGGGATAAGTGTCTGCAAATGTAGTATTTCAAAGGCAACTAAGGCTCAATGTACTAGGTAAGCTATTTTTCTCAAAATATTAAATCGCTGTGGATACTTTCAGGACAGACCTCGTATAAAGCGCCTCATGTGAGATAGTCACGTGGACCAGATAGCCTACCTGATGATCGATGGCCACGAAAGTTGTTAGACTGGGTTTCACCTAGACGACGGAAACGAAGTACACGCAGGAGATCGTCTAGAGAGGACACACTTGATGATATGGAGAAAGCGGTTACAACGTGATGACTGATAGAACAGAACCCTCTGGTCTGCAGAATGCAAGAGACGGCAGTAGCCTATCTGTCATGAATGGATTTATATAATGACCGTCTGAAATATTTTCGGGTGGAAGGTCGAAATCCATTGTCCGATACCCGCCGTTTCGGCTACACAGAGGCAGTGTATTTTACTGTTACCATAACTGGAGTATATTGAACATTCTCTCCATCGCTACTGCAGACGCCCGCGGGTTTTGGCAATGGCTACCAATCGGCTACCGGTACCTTGCGAATTCGGATTGGTCTCTACTCGAAATTTCTTTACGCCACTATTAACGACTCTGACTGTGCCAGTTTACATATCAAATTAACATGATATTAAAATCAACGTGGGTCAGGCTTCAGTGTCCTACTCGTACGTCCCACTGTGTCTCTCGGATTCCATTATGCATATTAAATAAATACGTAAACTTAAAGTAAACAATATGAATTGTTTTTGCACTGGTCAATACAAATAAGCGTGCGTGCGTATATGGGATGCGCGAACAAAGTGAGAGAGAGGACAGAGGGAAAAGACGCAGAGGCAGAGAAATTAAATATACACGTGACACTGGAATATACGGTGCATGTTACGTATTAAACACAAACATTAAAAATAATCCCTATACCTGTTTGCCAAAGGTATCCGCGCATGTGGATTTCCGTTCCATGCAAGTTACACACGGAATAAGTAGAATACGTTGCAAAATATCACGACACGAAAATAACAACAATAACAAGAAAGTAACGGTAAAAGAAAAGTGAACATCTTTTGTGCCGGTGATAGTGACAAACAATCTATTAATAAATTATAACATGAACAGCAAAGATAATGATATGCGCATGTACAGACACGGAACGGAATTTAGACTTAATTTATTATTACTGTCTCAGCGCGAGAGCAAAATCGTGTCAGTAAGCAGAGCCTTTCACAAGTTAACCTTTTCGCAGTTAACCGGTACAATTTGCTAACAAATTGAAGCTCAATTATTTATGGTTAGTGTGAGAGTGCGCGCGCCGCGCCAAGCACAGTTAGTCACACCGTAATCAAGGCTGTAGACACACTGATAAAGGCCTTGACCTATACGACAATCACAGTCAAGTAGCCAGCGGTGAGCAAGGCGTGTAACACCTTGTTTCCTTAATGAGAGAGCTATTACCGGCATTGCTAGTACACAATCACACACATACAGGTCACTGGTACACGGTTTGTCAAAATGCTGAACCGATTTTCGATTCTGTCGCTGAACTGACAAGATTTTATGTGTCCAAAAGGTTGAAAGCATCATCGCTCTTTTACTGCTGTGTTCCATAGAAAATTGAAGCATTGTAATGAATGGAGTAGAGACAATTTTTGGGAACATTCAGAATCCAAAGAGTAGTTTTTCGAATGACGCGCGCGCGTGTGTGTGATAAAAGGAAAACTTTGAACAGGTTGATATTTGACTGAGCTGTAATGGTGACAAATTGGAACTTTGATCGGACTTAAGTTTTGTTTTGTACTTTGTTTCTTCTGATGAGAAAACACATTTTTTCCTAATCTAATCTGCGTTTAGGTACATTAATTTTGCGAGGTGTCAGCATGGAGCTTTTCAAATAGTATTCGTAAAAAACACAGCGACTGTTGCAAACAAAAATATAAAACAACACAAATCCACAATAAAACAGCAGTTAAATATGTCTGTTGTCATTAGTTCAATGTGCACCAAAAACAAAAATCATGCTCACAGACGTTATTGATCTCGTAAAACAGTTTTTATCGTTTTTAAGATCCACGGGCATACACGTAATTGACTTATATTACCGTAACATAAATGAAATTTTAATAAACAAAGGCGGTCCATGACTTTATAAAAAGTAAGCTGACATTTTTTAATATTTTCTTCAACAATGTTCTTGTGGAAATCCATTCAGTTTGTACCATAACTATACAATAAGCTAGAAAGGTAACTGAAAAGGGCAGATACGTTTAAGGTGAGGAGACACTTAAGCTAGATAACCTAAGTATAACACTACAGCATTAAGTTAAAGGTAGTGTAATGATCATAAGTCTGTCTACCCCAATTAAACCTCCCAGGTTTGGAGGTATGCAATGTGATACCCATGAATGCTAAAAAGGATGTTACTTATATAGGTTTCACATGAGTGTGCTGTAAACATCTATTCACACATTGCACTGAACTACTGACGGTATCTGATACAGGCGGGACAATGACTGAAGACGACTGACCCGGAGACAAACGCATATAAAACAAGTTCTGCTGTACCTCTATTTGTGCGTTTTAATTCTCTGTCGTCGTTCGTTCCTTTGATTGTTGTGTGGTTTGTTTAAGACGTGTGTGTATGTGAGCTTTTGCTCCCATTTAAACGTCGCCACCAACAACCGCTCCACACAGTGATTGGCAAAAGAGCAAAACGTAAACACACACACAACGCGAGCGTACGTACCTCTCCTAATGAAGAACAATGGAATTTGTTACAAGGCCTAGCGAAGCCAACCACAGCCACCGCGAAACCGACTGCCTCAGCAGCCAACTTCGTCGACATTGAAACGTGAGTATATCTTTCCTACCCTACCTTACCTTACCCATCACGCACTCACTGCCTGTTTCTCAGTTTGACTGCTGACTTCTCTCACCCTCTCTTTCTCTCTCTTCTCTTCATTCGTAAGTTCACGAATGAGAATTTATGCAAATGTATTCTAAGCGTGGCATGTTACTCCGCGTGTCCGATGCGACTTCAGGTCATGGATGCGGTGATCTTACTCTCCGCTACCATGAGGAATGTCACATCGCCGCCGTACGCAGGGCCCCGTATATGCTTGCCACCACTACCACTTCTACTACTACTGGATCTAAAAATATTACGGCGTACGAAACTGTTTACGACCGCGTCCCGATGGACACCGTAAGACTCCTGGAGGATGTGTCGTGCGTTGACCTTACGATGACCCCCTCTCTCCAAAGAGTATACAAATACTTAACGGATTGTTGTTCTTTTTACTATCGCGCCCATAGTTTTCCTCACCTGTTGCCACGCAGAGTCCCAAGGTATCCGATTACGACACCAACTGAGTCCTCGATCTTCTTGTTATCTGGTAACAGAAGTAATTACACAGTACCGAATAAAAGTCGTACATATTTTACAAATCTGATAGCCATCAGTATAGTAAACACTGAAAACTTTGTTGACAGAGTAGTTATTGTAATAATAATACTTTTAATTTAAGCTCTAGCGGTATTCATAAAGCCTATGGTAACCACTAGTCATACAAAAATACTTGCAAAATGTAAAGGTTAGATACGTCTTAAAAGGAGTTTGATTTAACTAATTACTTGAAGTGCACGAATTCACTTCACAACTTCACAGTTACACTGAACTGAAAGGCGACTCAGGCGAAATCGCAAACAAATATTACTGCCTTGTTTTACTCATGTCGTGAACGTGGCTGAGACGGATACACTAAAACCGTGGTCGAGGCGGGCAATTATCTGGATACAATTAAGGTGCTGTGGTCGACGCGGACACTGTAATAAACAAACCAACTGCAGCTTCCTCTCACGCTTTTTACATACCTAGGACTTTTAGAGTACTTTGATTTTAAACGTAAAATTCCCACATCAAAGATACTGGTGGCTTAGAAGTTGGATTATATTTTTATTTTTAAACATTTTTTCTGTTTTTGTATTTTTGTACATTATATTTTTTATTTTGTATATTTTAATATTTTGATGTGTTTCTTAGTATTTTAAATGGATTTATGTATACACTTTTTAGTATAAGAGTAACGTATTTTGTGTATTTTTTATTTTATTAATATTTTTAATTACGAATTTTTGAAAGAATGTTTTTTATGGATCCAACTTTCTATATATAGCTGACAGCTTTCAGATACTTCTCCAGCTTGTTGTCATCAGAAGCGTGCATTAAAGGCAGAAAGTAAGCCAAAAACTGAATTTTGGTTTAATGTTTGTTTCTTGTATTATCTTTTAATCCAGAATTTTTCCTTTACAATGATGTACGTATTTATCACTTATATCTGTTGAAAAAACAATTTTTTCGAATTTTAAAAATACGTTTGTATTTCCGCCTTATTTTAACAACAGTAATGTTAGGTACGTAAACCAAACAACGGGTGTTACATATGTAGGAGATGTTGACAGCAAGTATGCGAATAAAAACCTAATGGGGACAGTGTCGAAATAAAAAAAAGTGGAATATGTTGCACATGTGCAAACCTGAATAGAAACACGGTTGAGAAACTGATAACCAACTACAAAGGAAACACCCTAGATGATGGGAAAAAGATGTGGTAAGGGACGACTAATAAATGCAGAAATGAGAACTTGCAGGCATATTGTCGCATGGTTATTACAAGAAATGTAAATAATTTAAGAAACATGAGGAAGGATGTATTGGCAATCTATTTCCATAAAACCAACTGTCGGTAATCGGCAAAGTGGTTTGTGTTCCAAAGGAAGTCACTTTGTTGGTCACTGCATTAGTCAGTCACTTAGTGCCATGTGGAGCTTAATTAGCTGCAACAGAAATTAAACTAATGTTTAGAGTCCGAGTAACCTAGACCTACTGAAAAAAATTCGTGAACAGACAAACACAAAACTCAGATGAGTCAGTTAATAGTGTCAGCTGTCAAAAATTACCAAACTGTTGAGCTCAAAACTTTTTAATTTGGTGTAAATGATGTCTTTTTTCAGTTTAATTTAGGTAATAATAGGTAAATTGAAGGTACTGAAAGATTTGGTTTTAGACACGGAAGCAATACTGTAAATGGACTCTGAAGATAGATAAAGAAAGATTACATAATATTGAAAATATTTTGAAGAAAAAGAATCAAGAAAAGACAGTAGAAAAAATGAAACAGCAGCAGATAAAAAGGAAGAAGAAAGAAATCCAAGTTATGGTGATGAAATGTTCTAAAAATAAAGTAATTATAATATAACTTTGCACGCGATTCCTCGAAAATGTTGATTTTTTTATGCATTTGACGCATTATTTCAGAAACTAACAAAGATAAGAAAATGAAATTTGTAAAGCAAGTTTACCTCATCTAGCTATAAAAACGGACATTTTTTCAAGACTGAGATGGTTATCAATTGTTTGTAATTTAATATTCCCTTCTTTATTTTTAGTTAATAACTAGCAGTGATAATTTGATATAAAATCTAAATACTTGTTGTCATGTACTTATACAAAAATGTCGTGTACTCAAACATAAATGTTTTTTTTTTTTTTTAAAAAAAGAATGTTTACCCTGACTTTCGTAGAAGCTGACAAAACGGGTCACAATTATTAGCAGAATAATACTGCAGACATAGGACTTACCTTGTCCTCCTAAGTTGTTAATTCTCTCGTCCTGCCTAACATAAGTCTTCATCTTTACCTGACCCGGCTCTCTCCAAGATCCTATGCCATCAGTTCGAAAGAAACTTTTTGCGCTCATTCTTGCAGCATTTAACCAACAGGAAAACATTAGGGTGTTGTCTTCGTGTAATGCTGTTCAATTTTAACTACCAACTCTCAACCACTTATTAGTTCTCTGTCGCTGTCCGTGAACATTCTAAAGCTCAGTAGGGACTTCAGGGTTGCTGAACGAAGTAGTCCATAAAAAGAACTAATTTCTCACTTTCGGAAAGATTTTCCACTATCAGGAGCCCTTCATATAGTAGCGAGAATCCTATCGAACAGCCCAGAACATTCTCAACTCTTCCCCCCCTCCAGTGTGGCAGGTGTTGCCCCAGTCAAGGCCACTCTCAAGAAGGTTCCGGTGTATTCAAGAACACTTAAGATATGCGTTAAGTGGCGTGAAGTGAGGATGAAAATTTCTAGGAGGCGTGCGTTACCTATAAAAAGCCATAATAGCCGGCTTGCAGTTCAGTTATGTGAGCGATTTTCCTTAGCGTGGATCGAGTGTTTGTCGAAGTGAAATGTTATTGTGTTAATAATTGTGTGGAACACTATTATTTTACATTATTATTGCGTGCGAACAACTCTAACTGGAATTATCGTACGAGTTGGTTACGAATTATTAATTGTGATAATTAAAGCTAGTTTTTATTGACTTCATTGGTGTCTTGTATTTTGTTTTCCACTGTACCATAGTGAGACCGTCGTAACAATATTGTACTCGATCAATAAGTCTCATACCTTCTTTTTCCTTGAACTCCTCCCAAGTCTAATGTCAAATATCTTGACATTTGCCACCAAGCAGACTTATTAAAATGAAAGTTGTAGCCACTTATTGTAGTACCTGGAAATATCTTCTTCGTTGCACTGATATCCGCAGCTTCAAAACCAAGTTTTATTAATTTTGGTGACCAGAAAGGATACCTTTACTTGAGGAGAATAAATAAACACAAATGGTTCTACTGTATCTGGTAGAAGTGCAAACAGAACTGCATACACTTTCATGTCACGAGGTGCGCTGCCGAGGTCAACGTGCAGTTTTGGACAGTGCGAACTGATTTGGACAAATTCGCTTTCTTACTTACTTTCCTTTTTCCTATAGCCTAAGGGCGTTGTTTACTGCCTAATATATACAGTTCACTTTCTTCACACAATTTGATGTTTCTTGATCTATTCTCGCATTCCTATCTAAAGTGACACTCAAATATTCATATTGCTTGACTTGAACTAACTGTTCACCATCACAGGTAATTCTCAGAGACTGTTCTCCCTTCCTTCCGACATGTATAACTTTACAATTCTTGATATTCAGTTCAAAGAATTTTCTTCCCAATTCCTCTTGCCATTCTACCACGGACTCTTGAAGTTTTTTTCCTTAAGTCATGTATGAGAACTTAGAACACACGTCAGAGTAACATTTCTTACAATTATGAAAAGGTTGGTAACAAACATTTGAGATGTGAAACACATATTTCTGCTGCAACGTCACTGGAGTGTAAATATATCGTGCTCTAATTGAGAGCTAATATAACACACACACACACACACACACACACACACACACACACACACACACACACCCACACACACACACACACACACACACACACACACACACAATAAGTTTATATATAATATACCTTAAAATTATATAATATGGTTTTATAATATATTTTAGTATAATCTTATTTTATAATCTATATCTATAAAAATGAATGTTTGTTTCTTTCTTTGTCCCGTATGCGTTCCTATACCATTCATCCGATTGCGATGAAACTTCGGTGAGTTGTTGTGCGCACGCCCGCGAAGGTTTATGAATTTTTTTCAATGGGGCCCTTTGGGGGGTTCTTGGGGTCTTCCACATCTCCTCCTAAACCACTGGACCGATTTCAACCAAACTTGGCACAAATATTTTATGCAACGGGAGAACCAACATAGGGTAGGTGTTTTTTCGATGGGGTCCTTTGGGGGGTCCTTTGGGGTCTTCCACATCTTCTCCTAAACCACTGGACCGATTTCAACCAAACTTGGCACAAATATTTTACGCAACGGGAGAACCAACATAGGATAGGTGTTTTTTTCGACGGGGTCCTTTGGGGGGTCCTTAGGGGTCTTCCACATCTCCTCCTAAACCACTGGATCGATTTCAATCAAACTTGGCACAAATATTTTACGCAACGGGAGAACCAACATAGGATATGTGTTTTTTCGATATGATCCTTCGGGGGTCCTTTTGGGGGTCCTTTGAAGTCTTTTACATCTCCTCCTAAACCACTGGACCGATTTCAACCAAACTTGGCACAAATATTTTACGCAAAGGGAGAACCAACATAGGATAGGTGTTTTTTAAATGGGGTTCTTTTGGGGGTTCTTTGGGGTCTTCCACATCTCCTCCTAAACCACTGGACCGATTTCAACCAAACTTGGCACAAATATTTTACGCAACGGGAGAACCAACATAGGATATGTGTTTTTTCGATATGATACTTCGGGGGGGTCCTTTGGGGTCATCCACATCTCCTCCTAAACCACTGGACCGATTTCAACCAAACTTGGCACAAATATTTTACGCAAAGGGAGAACCAACATAGGATAGGTGTTTTTTCGATGGGGTTCTTTTGGGGGTTCTTTGGGGTCTTCCGCATCTCCTCCTAAACCACTGGACCGATTTCAACCAAACTTGGCACAAATATTTTACGCAACGGGAGAACCAACATAGGACAGGTGTTTTTTTTTCGATACGATCCTCTGGGGGGTCCTTTGGAGTCTTAAAAAACTAACTTATTAGATCTGGTTACTATGGCAACCCAATGGAATAGATTCTGTTCTAAATATATTATCGCATTAAATTGAAGACCACGCGAACGAAGTCTTTATATATTATATATATACAAACACTTTCTTTCTTTGAGTGGCATTGCAACGCATGCCGGGTACTCGCTAGTATTCAATAAATACCAGGGTATTGAGAGGGTGGTTGTATTACAGTAACCAACAGAACGATTCCATACAGACGGGCGTTTCGTCTCATTATCTTCTTTCCTTGTGAGGGAGCATCTATCTTTTGTATTAATTTTTGTTTCCTATCCCAATCAGGCCTTATCTGCTTTTTCCACGAATTGTCAGCCTCAGCCACAATTTACGTTTAATCACAACAGATGTATAATTTATCTGCCCGCCTCAGCGACGTCCGCCTCGGCCACGGCGCCGTTTTAACCATGAACATTGGCAATCACAGCAACGTTATCAGACGCTTAATATATTTTTAATTTAATCGATGTAGTTGTGCTGTTGACATACCTCCGTATATCACTTGACCAAACACCTGCACCGAGAGCAAGATGAAGACAACACGACGGGGTTGACGAATACTAACTCAGGGAATGCCGCGTCCAAGTGGACTTAATGTGACGATGTCATTTTACTAACTGGACAATCTGACTGGCGTACAAAGGCAGTAGTTAAAGTTTTGGCCGTAGCTACTAAAACAGAATGCATACATATTTCTCTATGCTGTTCTGGCCCTCCTTACGAAGTACAAAATAATTACGAGAAACCCACAGTTTTTGTGCATAAAACAGACAAATCAATGTCATCCACTTGCAAGTTTAGATCAAATTACGTATTAACGTTTTACAAGAGTTTCTAAAATGTTAGAAAGAGTTTCTAAAAAAGAAGAAGAACGAAAAAATATAACAAGTAATGTTTGTTTGTATTTATCTTAGACAAAAACGGAATTTACACAAAAATTATTTTACGTATAAAATATTGCTTGTAATGCGTGGATTTTAAGATATGTTTCTGCTAAAATATTAATTTAATTTCATTATAGTATGTGTACTCAGCCCCAGATTTATGTATCCATTGGAAGAAAAAGAGATGAGAAAGGGAGATCAGGAGATGAATATGGTAGTTGATAACGACAACCCTTAGTTGACAGCAATAGGTAGCAATAGGTATAGGAACTGTAGTAACAGGACAGCAATAGGAACTATAATGTGGTCGCCTTCTCGTTAATGTATCGTTAATGTATGATACAATAACGTTAAATACACATTAAATATGTTACCTGCAAGGCTATAAACCAGTAACTTTCTTTTGTTTAGTGTCTGCGTGATACGGGACTGTAACTAGGGTCTCGCTAAACATGTGTTTCGACCAGTTAGTTATTTGTGTTTAATTTAGTCTGTTAAAAATTGGTTCGGAGACTTACAGGTAGTTGAAAAATGTTTGAAATATTTAACATAAGTGGCGTTTAGGTTGTAATTCCTGGGTTTCGCTGTGTTGTCACCTTTGTTCAATAGTATAGTCATCGTCGTTATCATTGGTCCCGTCACAAGTGATGAACATTGTGGTTCAAATGCTAATGATTTTTACGACTAAATTTTAAAACAAAAAACTGAGAGTGACCTCCTTAAGAGAGTGATGTGTAGCCTATACAAGAAAATATGTACTGTCACTTGAAAAGACAAATAAAAACGATTGTCTATTTAAATTTGCAATTTATTTTTTCCGATTAATACTCAATTTTTTTACTAAAAGCCGTTTTCTACCTAAGTAATATAACGTATAAACTAAAGTTAATTTTGAAAATCATTTTTTCCCAAAAAGACAGTAATGTTATTATGAATGGCGCGCAAATGACACGTCACATATTTGTTGTTGTTGCAAATGACACGTCACATATTTGTTGTTGTCCTTGTAGATATACACAATTTTCATAACGAAGATTGTTCTATTTTTTGAATCCGACTGTCCTACGAGTTCACTTTTGGAGATGGCAACCGTATGGCAGTGAACATACGCCCTATGTTAATATTGCTTTTAAAGTGCCTCCCTTAAAAAATAAATTTGTTTGTTTTTAATAAGGTTTGCTTTCATTATAAAAATCTAAAATAACTGGCTGTTCTATTGTAGGTAGCAAAACTTGTTTAACTCTTCTTCAGGTACTTGGAGAACACCTTCAGGTACACGGAGATTGCTGAGCCGAGTCTGAGACGCAACTCTTGCGTCTCAGCCACATTGAGACACAAGAATTATTTAAGTTAACCGCGGCTGTTCTTTCTAGTTTTTCATATTATTGTCAAATAAGTGCTATAATTACAAAGTAGGTCTATATTAATATCCACCATTAATATTTATAACTCTTTTTTCTAAAATCATAAAAATCAGAGCCAATGTCGTCACTGGAATTAACAGAATTCTTGGAAGAATGTTGTCGTCTGTAAATCATAAACATAGGCACAGCATTAATGTGCAAACACACACAGAGTACGTAATGAATATTCCATAACACGTTCACTACGTTATCAAGCATGCTGAAACCGTAACAGCAGAATGTGCACGACCTGTCATCGTTCAAATAAAAACGACAAACGACGTCCATATCATTACACTATGGAGCTCGCTATTCGTTGTGTAATAAATTAACAATGCAATGCGCTTAAATTCACTGTATAACGTTTGCGCTTTTATACTGTTGCAGCGGCCATACAAGAGGGGGACGTTAACTTTGAACAAAAAATTGGATTCGGTACGACATCGAAATTATACAATCTTCCTCTTCGGGGTGGATTAGCATCCAGCAGCTGAAAACATGTTTTTTAAACGCAGACACAAAGAAAAAGAATTATTTGCTGAACCCTCCCGAGTCGATGTAGGGGGTGGGGGTTAAACTACAACAACGAAAGCAGCCAGGTAGAGGAAAGGAGAAATTTTACCTTCAAACTACTGCCCTACCTACCTACGGCTCTATTTAATTATATATATGGAGGGGAAAGAGAGATAGAGAGAGAGTGAGACTGGCGTCGGAGGGGAATTCTGACTAGGAACTGCAAGCAAAAACTGCAGCCAACAAAAATAAATAAATACAGGCGCCGCTGGTTTGTAGTTTTGGCGTGTTTGCTCGTTGGTTAGTACGCCGGCGTCCTTTTGTCTTTGTGCGTGCGTGCGTGCCTGCGCTAACGGTACGATACCGCTAAAGATAACAAACACACACGCAAGAACAAAATGAAACATAAGTATACGTTACCGGTATTTCAAAAACATCGAAGTGGTACAAAGCTAAATAATTTCGGGGAGGGGGGTTCTAGGAGGGCAGAGGAAAAAACAAAAATGACACACGTTTATTTCCCTGTTACAACACGAGTGGAACTAATTACACCTTATATAGCGTAGTACATTCACCATTCACGGCATCGCGTTGTATTTACATAAAAAATTAACGTCGGGAATGATGCGGAAAAATTAAATACCGGCGAACCCTGTGCTGTGAACGTCGGTATTTGTCTGTAATTTGTGCTAATTACACACATAGTTTCCATCCCTCTCTCCCGTTTATAATTAACTAACTAGTAGGTAACTGTTCTCCGCAGGCTGATAACACAGAATTTTTATTTTATTTAATCACTAGTGTCCGTTATGAAATTGACAAAAATTGTATATAATCGACGGTACTAAAAATTATACAAATCGGTAATACAGACGGTTTTATTATAAATTTCATTTACATACTCATTATCAATCCACATCTATCAGTAATTTAAGGTACTTTATATACATAGTTACACATTAACGCGAGCGCGCTCATGTCCACAGATGCAGAAGTGTAACAAGATAATGATGATACTGACGGTGATAATACACACGCATAACCTACACTTTCAGTGTGCACCCGCAGTTGAGTTTACTTAACTTGAACTTACAATAAGCCTATACGTATACAAACAGTCAAATATTTATCTAATCACGTGTAGCAAATTAGTATAATAATTTTTTTGATTACTGTGTATGAAAACTAACCAAAACATTAATATGGTTCATTATGGTTTTTACTATCCACCTCCCCCCAACACACACACACACACACACACAATGTAAATATTTACCCTACATGATGCGTATGTACAATATATGAGATGTACAAATAGGTCTATGTCATATTAAATTGATTTTTATCATAACAAATTATTCAATCATAATGAATTCTGCGAATATGCTTAGGCCTATGTCAAGTCAGATAAGACGGTTGCAAATTTAACTGCTTATATATTTTTAATGCAGGAACGGTCAATCAATCGATATGAACAGAATCTTTTGTCCCCTATTGTGCATGTGTGATGCAGAGAATAGAAGAGGTTAGTAATAAGTCTTCTAGAGTACCGCAACTGAAACGCTGGAGAGACTCCGTGACAGGATCGAATGAAAAACTGTTGCATGCCCCATTTGAATAATGTCCTTCAGCATTTTTCTCTGAAGGATACACTCGACCACACTTTACCGAAGATTAAGACATTAATGTTGAAAGTGGAGAAAATTGTAACCAGTAAGCTCACTGTGCTGCAGAACTCGTTCACTACTTTCAACAAAATAATTTATTGTTAGACACATTTTAATATTCGGAAATTTTTCAATTATCAGAAAACCGCGATTACTCAATTCTTTTAAAATAACAATTGTACAGCCGACAATCATATAATAAATACTAAAAATTCCAAACTACTGTATTAGTTTTTAGTTAAATTTATAACCATAAAGCCTAAACGACAATAATTTAGTCCTAGCTTTTAAGTTTGTGTAGGCCTATATACATAGTAAATTTTCACTATGATTTCCTTTAAAGTTCCAGCTGGATCTTTAGAACTAAAAAATTTGTGATCTCTTCTTTGGGCCCTAATGTCCTAAAACAATGAAATTTCCTATTTAGAATTTGGTTAAAATTCTCTTTAATTTGATACCCCACATTAATTTTGCGATTTTACTAAACTTTTGACTCACTTTTTGGGCTCCAGATTCCCAAAATTTTTAAATTTCCAAAAATGAACACTTAATTCAGATTTTGGTTGAAATTCCCTTTAATTTGATACCCAACATGTTTTTTTCAAATTCTGACCCCTTACATTTTTTTCCTCCTGCCCCCTATTTTTTAGGGGATCAATCTCAAAAACAACATAGTTCTATAGAGTAAAAGCACGGATAAGCACGGCAAGTTTTCCGAAAATCTGTTAATGCATTCTAAATATATCGTGAGACATGCCCCAAACAGTCAGCGATATGCCCCAAGTCCCCAAGTGTCAAACGATTCAGTTAAAACTGAGTAGTACTTGCTTCGCTCGTTAGATTATGAAGTAAATTGTAGATTTCATGTAGCTGCCTCTTTTAAATCGTTACTACCGGCAATCAAAGCAACTGCTGTCAATCGTAATTAATTTATTTTATCTTCACTAATGTAGTTACGTTGTTGGCATGTTTTTGCATATGCTCTAGGCGAAAACTATACCAATAGCAGAACGACGACTGGTGGCTTCACTGAAGGTGACAAGCTGATACTACTTGATAACTAATTGTGTTAACGCCCCTTTCATGTGTACCCGATGTGCAATGTCATTTTACTAACGGGATAATCTGATTGGCGTAAAGAGGTAGTCAAACGATTTTAAAAAGCAGTTTATTACATCAAAGGCCCCCGTCCCGTCGTAATAATAATTCGCGGCTACTATACCATAAATTATAATAAAAACTGCCGATCCTAATGTTATTTTCAAAAGTTTACACGTAAAGAACATAGGACGGTTGAAAAAGTGGTGGAAAGGGACAGCAGCGAGAGAAGGAGAAGACAACAACAAATCACACACAATTTATGATTATCTAAAACCATCTCTACATTTGATAAAAATGATACTATCGTTTGTGTACCTATAGAAAATTGTGTATTATTACAACCACAAAACAGATGTTCATCCAAGAGTACGATTCTGAAAAACGTGTCTACACAGCGATCGGAAACATCAATATTTGAACAGATGGTATGGAACCGATATTACTTCTCAATGATACGCACAAAAACGCTTGAGGAAAAACCGATGACGACAATAAAGAAATTATATCTCTGGTTTAGCAGAAAGCGAGTCGTCATGAGACGAATCAACTGTATACAGCATAAATTCACAAGCCAGAAACTGCTAGCATTGTTGCGACAAGTCAACCGTGCGCGGTAACAATGGCACGCATCCCGCCCCGGTCTTTACAACTTGGTTAGTACTATTCACCCTCTGACACACCAATAAGTCATTCTTGTTTTCTCTCTTTACTTTCGCCCGTCCGTTTGTATACAAAATTCATCCCCTGAGACGGGGGCACAAGACAATATATTTAGATATATGTTTGACCCTGTGCCTTCTGGTGTCCACAGCCTGGTCCCAGTCGGGTCGAGAGACAATTTCATGGAAAATACACAAGGTGGTTGGCGGTTATGTTGCAGCCGTCCTGAACAAATAATACCCGAACAATTCACTCGGACCGCTGTCCATTCTCTGCTACCAACGCCCTACCTTTTACGTACGCATCATTACACCGAACTTCGTTCTTAGTTCCACAATAAACTAAGCATTATTTTTTACGTATCTTCTTGGCCCAAGACGTTAATCTTTAATAGCACGCTAGTTTTAACATTCGTAAACTGTAATTAAGAATATATCTATGCTAAATGGTGGTTTAGAGTAGTTACATAATTACTTTCCATTAATTTGATGTTTTTATTTCCATGGGTATTGGCCTACTTGCGATGAAGAGGCCGCAGAATAAATGTTGTACCACACAAAAACACAAACGAAAACTTCTATATAATAAAAATAACTTTAAAGTAATATTAATTATTTTTAAAATGACAAATTATAAAAAAGTACCGGTATATCTTTTTTTCGCATCCTCACTATTTTGACATCAACACTCAATGGCAACAAAACTGATGATTATACCTGAATAATCACATACCATAAATTAACATAGGCCTATATTTTCCGACTCACTGTAGGCCTATCGGTTTATAGCAGCATACAACACAGCACTCTTCACCTGTCTCCCTACTTACGCTGCAGTGTGACAAAAAATGTGTACACTACCATACACAAAAGTAATACCAGCATCTAACTACGTACTAGAATCAACCAAACTACGTTGGTGAATATAAGGGACGCACGTTTATGTCTGACTCATATTTTGTGGGTTCCAAAGACTATAAGTCAAGAATAGAATACAGGAACTAATATATAAAGATACCGTATTTAAGCAGATGAATCATAATACTGAGAGTGATGTTCAATACGGGAGGCACCCGGACATAACACGGGGAATGAGGCGTAGTCTACATGAATATGAATCAATAGAGCGTGGTTAATTACCTCAGGCAGGGAAAGTTTCGTCATTAACGATTAATATCATCTTACGTCTATTAATATTATCCACTGTCTATTAATATTAATATTTTGCATCAATATTAAGATTATCTTACGTCTATTATCTCCCTGTTTCCATTAAACCGCTATAAAATTTATCACTCATGAAGTCTACAGAACGAACAACCCGTTGATAAAAGTCCAAATTCATATATATTGTATTTAATATTTATAATAACTTTACCTCAGGATGTTTTTCTTTATTTGGAACATGTTTCGGGACACTTAGTATTCCCATCCTCAGCCTTCTTAATTTTGAATCTTGTGGAGTACTTATGTGTTGGTTGGTTGTTCTTATGTTTCCTGATGGTTTTTGGTATTATTGAGTGTGATTGTGGTGTGTATATTAGTATTTTGTGAATTTTCGATGTTGAGTACTTTGAAAATTGTGTCATGTTTTGAATTGATTTGTATTTGTTAAGGTATTAGTTTGTTTTGTGTTTGTTTATTTGTAAAAATGTTTATTATGATGCCTTTGTGTGGTATGTGTTTTATTAGTGTCACGTTGGTAATGTCTGGGAATAATTTGAATATGTTATGGTTATGTTCCAAATAAAGAAAAACACCTTGAGGTAAAGTTATTATAAATATTAAATATATTATATAAATCAATAAATAGACTGTATCAGTGAAACCTTATCAAGAAGTAGGCGTGAGCATTTTCACTAATGATTTATAAAAGTCTGTTTTAAAATTGCATGTACCTATAACTCAAAAGCAGTGTTTATTTTTATATTTTATTTATAAGACGCAACCTTCCAGTATTGAGAATATTACCAGCCTCTGGGAATGACAAAGTCTAGATACCTCAATAATGTTTAAATAAAAAATGTAGTGGAATCTTCTGCTTCCTGCATGTGTGTTTGTATATTTTCATAACAAAACACAAGGGAATATGGATGTTTCCGTTATCCATAAAACAAACCTTAATTGTCTGAGACTGAGACTACTGCCCAGACTCTAAAATCGTACATCATCTTTAAAGCACACATCTGACGATCTGACGATGAGAGTTAATTAGGTTCCTCGTTATAACGAACCAGAAGAGAAGTCGCTTCCTCTGCGACTCAGAACCGGGTCATCGCTACCCTCCGGATTTTACCGCCAAACTAACACGTATCATTAGCTAGGACGTCCCACACAATTGGCTTTCATCCCTCTTACCCTAGTGGAGAGGAAGACGACCCTTGTTATTTATTGATGCAAACGGTCCGCCTATCCAGAAATTGGCAAGGTAGACGCATCTCCGTTCGCCAGCTGTTACACGTAGCATTAGCAATCGACACAAGCATCACGTTAATTATCGCCAGAAGCAGCGTAACGGCAGCGGGGTTAATTTTAAGGCCAGCTGGAAAAGAATCAACGGAGGTGATTTAAAACAAACGAAACTAGAGTCTTAACGGTAATCTTCCAGAAGAACTTTTATAGGCGGTCCGTTTACAACATGTTGAAAGGGGACGTGCATAACACATTTTTAAGCGTCCACACGCACGCTCATGAACAAACAAATTATCCATATAATCTTGAAGTCTATTAAAATAATATTTTCTTCTATACAGAGAATAATATCAAGAACTGTTTGAAAAATTTTTCAAAATATACATAACATAATTTTTATTGTATCAATTGTTGAAAAGTATTAAAACAAAATTATTTCAAAAATGAATATGCATCAAATGAGAACTGTGACTCCATAATACAGGTTAACCAAACAGATGTATTATTCGGGCATCGCTTAATACTCTGTCGGTGTCCCTTGCAGCGGTCCACACAGCCAATGAAAACGATATGAAATTAAAATAAATAAGATAAGATTGCTGGACTTTTTTTGCTGTTACCACTAGGTAACACGGCCCAATCCAGAGATTTACAATTCAGAAGGTACACACTTTCAGGCCTATACCATAGTATCCATATACAGTATAAAAGTATGGTAAGTTTTATCCTCGTCCTGGTACGCATGATTTTCAATACTCGTCGATATTATTTACTACGTTTTTTATTTTGATAGTTTATTCACAATACTGCATTATCAACAAAGTTTACATCAATATCTCTGCAAAATTTCAAATCGGCTCACTGGTTCAAATAACTGTTTAACATTGGTAATAATATCATCAAGAAGCAATGGTTAAATGTTGACAGTTAAAAATCCATAAAATCAGGTCTTCCGTAAATCAGCATGTTTACTCGTTTTCCTAATTTGTTCTGGTTATCTTGTACTTAACACATTTTCTACATAGATGTGCCAAATTCGCCTGCAAACTGCAGTTTAACACACGGAGAAAATACTTGTAGTTCTCACCGTAGATTTTCTATTTCTACGTGGACTTCGTGGAGGCTTCAACTTATCTCAGGAAAATCACTAAGATGGAATGGCCTCCAACCCCGTTCCAGCTATTATTTTTACTATTTTTGTTTAAATACTAATACTCTACCGACTATTGTTTTGCCAGTTGAATGTCATTGTTCTGTATTGTGTTAATAACATTTACCACTATATATAATAACACTGTACTATGTTGAGTACAGCCTTAAACAGTATGAAGTACGTTCTGCATAGCCAGTAACCACATTCAGTGCTTTGTATGCGTGTGTTGTGATTCAGCCAGAGAAAGAGGACAGTCACGCGCTACTCTACCCCTACTGTGTCATCACGTACTAATCAAGGCACGCACAATTATTGGAAGAACATCTGGGTTCAAGGACGCACGCACATGGTTTATACAATAAACACTTTAGTAAGAACACTTCAAAGAAACCAACCAACATATACCACTACCAAACAAACCAATAAACCACTCAATACTTCTGTAAACACACTAAAACCTCGGAACACGAGTTTCTTGAAGCTGTTTTATCAGTTCTGTAATTTATTTCAGACCTCAGCAGCACAAAGGCGTAGACACTAAGTAAGAGGATTTGAGACGGAAAATGCATCTCGAATTTTTAGTGCACCGTGAAGGCAACCTCTCGAGAATTATGACGACTGCTTGTTCCACGTTCCTGTTCCATAGATGGGGTTACACTATATCAATTACCGGTACTTTGGTATCTTATCAAAAAGGTATGCTCATATCAATGTCTTCTCCACTCTGATTTTTAATGACGATCTATACAGCTCGCCGGCTCCATTCAGCGACTATCCTACCTCAAACTCCGTTGTTCCGCTCAAAGGCTCTTCATTTCTTCTACCCATATAGTCTTTAAACCCATCTGTCTTAGTAACCCCAGAACTCCAAACCGTACAACAGCCCAGGAACAGCCTACAATTTGTAAAATCCAATTTGCATATTTTTAAAATTGTAATGTATATTTAGCCCCCTTAGACGGTAGCCAACCCAATACTGAAATCGAACTACTCCATCAGACTGTCCACAGTCGCTGTAGGCTAAATAAAACAACGTGTGAAAGACTCGTGAGGCAGCTGGGGCGACACATATTAAAGATATAAAATTACTGTCTATTCAATACTTTAGTACTCATAGTTATGACAAATCTATAAGAAAGCAGTAGATATCCTCAATGACATTTATTAAACCAAGTCTGCGTATCGTCAGCTGTAAAGTACACGTATTACTAAATGAAAAATAACGTGCGAATGGATCGTGAACAGAAGGATGACTTTTTTTAAGCAGTGTCGACAACCGGTTTCAGTGACAAAAAGTAGAAATAAATAACAAAAATGCGCTCATTAGAGAAAAGGTTTTCAACAATTAGTGACGACATATGGACAACGAGACCCTGCGCTGGTGTGAGGTGTAAAGAATGACAGCAGTGCGTAGTGTTGAAAGATGCGATGAGATTGGAGAAAAAAAACATCTTTCCTTTTGGGACTCTACAACAGCCAGGCTACGCCTTCATTCTTATGAACGATATATAGACTTCTACCAATGACTATACCAATATCAACATGTAGGAAAACACGGTAATCATCTGTGTGGGAAGCAAACTACTGAATGCAAACTATGTACCCAAAGTATGAATACAATCGTACTCGAATGCTGATGTACGTTTAACGATTACCACTCTGACCCCGTAAAATCTGTTTATGCTCAGTCTGCAGAATATCCTCATAGTACAGTAGTCAAACTTGAGAAACCTAAACAATAATCCTACAAAAAATAAAATAAAAGAGTAATCAACCACCAGCACCATCATAATCATCATGATCATCATCACCAATATTTTTCTTCCCACTGCTGAGACACGGTTAATCCGACTCACCATAGTACTTGGGTGAGAAAAGCCACCCAACCACTTTTCCAAAGGACCGTCGCTGATGACTCCTTCCGTGTCTTGGCATCCTGTCTTTGTGCCCTTCTGCAATCCAAATATCTTGACCGCGTTCGTTTAATTTCCGTTTAATTCTGCAAACAACAAACAGCATCTATTCTAAATAACTTGTGCAGCCGTTTAACTGTTTTCCTGCTTCCTTTTGTCGTTTCTGTGAAGGACGCTTGTTCTTTCCATTTTAGTCTGTTTGCAGTACACACGAGTCTCCTACCTAATAAAATATAGCGAGAAATGTCACACAGCTAAGTGGCAACAAACATCAATCCTTCTGCTGCATATAATACTGGATGTGTATCAGCTGTACATTCTAATCCGATGATGCCTTACGATATGATAGTTGAAAGCAGTACGCTAATCCATTATGATTATGGTTATCAGTACAGCTGTGAAACACAATTACTATACAAACGTTATTAATTTTTTTTAAAATATGTCTGTAAATATTTTTTAGTAGTCGTCGTACGAGTTTAGTCGTTGTTTAAACGTGATTAAGCTCTGACGAACTATAACCAAGACGATAGCCCATGTGTTAGCATACTTCTTGGTATATGTATGTAGACGTCACTTAGGGAACGAGAAAGTCTTCACATCGCTCAGTGGATGAACAGATAGATCAGTGGAGGCCGCACCAGAGTTGACGGGGAACAAAACAGGGTTGATGACCACCCGTCCGCTGTTTGTATAAGGAGGAAGGGTTCGTTGGGCGAGGCTGCCGGCTACAGTAGCACCTTTGTGTGTTCTCTTCTCGGCCACTTCAACGTCTCATTTCCAACTCCATTCATTCCGCGTGAGTGCGCGCTCGTCCGCTATTTATTTATAAAGCCCACTGGCCACATAACTTTCTTTTTTTTATTTTCCTTCTGCTTATTCACCTTCTACTTCATCTGACCGAAGCGTTCATTAATCAGCGGCCATTCAATACGATGTTTATCTTGTACGGGGATAAATATTCTACTTACAGAAGACATTATATAGTTACTTCGGTTACTAACTTCTCTACCTGTCGTTGACTGACTCTTGTTTGCTATACGACGTGTCACTGTCGCAGCTGTTTGTTGTCATCTCAATATGCCATGTGTTCTCCTTTTCCACTGGCGATGAATATTTTCGAGAAAACTAAACTAAGACAATTGGTTTTGAAAATTAACGACACGCTAAAAAAAACTTTCTACGAAGAGAACAATTCACTTAACGTGTAGCTACTAAAGTTATAAAACAACCATAATAACTATTAATTACAACAATAATGAAGTGCCCCTAAATTCTTAGCATCTATACCCAGGGGATAGTTAAACGAAATTAATAAGTTATAGTTAGAGCCCGGATTTCGAAGCAAAATGCATATTTTTTTCAGCGCTTCTATACATAAGCAGAAATGTTGTACTTTTAATACACATCCTGACGAGCAATTGTAACTGTTTGATGGCGTTTATAAATGCTTATTCCGGGGGAATAAAAAGGGGAAGACTGCATATTTTACGATTTTGAATTAAAATTGCATATTTGAGTCTAAACTGTCATATTAAAAAATTCACATTTCTCTCCTAACCAGTGTTATCACCGATTCCTTTTTTCTTCGGCCAATAAAATAGTAGCTCCAGTCAAATGCGTAAAAAGGCAAAGCTAGAATTTGAATGCAAAACGGGGAAGTACCAAGACATTGTGAAATAACACTGCGCAGTTAAAATTAGAAGAAAATCTTGGGATTCTCCGCCGAGCTGCTTCTGTCCAATCGGGGATCGGTACCTTGTCATGTTGGTGAATCCCCGATTCCTCAAGCCGTTAACTCACCCAGTTGCAATGCGACAGTTATTACAATAAGCTGAATGTGATCGGTGCTGTAGTTTGAGCTGAACAATGCCTCAGAAGTGTCACATTCGGTATTGTTACGTAAATACGTAAACGAGTTTGGAAGTAATATGTTTAGTGAGGACGGCATAGTGTTATTTTCTTTGGTGTATGAAAAGAGTGTTCAGCAAAGGAAAAATATGACGTTGTGCAGCATATTAATACAGCATGGCATAAAGACAGGGTTAAGAATAAATCTAAGTTAAATCAGCAACTGATTACAAGCAATATAGGTGAACAATCAAATTCAAGCGATACATCTTCCAAAGACTTGTGTTTAGCATTAGTGAGTTCCGTTGTAAAAATTGAATAATGTGCAGTTTCGTTTTTTTTTTTTAGAAAAATACACAAACAGAAGAGTCCCGGGCGAATCTACATTCCGCAGCAACTATATGCCATAGAACAAATATGAGAACTGTTCAACACAACCAGATGAGTAGTTTTTATATGTCATTAAAACTTTCATCTATGCTGACATTCTATGAGTTTAGGTTTCTAACCAGAGTAGTTTTACCTTCGCATTCTGAAAATTAACAGGATGCGAAAGTAAATTTAACGATCAACAAGAATTATAAAAAATACCAATAACAATCATAAAATCAACTGTCTTTAGTTATACGCATAAAAAGCGAGTAAACATTGTGAAATCCCAATTTTATTTGTTAGTTTTTATGTCCCTGTAATTCAGGTCACGGTCACCTTCTATCCGATCTGGTGAGTATCAAAACAGAATAAAAGAAGAAAGTTACACTCCTCTGAACAGAGCAGAAGACTGAAGTGATATTTCACAACACAAAAGCAATTACTGAAATTATGACTAAAAGTGTGAGTCGACTACAATGTTCGCTTCGATTTGGATAGAAAAACAAACCATTAAAATACAAAAGAAGTAGGAAACATACCATACAAATAGTTTAAACTTCTATTAAGTACTGGTAATAATTACAATAATTCGCGAAACCACAATTTAAGCAAGCATCCGATATGTTTAAGGTAATAATAATAAATACTTTGACAGTCTTCTGACTTCTGCTTCTAACGTATAGGCTATTACGGAAAAAACGGCGTTTCGGAAAAAACGTTCCATCATACATAACGAAACTGTAACTGCTCTATACATTGCTGTAATTATATTACCTGCAGCAAATCCCAAATTGTATCATTACGCATACGACCGGTTGAATCTGTCATGGCTTACTAGTGGTGTTGTTTTCTGAATGAACTTAAAAACTGAGCTTGATGAACTTCGTCTCCAGTCCTTCATTGAAATTCTTTGGTGAATTATGTACTATGTACGAAATGACTGCACAGTCTTGTGTAGCACATCTGGACGGACAATCAGCAGTGTTAATGTAAATTTTCTGTCACGATGTTTCGTTCACAGAGAATCCGTGTTCGTCTTTACGTGACTAAACACTAACCTACTAAATAACCTATAGGTCTATTATAAATTAATGCGCGTAACAGTCCACAATATACCGGAAAAATGCAGAAAACAAAATACAATGGAACAATAAAATTGGACTGCCTGATAACTGTACTCTTCGTTGTCAGACTTAGTAAATACCGACAGGACACTTACTAAATATTCAATTAGCGAATATTATCTAACCCCTTAAAAACTAAAAAGTCGTACGAACATACTTTCGTGTAGCTACAGGGTCTACGGTTACATTTTCTTTTAACAGTCCGTTTTTATATAGATTTAGTCTTTAACAGTTCTTTACTGTTTGTGATTTGGACGATAATTTTAACGTATTTTAATTTGGACTTTCTTTGAATGTCGAATAAAGAACAATGTCCGCAGTTGGAATTCGGTGATCTGATGATCTTCAGTTGATCTCCGATAGCCGCGTGATAATCCCATAAAAATGTAGTCTCTCAGATGGTAGAGTTTCAGGATCGCTTCCGGGTTGTTACCGGATTCGAAAATTCAAGGGTTTAAGTCAGTACGACTGCTGCGCACAGGACTTTCACCAAATCCAGAACGCTTCAAGCATCTTTCCAAACCTGTGCGGAAAATCTTCCCGTAACACGGAAAGGAATCGGTTTTAACAGCGGTAGAAACTACACTTGTAGGCTTATATTATACCGTATTAACGTAAACCAGAGATCGACAACGTTCAATGTGGTGAATTCGCGGACTTGTGGCCGTTTTCTCCACACTTATCGTTTGTAGAGAGGGCCACGACCTATTGACTAGGCAATATTGACTGAACTTACTACGAGCTTTACTAAATCTTGCCTGAAATTCTAAAGCTGTGATTTCATTAGATCATTGGTCATTTGGTTACTCCTTCACTACAGAAATCTAATTCAAGTGATTTACATTATATCACGTAACCAGCATGTAATCATTTATATCAGTGATTTAAGCACTATAATTAGATCTTGTAAATGTCGGCTTGTCCTGGTCAAGAACATTCTGAACCTTAGAGAAATGTTCTAAAATTGTATGTTCTTTTTTGGCTTTTCAAGTATGAGTCATACATAAATTATTTAAAAAAAAACACATTCTCACCCATCGAATAGTACATTTAATTATTGTAATCTATTTGATATAATATAACCTACATTCTAGCCCAAGTCCTACAACCAAATCTTAATTAATGAGCGCGCTACAATATTTCCTATAATTACCATCTACGCGACTCATGCACTAACACTCCACTATCGTACCCCGAACTTACGATAACGCACATTTTCATGTAAATGACAAAAGTTCCTGACAAGCCAAAACCAGGGTCCCATATGCAACATGTAACTCTACCATATTATAAGTTCTCGTTTTATCATAATGTGGCTTATTATGAGCACTTAAACATTCTACCAAAACGTATTCAACAAGATTTTCCATTGCAATACAAGCACGCATAACACAATTTACAATAGAAACATATAGCCTAGATTATTAAATATTAGGTATTAATTAAAGGTGACCATGATCACGAAGCATCTAGGTAGACACGTATCTCTTTCTGACAAACACGCACCTGCACGCACCCTGTTTTGCCTGTTTTTCCTTCCGCACACGTAAACTCTTATAAAGTTACCAAATTATAAAATTTCTGATCTCTTTAAACGTGACAGGGAATATAAAAATAAATGACAACATATAATTCTCTAAATAAAAAAAAAACACTACAATCGATAAAACGCAACAAATGTTGAATAGAAAACAAAAGGAATATGAATAATAAGTACGTGAAAAGGAAGATAGTAGACACGGTGTGCTCGATACGTCTGTTGCTAACTTATAGTACAGACAATATATTTTATTTAAAGATCACACCGGCTGGTTGCGATAAGTAAGTAAAGTAAAAGTTTGCAATGCAGCAGTATAAAAATTTAAAATATGGTAGTGGTTTAGGATAAAGAGAGAGGCGGAGAGAATCGATAGGCGAGAGAAGGAGAAGCAGACAGAGAGAAGAATGTATCAGCGAAATCGAAAAGACATTAATAAGAGATATTTGATATAATGTTTGGCGGTGAAGTCGTGCTCAAGTATCGGCCGTATCTCGGCAGTGGCTGTCCACCCACTCGGCCACTGTGTCTGCATTTAAATATTACACATGCCTGAATTATACGGCAAATAAATTGTCTGAATATCTCCGCGGGCTACGGTTCTCCATTACCCCATAGGCAGTATTGTCTGAATCTTTCACTTTCTACTCGTTTTGTTATCCGCGTTACTAGAAATGCAACTTTCTTCAGTAAATGTTTTTGTATACATTTGATCTCTTAGTACATCGTCTCTCCAGCCAGTCTACATGCATTTATTTATTCATTTTAGGCTACTTAAATTTACATAGATAGTAAACGCGAGCAACAAACAGGTAGCTCTTTAAAAACGGTTCGAGTATTGAAAAGATTTGAATCTTTCTTTCCCCTGTGCCTCCAATGAACAAACAAACATCAATAGTAAGAGTTGGTGTGGTTGCGCGCAGGATACACAAATACTTCAGAGGGGTGCGTACGCGCGCACGTGTACATACGCACGCTACAATTCAAAGCGCTCATAAATATACATACATTTATAATTTTTTAAATTCCGTATATATATAGTCTGTTTATCATATGATTTCTTGCTACGCGCGTCTTTGATATCGACGAAATCGGAAAATACAATAGCCACTTGTTAAAGACTACTTCTTTAAAGAGATAAGAATTTATTTCATTCTGAATCACACTATACGAATCTATGTGCGTACATAATAAAATATCTCGTCCTGACACTAGACGATACAGTCTAGCCGAGAGCTGCCTTTCTTTGTTTAATTAGGAATCCTGGCATATCCCTAAGCGTGTCTACTGACATGCAGTCAACGGTTGGATTATCCTATACTGCAAAGTACGAAATATTCGAGACGTATCCGGCATACGTGACGAATGCCAAGAATATGTCTAACGTTTGAAGTCATTAGCAGGGCCGGCGAGAGCGATCACGGGCCCGGGGGTCAAACATTTTTGGGCCCCCCCCAAAGAAAATTACCAAAATCATTACTGTTGGATTGTTAATGGTTTAGGATTTATTAATTGACCCTACAATTCGTTATTCTTAACTTTAATCATAAATAAATGGGTTTTACACTGTTAATAAATGGCCAGAACAAGATATGTGAAGAGAGACATAAAATAACATAAAATATATTTATAGAAATACATAATAAATGGTATGTTAGCAAGTGAATAAATGTATTGTGTAAAGTTTTACAGCTATATTTACACTATCTTTTTATCAGACTGTCATTACAGCAATATCCCCTTTCTTGCCTTTTTCAAGGCAATTCGTCAATAATACTGTCCAAATTGGTTTGTTTCACAAGCTCTGTCTCCACTGCCAGCACACCCAAACTTGATAATCTGTCTTGGCACATTGTGGAGCGTAAAACATTTTTCACTCTATTTAATACAGAGAAAGAGCGCTCCGCACTTGAAACTGTAGCTGGGATGGTTGCAAATATTCGAAGAGCCACGGTAAGATTGTGGAATATAGTTTTCAGATTCAAAGATTTTATTTTATTCAAGAGATCCAATGGCGAAAGTGTTTTCTCACCGAAGTTGGCTGAATATACCAATTTTAAACTATAGGCTTAGTTATTTCTTTTAACAAAGGGCAAAGGCAGTTATGCGCCGGGCCCGCTTCGGGACCCCGGGCGTCTGTCCCCCCTGGCCCCCTCTCACCGGCCCTGGTCATGTCATTAGTTGTTGTCAAACACCGTGAAAAGATATCATGCTATAGGCCAAGACCCGATTGGGGTTGTGCTCCTAGGGATGTTTATAAGAATAAGAATAACAAGTATTATCAAGAACACTATATCAGGCAAACCACAACTTTACCAAGAAACTTTAACCTAGCGTTAGGCTATAAATGTTCGTCTGTAATAGCATGTTTTACTATTTAGAAAGAACATTTCAGTAAATTTTTATTCTTAATAATTACAAGTATAATCTACTAAAAATAATTTAGTAATGTATATATTTGTTTTAATTTATTTTTTTTAGGCCCATCGCGAGTTTACAATGTTTTAGAATGTATGTTATAATGTCTCCTTGTTTCGTCGCTTTTAGGCTGACAGCCTATTACGGCTTCTACTTTGCATGTTAATGGAGTTAATCTCTCAATCTGTTCCTTGATCGCACCAAGCGGCTTCGTTCTTTTGTATGTTTCAAATACCTTTTTACGAGTATGGGTAGGGTCCATTCTTTCTACACGATTAGTCCACCTTGTCCTGTTTTCTTTTATTCGTTATGCTTTGTATTTTTATCTCCGCCCTTATGACAACATTTCTTTTCTTACTCATTTTTGTATATCCTGCTGTATCTTTCACAACCTAATTACCGCTATCTCTCTTGTTAAATAACATACCTCACACCCACACATCTGATATGGGATGGCCATGATTTTATAGAATTTCATTATCGTATCTGTCCACAGATACTGAGATATTTTTTCAGTATCCTCGTATTTTTCAATGTTCTATATACTGGGGCACTAATACAATTGAATTTTGCGGTCTTATAAACAACATTAATGTCTTCATCGAACGACAGAGTATACCCAAGGAAATTCGTACACCCAAGTTACTGGTTATCGGTGGCTACTTTACGTATATTGCGCGTGATATATTCTAAACCTTTAAATAACTGGTTGTTAAACTAAAACCATGTTATATAAACGAAATCTCTAAACACATGGCTTTATTTTGTTTTTCTGTTGAAATTAGTCTATAGTCTTCAGCAATTAAATGTACCTCATGGAAGGTTCTTCCCAGGGAGTCTTCACTGTCAGCTACTACCAACTAATCTTCGGCGAATAAGGCAATCATTACGTCTGTCAGTTTGTTTAAATAGTGAGTTTAAAGTTGTCGTGTGCATTGCCGTAACACGGCAACTACGTACAAATTGAAAAACATCGGGAACATACCACAACTGTGTCGCAGTCCCATATTTGACCTCTTACTTACAGTTTCGCTACCAGCAGCAGTAATTTTTGAATCTCTGTACCATTATGTGCTTCATAATTTATTTTTCTCTATTAAAATATACAGAATTTTTATATGTAATCTACAAACAGGAAATGGGTTTCTTTTCAATGCTCTCGATCGTTCTTCAATTATCTGGTTAATAGCAAAAATGTTGTTTATACACTACTTTCCTTTAGAGAAGCCAGAATGCTCTTCTAGAAGAATGCAGTCTACTTTTTGATTAGCCGTTCACTAATAATTTTTGCGTATGTCTTATACACTGCATTGAATAATATAGTCCTACCTCTATAATATTTACAGTTGTCTCTCTTACCGTTTTTAAAGAAAGGCACTAACAGGCTAATCTGCACTCTTCAAGCTTCAACTTGTGAATCTAACATTAATTAAACAATCTTACAAAGTACATTTTCATTTCATGGAATACATATTCGATAACTTCGGGATTTATGCTATCTCTTTTTAGAGCTTTCTCTTCTCCAGTGCCCAATCTCATTCATTCATTTCTGTGGGATCTACTGATTGTTCTTCTTTCAGGTCACGTCCATATTCTTCATTTAGCCTTACCTCGCTTCAATCAGTTCCTTCGTCCATACTTCGTGGTAGCACCTTCGCCATTTTTTTCTTATCATTTTTCGATTCGTGCGCGTATAAATCTGTTCCAGCATTCTTGATGTATTAGTCTACGTTTAATCTATCTAATTTATTTTCGATATGCCTATTCGGTATTCTTTTTTGTATTCTTCACTAGTATTCTATAATAATTTTTCGTATCCTGGATTATTTCTGTTAATAAAAGTTTCTATTTCTTCTTTGTGGAATTCTAAACCTTAATTTTTCTAATTTTGTATGCGGCATTCAAGCAACTATAATGCTGCTCCCTCTATACTGTTACTAACATTCTCACATTCCCCACTAACATTCTATACGATTGTACGGTGGGTTGCGCGCGTGCTAACACACACACACGCGCGCGCGCGCATATTTAGTCAAATATATTTCTCAGTAATTTTTGTTGTTTACTGTTGTGTTGGACACTTGGTTCACTTTGCATTTATTATGTTAACTGTGGTCAAGAGGAACGGGAAGTGTTTTCAATGAACATTAGTGCCCCTATAAAATCTGACTTCTTTAAATAATCGATTACTGATTGACAGCCTGTAGCAGTAAACGTTACTTGGTACATTTGTTCATTATGTTTATAATAAGTATTTAAAAACATAATAATACGTATCTATGTAAGTATTTATTCTTCTGAAGCTATTGAAGCACGCAAAGTCTAACAAGTGTTTACCGTTTAATTAGTTACATTTCCTTCATTGTTTCCAATGATGTTATCTATTGATACATTCCCAATTCTTCCCTTTCTAAGAATTGGATATTATTGTAGCCTATAATAATTTTTATTTACTTTTATAAATGGCTTATGCTTTTATTTTTTTATAAGTCCTTTTTAATAGCTGTAATAAACGAGTGCACTTGCTTCCTTTTTCGTCTTTCTCAGGTGCATACATACGTACAGACGACTGTTTCAGTGTTATGTACAGATAAAGTTTTACGTTTTATTTTACTCTTTACAGTTATTATTCTTTCGTTAATCCACCTTTGCTTTTCTTGCTTTTGAATAGTACAAAGTATAATACTGTTCTCTTCTCTATCCTACTTCTCTGTAGATAATAACATAGTTCCCTAAGTCAGCTGTACCATGAGTTTTCTTTTTTGTTTCTGTGATAAGGACAGTAGGCCTATTCAATACCTAAGGATGTTCCTTTCTTTTAATATTGACTCCGTTAATTTATTTGTCAATACTCTTTTATCCCAAATTACAAACTTTGGAATTTCTTTAAAAGGAGTCAGGTAATGATGGGTAATGATCTCATCTACTAATGAGACGGACTTCTTCCGACACTGCTTTTTTTTATAAAGCTACGCTGCGGCTACACTACAAATCGGTAGCTGTCTTCAGGCAAAAACAAACACTAAAACATCACAAATGAAAGCTAAATAATACTCTGTTTCGCAACCGACAGACAGTCAAAACACACTGAAGTATTTACATAATATATGCAAATATATTAAATAAAGAATAAATAAGTAAAAGTGTAATTACAAAGTATGTCACAGCTTGCAGCTGACCTTGAGGCGTACGGGTTCATGTGCGTTTTGTGCGTCTTGTGTTGTCTGTTCAGTGTGTGTGTGTGTGTGTGTGTGTGTGTGTGTGTGTGTGTGTGTGTGTGTCTTCTAGATTTTGTAGCTGGTAAGTTTTATTTATTTTCTTTGCTTGTTACCTATATATATTACGTAAGTACTTTAGTGTTTTGACTCTCTGTCGGTTGTGGGACAGAGTATTGTTTAGCTTTTATTTGTGATGTTTTAACGTTTGTTTTTGACTGAAGACGGCGACCAATTTGTAGTGTACCCGAAACGTCGCTTTATATATATATATATAAACAGTGATGTGAGAAGTCCGTTTTATTAGTAGGCCTAATTACCAGCTTTAGTTTATGTTTTATACCTAATCGTCTATCCTTTTACCGTTTGTCGTCCTTTACCAGTAGGCCTAAAAAAGTTCTGTTTCAAGCTTTCTGTACACGTTTTATAGTAATGAAATTATTACTTAGATGTAGAACTAGTCCAGTAGAACTAGACCGGGTTCCTCAACTTTCGTGATCCAGCGTTTTTATGAGTGTTTTCCTATGTACACTGTCTCTTCTACGTAATATGTTTTCCCTAACTAAAGGGCTCTATCTTACTATCTAAACCTGCTTTTATATTATCTTAAAAAGCTGTGCTGCCGCTTTCGTCTACTATGTGAGACGAAAAACCTCTTCTCCGCCATTGTAGTCATTATGACCAAGGACAGGTCCTAGCATTCCGAGTCAGAATTTCTCTGCAATCTGCGGTGGCAGGGATCAATTCATATTTCCTAATTAGTTAGGAGTACCTACCCGCGATCCTCATTTTAAAATCTACATAGGCCTACATTACAATTTATAATGTAACGTTACACTTTACAACATTTGTAGCTAGCAATATCGTCCATCCGTGTTCCGTGGTCGACTTTGGGTCTGAGGCAGTAGCTCGGAACGTACAATACTACAACTGTACCATCAGTCTACCAACGTAGCACTTGATACATGAGTTAGTACATAGACTGTGCTTGCGACATCCGTTAGCATATCTACATGAACTAGTAATAACTGAATCAGAAATTATGTTGTTACTGTCAGTAATCGATGGTCTGTTTATTTCTTTTCCTTTGTGACTGAAATGCTTATTACTAACAAAAAAGTTTTCATGCTTGAAAATACTGAAAATAGTGTTATGTTCTACTAAAATCCTAACCAATTATATGGAATTAAGGTTAAAATATTGTTACTACGTTAATTAAATAGGAGAAGCGTCGATATTTCGTACAACTGCGCGTTTTATTATTACGCGTGTGTCCATTATAATTTTTCTGGTAAACCGTAAATCACCCGTTTTAATGCAGCTCATATTTCGTCGTCGTCGTCGCTGTTGTTAATAATTAATATAAACTGCCTCGAGGTGAAAGCGTTAATTTTATATTTACCGCGAGTTCGATACCCCTTCTTGCTGTGTACCAATTACGAAATCAATTATCGCTCGATCGAGAGTCGTGAGTGACTCTTAAAATAACAACTGACGGCGAGGTAGAAAAAAAGAGAAAGAAAAAATTAAGTTAATTTACAATAGAGGCGAGGAGGATCTCCACTCAAGCTGGATACGTTATCGTATTAATCGAAAGACCACTGAACCTTTTTATATATAATGTAATAGTGGTAAACACATTCGTACGTAGTGGTTCTTTGTTAGAAGCCAGCCATGAGGACGGACTGACTATCTGATCTAGTTTTCTGTTTGTGCGTGTGAGTGTTCTGTTGGAACGGAGAGCTGAGTCATGCTACTTGTACAGGCACGCACAATAACCATATAATTTGTCCGACACAAATACGTAGAGTTGCCTCTTCATCGCACAACTTGTGATAGCATAATTCGAACATGGGGCATTCTTAATTTCGTCGGAAGAGAATCTGAAAGCTCTCTGGTAACACGCCAGTAGGGACCAGTTTGACTCTGGCAGACGCGTTCCTACACATAGTATACCCCGAGCAATGGTGAGGTAGTTCTACGAGCTCTTGATGTAGGGACTATAGTTATTACTGACTACTCTTCCCCCTTTATTAGCATTAAAACTGCTCTAAGAACAACAATCTATTATACTGTCTTGGTATTACAGACACAAAGCCTACTACTTATAATTACTTATACGTTACTTATACAACTTGTATGTTACAGTTCCATACATATATTTCTACTGATATGGCGTTTTATTACTCTATCTGAAGATGGAAGCTATCTATAGATTTGGAAAATGATGTAGTGTGCACAACCGTATATTTTCCATGAAAAAGAAGTAGAGAAAACACTGTTACGAAAATCTACAACACATGTGGGTTTTATTGCCTTACGAATGGCTTCTGACAATGTAAAAATACATAAAGTATGGGATGGACTAACAGCAAGAGAAGTACACACGAAACGTATGGGAGCCGTTAAAAGTTTACATAAAGAGATCAACACCTACGTTATGTGTGTGTGTGGGGGGGGGGGAGCCGTTAAACGTTTACATAAAGAGATCAACACCTACGTTGTGTGTGTGTGTGTGTGTGTATGTGTGTGTGTATGTGTGTGTGTGTGTGTGAATTTGGAATCAGTGTTTAAGAATGAAATAACGGAAGTGTGAAGTTAAGCTTAGGAAATGTGAAGATGATTACCACAAAGTATACACAATAAAAGTGTCATAATGTGTAACTGCAGACTATGTATAGTTATCATGGGACGAAGATTCGCAAAACAATATATAGCCCTGCAGATTTCCAATGAGATCTTGATGAAGAAAATTAATTAAAACGCACGCACACATGCGCGTGCGTGTGCAATCATACATATCATCAATCAAGAGAAATTTGAACAAGTCAATCGTAATAATAATATTAAAGAAGATGATGATGATCCTCGGCGATGCAGCTCTTGTAGAGCCCGGGCCTCCAACATCACTCGTCTCTGTTCTGCGCCACTTCCTTACTCCCAGGAGTGCAGGTCTTCTTCCACAGCTTCCACTCATCATTTCCAGGGTCTCTCTCTTCTTATTCCCTCAGCTGGATAACCATATACTTTCTTCACGGCTCTACTGTCCACTATTCGCTGTACATGACCTGCCTACCTAATTCTATTTATTTCATCTCAGTAACAATATCTAGCTCCCCGAAAATTCTCTCCAGCAATTCGTTTGTACGTATTCACCATCTGTCTCCATCCCTCCTGGTACCATAAATCCTTAGCAATATCTTTCTTTCCCATCGCTTAAGTCAACTCTCCCCCTTAACTGTCAACGTCCATCCCTTACTTCCGTATATTAAAACGAGTCTTAAGATGGTCTTGTGGATTTTAACTTTTTAACTTTCTGCGTACCTATATCTTAAGCTCAGTACATTGCCCAAAGCATAACATCTGTTGCCAGCTGATATTCGAGCATGGATTTCGTGACAAATTTTGATATCATCTATGTTACGTATTCCTAAGTACTTAAAATTCTCGCGTCTTTCATAAATGTCATCTTCCTCTCCCAGTTTGAGTCCTGAGGCATAACACCTGCTCTACGTGTTACTAGTGGGTACTTTGTCTTTTCTTTATTTATTTCAAGATCTACTTTCTTAGCTTCTCTCTCCAACATAACAATAATGTTCCCTTAAGGTTTCTCTCTGTTAGCAGTCAGCACCACATCATCAGCGTATGCGACACATTGAACATTGATCTAATATAGTATCCCCTGAATTTATCGTTAACTTCCGTACTAAATTTTCTGCTTACTTCCTTCCTTATTACTAACTTCAAGCACCAAATTGTGCTTCAAGCATCCCCCTGCCTTAAGCCCTTATTTACCTTGAACTCCTTAGTTAATTCTCCTTCTATCTTCACTTCACTGTCAGGTGCCTACAGAACCATTTTAACAAGCTCAATAAGTTTCCTTAGTTTGTTCATTGCTTCATAGAAATATTAAAAAAGGAAGAAATAACTTTAGACGCGAGTGTCATAGCCAAGGCAAGAAAACGTTGTCAACGCTGTGCAGACACCGAGAGGCAGAAAGGTTCTCAAACTACAATATCATAGCTACGTGAACAGGAAACAATGGCAGAATTATCTGGACCGAATGTTCATACATTAACACACGCCACAATGAAGGATTTACTTTTTAAAAAATAAAATAAAATAACACATCGTCAACTAAATTTTGAAATTACGATTAAATGATATGAGTAAAGATGAGGGTACGTTAGTCTGAATGAATTTCTCTTACGAAAATTACATTTAATGAATGAAACGTGTAATGACAATAAAGCCTGCTGTATAAAATCGTTCCCTATTAGAAAGCGTTAAGTGCTACAATATCGACTTATTTCAGTGAAAGCGAAAATAGCGAATGGCTGTACAATCATCTCGTTATTCAATAGTAACAACAATAAAGTATCTTACGAGCGGACGACTTCCGTGTTCTGATGTATTTTCCACGAATAACTGTGATGCCTGATTGAACTGCCTAACAGGCAATAAGACACGATGAATCTAGTCGAGTGGTGCCTGTAATACTCCAGTGCATGGCTTTCTTATTAAATAGACTGGGAGAACATACGACAGTCTTCGCATCCCGCAACTCAGCCACCAGTAATCTGTGTTTTCCCAGTCGGTCTCCTCTAAATGTCTGCTCCTAATATCCGCCTCCACATCCTGCCACCAAGTTCTTCCACCTCTATTTCTTTTCTTGCGATTGAGAGAACGATATTCTAGTATGTATCTAGCCGTCTCTCGTCACTCATTCGGTCAACATTTATACATACCATATTAACGTACGTTGTTCAACTATTCCATTAATACTTACTCTAACATTTGCTCGCTCTCTTATTATTTCATTTCTTACATAGTGCAGCCGAGATGTCCGACTAGATCTTCTCAAACAATCCATTATAACCGTTGCCAATTATTCATTATTCCATTTTGTCCTCTGCAAACCCTTTGATGCATATGTTGCAATTGGCTGAGCAATTGTTCTATATAAATTAATTTTAACATTCATTCCAGCAGTTCTTGATGACCAGATCACAGAGTTTAACTTGTGGATAACCATTCGTCCTTGATTCAGTCTGTAGTTAATCACTTTATCCCAAGTTCCGTTCCATCGTAGCTAATTAAGCTTCCCATATATTTATATTGATGACAGTGTCTTATAATTTCACAGTGTAGCATTATGTCATTCACTTTTCCCCTACACACAAATATTCTGTTTTAGTAAATTAATTGTAATTCCCCTCTGTATATATTCGTTCATTAGCTTTCTCACCATAAATAAGGCATTATAAATCATTAGCAATAACAACATGATTATCTGCAACTAGAAGCGTATAGAGGCACTCTGATCCGATTTCTATTCACATTCTTGAGCATATCCTTCTTCAATCATTAACAGTTTCGTTAATGTAAATTTTACACAATGTAGGAGAAGGACAGAAGTTTTCTTATTCTTCCCTTATGAGTATAGTCACTGATTTGAGGCGAATCACCATCTCGTCTGTCTTACACACCAAGTCTAAGTTGTCTGCTTATTTAGCTCGAGTCCTATCGTATTTTGTCTTCTTCTCATTTTAAATCCTCCTAAGCTCAGTCATTCTAAACGAATCCTCTGGATCTCAACCTAATCGCAATACGTCTTTTTTTCTTTTTAGCCATCTTCTCTTGTTTATAGAACCTCTTCATTGTCGATCAACTTAATTATCAAATTTTAGTCCAGTCTTCTAGTTGCTGGTGTTCCCACAGTCTTGTCTAGTTATTTTCGTCTCTGTTACAACGTTAAACTGTTCATAGCGCACTACTTGCATCTTCGTACACCCTCCTTGCCTTCACTGTAAAGGGTACGTCGACGTAATGGGTACAGAAGTGGTACTACAAAACTACAAGATGCAGTGCAGCTTACAGAAATTGTCGGGAGTGAAGTTTTCCCGAGGTTGAAACCCGTTTCCCTTTCTCCATCATCTTCTAAGGCAACTGAATATATCCTTATTCACTTCCAATTCTTCGTTAACCACTCTATGATTAAAGTAATGCTACAATGTCACAAAATGTACCATGACCTTAACCGTTGTACACTATAACCGTTGATATCTTTTTTCACTTTCACTGAATTGAGACCCACTCTTCATCGTGGTTTCAATATCTAGAGCACTGAGTTCAGTGATCCTATCCTTGGCTTAGCTATTCTTACACTTACACCATAATGTATCGTCTGTTCCATTTTTAACAAAGTGGTTTTCAGATATTTGCATTTTGTATCTTCGTATCATCAGTCTGTCATATGCATAGATAATTCGTACTTACGAATTCAGTTTTAGTCCTCACTTTGTACATTTACCATTTACTTTTCAAAAAACGCTCCTAGGCATTCTCTACCTCCTACGCATACAAACAGGGCCAGAGATGTACTGTATCACTATTTTATTCAATTCCCATTCCTTTATAATTATGTTTCATTACATAGTGTTTTTGATGAAAATGTTTTAAATAATACGGACGATCAGCAGTTTCCTTGCAAACATAAAAGTATTCTGATATGCCATTCCTTACTTCAGACTGTTTTGGAGTCATATGATTTGTCAAGTTTGTGAAATTTTATTGTTCTCAAGTTTTGTAAAGTTGGTAAAACGGTAAGATTAATACCATGTAAATACAACATGATATTACTACAGTAACAACAATTATAATTAATTATCACGTCCTTATGGTCGTAGAAAACGAGTAAAGGAAATTTATTACGGACATTTATTAACAGACTTAAAACACGTAATCAATAAACACATTTCCCTAAACACGTTACCGTCACCATGATATACAGCACCGTAAATGCACCGTAGCCTAGCGAATACTAGAATCACCTAAGCTGAAAAGGTTAACACACGTACGAACGCATAAAACGTAATCAATAAAACGTAATGTGAATTAATTGTTGCATATTTATTGTGATGGGATCCGTCTGTTGTACGTCATAAAATGCGCAGCCACAGCTCTGATCCTGCCGCGGAGAATTTTATACGCGGTGAAGAAGAAATATATTGACGTTTACAATTACCTGCCACTAGTATGTGCAACCATTCTAATGCTGTAAACTCTTACGTATTAAATACTTTAAAAGGTGTTAAAATGTTTAAAATAAGGCGCGATATAAAAACAGAATTAATGACGCGTCGTTAAGAATGTATATGATTATAATACATAAATCCCGTCTGTCTTTTCAGTCTTCCGGCACTTAGTTGTCTTCACTCTTACCTCTGTCTGTCAGACAGTTTGTCTGTCTGTCTATGTCTCTCTCTCTCTCTCTCTCTCTCTCTCTCTCTCTCTCTCTCTCTCTCTCTCTCTCTCTCTCTCTCTCTCTCTCTCCTTTTCAGCATATTTCTATCTTTTTAGTTCTTATTTTGTATGTGATTTCATGCGGAATTTCGTTCATAAGATATGAAAATGTTGGTTTTTGGTACAGAAGTTTGGCGCGCAACTTCAACTTCTAACATTAAATTAGTTTGGGATTTTTTCGGTCTTCCACTCCTTTTCTACTTAAATTATCATCCGAAACTTCAATTATTTAATTTCTGTTTTCTGACGTACATAACATTTTTTTATGTCTTTATTTCATTTTACTGATAGCTGACTCATTTCATAACACACACCGACTACCGACAAAACAGAAAAGAAGAATTTACAGATCATTTTTCTTCTTTTATCTACAGTATTACACAAAATTTGTAAAGAAATACAAATGAAGGATCCAGGAGAGAACAATGAGTCAAGAAAATTAAAATGTAAAGATAGTACTGCTAACTGTTACTACAAACTTAATACTATACTCCTCTTAATTTGGTTTTGGAAAAAATAATAATGCTCAGTACATATTTACTACTGAAGATTTAGCACAAGGGGAAAACGATAGGTCCAGCTGTTTAAAGCTATTTTTCTTGATTTGTTGATTCTTTGAATATAATCGTTTTTATCACCTAAACTTCAGACGTTCACGTATACAAAAGATAATGAAAAAGAATTAAAGTCAAAACCAAGACGTGAAAATTAAAAACACTTTACTAAAAAGAAAGGCAAATATTTAAAATCTTCGATCTTGTAACTTCTGAACAAAACAGTCTCATGTAGGCCACCAACTGACTTATAGAAAAGACTGCATTTTTTCCAATCATTTTTATAATGAATCTTTATTTCAGGAGTTTGTTTACGACTAAATGTTGTGACGAGGATTAAATTACACAACACCTTTAAGTCATAAGTCCTATGTCAAAGCACATTTATGACACTTTCCATAAAAGGCTGACTTTCCCGTCTCCGTTCTTCTAGGAAAACTATAAAACTTGGATCAAACCACCTCTAAAATTAGTCGCTCTGCGATGGCCCGGTTAAGAATGACAACTAGGGAGAGCTCCATCACTATTTGCACGTAAACGTGTCTCATACAGCCACTGTTGTTATATCTTTGTACTTAATTTCCGGATCTTTTCAATACTACACCTGGTACTGGCTCTTCAATTACTCCTTCTTGAACTTTAATCGACCTTCCAGTTCAGAGTTTTCCTTCCAGCTTGAATATCTGCAGCTGATTCTTTCTGATACAGATTCTTCTACTTCGTATGTTTTAGACTTTCCACTATAAGTTTTCGGGTTGTAAACCAATGGACTGATGTCACTTCTATCTTTTTGACTTCCAGCGACTCTTCAGTCTGTTGCTGTAAGAAAGATGATAATAATCAATCATAGTTGTGAATAGCCGATAGCCGAAACTTCTGGTCCACAACGTTTTGTCGTATAATGTGATCGACAACATCTTCTGGAAAGCTTTGATGCAACCTGACACTACTTGTTAGCTCTGGTAAACTCAATCGAATACCCCACAGTTAGTACTACAAACAGTTTCTCAGTCTATATGATATCCCTTTAGCACCATTTCTGTATTTCGTTATGAAACACCAGCACTAAACCAAACACTTTTAACAATTATCTACGTGTTTTACCAATACATAAATGATGAACACATAATTATCCAGCACTACTCAATTGGAAGGTTTTTTATTATCATACTGTCAACTGAAAAACACTGACGTACTGCTGATGGGTCACTAAATTTCGAATAAGACAAGAAAATATCTGATTACTGGGTTCAAAATACAGTAACAGTTACTTAGATGATAATATTTTTTAGGCCTAGAGTACCCATTGTTAACTAAGCGCCTGACAGAAGGCCATTCTTTGCCTCTGGAAAAAATATGTAACAGGTACACTACACAATTTTCTAACAGGCACACTTTACAATTAGTACCAATAATTTCCAATTTACTTGTCCAACGAGTCGGCGGCTATTAAAAGAACAAACAAACAAAAACGCATTGGGTTGAACGTATTGAATTTTCGGACTTGTTGTTTAGACTATTTTATGTCTGTTGACGTATATACGGATTAGTAAGTATATAGGTGGAGACAAATTTATGTGCCCAGGTGTGTGTGTGTGTGTGTGTGTGTGTGTCGGTGTGCCGCTCTGCACGGAAGACTATGAGGAGAAAATTCTGCGAATCAATAAAGACGGCGTTGGACATCTTCATCACACGGACTCTTGCTGTACAAGACCGATATAATTATATACGGGACCTGTTTTGTTGTGTAATTAGAACCTCGTAAAGCATACTCAGTTTAATTTTGTTAGACGTTCTACAATCGGTTTGCGTACTCTCTGCTCCTTTCCTTCTTCTCACCAACTGATTCCCTTCTTTCTTTCAATCAGATGGTGTAATTTCCATCCTGAAAGGGCAATACTTTTAAACGTAATGAACTCCAATGAAGTTTGAAAATTATGTCAAGTAATCTATACTTTTAAACTCAAGGAACCTCAAGGACGTATTCTTTATTAGGTAGACTAACTACTCGCAAACCAGCTGCAAAATCGAAAATATTTTGCTGATGAAAGTTTTTTCTTAATATTTTATTTAGATACGTTTAGATTTTAAACCAGTGACCAAATGTAATTAACAATCTATATCCTGACAAGTAGACTTATCTTGTTATATAAAGCTATCGGACATCACCTTGTAATAACCTGCGCGACAGTTTTAAGGGCGTCTGATTCCTACCCCCCGATTGCTGAACTAAGAACAGCCTGAACTAAATGATTTGCAAAATCGGCGAGGTTAGTAGGTTACAGCTACCCTTTATTTATATAATTTATATAGTTTCCCCACAATAACAAATACACATCGTTAGTAGTAATCTTACACGTAACTCAGGCATCTTTGTGGATCGTGAGCCTCAGGCAACACCAGGTCGGAGGATACAAAATTCACGATTATCCTGTTTGATTCCTGAATACGGTCATTTACGTTTGTACAAACATAAACTGTGTAAGAGCCAGCCTGCTTCAACTCCCCCCCCCCGCGAACAGGAGAACAAGTATTTGACATCGAACTGTTCACAACTGTGAAAGCCCACAACGCGAAATGAACGATGTCATCTATTTTTTGCTTCTGACAGGAACATATAAATCAACTTGTTATAGTTGTCGGACTTGATGTAGACATTCATCTAATGTTTCCAGACTTATAAAGGTCACATCACCTTCGGTATTCTACAAACTAAAAACGAAAGAACTACTAGTAGATTGTCGTATGTTACCTCTCAGTCGTTGTTAGCTGTATTACTTAGCTATAGCAACATCTCTACTCGACTTACAGTATGTGTCATTACGAGTTAGAAACGTGACAACCTTTATAAACAATCACGCACCGATTAAGTCACAGTATATTTTCTTTCCGCCTACAAGCGCGACGTCGTCTTCTTAGCTTTACCCACGTTACTTACACGCTCGTTGAATAAACACAATGATACGTAATTTAATTAGTGTGAAAACTGAGTCTTGTTAATGTTTTATTGTTGTTATTAAAGTCAATGTGTCCAAAATAGAAGGGTGAGGAAGAAGAAAGAGTGAAAAAAGAAAGAAAGAAAGAAAGAAAGAAAGAAAGAAAGAGAGAGAGAGAGAGAGAGAGAGAACAGAACAGAGACAGGGACAGGGACAGACAGTCAGACAGAGACACAGAGAGAGGGAGAGGGAGAGACAGATAGACAGACAGAGACAGAGAACGGAAATGCGAAGAGCGAGCAAGGCAAACCGTCCCGTAATTTAAAATTACAAATAATTACTGGAAGCCGACCAATTAACGTTTCCTTGTTAAATACGAGTACACTGCCAAAATGTAGAGTGAGTAAATATTTGACCAACTCCAGACTGAAAAAATCAGACCCATCACCCGACATAAACCATTAACTGAAAACACAACTACAACTTTTTTCTTAATATGTTTAAAGTCAACAGAAAAACAAAGCTGCGTGTGAATAACAAAGATAACATACCGTTAACATAATGGAAATAGGCTGAAGTAAATAAACACACCATTAAATACTATCGCAAGTTGTATCAGATGGTTTGTAAATTTCAGTTAATTAACAGTTGCAGAACAAAGACTTTAACTTGCAACGTCAGTCCAGGGACTGGTGAACGAACGTATTCTGAAGTCATCAGGCTTTTCAGCTGATTTGCCTCCGTTCGAAACCCTTGACACACACACAGACACACTTCAAGAACCATCCCTTACGCCACTTGACTAAAGAACCACTTTCCTTCCCCTATTAATGCTTCTAACAATATTTCTCCTTAATGCTTTAGACTGTAATTACATATGTAATTGCGTGCTTCCATGTAGTCGCTTATGGATAAACGCACGCCCCAAGAGTGCTTACTTTCGATGCAGCTTTTCCGCAGCCTATTTCTTTTTATGATGCCTAATACATTTCATCATTGCGTATCCTGTCTTCTCGCCAAACCTGCTTCATTCTTCTTCAGTACCAAGAATACTACATTTGATTCTAATTTGTGCAGAATATGAATAGACTGAATGAGCTACACAACAAGGTTTCGACTACTTTACAAGATTTACGTAAATCGACTTTGTCATGGTGTACGACAGAAAATGTGTAATCTTAATACAAATCTGCTGACGAGGTGAAAAACGAAAGTGCTAGAACGCAACAGACATGGAATGGTACAGGATTATTATATTAAAAGGTGCAGTAGCAAACTTTCACTTAAGTCTCGCAAACGCGGCCTGAGAAAGGAAACCAGTGGGTAATCAAGGAGGTGTACACGGATGATAATGAATGTAGCTGCACGTCTGTTGAGGAATGGGGAGGAGGAAAATGAAAACGAAGAATGAAACAAAGAAAAGGAGAATGTTGCTACGACAGCACAGAACAGTCTACGCGTTTATCGAATGTGCCAGAAGGACCTCGATGTAACGCGTGTGGCGTACGTGCTACTATATGCATTTTGCGAGAATCTTCTCGACTGTGCCGGGCTTCGCTCGGGCGCTCGGCATGTGTCAAGGCCGTAGTAATTATGTAGTTCACGAGAGATAAGACGCAGTTTGGAAGCTTCTGGTGTGTGAGCGTGACTATAAATACATGCGGTAGCGGCCTTAGTTTTCAGTTCAATGCGAGATATTGGATAGTGCGGTTCGAGAGTATTAGTGCGATATATTTCCAGAGCGGTTCGAGTTATTACTGTGTACGTTCAAAGACTGTGTTGTTAATTACGAACTGTTTAACTGTAAAAAGTAAAGGTGTGATTAGTGACTTAATTGTTGTCTTGTACTTATTTTGTTTCCACTGTACCGAGTAGACCGTCGTAACAATATACACTTTGCTACTGCGTCCTTCCATACAGTCGCTCATGGATACTGGGATGTCATAGTCTACGGACTAGAATGAAACGGCGAGGTAGCAGTATTACCATCTACTTTTCACTCTCTTGCTAAGGGGCAAAGACCCAGCGCACAACCATTCCACCAATGCTTCCGTGAGAATCCAAACATATCTGTTTGCAACTACAACTACTATCAACTACAACTACAATGCGACTACTATGTTTTGTAGTTCTGCACCTTATTTAGCCAGTGTATAATGAAACTAGAGGATTGAGATATATATATTTACGGGTAGTAAAATTAAAAAAAATTCCCGCTTAGAACAGAGACAAATACAGATACAAGTGACAATGGAATGGAGGGAGGCAGGCACAAACTTTGTTATACGTCAACGGGACGAACAGAGCATCGCTAACAAATAAAGAGCTACGTGCGGAATGAATCAATTACCTAAAAGCTTAATGACAGGCGGATAAATGGATTGCCGGTATGAATCACTTGGGCCGCGTGAGCAGGACATCCCGCTGGGTAATCCGTTCCGTACAGATCAGTCCGGAGCATTGTACTGTGAGATACGGCTCCCGCTCCCGCTCCCTTTACTATCACCGTGTTTATACACTACTCATTCATTCATTTGTTGGCGATGAATCGTCTTTTTTCCCTTCTACGATTGTCAGCACACGTTCCGTCAGCAATTACCGTTACTTCGTGAACAACAAGCAGTAACTGTGTATGATGGGCGCTAACGGTCGGCACCGTAACGTTTCTCTCCGTCTGTCTATTGCCGCGATGATGTGACGGCGACGGCCACAAGAATGTAACGAATTTCTTCTGCTATCTGTGATTCCAGACCGTGCAAAATTGTCGAATTTTTATGAAAGTTTTTTTTCCAAACAATACAATACAACTTGTGCAGTAATTATTAACATTGGTTGAAGAAAATATACATATCTATTGAATATTGTAATAATTCCTTGGGTGGTGCGAATAATAAAATAAATATTGCTGTATGTTAATTGTGCTCTCCTGTAAGCCCCACTGGTTGGGCTAGCCAAATTTGTAAATAAACGAGATTAATTCAATGTAAGAATGTGTGTAGTAACGTAGCTAATGTCTTCTAGTCTTCGTTATGCTTTCACTGTTGATCTTCACTTTTGTAATAAAACCATACTATAATTGTAATTGTATAGTGTTCTGGTATAATATTACCCAGAATAATTTTTATGGTGTGTATGTGTAGTAGTGACGTTCCGCTCTGGGAATCGTCGATTTGGTAAAGTTCCTGGTTCTTTGTTGTTATCAAATAAACTCGGTGTATATTGCTGTGGTAGCAATTTGAAATAAAATATAAATTTAAAATTTATATTTATAAAAAAAAAAATAATTTCGGAAAAAATGTTGTCGGTGTATTTATGTGCTTAATATTTAGGAATAAATCGAGGTTGTTGATTGTAATTATAATCATAATGGTATGGTGTTTATTTTGGTAATAAATTTCTGTTCTGTAAATTTGTTAAAAAGACAATCCAATTAACTTCAAGTTAGGCGAAAACGGCTCTCTTCTTCTTACTCTTGAAATGTTGTAGTTTCGCATATACGGCCTTTAAAGATTATCTAGTAGTCTTGGTTAATTAATGATTATGTCCTTTTATAAGAGAAATCAACTTCAATTTACCAAAAAACAAACAAAAACGTTTATTAAACACAATAATAAAGTTGGTCGATTAATTAATCGAGGTTACAATGCCGTATCGACACGCTCAGGGTCGGTCGATATTAGAAGTTTTACAGTTGTATTATAAAAACAGGTTCTTTGAACGGTTATTAATATAAAAAGCCAGAGAAGGTCAGGGACATGAAAGTATAACACTTACAATTCAAAAAATGTCTTAAATTTAAACAATATAATGTTAGTTATTAATAATAAAAGTTTATATATAATTTTATTCGAACCAGAATGCAGTCTACAGCCGTGTCTTATTGCGGTGACGATATTGGATCAAAATGGCCGCCTGACGCATGCGCGTTGATAGCTTCTAATGTTGACAAAGTACTTGTTGAAATAATATGTCCTTTCTTCGGTTAAAAGTTCTTCGCAATTGTATATGATCTTCTGGGGTATAGTTTATTGTCACTGGTGTATAATGGAGTAGTTCACTTGTGTAAAAATGTTGTTAAATGGGTATATCTACTGGTGTTTATGCGTGTTAGTTTAACCTCGAATTTTCACTTGGTGTTTGGTGTGATTTCAGTGTTATTTCATTTAATTAGTTATATGTGATTTCGTTTATTGGTATTATGTAGTTCATGGGTCAACTTCACCACTTCACTTTAATTAAAATAGTTAAAAAATTTAATTTTACATAAAATGATTCCGTACTCTGTTATAACGTAACAGCCATTACAGGTTGGTTCTATCAAATATTCACATGAAGTGCTCTCTTCGAGGTATAATAATGAACTGTCTGTATTTCCTTCGTCTCATGAAAATCTTAGCCTATATAATATATCTCATACATTGTTTCAAATTGTCATAACTTCCGACACACTTTAAAAACGTACATTATGCTCAGAATGTAATTTCGTTATTATTTAACTGTTTGAAATATTAAATACATATTCGTTTTCACTATTCTATTCTACTCATTTTGATAGTAATTAAGTTAGTATTACAAAGTTTTATCTGAAAATTATATTTCTTATAATTTTTTGGGAGGTAGGCCTAAAATTATACTTCCTGTCTTCTAAGTAAATAATAGCCATTTTCCCTAATATAATTATTATTCTATTAAATCTGAAATTGGTATAATTATCAATTCTCACTTATTTTATTGCAATTTAGTATATTAATGATGGTTTTTTAATACAATTCATTTGTATATGACTCCCCCTAGGATAATGTCAGTGAATCTATTTCAGTTTTAATAGTATTTTATTAGACAAATAAATAATTTTACTCATATAATGACCATATCTTTAGAAAGCCTTATTTACATAGTATTTAATCTGTTGAGTTTATCTTGCCTAAATATTGTCATTTTATCTGGTTTATAAGACTAGGTTTGTTAATTATTCTGCAGTTTAAATTCATTCTTTGGCCTAGATCTGATGTGTGGCTAATTTCCAAATGTTTTATTAATGTAGTTATTTTATATCCTTCTCTGACTGGTATAACAGTAATTATTGATTACATAATTAACATATAACACCTCTCTATATTAAAACTGGTGTTCTGAATAACATTGTTTTGTATATCACCTAATAACATAAACAAAAAATATTCTATAACATTGGAATGATATCTATTTTTAGATATGTCATTCCTAAATCAAAATGAACACTAAAATAACAAATTATAACACTAACATTTCTTATGGATAATCCTTACTTATCTAATTACTATATGTAATAGGAATCTGACATCCTGGTTGCATATAATGGTTATCATCTTTTACTACTCAACATTAACAGTTTGTTTTGTAATTCCCCATTTTACAGGATTTATGCCCCCTCCTTAAGTATAACCCTGGCTATCTAAGTTATATTCCATTCTATGGAATGTTCATACAGCTTTAGTAGCTTTTTATTAGTAACATTACTATTTCATTATCAAAGTAGACACTGTTCATAAAACTTAAAGTTTATTACTTTGTACTGTAACTCATGCACCTTTTTAGAAGTTTATTAGTTATAATTTGATCACTTACACTTGTCTATGGTGAATCATCAATATATTTACTAGTCTTTTTCTAGTTTTTAACATGAAATATTCAACCATGGGGGGAAACTGTGAAGATTTGCTTATACAAACTAAACAATAACTTTTTGAATGCACTAATATTTAATACTACTAACACTTTTAGTTTTTTGTCAGTTTTACAGTGATATGGTTTTTTAGGGTGTTATACTTTCTCTTTGGACATTCATTGATTTTGGGGTTTTTTGGGGTTCTATCCCTATGGGGATTTTGTTTTATATGGGTCGTCTTAATTATTCTTCTTTCTTCCTTCTTCAGTAGATTTGGTTTTGGATTATTCTTCTTTCTTCTTTCTTCAGTAGTAGTAGTTTTGGTTTTCTTCCTTCTTCTCTCTTCAGTAGCTTTGATTGTTCTTCTTTCTTCTTTCTTCAGTAGTTTTAATTAGTCTTCTTTCTTCTTTCTTCAGTAGTAGTAGTTTTGGTTTAGTCTTCTTTCTTTTTTAGTTTTAATTAATCTTCTTTCTTCTTTCTCCTGTGATTTTAATTATTCTTCTTTCTTCTGTGGTTTTTATTTTGATTATTCTTCTTTCTTCCTTCTTCAGTAGTTTTAGTTTTGACTATTCTTCTTTCTTCTTTCTTCAGTAATAGTAGTTTTAATTAGTCTTCTTTCTTCCTTGGTTTTAATTGTTCTTCTTTCTTCTTTCTTCAGTAGTTTTAATTAGTCTTCTTTCTTCTTTAGTTTTGGATTGTTCTTTTTTCTTCTTTAGCTTTGATTGTTCTTCTTTCTTCTTTCTTCGGTAGTTTTTGTTTTGGGTTATTCTTCCTTCTTCTTTCTTCTTTAGTTTTAATTATTCTTCTTTCTTCTGTCTTCAGTAGCTTTGATTATTCTTCTTTCTTCAGTAATAGTAGTTTTAATTAGTCTTCTTTCTTCTTTCTTCGGTAGTTTTTGTTTTGGGTTATTCTTCTTCCTTCTTTCTTCTTTAGTTTTAATTATTCTTCTTTCTTCTGTCTTCAGTAGCTTTGATTATTCTTCTTTCTTCAGTAGATTTGATTATTCTTCTTTCTTCAGTAGATTTGATTATTCTTCTTTCTTCTTTAGTTTTGGATTGTTCTTCTTTCTTCTTTAGTTTTGGTTATTCTTCCTTCTTCTCTAGTTTTAATTTAGTCTTCTTTCTTCTTTCTTCAGTAGTGGTAGTTTTGGTTTATTCTTCTTTCTTCTTTCTTCAGTAGTGGTAGTTTTGGTTTATTCTTCTTTCTTCAGTAGTTTTAATTAGTCTTCCTTCTTCTTTCTTCAGTAGTAGTAGTTTTAATTAGTTCTTCTTTCTTCTCTAGTTTTAATTAGTCTTCTTTCTTCTTTCTTCAGTAAATTTGGTTATTCTTCTTTCTTCTTTCTTCAGTAGTAGTTCTGATTTTAATTCTTCTTCTTTCTTCTTTGAGTTTGGTTCTTCTTCTTTCTTCCTTCTTCAGTAGGTTTAGTTTTGATTATACTTCTTTCTTCTTTCTTCTGTAGTTTTAGTTTTGGGTTATTCTTCTTTCTTCTTTGTTCAGTAAATTTGGTTTTGATTATTCTTCTTTCTTCTTTAGTTTTGCAATATTCTTCTTTCTTCTTTGAGTTTGGTTCTTCTTCTTTCTTCCTTCTTCAGTAGTGGCGGTTTTGACTATTCTTCCTTCTTCTGTAGTTTTTCGCTGTGTATGCCTTTGTTTCTTCTAGTCTGGTTTCCTTGTCGGGGTATATCAATTGCCTGCTTCTATCTTACCTGGGTAATTTTGTTATTATCATTTTTAGTCTTCTGGGTTTTTAAATTTGTATTATATTATATTATTTGCAGAAATTTTCTTTATTCAACCTTTCTTGTGCATATATTATTAAATAGTGCATTTTAATTGATTCTCATCTGGATATTCCATATATTAGAGCTTTATTAATGATCATTGAGTAATGTATTTGTGTGGATTATCTGTCACGCTACAGATTGCTCTCTTCCAGAAGTGATTAGTTCAGATCATACTTAGTTTGTCTGAAGTAATTGCTTATGACATTATATTATAAATTATATTTCTTTACTTCCTTCACATTTCTAAAATTTTTTCTTCTATATTTTTGAGCTGATCTATATCTCATTATTAACTGGATTCTTACTGATAGTAATAGTTATCTGAGGTTCGTTCTTTTTTATTTTTCCATTTTCTTCTTAACTTGTTTCTTTATCCTTGGGATATTTATTCCCTAAAATTCCCTAACACGTTAGCTGGGGCAGTGTCCAGAGGGGCTCTGTAGGCTTCACACTCTGCTGGCCATACTACGTCATTTATTGATTACAGAGGTAAATCATCTCTGATCAATACATAATAATACTGCTGGACTTATCTCAGACAGTCATTAATAAAAATTATATAAGAATAGTCCACCTTATGACTATATAAAAAAATTAAATATCTTTGGATATTTCACTTCGTATACGAACAGATCTATTAATATTTCTATCTTAGTTAATTTCTATCTCAGTTATTTTTCTCAATGGTTAGCTCTGCTGGCATTTTATTTCTCCTTGTGGTGGGAAGCTGGTATAATATAATTATCACTCATTATTCAGTGTAAAGTTTTTAATTCTCTGTCATTTTTTGACTGTTATCACAATCTCCTTCTGGTCATTGGTAGCATATATTTTGTATTATATTTTTGTTCCTTTCTTAATTCTTGTGAATCGTTCCACTAGTATTATGTTTTTTCAATTACTCTTTTAATTGTCTTTCTTACAACTGACATTTATATATGATCATCTTTTTCTTATGGATTTATTTATATATGGTTTTTTCTTTCTTAATCAAAATTTTATTTTGCTCTTGCTTTGTATCCAAATGCACTCTTTATTATTAATGCCATATGTTTAATATCTCTGTTTATTTGACATAAAATTCTCATTAATTTTACTTCACAATAAGTTTATTCATTTAAATTGTATTAGTGGTTTTTACTGCCATTTCTTTATTCTTGAAAGTTTTTTTCAGAATTGGTCCCATATATAATTGTTTGTAATGTTTTATCCAAATTCTTTTTCTTCTTGTTCATTTCTAAAAGTTGTTTTTAAGATAAGGTAGTAAGTTGTTCTTACTTGGGTTTTTGAATTTTGTGGTTTAATTCAAAATTCATTTTCTTTTTGATTCATAAATTGTTTTCTAAATAATAGGTAGTAAGTTGTTCTTACTTGATTTTTTGAATTTTGGGATTTAATTCAAAATTCATTTTCTCTTGTCCATAAATTGTTTCCTAAATGGTAGGTAGTAAGTAGTCATTACTTCATTTTTGAATTTAGTGGTTTAATTCAAAATTCATTTTCTTTTGATTCATAAATTGTTTTTTAAATAATAGGTAGTAAGTTGTTCTTACTTCTTTTTTGAATTTTGGTGATTTAATTCAAAATTCATTTTCTTTTGTCCATAAATTGTTTTCTAAATAATAGGTAGTAAGTAGTCATTACTTCATTTTTGAATTTAGCGGTTTAATTCAAAATTCCTTTTCTTTTTGATTCATAAATTGTCTTCTAAATAATAGGTAGTAAGTTGTTCTTACTTCTTTTTTGAATTTAGCGGTTTAATTCAAAATTCCTTTTCTTTTTGATTCATAAATTGTCTTCTAAATAATAGGTAGTAAGTTGTTCTTACTTCTTTTTTGAATTTAGCGGTTTATATTATTTCTTCCATACATTCAATTACTCATAATATTTTTTCATGGAAGCCTGGTTATATACTCCCTTTATCCTTTCTGAATCGATTTCTTTGATTTCATAGGTATTATTATTTTTCACATTGGATATTATATATGGTCCGATGTATAATAGCAATAACTTCTTCGTTATTCCTTCCAGTGTGCTGGGTAATTCACGATTTCTTAACAAAATTTTTTCTCCCTTTTCATATATTATTAATTTACCACTAGCCCTTTTATACTTATTTTGCCGTTTCAATTGGTCTTCTGCCACCTTGTTATAGAATTTAGCTTTATCAAATCTGTACACATGGTTACTGGGGAACTCGAGGATATCTGTGATCTCTCGTGGGGGTGGTTTCTCGTACATAGCAGAATATGGGGTTATCCCTATAGCTGGATGGTATGCTAAGTTGAGGAATTCCTCCGTGGCTTCTAGATAGTCTTGCCACCTTTTTTGTTGATGGTGACAATAAGTCCTGAGGATCCTCCCCACTTCTCGCAACACTCGCTCTGCCGGATTACTGCTCGGATGGTAGACCGAGGTCTTGTATGTACGGATGCCCATTGACAATAATGTATCCCGCCATTTTCCACCCTTAAACTGGGTTCCATGATCAGTAATGATCGAAGATGGTTTCCCCAGGTGTGGGATATATTGTTCAGTTAGTATCCCCAGAATTTTCCGGGTAGTCGCTCGATTAGTAGGGTATAGCTTAACATACTTGGTGAAGTGGTCCATTATGATGGTTAGGTATCGATATTGGTGTCGACCTCCACTACGGGGAAATGGTCCGCAAATGTCTAGGAACACCTTCTCCAATTTTGCTTGGGAAGTGATTGGGATCATCACACCTTCCTTCTTCTCATTATTAGTTTTCACCAGCTGGCAGATTTTACAACTCTTTATATACATTTGGACTTTTCTATTGATGTTTTTTATATAGCAGCTCTCCTCCAGAGCTTTTATTACCTTGAGGGCGCCCATATGCCCGTAACGTATGTGGTAATTCACTATCAATTCCTTTTCGATCTGTGTCGGAACAACTACCTTCCAGATCTCTTCCTTCAAAGAGGTTTTAACGAAAAATATTTGTTTATTCATCTGGTAATATTGAGCAACGGTTTCATCCCCCTCTTCTAACCGAAGTTTGAGGTTTCTCAATTTTGGGTCCGCTTGTTGGTGGGTGCTCATGTTGGTCAATATTGTTGTTAAATCGGCTCTGGTGCTAAGAAGATGATATATTTTCAGCACGCTTTCCTTCTCCCCTTCGAAAGTTTGTTCTTCCACATTTACCCGGGATAACACATCCGCTACTATATTCTTTTTACCAGGGATGTACTCCCATTGTAAATGGTATTCTTGGAGGGCAAGTATCCACCTCGTTAGTCTGCCATGGTTCAGTTTGCAGCTTTTTAAGAATGAAATAGATTTATGGTCAGTTCGGATAGTAACGGGGTATCCCAAAATGTAAGTGCGGAACTTACCGCAAGCAAATACCACGCTCAGTAGTTCTTTTTCCGTCACCGTGTAATTCCTTTCGCATTGGTTCAAAGACCTGCTCGCGAAGCTAATTACTTGAGGTTGACCCTTCTCGTCCTCTTGATACAGTGTCGTTCCCAGACTGATGTTGCTGGCATCGCAGTTCATGAAGAACGGTAATTTAAAGCTTGGATGGCGAAGTATTATAGTAGCCAGAAATTTGTCCTCGATTTGTTGAAAAATCCTCTCTTGTTCCTTACACCATACCCACTTGTTTTTAGATGATAATTGAGGTTGAAACCTCGCAGTTAACTCTGAATATTGTTCCTGGAACTTTCTATAATAATTGCAGAGTCCCAGGAATGACTGCAATTGCTTCCTGTTTTTGGGTGCCGGGAACTTCTGGATGGCTTCTACCTTTTCTGCCGACGGTGAGATTCCTTGATCGTCCAAGTTAAATCCTAAAAATTGCACTTCTCTGGCAATAAACTTGGATTTTTCCAACTTCAGCGTGACGTTACTGGCAGATAATTTTTTTAGCACATGTTCCACACGGTAACAGTGTTCCTCCCACGTCTCAGATGTTATCAGTAGGTCGTCGACGTACACGGTTGTAAACTGGAGTGCTTCTTGTCCCAATATCTGGTCCATACAGGTCACAAAGATGGCAACTGAGTTTACCAATCCGAAGGGCAATCTTTTGAATTGGTAATTGCGCCCCTCGAATATGAAAGCCAGATATTGGCGACTCCGTGGGTGTAACTCTACCTGCCAGTATCCGCACACCGTATCCCAAGTGCTGAAGTATTGGGTACCATGGAAGCGTTTCAGGATTTCCTCAATCTCACCGGGCGATGTTCTATCATTAATGATTTTCTTGTTTATTTCCCGTGCATCCAAACAAAGCCGGACTTCGCCGTTTTTCTTGGGAATTGCGACAATAGGGCTGGTGTATGGGGATTGACTAGGTTCTATAATATCGTTATTAATCATTCGATTAATTTCCGCTCTTACTGCCTCTTTTCGAGAATGTGCGATAGGGTAGGATTTCCTATTAAACTCTACTGTATCTCGGAATTGAAGGGTACATTGATAATTTCTTACCTTGCCTGGCTCATCGGAAAATACTGAGCGGTATCTTTCATAAATTTGTATTAGCTGATTCGCTTGAGTATTGGGTAATTTTTCTCTATTAATTCCGCTTCGGAAATCCCTTATCTCCTGTATTTTCTGGGACCATAAATCCTCGTCTGTAAGTTCATATACTATAGTGTTAGGAATGGTGTTAGTATTGGTATAATTTATGCTACGTATTTGCTGGTGGATACTGCTGGGAAGTGTCATCTCACTACCGACTAAATCGGCCGTCCAGGTTAGATCTCCGGTAAAGAGTGATACCTTCTGCATTCGTAAATCAATAATAGCCGAGTTCCTTCTCAGTACATCACATCCCACTAATATGTTGAAGGGTAATCCTGCTGCAATTAAGAAGACCATGTTCATAGCTATACCCTTACTAACGACATTCAATGATACTTGTTTTCTGATTGTCTTGTTTTGGCGACCCGTGGCACCGATTAATATAATGTTATTTATAGGTAAGGTTGGCAATAGCTTACCACATTTTCCTTGGATTCTCTCCAATTCTGTAGTGTTAATTATGGATACATTCGCACCAGTATCGATCATTAGTTGTGCGAATGTTCCTTCGACTTCTGCATTAATGTATATTATTTAATTATTTATTATAGGGAGGCGGGTGTTGTCCTCCTCGAGTAATTCATTTCGAATATTTTTCAAATAATTACATCGAATGATTGTATTTTTATTGGGATTATTTACTATCGGCAATTCCTTTACATACCCAGGCGATAGAAGCAGCAAAAGGTCATTATGGTTTATCACTGCCTCCTCCCGTTTAAATTCTCCTCATCTTGGTTATTAATAGGACCAACAGAGGCATCAGTGGGGAAACCTTGAGTAGGTTCCAGTCTTTCAGTTCTCGGTTCGTAGGTTGGTTCCCTATTTGTACGCCGCTCCGGGTCATCTGGGCTAGTACTTCGCCTTGGCAGATTATAACTAGAGTTGTCCCGTTCTCGGCTTCTGTTTCGATCTTCGTACTCGTGTACGCTGCTCCGTCGTTGCTGGTTATACCTGCGATGGTTGTTTCCTTCCGCCCGTATAAAATTTACCCGTGGTCGGGAGAACCGGTTGTTGTTGTTATTAGGATTAGGGTAACCCCTATTGTTATTGTCAAACCGTTCGGTGTTATTGGTAGGATTGGTGTTTCTTTGTCTATTTACGTAATTACTCGGGTAATAATTACCTCGATTACCGGAGAACCCGTTATTATTTCTGTTATTATTCGGGTTTATATTCCCGTGGTTATTATTGTTGTTGTTACCATTCGTGAGGTGTTGATTATGGTAATTCGGATTATATCTATTTCCTTGGTACCCACTGTTGACCGGTTGACTATTATTGTTTGATGACGGGTTATTTCTAACTTCTGGCCGCTCATTTCTTCTTCTGCTCTGCCTGTAATATTCTTCATTCTCATAGTTCTCCAATAGCTCCGTCATCGCCTGTATGGTCTTTATCTGACTACCTCTTCGAGCTCTTATGACCTCTTCGTCGTAATGATAAGAAAGCTTGTTCACCAGGCATTCCTCTGGTATGGCTGGTTCCAGGTGCTTGGCCAGGCACACCTTCCCAAGAAAGTACGCAGTCATGGTACTGCCAAACTGAGTTCTATATCGGCCATTGCAGATGTTGTCCCTTATTAAATTCTGGGTGGTCTCTGACCAATACTTAGACTTGAACAAACTTTTGAACTGCGGATAATCGGTTATTTCGCTCCTGTTCGCCATCCACCAATTATCCGTCATATCACGGAATGATTCGTCTAATAGTTCACGATTATTGGACCATCGATTACTTTTATGTTTGGCCATATATTCCTCGATACGGGCCAAGAACTCCATTGGCTTCCTTTTATATTGGCGGAAGTTAAGCCACTCTCTGTTCTCGTTGATTGGGATATTAGTAAAGCTGGTTGGTCGGCTCCGAATTGCTTCCATGTCCTCCTGGTTCTGTCTCACTTGACCCGTGATGTTAGTCATGGCTTCCTCCATTCCGTCACATCTTTCCGTAATTCGAGTTTGTACCTTGCTGAGTTCTTCCTGGCTTTCTTTTCGGTTTTCTTCTGCCTTCTTGCGAGTAGATTCTTCAAGATTTGTGACCTTGGTGTTCACCACTTCCTTGAACTCTTGTACCTCCACTTCCGTCATTCGACATCTTCCATCAACTTCTCTTATCTGTTGATTGATAGTTATGGTTTCGTCTTCCAGCCTTTTGGTCATAGATTTCTTATTTTCCTTAAGTTCCTGGTTCATTTCCTTCCTTAATAGCTCCATTCGTTCGTCTAATTTGTCTAAATTCTCTTGGTTAACTTCTCGTAACTCTTCTCGTAATAGTTGGTTATCCTCTCTTAACTCTTCCAACCTCTCTCCCATCTTCTCTTCCATTTTCTTGTTATTCTCCTCAAATTTTTCTTCCATCTTTTTGCTGGTTTCCTCCATTTTCTGGTTAGTTTCATCAATTTTTCGGCTTAAAGATCGGTTGTCTTTCTTCATTTCCTTGTTGGTTTCTTCCATCTTGTCTTCCAAATTCTTCTTATTTTCTTCCATTTTCTTTTCCACCTTTTTACTGGTTTCCTCAATTCTTCTATTGGTGTTTTCAATCTTTTTACTCAATTCTTCCTTTGTTGCTTGGTTGTCCTTCTTCAATTCTTCCTTTGTTGCTTGGTTGTCCTTCTTCAATTCTTCCTTTGTTGCTTCTATGCTCTTATTTATATCACTCAAATTTTCCTTAGTGGACTGGTTATCATTCTTCAAATCTTCTAATTTTTTATTATTTTCTTCTGTAGTAGAATCCATTTTCTTGCTTAATTCTTCCTTGGTTTCTCCCATGTCCTTTTTCAATTCTTTGCTGTTTTCTTCCATCCTCTCCATCATTATCCTGAATATCTCCTGTATGTTACTATTCTCTGCTCGTGGTGGTTTCTCGGGTTGTTCTATTCGTTCCTCCCGGACATCGATTTCCCCTGTTTGTGTGCGCTTCGGGTTGTTCCTCTGGTGGTGCTGGTTTTTTACGTTCCACCCGTTCTAATATCTTTTCCACGTCCTCCACTGGGGTCGCCTCCTTATCCTCCATATCGAGTTCTTTCTCGGCCTCCGCCGCTCTCTTCTTTGATGTGGCACGACGCATCATCTTCCCTGGTTCCCTGGCTGACTAACCGCTGCCAAGCTGAATTAGGAATTGGGTAAGTAATTACAGTAATTTCAACCCCTAATTACAGCCCTTTAGTTGGACGCCAATTTTGTAATAATTCCTTGGGTGGTGCGAATAATAAAATAAATATTGCTGTATGTTAATTGTGCTCTCCTGTAAGCCCCACTGGTTGGGCTAGCCAAATTTGTAAATAAACGAGATTAATTCAATGTAAGAATGTGTGTAGTAACGTAGCTAATGTCTTCTAGTCTTCGTTATGCTTTCACTGTTGATCTTCACTTTTGTAATAAAACCATACTATAATTGTAATTGTATAGTGTTCTGGTATAATATTACCCAGAATAATTTTTATGGTGTGTATGTGTAGTAGTGACGTTCCGCTCTGGGAATCGTCGATTTGGTAAAGTTCCTGGTTCTTTGTTGTTATCAAATAAACTCGGTGTATATTGCTGTGGTAGCAATTTGAAATAAAATATAAATTTAAAATTTATATTTATAAAAAAAAAAATAATTTCGGAAAAAATGTTGTCGGTGTATTTATGTGCTTAATATTTAGGAATAAATCGAGGTTGTTGATTGTAATTATAATCATAATGGTATGGTGTTTATTTTGGTAATAAATTTCTGTTCTGTAAATTTGTTAAAAAGACAATCCAATTAACTTCAAGTTAGGCGAAAACGGCTCTCTTCTTCTTACTCTTGAAATGTTGTAGTTTCGCATATACGGCCTTTAAAGATTATCTAGTAGTCTTGGTTAATTAATGATTATGTCCTTTTATAAGAGAAATCAACTTCAATTTACCAAAAAACAAACAAAAACGTTTATTAAACACAATAATAAAGTTGGTCGATTAATTAATCGAGGTTACAATGCCGTATCGACACGCTCAGGGTCGGTCGATATTAGAAGTTTTACAGTTGTATTATAAAAACAGGTTCTTTGAACGGTTATTAATATAAAAAGCCAGAGAAGGTCAGGGACATGAAAGTATAACACTTACAATTCAAAAAATGTCTTAAATTTAAACAATATAATGTTAGTTATTAATAATAAAAGTTTATATATAATTTTATTCGAACCAGAATGCAGTCTACAGCCGTGTCTTATTGCGGTGACGATATTGGATCAAAATGGCCGCCTGACGCATGCGCGTTGATAGCTTCTAATGTTGACAAAGTACTTGTTGAAATAATATGTCCTTTCTTCGGTTAAAAGTTCTTCGCAATTGTATATGATCTTCTGGGGTATAGTTTATTGTCACTGGTGTATAATGGAGTAGTTCACTTGTGTAAAAATGTTGTTAAATGGGTATATCTACTGGTGTTTATGCGTGTTAGTTTAACCTCGAATTTTCACTTGGTGTTTGGTGTGATTTCAGTGTTATTTCATTTAATTAGTTATATGTGATTTCGTTTATTGGTATTATGTAGTTCATGGGTCAACTTCACCACTTCACTTTAATTAAAATAGTTAAAAAATTTAATTTTACATAAAATGATTCCGTACTCTGTTATAACGTAACAGCCATTACAGGTTGGTTCTATCAAATATTCACATGAAGTGCTCTCTTCGAGGTATAATAATGAACTGTCTGTATTTCCTTCGTCTCATGAAAATCTTAGCCTATATAATATATCTCATACATTGTTTCAAATTGTCATAACTTCCGACACACTTTAAAAACGTACATTATGCTCAGAATGTAATTTCGTTATTATTTAACTGTTTGAAATATTAAATACATATTCGTTTTCACTATTCTATTCTACTCATTTTGATAGTAATTAAGTTAGTATTACAAAGTTTTATCTGAAAATTATATTTCTTATAATTTTTTGGGAGGTAGGCCTAAAATTATACTTCCTGTCTTCTAAGTAAATAATAGCCATTTTCCCTAATATAATTATTATTCTATTAAATCTGAAATTGGTATAATTATCAATTCTCACTTATTTTATTGCAATTTAGTATATTAATGATGGTTTTTTAATACAATTCATTTGTATATGACTCCCCCTAGGATAATGTCAGTGAATCTATTTCAGTTTTAATAGTATTTTATTAGACAAATAAATAATTTTACTCATATAATGACCATATCTTTAGAAAGCCTTATTTACATAGTATTTAATCTGTTGAGTTTATCTTGCCTAAATATTGTCATTTTATCTGGTTTATAAGACTAGGTTTGTTAATTATTCTGCAGTTTAAATTCATTCTTTGGCCTAGATCTGATGTGTGGCTAATTTCCAAATGTTTTATTAATGTAGTTATTTTATATCCTTCTCTGACTGGTATAACAGTAATTATTGATTACATAATTAACATATAACACCTCTCTATATTAAAACTGGCGTTCTGAATAACATTGTTTTGTATATCACCTAATAACATAAACAAAAAATATTCTATAACATTGGAATGATATCTATTTTTAGATATGTCATTCCTAAATCAAAATGAACACTAAAATAACAAATTATAACACTAACATTTCTTATGGATAATCCTTACTTATCTAATTACTATATGTAATAGGAATCTGACATCCTGGTTGCATATAATGGTTATCATCTTTTACTACTCAACATTAACAGTTTGTTTTGTAATTCCCCATTTTACAGGATTTATGCCCCCTCCTTGAGTATAACCCTGGCTATCTAAGTTATATTCCATTCTATGGAATGTTCATACAGCTTTAGTAGCTTTTTATTAGTAACATTACTATTTCATTATCAAAGTAGACACTGTTCATAAAACTTAAAGTTTATTACTTTGTACTGTAACTCATGCACCTTTTTAGAAGTTTATTAGTTATAATTTGATCACTTACACTTGTCTATGGTGAATCATCAATATATTTACTAGTCTTTTTCTAGTTTTTAACATGAAATATTCAACCATGGGGGGAAACTGTGAAGATTTGCTTATACAAACTAAACAATAACTTTTTGAATGCACTAATATTTAATACTACTAACACTTTTAGTTTTTTGTCAGTTTTACAGTGATATGGTTTTTTAGGGTGTTATACTTTCTCTTTGGACATTCATTGATTTTGGGGTTTTTTGGGGTTCTATCCCTATGGGGATTTTGTTTTATATGGGTCGTCTTAATTATTCTTCTTTCTTCCTTCTTCAGTAGATTTGGTTTTGGATTATTCTTCTTTCTTCTTTCTTCAGTAGTAGTAGTTTTGGTTTTCTTCCTTCTTCTCTCTTCAGTAGCTTTGATTGTTCTTCTTTCTTCTTTCTTCAGTAGTTTTAATTAGTCTTCTTTCTTCTTTCTTCAGTAGTAGTAGTTTTGGTTTATTCTTCTTTCTTTTTTAGTTTTAATTAATCTTCTTTCTTCTTTCTCCTGTGATTTTAATTATTCTTCTTTCTTCTGTGGTTTTTATTTTGATTATTCTTCTTTCTTCCTTCTTCAGTAGTTTTAGTTTTGACTATTCTTCTTTCTTCTTTCTTCAGTAATAGTAGTTTTAATTAGTCTTCTTTCTTCCTTGGTTTTAATTGTTCTTCTTTCTTCTTTCTTCAGTAGTTTTAATTAGTCTTCTTTCTTCTTTAGTTTTGTATTGTTCTTTTTTCTTCTTTAGCTTTGATTGTTCTTCTTTCTTCTTTCTTCAGTAGCAGTAGTTTTAATTAGTCTTCTTTCTTCTTTCTTCGGTAGTTTTTGTTTTGGGTTATTCTTCCTTCTTCTTTCTTCTTTAGTTTTAATTATTCTTCTTTCTTCTGTCTTCAGTAGCTTTGATTATTCTTCTTTCTTCAGTAATAGTAGTTTTAATTAGTCTTCTTTCTTCTTTCTTCGGTAGTTTTTGTTTTGGGTTATTCTTCTTCCTTCTTTCTTCTTTAGTTTTAATTATTCTTCTTTCTTCTGTCTTCAGTAGCTTTGATTATTCTTCTTTCTTCAGTAGATTTGATTATTCTTCTTTCTTCAGTAGATTTGATTATTCTTCTTTCTTCTTTAGTTTTGGATTGTTCTTCTTTCTTCTTTAGTTTTGGTTATTCTTCCTTCTTCTCTAGTTTTAATTTAGTCTTCTTTCTTCTTTCTTCAGTAGTGGTAGTTTTGGTTTATTCTTCTTTCTTCTTTCTTCAGTAGTGGTAGTTTTGGTTTATTCTTCTTTCTTCAGTAGTTTTAATTAGTCTTCCTTCTTCTTTCTTCAGTAGTAGTAGTTTTAATTAGTTCTTCTTTCTTCTCTAGTTTTAATTAGTCTTCTTTCTTCTTTCTTCAGTAAATTTGGTTATTCTTCTTTCTTCTTTCTTCAGTAGTAGTTCTGATTTTAATTCTTCTTTTTTCTTCTTTGAGTTTGGTTCTTCTTCTTTCTTCCTTCTTCAGTAGGTTTAGTTTTGATTATACTTCTTTCTTCTTTCTTCTGTAGTTTTAGTTTTGGGTTATTCTTCTTTCTTCTTTGTTCAGTAAATTTGGTTTTGATTATTCTTCTTTCTTCTTTAGTTTTGCAATATTCTTCTTTCTTCTTTGAGTTTGGTTCTTCTTCTTTCTTCCTTCTTCAGTAGTGGCGCTTTTGACTATTCTTCCTTCTTCTGTAGTTTTTCGCTGTGTATGCCTTTGTTTCTTCTAGTCTGGTTTCCTTGTCGGGGTATATTAATTGCCTGCTTCTATCTTACCTGGGTAATTTTGTTATTATCATTTTTAGTCTTCTGGGTTTTTAAATTTGTATTATATTATATTATTTGCAGAAATTTTCTTTATTCAACCTTTCTTGTGAATATATTATTAAATAGTGCATTTTAATTGATTCTCATCTGGATATTCCATATATTAGAGCTTTATTAATGATCATTGAGTAATGTATTTGTGTGGATTATCTGTCACGCTACAATATGCATAATTTTACAGTTATTATCCACAATGTATAATTATCTGTCCGAGTGTGTGTGTGTGTGAGAGAGAGAGAGAGAGAGAGAGAGAGAGAGAGAGAGAGAGAGAGAGAGAGAGAGAGATACTTGGTGTAACTCGGGAAAAAGTACATTCCTAACGGATTACATTACTCATAATATAGTTGTAAGATGAGAGTATCCGTGACCTGTATCAGAAGAGAGTAACATAGAATGGACAGCTGGTCTCTACTAGTAACAATATAGAAAAAGAATGGAGTAATATACGGAAAGAAGTGGGTAATGATGTCCTTGCAAAGAAAGGAATAAATACTCAGAAAAGAGGTTTAAAAAATATGGAACGAGGACATAGAGCAAGCGAAACAAGAAAAGCAGTCCGCTTATCACAAAATACCTTCAGACAAGAACCGGTGCAGATCTGGATATTGATAAGCAGAAACGTTATGCTTATATAAATAATAAGAGGACCACTTAGGGTACATGCACGCCAAATAGTGGTATACAAATTAATGAAGCATCGCAACCAAGAAGGTATGGAGAAGTGCATCTGAATTTGATTGGAAAAGACAAATGAACTGAGAATTACAAGGAATTATGGTATGATCCTAACGTTCCTCAGGAAGCTGTAGAAGACAGGTATAGATTCAATAACATTTGAGGAACTACAAGGAACACTTTCTTCCATGAAGAATCGAAGCAGTTGGTTCAGATGGGATAAACTCAAGAACTGCTGACCTACTAAATACTCTAGTAGATTTTTAGACTGCTACGTCTTCTAAATACGTGCTGGAGGAGTTGCAGAATCCCGGATGAATGGATAGTAGGTAAGGTTATTTCTGTTTTTACATACTGTACCATCAAATTATAGAGGTATAAGCTTGATAAATACAACTTACAAGTTATATGGGAAAAGTATTAATCATCATCATCATCTTCACAACACAGCATAGGCAAGGTGCTGAATGTTCCGCCTTCAAAAATCCTCCAACCACCTCTTCCTGGGTCTACCCACACACCTGTGACTTTCTTTCTAAGTGTTCTATCAACCGTTGTTTGTAATATATAGGTTGGTACCCTATCATGGAAAATTAATTAAATTTACTCGCAACTTTCAAAGAACACAGCCGGACGGGAAAAGAATTAATGAAATTATTATGCTATCTCGGATATTTTACTCCTTGAAGAACACGCAGGATTTCGTAAGGGCCGATTTTGCATTGGTGACGTATTCTCTTTGAAAATACTATTTGAGAAAAAAAGAGAATTTAATTTGGAGACACACATTGCCTTCATTGAGTACGAAAAGCGTTTGATGCGTTAACAGATCCATTCTATGGGACACTATGTCTACGAAGGGTTATACTAAACATCTTGTAAATGTTATAAAGAGCTTATACTATCTTATAAGGATAGAATTGCCTATAGGAGAGTATTTGACAGAGGAGATTTAGATTATCGTAATCAGTAAGTGCGCCAAGTCTGTAGCGTATCTCCCCAATATTGTTTAATACCTATATTGATGACATCGTTACAAAGTAGACATTACAAGTGGATCCAGGAGTAAAAATAAATAATAGAACATATATGAATACAATGCTTTTGCGGATGATCAAGTAATCATCCAAAACAATGAATGCGGGCTCCAGAGATCGATCTAGTTACAGCAAGACTGTTCGTATTACAATACGAAAAGTTCTGTGCAGAAGACAAAAACCATGGACTCTACGAGCAAACACACCTTGAGAACTAAGATTGTATTGGATACTAAGAGTATATAGCAGCTGTCACATTTCCGCTACCTTGGTTGCGACATATCTTAAGACGTAGATTATGATGTTGATCACAAGTTGGCTAAGGTTTCAGTCAATAAGTGTCATAATTCGTCAAGCGTTAAGTAGAAAAACAAGGAAAGAGACTCGTCTACAATTTTATAAGGTATGGTTGTGCCAGTGTTGTTGTATGGTTCTGAAACGTGGGTTCCGGTAAAAAAAAATCTAAGTAAGATACAGGCATTGGAGATGAGACTCTTGCGACCTGTTAAAGGTTGCACCCGAAGTGTTAGTCTCTACAGTGAAGACACCGGCAAGAGTTGAACTTTTTAATATCAAAGAACCGAACCCATTGCAGAAAACAAAGCGAGATGGTTGCTCATCTGAATAGGATGCCAGATGGCAAGTTGCCTAAAGAATTTGGCAATTCAAGCCTGTTGAACAAAGAAGTATAGGAAGACCTACTAGAAAGCGTTAATGAAGTAGGACCGGAACAGGTGATTCGTCTATTACCTAATAGAAGAAGATGCTTTTTTACATATGAGGAATGTTCCGGACATAAACGTGAACATCCATTTGCTGCTGCCGCCGTTTTTCGTCAGGTGAAGGATTATAGCGTCGGAATGTGTACTTTAATCAACAAAACTTAACATACATATGAAAATCCATTCAAAGAAACAAATTACAAAATCAATTACTTCGACTTAAAATCAACTGCATCCTTAATAAGAGAATTAATAAAACTAAACGTAAGGATTCCAATAAATTTTATGTAGGTTAAACAGACAACAACTATTATGAAACTTTTACGTACACCCTATGATAAAAGCAAACATAACAAACAAACAAACGTAACATATGCCACCGACAGTGGAATAATTACGGGGGGCTTTCGAGATCAATCCCCCCCCCAAAGCTATTAAAAATTTCAATTAAATTCCACAATCACTTAACGTGGGTCTATTTCTAAGCCAGTTGAATGCGATAACATGTTTATAAATAACTGCAGAAACAAAAGAGTTAGAATATTGGAAATTAGTAAAATGAAATTAGATTTTTCCAAAGTCCTTATAAAGTTAAACCCTTATACTACACGTTGGTTTACCGAAAAACTTTGAGACGCAACAATTTATAAAATTATATGAGAATACTGAATTTCTCTCTGTCCTGAGAAAAAAAGGAAGTCCAACGTTCAAACTAGTCTCACTCCCCCCCCTCCACAGATATTCTCAATACTCTCCCCAGGAGAGCAGCTCCTAGTTACGCCACTGGCAGACGATACAGTTTTGATAGCAGATGTTGAGAACATACAGCGAGATAGATTTGGCAAAGTATAGACTACTCTGGTAGAACAACAGAAAAAAATTTGGAAGAAACATGAATGACTTGAACGTAAGAAAAATTAAACTCTGCACGTGGGAAGAGAAGAGTAAGCATTAACGGGCGTGGAGAGAATAAAAATTGGAACATGTGAATACCATTGTCTTGGAGATATTTACACACACAAAAATTTAAGTTGCGGTACATGTGTCCCTAATCGTTGACGGCGTCGTTAGCACAGGCGATGATCTTCAAAATCAGGCTCGACGTCGCCCGTTTACATGTTTACACGTCGCTCTAACAAGAATGAGAAAAGACGTACATAAATCGACCGCTGCGTTCGAGTCAACTTATATAAATAGTCTACACTCATTTAGGCCTATATTTCAATTACAATTATAATTTATTTAAATTATTCTGTCCGATATGTATTGCATCAAGTCATACTTCTTTGGATTATCAGAAGTAAAATTTGTACAAAAAAGCTTTCATTTAAATAAATCAATGTTAGGAGAAAAAAAATAAGAATTACAAGATACTTACTTATTAAACAAACCCCTACACAATTACTTACTCAAATATAGAACTCGTAGATAGCCCCATATTGGGCAAGCGTGTACATTTCCAAAAATCCCGTGTCATACTGTCATCTTTCACGGGGTTGTCCGTATACGAAATTTACCAGTATTACTTATGCGCAACGATTGCCACTGACCGTTATATTTGTTTGACTTAATACCGAAGTAAAATCCTGTTGAACTCGAAACATTAATCACATACGCGCGCACGCAAACAAACACACATGCATACAGGCTACCGATCCGTCTTCGATATCAGATATCAGATTTATCCGATCCGAGTATAATAATTTCGACCGCGTCCGCATATTTCTGTACTTCCAATTAATCATCTGAAAGTTTCACTCGTTTGCGCGTTATCTGAGCCCGCTTGTTTGTAATACATTAAGAGGTTTCCAGTACCCAATTTGTTTTCTCTTTTCTGAACAGACATTAATTAATTCTGTGATTTGCGATAATCTACGAATTTTTCTATCTACCCATTTAACTAACGACTTTTCAAACACTCACGGGACACCACCCAATGAATATAAGTGGTATTATTAGTTTACAAAGCGCACTCTCCCACCTCTCTCTTTCTCCTCTATCTCTCTCTCTCCCTCTATCCCCCCATCACAAGTCCTCTCTGTGTATCAGTATTTCATTCCTTGATACAGACACCAATTACAACTAGACCTTTAGACTTACCTACTGGTAAGGAAAGCGGAGAACGAGAAAACATACGCCAATATACTGCACTCAAGCAACTATAAATATAGTAATGGATTATGCTGTCCTTTAGGCTACTCTGGTTGTCTTATCTCGTTGACGTAACAAGCTCGTCGGGTTACGCTCCGACCTGTACTTCTAGCGCAGGATTCAGAATTTGGATATGCTCATGAAGACATTCGCAGGAGATACACGTTCTCAGATTTGGTATTCTGTTGTTATCGCACTTCAGGCATGAACACTGCTCTTTATTATGAAGCAATTACAAAATTGTTTGAAGTTGTGTCTACGTACGAGAACGTAACTGAAAGTTAACCTTACACCACATCGAGTTCAGGTACCTACTGATCTGTTAATGACACCTCCATGCATTCCTATAAGTATATTTCTATCCGACTCGCTTCAATATTTGCGTGGGTGGTGTGTGTGACAATAACTGAATGGTTAGTTAACAGCTCATGTGACTTCAACGGGTCAAAAACTGAACAACCGATTTTCACGCCGTAAAATTATTCAATATTTTTACGTCGGGGGGAACGACGTCAACGGTGATAACGATGTGGGATCGTAATACAAACGGCCGGTACTCTCGATGAGAGAAGCCGATAGTTGCGGACACGGTACAGAGAACGATTTTACGAACCGTGGCTGAGCGGAAACGATTGTTCGGGAAACTGGAAACAAGTGTGATCGGGTCGCCCCTTCTGACAATGTGATTCAAATTATATGTCTGCCCTCTACACCGCTTCTATAATGGAGCCTTCTTTATGCTGTTCCTTTGCATAATTAAAGGCACTCAGTGAAGCTCGTTTTCTTTCCGCTTCCGCATAGCATCGTTTAATATCTAAAGTGTTTCACATTACACTGTTTCTTTCGCGATAAAATGTCAGCTGTAAAGTGTACTCACCGTGACCTGCGGCAATAAACTCTCGGTTCTCATGCTATAAACTTTAATAACCTATCTTTGGCACAATAACATATATTTAATAGGTCACCCGTTAACTCATGGTTCCCTGCGTTTTCTATGATCAGAATATTACAATATTAACTACACTGGAATATTAACTAATCCTCTGAGTTAACTCACATTGATGGAGTAAATATCACTTACTGGATTTACAGTATTTTTCATGATAACTTTATCATGTGGTAAGACACATTGTGCCTGTGAATATAATAGTTTTCCATCATCCATCATCCTGTATAGTTGAATTAATTAGTCGTCTTCCGAAGGATGAAACTGGTTTGAAACGAAGTGACTTGTAAATACTCAAGGTAAGAGACATAAACTTTTATTACACAACGCAATTACGAGAAGGCGTAATACGTGTACATTATAAAAATACCTAAAATTTATCTACCCTTCTTCTTCTTCTTCCATCAGGGACTAGGCGAATCCCATATTCCGATCCCAAAGGAAACAAATCCACTTCACCAATGCTTCCAATCAGTGGCGGCTCGTGGTTCTGACAGTTGGGGGTTCAATGTTTGAATGTTTCTACTAAGATAAGAGCAATTACCCCATATCAAATAACACACGGAGTGGATCGCAACATGAAGAAATTACTGTTAACAACTTTAAGTAGGCCTAATATTAGGTTGAGTTTATGTTATTTGTAAATTATTCTAAAAATATATAGTTAAAATAAAAGGATAGTTAAATGGCTAACTTACTCTGAAATCACACATCTTGTGGATAATTTGTTCCAGATCCAGTCGGTACGCTGTTCCCAGCATCTTCTAGACTTTGTGCTCCGTTATTTATCGTTGAAGTAGCTAAATGGTTATATATAAAATCCATCCTTCTTTCTTTCTTAGCAGCGAATTTATCAGTAACACTCTCATTGAAATCTACAAGTTGGTGAACAAATGCTTTCTCCATTAACAACATAGCAAGCGCAGTTAATCTTTCCTCTCCCATTGTGCTTCTTAAAAAGTCTTTACACGACTCAAAACATGAAAAGCATCTCTCAGCTTCACTACATGTTATTGGCACTGTTGCAATGATTTTTATAAGTTCCATAACTTCACCAAAGCACTCACCCAGGTTATTTTCAAAAAAAAAAAAAGCTTAGTAAATCAGTAGTTTTTCACACTTCTAAAATCATCTCTCCCTAAAATAATTTATAAATAAATTTTTAGCTTATTTCTCCCTAAGGAAGGGATATGATTGAATTACAATGTCCAGTATACCATCTGGAAATTGTTTTTTTAAAATTACCAAAACTTTCAAATTCAAACAAATTTGTAGCTAATAAGTGACCAGTAAATTTATATCTTTCTTCTCCCTGATAACATCACAAACTTCTTTTGCTGCGCCATACCGTGATATACATCTACTCATCTCTAGCCCTGAGTTTTCTCTTGGACCTTTAATTCAGTTGTTTCAGCATCTGTTACAACAATATCGTTAACAATTTCTTTACTTTTCTTTATTTCATTTACGAAAGATGATATGGATTCTTTACCTGTTATTGAATTTACTGTTATTTCGTGACTCCAGCCCACTGTATAAAATGTCAACACGTGGTATATTCTATAAAAAAATTCAAGCCAAAAAACAAAACTACATTGCTGGATTTCTAGTATTATTCCCACAGACTGGCTAATATAATTTGTGCTTGTTTTCTTGTTTTTTATAACTCTTCAAAATACTATATCAATTCATTTTTATTTTCAAAAATGGTTAAAACTGATCTCGAATGGAAATTCCATCTTGACATAGAGCTTGAAGGTAATCTGCCAACAATTTTATCTAAAATTTGAATTCATTGAGGAGGATGACTGAAAATTTTCTGAGGAGGGTGTTATTTCGGAAACATTGGCAAAAAATCCTGACTTCTCTATTTTGACTACCTGCTTGTCCCATTATTAGGATAAGCTAATGGGTACAACAATGCACAAAGTAAGCGTAAGGATAGTCCTCTCTGATTACTGTCTGTACCCCAGAATGTCTGCCACTCATAACGTTTGCTCCATCATAACTTTGTGAATTAGTTTTTTCTTATTCTGGTCAGTTAATTCGTGAAGAGTCATTTTAATGCAGTAAGCTAATACTACAGCATCATAACGCTTAGGTTTACAAATGTCGAAAATCGTTCAACAGGTTTACCGTTTTTTAATACATAACGCAAAATAATAGCTATTTGACACTTGCTTGACACATCAGTTGTCTCGTCAACTGTGATTGAAATGTATTTCGAAAAGGAAATTTCTCTTAAAATAGCTTCGCGGCACACATGTAACATGCAGTCAAGTAAATCGTTCTGAATATCCTTGGAGGTGCCCTTAAAAACTTTTGATGTTTTCTTAAAATATTGCTTAGGGCAGAAGTGAAATTAATCAAACCTCTGAATATACCCGGATTCAGGTTCAGGTGTTTCATCATGACCTCTTAGGGCCAGCTCAATTCACCACAAAATTTAATGGAGCCTATTATTTTAGAAAGTACATAACGATTTTTTTCTGACCTGATCATTTTGGCATTCTATATTTCTTCGAAAAGTATCACTGAGTTGTTCCTAGATTTCGTTTTTCCCAAGTACAGTACTGTGAAATCAAGGCGCACGTTTATGCAGCTAAAAGAAGATTCATGTTTTTTTTTATTTTTTGTTACAGTGTCCTAAATCGATGACTCCTGCAGTGGTCCAACTAGTGTCCTTTCCTTTGGCAAACAGTAAACATGGGAAACAATAGAAACGGTTATTAATATTACACCCACATACCCAGTTATTCTTGTCATATATATTAGTTTTGAAGGAACGAAAATATTCCTTTTTTTACAGTCTGTTTCTGTTTAACATTTGAAACGGGAAGCGGCCTACCGAGTTCCTTAATTTTGCATTTATTTTCAAAAGGGAGAGAAGAAAAATTTGTTTTTAAAATAGATTGAATAATATAATTAATAATAGATTGAATAATAATAGATAGACTATTCATTTTACTAAATCAATGAGCTGAATACAAAAATAAGAAATACCTGAACACTGAATACGCACAAAAAATTTACAGGCATTGCACAAATGCAATGCACAGAGAAGGGCATTGAAAATGCTTCAATAAATCTAAAAAAATATATATATTTATGTTCATTCACCAATCAATGAATTCATTCTTCATTCACCAATCAATGAATTCATTCTTCATTTACCAATGTACAGATTATAAGTTAAATGTAGTCGCATTCATAAGCGAAGTTTTATATGTGTACTACGTTATTGACAACAAAGAAGTAGTTTCTATGGAAACTCACCGGTTCCCATTTTCGATCACGCACCAGCGATCGGCCGCAAATGTGCGACACGTCCTTATAAACATTTTCAATGTTAAAACAACAGCAAGCACTTTGGAGGTTATACACGCTTCGGTCAGCTTAACGTTACTTACTTAATGACTACAGTAACACACTGTATTTTCGGAATACAAAGACTTCACTATTTTTTTTATTTTAAGACTTCACTGTACAGATTTTCATTGCATACTAAATGAAATAGAAAAATCTCACACAAAACTGAAGGTAAACGGACAAACCGTGTGGTAAAAATCACAATAATGGCGAATGGCGGTTCGGGCCTATTCGTTCCTATCGCCGCTTTAGGGAAAGTTGTGTGTAATTTTGTGTATAATGATTTCCCCATCCAAAGCTGTCTACACAGTCTAGGTGATGCCGATAGCTGCTTTGCACCTGAAGCAGTAGTACTGAGCAATTCGCCTACTACGCGAATCGATTATTGTTCAGCCAACAAGATTAACCTCACAATTCTCGTTATTAAACATGAAACCATTGACTCAATAAATAATTAAACATACTTAAATTATTTAGAGGGTTCACTGAACCATTGAATCTTGTGGACGAGCCGCCACTGCTTCCTACTATTTTGTGTCCAATAGGTTTGCATAGCCAAACTTCCTTAGGCAACCAACCTACCACCTGGCAGCATCCACTTCTCTTTTTTTCTGCAATACGATCTTCATATTAAATATTTTCAAAAATTTTGTATCTAAACAGTTTCTACGGAAACCTCCCAGACAAGCTATAAAGGAATTGTCAAGTAGGCATACATCGTCCGTACGTTAGCTTGTACACTGCCAGGTACTGGGGGTTTCCCGCACATTCAATGAATTGGGCTGGATGCAGTGAGTCAGAGCCACAGAAAAATAGGTAAAAGGTAAGACAATAAATAAGCCACCTACTGATAAACAGTTCTCCAACCACCGCAACAGAGAACGATACTGCTTTAAGCTACATCCGTTCAAATTCATCCAATATACGTAATTGCAGAGTTGTCAATAACGCTTTTCTATTATTGATAGTAATACGCCAAACATTTAGGTTTTCCTGTGATCCACAGATTTTTAAAAATTTAAATGTGTGGTTTACGTTCGGCATTACTTCTTACATTACGCGTAACATCATATCTCCTCTGCAGTTCGCATAATTACGATATCACGGAACGGGTGTGCAATATTTGTGGCTATTATCTGATGTGCAAACGTAGTTTATATCTCGAGGGAGTGTAGTTAATTTAACTTCAACTAACGGATAGTAACCAGCGAGGCCAAAACATAGGCGATTGGAAAAAGCTATAACAATAAAAAAAACTAATATTTCCATTCTTCCTTCGAATTTTTGTGATTGAATTGTTCCTTGTGGCCAAAACTTCAACGCTGTAATAATATAAAAAATATGAGAAAAAATAGGGTTTTAATTCTTTGCACAATAATATCCCTGACATCATGAGAAGAACTTATTAAAAGATGATATACGTGACGGAACTAAAAGAAAACGTGGATGGACTGTCATGTGTCCCTTCAATGGAAGAAAGTGACCAGTAACAGAAGGGATAAGTACTGAAAATGGGCTTTTCAAATAGGCTACTCAACACTGGTCGTTAATACGATTAGACCAGACGACGTACAAACTTGAAATGACTCGCTCAACAGAAATTTAATTTTACTTACGTCTAAAAACGCACACCCACAGTATTATAGCTACTAATCACACTAAACGCCGATACCATTACAGTTTATACGAACTAAGCTGTCGCCTCAGTATTCAGATGAATGATTATTTGTAAACTTTCAAAAGGAGAAGAAAATGTGTGTGTGTGTGTGTGTGTGTGTGTGCGTGTGCGTGTGCGTGTGTGTGCGTGTGTAAATACACGGCTAGTTGACCTGTATAATGATCCTCTGCTAAAGACAGATAGTATGCACGAATGTACAGACTGGACACAGGTATACGGTAGTAATAAGCCGTGATTAAATTCCTATTTACATCCGGCATTCACAGTGCCTGTTACTCCATTGAAATCCGTCCGCCACTATGCTGTGTTTATTTTCTTTTGTCTAACTTCCGCTTCTTTCTTTCATGTTCCGTTTAATTAAATTATAAATTATTGTTATCGTCGCTGACAATAAAGAAAAGATACCGTTTACGTCTTTTTAAAGTTTACAAAAAAATGTCCGCACGCAAAGAACATTGAGCTGTCGTCGCATTCCTCAGACACAGTACACGTGTGCAGCGAATTCTTAAAATTTTGCACGAATGCAACACGTCGAGATGACGTTTTATAATTTGCAAAGTAGGCCTATGCTTTCTGTGTACTCATACGTATATATGCCGTTTAAATCGTTTAAGCACTTTCCAACATACTACTTTGATTCTCTTTAAATCAACACTTTCAGCCTGTTTTTTTGTGTGGGGAGGGGGAGGCCCTCTTTATCTCTTTCTTCCATTTTCACGCTCTGATGTAGTCTACTCGGTTTAAGCGTAACTGTTTCTTATGTACGTCTTCTACTGAGACTGTTTCTTTACATAATTTCCCTAATATTTTGTCCCACATTCTCTCTACTGTCGTTCAACTTCGCCAAAAATCTACCACTTCACGACTTCCTTCAAAGCGTTTATTTTACTGCAAGTTCAATATTTAAAATAAGCCTATGACATTACAGAGACTTTATTGTAATAACGAGAGCTGATGACTTTTACTATTTTTTTCCAAAACGATTCGTTCGGTTACAGAACTTTTCCCACATAGTCCACTCGAAATAATGCAATACTGATATAAGTCATCTTTCTTCGCAGATCTTTTGACTATGTATGAGTCCTTCCCTAGCTATTCTCTACTACCATCATTATATTTCTCATGATTCACATCAGATTCCACTTCAAGTAATGCACACTTTGTCTTTCCTCACATGTACAGCTCCTTCAGTCAGAAGGATGCTAGTCGGAAGCATTTGATGTAATGATATGTCTTTATGTGCACTCGTCGCGCACAAATCAGACTGCACCGTTAGTAAGACGCGATTACCATTACGAGACCACATTGTTGCTGTGTTGCCACAACCGCAACTTATCGCATTCAACGGAGCCGACTCGTCTAGTCACCGTCATTCTGCTGTCTATAGCCGTAGCTGCCAACAACGTAAGCTACTTTGAATTACGCCTGTAAACAGTTGCTTTGATGCCGACTGTCATCTTTCTGACCGAGGGAGGATGGAGTCACTTTTTAATGTTATAATTTTTCTTGTATTTGTATTCCACTTACGAAATTTGATTTGCTTCCACAATTAACTCATCAACGTAGGTCCACATGTCAAGAGTATTGTACCTTGATTAATCTAATGTAAGTACTCAAATCAGTCATTATATTTCCATGTTATGTTAGCCCTTTCCTTTCTGCTAGGTTACAGAGTGAGACGAATTTGAAGAAATACCTAAACATAATTCAGTTTAATTACCGTTGTGCGCGCAGTTTTACATTCACAAACTCATTCTTATTACAACTCAGTCATTACGTTTTTACGCGACAACATTAGTATCCGATAAATTTAGCTGATCTAACAAATCGTTTGCACGGTTTCCAATGAAAAAATTGTAATCAGCAGTTCTTCACTGCTAATAGGATAGGTCCAGTAATGGCTTAGCATGTCTATGTTTATAATTGATTATCCGTACGGATAAGAAAACAGCAGTAAAGAGGACAGCAAACATACAGCACGATAGAACAGACCCAACCCAAAGTCAAGCGACAGTAACACGCGCATACTGTGTGTACATGAACCCTATAATAACGGTATTGAACTTACTGGAGTGGAACATATAACAATCTGACTAGTCCATAGCCATGAACACACATTACACGATTCTACCTCTTAAACCTATCCTTTAACTTTTATATCGTTCAATAACACAAGAAATATTCAGTACCGTAAATCTTCGAACCTTCAAATAACTGGAAAGTCAGTTACTACCATCTGCAGCGTACAAGGATCAGACGCTAACAATCTGTTTTGAGATTGAAAAACATTTTGAGTTTTTAACAGGAGCTGTAAATTTAGTCTTACTCTACGATTTAATCGCAGGCAGTTCTTGTGGTTCTGGCCATATGTTTTACTATCTTTCTTCATTATGAAGGAAATATGGAGATTAGTTTTAGTCTGAATGTGGTGCACAAGAAAGACAATAATGTTACGCCCTATCTGGAAGCCCCAAAGACCTTTGCGGAGACTATTTGTATCCACGTACGACTATATATTATCTACAAGAATAATTTCTTCAATCCATTTGACTTTGTATGAGAAACATTAGCCTACCAAAACTAATTAAACGAAAGTTAGAAACCAACATTATTATGTTTTGTGACTCGGCCACTGTTACTCAGGCAGCAAGATTCATGTGCGCTTGAACTCCACCAACTCTGTTATAATAAATGAAAATCAGACCTATCGTGATACATTTTTATATTCTAATAATAAAAATATGTTTATTTTCGAAAAATCTTTGTATTTAAAATACAATTTAATTTATCGTTGCGGCAAAAAAGTGATATATTTAACTACCGCAAAGAAATATAGGCAAGCTCCGTGTTCTGTGTTTAATGTATGAGCTACATACTACTTTACTGCCCCCACTAGTAATTGCAACCAAAGCTGTAGTCTTACATAACTGTATCAACAAACTGAAAATATGAAACTACAAATATTAAAAATACTACAGGTAGAATTACACACGCGTTCCACGGGATAGTTGTACCATGCCAAGAGTCAACTGCTCTGCACTGTGTCCACTGACAGTCATTACATGTCACAACACATATTCTCTCTCTCTCTCTTAATATTATTAATTGAATTTGTCAAACGTCAGGGTTGTTGCGACAGTCGGTAGTTATGCGGTAGCCAACACAATAAAACACATAAATACGGGTACATTATTAGTGACCTTAACGCTGTTAATGTGTGCATGGACCCCGCCCATGCTGCCGGTCGTGCGCGCGCCACTCAGCTGAGTGACACTGCAATTACTGTATGCACCCAGATAACAACAATACATTACTCAGTCAGTCACTGTCACGGCAATTATACGCATACCACGCTACCAGGACGCGCGCGCGCACAACTGTCCCTCTCATGTTACACCCAATACGTTGCGACCTTTTATTAATGCCATAAATATAAACAAACTGTGAGTACGTGTGCGTTCCACTTCATTCAGCACTTTAATAAATCCTGGCAGCAGTTTGTTTTGGGATGAGTGTTTGTCTATTGGATTATTATAACTTCATAACAACGCTGAATTCCGATTCTTCAGACTTTAGTATTTAATACTCGCTCTTGTATTCTTGTCTGTGGCCACATTCTGAACATTCGTCAGATTGTCCTATTTAAAATCTGCTTCTGTATAAAATCCCTGAATCCTGTCATGTCCATATCTGCACCCACTTGCAATAAGAACCTCTTTCCTTCCATACCATGTTTGCTTTTTATTTTTCTCTTCACCAATCACTTCATAAAATATCCTCTTAAACGTATCGTCAATGTTCACCCTGACCTTCCACGAAATCCACTACATTATCTAGTAGCACCAGCACCACAACTCAAAAGCTGCTTGTCTATGTTTCCAACACTCCATTATTTCCAACGCTCCGTATAAAAGACTTCGTTTTCCGTTGTTTTGAGTATGGCATTTTGTTATGTATTAGAACTTTGGTGTATGGTCTATTCGCATGTATTTTAAGTGAAGAGCGATTATAACAAAATAATCAGTAAAAAATGTTATTTGCAATAGCATAAATGTATAATATTAGACAACAGAAATAACAGGCCCCCTGATAACAGACCAACTAAAGTTTTTGAGTCAATAACACTGGTTAAACTATAGGTTATCGTGTTGATGGACTGTACAGTTTTTATATTAAATTGTACCACAGCCACATTTGCAATAAAAATCATTTGGTATTTGGTCTGCAATTTCGGCGCCTAACTGTGTCAAGCGTCACTCTGGTCGCTTCGCATGGCCCTGATCCGGCTGTACTGCACATCACTTACGGCTACGGCTAAACTGCCCACGTACTTACTATCCGCAAATATGAAGATGGCGGTTATTTTCATCCTTCATTGTCTCCGGATTTTGGCCTCCCTCCAATTTAACTTTAAAGATTGAAAGACATGAATCAAAAACTTATGAAAATTACGATTCGCCACACGCAAGATCATATGTGGCGACCATATGGCGATCACACAATAGCCATACGCGGTGTTCAAAAACTATTTCTTATTTTTATGCTCCATATTATATAACTTTCTAGGCGTTTATATCAGAGAATACATAATTCTTACCGAAGTCCTATCTTGACATACATGTCAAGATATGTATTGTTTGACAGAAATACATGCGAAATTTTCATACTCAATTTTGCCGTATAACATAGCTATATCGTACAGACCAGCTTATATACGGGGATAGGCTACACATGGGAAATAACTAAACATACCGCCTAAAATATTTTTATTCAAGACACGAAGTTATGTTACCTCAGGTTACAGCAATGTGATGTAACAATATAACTAACATTATTAAAATAATATTGATTTTAAGACTTTGCTTCGTTTCAATTATTGTGGTTCTGGTTTGTTTATGGGATCTTTGGGGTGAAGTGCTTCGCATTTGACGCTATGATGCCAATAAAAATGACTCCAATATTTTTCCGACAGAAAGAATACACGCATTAAAATAACTTACAAGTAACTCTTTATTCATCGCATGCTCACGGTCGGCTAGGGATTTCAACTTGGTAATGTCAATGTTACATAAATGAGAAAAATTATTAATCTAAGCTTACAGTTAAACACTTGGAACAGCTAAATAGAAATGCGTACGGATGATGGTGGTTATTCAATCTCTGTAACTATAGACTGATGTTATGATAAAATTCTGCATGTTTTTACGATTATTTTACGTTTACTCATAGCGACCCTCTGGTCCTCCAGAAAATTCCAATATCACAAAGAAAGGGTTGCTGGCAAGTCTTCCGAACTCTGTTCACGTAGGTAGTCATGTCTATTTTTTTTCAGTTTTTGTCTGGTAAGGATACCATTGCATTTCATTGCTTTTTCCATTACGCCTTTTCACGACATTTTGTCTTTCCTCTTTATTTTTTCGCTTACTGGTTGTCGTTCATGTCCGTGGTGTTATATTCTCAACGTCCACACGATCTCCGTGCGAGAACGACGACGTGCTGCACTTTCCAACACCAATCTACAAACTTTACCTCGACTCTTTACCATCATGTTTTAACGTCTTCTTATGACGCATTATTATTCAACACAAAGAGTTGTAATATTTTTTCGGTCAGACGTTCGTTTATGTTTTCACTAACAATGACTGTATTCTTCCCGTTCCTTCCCTTAGCATTAGTAATTAACGTTGTCAAATATTACGACAAACAACACCTGACTGTTTAATACCTAGCAACAAACCTGAGCTACTAACTGTTACGATTACCAACAAAATTACAACGACGGATCCGGCTGTCCATTAAACCAACAAAAGAAGCGTGTAATGACAGTAAAATATGAGCACGCTCGCTCACATATACTACCATTTCGCCGACGACTTCCTTATGTGTGCACGTGCCAACAATACAAATTGGACGTATTTCTGCCGACTCTCAAATTATGGAAGTGTACGAACACGGTAGCGTAATAGCTGCAGCAACAGTAGCGTAACGGTTTACGTACAACGGCCTCGCGATACACCTGTATATTTGACTGCTGTCTGTTGCTACGTAATCGCTCTACCGCACCGATATATTAGCGTCACCATTCATATCCGTTCGACTTGGCCCAGTGTTTCGTACACTTAATTTATACTTAAATAACTTGCTACCACGGCTGATGCTACGCCATTAGTACAATTCGCACTAATACAAAAGTGAGGCAGTGTTAGTCACAATCACTAATAGGCCTAATCATCACCAAGGATTAGCTGCTAATCGTATTTCACACGTAATTTATTCTATAGTCTTCCACTTTTAGTTGCCGCCATAGTCCCCACAATTTGTTTTGTAATTTTACTTCATTTAAGGTGAAATGTTACCTTATGGAATTTATGTACAGTGTATGTGTGTGCACTGGAGCTGAACAGAGTAGTACAGAGCAACACAGACCAACTGGAGACTGTTCGACAGGACTGTCTTCTTAAAATAATACAAAACGAACCACGCACGTAGTCGCTGGTGCTACGCTACGAACGTCCCCGTCGTTCGCTCGAGGGAGTCATGGCTGTCAACAAAAATCATGAACGAACACATATTATGACAGCGATAAAGTGATCGTGAAGCGGAGTGCTATGAAATATGTAATATTCGTGCAACGTCGGCACTAGCTTCAAATTCTTTTTCTAAGTACCTTCAGTGTCCGCAATCCCGAAACAGAAGCTTATTAAGGGAATGGAAGGGAAATCAAAACTATGATGACTATAAAAACGGAAAGAAGCAGATAAATGTTCGAACACAAGATTCCAAGAACTTGCCCAGGGAGAAATCACTGGACGATGACTGGGGAGGCACTCGCTCAGCAGTGGAATTCGTCAAGCACACACACACAGTACATTACGGGAATTCTATCATTAGTACTGGTACGTTGTCAAAATTTGTCAAGACGCATAACTCTTGGTTGACCCAACGTATCTCCTTCTGATTACGCAATCTTAAAATAACATGAGATTTATAACAAAAAGAAAGTGGTATAGTGCTGGCTACACGCAACAGTCCCACCGGGTCGTGTAATTATTATACAGTAGAGTCTCGGTAATTCGAGTTAATTGGGGCTGAGGCAACCTCGAATTTGGAAACTCGGATTATACAGATGAAGAAAAAAACAAAGAGTAATGTATAAACAAACGTTTATTGCTTACGGATAAGAAAACACAAACAATGTAGTACATACCTGAACTAGTTTAAACTCAAAAGATAAAAGGCACACAAATTTATTTTTTAAAGAAATTGTCCAGAGTCTTTTGTTTTAAAATAGAGCCTCGTTTTTTAGCAGCAATGTCACGCCATCTTCTAAGCAGCATCGTGTAGGTCGGTGTAGCTTCTGCTTGCTGTTCGACATAACGCAATGCAGTGTCTAGCGCTGCCAACCCCTCGGCGTGAGTCATCACGGGTACAGTCTCTGCAGTCACGTCTTCATCACTATTTTCTTCTGCCGCTTCATTCAGCATTTCAACGATTGAATCATCGGTTACTTCAAACTGTTCATCACTATTCAACCATTCTGAAACATCATTTTCATTTGACTGTTCACAACCAGGAAGTTTTTTTATCAGTCGTGCTAAGACCAAGTCATGTTCGTCTGTGGTGTTACAACTGTTATTTTCTTCTTTTAAAATCTTGTTCCAAGACTTCTTTAGTGTTTCTGTCTTTATGTCATCCCATGATTCCGCCACCCAGTAAACTACGTCTTTCATTGTAGTATTCTTTAGAAATTCCACTATGGTTCCCTCGCCTTCTGTAGTTTGTAGGAGCCTCTGCAGCAGACGACGACGATATTTCTTTTTCAAGCACTCAAAAACGTCTTGGACCATCGGCTGTATTAAACTCGTCACGTTTGGTGGTAAGAACAATGCTCTAATTTCGCCACATTTCAGTTCTTCTCCGTCAGGGTGTGATCCAGCGTTGTCAAGGGTTAATATTGCTTTGGGAGGCAAGTTCTTTTCCTTTAGGTACTTTTTGGTCTCAGGAACAAAACTTTCAAAAAACCACTTCTTAAAAATATTTTTATCCATCCAAGCAGATTTCTGGTTAATGTATGTAACAGGAAGCGCAGACGGAGTGATGTTTTTTAAAGCTCTAGGCTTTGCAGACTTGCCTATTAACATTAGCTTCAGTTTATGTTCTCCACTTGCATTCGATGCAGCAAGAACTGTCACCCTTTCTTTAGATTTTTTGTGGCCTGGCGCAGCATTTTCTTCCCTTGAAGCTAAAGTTTTAGTAGGCAGCATTTTAAAATTTAGTCCTGTGTCATCACAGTTGTACAACTGATCGAGAGTAAGTTTTTTTCTTCTATAATTTTTTTAAATCTCTCACAGAACTGTGTGACAGCCTCAGAATCCGCAGATAGCTTTTCACCACACATTTCAAGCTGCCTTACGCCGTATCGTTTTTTCCATCTATCCAACCATCCTGAACTTGCTGTAAAATCATCGTCGCCTTCCTTAAACTGGTTCCTGAAAAACATTGCTTTGTCTTGCAACATTGGGCCTGAAATAGGACTTCCTTTTTGCCTCTGTTGACTAAACCAAGTGAACAAAGCTGCACTCGTTTTTTCATAATCAGATTTCTTCATCGATTTGCGTTCACAGGTTAAAATCCCCATACACTTTTTAGAAGAATAGTTTTCAATCTTGTCTCTGTTCCTACGCCAGTCACCAACAGTCACTTCGCCGACTCCATAATCAGCAGCAAGTTTTTTTAGCGTTTCACCTCTGTCTAATCTTTTTAAGGCTTTCAATTTAACACTTAGCGGCACAAAATTCTTCTTCTTAGGCCTACTCTTGTAACTCATTATATACAGTATAAATAACAATTTACTGTAGTGAAAAACTAAACGTTGAATATACTGTACAGTAAAATAACTAAAACAACAAGCAAACACTAGTAACGAAGCTTAGTAGTAACACACAGGTACAACACTTGTATCAGCTGAGGCGGTCAGTCCGCTACTGATTTATTTACGTATTTATTTTTAGCGTTTCATGCTGTAGACACTTGGTCTGGCATGAGTCACGATATGGCGGGAATGTTGTTTACTTTTACTGACTGTATTTATTATTTTTTTCCAGCTCGAATTACACGGAACCTCGAAATACCGGGGCTCGAATTACCGAGACTCTATACAATGACTAAGAGGAGTGCTGACTGCTCGCAAACGCTGGAGTTACTGTGGAAACAACACATCCGTGTGACATTGAAAGCAATGCACAGTGAGAGCGCAAAACTGCATGCATCACTAATTGTACGTACACAATACTATTTTTTCCATTCACGGAATATAGAACCGAAGTTGTTGCCCTGAAAGCGAATACACACTGTAATAAAACAAATTTATTACAAATGTAGTGTTTTTTCCATTGGTGAAAAGCCCCACGTTGGATGCGTCAAATTTGTAATAAAACAAATTATGTAGATTAACTGGTTGATAATCTTTTTTATTATTAAGTTAATTTTTTTATATAATTAATTTAATTTTATTTTTGATTACCTTAATTGTTTTTATTGTTCTATTGATAATGTTCAATTAATAAAAATACTGATTAATAACTGTGTATGATCTGATGAAGAATTATTTGTTTCTTCTCTTCCATCTTCTTACCATTTTCCTCCATCTTCTCTTCCATCTTCTTACTATTCTCCCTTAACTCTTCCCTCAACTGTTGGTTGTCACTTTCCATCTTCTTACTGGTTTCTCCAATTTTGTCACTCAATTCTTCTTTTGTGGATTGGTTGTCCTTCCTTAATTCTTCTTTTGTGGACTCTATGTTTCTATTTATTGATTCTATACTCTTCTGATTCTCTTCCATCTTCTTACTATTCTCCCTTAACTCTTCCTTTAAGGATCTGTTGTCCTCTTTCCTTTCCTTATTGGTTTCCTCCATTTTCTCCATCATTATCCTGAACATTTCTTGCATTGCCACATTCTCTGTTCGTATGGGTTTTTCTGGTTGTTCCTCTTGTTGTGTGGATTGGTTCAGTTCCGCCGGAAGTAATATCATCTCCCTATCTTCCACTGGATTCGCCTCCTTGTCATCCATGTCTATCTCCTCCTCGGGTTCTGCCACCCTTTTCTTCGATGTCGCTCTCTTTGGCATTTTGATGACTTTCCTGACCTGTTAACAGCAGCCAAGCTAAAATAGGAAATTGGGCAAATCGTCTTTATATTATAGGCCTACCAATTCCGATTTTAAGCCCCTAAAGTTGAGCGCCAAATTTGTAATAAATCACGACTTGCTCGAGTTTATGTTATGCCCCACTGTTGTGAGCGCCAAATTTGTAATAAAAGAAATTTATTACAAATGTAGTGTTTTTTCCATTGGTGAAAAGCCCCACGTTGGATGCGTCAAATTTGTAATAAAACAAATTATGTAGATTAACTGGTTGATAATCTTTTTTATTATTAAGTTAATTTTTTTATATAATTAATTAATTTAATTTTTTAATCACCTTAATTGTTTTTATTGTTCTATTGTTAATGTTCAATTAATAAAAATACTGATTAATAACTGTGTATGACCTCAGATGAAGAATTATTTGTTTCTCCGCGTTAAATAGATTTTCGTGGCCAAATCGATTGCATGTAGCGGCCGATTCAGTCTCTTTATTTCGTCTTCTGCTCGTTCCTTTCCCTCAGAAGTTCTCGTTTAGTATTTAATAATTAATGTATTTTAAATTATGACTCAACTAATCAATAAAACAATGTTTAAAACAATAATTAGGTTTATTATGTCCAAAGTAATTATTTGAATTGCGTCGACTAACTCGAGTATGATTCGAGACTAGGTTCCAGGTCGATTATTACACATACAAAATTATTCCGATTAAATTATTATATTATAAGGGTTCTTTAAACTGTAGTCAGGAAAGGCAAGAGAATTCAATACTTACAAGTATAAAACTTATTCATTAACAAACAAAATAATAAAGTATAGTGTATAGAAAATTTTAAATATTACGATCCAGCTGCTTGTTCTGACGTCACTCGTTCCGCTAGGTGGAATATCGCTTGACTCAAAATGACAAGATGGCCGCCTTCACGTGTTGTTCTGCGATCTAAATTGGCTACGAGATTTTCCTTCAAATAAACGTCTCCGTTGGTTAATTCCTCTTCTGTGATGCCGCTATTGTAATATCCACAAGTCGTAGTGTGTAGTTTTATTCCTCCACTTGGTTTTAGTTCGGTGATAGGTGTTTTGTGTCAAATGGTTACTGCCAATCAATTGCTGGTTATATGAGGTTAATTTCTTTGGTCGTGTCCATACGTAGTGACAGCTTGATTTAGTAGTGTTTAATTTAGTTTTATGATTTCAATGATCGTTATTGTAGTATTCATTAATTTAATTTACATTCTTTTATCTTTTTTATAACTCCATAATATATCTTGGTTTGTGTTAGTTAAAAATTTCATTCATTTTTCTCTGAAAATTTCTGACACGTCCGTCCTGCTTGGCTTTTAACAATCAACTAAACTATATTTGTTTCTTCATATAGAAAATTCTGTACGATTTTGGTCTCATTTCTCATTGTTCCTTATCAGCTGTTTCCTAATTAATAATTAAATTTTATAGAAATATATGACATTTTTTATATTTAATTGGCTATAAATTATTTGTTTAGTACTTTTATGTAATTCTAATTATATAGCAATATTCCTGCTTTTATTTTATACAGGTTAATACTAAATTTGACCTATTTTGGTTTGAATTAAGCTTCTGAATTACATTCCTTGAAATTTACCTCTAGGCCTTATTCTGATTCACATAATTACCCATTACAATATGTTTTATGTTACAATTTTCCTCAAACACGATTACTAATTAAGCCCTTGTAATTTACTTTTTATACCTGGCTATTATTTTAAACATTTAACAATTTATTTGTATTTCACTAGTGCTTGCTTTACTGATTATGGCATTATCTGGTACAATCACCATTTAAGTCAATTTTACATTCTGATTCTTTTAATCACTACTATAGGTTGTTGTTATAATTATGATAATGTATTTGTATTCTGAATGGGATGATTTATATCAATTTGGTCTAGTTTCTATTAATTTATATTCTCTGATTTGATTTACAGGGTCAAAGTTAAAATTGTCTTGGTCATCAATTTTCAGTTTTCCTATCAATGTTATTATCAATTTACATTATTAATTTTATATTTTCTGATTTACTATTTATGGGTCGTTTGAATTATTATTTTGCCTTTCCTTACTTCACAAAATAACAACATTAATTAACATTATTCAAATACAATAAACACTTGCATACTAACATCTAGTATTTCCTACTATCAACATGGTCTGTATTGTATACACATAAAATAATAAAACATAATAATTATATAAATAAACACATTAAAGCGTTATACTAATGAGTGTATTTTGTTGTCCTTTTAAAACTGGTTTGGGGTGTTCCCCTCACTCACACACTTATTTTATTTATAATTAAGTTTACATTATTTCTGATTATTTGTATTGGATTCTCTTATTTGGTTAGTTGTTTTTTCTAAGTTGGTATAGCTAATATTAATTACGTTCTTTTCAATTATGTGGTTTGCTGCTATATAGTGTTCTGTCTTTAATATAGGTTTTTGGGTATCTTGAGATTATTTCATTTTAATTCATTTGTTCTGGGCTGTTACTCCTTACTACTTTGTATCTTGAGATTTTTCTTTTTAATTCATTTGTTCTGGGCTGTTACTCCTTACTACTTTGTATCTTGAGATTTTTCTTTTTAATTCATTTGTTCTGGGCTGTTACTCCTTACTACTCCGTATCTTACTGGGTATACTAATTGTTTTACTGGGATGATACTATTACTATTTGTTTTTAACACATCTTGATCAAAATTGAATGTTTTTAATTTCTTTGAATCGAGATTGTTTCTAGTTCTGTAAAGGCATTTTATTTATCATGGTGATTACTTCTTTCTGTTACTTCTATTTAAGTTGATTTTACTCCTTCCAGACGACTTCTTCCCTTCTTTTTCTATATGATCTTAATTTGTAGAATAAGGCAAAAACTTCGTTGTGCTACAACACACATGTACAAATAGCCTACCTACGTCCAGCAGGCCCGGTCCTACAATAGCTTGAGATAGAATATGAGGAATAAGGAAATAGAACTCTATCAGGCTCAGAAATAAGGATAGGAGACAGACATTCAGATACAGATACAAACCAAAAGTACCTGCACTCGCGCGCGCGCACACACACACACAGAAAGATAGAATTATTATTGTTTTAGTGTAAAAGAATAAAAAAGTCGGCTATACCAGAGATACGTTCGCAACAAAGAATACTTCTTGTCTTTAGAGTAACATTGTAACCTTTAACAAATGAAACTAAATATTCACACGATATCAATACACACTGTTCGAACAAGTCTTGAGGGAGAAATCAGGTCCAATTAGCAATAAGCAATCAAGAAAGCAACAACGTAATTTTTGAACAGAAGTACGAATACCCGCCAAAGGAAGCTCACGACCTATTCTGTCGCGTGATTAAGACCAAAGATTACTTTTCAGAATCATGATTGTAGTGATTACGATAGGAGAACTACTGAAAGTAGAGAATAGAGTAGCGTATCCATTTACTGAGATAACGGACTTCTTACGGTGGTTACAGAGCAGAGTCAAGGGACACGGCGCTGACCTCTGCACAGTCAAGTAGCTGCTATAATCTCTGTCAGCGGCGACAACGTACTTCAGGCGCTGCGGCAGATGGTTTCCGTTACATTATCACAATGGCAGCGACATAATAAAAATAATAATCATAAGTTAACCTCTCTCTCATCTGGTCACAAGAAACAATTCGTGACGGCGTGTTGTAACCGGCGGTACTGAGCGACCGTGTTCCACATCCCCCGGCCTAGCGACGACAGAGATGGTCATGTGCCAGTCACGGACACTTTGTCCTCCTGCTATTGCTACTATTACCGACAGCATCGATCTTGACCATTATTAGTAACTTGTCCGCATCCGGTACTATCGGCGATCATAATACTCATTCATAAATGACGTTCGGAAACACAGGGTAAGGTGTATAGGTTTATACACATCATGAGTTGTAAGAATTCAACTTGAAATAATAAAGAATTCATGGATTCAGATTGTATAACATAGGAATCGCACAAAGGCGTACAATGTTTGTGCTTCAATGCATATACTTTCATGTGTCAATTCTTCCATCCCTTGTCACCATCTGCACTTCTCTTTCTTTTACTTGTTGCAGTAGTTAGGCCTTTGTACACATTTACTTAACAGCCCATTTGAATTTCTGTTTGTCAGCAATATTGTGGGCTCAGTGGGTTCGTGCGATGAAGCCTATTTAATCAGTCATCAAGATGTTTTCCTCTTGTCCACTGACAAGATTCCCACAACGTAAGTCGCATCGCAGATCGATCGCGACCTGTTTGTTATCTACAGTCGCCTAAACAACGGTTCCGCAACTCAGCAGTACGAATGGGTAGGCCTACTGTAAAACGTTAAAATGTATCTAAAAAAAAACCTTTCAGTTAATTTAGTTCTTTTTTAAAGGCTATCAAAGTGGAGCTTCCTAGGGGACTTCGACTTACCGCACTGAATGGTTTCACTTCTTATAAACACGTGATTCTGCGATTACGGTTCAGGACATGATCCATATGCTCTCGTATTATGTTTCCATCTGTTGCTGTCATAGACATGCGAGATCTACTACACATTTTTTAACGTTGTTTGACGTTTTGACGCTTCCTTCTAAGTCACAAATCTACCAGAGGCATTCTATCAACCCACGTAACACCGTAAGGACGCCAAATGCCACGTATTCGTACTCTACTGCACGCATGAATTGGCTTATTTGAATTTTTCACACTTCAAACCATTGGTTTTTGAGACATATCAATCTGTAGAGAAAATGTACTAAAATATTCTATCGCTGTATCTCCTGTAGGCTCTACAGCACACTCATGTTTTACACATGCTCACATAAACGCATGTGCACGCTATTCATTTATACGATTATGTTGTAAGATTACTTGTATCAATATACGTATACGATAATTTTTATTATTTTCTGATACAAAATGTTATATTATTTTATGAGATAGACTGACATTTCATCAGAAATCTTTTGCACACTTCTGACGAGATCCAAATATTGCTTCTGTCAATGCTTTTGAAGGAAAAGGAAGACCCAGACTCCAATATATGAAACAGATTATTGGTGATGTAAGTTGTAATTCCTATGACGAGATGAAACGGAAACCACAGAGAAGATCGGTGTGGAGCACTGCTACTAACCAATCTGCGGATTGCTAACTAAAGAAGAAGAGTTACTAAATGCTCTAAGCATGAGGGCGTGTGTGGTTCTATTCTACTTCCAATTTTATCTAAAAAAAAAACTACTCAGGTTATAATCGTATTAGTTACGGATTGGTTCGGCGACACAGAAATGGAAACCGTCTCACAACAATAGCATAAGGGAGACAGCGTAAAGATGCAACTTTCTTTGTCAAGTAACGAGAAACAAAACAGAACATGCGAGCGAACAAACGACTCGAAAAACAACCTTCTTTGTGACTATAAAAACACTATTATCAAACGCTCGTTTAATTTCAGTATAAATAATATTTTCTTATGAATCAAATTCTGGTATGTACAACGCGGTGTCGCATATATATAGCCTTATAAACACCTATGACACGTCTGGCGTATTGTTTAGTACACAGCCTACCCTACCCAAGAGCACATAACGACGTGGTCACTGCCTTTATGTTCATCTTCTACTGAACAATAAGTAAAATTTATCTGAATCCACGGCCACAGACAGTTATCAGAATCAGCTGGCTGTTGTTTGTTGGCAAAAAGTACCTGCTCGGCTGCTACTAGTGTTTATGGATTCTATGCGCGTTCTTCCGTTTATTACATGCCCAATCGTTTATTATCACAATTGTTATTGTCGCCGTGCGTTGTCTGCGCAAGATGAGTTTTATGCGGCGCTTAAAATTACACAGACGTGCCTACTGTGGCTACTGAACATCACACGTGTAAGCGTGGGTAGCTCTTATAGCCAACGGTAGCCAATAGCTTAGCCCTGTGTGGTATCTTGTTGGTTCCTACTGCACAGGATTGTAATAGGCAAAGTTACTCTACCTATAAATACCTAACACGGAGCGGTTCCTAATGTTGAGGTATGGTTAAAAATAATTAATAATTTAAGTACAGGAGCAAACACACACTTTATTGAAGAACAGTTTAGTAGCAAGTATACATACAACGGACACACGAAATACACATTACAAAAGCAGATTTAAAACTGAACTTAACTGGTCGAGTGCATCTCAGTTTATATAGAAAAAAGCTTCCAGATTTTTCCTTTTATTTAAAACTACCAGAACATTACTTTTGTAGACTTCTCACAGTAAACAAGCATGTGTGTGGGCTGAGGCCCCGCCCAGGTAGCTAGACCTCCCACCGCACAATACAAACTTTCACTCTACAATAATAGGTATACTTACTTAAAATTGAATGTAGAGTTTTCTAGTAAATTCTCAACACCCTCCCTAAAACTCTACATTCTCACAATCACATTAATTTAAAAATTCATTTTTACTCTTAAGTCCAAGTTTAGATCTTAAATAAACAAATTTTGGTTTTGACAAAGCTTTCGTAAGTATATCAGCAACTTGTTCATCACTTTTAACATAATGCACATCAATTTCTCCATTTTGAAAACAATCACGTACATAATTATATTTCACATCAATATGTTTTGTCCTTTGATGGAATTCAGGATTACTTATAAGTTTTAATGCACTCATATTATCTATATATAAATCATATTTATCAGTCTTACAATCGCATTCATTAAATAACTTCTTTAACCACATTATTTCAGTTGTTGCTAATGCTGCACTTAATGTTGCTATCTGACTCGGTTGTTGATAATGATACAGATTGTTGCTTCTTACTTCGCCAAATAATTGCAGCATTTGCATACATACAAGCTACGCTAGAAGTTGATTTACGTGTAACTGTATCGCTAGCATAATCAGCATCACTATAAGCTTTAAAGTTGCCATCCTTACAATATAGTAATCCAAAATCAATCGTACCTTTTAGATAACGTAAAATTCGTTTAACAATTGACCAATGAGCTACACTTGGTTTGTCTAAAACTCTAGATACAACATTTACAGCAAAACTTATGTCCGGACGACTTACAGTTTGCAAAAACATCAAATTGCCGACAGCTTCACGATAAGGTACATTACTTACAATAGTTTTTGATAAATATTCATCATGATTACAATCAATTGGCGTGGATACAATATTAGCTTCTGACATATTAAACTTTTCTAAGATTTTGTTAATATAAGTACTTTGATGAATGAAAACAGACACATCATTCAATCTACAAATTTCCATTCTAAGATAATTAGTAACTTCTTTAGTACTAGTAATTTTAAATTTTTTACTCAAATCATTCAACAATTTATCAATCAAACTTTCATTTGAAGCTGCAATAAGTCCGTCATCAACATAAATTGCTAACAAGATCTTATTATTATTGTTGTTATATATGTATAAACATGGGTCACCCGTACTTTGACAAAAATCTAAATTTACAAGAAAATTAGTGAAGTGCTCAGTCCAGCATCTTGGTGCTTGTTTTAAGCCGTATAAACTTTACATTAATTTACATACGCGTGAGCTTCCATCATCAAAACCTTCAGGTTGTTTCATATATATATCTTCCTTTAAGTCACCGTATAAAAAAGCCGTTTTTATATCAAATTTACCGATATGTAAATTTTCACGAGCAGAAATACTAAGTATCAATCTTATTGTATCAAAGCGAACAACCGGACTAAAAGTTTCTTTATAATCTATATCTTTCTGTTGCGAATAACCTTTAATAACCAACCGCGCTTTATAACGTTCTGTACCATCTGGATTGAGCTTCTTCACAAAAACCCAACGATTGTTAATCACCTTTTTATCTTTTGGCTTTTCCACTAATACCCATGTCTTATTTTCATACAAAGAGTTTATTTCGTCCTGCATTGCAGCTTGCCAACTATCTTTTTCTTTACTTGTAATTGCTTCGTTATAATTGGATGGTAACTTTTCAGCAATAAACGTGATCGGACATCCATAATATTCTGTAGGTTTTAATTTTGTTCTATCGCGCAATTGTCGTTCAGTTTGATTGTTATCGCTATTTGAAGATTGTAAAGGTTCTCTTTCTTCAAACTCATTTGATTCATTTTTAAGTAAAAGTTCATTATTTTTAGGAGTTATAATTTCATTTTCTTCAGTTTCTTTATTATTATTGTTCAAAGAATTCAAAATAATTGAATCAGCTAATACTCTTTCAGGTTTAAAAAGTACATCTCTACTTATAATGACATCTCGCACTTCCGGAACATATACACGATAACCTTTACAATCCTCATGATATCCGACCAGATAACCTCTCATCGATATTTTATCAAGTTTCTTACGCTTTTCTTTTGATATATGTACATAACGCATGGTTCCAAATATTTTAAATCTATCAACAGTAGCTGTTTTTACATTCCATAACTCATAAGGAGTTTTATTATTTTGTTTTGTTGGGCCTGTTCTATTAATTACATGTACTGCAGTATTCATTGCTTCTGCCCATAAGAATAGAGGTAAGTTTGAATTTGAATATAACATTGATCGAGCAGCCTCTACAATGATTCGGTTATCGCGCTCTGCAATTGAATTTTGTTCGGGCGTATATGGAACATTAATCGAATATTTTATACCTTTACTATTTAAAAAAGAGATCACTGCTTTATTATCGTATTCTTAACCACCATCAAAATGAATTTCTTTAATATTTGTTGCAAATTGATTCTCAACCCCGATACAAAATGATTTTAGTTTTTCTATTACTTCAGATTTTTCTCGAATAAAATGAATTTCTCTATAACTTGAAAAATCGTCTTTAAAAGAAACAAAATATAACTTTCTACCGAGAGACTCTACTTCCATAGGACCACAAACGTCAGTATAAATTATTTCGCGAGTTTTAGTGGCACAATCGATCTTTTTGTGAAAAGGCAATCTATGATTTTTGCCATAAGCGCAACCTTCACAAAAGAAATTTTCATCCGTAAATTTTATATTTAGATTTTTCAAAAAATTCTTCACATGTTTTACATTTTGATGGCAAAGTCTTTCGTGCCATAATTGTAAAACATTACCGTTGGCAATGCTCGATCTACTCTTTTGTTCTACCACGTTACATTCTTTTGGAATTAAAGTTTGAATGTCCAATTTTTAGCAGACTACCAGGCTCATATTCGGAACCAGTTACAAGAATTTCATTACTATGCTTTAAAGTACATCTCGTAGCATTATGTGTTATTTCATAATCTATACCCCTTTTACCCGCATATTTAACAGAAAACAGATTACCCGTACATTGAATCAGGAACATATAATACATTATAGATAGTACCTTCTACTCGTTCACTATTTTTATAAGTTTCAAAGTCAATATTACCTTTACCATATGCAGACATTGTCATACCGTTGCCCATTCTCACACTGACTGGTGTTGTATATTCTTCGAACGTAGAAAACCATTCTCGATGCTTCGACATATGATCCGTCGCACCCGAATCCACAATCCAGAGATCATCCCGATTGCCACAGCTGCCTTTGTCACCTATTAGTGCTATCCTCGATGTTGATTTCTTCTGTCCAGAAGACGAGTTACTTCTTTCTTGATTATTCGACCATCTTCGCTGTCCATTATTCTTATTCATGAAGCAATTGTTACTTTTATGACCTTTTCTTTTGCACGTATAACACCTGAAGCAGTCCCTTTTTAAATGACCTTGTCTTCCACAATTATAACACTGCTCTTGTTTCAAATTATTCTTCTCATATTTATCAGAGTCATTCTTCTGTTCTTTATGACCGATTTTCAGATTAGCTAGCAACGCTGTCGTCTCTTCGTGTACTTCCTTTTGCTCTTGTAATCTAAATTCTTCTGCCATCAAGCGCTCAGTCAAATTTTCGAGATTCTTCTTATCGTCAGATACCGAATCCCAAGCACTGTGAAAATGATTAAACTTTTGTGGCAAAGATGTTAAAACACGAGTCATCACCATAGTCTTTTCAATTTTTCCCCCGAGATTTTTCATTTTTCTAGCCAACTGTTCTATTTTTGAAATATTGTACGTAACACTTTCACTCTCTGTCCACTTAAACTCAAAAAATTGTTTTTGAATCATCGACAGATTTTCATCAGATTTTAGATCATATGCTGTATTCAATTTGTCCCACATCTCCTTGGCAGTAGAACAACCCATTATAAGTTCGAGAGGCTTTCTCTCCACTGTTGTAACAATTAACTTTCTGGCAATTTTGTCCGCCTTCTTGAACTTTTCCAACAACGCGTCACGATCTTCTGCACCTGCAGCTGGCTCGGCTAATCTTCCTTCGCAAACATCCAGCACATCATCATCCTCTTCCATCAACGTGCGTACTACGAAACGCCATTGATGCCAATTATCTTTGTCTCGAAGTTTTTCAATTTTTATATTCGGTTCCATTTTTGCACAAATATTTTATACTTGCACTCCAATTACACACTGCACTCCGATTTTAAAATGCCACTGGGCCCATAACCTGTTGAGGTATGGTTAAAAATAATTAATAATTTAAGTACAGGAGCAAACACACACTTTATTGAAGAACAGTTTAGTAGCACGTATACATACAACGGACACACGAAATACACATTACAAAAGCAGATTTAAAACTGAACTTAACTGGTCGAGTGCATCTCAGTTTATATAGAAAAAAGCTTCCAGATTTTTCCTTTTATTTAAAACTACCAGAACATTACTTTTGTAGACTTCTCACAGTAAACAAGCATGTGTGTGGGCTGAGGCCCCGCCCAGGTAGCTAGACCTCCCACCGCACAATTCAAACTTTCACTCTACAATAATAGGTATACTTACTTAAAATTGAATGTAGAGTTTTCTAGTAAATTCTCAACACCTAACAATGAAGTTTTCTCATGATTGATACACAAATTAACTTTTGGAAGAACAGAATAAAATTATACGCAATAAAAATGCATATTGAGAAGTATTTTACCGCAAATTTGTTACGAAAACTCTTCTAAAAATTAACGTACAAGACGTTACTTAAAAATTTAACTTTTACTCAACATCCTTAAAATTTACATTTTTTTCTGTCTGAAACCGCTAGTTTTGTGAACATGCAGTAGGAGAACATACAACTGTGAGTGGAACATTACTGGAAGTTGGAGGTTCCAACTTTTTGTGGCTAGAATAATATTCGATTTGTAACATTGAGTTTATACGCGAAAACGGAAAATCCAGCATTTTCAAGTTATCGTAGGCCTACTCTTCTTATGGCTGCAGTTCGGAAAGTACCGGTAAATAGTTCTCATTTGAGTGGATAAGATGGTTTTCAGTTATAAAACTCTTGCTGTGACCAAAATTGAGGGTACATGTAGATAGAAGGTCACAATATAAAACTTATGAAAATTAGCCTTTCATATGTTCCTCATTAAACTCTTTAGATAGGTCCACAAATCAGCTAAAATAATTTAACCTCTCTTTGGGGGTGAAAATTTTATGTGTATTATCACAGCGCTGAGCATGTGAAACTTAATTCAAAATTACCATTTTTCATATACAATATAATATGTACACGTACATGTACAGTATTACATAATCTGTTTTCCAGATTGTCGTTCTTTAAATATTAATGTTTACTGGAAATAAGACTAAAACATTAACAGAGGTGTAACGGGTCAAACTAATAACAAATTAAGTTTCCTTACCAACTTGTTCTGAAGATTCAAAACAAGATTTTTATCCACTCGTTACAAAGAATATGCCTAGTTCGAATCTGTCATGCATCCAAATGTAGGCCTATGCCTAGACTGGTAAAATGTTGCGTTTCTTAACGTCACTTATTTACCTGATAGTACAAAGAAAATTGGCATATACATACAACACCGGCGCGCCTGACTTTTCGTAGAAAGTTGCGCGTGCGGTTCACCGACTTCGTCCGTACTGAGGTAGGGCTATGCTGAAGTACGTCTTCGAACAACAAACGTTGTCCTCAGCGTTCTCAGTCCCGAGATAAGGACCTTTAATGGCACAAAAATGGTTAATTTTTGGGTTTTCTCAAAAATCCATATCTCTGCACCATCTTAACCTGCGCGTTTGTTTTGTTAGCTGTTCGTCGCATTTGGTACGTTTCATCACAGTGTTTCTTTTTACGATCCGGTACGCGTTTTTTAAGAACACCATTTTCAACATGGAATAATGGTGATAAGAAAGATGTTTTAACCTATGACAAACATACGTCTATACAGCAAGCAAATAAAGTTGAAAATATAAAGGACAAGGTGTACAATCGAAACTTCAAACTAAATTGATAATCGACGTTCGAGTGGCATTCATATAAACGTTTTTGTATACCCTGTTTAATTATTAGTGTTAAATCAAGTGCGTGAGATAAAAAGATTTTGATGATTTCGGTAACGATACTCGACTTTACAAACATAAAGTTTCTTGGAGCATATGGTTTTGCACTGAGTTTTTTAAACCTGAGGAAAATTTTAAGTACTATTGAGGATGTTTTGAAGGAAAATTCTAGGTTGTTTATTAAACACTTGAATTACAATATTCGGCTTAACTAATGTCTCACGCAGCTGCCCATCCGTGCAGTTTTTACTTTGGTAAACAAGAATTAACATTCGCGGTCATCACGAATAACCTCTACTAATCGCGGAAATTTTAAATAACTGTTAGAGACCTTCGTACCGATAAATCCTGTAGATATTCAAGAACACTAGAAAAAATCTCACCCATCTTTGCCGGCAATTCTAAGACTATTCAAAATGAAATCTTTGACTACATTTCACAATATACTGATGAGCACGTCGAAAAGGTAATAGACGATTGTACAATTTTTCTATTCAAGCGGATGATTCCACAGGCATTGTCCACAAATCTCAATGCAGCATCATAATAAGATACGTTAGTTCCATAGGAAAGCCGGGATACTTTAGACCCAGGTCGCTCGCGAAATGAGTTTTCCGTCATTGACAGCTACTCCCACATTCCGACAGTTGTGTTCTCACTCTTCAGATATTATACATCGCAATGTCTAAAGCACCGAGGTTCGACTCCTTTCTAATAATTTCGATTATAATAAAATCACGAATTAAGAGGTGTGTAGTATGTTGGAGTAACAGGCGAACAATTGAGTGCCGGTCTATTGGATTTTTACGATAACATTTTTCATTACTTTTGAATGTTTTGATTCTTGTTTATTTACAGACAAACCGAAATTAAACTTGGGATAATCAGTTTATTAATATAAATAAATTTGCAGTTTTTAGACAATTTATTTACTTTATTCAGCGATCCTCTCTGTGGATCGCTAAGGGCAGACTTGGAACGAATATTGTAGATACTACACCATCCCCATTTCTCTACGTGAAATACGAATTGAGAATTCTGGCTGCCAGAGGCAATAGTAAGAAACATCCCGTCAGTATATCCAACCACAGCTTTACCAATTCTGATACTGACTTTATTACTTTAAAAAGTTTATAATTACGGATACTAAAAAATCGTTCTACGCCAAGTCAAGTTTTTGCGTTCAGTCTGTCCACAATGCAATTTTTTCTAATACTGTCCTCTATCCTTTATCCCTCTCCTTCTGTTAATGTTGACTCGGAAATAAATTTGTTTCATGGGGTTTTGTAATGAATATATGCCCTTCTCACTCATTCACATTATTCAAACACATAATTAGTCACACACACACACACACACACACACACACAAAATGTACGTGGAATGAAGGGTGCACGCAGGTGTTGTTCCCCGCTGGGTTCCATTTAACACATGCGGACAGGGCACACCCGCGGACGGGCAAGCCCACAGAGTACCAGTTGGTCCGTCCGCCCTACTCACCGCACTACGCGCGCGCGTTTGTTCCTTCAATGCATGATTTAAAACGCTCATTCTCACAAGAGAGAGAGAGAGAGAGAGAGAGAGAGAGAGAGAGAGAGAGAGAAAGTCATAATAAGCCAATATACAGACAAGTTTTAAGCCTGTATCTATTCTTGTAAGCGGCATGAGTGAACTTAAATTTGCGACTAAGGAGACAACCAGTCAAACGTCTGTGTAAATTACGGCCCGTTACAACCAAGCTAACGCATAGTTGGGTGGGTGGTGAATAACAGTATTAATATAGAAGTTACGTTTGTAACTTATTGCTTCGGACACTCGCACGAACGCATGCGAGAAGCACCTTCAAGCGACCAATAATTAAGAACAACCAATCAAATACCCAAGAAACGTCCACGGTCAAGACTATGTCCTCGTTCATCTTACCATAACGTTCACGTTAAACGTCGGACGATATATCATATATATTATAACACTACAAAGTAATGATGTTAGGTGTAATCGTAATAACAAGAATGCGTAATATATTTTCTGAATATTTACATTATTTATTTAGCAACCTCTTTACTTACTTCGGCAATACAAAAATTCATTATTCATCGCTTGTGCGATCTTATGTATGTGTCTTCTGGTGAATAATTTATATGTAAACAGTTTATACATAAATCTTATTATCTAATCTTATTTATAACTATTTCTGCTCTCGGCTTACTCATTTAGTGTGGCCATCTTTGCAATTGCTTATCGATTTATTTCAACAATGAATTTACTTTTATTTCAATTTCTTTAATCTTAATTTAAACGATCTGTCGCAATGTCTATACTTAACGGACGGACGACGATGTTCTAAGAACGCCCAAACTCTCACCGCTTGATGTCTTCTGATAGACCTAGACCGAAGGCTTTTCTAATTTTCCAGCACATCTCTGGGAACAAAAAAAAAATCCCGCTCTAGACATCAGATAGTTCCCCTATCGCCTTTCCTTGAGTGCAGGCTAGGCAGGAAAATAAAAAAGACAGGTACTTCTTAGGCTGGGGCTCCTGTGTGGTGTGGACTGTATTCACGATTTTATAAAACCAACAACTAAAACTCCTGCAACCAGAAAGAGTACGGGCCGCCCTCGAAGATGTCAGATATCAAGTTCCACAAGTTCTTTTCTGACAACGTCTGGGCAGTATCATCGGTAACGTCTTGACTGATACCGCCTAAATGTAATGGCCAGAATTATCTTGAATTTCTTCAAAACATTTTACCGAAATGTAAAACTATAGACCTATATATGTAGAACTATAGGCCTACTGAAGAGGTTCCTCTAGCGTTTTGGGTGGAAGTCAAGCACGCTTTAAACATTTATTATCAATTCTTGTGAAACCTTAAATTTTTATATTCCAGTGCTGAAAATTAGGATTAGACCGTACTCATATTTGTTCTTATATAATAGGCTGTTTTCCGCTATCACTCCGTTATTTGTTATTTGATTTGAATAAACAAGGCGCCATTGTCTTCACAATAAACTGTTCAAGAATGTAGCTGAAAAACTCCAAAATAATTTGATAAATTTAATACAGAGCTATTAGTGATAAAAAATTAAAGTAGCGGCCATTTTGAAATTTGTGGTAACACATTGACCCTAATTTTTTATTTATTAATGTAAACATGTGTACATACTTTATTACGATTTTACACTTTTCTTTAGATATAAATTTTTCCTTAAAAGAACACAAAATGGTGGTCAGACGGAAAACGAGATGTACAGAAACTTTTTTTATATTGATGCATAGAATGCGAATAAGTATAGTGACCCGTTTTAAGTTACACCTGTATATTAATGACATAAAGATATGAATACAAAATGTTTCGTTTGTTACCAAGACGTAACCAGTGCCGTATCGAGAATTTGGGCAGGGGGGGGGTCCGGTCGAGTCGGCTTCATACAAAAGGAAAAACAAGTTAAGACTATAATCAACATCACTGTCTATAAAGTGGTTGAAAAACGTGTAATAACATCCTGAAATCAATCCCATTAAAGTAATCTGTAATAACACAATAAAAATACGCGATATTGAAACATTGTTTACAAGACACTTATTGACTGAATTGATTTTCCTATATTTCATATTTCAAACGTATACACAAATGCTGTGTAATAAACTTATTTGCAAATCTAAAAAAGAGTTACTACAATATTAGCGTACACATATAAAAAAAAGAATAAATAGCCTAAAACTTACGAGAGTTACAAAATTCGTCAACTTTTTTCGACCCTCTGGACGGGGGTCTGTTCCCGTTCGTCCTCCCACCATAAATACACCCCTGGACGTAACAGAATTTTTGAAAACATTTCTGAAGGCAATACATAAGACGCAGAATGGGAGGTTAACTAGGAAGTAGTTACACAAGAGCTCGGATATACATTATGATTCTAAAGTTTACGGCAATATTCAAGAACCGCATTCTAAAGAGCAAAATAAACTAGTATGTTACCTGGGCTGCAGAACTCGCCCAGTATTTTGAATGAAGTATCCTACATTTTTTATTACACAAATTTCGAAATTAGATAATTTTTCAATTATGGGAAAAAATTACAAAAATTCTTATTACTCTACTATTTCTTTCTTGTAGAGAACGCAATCATACAATACACACTAAACACTAAAAACATAAGGATTTGGGTTACAATTACTTTTAGTCTACCATTGACTGTGAACATTTTTTCAACTTTCTGATCTCTTTCTAGGCCCGGAGGGACCTAAATTTCGTGACTTTTCCAAAACCTTACCGCTACATTCAGATGTTAGTTGAAATTCTTTTTAACTTGATACCCCACACGTATTTTTGCGATTTTAAATCAAAATTTTCACAAACATTTTGGTCCTGACATCCAAAAATTCTAAAAAATAAAAAATGAACATTATATATTAATATTTTCGTTAAAATCCCCTTTAATCTGATACCCAACATAGACTTTTGCGATTTGTTCACAACTTTAACCCCTTCACATTTTTGATTTTCGCCCCCTTTGGGGATCAAAAACAACAGAGTTCTGTAGGGTAAAAGTGTAGACATGTACGCCAAGTTTTACGAAAAACAGTTGATGCATTCAAAACTTAATAGTTTTACCCCAAACACATAGACAGACGGTCGAGTTAAATCTGAGGACTCGCTTCGCTCGTTCCAGAAAACTGACACAACATTTATCTCAAAATGGTTTATTACAGAAATATTTTTGCTAAAGGTACATTATAACATATAATTCATAATCAGTAGTTGTTGGATATGGCCTCCAATTTGCTGAATGCTGCATACAAGTCTTAGATTGTAAGAACGAGGTTTTAATTAAAATTTAACGGTAACTTGGTATTCGGTAAGTGTGGTGCTGTGATTGTCCACCTCCTCACTTCTCTCGTTAACTTTAGCGATTATATAAATAATGGCCATAACATATGGCAACCGAACCAGTACAGTAGCCACCACGATTACCCATTACGAAAATTAATGGGTAATCTAATGGGTTTAACCCATTAGACTAAACCATTAGGGTTCGATTTCATTGGTTTACTCTAGTCGTACACCGGAACAACTACAAAATGGAATCGTGGAAAATGCAGTAACTATCAGGAATAATCCTGACGTTATAAGTCGCGCTCAAGAAGAGTGCATTTGTCTTGGCTGCATCAACAAAGTGGAGATTACATCGAACATCTACTTTAAAATGATCTCGGTAATAAACGATTTTATATACCAATATACGTCACTTCTTATTCTGATCTTTTAAACACGCCCCTAAAATCGTACAGTGCAATTTAGAATCACCCTACATAATCGATTAATGATGATAGAAGTTCCTCATTATATCGATAAACCCTAAGCTACATATGAAAATGCTAAAAATGCATTACGTTATTAACATTATATTTTATTATTTTTGAAATATCAAAATTGTGAATTATATCATATGATTTGATTATTAATGGACGCCAGCAGTACAAAGACTATTCCTCTGTACTCGTTGGAATTATCGTGACAGCTAACAATGGACTGAGAAACGGTTTGATTAATAATACCCTATACTTCTCCGGACAAAGAAGAAAGAACAAGACGAAACTATAATGATTGCAAAGGACGACTTAAACGCGGTACCGTTAGCTATCGTCGCCTCGTTCACGTCCCATACGCTGCGCAGCCGCGGCACCCCTTTCTGCTACTAATTGCCGTCTAACAGTGTCGATTCAATTACCTGCGAAATCGATTCTATCTGTGCTGAGCTCTGGTAACGGAACGAGACTGACTGAACACGACAACTCTCGACTGTCTCCTCGAATCAGACACACACACCTCTCTCGCCAACTGTCTTGTCGTGGACTTACCTGAAACAAAATATCCTACATTGAGAATCAGCAACAACGAATTTAGACTTGAAAATTGAAATAAATAAAAATAGACTGTGATAATCAGAAAGTGTTAACAATTAGAGTTAACTAGACTTTCAAAGGAAAATTTCTATCTATTCTCCACTCTGGAGATAGTTACCTAAACGTCAGCAACGTACAATAACACCAATTAATTATGATCATTTCCATTAAGCTTGGGAATGAACATAATGACTCGGGTCATAAAAGCCTGCGCAATTTTATGAGAAGTGGTTACTGAGTAATAAATAGTTAGGCCTAGTTATTTTACGACAATAATGAATACATTACTATTTAGTTTTAATTATATTAATCATGATCCACGTCGCAGTTCATGGTTTATATTTTAGTATTATTCTTGCTTATTTTGTTTCTTGCATTCAAGTTATGCGCTCTTTCCAGTTCCTTCTAGATCTATTTGTTTCTTCGTTAGCCTGTATATACATTTAATTTGTGTGTGACGTCCTCACTTCCTCATCTGTCTAATAAGGTCAGAAGATGTTCTGTCGTGTGGTAGGTCATATTTTCGCTCGTATCTGCTTGCATCTTCACACGTCCCCCTCTCCTAACACTGTTACCTCAGAATATGCCAAATCCAGTCTCGCCAGACGTATTCTACCCCCTTTATAATCTTTGTTTACGACCCCTTCCCTTGGCTCCAACTATAACTATATCCCTTTTCTTCATTGCCCACTGTTTCTGACCTATAATATAAAACACTTTACCAGGTCCAAGTTCATTCTTCTTCCTATTGAACCTTCCTTTCCTACCGTTATGGCTATTCAATACCTACGGCTATTATTTCCCTCACCTCTTGTTCACCGATCCACTGCTTAGTCAACATACGACAAATGTGTGCATGTATTCCTGCTTCATTCTCTTCACTCTCATTATTTTTTTCTTACATTTATTTTCATACTGTTCCACTTTCAGTAAGGTATAGCCTCTGCTACATATCTCAGAAGCCATGTTTGCGGTTTCCCTTGTTTTCACTTGGTATTCGTTGACATCTATTAATAGACTATCCAACAAACGTCTGCTCAGAAGAATGGGTCAGACGTCATTTCAGCAGTTAACTAGTCAGACCTATGTTGCATTTTTGAATACTCTGTCGACTGTACTGTATCTTCATTCCCCATAATAGATACAATTAGGTAAATCAATACATTATACGCACTTAATAGTAATAACAATGATACTAACTAACTAATACCAACGAAACGATTGCTTTACACGAGCCCTTCTCTTCATTATGCAGATAGTCTGCTATACTTTTCTCACTGCTTTCTTGATTGTCCCAAGAATTCTATATTACATATTTTTATTAATAAAACCGTTTACCATGGGACGCCAGCATCACCCAGCACAAATTATTTGTTAGCCAGCTGATACAACGAAATTCATAATACAAATTCGATCAACACACTGTTTTAGGTAATTTTTCATAACAGACTAACGAAATGAGTTCAGAAGTGTACTGAATATTCTAAATGTGTGTACTTTCTATAAAAGATTCCTACCTTAAATGTAGACTCTCCCTGGACCTGGCATTACTTTTGTATTTAGTTAAAAAAAAAGGTTAATTTAATTTCATTATGTTTATGTAATTCTAAAACATTAAAGTCAATATGAAAACGAGCTACTGACACGATCTGTAGAATATAGACACCAGTGGTAGGCAACTGTCTTTCCACACCATATAGCCAACTAAAGTTCAGTGTAGGTAGGTAAGTTTTTAGTCTCGGCAAAGTTGTTCATCCAGCGAATCGTGTATAGCCAGCATGTGGTTTGTATAGAAAATCACCATGTCGAATGTGAGGACAAAACAAAGCTTCCGTACACGAATGACATGGGACACTAAGCTGAACAAAAGACATAAAGACACACCATTACGATTTAAGGCAGCCGGCCGGCCCCGTCATTTTTCTCTACCTACTGGTTTCACAAAACAATACACTTCCCAGGAACACGCTTGTAATATAATGGCTGAAAAATACTGCATACAATACGTGTAGTTATGTTTTTACATTTAATATCTGTCACAGTTACATCGAAAGTGTCATATAATATTAACGGCATTTTCTGCATCACCTTGTGCTAATTTTTACCTTTCAGTTCTTCACTTCCTCAAAAAGTAACCTCTTATTACAGTTAATTTATTTGGCGCCAATTGTTACTAAATATGTATCACTGATGTTTTTAGAATACAATGTTCTGTAACTCACAACGACTTAAAGAAAAACTAAGGACATTACGGATGAGTCTGTGTCTTACAACAGGAACTAGGATGAACAATAACACATTATCTTTTAAAATAAAAATATATACACATGGGGCGAGCAAGAATTTCTGGGTATCTATCTAGTATGTGAAATGATAAAGGAGACAAAAATCTGAATCACATTTTTTTATTGGAATCGTTAGTGCAGTAACACATAACCACCTGAAACAAACCTATAAACCTATTGCGTGCCTATTATGTAGGCATGCACGCTTAAGCACCATGTTTCTTGTAGCCACTGGATACGCAACCAAAGTCTCGCTTTTCCGCACGCCAATCGTGCATCGTATTTTCTACAATTATCACATCTGTTGTATTTTCACAATCCTCGATTGTCGTATTCCTTTTCTGCACTGACTTATCAAGTTGCTTGTACAGTAGCCTGTGCTTGTCCTTAGCCGGGATTCGTTACCTTCTCTAACAACTGATAAGGTTATCTCTTCTACATTCTGTTTAGATATAAAAACGTCTGCTCAAGAAATTTTGTGAAATGCATTTCCTGTTTTTGTTTAAACATTCTAGGTTCCGAATTACAGAAATCACCAATTAGGACAAATTATATATATGTCCGCATTTGGTTGTTTTTGTTATGACTAATTTGAACATTATTGATCTCCTGGTTTACACACTAACAAGTAATAATATTTACTAACGTACAGTTCGTAATTTCCTAACATAAGTTCTAAATGTCATGAAATTTTGTTGATTTCTTTGTACTTAACCGATTAAAACAACGTAATTATTTTTTCAATTTAATGGGGTTTTAACTGCGTTTATTTAAAACAAATCGAACAATGTAAAAATGCATTTAATCTGATCTATCGCTGAACGCTTTCGAGCTCGTATGAAGTCGCTGAGAAAATAATATGAAATTCTGTTATTCTTTGATACTAAAGATATAGGTCTACATTATGTTTAACGAACCATGCAATACAGCGAAAGGCACGTTGACTAAGACATTAGCTAGTTGGTAAGTCAGTAACCTGTGCCGAACACTCTACACTAATTTGCCCTATATTATCGCCTCGTTAAGCAACAATTTACACTAATTACAGTTATTGGATATGTGACTAATGACGTTTATTAATTTTGGCGCCAGCCAAATGAGTACGTAGATCTACTACGTACATTACCCAAACAACTCCCACAAGTCACATAAAACCCAATAACTGCACGAACTGTATAATCCAGACGTGGATCAGAATACAGTGGTGTTTCTCTACGATTGAAATAAAATAACAACTTCTATATACACACACATATTTATATTTATTTATTTACTTAAGGGTAGACCAGAGGGTATGGCGCCTAGCTACTAACCCAAGGGGTCCTGGGTCCGTTTTCTGGGTGCATAATATAATGATGACGCGTTTTTTAGTCTCCACGTCAACTCCCTCTGTGGAATGAATACTGAGATGACATCTGGACGTAATAATGGGTGACTGAAGCGCAGCACCAGCCACGCTTCCTTTTTGTATCCCGAACGACTCACAAAGACAGACTACCCAGAATGACGTCTAAGCTACTTGACTTCTAATTCACGCAAGAGAACCACTATTATATTATAATATTTGTATATTTATTGTTTGCTTAATGTTCCAGTGTTATTCTCCATGGCAAGTCTTATTCACTTCCCTGTACTACAGTACTTAACTAGGTCACCTGTCTCGTCGTCATGGTCTCCTGTGCCTCTTGGCCTCCGGATCAGCAACATTCACAAATTCCTGATCACTTTAATTTTACTGCCTTAATCCAAAAAATGATATCATCTAGTCTAGATCGGTCACATATACATTTTTCATGTTACTCCTTGTTATTTCTGTCCTTCACACACTCTCTATGGAATCAGCAGTTCTTATGTCCTTTTGGTCTTATGTCCACATTCCTTTACTGTATAGAACATAGCATAATTACTCTGTGATTATTTAAGAAGTTGATTTTATAGGAAGGCTGCTAATTTATTGGGTGTGGGAACATATTAACACTTTTATATAGGAAATTCGTTTAATTTTATTCAATTAATATACAATGCAAATATGCCATGCTGGAATATGTCTTCAGTTTTTTAATTTTTCCTGCAATGAAATAAATGAACCAACGAGGAACTCACGTGAGCGCGGCTGCGAGTAGACCTAAAAAGCGTTGGTATCAGTGCTTCACGCCACGAATATTAAGCAGCGTGTTCATTCCCCCGTTACCCGCTACTGATACAGTACATCAAGTTACATTTTAACGGAGATCCTTTAATAAATCATCTAATCTGTGATAACTAGTTTCCTGTTCCTCAGGTACACAGTACTAGTAGTACATGCTCGCTCTGAGTATCAGATTTTAATATATCGAGTGTTAAATTTGTTAACAAGTGTGTGCCTCGGCAAGTAATTGCTTAAAGGTTTAGTGTTTCTGCCTATCTATTTCAGACTTTTTATAATTTTGATTCTGTTAATGAAGCAGTTAAATTTAATTACTGTGTATTAATTACACAGTTTTCAAATGTGTGGTGACAGTGTGACGTAAATAACCAGCCGATCGTAACCCCGAAGTGTAGAATCATTGGTTCCCATATAATACGGCTTTACTATGTGTTTATCAGACTGTTTCAACCTTAGCCTACAGTTGATTTTTTAGCGATGGCAGTTCTAAACGTATATGAATCAGAAATTTTTAATCAGGAAATTATGAGTTCTAACTGACATTCGGGACTCTAAGACAATGTGTTTGAAATAAGTTGAGTTTTACGAGTGACAGGAGAATATTACAAATTATAACGTTCGTAGAGTATTGTTTGTCTAAATAGGGAGCTCCATGTGAAGGGTGCGTTAACTACAAGTTTATCAAAACAAGTCACATTGTATGTCCTAACAGGCAGACGATGTACCGGAAGGTTCCAGAAATTATTACGCGATTCGTGATATCGAAACAGGTCAGCACGTTACCCTTCAGACTTGGTTCAGTCCTCAAAAAATAAACTCTCTTAGGCGGCCAGCAACTACACAGGATGTCCCTCCCCACGAGTTAAAAACAACTCAGTCAGGCTCGAACTAGTTAATGAATACACAAATGCTCCTATATTCACTGCATTATAATACAACTTTCAAAAGACAGTAAACATTTTGAATGCCACTCTGAAAATGAATTATACGGGCTTATCGGTAGGAAAAACCAATCGTCTGCGGATGTTCCAACAGAACATTACGGTGTAAAACAGTCATGGAGATAAATGTGTAAAGCAGACCCACAGTTTTTTTTCCTTAGACTGTTAAATACATGGAAAACTCGATGAGTTAAGACCCCCAACTGTGCTTACAAGTAGTAATTTCTCCGTCCTCCTGGTTACACGGCTACATCGTTGGGCAATTAGAAGGAACATCGAATCTAGAATCGAGGCCCCACAATACGGTTCTTACGACAACTGGAAAATCTCACCATCAAGACAGGATTAGAATAGTTTTCAACAGAAACGATTTTTAATATACAGTTCCGTCACTTCACTGTCATCTATAAATATCAACCTGGAAGGAGGCTTATCAAACAGAGAAACACTATTTATTTCCAAGTAGATTTTTCTTACATCTTTTAAGTAATCTCTGTTATTTGTATTTCTGCGTACACGAGTTTATATTTAATCAGTTTCTTTCACTGTCACTATCGTCAACTTGTATGAAACCTTGTCTGTGGTCTTTCCATGTCTGCTTTCAAATGCCCTTTAATAAAACCACACAAGTCTTTTGTGAGCCAGTTTCCTGTGCTAGTCCCTTATCCCGAATCATAATTCTTAAAATGTATTTTCGAATTATGTCTGAACTTGCAAACACTCTCTCACGCCTCTCTTCCACAATTGCATGGAACTTCCACACTCTCTAACGCATAAGCACGCGCAAAAGAAATGCCACACTAATTATGTATTGTAAATAAACAAAATTCTCAGTACTTCTACAATCTAACGTACGGAGAAAAGTATGAAAAACGTGGAAACAGCTGAATATAGAATGTATGACCTACAAGACAATGTTAATACTTCTGGCCAACCTATGCTCTTCAGGACTGCCATATTTTCCAGGAATTATACTACAAGCATTATACATACCTTTCGAATCCAACCCAGCGGAAATAAAGTGACAGTGCGGTTTTGTCTCAGGTTGTTAAACTTTTAGAAATGTAATAGTATGGTTTTCAGGATTACGTTGAGTGAAGAAACGCACAACGTTTTAACATAACAACTCTTTAACACGTGGTTCGTCTACCTGTACTAACAAAGCGAGCTTGAGAATTTCCGTATAACTAAGGATTAACGACTGAATGTAGGCTCCTGACAGTAATGTAACTTATACTAGACATTTTCTACTTTTGTAGTGAAATTTAAGGAGTTAGAACTCCTACTATTTTTTCTGTGAGAAGCCGCTAGATAAAAAACAGTTCTTTTCGTAAAACCTTATGACTTTTTGAATCGTTTGTCTCGAGTCGCTAGCATTTTTTTCGATTAAAAATTGTATTTATGACATGCACAAAACTTAATTTATTAACTAAATTCTATAAAGTATTAATGGTTCTTTTTACTGACCACCCTAAAACCGTAATATCAACAACAGCTAAACAGCTATAAACTGTCGTTCTATTCAATTCTATCTTATGTTTTCCACTGTAAAGTACAAATACAAACTGATACATCATATTAATGAGGAAATTAACTTGTATTAAGTTCTTACGTTTGGTTCTCCTCGTTTTATTTCCAACTGCCGCAAAAATATAATATGACTGTGACTTACCTACACAAACCTACATTTCTTGATAATCGATTTCAGCAAAATTACTCCATACACGTGTACTGCATAATTTACTTTACGTGGCGCGGCCTGTCAGAGTGATATTGCTGGTCATGGGGATGGAGTCAAGGTCTGCCTGCTCACTCCTATTGCTGGCTATAGTACAGTGGTCATATCTGGCATGTCTGAACAAGATAAGTAACAAAGTACAGTTACACCTCATGTACACAACACAACTCTTGCGTAATGAAGTCGCCCAGCGCGCTCTATGAATTATATCCACTAATCGCTCCTTGAAAAGGACGAACGCTTTAAAAGCAAAGTGTCTGGGCGTTGGAAAAACAAACAACATAATTTACACTGACAGTTTTACGCTTTACCGCGTTTTCTGATTCTGCACTCGACGGTTTATCACAAATAGAGAATATTTGTTCTTGAGCATCTTTATACGAGAACTAATCAAATTCAAATCATTTACGTGAGAAACAAGCTAATTTTTCAACATCCAAGCACTCCTTACGGCGGATTCGAAGAGAATCGCATAAGCGGTCATCAAGGAAGTCTTGTACTGGTTGTCAGTTTATTGCTACAGAAACCCATCTTCCTTTCTATCGGTTACCCACGTGACTGAGAGTATGCGTGACACTATTATTCTGAACATCTGTAGAAAAAAGTGTGTGTTAATTTACATTGTTTTACAAATCTTCATGATCTTGTTTAGGCTAAGTAAGAATATTTTTATGATTTTTTACTGAACGTGAACAAAAAAATGTTAGACAATACTGGGAACAAAGTAATAACGGTGACCTACAAGAAATAACAAGTTCTCCATGATAACTTAATCAATGGAAGAAACCAAATCGACCGAAAGGAACAGGGCGAAAGGCGTTAAATATTACAAAGTAATACATTATGTGTAACTACAAGGGCATTGAACCTTTCCGCACTTCTGTCTCTAGTTCTGTGGAAACTTCCATCTTTTCCAGCTCGCACCAGAATTTAAAAATAAAAGTTATATCAATAAAGACGAAATATGTGGTTGAAGTTAAGAAAACATTATTTATTTGTGTTGAATAACATTAAGAAAATTCGTTTCGTGTCTTCATAAGTTCAATATAAACCAGGTAGCGCTCCTTTAGAATCTAACGTACAATACAAAATAAAAAAGTAGCAACAGATAAATTAATGGGCGAATCGTCTGTTACTTTTACTTCAACAACCACCGCTAACGGTAATTTGTACAAAAGAAGCCGGTCTCTGTACAAAGAAGGAGAGTGGTGATTTGTCATTGCGCGCGCCAACAAATTGAAAATTAATGCAAATCTTTCAGAGGATTGAATTCAATTGGCGCCGTTACATAACGTAATGTGCGTGAGACAACCAAGCAATCTGTCATTATTACATACTACCATGCACGCACCGTGCTCGCTCACGCACGCACGCACGCACGCACGCACGCACGCACGCACGCACACACACACACACACACACACACACACACACACACACACACACACACACACACACACACCTTAATTATTTTAATATCAGTAGTAGTAGTAGTAGTAGTATAAATATGTGTCAAGTGAAGGCCTATGCCGTATTTGGTTGGATAGCAAAATAAATGTAAGTCATGCACCCCGGTGGGGTGACTTATGAACTCAATTACAGAGGTTACTATACAACAATTAGAGACAATGAAACCCACCGAACCGGTGTTGTGAAACGATCGTGTGTATAAGCGCGCGCAACACGTTGCACAAAACTAGAGCAGCTGCCTTCGATAAAATTAACTTCCATTTTTTTTCTTTTTATTAATGCGTGTTACGACAGAGTTTGGCCGTATGACACTGCTTTTCCGCATGAACTAAAAGAGCTGCTGTTGTGCCCCCGACATTCTTGTCAACGGCGCGCAGTTCGATCCGATTGAGTTCACATTATTAATCACCGATCACGATTTTACAACACCCGTATTTTATTAATCAGCGATTTTATAGTTAGTTTCTTTTAACGTTCGCGTTCTTTCTTCTGTTCGGAAGTCATTTATCTCGAAACGCTCTGACGTATTGCTACTTTGGCAATCATTAAAGCTTTCTTGCTCGCCCCAGAATGTTTATTATTTAGTATAAATAATTATTGTGTGTGTGCGTGTGTGTGTACATACATTACTCCAGCATGGCGGAGTCAATCAAGCGTTTATTGTGTGGTATGCGAACGCGCGCACGCTTGATCTTGATACAAATGTATTTATTGCATGCTATTACGAAACGCTTCACTGATGTTAACTCTGAGCGGCGTGGCTCACCAACCGAATGAACGGTGTTATTTTTTTCCACTCAGTCGTAAGTGCACTTACGATATTAAATGAAGAAAATTATCGCGGGAGAAAATGACAAAAACCGTTGTCTCCAATAGAATATTAGAATCAGATAGGAATGTGACATTACTTCTTGGTATTATTACAACAGACTGGGAGACATACGAGTTCTGACACTTTCTTTAGGATTTTCCATATTAATCTTCTCATGTATGTTCTTTAATGACTCCACTGTTCTTACTGTTACTCCAAGATATCCTTTGCATCTGTGCCAAACAGACTTAAAAAGTTATTATCGCCCTAATTACTGTGCGAGCTTCAGAACCACAGAGCGTCACACTCCACACGCAACTCTTTAACAAAAAGATTCCTTTTCTTTAATCTAAATTCCATGATATCAAAATGCTTTTGTTGATACCATATGTCCATTTCCTATTCTAATCTAAATATCTTCCGCTAAGGCACATTACAGACACTAACGCTTGTTCTCAGAATACCTAACTACTCAGCTGTATAAAGCTATGTCTTTCTACGGTAACGAAGCTAGGATAAACCCCTTACGTTATACTACTCTGTTCCTAAACCACTTTCTGTTAAAAGATTGTTTTGTACATTGAATAAGAGCTTTTTTGCTTATTATCAGATATCCTTGATTTTCAGATATGATACGATGACGTACGATAACATCAAGGCAACTACCAAGCTTGAGCCGTTTCAAAACTTACGGTTTTAAATAACACACACACACACACACACACACACACACACACACACACACACACACACACACACACACACACGAGATAAATCTGCTTGAAGATCAGAGTTCTCATGCATTGGCAGAGCTTGGGACCCGCACTGAGCAGAGGTCACGAAGAGACACACGTCACGGGGCAACCCAGATACCTCGTTGGCTGGCGTGGATTACAATCCGGGTATCTATTCGACCTTTGTGGGGATACTATGAAGACTGAGTGCACTTGCTTCTTTTTATAAGTGAACAGAAGAATAAATTTAAATAAACAGAAGACAATATAAAATGTAAGAAAAGAACGTCTGTACTTTTAGACGTGTTTTTATGTTAGAAGTACAATAACTTTGTTAAATAATTAATAAATGCATAACAGTTAAAAACAAAACTTGTAAAGAATTTAATTCTGAGAAAAATGGTGTAAATAAAGTCAATAAAAATCAACAAAAAATTCCAATTTTGATTAAAAACAATACAATGCGTTTTTAGGCAAAGATTTTTCTGTTTTACGTCGGATATTATGAAAGTTATGGGAGATACAGTTCTGCGACCTGTTTTATTCGATTTTTCAGGTCAAAACCCATAAGAAACAACAGAATTCGCCCCTTAATTTACCTTCCCAGAATTTCAGAAAGTCTTCATTTACCGAAACCCGGGCGAAATCTTTCGCTAGCCGTAACTCGCTTACAAAGCGTTTCCGGACATATGTTTATATGAACTTTTTTTCTTCTTTTACACTATAGAACCATTTCTAAAATTATTTCCCTCTTCTCCCGGGATACCCTGTATATCTGAGATCCATTAAGCTAAAGCTTCTGTTAGGGTATATTGCTGTTAGAGTATATTAGTGCGAGTACCCTAATGTAACATATACGTAGGCTATTAGTGTATATTTACACAGAATGTTTTATATTAATTTTACTGTTTCTTTCCGTGACATTAGATAGTATTTTGATGCGGTACACCAGCTCCCCTAATCCTGAACCAATCTCTCCTGCAACATCCTGCCTCTGGTACTCCGTCTGCCTTCCCCTGGACTCCTGAGTGGCTCACCAACCCATCTCATCTATAGTTATAGCTCACCAAAAACCTTCCCTTTCTACCACCATTAGATACATAATCAGGGCTCACTTGTTACTTTGTTCGCCCCTTTTTCGAACACCTCATATAGCATTAAATCTGAAATACTTCTATTGTGTGTCAAATTTCCCTATTGTCCTAGGAATTTTTACTAACACAGTATTTGATAATAACTATTTTTTCATCTCAAAAAAGGTCTTCTGCCTTGTGCCAATCTGTCTGTGATTTCGTTTCGTTTCTGCTTCGTTCATCACTTGTAATACTGATAACCACGTAGGTGAATCATCCACTTTTTCTATATCATTCCCAATTTAATCTTTAAAGAATTAATACTACCGATTCTAGAGCCTTTCATGAGTGTTGTTCTGATTTGATAATTTTCAGACGAAATTCCTCTATTACTAATTTCTGCGTACCATTTAATAATGTTTTTCCTAAATCTTTCTTGCCTCCTGTAAGGTGGACAATATCATCAGAAAACAATTTTATTCTCTTTCCCTGAATTGCTAATCTGATTTTAATGTATAATATTAATTATTATTACTTATTTATTATGCATTTCAATGAGAGTTTTAAATTAAATACGGTTAATTTATACATTAGTGGCAGCACAACTGTGGCGGGACCCCAGAGGTAACTCTCCCAAATACTATTCAGTACAGTACGGTATCGATGTTGGTCTACAACCGTTCGACTCGTCAGTCAGAATTCCGCGCTCCGTGGCCCCAGCATATTACAGTATATAATTTCGTCGTGAGTTTGTTTATTTTTCTCAAGTTTCACACGCACCCTGTGTATACACAAAAGGCAGCTCCGCTACCGTGTACACGCACTTGTCCAATTAGTGGAATGCCACGCCTCACCACTAATTTCTGTTTCTTTCACTTCTTTTATTTACTGAGTTTTTTAGTTTGAACTGCATCAGTTATAGTGCTTAAAACATAATTACTATTGTTAGTCACATGTCCAAGTTTATAAAATATGATATAGGATCCTCTGACCTTTCTCTACGTCCCAGTACATTCCAAATTAGTTACTCCGTAGGTCTCCAGAGAGTTCTGTAATGAGTCATGCCAATATTTGTTCCTCTTATTTTATTTATAATAACTGTTCGAATAGGTTGGGGATCCACGATTTAATAAGATGCAAACGTAAATTCTGTCGCAATAAACCATTGATTCGCGATTTTACTTTCTGTTTGAACACACTTTAGTGATGTCTCACCGTCTTGAATCTTTTATTTATTCTGAAATGATGAATTTTTCTTGAAGGAGAAAGCTTTCACTTCTTTAGCCCAACCCTTGATTTTGCCACAATGAGAAAATGACGTACGACACGTTCTAGCAATGGCGTAGCCAAAGGGGGTTACTGTGAATCATTAACTATGTGAGTCATAGGTAAAATCTAGTAAAATCTTTTACTATGAATCCTGCCTGTGAACTGTGAACAGGTCTACTATATAACTGACACATCTAAGGAAGGTTACATACACTACAAGCCAGAAATCCAATGCGAGAGAAATGTATTGCCCAACCCCTACCCCCATGGGAAAATCCTTACTATAAGTATATAAGTAACTATGTTCTATCGTAGAACAGACAGTGATCCATGACTGCGATGAATGTAAACATCGTTATAATTTCCAAAGAATTTGAAAGTAAGAAAGAAATATCAGCACGCATAACAAAAAGACTGAAATTAATTTATTTAATGTGATAAACAACATTTCAAAACGGATCAAAAACTAGAATACACGAGTCAGTTTTACAAAGCATAGCCTATAGCTGTATTCATCAGAAATATGAGTCATGAAGTTAGGGGCTGTGAACTTGGATTTCCTAGGCAAAAACATGGATTTCCATGTTGATATTTTTGTCTATAGGCTATGATATTCCCGATATTGAAAAGAGAAATTTTGGAAAGTTTTCCTTAAGTCCAAATTTTACAAAGACTAAGCGCATAGTTTAAGTTTTCCTATTGTTCGTATTTTATTCAATAAAGTGATACACTAAGATGTAGAAAATTATTTTTTCTTGTTTCATAATCATTCTATTAACAGAAATTTGTATTAATTTCGCAATTTAATATTTTCGGTATTTGATACGAATAGTTTACGCTCATAGGACTTTAAACAAAAATATGACTTGCATTGTATGAGTTGAGGATAACAAAGGATAAATATCATTTGTTATTTACTCGGGTACCAGTTATACTTTGTGCACATCAAAATCGATTGTAGACTTTATTTGTGCAGTATTATATGGTATAAGCAAAACTAATTTTTTTTATGGGTTAGGCCTTGGGCTTGGCCAAGAAAAATTATTGTGAAGACGAAAGACGATAAAGTGTCTCATAAATTTTAGGTCAAATTTATTTCGGAATATTTTAAATGGTTTAACGGAAATATTACAAATGTCAAACATTTCGAACAATCTGTTATAAATAATTTAGGCAAATTACTAATAATGTATAATTTAAGTAAACTAACTGGATTAAGTAATTTATTCATGTACTGACTGTTACTTCAACCGGTTAACAGGCATTTATGCGGGTAATTTCTATCCGATAACCCAATACAAACGCATACGTGCACGCGCGCGCGCATACTCGCTTGTATATGCAGGTAGTGCAGTCCAGCCACTTGATCCAGCTACTTTTCCTTGCCTTATCTTTAGCATTCTGCCGCGAACGTTTCCCCGTAGCCTACTAGTATAGTACCATATTAGTAGTTTTATAAGTTACCTACCTATAGTAGTTTCATTAGATGCCACTACAGACATCAATATTCAGTAATTAAATAAACATTAACTACAATAAATGTACAAATATTTCTCGTTAGTCATGCGCGAAGTCAATGCTACCTCGAGTTATGCGGCTTACAATATTTGTTTTTTACTACTGTATCCTAGCCCTCTGTAAATTATTATGACACCCCTCTGCTCTAGATAAGGTTTTTACCACTTAGCAAATAGAGCATTCTTATTTTGAAATGCAATCGAATGTTTCTTCGCTGATATTCTGGTTTTACCTTTCACTCCAAAGACACCCTCGAACTATATTTGTCCTGTCTCAAAAAAATGAAAATTTGCAAAATAAGCACAGAAAATTATAAACAAATTTAAATAATAAGTGCCATTATGATAATCTCAATTATCAAGCAGTTAAAAAAAACGCCTGTAACTTAAACACACACGAGGTAGCAGCCTTGGGTTTTTGGGGGGTTTCCATTGGCTTTTTTGTTGACCACTACACCGAAACTAGACAAAAACAAAAAGTAGTTTTTACTCTGTTAGGGAAGGCACACATTGACGAAACAAACGTGCAAATATTTTCCAAATTTAACACTTTAGTATCGCCAAAACTTTAGTTATTTATTTACTTCGTAGTGATAGTTTATTAATTTATTATTTATTCGTTTTAATTAAAAGCAACGTCTCTTAACACAAACGTCGTACACGTTTAGCGAAGAGTCATGAAGATTGAATTAGCAAAATAATAGTTGAGGCGACAGTAACAGTTAGTTATATATAGCCTAGCACTCTGTTGTTGTGCAGTACTGGTTAGAACAGTAAATTACTGCGAAACACTGTTCGTGCACGGGCACACACACTCGCACATTCTTAAAAAGGATTTAATACGACCTATGTTCAGCTGCTGCCCTTACTACGGCAAAAGTTGTTACGTATTGTTGCGCCGCTGTGGGGAGGTGGTTTGTAAGGACAATAGGTGAGAAAGAAAACGAGAGAGAGAGAGAGAAAGAGAGAGAGCGTGTTATCGTCATCATTTTCTTTCTACTGCTTGTGCCGTGTGCGAGAGAAGATCCAGCGAACGCGCTGTGGCGACTTGACAGCGGTTTGGGCATAAAATATTGCTTCCCTCACAGTCGGATTCTCTCCTATTAACATACAAATGTGAACAATTTCGTGCTTTTTAGAAGGCGCGCGCTCACACACCAACCCAACAGAGCCAGCCAGCATCCAATCCAATAGGAAGGAGGAGGACGCAGGCAAGCAGACATACACACACGCGCGCGCGCAGGTCAGTCGAGGTTATCAACCCTAACTAACTTTATGTTATTTGATTTGACATTTCATTAAAATGACAACGTCGTTCCCTCCTTTTCCCCGCCACCGATTGGGTGTCGATGCTGCCAGCCAATACCCGAAATCAATTTTCGAATTCCGATGACAACGAGACGAGACCGGACCGGACCAGACTGAACTTACTGGCTGCCACTGACTCGATTTTTTGTCGTTTAAGTTAATCGAATAGTTGTAATCGATCGTTAACGATGATGGAAGAGAGGAAAATTATGAAAAAACCTTTTGTAACCAGATAAAATTAAAAAAACATAATAATAATCATTATATTATGCATATAGTTTCACAATTCTAAGTAGGCCTACGTGTTTTAAGATTAAATAGAAATAAAAACCGAGATCTTCTTCTACATTAAAGGACTAGGTTATGTAAACCTGTTTCGGCACCCATCGCATCCTCAGACGACCCACGTTTCTTCTACCAATGGCTCTAATTTTCAGTCCCGTTTTGGCAATCGATCCTCCGTCATCCTTTGCAAATGTCAAAGTAATTTGTTAGTAATTGTTAGTAAATTAAAGTATTTGTTAGTAATTTAAAGAACTAAAGAAAGTTTTATGGCCCTTTAAATAAATCGTAAAATCATACTGTGTTTTTGGACAAGCCGTAAATTGCTTTCGAACAGTTTAATACAAGAATAATTATATTTTGGCTTCAGACGCAGAAAAGTATTACGAATTAACCAATTAGCGTACGAGAAATAGGGAAATTTTCATTTGGATTCTAATTTCTTGTCAGTCAGTCTAGTCTCTCTATTGTTCTAGTATAGACGTTCAGTCTGCTAAAGTTGGAAAGCAAGCACGAACACAAGTTAGAAAGTTCGCTAGTTGATGATACCGTACATTTTTTAATATTGCTAATCCGGGAAAGTGGAAGATAGCCGTGTAGGGATCAAAGAGACCTGAATTCGACTGGATTGTGTCAGTTCATTACACAAAATTATAGAAAAAATTTACTAGCAGTGAAAAATTAATTAACTGCAATTTGTAGAATTGCTCAACCCGAGAACGACCCTGAACGCCGGACACCAGAGTGAACGACTCACACCTGTATTCCAGACTGGATCATCAACATCTCGACCTACAGTCATCATAAAAGGAAGTGACTTTATTTTGTGTTATAAACTTTAATAAACTTATAAACTAAAAGACATAAGAACTTACACACAAATAGTTGATGTATTAGATTATAAGAGATAAAAATTATTTGTAGTATGTAGTTAGGTCAACAGAGACAGATAATTAGTTTGCTTTCTGTTCATAAACTGTATTAAATCATGAGAGTGCAATTTTGTAGTTATATCATTAATAAATCCGATAGCACTTCAATCCTCCAATACACGATTTACCGACTACTTATTCTATGCGACACCTGTACTACATATATATAGTAATACCAGAACAAATACAAATCAATACAAAACATGACACAATATTCAAAGCACTCAACATCGAAAATACACAAAATACAAAAACAGATACCACAACCACACACAATAATGCAACTTTAAAAGACCAAAGACCAACAAACTACCTTAATAACATCCAGAAGCCAACACACAAATACTTCACCAGAAACAAGATGGCGAAGGCTGAAGATGATAGTACAGGAACTCTCGAAACATGTTCCTAATAGGAAAAAAGTATATCTTGAGGTAAATTTAGTTATAAATATTAAAGTAATATATATATATATATATATATATCTTTTAAAGCTATCATTGTTCTTCTTTATTCCATTACCTAATACTACTGTCCAAAATTCGCAGACCCTTCCTTCGTCTATACCAGTATAAAACATTGCATAATTCCCTGCACATGCAGATCCTCAACTTCTTTTTTGTTTCAGTTAATACTCCTACATTACGATATTTTTTCTTTAAATACTTTTGCTACTTCTAACTCTTTGCCATTGATTCCTTTAGCATTCCATGTAACTATCTTTAATTTTTCCGCTATCCATTTATTCAAATCCTTATCCTTTGCCAAGGCCCTACTGCCACAGTTTCCAATCCACATACCGAGGCTGCTTTGGGTACCGCAAGTATCTAATAGTTTTACATGAACAGGTTACTGGCCTGTATATAATTCATTGAAATATGTAATAATTAATAAATTTAATAAATTTTGGAACTCCAACTTAGTATTTCAGAATATCCAACACTGGCGTTCAGTTTCTGACATTTTATGTAGTCTTCATACAGGAACAAAGCGGAGAACACAAACACGGTGAGTTACATTGCAGTCCACCCAACTTGAGTAAATTAGGGCAAAGCGGTCTTGTTGTCACTTTAAATTTTAGTGGTCAAAAGTCAAGTAGAAAACTGTTATGGATACCTGGGACAAGTTATTATAAATGTTAACCAAATGTTTCACACCTATAAAAGTGTAAAGTTAATATAATTTTTAAGAAATTAGGTTCTTTTTTATTTTAATGAAACGATATAACTGCAAAATGACGCCAAATTAAGTGCAACTATATGACGTGTTTACATTAAACGTCTAAAGCATATATTTTTTAAAGCTGTCATTATTTCTAAGCACGATATGTTAATTTGAAATATTGATAGAACTACGTGTTAATTAACGAATGAATTCACAAACTAGATGAGAATTGAACACCTGCGCAATTAATCTGTCTTAGTACAAAAAAAGTGAAATAAATTTTATATATGTGCGTCATATATGAAGTTATAAATTGTCTCACAATGTATGTATGTATGTATGTACACTGATCTATGTGCGTCTGATTATGTAAATTACTTAAAAAGGGCAAAGCAGCAGTAAATTTTACTTGGAACGGAACGTAGACAGCTAAGGATAGGTGCAGCAAAATGCAGAGAGCAAACACCGATTTCAAATGTTAGATATGAATTTAATATTAGATGATCTCTGCAAAACGTTGACACAAAAAAAACGAGTAAAATAAAATCCAACTTTACCACGTCTGTTCCTCTGTCTGTGTTGTTTCCAGAATAATTCCACATATAGACTTAAGGAGTTCTACTATAGTATACAACATGCTAGAGTGTGTGAGATAAAATAATTTATGACTTTTCACCGCAAACGTGTGTTCTATTTGACACTGTTCATTACAAATAATTAATTATGGAAAAAGACACGGCGAAGATGGAAGATGAAGAGGGAGGGAAAGAGAGAAAAGGGGAGAGAGACTAAGACAGACAGACAGACAGACAGAGAGTGAAGGCGAGACACATAAGTGCATGCACATATAAACTGTTTCGTTATGTTATGAACCCACTCACTGATGTCAGTTTGACCTTATAGAAATAAAACAAAATTTCTCGTTTCGAAAGAAAAATGACACAAAAGTACGCGCGCACTTCAAGTATACGACGTTAAACTACATCTGAATTTATTTAAAAATTCAAAGTAATCAGTAGTAAGTTTTTTCAATTCGAATTTTTATTTTATTAAGTACGAAGGTTGTCTAGCTAGTTGAATAAAATGAGTACAAGTGAGCAAGTGAGCAGGAGTTACACCAACACTAACGAGTTGGCAGCGAACTCGTAAATAAGACATGGCAGCTTCTATAACATGTTTAATTCTAAATATTATTATTATCATTATGAACGGTGTGAACGGTAAAGAGAGAAAAAGAGAGAGACTCACCGATAGCTTTCGTTACCTATGCAGTTTAATAAATAACATTAAGTAATATTAAACAAGGACGCGCGCGCGCACGTTATAATTTTTCTCCTGTTTTACTGTGTGACAGGGTACCTTTAACTAATTCGTTAAGAAAATATGCGGTTATAAATCACATGATCACTGACTCTCGTACCCTACCTACTCTTTGCTGTCTCCGCTCCTCACTACGTACCACCGGTAGGACCAATACATTGTGTGTGTGTGTGTGTGTGTGTGTGTGTGTGATTAATTTCAACTCCTTGCAATAATCGAAACGCGCGCGCGCATTACAACTCTTCTTGAACAGTCGTCGCTATCTTCCACCGCTTGTGAACAGTACTATTACTCGTACTAAGCGTAATACGAAAATGCTTCTACTCCTTTACGACACTTGACGACAATGCACTGAATACATTGGCAGGAGGAAGAAGCAATCCTGGTCTGTAAACCAAACTGGGGAACTGATGAACTAGGCTCTTTTAAATGATCGACAGACAACATAACCTAGTAAATACTGTACTACTATCAAAATTTTTCCCTCTGTTATCAATAATCGTCCGCATTGAAAATCCTGGCCGATGTCCCGCCGTAGAAAAATCTTAATCAATAAACTTCTAGCTAGACTATTGGAAGAGGATCTATTTGGTTAAACAAGCACCGCTTGAAAAAAGTAACAAGTAAGTAACGTATAACTCTAGCGAATTCTCTCACTCTGTTTGGTTTTTGCTTTTTACGCAAATGTATAAATACAGGCTGAAAAGAAAATAAATGTCACGAAGGTTTTATTCACCGCTAGTTGAACCGGTGACCGGTGAAATTGTTTCTTTTACTGGAGAAGGCTGACAGAAAAAAATATATAGTCTTTATTTAAACTGCTTATTTTAAGAAGTTTCATGTTTGTGAATAAAATATTGCCAAATTTATTTTTAAAAATGTCGTAACCAAACTAGGAAGCTTAAACTTTTTTTTTTCTTTTTCAGTATCATAAAATAGGAAAACAGATCTCCAAAATTGTACAGAAATGCTGAAAGCTATGTGCTGGTTCTTCTTCTACTTAATATATAATTACTTTCTAATATAATCATAATTTCTGTTGTATTTATTCCTATAATACTGTGTTTCCAATAAATTTATTTTTGGATTTGAAAACACCAGTAGCAGTACGATTTTCTGAAGCTTACAGTTTATGTTGTACGAAGGCTAACATACACTGTATACCGTATTGGAACACATTCATATAGTACTGAAATTTGTTGAACATGTTTACTCACGCATAACGTCGTAGGTTTTTTTCTGCAAAATTCGTACAGGAGAATTGGTATAGTGGTTAAGAAGCTTGTGGTGGTCTGAAAGTGTCAGGTAATGTTTCCTGAAATGGGTCACAAAATGTAGGAAAAAAACGTTTCGTTCTGTACAAAAGTACTGTATACCATACACCAATCTAAGTGTTCCATGTAACATATGGACGCATACAACTACGGAACTCTATTCTCTATACCCTGCAGACTCGTATGCAGAACCAGGGCGCGCGATAAAATATGGGATCGTGTACAAAAGAATAGCTACGAAGACTTATCTAGCCTGCTAAGAGTAACACAGAAAAAAGCGCTTTATATACTATTAAACTATTTCCCAATTTTAAGTTTTCCAGAGGTTTGCAAATCGGAAATGAAGTTGTGGCAACACATTATAAACGAGTCCCTGAAAATGAAACTTCCAGTTTGATTAAATTAATAATCAATGAAGTTAAACAGTTGCTTATGGTTTCCAACTGGTTATGAACGTTTATTGTAAACTGAGTTATCACTGCTATCGGAACTGTCAATGCCATCAGTTACGGAACTGAGATGGAATATAACGGCCAGATCGTGATTATCCACTATGTAAAACAAACGATACGTTCCCATAACTTCGTATCTACACAAAAGCGCCAGCACTAAACTATCATTAATAACTCGACTATATTTAATAACAATAATCAAGTGTTTACTGTTATTAACATTTACTTCCAATTAACGGTTTAGATTATAGTAACGGAAACAGACGCCGCTTCCTCCAGGCCAATTAGTAACGGCGTTTAGCTCAACAAGAAGCTGTAATCACATAAATTGCATTCTGTCTTTACAAAAATTATTTTGAATTTAGACGTGATAAATATTTTGATTGCCAGTTCCATATTAGGCCCATATTGTGAATTATTATAAGAAGAATCAATTTATACACTACTGCGGTCATACATTTCACAGATTATTAAGCTCCATTGCTTGTAATGTAGGTGTGTAGGTTTGTAACAGGCACGGAATGGTGACGAACAGTCATGACTCCTAGTACAAACCAATACTGATGACGTGATGATGACGATAGGAACACTGTCATGAGTAGGCTGGTTTTCGAAGATACGAGAATTTCAATTTTTTATTTCACAATAACGAAACACGTTATCAGTGAAACACGATTTACAATCAGAAGCAGTTTGCTCGCAAAGTATCCAGCTGCAAACCGAAACGATTGAAATCCTCTGCGAGTTATTCACTGGAAGTAAAGAGTAGATTGTTAAGGCAGTAAGAGGTAGCGAAGAAAGAAGACCAACTGGGAACTCATTTCTTGCCTGTCCTCACGAGTTATTTCAATCGTTAGTCCAATGCTGAATGTGCGCGCGCGCATTGTAATTAGAAATGTAACACCTTGCTACTTTTTTCCATGTACGACTATTGCGAACACCGACTGACGAGCCGAACCGCTTTTCACCCGGCAACAGATTAAAACAGTCAACCATTACACACTACAACGTACATCGTGTGTGTGTTTCGTGTTAAATCAACCAGTTTGTTAAGGCAAAGACGGCAGCCGGGCAGACGTACTGACGGAATTGTTATTTATTTACACTTTAATTAAAAATTGAACGCACAAACGCGCGCGAGCGCATGCACGCACACTCACGCGACTACTATTAAAAACGAGTTATTAAATCGAACTAACATTACTATTTTTTAGTATTATGATTATATACAGGTCTAAGTTTATTTTTTTGAGTTAGTCCCACGTAATACTAATAACAACTAAAATAATTATTCCAATCAATTAAGCACGCATACATAAGTATTTTAAATTAGATAAATTTAACGCGGAGATAAATTTAACAACTTGTGAAATTCTGTAATTACACGAGAAATATTTGTTATCTACTATAAAAAATTCTTTACAATCTAATTTAATACTATTAAAAGTCGTGAAATTAGCCGACATTGTATAATTGTACATTTCATTAGGAATTTAGAACCCCACTGAGCCGCAGGTTCGAACACTAGTAATGAGGTTAGATGTCTGGCGGAATTCTATCCACAAGCCCTGTCATCACCACTTGCCACGCTTGCTTGCAGTTCCTTTTACAATACGACACATTTGATAAATCCCAAAGAAAATTAATCAACAAAGTTTATTTGATTTTATCTTTGTGGGGTTAATATTACTTAACTAGGTAGTACTACACATAATAAACTATTATTTAAAGGATAAATTAATTTTTAATTAATTAAGGTTAATTAATTACATACACGTAAACAAATATATTGCGTTAAGATTGACTATCCTATAACAAAATATTGTATTTTATACTTACGTACTGATAAATAACATCCATATGAATTTGAAGGCGCGCGCAAGTGTGTGTGTAGGCCTATGTATAATTTATTTACAACAGCAATCAGAAATTATAGTAATTTCTATTAGATATTTTGCTGGCTTAATTAGTTATCAAGTTACTCTTCTGGCGTGATGAGACTTCTCCAGACAGAAGACCTCTTTTAGCCTACATCAGATCTATTGGCTAATTTCTTTTTAATCTTCTGGTGTGATTTTCCTGCACAAGTGTACAAGGATTGGCGTGCGTTTCTAATATTGTGTGTGTCTCTGCTTCGTTCGTGAATAACATCTTCGTCTGATGGTATTTCGAGATCTAGACGTAGCATCTGTTTTGCGACATACCATGGTGCATCGGTTATTGCACTTCAGATTTTCGATTGTGTGCGTTAAATTAAGACACTGCTAGATTTACTGGCAGAACCCCTTAATTCTGTAGTGTATATTCAGCTAGAAGGTTTATATATCCTTTTCTCGAACCGCTCAGGAAATATGATTCACAAGATCGTTGCTTACTGTCGATGTGGTGCGTAGGTAAACTGGACGTGAATATGTGAGTACACTTTCATAGGTAAAAAAACGGACAGATTCACGAACGGAAACGGACGGAACAATTAACAGTGAGCGGTCGGTTAACAGGATAATTGCACGATTGACCGCAATAAAACCCCTTTGCTAATTAAACACTGATACACTATTGGTACTTTTTGTTGCCCCTCCGTTTAGATGTAGTAGGCCTACACACTGATACGGCAGCGGTAGGTTATAAAAATAAGGTTATAGTTAGGTTCACTTTTTTCAAACAATAAAGAACACATAGTGTGCAGGTCAGGCCGGTATAAATTAATTAATTAAATGCAGTCGTAGCGGCTGTAATAAGTGCAGGAAATTACTTATACTGCTGCTGTTTATGCACCATTAAGTACTCGGAATGCAGAGAATACTACAATTAGGCCTATTTCCTGCTCTATTTCTCTTTTAAATTATTTATTATTTCATATTTTATTAATTTCTTTTGCACTATCAAATTTACAATAAGTTATAAATTATACAACTATTATCATTGATACTATTTAGGCCCACTAATAACCGAGATTAAAAATTATTTAGAAATAAAATTATCATACTGGCTCAACCAAAAGGATAGTCGGAAGCCTTTCATGTAATACTGTATTCTTAAAAGAGCGGCACTTTCCCAATACTCTCTCTCTCTCTCTCTCTCTCCCTCCCCGTACACACGCGCGCGCGCGCATCAATCAGATTGCACCATCAGTAAGTGAGATTAGAGTACAGATTAGACCATTAGTTTTGAGTCCACGCTGACACGAGGTTACAACCAGACCACAATTAATATTCATCAACTGCAGCTTACCATCTTAAATGGGCTCGAGTCATCGTGTAGTCGTCATTCTGCTGTTGGTGTAGCCGTTGTTTAATAATGTACAGAACTATCTCAGCATCGTAACTACACTGACTCGAGATAAAAAATTAGTTACAACTGAAAACAGTAGCTCTGACGCCGACAGGTAACGGTTCAATTGAGGGAGCTATAAAAATTATTGGGCCTATTAGTAATTAGCCTATAATATAATTACTGTAGATATTATTAAATTATTAGATATAATAAAATATTAATAAATATAATAACCATTATTATTACTTATATTATAATTAATTACAATACTATATAACCATCGTCATCATTAGGCTATAGTCCATGACTGATACTGCTACCACTACTACTACTACGATACGACACGACACGTTCTCTCACTCTCTCTCGCTCTGTCTCTATTTCACGCACTCGCACTCCAACACCCGCAAAATAATAGCACTTTTTATTTTTTACTAATTTTATTCATTTTTTTACCGCACACGCGCACTCACACGATACTTCATAATGTACATATAAAATTTATTTATTTTATTGTAATATATACTTAACACGCAAGTATTTGAGTATATTTTAATTTCTGATGACAACCCATTTGCTCAGCATCGTCAGATCTTAAGTTTCTTATCAAGGATTATAGAATACCCATAAGAAATTAAAATGAATATGCATTGTATGGTAACAATCCAAACAAAAGTTAGGCTTACGTGTATAGTAACTTTATATTAGAATAAAATCACACACACAGAATAAAATAACATCGCGTGCGCGTATGTCTGTGTATGGGGAACAAAAAGTCAAATAATTATTGTAATAATACTTACAAATTCATCTTTTAAATACAGATTTTAAAACAAAACAATTATTTTTCATTATATTCACACATACGCAAAACAGAAATCTACAAAAACGAATTACGTGCTTTGACACTTCGTTTCAGTAAAGCCTATATCTTCTTGTACGTGGATTTCTCTACAGTTTCTTGAGACGTGTATTTTATTTTCCTTATTTTATTGTTTACTTTTTTTACGATGTGTTGAGTAAATTCGAAGTCAGTGGGACAAATAGTCAATGAAAGAAAAAAGTGAATTCTGTAGCGGCTGATTTCTAGTGACATAAAAATAATAACCAATAATATATGTCATCCCTCAACTGGACTAAATCTAACACACGTAAGCTCTCTGCGTATTTCAGACAAAATAATTGGGACTTGTGATAAATCTTTCCTGACATTTTACGAATGTACGGAATCTCCTACTTGACTTTTCTCATGCCAAGGCTACGATACGTAAATAAATGGTGTTCTTACAGATGCGTGATGGCATGTCACAGATAATTTTATCTGGTATCTGGTATCATGAAAGCTCTGAAATTTCTCTACCGGAAGTAAGTACAATGTTCGTGATTTGTGTATTCCGTAAATCCAAATTGAAATATTCAGAATGAGCCCAAACAGTCAGATTTATAACAACCATCATTCATTAATGTCATACATTCATATTTTTATTTTTTTAAACTTAATTTCAAGTTACATCAGTTGTTATTTTGTTTAAAACTATGTAACTCAAAAAGTACATTACTGATATTTTATTTCAACTGTAGTCGCGCATACCATACACCGGTATGAGAAAGCATGTACAGTTAATAATCGAACTAAAATTCTATTTGCGTTGTAACTTTAGTTTGTTTGAAGAACTTGTATTAAGAGGCACCCGAAAACATCAGATAAAATATAACAGCAGGGATAGATGCAATAAGCAGGCGTGTACAAAGAAATTACTATTAATGCCTCGCATGAACGCGCGCTAGACAGCATTCTTGCAGTGGACTGAAATGACCTTTTCTATACGTAGCTTTGACCATTCATTTAACCATACCTACTCATACCTATCAGTCGTTCTGTAGAGAGAGGTCATATCGCAATGCTCAGAAGCCGGATACAAAGAGAGTTGAACACAATTATTTGTACTTATTGTATTCTTACTTTCTGATTTAGTTTGGCTTACTTTCTTATTATATGTCTAACTCTAGTTAATCCTCAAATAGTAATCAACAACTTAAAATCAGAACAAATTTCTATGCTACAAGATATGCCTATAGGCCTAAGTGTTTCTAGCGTCTATAATCTGCAAGGTGTGTTGGATATTTAATTCTATAAGGCCTATATGCACACCTCACACATTTAGTCGCTACAAAAAAGAGTATTAAGGTAACGATTAAGGTAAAAAAGAATATTTTATATAATTGAAAAATATCCACTTTGTAAATTTGTCTGTAGTCACCTGTTATGCCAGCCTGCTATTGTGTTGTGTACGCAGTAGGCTATATTTCTTTGCACCTGAGTTCGGTAAGCGATTTGTCATATTTTATTAACTTAATTTGATGTTATACAATGGTACTTTCTAACCGGACGGTTTGCAATAATTAGGTCGGTTTTTCTGTAAAATACGTGACCAATCGACTTGTAGTTTGTATTTGAAGGAAATCAATTAGTCCGTAACTAGTACAATTATGTATATCAGTTTAAATTAAAACAGGTCTACTGTAATGTTTCATAAATTCGTTAATTATAAAGTCAATCACAGGTCAACTATTTACCCCTAAACAACATTTACATTATAAAAATATATGCTCATCACTACTGTTGTATTTTAATAATAACGGCTATGATAAAATGATCGAAAACACGAAGTTAAACAGACTTACTCTCATGAAACCATATTTTCTGTTAACTTCTCATTTGCACCGCACATATTACTTAACGTAACTTAAACGCGCGCACGCGTGTGTAACGTTACTAAGCTAATTTATTACAAATTGTAAATAATTTCATAAAACAATGTCTTGACATCTTCAGCGTTTTTAAAAAAAATTATTAAACCACAAATATTGCCTAGGCAAAAGAGTTTATTAATGAAGCACAGAAGTTTGAAACAGTTTGATTTTTTCCAAGTTTTTAATAAACTGAATTACTTTAGTATTAACAAATTAATCAAATAATTTCTAAACCGGCACAACTAAGCTAGCACATTCCATACACACATCAATATTATGTAAACAAAATTAAAGTTTTGAATAATAATAATTGTTCTTTAAAATTTAACACGCGTGCCTTGCAAATACAAAGAAGGGTGTAATAGAACAGTTGTAGGCTATACAGAAATAAAATATATTATAGCCGACATACAATACTGATAACCGGAACGCCGTGTATGGACAAATAAAGCTACCGCAGAAGCGTACATTACAATGAATTCCCGAACAAGCACCGGTACAATATGTACAGGAAATTAACAAAATTACGAAATTACAAAATATGTATTCTTTTTGGCACACACAGATACAGCGGTCTTGCACCTCTGGTTTCTTATAGTCAGCAATCATACTTTTAATCAAATGACTGACTTAAATTGAAAGTATAGTTAATGATATTTTTAATATTTTAATTGTATTTAGTATTAAACAAGTACTTGCTTACTTAATGAAATTACGACCTACTCTTTATTTTGTTCTTGTTACTGAAAGTTAAAAAGTAACAGAGATTTATTAAATAATTAATGTTGGCGGTGTAGGCCTACACTTTATTCAGTTAAAACTCTCTACTCATTTGATTTTCTTTTATTGTCACTGAAAATTATCTGTGCTAAATACTTTTTTAAGTATTTTAACTAGTGAACTAATGTTCATTTCAGTTATCTAAACGCATCTAGATAAATGTGTAAAACTGCTTAAAAATCGTTTTATAGAAGATGCCAAGATACCTGAAATTAACAGAACACTAACAAATTAATGCAATAAATTAAGATCTACCATGAAGTAAGATTTTTAAAACTAAATTTAATTTTTTTTTTTTGTAAAAATACCATTAAACTGCATAAAAATGTATTAAAATAATTTAAATTATTATCACATAAATAGCCTAATAAAATAATAAACGACAATAAATTATTTTTTATTTAATTGAAATTACTTCAAACAAAATTTAAATTGGTTAAAATTATTAAAATTGAAAGACGTAATTCTTTTTGAAATAAAAAATACATTTTTTAAAATGAAGAAACTACATTGTCCATCATTTAAATTGTGTTGTATCTACTTTACTGACACAAATTTAATTTAAAAATTTTTTAATTAACTTTTGAACGTTTATCTTAGTCGTATATACTGGTTGTTTGAAAGAGATTATCCGTGTACTTACACGAAAAATATATGTTTCCATAATTTCTTCAATTCTAGCATATTATTCATGAATACAAAGTAAAATTAATTTTATAGCAGTAATCAAATAATTTCTTTTTAATTCTTGATCACTTTCTTAATTCAAATATTCCAAATGTTTAAGAAAACTAAATTCAAAATTTTCACTATACATAATATAAAAAATCGTATTTTGTGTACTTTATTATCACATTTAAAATTTCAGTCACTTTAGCACGGTGAGACTTGGATATGCGATATTCATAGAAACGATGATTGTGAATACTCGGGTACAAAGCGCGTTAAAATCTCTACAACCAAATGATGCTTCCGACCGTCGAATTCATACTTCAGACAGAGGAGTCTAACTACTTCATTGGAAGTCGTCAAGAGTGGTTTGATCTCTACTTAACGTTGAGTCTCCACACCATCAAAGTACACCACCATCGAGGCACAATGTGTTTAAAGTTCTTCTTCTGGTGGGGGTTAGTTGAGTAGGTGTTAAAAACTCCCTCTCTTGTGTGACCTTCCGATTCCAACACACACACACACACACACACACACACACACACACACACACACCACCGCCACCACCACCGAGTCAAGAGAGACGAACGACGAACGCCGTCTGGCCGTCAAAACCGGGAACTTCTTTACCTGGTTAGGGCCGCAGCTTGCCTGGAGGGGAGTGTGTGGTGTACAAGGCCACAAAGAGAGCTCTGAACAGATCAGTTTGTGTGAGGCCGCTCGAGTGGCAATACGTACAGCGCGGCTCGCCAGCAGCGCTCTTTAATGAGTGAACACATTTCGTATCAACAAATAGTAGTAGTGATGTTTATTATACATGTATAATAATATTTATTGAGTGACGGTCACGAATGAGTGAATTGAGTGGTGGAGCAGTTATTATGCCAAACACACAGAGGATTAAGTGCATGTGTGCGCGTGTTCAGTGCGCGAACGGTGCGACGGCTAAGCTGTGTTGTTATTGTTATTACTATTGCCAATTATCGTAACGATGCGCCCCAGTCCCGTTGTATTTGCCATACTGTTGGGCGCCGTTTTTGGCGTCCTTTCAGCGTCGCTGAGCAAAGCGTTGCGTTACCAGGCTCCCGACGAGTGCAAGTGGTTCGCGGTAACCAACGACGGCGGTGAAAAAGAAGTAGTGTCGTCGTCTTCTACGGACCCAGACCAAGAGGTGGCACTCGTCTGCCACCTGCGGACTATCAATTCTGAAATAGAGAACACCAACTTTAGTGTGATACAATCTCAGAACACTGTGCGACTTAGAATAGAATGTGCCGATATGTTTTATCAAAGTTCACTAACACCGGGCAGTTTTCAGACGCTCACCGATTTGAAAGATCTCTCGATTGAATACTGTAAAGTAGCCAACTTAACCACTGGTGCTTTCCGCGGTTTACGCCAGCTGCGTAACCTTACGCTTAGAACCCATAATACGGACTGGTCCGCTATGACGTTAGAAATAGACAGTGACGCGTTTACAGAAGAACTAAATTTATTAGAAAGGTTAGATCTTAGCGCGAACAATATATGGAGTTTAAGTGACGGTATATTCTGCCCTTTACAAAATCTGGAGTATCTGAATGTGACCAGAAACAGGATACGCGAACTGGAGAACTTCCGTTTCGGCGGCGTTACGTCGTCTTCTTCTCAACGTTGCGGTGCCAATCTTCGAGTATTAGACCTGTCCAATAATAGTATTGATTCTCTCCCTTCAGCTGTGCTCTCTAGATTATCTAGGCTTCAGGAATTAACTCTTCAAGGCAATGCTATCTCATTTATTGCCGATCATGCACTAGATGGTTTAACTTCTTTGGTTTTTCTAAATTTAGCCGATAACAAGCTAGTCACACTTCCTCCTGAATTATTTTCCGACACACGAGATGTCAAAGAACTGCACCTACAAAATAATTCTATTAACGTTTTAGCCCCTGGTCTTTTTAACGATTTAAGCCAATTACTTGTCCTCGATTTATCTGATAACGAATTAACTGATGAATGGGTGAACGCGGCGACATTCGCCGGTTTGCTCAGGCTTGTAGTTCTCAGCTTATCTGGTAACAACATTGCCAAACTCGAACCATCCGTATTCAGAGATCTGTACAGTCTGCAGATCCTCAGGCTGGAAGATAACATAATTGAACACATCGCCGAGAACACGTTCGTTTCGCTCAACAATCTACACACATTGATACTTTCGAAAAACAAGCTAACGCGAATAGACAGCAACACGCTGACCGGTCTGTTCGGGCTGAGTGTACTCTCCCTGGACAGTAATGCCATTGAATACATTGACCCTGAAGCGTTGAGAAACTCGTCAGGCCTTCAAGATTTCCATCTCAATAGTAATAAGCTGTTTGATGTTCCCGGTGTCCTATCCGACGTGCCACAATTAAAAACTATCGATCTTGGCGATAACCAGATCACAGATATATTCAATTCGTCGTTCGCATCGATGCAAGAGCTGGTCGGCCTACGCCTAACCGAGAACAACATCGGCAACATCAGCAAGGGTGTGTTCGACAAGATGACGGCTTTGCGCATCCTGAATCTGTCCAGCAACAAGATACAGCGCGTGGAGGCCGGCTGTTTCGACGCCAACACCAATTTACTGGCCATACGTCTGGACGGCAACTATCTGACCGAGATTAATGGTCTGTTCGGCAAGCTGCCCAATCTGGTCTGGCTGAATATTTCCGAAAATTTATTACAGTGGTTTGACTACGCTCAGATACCGACCGGACTGCAGTGGTTGGACATACATGGCAATCAGATCGCTGAACTGGGCAATTACTTCGAAATCGAGAGTCAACTCCACCTGACGATGTTTGATGCCAGCAACAATAAACTTACGGAAATCACTGGAAGCGCCATACCTGACAGCGTAGAAATCCTAAACCTATCCAACAACATCATATCCAAAGTCCAATCGTACACGTTTTTCAAAAAACCTAACCTAACCCGTGTTGAACTAGTCGGCAATCAAATCAAAAGCCTAACACAGAATTCCTTGAGAATATCCACCATACCACACGACAAAATTATTCCCGAATTTTATATCGGCAACAACCCTTTCCAGTGCGACTGCACCATGCAGTGGTTGCAACAGTACCAAGTGGATCAAGAGCGAAATAAACCCAGACTGATGGATCTCGACAGCGTCGTGTGCAAGCTATTATACAACCGTGTAAAAACTTTTGTACTGTTACACGAAGCCACACCGGATCAGTTTCTCTGTCAATACGACTCCAACTGTTTCCCGTTTTGCCACTGTTGTGATTTCGACGCGTGCGACTGCGAAATGACATGCCCAACGAACTGTACGTGCTACCACGATTTGTCGTGGTCGGCCAACGTTGTAGACTGTTCGCGTTCTGGTTACGTGGACTTACTGCCCGAAAGAATACCAATGGACTCCACGCAGTTATACTTGGACGGCAACGACATCAGAATAGTTGGTAGCCACAGTTTTATCGGACGCAAAAAATTACAAGTTTTGTTTCTGAACGCGTCCAACGTAGAAATCATACACAACAGAACATTCAACGGACTTAAAGAGCTGGAACTACTACGACTGGACGAGAACAAAATTTCCGAACTGAAGGGGTACGAGTTTGAAGGTCTGGAGAGCCTTCGCGAGCTGTATCTGCAGTACAACAAAATAACCTCAATCCACAACTCCACGTTTTCGTCCCTGATGGAACTGCGCGTGCTCCGTTTGGACCACAACAGAATCACCCATTTCGCAGTGTGGCAGCTGTCGTCGGCGCTGACTCAGATAAGCCTGTCCGCTAACCCATGGTCCTGCGATTGTGAATATACGGAACGTTTCCGGGAATACCTACACTACACCGGTCAGTTTGTTGTAGACAACATGCACGTTAGGTGTGTCAACAATAGTAATATTATCAACAATAGTGATGACGATTCTGATAACGGCTTCTATTTGTTACGAGACAATACAACAACGTGTGTATCACATAACGTAACTAATTATATTGAACCTCCATCTAACGGAAGCTTCACGTCGACGACCATCATTCAGCGCCAAGATTTACAAGACTACCTTCCACTCTTGATATCCACGTTAGTCGTGTTTTTCCTTATAATAGTACTGACTTTAATTATATTTATTTATAGACAAGAAATGAGAGTGTGGTTCCATTCACGCTTCGGTGTGAGATTGTTTTATAGAACTAGTGAAATAGAAATGGACGATCGAGATAAACTCTTTGACGCTTTTATTAGTTACAGTTCGAAAGACGAAGCGTTCGTCGCTGAAGAGTTAGCGCCGATTCTGGAGAACGGCGATCCGCCTTATAAACTGTGCCTTCACTATCGCGAGTTTCCGGTGGGGGGGTTTCTAGCTGACACTATAGTGCAAGCGGTGGAATCCTCGAGAAGGACAATCATGGTGTTATCGGAGAACTTTATAAAATCCGAGTGGTGCCGTTTTGAATTCAAATCCGCGCATCATCAGGTCCTCAGGGACCGCAGACGAAGACTGATCGTCATATTGTTAGGTGAAGTGCCGCAGAAGGATTTAGATCCTGACATAAGACTATACTTGAAAACGAACACTTATCTACAATGGGGGGACAAGCTGTTCTGGGAAAAGCTCAAGTTCGCGCTACCGGACGTGCCCAACAACCAGAGGACGAGGAGCAACAACCACAGTCACCACAACCACAATCACGTGGTACACCACCACGTACATCGCCACAACAATCGTAACCACAACCACAACTCCAATAACACTGCGACGACGCCGGGTAGCAACGCCCGCTCTGTAGCCATCCACATCTAGTGAACGTGATGACCTTGTGATAGTGTGAATCAGTGATAAAAATAAATAATAATAATAAATTATGTAAATATTCATATGATATATATTGTTGAATGTGAGAAGCCAGGACTGGATTAATCCCCAAATTAAGGTAACTCAACAAAACATTCAGTTTAAATAAATAGTGAGAGTGAAGTTTTATATAATATTATATTATATAATATAAATATTGTAAATGTGCGTGCCTGTGTAAATAATTTATAAATATCTTTTTTACCGTTACTATACATAAATATAAATATTAATTCTTTTGTACATAAAAAAAATATACAGACGTTTTGATTACGAAATCTATTGAAGCGGCTAATAAAGAATAATAATAATTTATATATAAATATAGAAATAAGTGAGTCATTAAATTGTATAATTATTATATTTTCTTGATTACTACTGAATCTTTAGTTCTTCTTTTCATTTTTTGTGTGATGCTTGCTAACATGGTGCTATATTTTTACTTTGGTGGTCAATATTATTTTTTTATGCATCAGAAACTTCACAGCTTTTTTCTGTTCCGTTAAATGAATATTGAATAATAGCAGTATTGTATTATTTTTTTTGCATTTATGTTCAATATCGACATTTTATTTAATTAGTAAACAGAACAGAAAAGCATGATTACTTTTTTTTAATTAAATATTCTTTAATTTGCTTGCAAAATAGCATGGACAGTATGAAACGAAAATTAAAAACTATTATTATTGTTTTTCTATTGTTTTTATGTGTAATTATTTTAATTTTTTTAATGACTGAAAAAACGAAAACCTTGAAGTGTGATATTTTTATATAAGTCAGTATAATAATAATGTATTTTTATTCACTATTGTTAAAAATCGCATTTTTTAATAGTATGAAGGGAAAAATAAATCCCGTATATAAAAATTTAAACTTTGTTTTCTTTCTTTGATACAAATTCCACCCTACTCTTTATGTGTAGATAAATATTATTTATTTTTTCGAAGTGCTTCAAATATTTCTACTTTACAGTTTTTGTAAAGATTTACTAACACATAAACATGTACACAGTATTACATCATGCTAGTAATGCATTCTATCACATAGGTTATAGATAGGATAAGAAAGTCACCACCTGTGTTTTACAAGTGATCAAAGAAGAGTGATGATTATTTCTAAGTTTAGGCGACCATGTAACAGAGCTGTTTAAAAATCCCGTAGCTGCATAGCTGGCCAAGCTAGTTAAAGAAACGAACAAGCGACCATGCCGCCTGCAGACTAGTTGAGTAAAAAGAGGAGGCAAGCATGGCGATAGATATAGCTAGAGAAAGAGAACGAGCAGGAGTGAAGCTGTAATTGGCACTGGCAGTGAGTGAGAGAGTGTGCGTGTGTGTGAGAGAGCGTGAGGGGGTTACGAACGACTAGAATTAATAAATACGAACGAACCGGACAGGTTTGTTGCGGCCCCCTTTATGGCTCAACAACCAATAATCTATAGCAGTATAATTCAAGCAGGCAAGAATTACCACCAGGTAAAAACACAATCTCACACATAATACACGGCAACAGGCAAAGTCGCTGTTGTAGTCTTATGTACCGAGAGAACTATTTAAGCGCAATTCTGCACGACTTGCATGAATCATATTTTTTGTTACTTTTACTCCATTATTTGCACATAATTATTTAAGTTACTCTTACCACATTGACAGTTTTCTCCGCTTTTCGTATCACGCTGAAACGAACACTCGTCGTAGTAAACACCACTTTAAATGGTCAAAGTACAAATAAATTTGTGTTTAAAGCTGTATTTATTAGTAATCAAAATGAGCTGGACATCCGAAATTAAATGCTCCTAGTTGCGAAATGTTTTATGTGCGATTTTATATATTCTAGTTTTGTGTCGTATGTCGTATTGGCTCGGAACTGATAATCCGAATAATAGCGATCATTAATTAAAATGGTTTGGTGAGATTCGGTTTAATTACTGTCACAAATTAAAATATTTCATATCAGCGTTTCAACAAAATATTTTTCTACCTTCAGAGAAATCATAAGGCAAGTACGTTCCTGTGACACTCGACCAATTAGTGAAATGTTTCTCACAACTGAAAATGGGAATTAAATCTGTCAAAATGGTGACACAAATATTTAAAACTGTGTACAGTTATTTGGCCGAACTCCATCAAACATTCCTGTCAATTTAAACCTTACTATAACATATTTAAACCTTACAAACATATAAATCATGCTTTCTTTACCTAACGCAGAAGATGCACGGGGTTTGTTGGCGTTGTCCAGGCCAGAGCCCAATGAACGCCAGGTTCTAAAGGTTTCTACCTTATCGTGTTCATTAGGTAAATACTCGCTCGCAATTTAGGTAATGAGATTGGGTTATATTTTAAATTATGCTATGACAAAAGCAAATTTTCAAAAAATGTATCTTCACCACAATCATTATCGCGTATTTGATGGTGCCGGCGAACCGTTTTGGCTATAATTCCATCGCGTGATAACAGAAAATGCAAAATAAAACGTACCGCATCATTTAACTTGTGATTTTACTATAAACTGTATTTTTTTCAAAATCTGTTCTAACGAAAATATACGAAGTAGCCATTGGTTTGATAACTTAATTGTATTTACATTCTTTTTGTACTGTTCAATTTTAATCCTGGGGGCATCGATGTGTCACCGAAAACCTGTTAATGAATAACTTAATTTGTTTGTAATACTGACGCGTTATTGCAGAGTACGATGGTAGGTTGTAGTGATGGTGATGATGATGTAAAACGCCTAAAACATTTAACTCACTGAATTGCACACTTATAGGTTAATGTATAATCCTATAAAAAATTTGTCGCAGTGACTGACTCGTTGTGGTTCATAATGTAAACGGACATCACAATCGCAATACGTGCCCAGATATTACGCTTCACATGTTATACGTGATTCCTGTGTGAAACAATATATTGAATGGGCCTCCTCATCTTTAAGGATATGTTACATACTGAGTTATTTATTCATTTTTAGATTTACAGATGTTTTTGTTAACAAGCTAATTATAGTTACCTTATGTCAGTGGCAATAATAATAAAATTAGAGTAGTTGTGACAGACCGTAGGTTGCCTCGATGTTTGTAGACGTATATAGGAAAACGCGATAACATATCGACAAGAAAACTGTAGGTAGGCGTAGCATAAACCAATAAGACGTTTAGCGTGGACAGTTGTTAGAGGTTAATTAGATGCCTTCTGTAATACTTGTATGAACGTTTTAAAGTAATACTGAACTCTTCCAAAATTTATTTTAAAATAAGATTTGACTCTCAGAAATTTTCTCCATTTTGCTTTCGCCAGCATTAGTACCGACCGTAATTTTTGGGCTTAAATACCGAGAAGCCTAAGACTAATCCTCCAAATCCAGGTTACAGCTTTTTCGCAGTACTAGAGTTTCTCAACCCTCTAAGCTTTAATGTTATGAATATGAATACATTAAGTAATAATTTACATTAATTTTTGCTAAAGAGAACAATGTGCTCACTATTACAATGAGCAACACATAATGTTTCGAATTATGCAAGATAATATGTAGCCTATAATGATAGGTTAATCGATTTCTATTTTCTTCTTATGCGATATTGAATATTTTTTGTGTTACGAAACGTAAAGTAAGAGCAACTGATAGGTACAACTTTAATATAGATTAACGAAGTGATTAAAATAGTGTAACAATGATTAAAATATTGACCATAGCGCGCGCGGGCACACACACACACAACATAAATGACATAAAAAATCACGAATACGTGGAAAGTAGTTAGGTTAATAACAAAAGAAAGAAGATAAACACTAAACACCTACAAACAGATAAAACCCACCCGATTAGAGTATCACACAGGTAGACAACTTAGGTTTAAAAGAGATGAGGTAAACAGTAAGCGAAAAGAATGTGCCAGTTCGCGCGAGGACACGCGCTAATCAAAGTGATCTCTTTCTGCACATAGACTCTGGTTTAAAAGGTCTAATGGTTCATAAACAATGTTGCTGATATGACGAGATCAGGGACAGTGCCAGAAAGGTTACAACTTTCAGTCGGAAACGAGAAGTTGGCACCGGCATAATTTTAGAGAAAACGGGAGTAGGCTACCCAGTCGCTTCTAAAACATTCTGCTATATTACGTTGCAACTCCTTGCCGGATACACATAAATTTTCTACTACCAAATCCCATAATGTAATAAATCAATAAAATTATAATTAGTATGTTTCTAAAAATTAATAGTTTACCAAATTCCAGTCGATCTCGTGAAATTTCCCCATCTACATGATTGGCATAATAATAATAATCCTAAATTTTTGTGAGTTCTATTCGTGTCACCTGTATGTACGGGCGAACGTTCGGCGGTTACACAGCACCTACGTCATCAAAAACTGAAAAAATTGTACGTATGAATTCAGCAGTCTGTTTAGATTTTTGTATGGCTTCAATTTCGGAATTCAAGGCATTGCCCGTGTTCACTATCCGTAGTTGCAAAGTAGCTGGTTTTTCCCCATACATATGCCTATAGGTAGGTGTGTGTGTGCGCGCGCCCACGTGTGTGTATGAGATGATAAACATACTAACATGGTATACTAATCGTAACAACAGCATATCTAACCAGCTATAGGTACATCGTTTCTTACGTAGATATAAAATAATCTACATCTTCAGTAGGTTTTATTCTAGTAATGAGATCTTTACGCATGTGTTATACTAAGTTCTGTGAAACAGACTTTATTTTGTCTATTTGGTACAACATGCCACAGCTTTTAATGTAGTTTGGTATGTTGAGACATTGCATGAAGCGTTTCTACAATATCGTTTGCTTACGGGTGCAATTCAGTAGCAATTTTTTAAATAAATATTTTAAAAATTAACGTCTAAAGTATTTCGGGAAGTTGCTAAACAACAGTTTCCTTATACCTGCTATGTTTTTTCTTTGCGCCGTAGTAATTACACGTGCCATCTAGTTTGCTTGCTATTAAATTTAACGAATACATTTAATACGTGTTTCTTATAGTTTCATCACATATTGTATTTCGGCTAAATACTTCAAAATGTTGTTGGCAGAGAGATTCATTCAATCTTGAATGGTTCCAAAAAATCGGACCTGTGTGTATACTTACACAAATATAAATATAACCGGAAATGATGTGACAATAACAATGTAGATGTTGCCTGTGGTTATAAAATAGTGACTGTGTGGAGCCGTTAACGGTACGATGCGATGCGATGCGGTTGTTGTCTGCAATGTACAGTTATGTGCAACAGCAAAGAGAGAGAAATACGAAAATATTTATGGTTTTATTTTACCACGCTGTTATTACGTTTGCCTGCGGACGCCTAAGTGTCCGTATATATAAAAGTGCATGCATATTAATTAGACGGTAAAAAAGGAGCAAATAACCACATCAGTGCATAGAAGATTTAATAGTAGGAACAGGAACGAACGAATTTGGTGTGAATGCCCTCTCTTAGATATACAGAAAAATGAGTTCTATTATGCTTTGTGAGTTTAAGTTTTGTGGTACTTATGTTTTTGCGCAAAAAATGTACGGCAATACGATTACATTAACTAGACACGGTCGTACGGCAGTAAAAATTAGGAACCACTCAACTTTACATCCATACGAACTCTGTTTGCTAGAGTGCTTCAAAATGTAAAGTAGAAATAAACGTAATGCAAGGTTACTATAGCGAACGTAAGCTTTTTTCCCGAATGCAGACTATATTAGAGTACAGTACACTGCAATAAAGTATGCTTAACTTAAACTTTTATGAATTTATTTGAAAATTATTTCTGGAAATAATCCGTTCCTATGGACGGTAAACGTACTCAAGAAACTGACACTAGTAGAGATACAATTAAATTCTCTTTACAAACCTTGTTCAACTAATACGAATAAGTGCTGTTCAGTTAACAGGAGCCCTATATTATTCCGTTGAGTGAAATACTTGTTTACATTCTTTTGTTTTAACTTCCATCACGTGAATTTAGAACTTACAATGTTTCATTTACAGGTAAAGTGTAAAGTGACTTTTACCTGTCCCAAGATTTTACGGTCAATGTACTTCAGGAAATATTATATGGTAACATACCTCCCACTACGCGTAGACCGCGTTCTACTTTTCCAGCTGACGCAAATATATCCACTCCAGTTGCGTCGACCAGAGGTTGGTCGTGATACGGGTCCACCCTCAGATGATTCGATCCACAGTGCCCCGTTTTTAAAGCGAGTGCTCACTGCATCACTCACCCTCCATGATTCGACTTCGTGTATTATAGTATTATTGTTTAGAATAACGTTCTAATAGTGTGCAGATCAATAGGCGGAGAAACTCTGGAAAGGGGAGGCAGGAACCGTTTAACAGTCTGAGAACCTAAAATCGAGTTATCGAGTCACTAGAAGCACAGATTCGGTACGACAGTGATAAAAACATTCTGAGTAGCGAAAATTGGAGAAACCATTCCATAAGCCTTCGGTTTCAAAGATTAAGTCTAGAATAACGTAGATACAAATTGTAGTTACGAAAAAGAAGTGCTTGCACCTCAGAACTCAAAACAAGGAGAAGTCTTACAGAAGTCCGTCGCGTCAAATCTCATTCACAAACCACTGGGATAAAGAACACTTGAGACTTAGGCTATAACAAAAGGTGCTGAAGGAGAAAGAAGAGGTATTCAAGAGGATACATGTTTGTGCCTAAGATTTATCACTAGGAAATATTGGAACAATTACGTAATTGTGAGAACAGTTAAATGTCTATGGTATTGATGGGAGAGAACTTAACGATATGTGAATTAGGTCACTTTTGCCTCATTAGTGCCCAGATTAAAGATCGTACATGGCGGTTTTGTTTACAGGTTTGACATTAGCAGTATCAAAATTAACGGTAGAAAGATATATATAGTGGTAGCCTATTAACGTGAAGTGGCTCGAAACAATTTTTACCGTAAACTCTGTACACTGCTGTTTAAAATTTTTTCTACTAAAATTACTGTTTCCACAAGGCGATACAAAGACATATTTTTTCCTAGATTTTATATTGTTGTTAATTTATGAAACTTGTCATATTTTTGAAATATTATGAAGATTATTTTCGATACATAGAATCATTTTAGTGTGTGTGGCACGTAAAAATTGTTAGACCAATTACAATGGTTATAAATTCAGTAGGAACATCTGTTTTGGGAACTAAATGTAAATTATAAATACGTGATGCATGTTACATTGTATTTTAAGAGAAACGATATAGGTTATAAATAGTTACATATACAAAAGCACGAGATCCAAATGTACGAAAGTGGAATAGGATAGTCTTTTCGAAATTGTGTGAAGTACTGAGTTTAAACAATTTCACATTTCGCTGTTTATGTTTACTTAAACAACTATGTTTTTGTTATGACTTCTTTTACCTTAATCCACGGCTCTGAAAGTGAGAAAAACGTCTATTGTAAAGTCTAAACACTGTCACTTTCTTTACTAAGGAGTATGACCAAGTAACTGAGCCAACTTTTAATGTCATACGTAGATTTGCATCAAATAATTTGTAGTGCATATTACTCTACAGAGGGCGCTACAATGTATAAAGAAAAGTTGTCACGTTTTCTAATCCCCGTGTTCGTTCTGGAATTCCCCACCCTACACCAAAAAAAGAGTTAAAAGGTTACCTGTTTGCAGATGTAACGACTAGTCATTTTAGACAACTGAAAATTTTATTTATATTTAAATTTTGATTCATTATTTACTTTTCAGGAGTCCGCCAACTTTTCGACAAACCTAAAAATGAGTTCAATCAAAAAGCTCAAGAGACGTGAACATTGCTAGTTCCCATTTTAATTAACAAAAAATGATGTTTACATCGTGGAAATCTGCTGGTCAGACAATAACTGTCAGAAGAGAATGTGACACAAAATGTGGGACAGTCTCTCTTCAATACAGCCTAGACGATAAACAACCCGCGTCGGAATATTTAATGAGTAATCAAAGACTTCCATACTACAAAAACCGAAACAGATGAAGCAACAAACTTAATACAAAAAAAGACTGGTAATAGTACTAATAAATGCATAAAGTACAGACTGATGACAACCTGTTGCGATAAAAAAGTTTTTAAGTACATACAATAAATAATTAAGTATTGTTAGTAAAGAACCGGTGGCGGAGACTGCTGCTGTCTGCCTTCGTCTGCAGGGTGTTTCAATATTATTATCTCTAATTAATATTCAGTCGGTGAGCTGTATTGCTGCTTTGTTATGACAATGATAAACGGGCAGATTTATTTGCAATTGTACCACCGCGCGTCTGAGAGTAAGAGAGACGGAATGCACGCGAAGAGAATGACAACTGCGATTCTTTTTCATTCTCTCTCCCCATCTCGATTTTTCAAGATTAATTTGTTTCTGTTATATTTGTTATTTGTTACACCAGTTCCTTATAAATCAACCAGAGCAACAACGGCGCATGTCCAACCGTTTGGCGACCGTATGTACCGTATGTTCTGTACCACGACTTAATGGCTTCATAGGTAGCTAATAATTGTTATGAGCCTCTAATTATATCTCTAGCCTTTCGATGTAAAGTTTGACAAAAGCAACAGAAAGTATGAAACGGTGGAATGATATCTACAGGCCTAAAGAAAACCGCTAACCTAGAGTTGCCAGATGACATAACATTACGTTGTATCATACACAAATTATCGCGGATAAGAGGCACGTCATAGAAAATACCGTTTTGCAACTGTTCAGTTTACGTTTACGTTTGTTTATGGATTGATTTCTGCTTTAAGCAATTTACACATACCTAAGTTATTAGAAAAGATGTTTTTCCGATTCGAGAGAATATGCGCGGGAGAATTTCGTTGAGACGTAAATTTATTTTATTTGAGGAAGTATCAAGTTTTACTGCGACTTTTATGCGACATGCCTAAATGTTTATGAACTTTTACTATCTATACACGTAAACTACAAATTAATTTACATATGACACTGTGATTAACGTGCAAGTTTAACCAGACCGCTTCGGAAGGAAAGGTTCACGTTACAACTTGAGATTACCACCAACATCAAGTTCTAAGAGATCATAAAGACTTAAATAAGTGTATTAACTGTTATGTATACACTACATAAAACATTTTATTTATGATTTTCATGGTTACAATACCAGCGAATAAAAGAACTGGCTTAGTGGATTGCCCAAAAACAAAAATAAAATCAAACGTTTCATCTCAAAGTCGATTTAAAAATAATTTCGACAACAGGTATGTTCCATGACTTTTCAAAAAAAAACGCCCTCCATTGAAACACTTCTTTCTATAATTTGTAGCCTCTGAGATTATTTTTTTCTTTTTATACTCATTCGTAATGATTCTCAACAATAAATTGCTACAGATGGTATTTAACTATTTTCAGTAATAAATTTGATCAGTAGTTCTAACTCCAGAGTTGTAAGATGATTTTTTTTCCTTAGCCCTTCTATCAGACAGGTTTACCATATCATGAGCGTACAATGAGCGATGTCATGTATTAGATATTGTCATATGCTAAAATATGAAATTATACGTATAACAGTTATCACACATCTGACAGGTCTGCCTAACGTCGTAATGAGGATTTAATTTGCGCGCAGTAATGAGTCTACAGTACTCGTTCTCAATATAACTACCGTTCTACACTGCTGCTTTTCTAAATTTATGTTCTTACTCCGACACATAAGCTGACTTCCTTAGATTTCTAACTGAACCTACGTGTATATAAAATTTTGGTCTGATTAGTTATAGGCCTACTTAAGAAATATATAGTTGTACGTGCCGTATTTTAAGTGTGAAACAGTACACGAAATTCTGGGGATGTGTCAATGACTGCTTTGTATCAGCTACTTGCAGAAACAAAAAACAACAACAAAGAATTACTTTTATGAAAATGCAGACAAAATATCCATATTTAACGTACTTATATAACCATAATTTTTAACAAAAAATAATTATTCATTCTTAATAAAGAACGACTGCTTTAATTCATAATTTGGCCTCCTAAAAAATATTAAGTGGCCAGCAATTTGGGAGGAGAAATCTTATGGTCCTTCGCGGGTTTCTTTTCTTGAAGTACATAGACATAAAGAAATGTGTGTTTCTTTTTCAGCTTATGTGCAATCAATATTGACATTGATGATGACTCATTTTTATAGAATGGCGAATGTTTGGGTTCCATGAAACAAAAAATGCCGTTCGTGAAACACGCTCATCCTTTAAAACAAATAATTGAAAAAATTAAATTTTGACTGTTCGTACAAACAGGTTGATGTACAACTGCAACTCCTTGGCATTGACATGCAAGCTTAGTTCGTTGTCCCATTGAACTAGAACTTTGTAGTAACCGGTCTGTCTTGTTCTTATGTAATAAGTACAAACATACATCTCGGATGTATCCCTGTTGCACTTCACTGTTCAATTTTTACACCGTACAGTAGTAAACTAATTTTTTTAGTCTTACGAACAATCATAAAGCAATTCATATTTTTCCTTTTTCTGTAGGATGCCAACACCAAATTCATGAAACAATATTATAAGTAGTAGAGACAAATAGAGAAGTCACGAAACAAGTAAAGAAGTTATCTCCGCGGTAGTGGGCGCCCGAGGACCACTGCTTCTAGCATTCTTACCGCCCTTAGAGATCAGTGTCCAAAAATCCTGTTCATCGCCATCTGTTCTAACGGTCTATATCGTTTCAAACCCCTTTATCCAGCCACTTGATCTAAGAAAATTACTTATCCTATAATTTTCCCATCGACCCTTTCCTCTACAATTATGGTCAATAGCTTTGTGTTCAAGTACCCCAGCAATTGGTACTTTCTTTTTTGTTGAGTTTTCCGTAGTTGTCGTGTCTGTTAGTATATCCCGTTACTCGACTTTCAAGGTGGGTACTTAGCCTGTCCTTATGTCAAAGTCTTTCCATGTAACACTACTTCTAGCTATTCTGTTTTTTCTTTTTTTTGACGTAGGACCTTTTTACTTAAGAGCCTGTTTTTTCAGAACTATTATTTATTTGAAATGCCAACCAAGATGCCACCGTTTACTCTAATTCCTCAGTTTTTTCTGACATTTACTGTACCGTACCGAAGTACGACTTAAGGCTTCGGCATATTAGACTTCGGTATTCAACGCAAAGGAGCATTCGCAGAAACGTAATATCTTTCGTGTAATTGTTGAGTCTTCATACAGTTAAGTAAGAAAAATACTCAAGGACGTAAATAATATTATGTAAAACTGTAGTACACGAAGCCGAACTGTCAGCAAACATGAAACTATATAATAAGTACAAGTGCAATCAAGGTCCATACAGAGAATAAATGTGACTTAGGGACTTAAATAGCTTCTCTAATGTATTAAATTAAACCAGTTTTCAGCTTATATGAGATACCTTCTCTTCGTCCAACTCACTCTCTCTCACGCACATTCGTTACAGAAAAATGAGAAGTTACACACACACGCGCGCGTGCTCCCATGTACAAATGACTTATTCATTTTCTCGGTTTATTAGAAGTACAGCGTTGTAATAATGAAACCGCTGTTTCAAGTTCGCCTTCCTTGGTCTAGTAATCCACTGCTGCAATGTAATGCTAATAATTACCAACAACGCAAAATAATTATTTTATTATAAGATAAAATTTATCCATGCTATAAAATTTGTAACTAGTCACCCAAGTATCTGTATTTGCACATATTTTATAATGTAATTTTCAAAAACTCTGAAACATACATACTTTCTTATTTATACGTAGGTTGGAATTTTTTCTGATAATGAAATCATTTTTTCTCCATACTACTGATAGGATATTCTGGGTTCCAATATTCTCCGTTGCCCACTATTTTCACAGCACCACTAGTGTTTTATTGATATTTTTGTAAATTTTACAGTTTTTATGAAAACTATTTGTGTACTCAGATGTGTTATTATTGCAGGTGAACCGTAGTGCTGGTCACACTACCTTCCTTCTATGTCGTATGCCTTAAGTTGGCAGCCTATTCTCATTACGGTACTATTGCGGTACATAAAGGTGCTATTTTTGTTTTGTATTTATTTATTTTTTGAAGGCACTCAACTGTCTTTAGTCTGCCTAATGAGTCTGTCATAAATACGGTACGCAGTACTACGGGAATATAGCCTTCACTGCGCGTAGACCCCGCTGTTGACAAAACCAAGTACCCATAGAGCAGCTTCCGTGGACCCTCAGAGCAGCTGCGTCTTGTGCGTAAACGGATTCGCACATACTGTAAAACGTCTTGACTTGTAACCCAATAAAATCACCAATTTGCCACGCTCACACACTTCTAAACTTACTTCAGTACTGTATTTTATTACAATAAGCACTTGTGTAAAAAGTAGTTATATTTAGACTACTTGTAAAGAGGAACCTGCGTTAAAATGGCTCTGAATTGTCATACTTTACTTACTGCATGAGCTATTACAGTGCATACAGATGACAGATACGAAAACTAAGCGATTACAACTGAAACTTAGAAGTCGTAAATGTTTCTTGTTCAAATGTAGTATACAAGCTATAGTTTATAATACTCATTTAATCAATTCATACTTACCAAGATAAATTGGATGTATTTACTTTTTCTAGAAGAGTTTTACTTTCGACTTAAAAAAAAATCCACAAGAAAACGAAACCACATTAAATGAGCAGGATTCTGTGTCTTACGTTTTCATTACCAAAATGTGTTTATATGGTCTTGATTAATGGCGTTATAGTTTCCTCTAGTATAATAATAAAACAATATAGAAACTAAAAAAAACTATGAACATTTTTATTCACATAGTGATTTATTTCTGTAATTATATATAAAATCCGTTGCCAAAGCACTAAAAATTCACAAAGAAAGCAGGACCAATAAATTAATTTTACAATGAAGACATTAATTTGGCATTTGACACCAGAAATAGTTTTTTATTAAAAACGATATCTTGGTACAATTAAAATAATTTCTTCTAAGGAAAGTAACATAATTGGTTAATGTGCGGATTTTTGTATTATGACTTTCCATGCAGTAAGTGTCAGTGTCACAGGAGGTACTGTTATGCGTTTTTGAATTCCAGTGTCTCAATCACTATCCCTGCCCGTGCTGGTTACTAAACTCCTGCCGCAAAGCTACGAAAAAACGTGTAATTTTTTCCGGTTGGGGAAGAATAGTAGTCGGTAGGAAAACATCTAACTCGGTATTTATTAATTATATTCAATAATTCTCCAGGGTTACTAGTGTATCTATTTATCCACACTCCTATCTGCCTATCTGGTACTTGTGTAGGAGCGGAGTGGGTTATAATGAGAAATTCCTATGTTGTGGGACTGTACAAGTTATATTCATCGACATTAATACCTAACGTCATTAACAGACGTTAGCCATTTAACCGATTCATAATCACAGTCTCTGATTTCAGTCGAAAACAATTAGGCCTACTGTTAGACCAACTACTTAGCCTTGAAATTAAGAAATGTTATATGGTTAAACAATCAATACGAACAAACGTGGAACTGCAAAGTAGTAGGCTACATATAGAAATTAACCAAGTTATAACAACCAATACTGAAAAATGAGAGGGCAGTGAGGTAAACATTTCATAGTTAAATAGTAAATTTAATCTCTTTAGCTACCCATTACTACCAGCCTCGTATTATAGGCCTATACCAAAGTTACGAAGTCGCTACTTCCATATAGTCTACAGGTTACTGTCAGGAAACACTGGATTCATAACAAAAAAATCTTTCATTTTTGCTTTAAGTTTACTTTTAAATACACTTTAACAGCGTAATTACAATTTTATAATTTCTAGACAGATATATGTATTTGCAATCAATTAATTTGTGTCCATATAAACGGACAGTCTTCGCTTTGAAAACTGTCATTTTAATTCGTTTTTGTTAAGAAATATAGAAATGCTTTTAACAACCAGTTTTTACAATTACCTAGCTACAAATAGGTTAGAACATGTGATAAGAGCATGGAGCCGAATGCGTGCGCGCGCGCGTGTCCTAAACATAAGATGAACATGAAGTAACAAGTGTGCGAAGGAGAAAGAGTGAGAGAGAGAGAGCTATAAAATTCTCATTATGATAAACAGGTCTAATAACATTCAGATTAGAAAATAAAAATACGCGAAGAAATAAAAAACGAAGAAACGAAATCCGAAAGAGAAGGAGAGAGAAAAGGAGGGCAAAAAAACAAAAACGAGTGTGGAGAGAAGCGTGGCCTGGCTAGGGGGGTTTAGAGCGGCCATGCTTGTTCGCTCAACTCTGGCGTGGTTTCGTGTTTTTACAGACTGTTTACATTCGCGTTGCGTCCGCTAACAAGCTTTGTGCCCTACGTATGACACAAACAGCGTACTGCCAAACCTCTCTCTCTCTCTCTCTCTCTCTCTCTCTCTCTCTCTCTCTCTCTCTCTCTCTCACTCTCTCTCACGCACGGATACAAAAATAGTTTGCAGTGTAATAAAAAAAAATTATATACTGTACCAAAAATTTGCCACTTTGGGTAGAAGCTAATCCTGATTGTCGAATATTTGAAATTTTACCAAAATATGTTTTTCAGCTTCGAAAAAAGAAGCTAACAACAAGAATTTAAAACACAGTAAACACACTGATTAGTCATCATCATCGGCTGACAAGGATTAAGGCAACAAAATTAATTCTGATCCCAAGTTATTAGTATTCGGGGTTGGCTCACTGGCTAATCGTGACAGAAAGGTAGAAACAACCCTGTGTACAGACCATTACAGAAACACAAGGGGATAACTACAAAATTTCCGTATTGTAGTGTGTGATTAGATTAACGGAGAAAATCAGTTAAGATTTTTAAATTACACTAATAGTGGTAAAATGAAATACAAGCTTCCTTCTTCGCTGTTCCAACAGTGGCTTTCAAAATTCTAAATCCAATATGTCTAAATTCGGAAGAATCTAAATATAAATTAGTAAGCTGAATGAGTTGCAGAATCCCTCACTATTTTCATTGCAATATATTTATTGTTAGATAAATTTGAACATTAGATAATTTTCCACTTACCAGAAACGTTACAAAAACTCTGATTACTTTACCGTTTTCAGTAAAATAATAGAAAGCAGTTAATCATATAATAAATACCGAAAATTCCGAATTTAAATTTATAACCATAATGCCTACATGACAAATTTAGTCTTTATGTATGTTTCCAAAGATATCTACAGGGCTGTATATAATACTTTTCGCAAATATAGCCTACATGGCCTGTTATTTTTAGAATTTCTAAACCTAAACACTACTTTCAGATTTAGGTTAAACTTCTTTTAATTTGGTTCCCAGTGTTGATTTTTGCCTTTTCAAAATTTTGATCCCTCACGTTTTTGCCTCCCGCCCTTTTTGATCTCTCCCCTTTTGCCTTACTTATGGGTGGATCAATGTCAAAAACAGTAGGGTAAAATAGGGGACATGCTTGTTTTGACGAAAATCTGTTGGCGCATTTTAAAGTTATCCTAAACAGTAATACAGACAGATAAATTCCAAACGGCCGAGTTAAAACTGAGAACTCGTTTTGCTCGTTCAACAAGAATAAAACTCGCGTTTTCTTGTATACTCTGTCTTATAGTTACTTTTAATTCTTACTGAACACTGAGAAATATATATTCTTTGGTTATGAATGATAAATATCTCCTACACTAGTGATTCCCATTTTCCTACTTTTGTTTCTACCATTTCTTTGCAACATATTTTACTAACGAGAAATCGAGTCAACGATGATTATGTGTAATAGTGCCTCATTTTAACCGTTAATGTTGGCTATCAGTCGTAATAGGCTAAAGCGTTTTGCTCAATGTAGTTGTGTTTTGCCACTCACGTAGTTGCGTTGTTGACACGCTTCTGCGCATGGTAATCTGCAGTTGAATATCAAAGAACTGCGGCCACGTTCACTGAACACGGGAATATCACCCGTAAACGTTCGTGGTCGGAACTTTTAACAACACATTTTTCGGTTGACAACCATGTTTATTGGTATCGTTATGAACACCACACGTTTCGCTTATTCTGTAATGTGGCATCACATCCAGCCGAGGATGACGCATCACAGAATGGGCGAAACGTTTAGTGTTCACAACGATACCAATAAAACGTGGTTGTCTACCGGTTAAGTGTTGATATTAGGAGAATGCCATGTTACTAACGGGACAATCTGGTGTGAAAAGAGAGAGAGTTGCAGTTTTTAAGAACATATTATTACATCAGAGATTTACGACTTTATCCTTTTAAGGAGAAAGGAGACGCGTGTCGGACACCTTTATTTTAGTGAAGTAACGAATCTCACATTGTCGTATCCTTTATATGTTAAAAGGAGAACAGCTTACTACACAAAGTAATGAAAATATAACATGGAAGTGGACAATGTTCGCTTTTCTAAGAAAATACTTTGATAATAAACCAAATGGATTTAGGAATTTTCATAAGAAAAAAGACTGACTAAACTTATTTTTTATTATTTCTTGTAGCCTGTGTATAAAGGGTATGACAATGTGAGATTCGTTACTTCACTGAAATAAAGATGTCCGACACGCGTCTTCGACTTGTACAACCCCAATTAGATTTTATATTCCCAATGACCACTTTCTGCTGGGTAAGTAGGGTCCATACACAACACTACAGGAACTCTAGTAGGGTCTTCATTGGTTTATCATTATTGATGGTATAAGCTTAGTTCTTAACTTTCTCCAGTCTTCTATGGTCCATTCTGTGCTTCTGGCTTACCAGACTATAATATAGAAATCTTTTGGCATAATACACATTACAGTTGTTACAAATCAATTCCACGATCATTCCCACGGCATCTGATACTATCTGTATCACGCTTTAGTTCTGCGGCATTTGTAATTTGCGCTTGTAATAATTCCATGGATTAGAAAACCTAGTATTTTCTGTTAAAGTTGTAACAGAATTGAATCAGTCATTTAAAATTAAAGCATCTACTTGTACACAAGTCAATCTCGATAAATTATCAGATTTCCCAACACATTAAAAGTACAAACATAACAGTACGGATTATTTTCTCTCAAAAGCCGACTATTAATAATATCTCGAAATGAAAATAATGGAATAGGATCTACAATAACAAAGCATACATACCAAGATAATAACTTTCTTGCTGGACTGAATTTTGACTTTGCACTCAATTTTGACATCGTGCTACGTGGCTGAGTCCTTTGTCGTCAGTCTCCGCTCGGTGTATTGAAGTAAAACCATTTCAAGCAAACCCGACTGTTGTATTCATACCACTGCTGTAAGAATTAACTCACTCAGATATTGTCTATGTAGTTTACTTTAAACATCCGCTTCAATCGTTTCTAACTTCATCCGCTAACATTCGTCCAGAATCAGTAAGAGATGGAACCCCTAATCTTCCCTATCAAAAAGTGATGTTTGCTTAATTGTTTTTTCCACATTTTCTAAGTGTATTGCCAAATACAAGTATATTGTATATGCTACAGTTTTATTTTTCTTCACCGGTGTTCTGTAACACGTAAAAGCTCTTTAGTAAAGTATAGGACAAAAACACTTATATTTTAAAGTACTACTTCTTCCCGGATTTTATATCCCCTGCAAGTTTGTATCGCGTTTCACCTATTGTACTTTTTTGCTGTTAACGTGTCGGTCAGTAGTTATGTTTAGAACAAAACTTCTCATAAACGGAGAATACACACTTTCAAACGTCCGACATTTCTTTTGGACGTGAAAGAATACGACAGAGAAAATCGAAAACGAAATTTCTAATGTTTATTTCTAGTAACTTCGCTCAGCTGCAGAATTCGCTCACTACTTTGAACGAAATACATTTGTTATTAGGTAAACTTCAATATTACTTGATCGAGTGGTCGCTCGGCACACGCTGTAACATTTTATCAATATTTGAATTTAATAAATAAACACTTGGTACAATTCTACAGATACTTTTTACTTTCCTGACAATTATTGTTTCATAATTTACTGGTGCTTCACAGGTTTAATTTGAATTGAGTATTACACAGTTTTTCAATTATTAGACAAATTACAAAAAACATTGATTGCTCTACATTTTCTTTAGTAAAATACCAACTTTAAAGTACAATCATAACAGTGAATATCCCGAACTACTAAATTAGTTTTTCATAGCTTGCAAACTTCTTGAAGGCAATCCAAAATTTGTAAGCGTGTTGAGGGATATTAACTCTGTAAAGATAACAAGTTGGTATTTTGAATAAAATTCGTCATACCGTGATCCCCCGCATAGACTTTTATAATTTTCTTAAAATGTTTCCCAGTTGGGCAATGGTGCTGCTGAATTTAAAAAAATTACATTCGGATTTAGGTTAAGATTCCCTTCAATCTCACACGCGGCTGGATTTTTACAATTTTTTTAAAGGTATGATCCCTTTTTCGAGCTCTGGTGTCCTAAAATTTCGATACCTTCAAAACTCTACACTATATTCAGAATTTGGTTAAAATTCTCTTTGATTTTATACTCTCACATAGAGTTTTAAAAGAGATTAATCTCAAAAACAATAGGGATATGTACGGTAAAAATGTGGACACGCTTGTTTTACGAAAATCAGCTAATGTACAGTTATCGTGAGATATACCCCGAACGGACAGACAGACAAATGTCAAACGGTCAAGTTAACACTGAGAAATCACTTCCCTCGTTCAATTAACATTTATATAAAACACATGTAAGGGATTATACAGGAAACAAAGAATAGTATATAAAAAAATTGAAAGATCTGAAGTTGATAGTTTCCTTTTTATTTATACCACTTTATATTCAACGAATGTTTTAGTGTTACGGACTGTACGCACTGGCTTTTATACCGACATGAAAGCAAAGGTGCAAGTTATCTTTACAGCTTGCATATTCTCAGCTTAGGCTTTTTCTGGAAATTCTGGTGTAATCTAAGTTTCTTCTTAAGATGGTCACGTTCCTGAATATCCTCACGCGTGATCCCCACTCCCTGCAGAACCCTTTCACCACGATGGACCAGGGCCCCTTGGATTATTATTATTATTATTGTTACTATTGTTATTACCTGAAACAGTGACTGCAAATACAGAATACAGATTTCATACACGAACAAATAAAATATTCCCGGTGGGGTAGGTACATTTCCGTTTGTGTACACAAGGATGACAGTTCCTCCTTCCAGGCGTAGTGGCTACAGTTTTTATTTCCATTGCAAGAACCGGAATAACGTACTTTATCTAAGTACGTTATGTACTTAGATAAAGTGCTGAGCCACTTGTCAGAAAAGTCGTGTATTTTTGACTGAAGACTAAACACCCTCTCACGTGTGAAAACCTGCTCTCCGTCGCCTGTCCCGTAAGGCCTATGTTGTGGAGTTTCCAATACCTTTGGTTCTAAGTAAGATAATGCGGTCTTCAACACGTATAGCCAAGGAGATAAGTATTTCCACTAATCAGCTATGTATATCCTGATAAACCGTACACTGTGAGGAAGATTCGAATACACTACTCGAACTCGTCGATCTGAATGCGATACCTTTTGACTAGCACCATTAATGTTCCACTAGTTTTAATCGGATTTAAACCATCAACGGATTTAATTGGTTTACATACCAATCGAAGGTCAAAATTAAAAAGTAATTTAACTTCTAAATATTTAATATTACTCCTAAAATATTATTATTCTTAATATGGTCGAGATGCTAGAAGCATGATTCGGTATATCAATTCCGAAAGGTCCATCTGTTGGCCACTGACAGCAGTGTAATGGTCGACACTGCTATATATATAGTTAATTAACTATATAGCTTTTTATAGTTAATTATTATTCGTAAATCATCTAGTAGTTTTATTTTGGTCTGATTACTGTTATCTGACGTGATCAACCGGGGGATTTTTATGATAACTAATACAGGTCTCTAGACACGACTGTTGAATACTAAAACTTTTCAGACATAAATTTCACACTAAAGATGAAAAATATATAACGGCTAATGCAACGATTTTTCCTATCTCTTGATTATGCTTCAGAAGTAGGCTAGTCCAGTCCACACGCTTTCTAATACTTTCTGTATTTTAATATGAAATTTGAACCATAATTGTTACTTGATACATAAATAATTCTAAGAAAATATGCTCCTACGTATTCGTATAAAACGCCTAAACTGTACATTTCAGAGTCTACACGGATGTGTATGACATAATGTTTTGTGAAAAGTGGTCAGTAACAGAATCTGTAGGTATTTTGTTTTCTCTTGCGTAGTACAGATAGGCCTACTTTATCAAGTGTCAAAAATACAGGAAGGATAGTAAATGAACCTTAGTTTTTCCACAGCACAATCACTGTCTACCTGAACACGTAATATTTCGCCAATTTGAAGTATTCAACTTAAGCGGTATTATTTTAAAGTGGTACGTTAGGAGGCTGTGAAGTCTATTCAATACTGAAACCGCAAAGAGAAATTTTGTGCTCCATTTAAATTCAGAAACTGTTATTCCTAGCGTTTGTTCCTTTCTTGCGTTTCTTAATCCTTCTCATGTTTACTGTTCGTATTTCTGGTCCATTAGCCCTTGAAAGAAGCACATATACTAATTAAAAATTACTTTTTGGACACAAGGGCACTACGTTACAGTATTTCTTATCTGTAAGAAAGGGCATTGCAGGAATTCTTATCTTTTCACAGGCAATCTACCATGAGCTGTGATTTCTCAGATTACGTTTAAAATTTCTCATTGTAAACGTTTTTAAGATGTCTCGTTTTCAGAACTTTGTTCGCTTCTTTACCCCTCCCTTCGCCCCTCGTTTAAATAACTAAAATAATATTTTAAGAGCATCTGCCTCGACAACATCGAACATAAAAGCCGGTTAGACTCCAACACCTACAGTGTACACAATAAATGTCCTCGGTATAATACCGTTAGTGTTTGGTTTCCGGCTAACAAATGATTTATGTTCTGACATAGATGCATCTACACTCTGTGTAAGCTATTTATCATAACATACTAAAAAAAAAAAATAGATTCCACTTTATTATTAACACACACATACACACACACAAACCGTACGGATTTGTGTAACGAATTATTTTGTAACGAATAATTTATTTGTACAGTTTTAGTGTGCCTTTCGCTAAAGATAGGCCTACTTAGTAACCTTTTACTCTGTTTCTGTTCTCATTTATCTGCCTCTGATGATGTTCATAGTGGATGCAATCGTTGTCTGTCTTGAAATGCTGTATACACTTGCTTCTTGACAACTACAAAGTATCAACAACCTGGCTTCATTATAATTCCATATTATCCGCAATCCGACTACAATGTTGTGTGTAGCACAAGTGATCAATATTTCATGGTCTCGTCTACACAAAAAGTTGGTTTCGTTCAGTACGTGTTCGTGCGGTGCTCGTATTTATTTCTTTTCGTTTCCCGTTCCGCCAGTCTGCATAAGAGAAACAAAATAATGATGGTGTTTTGGTATTGCTAGTACGTTACCTACTTCATCCAAGAACACGAAAAAAATGTTACGTAATTTTTTTATTTTTACGGTAACAATAGGATAGCGTAATAATACAACAATCTTATAAGATTAATCGTTTTCAACTTTGTTTAGGGGTATAAATATTTAGCACTATGACGAGTTCTTTCGTCACCCTCATTTTTGAAACGACCGCGTTCAGAACTGAATCACAGGATGCCGCATCGGTCTTGACTAATAATTTAAATTGTATGCGACAAATAACATTGCAATTTGTGCTATGAAATAACAGCCTGTTCATGCACATACAAGTAATTACCGACAATTCTGAACAAATATCCTGTAATGTACAAATTCTCAGATCGGAAACTGGTAGGAAACGCCCTCTTCTGCACTACTGTAGTGCAGAGATTAATGGCGTTGCCTTTGTTCTGTCCTCGTCACATAACTCTGTATTTTGAAGTAGACCCTAAGCCTAAACGTTACATCAAGTGTATTGCTAGGTTGCCTAAATGTAACAATGTTACGCATGACAACATTTACTAAGTCAGTATTCGAGCGTGTGTTGTTGATTACAACGCCAACGACATTGTCGCTCCAACGCAGGAAAACAATCGTCAATAATAGTAACAACGATCATGTGCAACATTTTGTTTGCAGATTTCTCTCTGCTTATAGCGTCACTCTCTCTTTCTGGTCAACTCTCCGGTAATTGGTACTGATAAAAGCATAGCGATTCTTGCAATGGTAGACATAGGCCTAATAAATCTAAAGGCATGTTAGTGTTACAGGCAAAAATTCTACTTGCCGGTTTCTTCTCAACTTATAAAAGAATTATGAAATGAATGTAAGTGGAATATTCCTTTTGCAGTGGTGGTCGATGTCACACTGTCAGGTGTAGCATATAATAAACTTCTATTTTTCAGAGTTTGGTTCTGCCAGTTATGGAGTAGTGACCTAACCTAGCAGGATAGTGGTAGGTACGTCCAATCATAAACCAATCGTACCGTATCAACCAACAAATCGTAAAGTTGTAACCAATCCCACAATGTAACCAATCATAAATTGTCACACAGCAACACTGCAATGCTGCCACAGTTGTATGGGACCATTCAGCAATAGTGATGATGGTGTTAATAAGGAAGAATTTCATCACTCGGACTATCAGCCAGCGATAATCCTTAGTATGAAAAATATGATTGCTTTGCTTATCACTTGATCCCAAAAGAGATTTTACTGCGTCATGATTTCTTAACAGACACAGTTGTGACGAGAAAATACCAAACTACATGTTTTACGTTTGGTAACAGCGCGATGTGGTTTCACGCCTCTCGCAGAGCTGTCAGAACCATTCGTTAAATAACAGAACTCATTTTATAACCAGTATTATCGCAAAAACGATAGTCAAATGCTAAAATATGTAAGTCCATACTCCTTTAATAATTATAAATTACTAATTATAGGTCTACTATAATTTATGGTGATTATAGGCGTAAACATCGTGGCTCCATTTGCAAAAATTACATACATGAGTACGGAAACCTGGATGGATGGCCACACGGCGGCGTGTTGGTGATAATTTACAATTATAACATGTAATTATAAACTAAAGAAAAAGCGCTTAATACATATTAATTAAATTTAAAAAATTACAAGAGTACTCTGATTTCTAAAGTAATCAGAACTAGAATTATCAAAGAATAATCTATAAAATAATCAATAATTAGAATATGCCTTATAACGTCACTGTAGGCGAAACACATTGTTTACCTTAATTTGAAAAAGCATATTTTATACGGTTCTATAACACACATCGTGCTGCTTTCGATGATAAAAATTGTAGCTTTATTTTCACGTATAGACCAGAGATTGAAATAGGTTTGGTCGTGTCTAAGAATGGATGCCACAAATACGAAGGCATGAGAGATGGCATGCGATCTTGAGGAAGTTTTGACGGTCTACGGAGAAACAACACCATACTAGTTAAAACTGATGCAGCTGAAGATAACCATCACTCAAAGTTCAAAGATCGAGACAGAGGGACAGGAATAATGGAATAGGCCAAGGGCAGTTAAACATCCTGTTGCATTAATGAACAGACATCATAGATCTCTAAATGTTTACTTTCAAATTATTTGCTACCACCTTTAATATTAGTGCAAACAAAATTGTATTAACATTATTCTTACACTTTTCTGAAAAACAATTCCCTAAATCTCCGTAAGTTGGCCGGACTTATTTCGTCAAACGATGTACAGAATTTTGAAATTACAGCTTCTGTTTTGCCAGGATAGGTCTCGATTGTCTCGAATAAGAGAGAAAACTCTGTGCCTGTATGAGTTTAAGTTATTATTTGAACTACCTCCTCAGCGAATGACCAAAACTGTTACACGGAGTGCTAAACATAACACCAAATCGTGCACTGACAGAAGCCACCAAATTAAACAAGAAAAAATCGAACACAACTAACATTTTTATTTATAGACAGTACTCTTTCGAATAAAATAAAATATATTCTACAGACTCGTCGACGATGCTAAACGAGTTTCGTCTGATCCGAGTCGTGGTCGGCGTAGAAGTAATACAGCACACGGATGGGGAAGAGAAAAAATATAAAAACGGTAACACGAGAACTATTACTTGAAGCTGGCTGACTTGAAAAAACTATGAACAAGAACAACTGAGAACACACGCTCTGTTTTTGTATTGTGCGCGGCTGTCGTTTGTTTTTTACTGTGAGTCATGTTTTATTTAACACGGTTGGAGGCAGGCAGGCATTTGCTGTGCACAGTTAATGATAATTAGAGATGTCAATGCACTTGTTTACTACGTTTGCGCTCTCACTTAATGTAGCCAAACGCTGTATTATTTTATAGTTATGAATGCGTGTAAACACATTTACTTAATCAGTTTCTTAACAAGACGCCAGTGTGAGAAAGGTTGTAAGGAAGATCTAAAAAAGAAAGAGGACACTGATGATGACGTGAAAAGGAAGGAACGTGGTGGTCGTCGTGTTACAATAAACAAACGCCGAGTCGGATGGAAGAAATTAACAACGGGCAGCTAGATCTGATTTCTTCTGCTTAGGGAATCGATTCGTGTCTTGTGTAGTAGTATGCTGCCGCCGCAGAGAAGTCCGTTCCACATAAGGAAAACTATTTATATGGCAGCGATTCAATTGTATATCATCTGATCAGTTGGAAGCAGCGTCACGCTAGTGTGTAATCTCAACAAATAAGGGGTGTTTTTCTCCTGCTGTCAACTGTGTCTGCATAATTATTTATTCATTTAGTTTGTTTTACCATGTACGGCTAAATTCATAATTTCACCGTACAGGAGTATATCGAGGGGTCAGTGGTAAAACTACCCAAATTTTAATTATATTTCAAGATGTTTCAAAAATGACATTTTTTATGCACATTTCTTTTTCTTTTTACTAGCTGTAAACAGACATGTAATAAAAAAAACACTATTAATAATAAAAATTAACCTTGAAATTCAGTTTTATGACTTATCATTATACTTGAAAACCTTTAATTTCAGTTTTCCGTAAATTCACATGAGTGGACTTGGGCAGTTTTACCACTAATCCTTCGAATATTGAGAAAGTAAACAACTAATTAAAAATAAATACATAAGATAAAACAAACATTTCACAAGCGAGACTTTTAATGGAGATACAACTAGGGCAAAATATCCTCACCCCTTCTCAGTTACATTAGGGGACAGTTGTAAGTCAATGTCTGAGCAAAGTATTTTAAGAGGGGATCTCAGAAATGCAAAAGGGATATGCACGAAACGAAATAACTTTTTAAAACCAGCTATTTTCTGACAATACAGTCAACGTTGCCAAAGTAAATTCGGATGTGGGACATGATTAAAACAGCAAAAGATGAATTTTAAGACAACGGAATGGAAATAAATATGTACAAAGTCATATATAATGGAGAAAAACAAAACTACATTTATATAGGCCACCGAACCATTAAATACGGCAATAAATGTAAAATATTTAGAATAAAATTAAAATAAAACAAACTGAAATAAATCGATGAAAGACGGAACATCCAAGAGGCCTGAGGATTACAATAAAAATGGAAAAAATAGTAACAAAAGCACTGAATAAAATCATATGAATAAAATTTAATCAAGGAAACGAAAATAACTGTATGAAATTATATCCAACACATCTGTTACGAAAAATTTAGAAAATCGCACGATACACATATAGGAAAATGGACAAAAACACACCCCACTGGTACCACGAAGGAGAAAAGGCGATAAACTAAACTTTCCTTAAAACAAAAACTTTTATAAGAAATACAAAGAGAGTTGAAAATGAGGGATAGTACATCGAAGAAGTAAACGTAGACAAAAAAATTATTAACCAAGATAACTGCATTAGAATAGCATGAGTGAAAATCTTGTAGTGACTGAATTCGTAATCGCGACTCTCCGAACCCCAATTAACTGAATCGTTTCGTTATTCTGGTAACTTCACGTGCGCCAAAAGTTTTTGTAATGTAGTAGCTTTTGGAACTCCAATAAAGTATTATTATAAATAAAAATATAAGAAATAAATTTTCCTAACTCTTTATTTAATCCTCAGTGCAACAGGTTTGCACCACGACTTAACTCTGCAACAGCAGGTAAGTTGGTCACTAAACCACAAAGGTCATTTCATTACTACTATCCATACACATCAATTTACATAATTTCTTAATTACCTTAGAATCAGGAATGCATAATTTCAGATGTATAAAACAAACAAATCATCTGTTCGACAATGTTTCACTGTGAAGTAACGAAATCTTTCAAAACAAGGGAAGATAAAGGCTGCTGAATTATTCTCCGTAACTTTTTTTCTTTAAGTCAAAAAACTAACTTTTGCTCGAGTCCGCTGTAGTAGAAACAGATAGTATGCGTAGTACAGTGTCCAATACTCAGTGAGTATAAATATTGTTTCGCTTTGTATGTGATCGCTGCACAACCTGTCCATTCTAATACTAACAACTACCTATATACAATACAGAAACCATTTAGACCAAAACTAATTAATGCCTTGCCATGAAATTATAACAAAATCACACGCTGTTGTTTAGTTACACACGGCATTACTCACAATAAAGAAATTTTATTTACTCTGACCTGTTACCTAGGCTACTATATGCGAATTCTTTTGATAGAATATCACTATAACCAAAACACTGTATGTTGGAAGGCCCTTCAAAATATATAATTCCCACTTCACAACTGCGTTATAATAACCTACATAATGTACTCGGTACAGTGCTACGGCGAGATGGGAGTCCATGCAAATGGAACATACGTATAAACGAAATATAAACACAAATATGATGTACGTTGTGACAGTTAAATTTTTTTGTACGTGTTCAACATACAGGAGTCTCTCACGCTACATCCGCTGACGTCTCAGTTCGTATTTCGTAATAATTCTTGCAAACAAACGGTACAGAAAACGATGACTCAGCGTCGCCTACAGACGATGGCCTTCCAGGAACACGTCAAGACAGTATGGGTAAATAAATAAATCCAGTATAGTTGGCATTACCGCCATATAAAAAAACATTCATACAAAACTGAAAAAAATAAAAAATTACAACTTGACAAAACATACAGAGAGAGAGTCTACAGAAGAGTATGGTAAATTAACTTTCCTTACTTGCACTAACTACTGCACGCATTACTCGACACACACACACACACACACACGCGCGTGATTATAAACAGTCCCAGTGATGGGCCGCGAAATATACAGGACGTGAAATGTTACTCTTGTGTAGGTTCACGAATGCCTCTTTGCAACGTTCCTGTCTCGGGTCTCTATTATCAGTTTAATTCACGGAAAATTAAATCACTGAAGTAAAGTGTTTAGTCTGAAGTGCATCATATAGCATACTAGACTGGATGTATAAATATCGCTGTCTCTCCTAGCAATAACAGACACCACATGATAATCCTCGATAAATTTAAAACATGATTTTTAAGTCTAATAGTTTTATATTTCATTTATATACCTATTTTCAAGATCGAACATGTTTCCTTATGAAAATGAAAACAGTGCATGTGTAATTTCATTTCACTGCATGTGTAAATAGTAAAAACTACTACACGATAAAAGAACATTTTTGTCACGGCTGATTACACCTTTCAAAAAACAACCAATAATACAATCTGAAAAATTATAAATTTTAAAGAATATTAACAATGCTTTGTAATAAAAGCGTATGTCTATATTATTTTCTCTTGGTTCCCCCGACTTTTTACACGTAATATTAATAGGGAGGGACGCACACACAAAGGACAGGATTTCAAAGAAAGTTGAAATTTCGCCTCACTCGCGTAGTCCTTCTGCCAAGAAACAATGGTCATAACACGACACAGAATACTAAAACTACAAATCTATTGCGTATTCCAGAATTTATAATTCTGATAACTTTTTTAGAGACCTCTCACTTGATAAAGTTCTAAGCTTTCGCTGCAAAGGTTTTTGGATCCAAGAAGTACTGATAACAACATAGTTTATACAATAGTTCGCAAAATTCCCTTCTATGCCGTTCTTCAATCGCATCTTTCGAATAAGTAATCAGATTTTTCTAATGAGAAAACATGTTTTTGTAAATCTGTGTACTGAAGTATATGTTTAATTAAATTAATTCTAAAACCTAAAACTTAAATTGAGAAGAATAAACGCAGAGGTGCGGCTGAGAATCGTATCATATAGCCTAGTTTTGTTTTGTTATAGAGTAACCGTCGGTTATTTAAGTCCTGACCAGTTTACTTGAAGTTTATAAAAACAACGTCATCCGTGTTCTAATCGCCTCTGGCTCAGGTAAAGCGTTGATCCATCAGCGAACGGGAAACTCGCAGAGAATGTCAGGAACAGACGGGAAATTGCGACAGAGTTTACCTTTTACTCAGTAAAATGGCCGTCTAACAAATCAGATTACAAAAACATCTTATATGATCAAGAAATTTTACATAGGTCTGCATGTCCTGAAATGAAAAAAGTGAATAAAACAAATTATTAAATATAATAACACCCTTCGTGATCTAGCGATCAAAGTGCTCGCCTTTGGTGGGAGTCCCACTGAAGGTGTCTACGGGTTCTACACCAGCATTATCAGCATTAAGTATATCAACTGGATATACATTGGTATTAAGCAGCATATTAGCGACCAGTTATCCGCAAGAGGGCCAATTGACAAACTCAGGCCCATACCGGGTATGGAGCTACTAGTAATAAATTAAGTGGTGTGTTGGGGAATTATAGTGGTGCAATCGGTTGATTCCTCCTTGAATTCTATTCCCGTAAAATCAGAATCTGTCTTTTAACGGTCACTATTCTTTCGCAAGGAATGGCAGACAGCGAGTGTTAGTCATGACCTCTTCTTAGCCGTTCGGAGCCGGCGCTGAATTGTAGACCCCATGTACCTATGAGAGAATATGAGAACACGACTACCGTGAGATCTGTAGAGAGATCACCTACGTTTCATTCGAGTACCGCACTTGGATTTTTGGATGGATGTCTGATTGACACACACACACACACAATTCATCTCGTAAAATAATTTTACGCATGATACTTACTTTTTCCAGTCATTCAATAAACAAATACAAGTAAATGCTTTGATTTACATATACATGAAGTAGCTGCTTAATACGTATTTCTCGTATCCTTAGTCTATCAACTTCTATGTACAATACAAGGCAAATATTATATCAAATACCAATACCAATTCCTTCAATTAATTTGTTATGAACCAGTTACATATGAAATTGTATTTATCTTTTTGGAATAGTCAATATGGATGTATCCTACATTAATCATAAGAACTAGTGAGTATGTGTTTTCAATCGTGCTACTTTTGTGACTGCAACGTTTTAACCCCTTGTACCACTCTACATTTTGTTCTATTAACATACTGTTAAATGGCGTTTCTGCTAGTTCGATGGACCTATACGAAACTGCACACCAGAAACAATTATTAATAATTTTTGTTCTAATCACATTTGGTTTTACTCCAAATCCACGAAATTCGAAGCTCTTGCTCACTCGTTTGGATTCACTCCGCATACGCTACACCCTAGTTGTGTATTATATGACAAAGAAGACGCACAAAGGGACGTAGAAATTTTACGATAAGAAGAAATGCAAAATTAGAAGAAGCAACGCCGTATCGTATACATAGGCCTAATCATACAGCACGACATATTTTAGGAGCCCTTACATACACTGAAAACGCGCCGTAGTAAACACACTATGATCCAGTTCTTGACTTACACACACACACACACACACACACACACACACACACACACACACACACACACACACACACACACACACACACACATCGTGAATATCAGCTACAAAACAACTTTCTAATCTACTTCTAGTGGAGTAAGTACGGTATTGTAACATACGCAATCAAATTAAATTGCTTTTATTAAGGTGTGGAAACGACACGTGGTTGAAGGCAATACGTGCAAACTATATAATAATCCTAATAATAATAGAAATGTTTATTTCTCCCTTACAAAGCGGTCAATACTTCAGTTTCGTTCAACTACCGTCTTATTTATCTCTTCGTAAAACACTGACTGTCTGCATACGTAATGTTACTACCACGTTGTGAATTCAGTGAGATCAAGATAATCAAAATTTACCGCGAACTGTTAACCAGTTAAACAAACTTACCACTATGAAGTGTGATAATTGGAGCCATTGATATATTTAACTTTAAGCGTCTACAAGAGCGCACAATACGAATCTGCATTCTTCTTACAATTTTTAGTCTTTTTAGAAACTCTTAATCCCTGACTGCAAATTTTTTTAAAACAGCCGCGTATTATATTTGTTGGTATACCACGTATCTGACGAAAATTACAGAAGGGACTTTCATGGCGTACACTATAATTTGTAACTTCCTGGTGATTGTGCTTCTTGCAAAACTACTTTTTTAAGCCTAATTCTATATTCATTTTAGGAATACTGGTTAAGTGATAATCGAATATACACTGTCATTTAATTGCCGCATATATTATATACTTCTTTTTGTGTTGAATATTGTCTTTTATTTTATTTTTTTTTTTACTTTTTCCTCTTCTTCTAAACTTATTCATTTCCAAATCTACTCTTTTGAACATTTCGTCTTCAAATAGTTTTTTGTAATACAGCCAACTATATTTTCAGATTTTTACATTTACTAACTGTACATTTTATCGCCTTTTTGTTGTACAGATTTCATTAATTTCGTGTCTCCAATGTTGGGAAACGCAGCTGAAAATACATGGACCCAAGCTTCTAAAACGCAGGAGTACAAATAATATAAACAATTTCTTGTCCTGAATTTTTTAAATTACTGATAAAAGTGTGTGTGTGTTCGTTTTCCACATGCCAGTCTCTAGAACAGCTTACATCGAACTCCTTTCTCAATGACATATCTCACAGATATTTCTAAACTTGTATTCCCCCTCTTGTTACCAGGGTGTTATGTATTCTGTTCACACAGAATGAATTATTTTATTTTCTCTTCTGCCTCATACAGAAATGCTTATTCAATACCAGTTATCTGCTATTAATGTTTTGGAAGATCAGTCTGCTTTATTCCGGTGCATATCTAAGTTCGTCTATTTCATACTATTCTGCCTACAAACTCAAAAAAGATCGTCTTCGGAAGTCCATTTCTATAGCTTTATTATTTTATCCCTTCGGTAGGAACATATGCCTGCCAGGCATGTATGTTGTGTGTGACAGCGAAAGTGTCATCATCTCGTAGCTCTCCTCCGTTTGACCGTAAGTTACCTCTTTCTAAAAGTTACCCTGCCTATCAGGCATGTATTCCTCTAAATGTACGTCTGATTTCATGCCTTCCAGGCATATGATCCTCTAACCGTACGTAGTTTTGCATGCTTATTAGGCATATGTTCCTTATAAGGGGGGGGGTCAGGCAGATGTTCCACTGGGAGGTGTATAGTACCCAACATATACCAAGTCTGCAAAGTAATACGTATCATTGTGAAATTATTACAATGAAGTAAATTGGAAAAGAAGAAATGGTATATTTTATTTTCAAAAGTAGTTATTTTGGCATTTTTATGAAAATATGATTACCTGCCTAGGAGGCAGGGTGTTCCTCATAATATATGTATTGTATATGCCTGTGGGGCAGGGTGTTCCTTTTTAAGTGCAAAATGAAAACATGTTCCTACCGAAGGGTTAAAATACCTTTAGAGTATTGTAGCCTATATTATAACCGATTCAACCACTTTTTTTTAATGTTAGTTTCCGTTCGTAATGAAACTTGCGTAGACAAAACATAAAATTCATTCTTCCATGACATTACTCACTAAATTTAATTCAGTGACTTATGTCTCCTTCCTGTAAGAAAAAAGGTATGTCCTATTATAAAAAAATTTAACTTTGTTAAATCAAAAGATGTAAGGAATTGAGAACTGACAGAAAATACCCTGTCATTTTCAATTATTGTCCAAAATATTCAATAAACATTATATTACACCACTATCCGATAATTAATAGCCGCTTCTAAACGTGTGCCTAATTTAGTCAAATTATACAAGATTACTCATGGTACTCCAGCTACAGATTAGGAAATATAAACACACAAACAACTACGCATACTTTACAGTTATATAAAACAATGGGTCTACTAACAGGCTGGAGGAAGTGGCAACATTGAAACTGAACCCAGTTACATAAGTCAGGTGACGCCGCATCGATGGACGGAAACGTAATTGAAGCGCACAATGTTCATTTGCACTTTCTGTTTCCTGTTTCGTAATTCACTGTGCTAATATAACAAAACAGAAACGTTAGTTTCTTATAGTGCCGATATATTCTTATAACTGTTACAAAGTACAGTGTCTGTAACGCACAAATGAGATCAATGTTACAAAAACCGGCTCATTACCAAGTTACTTTATTTAGTAAAACTAAACGAATCAGTACAAAGAATGAAAGTAGGTACCTGATTAACTTTTTTGATAGTTTATACTCGTGCAAATTAATTTTTCGAGTTAAAGCTCTAAAAAACAATCGATTGAATCTAAAAGAACTTGCTAAACCTTTCTTCTACAAAGTTTTACGTATAGTATTTAAGGTACGAAAGAATGGAACAATTTGAAGTCGGACACGCTATACTGTATACTTTCTGCAATGTCAGGGATTAGTATCATTGCCTGTTTCAACTTGAAAGGCTATCTTTCCATCATCATCTCCGAGGTCTTTCGACACTCGTTTTCCCTACAGGTTTATTCTAACGCTGCGTTTGGGCATTCTTGCTACTTACTGTCTCCATTACCTCTGACACGTGGCTATGTTATCCATGATACTCCTGACTCCCAGGCGTTCTCGTATACCCGCATTCCTTAATCTACCCACTACGCTATACTCACTGATCTCCCTCCTTCCCTGTCAATGTCCAACTTTCACATCCATACAGCAGTATAGATTACGCGATAAAATTTCAGCATTGTTTCCTTTGTACCCTTATGCCTTAGTATTCTGCGTATAGCTCCACGTACCATTCGAAATTTGTTGATCTTTCTGGTTCCCACGAGTTGGTCCTGTAAATTACTATATTATTCTAAAATGCATACAAATGAATACAACTGATAAAGCACTGATACTCTAGTTAAGAAAGGAGAGGAACATTTAGGCTACCAAACAGTTTACGCATTAAAATGATCATTTCAAATTTTAAAAAATTGATCACCCTTCATCGCCATCCTTATTGTCTGCCATTTAAAGCTGTAACTTAATCACTTCCTAAAATTTCAACGATCAACGTTTTCTTGGGATAGAGTCTTATTTCAAACGATTATAGAGATTAATTCGCCATGTTGAAGATGCCCCCCCCCCTCACGTCCGGCGTGCTAGAGATCTCTCCTGTTGTTGAAAATCTTGCACTCTGAGCGTGCTGTTGTTTTATCGTGTATCTATGTGCCTTAATAATCACTAACATGTGGAGTCAACAGATTCTGTGAACCTGCTATTGCTGACCCAAATATCTTATTAGACTGTCTCAGTATAAAAGGTGCCTCGGTACTTACGAACCAATGAAGAACTATTGGGGCATTTACTTGTGAAGCTCCAGGTGCAAACAAATACAAAAAATAAAACCGAGCACGATCTGAGCACTTACGCATTGTCAGATATCAGTTCACAAGTTTTGTACGATTATTAATCAGTCATAAAACACAAGTACCTAGAAAATTGGCCCATTGCACAACCCTCACACGAGCTTCCAGCGGGCCTCCTTCCCCTACATAGGCCTACTGATTTCATTTTCCATGCATCAGTTCTGCCTACCTGATCCAAGAGGGAAGTTTTACCTACATTCATGTGTACCACCGTTAGTTTCAAAAACTCTTTCGATAACATACGAGGCGCTTTCCTGTAAATAGTAGTATCATCCTAGACTACCGAACAATAAGCACGATTACCATTTTTTCGTGATTTGTTATGAATCTTTGATAATAATCCTGATTTGTTGCTTCCGCTCCGCTTTCACAACAATACAAATGAAAGCGCCCTACGAAATGATCTTCCTAAGGGAATGTTATCACAAGCGAGACGATGGAATTAGAAGTTAAGAGTTATGTAAACTAGTATTAATAAGTACTGAGTAGCACAAGTCAGTGAAATACAAAAATAACATTCCATGTATTCAATTTTACGAGCATTGTAATAAAATCAATGAGTTTTGATGAAACCCTACTTCGCGTAGAAAATGTTAAAACAAAATTGCAAGAACAAAGCCTGGATTGTTTTCAGTAAAGCAGGCGTCTGTGGGAAAGATATAGTATGATCTGTGGAAACTGAACACGTTTCAAACGATCGTTATGATCAGTGACAAACGATGTCCAGATATACATGCAATATATTGGCTACAAGTCCAGTTTACAAACTGGTAGTTCCATGGTTGAATTGCATCATCTGCCTCGAAAAATGGCGAAAATCTTATTAGCCACAAATGAAACAAAACGAATTAAAATTCTACCAGTTTAGTAGTAAAGAGGAACACTTTAACGAACCGAGACCAGGTGCGAATATAATGTAACGACATCGAACTTCCTTATCGCATTCTGTCATCGTGTAAACTTCCATCGTTTACGCTCGAGAGTAGTAGTAGGCTAATAATAACGTGAAGAAACTAATGTACGCGATAACGACCCACATTGCTGAACATATTAATTATACACAAGTGGCAAAAAAAAAGAAACACTCACAAACATTATATACATATTTCACTACTAATAAATGTGACAAGTCATAAATAGGTACATTAGGATCGACAACGACAACAACACGCTAATTTGTTGCTAGCTGTAAACGAATCGATTACTTTTTTAAACCTTATCAACATGTGATCTTCGCAGAGCATTCGCCCGCTATATTTTAGCTGTGACTTCAGTTTATAGTAGCGCCTTCTATAAGACATAAAAATATAAAAGAAAACGGATGACAGTTTCACAATTCGGCACATAGCAAGTGCGGTCTCTGTAATAAGGTATGCATTTTTGCATTATAATTGAGGTCACTTAGACCTGAGGATACTCATTGTAATATGAGTGAAACGTGTCATATAAGACATTGTAATGGCCGCGGAAGCCTACGTGAGAACATAATGACGACCTTTATGTTTCTGAAGTCTTCTTCCGGTATGGACCGCGTCAAAAATGTCTTGTATGACGTTTCTCTCATATTACAATGAGTATCCTCAGGTCTAAGTGAGGTGAGGTCACGCGGAAGCCTACGTGAGAAAATAATGACGACCTTGTTTATATTCGAATTCGGAGACTGGAGGCTGACTATGTGTAAGAATGAGGACCTTGGGCGGCGCAGCAGTGGGTCAGGTAAACACAGCTACCTTGCACCAGTGAAGAAGTACAGGGAGCTTTAGCTTTCCTTAAGAAAGATTCATAATATTGAAAATGATTTTTTGAAAATGAAAAATTTCATAGCTCATTAATGCTCCTAATAAATTAGAGTAACTGTGATGAAATCGTGAGTATACGCCTTTTCCGCCATTGGCTCCATGAGTTTTTGAAAATAACGTCCTCACTTTTCAAGTTCTCATTGCGCCAATGTTTTTTAAATATGACACTAGTATGACAGTTTTTAAAAACTACTGTAACAACGTTGCACCAAGTTACAAGATATTAACCAGCAAAAAGAGGATGTCACAGCAGCCAACAAAAATATCACAGGAATGGAGAAAACTAGGTGAAATAGTATCGCACCAAGTAAGTGACAGTTATTTTTAAAGTCTTGTTTAATATTATTACAGTGTTCAGTGTTTGAAAATTTGATGCAAGAAAAACAGTTATAATGAACACACACACACACACACACACACACACATTTGCTTGTATGGTGACACGAGTGCATACGGGCAAAACAAATTACACCCTTTTGTTAGCCTAGGAACTGGTTGTACAAATCTACTGGCATAATCATAGAAACAGAGAAGGGTTGGTGGTTTCAGTGTACGTCAGACCACCGCTATTTCTGAATCCTAATAATAGTCAGGTAGGTAGTCAGTCAATGATAGGGCGGGGGTGAATGGCTTCACGTACAAAGAATGGAAAAGAACACCATGTCTCTATTTATAACGCTTCACAGGGGTGTGTAACTGTTCAGGCTTCTACTAATGAAGCAAACAGTCAATCTAAATAGACCACTTAACTGTAATTACATACGTATGCTTTACCTAACGACATGAAAAGTGCGACTAACCACAGCTTGCTACTATCTCTTTGATTTTGTCTTGCTTAAAATTCGTCGCGCCAAACTGACTCATGAAATAATATAAAGTAATATTAATTTACGGTTCGATTTTGAAAGTCAATAATACAATAATGTAAAAATAACTGCAAGAGAGAGCTATGTTTATTACATTTGGGTACGGCGGGGTTTTACAAAACACCATTTTTTTTTTTTTTGAAACGTCAGAATAATCACAACTAAATATCCCAGGTAAAGAGAATATAAGAGATACGTCGAAGTCCTACCCTATGTTTTCGTAGCCGACAATGCTTTTCCTCTGAGAGTGGATATGTTAAATCCGTTTCGACATAATTTCCCCACAAAGGCGATAATTAATTATCTCATTATCGCACATCACGAACGAGGTGTATTATTAACAACGTATAAAATAATAGTCAAATTAATTTGCAACTACACAACATTGATTCTGTAGTCATAGCATGCTGTGTTTTACATAATTTTCTAATGAACAGTGTGCTGAATCATGCGCCTCCTGAATCTTTTGATCGCGAGAAAAACCGAAGAAGACACCACAACTTTAGTGTTTCAAACGTTTGATTCTACGGAATGTTTGAAACGAAGAACCTTCGTAAATACCGCAAGTGCTGCCACAAAATGTCCGAGAAGCTTTCATGAATTATTTTGTAAACGAAGGACACGTTCTGTGGCAAATCAGTTTCCTTAATACCTGAACCTGTAATTCGAATTATAAGTAACAAACAGACTTGTAAGAAACAACCTTGCAAATTCAAACATTAAATTATGTTAATCATATGTTAAATTACAGGCTTTATTTCTGTTAGTTTTGCTGTTAATAACCCGAAAGCAGCTTCCCTTTGTGACCAATCATGGCAGTCCTTGCCTTAACTTGCCATAAGCAAGGAGTCTCTTTATACAAATTAACAAATTCTTGTATTATTTTGTACTAGAAGCCATGACTTACCAAGAAAACCAAAAACAAAAATGAAACATGGATTACAAAAAATGGAAATAATAATAATACTGTAATAATAATAATAGGGATCGCTAAAACATTTCTGTATTTACTTCGGCGGCCTTGAGGCCAATCTCGCTACGTACGCTTTACTATGCCGGCGGAAGGTACAATCTACACCGTGCTCATTGTGGCGGGAGTTGGTAAACCTACACCAACTTGCAACAGTCTGCTGTATATTCTTTATGGGGGTTGAACATCTAAAGTGAAGGTAACCGAACTACGTAATAGGTTTCAACTGTTGAAACAAGAACGTACGTGCTCTGCAGAAATCTGTTTTCGTGCTTTAGCAACTGTAGAATTTCTGCACCATAAAAAGGTTTTTGCACACTAGCACGCCTGAAATTTCAAGATAACAGAACACGTATTAAAATAGAGTATCAATTTTCCGAACCATCAAATGTCCGGATTCGCTGGAAAAGAAAAATTCGCAATTTTAGTATAATATTGTTGGGCTTCGTATGTGTGACGCATTCTAACCTCTTTCTATTAATCAATTCCATTTTACGTTTATTACTGAACGTATATACCTTCATGTACTAAGAAAGAAAAACAGAGTATGCAGCTTTTATAATTTTTTTTTTTAAATACAGCAATTATTATTGAAAATACAAACAGAAAATAAACGATAATATGTATCTTCGGTGTAAGACAAGACACGACGTTGTTAAAAAAGGAGAAAGATCTAGCTGCAAAGAAAGATAGACACAGCCTGCGACATATTGTCATATACTGTACTGTCACAGTTATCCGAACTTATTGGAACGAGAGTAATTCGGATGTACGAAAATGTTTACTTTGCTGTACTTAACAAAGAAATCCATTAATAGACTATTCTTTTTCATTTTTGAGAAAAACTTATAATACGCAAAGTAATTAACATAAAACTAAATTGGTTAAAAAAAAAAAAAAAAAAAAAAAAAAAAAAAAAAAAAATTGAGTGCGTCGCGCATATGGCCAACAACCATAATTACACCAAATTGCGAATTTTTATTTTCCAGCGATTTCGAATAACTGACGTAAAATCTTATTACTATACTATATCAAATCTTATTACTGTACTGCCGATATTTTGCCAAATTAGGCCGAAAGTCCTACTTTCAAAGAAGAAATGATACCGGTAATGACAATCAGAAAAGCTACTTCCATAATGACAAAGAGGAATATATAGGTTTCCTAACACCGAACCAATTCGAAGAAACCAACTGTCATTAACGACAGTAGTTTAACGTATTATACCAACCGGAAACCCTACTATGCGATGTAAACCTTTCACACAAGTGCACACAAGTACAGATAGAACACTGTGACCCACCACCTTTTACGCACAGCTACTACGCGTGTTTTTCAGTAATAACAAACTGTATTTAGTACGTAGGTAGCATGAGTCATCACGTGTGTGTGTCTGTTTACATGACTGTAGTTACACTAGTACGTCAGAACACGATAGATACGCACAACGCCGTTCACCTCTAAAAATACGACTCTCGTTAAATGGTAGTAGTGCCCCCAGTAGTTGGCTCTTGTACACACTACTACTTTACAATTTTATTAGATTTCTGAATCCTATGACGACGTCATGAGTGGCCTTAAAATAAAACCAGCACGCTAAGATACTGTTATTGCATAGGAATTACAGCGTGACTGTACAGTTAACGAGAAAATACAGCGTGTATGCCATCACCATCGCTTGGCTTGTTTCTCTTACACAATAAAAAACTTTTATATACACACACACACTTACGGTATATGAAAACATGTAGACTACAGATCACGACATGCCGTACCTGTGAACAAAAAATAATATGTGGTTATCGCCCATGAATCGTATTAATTAACTAAATAAATAAACGCACAATAGAAAACAACTGTACAATATAAAAATGTTATTAAATTAATATAATACAATGGGGATGAGAGGCAGGTTAACAAGGTCAACAGAGATAGTATCTGGGTTGGTCTGAGACAATACGGAAATTCTATACAGCTAGACTTGATGTGGACGTGAAAATTGATGGCAAGTTTCTGACATGTGTGAATGAAGTAAATCATTTGGGTAAACTAATTTAGATGCAGTGCGCAGAAACTGTCGACGGAATAAGATCAGGAAGAAACATTAAGACTGCCTTTGGAAATCTGAGCATAATTTAGATGCAGTGCGCAGAAACTGTCGACGGAATAAGATCAGGAAGAAACATTAAGACTGCCTTTGGAAATCTGAGCAGTGTTATAAGAAAGCATATTTGGTTATCTGGTTGGGCGTTTCACCGTGTGTACAATTTGCCAAAGTAAGCGCTATTTGTGATTAAGAATGGTTAATTTTAAACTGGCAAAACATCCCGACTTTTCTTCCGTTGTGTCTGTGTTATGACTGTATTGCTGTCTTCAAAATGTGCTCACTTATCTCATCTTGCACAAAGACAGTTCCAAATTAACTACGGTACAACGTATTCTCCTCCATTTACTCAACAAACTAAGGGTAGTGTCCTTGGTCCCTCCCTTGTATATGATACAGTTCTCTGTCATCCCGACAACGTCGGACACACATAGAGGTGGATTTACCATTTTGCCGCCCATAGGCAGTGTAAATTTGCCGCCCTCCCACAAATTTCTATTAGTGGGGGGGGGAGTGCGTTTACGGATTTAATTCAGTCCTTCATATTTTCAGTTACCCTAAAATTTGTTCTTTATATAATATTTACTTCTCAATTTTTCTTAATACATTTCTATAGAACAATTTACATAACGTACTAAGAAGAGTACAACACATTAAATTCCTGTAGCCATGTTCATTCCAAAACATTTCAACTGAACTTAAAACATAGCAATTTAATACAATTTTGTATGCAAGTTGGTACAAAATTAAGAAGATAAAGAGAGCTGTAATAATAGTCATTGAAATAATTTTAAAACTTTACGTCGTGATTTTTGATGGGCAAAATTATTAATATCTGTCAGGGTCATCTTCTTTAATAACTCTTCTTCAATGGACAATATAGCCAATGAATGCAAACGATCTTCTCCCATGTTCGCGCGTAGATAATTCTTTACTCTTCTGAGCCACGAGAACGCTCGTTCAGCTGAGCAGTTTGAGGCCGCTGTACATACAAACATCCGGAAAGTAATGTCCACGTTGTGATAGACAGACTGGAGCCTATCCTTTCGAATTAGGCGGCAGAGCTTCACCTCTTATTTTCCTCCTCGGCAGATCGAAGCTCAATTGGCACTAGAGTTGGGTACGAAATTATGCTACGCACATAGTCTATGATTGTTAGCAACTAGTGGCATCTATTGACATTCACTCACGTCAAATTACAGAGTCGGTAAAGGATGTTCGAAATTTGAATGTAAACGAATTAATAGTTAAATAATTAATTAATATAATGGAAGTATCACATAAATAATGTATATAAATATAATTATGAAAAAACGATGTAGGGCCTACTTCATATACAGATCAGACGTAAATGACGAACTATTCTCTTTATGTAATAAGCCTAGTTACTAAACAATATATATATTTAAAAGTTTTTTATCATAATGAGACGAAATGGAGCGGCATTGAAACATCTCTTAGGTATAAAAACAACATAACGAACTTCACAAAATTTGCCCCCCACCTCAAATTTTTTCGCCCGTAGGCAGTTGCCTACTTTGCCTATGCATAAATCTGCCTCTGGACACACTTAGAGGAACACTAGCACGACACAATGATACTGAACAGAAACTACGTGACCCATAGAAAGCTTCTGTATTGCTACAAACTTACATAAGTGGATTGGTTCAATAAATGGAGAATAAAAATAAACGAAACCAAAAACTCTCTTGTCACGTTTGTATTAAAATGCGCTGAATGTCCTTCAATTCAGGTAAATAATGTAAGACCTCTAGCGACAAAGACGTTGGCTATTTAGGATTCAATTTTGAAGCGGACTGACATGGAAAAACATAACATAAAAATAAAAATGAAAATGCTGGCTCTTCGGGAGAAAATCCTTCTTGTCACTGGAGAATAACTTGCTGTTGAATAAAGACGTTATTAAACAATGTGAAAGTACAGCATTGTGTTGTAGTGTTGCTCAAGTAAATCAAATGTTTAACATCATTCAAAAGATTCAAAGACATTACGATTAATAGCCTGCGTTCCTTAGTTTTTAACAAATGACACTGCATGCTCATTTAACATTCTTTTGGGGATGAGTGCACGAAACGTTAAAAAATATTTGAGACGATTCAGAGTCTTCTCAATGACTTACATTCGAACTTCATTCACATAATGAATCTGAAATGTTTTGAAAAAAATTATGGCAAAATGAAATGCGAGATAATTAAATAATTAAATGCGAGTACCATTAAATAAATTTCCCTCGTGATATAAATGCCAATAAATTAACTCACAGAATAGTAACGTACCCTGTGTATGAAGTTTGTGAATAAATAAATACAAATAAAAAAGCAGTCTCGTCTCTTTGATATAGCCCACGCACGAAAACCATAAGGTGTAAGACATTTCATATATTCCAACGTTTTCAGTGTCTTTTATATTTTTCTTGCAACATCAATTTTGCGATTGGTGAGCCAATCCCCTTGTGTTTAAAATGCCTGACTATTCTTTCAATCCCAGTTCTGCAATCACATGGCCCAAGAAAATCGATCTTTGTCATCTTTTAGCATTTCGCCCATCAACCTCCAATAGTCTGTGAAGCTCTTGTCCTCTCACGTCGGATTTTCCTTCCGCTTGTGCTTTCCTGCAATCTTTCTTTCTCCTTAAACGGTCTTCTTAAGGAAACGTGTGAAAGCTATGCTCTGGTGTACCTCCACATATTTGTTCCTTAACTGTCTCCATTTTCAAGTGCCGTTCTGAAATTTGGCAGTCAATTTCGAAGCTGCAGATATGAAAACCTGAATGCTGGTCCATTTAGACTACTATAGTTACAGTTATCGTGCACATAACCTTTAAATTCGCAGTGTTTTAATGTCATAATATTCTTATAAGTGCAGCACATACCTACACTGTCTCTGTGTACCAATCCTATCTTGTGTTAGCGAGATAAGATTACCGTTCGATTCCACGTTGACGCAGCGATCCATCAGCCGCAGATTCTCACTTTCAATGGATCCAACTCGTGTCGATATCATTCTGCTGTCGGTGTAGCTGTTAGGCTTTATAGTGTTCAGAAACGTGCCAACAACGTAATTACACTGATGCGAGATAAAAATTAATTACGAATAATAACAAATAGCTTTGATGCCGGCGGATAACGGTTTAATTGGTGGAGCTATACGAATGGCTCCTTCTTACAGATTTTTTTCCCATCACTTTCTTGCAAAATGGCTTGGAGCAAATGATATTTTTCTCCTCTTATGACTTAGAAATAGACGTTTTCGTCTTTTAATTGATGATATAAGTCCTTTATCTTTCTTCATTATTATTAGCTTTTCCTTTTTCGTGATTTTCTTACCATGGTACTCAATTTTCTCCGACACATCCATAAATCAGGCCTGTTTTCTTGATATATGCCTTCTTCATGGTCCGTAGTTCCATTCCATAGTTCAGCATAGACAGAAACGGGAAAGATGTGTACCATCTAATAAGCCGAATTTGTATTTCAAATTCAGTTCGTTTTCTATATACAGAAACCTATTACATGAAGAGTTATAATGATATAAATTATTAATGAGAGATTATGAAAGCAGAGCGACGGCGGCGGCCCAACTTTCACTTGTCTGTGCGTTTGTGTGTGTCTGTATTGAATGTCAGGTTTTGATAAACACATAACACATAGACAGCTGATGAATATTTATATACGCTATGGCGGGTTAAATTATTCCACTGAGATGTATTTGAAACTGTCAATAATCTGTTTAAACATGATTAAAACATTTTGCTCGCCTGCGTTTTGTTATTATACTATTATATTAACAGATTAACAAGCCGTGGTGCAAGACATAACCAATCTACTTTATTAACTGGGTCATACTGAACTTTGTGTACCTAGGGACACTTCAAGAACTGAAACGCTTTTTTACCTCCCAATTGTATTAAAAACTATGAACATACTTTCGTCAGCGCTTAGCAATTTCTGTGAAGACAAAAATAAAAATAGGTAATGTTTGGAGATTAAACGTTGTGGATAAGACACTTTTGGTTGCTAGACCTAAACAATAGGACCACCAGAAAGGAGACTGAAACAGTGTTTAAATTGTGGGATCAAATGTTTTCATTACCAATTGTGGTGCTTTTTCTTTATATATTTTGTTTTGTTTTGAAACGTGTACAGTATATTCGTAACACACTTTATAAGTATATAATCTTTTTTGTTTTTTGAACGTATAAAAATGCATTGTGTAGCGGATGGAAATTCCAACATCGAACTGTGCTTATGTCTGATTCGACTACGTTTAAGCGTAGGCGTTAAAGGGAGACTCCATTAAAAGTCTAGCACGCGACATGGGTGTTGGTGAAGTAACATCAGGACGATGGAAACGAAGTCAACGCTGGACTATGTCTAGCGATTCAACGAGTCAGGGAAGGACAAGTACATGAAATCCTCGACTTCTGAAGACGTCAGTGAAGCTTTGTTTCTTTTGCTCGCACAAACAAGGAAGGTGGGTGTCCCGCTTTCCGGACCGATACTACAAGAAAAAGCCAAATTTGTTTAGTTATAAATTTTATGGGAAGATGTATAGTACGATTTACTGCAAGAGTTGGATGACTAGATCGTTGGAAAAAAAACGGCACCGAGTGCGTCAATTAAATATTGCAGAAGATAAGGTGTCGGCTGATTCAGAAGTTTTATCGAATTTCGAAGAAAATTTACACAAATTTTAGAAAAAGGAGGATACATCCCAGACCATATTTATAACTGTAACGAAAGCGGGCTGAACTTCAGAACATGACCATCTAAGACACTCGTGTCAAGAGAAGGAAAAGCTGCTCCAGGCTACAGCAGTTAAGTGTGTAGGAAAGTCGGTAAAACTAGGGCATTAAAAAAACAAATATCAATTTATCAAAATTCAAGCCTGCATATTACATAAATCAAAGAATTGTGTGAATGGATGCAAATGTGCCTAAGAAATGGTTTTCTGATAAATTTATTCCTGCTGTAAAATCAAATCTTAAAAGAATGATGGAATAAAAAGCCATTTTAATAATGCCCCTTCTCATCCCCTTCCCATATTTGAAGTCATATTTTTGACGCCCAAGATCACCTCACTTGTTCATCCCCTCGATCAACGGGTAATCGAAACATTCAAGCAATATTATCGCCGACTTTTCATGTGTCTAATTTACAAATCAGTAACGACGTTGACACGTTCACCGTCACCGAACACTAAAAAAATTAAATTTTAATATACTGGTCGGCCGATGCGTGGAACATTCCACGAATGTTTCTTCCAAAACCCTGCAACGTTAGTGGTATAAACCTCTTGTGGCCAACGAACAATTAAATCCAGCAGAAAATTACGATGGTGAGGAAGATTGTACCACCGAAACCGTACACGAAATTATCCACAGGATCCTAGATGTGAAGATAATACTAAAGAAAGAGATACTAAAGAATGGGTTAACAATGAGGGAAGAAACGAATTTAGTGACGAAGAAATTGTTAGCGCAATTCATGAGAAAATTTCGGATGCCAAAACAAAAGAGTCGTCTGAAGAAAAACGTTCAACTCCCCGCATTCATATGCAAACGGATCTGCTCGCTTGGAACTGGTGTTAAAATAAGTACAGCAGCAACCCGAAGCTCCAGATCCTGGAGAGAAGCCCACCCATCGCAGCGAGGAAGGATTTCTCAGAAGACAACCATCACGGCCTTACAACCTTTTTGAAAAAAAATCCCGAGTTTCTTAAGTAAATTTGATACTGTATTCATCTTCACAAAATTAAATTCTTCTTCTTATATCCTTTTTGTTGTTCTGCAGTTACTTTAAATTGTTGCCCTACTAGTTTACGAAATTTCACATATGTAGCATTTTATTGACCAATAAACATAATTAACTAATTTTTGTCTGCAGAACCGTATTCCGAGATCTTAAACCTTCTTTCGGAGTTTCGCTCTGATGAAGTCACACTAATGATGAGGTCACAGCAAGAAGTGCTGTGTGAAATGCAAAGGAAGTGTTTAAATTAGTGTAATAGTATTATGTCTATATTACGTAAAGCGTAAAACTAAAGTGTAGTTCGGCAAGTTCTTTCACATCAAAACCACTGGCGTAAACGTAACAGAACATCCAACGATAAAGGCCTGTATAATAGTATTATAAAAGTACACACGAGTATACAAAATTTATATAGGGATATATATGTATGTGTGTGTGTGTGCGCGCGCGCTTGTTGATACCCCCTGTATGTGCGTTTGTTAGGCCTAATTTAATATAAGAAGTAGCGCTTATCAAGTCTTTAGAGATCTCTGTCGAATGGAACAGAATGACTATAATGGGACAGTCAGGCATTTATAAGCAACGCGCATTCTTGAATGCGTGAGGGCGTGTTCCAACGTCATCCGTTGCTGGAGAACGATGCGTGTACGTAATTTGCGAGCAAGCATCAATTCGTGCAAAACAATACAATGGAAGCTACGCTACCCCTTCTTTCTTTTCGTTATTATACTCTAAAATGTCAGCCATTTCCATTTTATAATAAGCCAACATCCATTTAACAAAAAGCATTGTATGAGCTTGAGTGTGCGTGCGCGTATGCCTTGTTTTGAAGAATATGAAAAATTGCAAACTGGCCGCATCAGTCAGCTGGCGAGGACAAAAAACGTTCATTAAGTCCCACAATAAATAATTCGCCAGGCATTCTGTTGCCGCCATCACATTTTGTTATATACGCCTAACAAAAAACACTATTACTAAACAACAACAACAATACTAGGATAAAATTAACTACGGTACCTCAAAAAATGAACCTGTTTATGTAGATTTCACTGAACGTTATAATTAATAACTATGCTTCAAGGGCGATGAAAAAAAAAAGGGAAGCGGACATACGTCAGAATAATTTTTATAAAATTATGGTCCTGAAAACGTGAGCCATAACGAGAAGAAATGTTCCTTATGCATTGAAGACCCAGTGAAAAGCGAAATTTTGGACTCGTGATTGGAGAAGAGACGAGAATGTGAAAAGCTGAGAGAAGAATGAAAACTGTCTATACCCTACTTAATAAAATCCACAGAAATCGACAAAGTCTGATGTACCCAGATACTGTATAAATGACGAATGTTAACAGTTCATAAACTTTGTCTACGCCTGACTGACTTTCTTTGCGAATTTCTTTCAGGCTTCGGTAGCCAGAGATCTGTTCTTCCGTGAAAAGTATTGTCTGTCTCTGTCTCGCCTAAAATCGTGTGTTAATCACAATTATTATTTTTATTGATCTGTGCCGACCTTGTAGAGATGTTTGCAGTGAAGTCGGAAAGGAATGAAGATTACAGCAACGATTACTATAATTACTATACGTTCATTTTGTACGATCGAAACGGTTTACAAGAGACAGGGTACGCGACCCAGCGTGAATTCAACAGCCTATCAGGAATCCAGTGTACGCAGTTCTGTTATTACCTACTACAGTATACAAATCCACAGAGTAAATCGACCTTGAGAGATTTTTAACCGTGCTGCCCGGGAAATTTAGATTAACGAACAAAACATTACTACTTAATTTTATTAGATCATGGGTACAGCCGCTGACTACTAGCCGAGATATCCCGCCTTCGACTCCTGGGCAGCACAAAAAATGAAGGGTCGTCTTCCAGCTTACAAGCTACTACAGCTCCCTATAAATACTTGGGAAAACATCTTAGGGAGTATGGGCGGGTCAAGTTGGCCGTCTGTTACTAAAAAGTCGTCATTATTATCACTCTTCAATTAGCTATCGTTTCGTACACCGGTTAATTGGTTGTCAACCGAGATGAATAGCCTTCCACGACGAATATGTGGGTTTTAGAACTACGTTTGGAATTGGTTCAAAATACGTACATTTGGAACTACAAAGAATGGTTCAAAATACTGACTGTGAGTCTGGTATTCCTTACCACTAGCCATTTCCGCCTGTTTTGTGAAAGTGACTAGGTAGTCAACCCCTACAATTACGCGAGAGGTGCGCTGCTGGTTATGAATGACTGATGATTTTTAGGTATTAGGTACATTTTACTGAAAATAATTTTTTTATTGCAACCAAATAACACTAGGATTTCCTGCGTTTCAGCCGAGTAAATTACTGAGCTTTTAGCAAAACTCGTACAGTGTTTGTGAACTGAAGATTTCAGAATATTTTTAATATTTTCATCGACACTGAGCCAATGAAGGCTGTTTGTTTCTGTTAATTTCGTATCAGGTAACCAAAACGTTATTCTACTAAAATATTTAAATTCGTTACATGGTAGTTCGTCGGTTAACTTGGCGCGGGCGCAACTAACCGAAGCCTTCACCTCACCGTGACCGTGATTGAGGTATTCGTTAACCACATTCTTACGACATGTGTGAGTAAACGTCATACGCGCACGCACGCACATTAACTCTACCAGGGAATTAATAATTGTATGTATTAATTCATAGCGCACGGAATAGGTATCTTGTGTTCACAATAAAAAGAAAGTGACAATAATAACCTCCAGTGACCTGTGTTGTACGATAACACACTCACGTAAGAACAGTACATACACAAACCCATATGTGTGTGTGTGTGTGTGTGTGTGTGTGTGGGGGCGCGCGCGCGTGTCCTTGTTCGTATTGCTTTGCCCTTTCTCAGCAACATTCGGTAGGAAGTTGATAGCGCTCAACCTGACTGTACCATTGTGTTATACTCACATAGATGTTATATTAGAAAGTGGAAACTACACGTTAAGTGTGCGTGCGCGCGTTTGCAATGAACTAGACCTGCATACATTGAACGTGTTTTGCAGTATTTACGATCCTCGCACAATGTTATTAACAAGAATACAAAATACGATAATAAAAAAGTTATATCTTTATCAGTGTCATGCCAGGTTCCGGATCATCAATCCACTTCACCTACGCTCCTCGTTTATGGAAATGAAGATTCATATACTGTACTTAAAAAATATGTGAAGAAGAATAATGGGGGAGGGACAGAGAAAGAGAAGACAGACGGTTATTATATACACACACAAAGGCTAAGTGGTCTGGACAGCATTCACCAAGACTATTGTTTCTATATTCTGCCCTATTTCTAACTAAACTCTGCAGTTCATGTCAACACCTCCTGTCCTGAAATTCATCAATTAGGTACTTATTTTTATGTCTCACCCCGGCCATTCCCTTTGCTGGAATTACCACTAAGGGTGGTAGTGTTTAGGACACTGAGGATAGTTGAAGGACACATGGGCAATGGGAGAGAGGTGCCCATTTCACCGTGGTGCAAACCCACAAGTTAAATATCTCAGGTATCTTACTAGAATTAAAAATAAAATAATGTAAACATTCCATCCATTAAGTCTCTATTTCGGAATTAATAAACAGTTATGAATCAGTCTTGCTTGCCAAGTTAAACAGAAGCTGTTGGAAGATAAGAAGTAATCTGTGAGCGCTGAGGGTGGTGAGTTATACGCCGATGTCATGTTTTCTATCATGAATTTATTTCCATTTTATAATGTGTTTAGTATCGTATTAATTACCCGTATTATCTAAAATACAGGTATTCGATTCACCACTGTCGGAAGAACCTCCTTGTATCCTACTCTCCAGTCTGATTCTCCAACATTTTTCACGAGCTGTTCTTCTCCACGCCCTTACATAAAAAATATCGGTATGGAGAACCATACATGACTTCCATGTTCTAAGATTTATATTTAAAATCATTTACGAAATGAAATGTTTCCATAGAAAATGCTTCTTTCCACTTATTGCTTCAGCCTTAACCACAGTACTGTGGTCACTAACGTATACCACCTCACGTTTTCGCACTCGATTTTCACTGATGATGTCAGTCGATGGCACTGCCGAAACGTCTGGTTTTGCAGAAAACATTGGACTACGGCTAAACAGCCCGGGAAGGAATGTTAACAAAAAAACTACTTCTATGTTGCCGATAACGTAGTACACATATAACAAATTCTCCCCTCTCTCTTCAACTATAATTTTCATTAATAGAAAATTACCCCACCCCGTTCACCTAACCTCTTCATTTATAGATATTTCATCTACGTTTCTACAGTGGATTATTATGAGCTTCTTATCAGGATACTTTATTTATCAAAATTAAGCACTTCACTCTTGTTAAAACATAAAACGTTGCAGGTAAACTACCCCTTTCTCTTATCCGATCTTCACCAAAATTAATAGGCCTTCAGTCCTCTACAATTCAGGGATGCATGCAAAAAAATATTTGATTCTGTTTGAATGTGCGGCAGTTATCGTTCGTCATGAATACATTTCTCTTGTTACAACATAAAACGTTGCAGGTAAACTACCCCTTTCCCTTAACCGATCTTCACCAAAAACAATAGGTCTTAAGTACTCTACAAATCAGGGCTGTATGCAAATAATTATTTGATTCTGTTTGAATTTGCGACTGTTATCGTTTGCCATAGAAAATACCCATTTAAAACATAAAACGTTGCAGGTAAACTAACCCTTTCCCTTAACCGATCTTCACCAAAAACAATAGGTCTTGAGAACTCTATAATTCAGGGCTGTATGCGAAACATTATTTGATTCTGGTTGAATTTGCGGCTGTTATCGTTTGCCATAGACAAAAATTACCCTTGATAAAAAGACGCTGCTGGTAAACTACCCCTTTCCCTTAACCGATCTTCACCAAAAACAATAGGTCTTGAGTTCTCTTCAAATCAGGACTGTATGCAAATAATTATTTGATTCTGTTTGAATTTTCGGCTGTTATCGTTTGCCATTGAAAATACCCTTTTAAACCAACACGTTGCAGGTAAACTACCCCTTTCCCTTAACCGATCTTGACCAAAAACAATAGGTCCTGAAAACTCTACAATTCAGGGCTGTGTGCAAAAAATTATTTGATCTGTTTGAATTTGCGGCTGTTATCGTTTGCCATAAAAAATACCCTTGTTAAAACATAAAACGTTGCTGGTAAACTACCCCTTTCCCTTAACCGATCTTCACCAAAAACAATAGGTCTTGAGAACTCTATAATTCAGAGCTGTATGCGAAACATTATTTGATTATGTTTGAAATTGCGGCTGTTATCGTTTGCCATAGAAAAAAATTACCCTTGATAAAAAAGAAACGTTGCCGGTAAACTACCCCTTTCCCTTAACCGATCTTCACCAAAAACAATAGGTCTTGAGTACTCTACAAATCAGGGCTGTATGCAAAAAATTATTTGATTCTGTTTGAATTTGCGGCTGTTATCGTTTGCCATAGAAAAAAATTCACACACACACACACACACATTTCGAAAAATGACTTTTTTTCTTGTTTTGAGTGTAGTACAATCAGAATATGCAATAATCTCGAACACGATTTTTTTTTGCCATCACCATACTTCCATTTCCTTAAGGAACATGTAAGTAATATCGTTAACATCGCAGTTAATATAGTGTATGGTATTAAGGGTCCATAGAATTAATTCAGCTCTCTATTAATTTTCTCCCTATTTCTCATCTCCCTTAACAACTTTCATGTACTCACCATTACCTATTTATGTTAGCTTTAAATTATAAGACGGTAAACCACTTGCTTATACGGTTGTCATACACTTTTAATATATAGGCCTTACTACTATTTCACGTTACCACTTTGCATACTACTTGGCCTACGAGCATGTATAAAGTAAGAGTTTATCAAGTTAAATTATTCAATGAAAATATTAATATTTAGCACATACTAATTCTCAGTAACAAGATATCACACTTACTTTCGTGTACCGACTCTTAAGAATTATCCCAGGGCGCCAGTAATAAATAAACACAATTTGATTGTTATTAATTAAGTTTTTTAATAATAACGATTTGCATTCACATATTACAAAATTTATAAGTCAGTACTTCAATAAATTTACTATAAAATCTGTTAGTGTTTATTTCTTAGCAATGGATTCTTAGACTGACTGAGTCACCAAACAAGATTGACATACATTTAAAATTAATAAGCAATATTAAAATTGAGTGTTCATTTTTGTTATTTACGTGTATGTTGAATTACTCTGTGATGCGATGTCCTCAATGCTGTGGGTTCCAGGCTGGTGGTCCGACGTTATCCGTTGAACAGTTATCCACGTTAGTTTGCACTATTTTACACTGGTTCACAAGTATTACACAATTCACTTAATTAACTTAGTGATAATTACACATGTGCAGTATACTAATACACTCGTTGAATACTCAGTATATATCCTTATCAAAGCTAAGTGCGTCCAACACCGGATTGATAACTACCCTCGACCGACTGTCCCGTACAATGATGTTTGACACATTAAATTTCGCTATGTAATTTGACTTTTAACGATTGACGTTGTACTAAGTAACACTTGAATATATTACTCGGTTTTACTTTATCTTCTTTAGTTACTCTAGAATTATTCTTGTCAACGCTTATTAAGTGTTTATGATGTGTAACTTCCACACGGCTTAATATCGCGTTACCGTAACTGCTTTACGTTGCGATTGAAATATACTTATTAAATTTACTGAACGAGTCTTAGTATTGTAATCTCTCCGTACACTAACTTAACTTCTTACGCTTCGTTTCTTTATACTTTGCTACAAACTACCCTCACCAACTATCGACAAAATACACGCCGATTGGTCTGACATACCGCTAATTTCAAATTTACTCAATCTGTCTAGCGAACACGTCCCGCTTAAAAAATGACGCTTTCCGTTATTCGTCAACAATTTGCGCGTGAAAATGTGGTAGGAATCTTAGCGTCACTCTCCATCTCGCTCTACTCGCTCTCTGTCTAACATAACGGTTTCCTTTGTTAGATACACTTAACTTTTACAATCTTAGGAAAGTTTTCTGACATCCTTTAAAATAATACAGTTTTATGACGGTACGTCCGCTATGTTACTTTTCATAGTTTTTAGCCGACTCACGGGCGTCAACGCAAGGTCGTCTGTATGAGTAACTACCGCGCCCTTCTAAAACATTGTAATATTTCTTACTTTAAAGTACCACCGCTCTAATCGGTAGTTTTAATTTTATTTTCTCCCCGCTTTCTATGAATTTATATTTCTCTCTGGGTACAACATGACTTTGTCCCCGTAAAATTGTTGAGAATGCATTTTTCCGTTATACGGTAGATTTACAGTCACATATTCTCAGTACCTCGACGAGAGAAGAAACGGAGATTATTCCTATACACAGTTTGCAATTACATCATAGAAATCATTAAATCCTAGAACACGCATATCTCAAAGCAAGCAAATTTTAATCATTCAAGGAAGATACTCTACACACTTTCTTCTAGTCAAAAGAAGACTAAGTGATGATTTCCAAAGGAGGAATTTTCTGAAACTGAACGAAAGTTTTTGCTGGTTGGAAATTCGATATTTGTAACAAAATTTTAAAATTTAGTGAAAAAATGTGAAAATACACAAGGAAAATCTGTCTTCTATGCACACTAGGTCAGCGATTGAAAAACAAAGCTCATATCACCTGTCGACACCTTGTTTATTTACACGATAACACAAGTAATTTAAAAAAATAATAAAAATAATCAATCGGAATTTTCCACAAGCAAAAGATATCATAAATATAATTTTGCTCCACAAATGTGGTATCAAATATTAACAAAAACGCGTTTATAAGCACATAAGTTTAACACGGACCCTTAATCACCTGTTTCAGTCAGTTAAAACAGCTGTTCGCACAACATCAAATCGATTCTACTCTAAATGTTGTTTACATTAAGAAGTGGCAGCACATGAACCCGTATTTCTCAATAAGGAAATATATCCAGTTTGTCTACTACGCTTACCTATTAATGTTTTGTACATTCTTTTATGTTAAAAGATTGATACAGAACATTTGAGTGTATAGTGTCCACCAGTATACATAAGTTATACATCAATTGCGGATAATATAACATAATCAATACACACATCAATACAGGTGAGTAACATAACCTACATACTTAAACCTATGTATTTACAATATATTATTTTAATGCTAAATAGTTTTAGTAATACCAATCACAATATCACTTAATATATTATTACAATATTCATAATACTACTTTGAATGTGGGTTGGTGTGCTACTATACGACAAGTAAAAAAAGTTACCTTCTCAGCTGTATGGATATTTTGGAAAGTGTTAAGGGATCGAGGGGGATCGAGGTATAGCGTAATAAATGATAAAGTTTTTACAAACAAACAAGAGAAAAGAGTATTGTTATAAAGAGACATGTCACGGTTCACAAGAAGGAAACGTGGCCGTTAGCAATCCACAAGGGGCCGGGCTTGGCCTGTGGTCCAAGCGCATCGACTTTAGCATGAAATATTTATGGCTGCAACATTCAGTTAGTAAGTTATTTTTAAGAAATCTTAGCAGAACTATAAGGAAGGTGTTGATGAATCAATTATCTCTACTGTTGCACCAATGACTTGGAATTCTTCATGGATGTACAACTCTGATTTCAAATATGGCTACCACTAACCTCCGAATTGAGATTGCAATACTGGTGACTAATAGTTGTAACCAGCGAAATAATAAAACGAAACACAATGTACAAAGCAACAGTGAAACAGAATATTAAAAAAATTGAATATGAATTATAGATTTTAATGAACGCTAATAATTACGGAGAAAAAATTAAATGCATAATCATAACTCGTATAATAATAATAATTAAAATTTAAAGTTTTTTACCGTAATCCGTCTATGTGACCGCTTAATTTTGTCTTCTTTGTCTTCTTACGCGTTTCGGATTATGTTAATCCATCATCAGAGATTAAAAAATTCGTCGGTTAAGACTTCGTTAAAACATTAAAAGTTACACTAAAAGACATTTAAGTATATATTCCACAAACACATCGACGTACGCGGAAGTGAGTGTGCACTCAATACTGGTTAGCGACGTACTGCACAGTTTATTGGAGTTTTCATGCTATCTATTGTTGTGTTGGGGCGTGTATTCTATGGCTATGTTATCTATAATCTTATCATATAGTGTATGCGATTTAAATGCCAATTGTTCGTTTAATATATTATTCGGATTATTTCTGAAGGCTCGGTAAATTTCGAACTCTTCTACCGCATCCATATATCGTCCCTTTCTGCAAATGTGTAAGGGTTTGCAATTTGCCTCAAAATTTGTGTAATTATGATTCAATGAGACGAGATGTTTAGCGTAGTTTGATTTATTTATATTTTAAATGCTCGTGGGTAAGTGTTCTTTATATCTTTCGAAAAAACTCCTGCCAGTCTGACCAATGTAATGCATGTTGCAGTCATCACACATCATATTGTATACACCAGTTCTTTTTTCAATTGATGTACGTGTGGCATTATTTAGCATTTTACGGATATTGTTGTTTGTTCTAAATGTGATGTGGATATTATGTTTTTTAAAAGTATTTCTAATGAGCATTGAAAAGTTGTTAGTATAATCAACCGCCATATATATTGCGTTCGTCGTGACACGGTGAGGGTTGTTAGTTCTGCGTTTGTGTCTAAGTATCAAGTGTTCAACTAATGAACTGCGGTAACCGTTCATAATTGCAATGTGTTTAATTATATCTATTTCTTCTTTGTGGTTTGCGGGATCTAAAGGTACGCTGTATAGTCTGTGTATCATACTATTGAATGCGGCCATTTTTTGTGAGTGCGGGTGGAAATAATCAGCATGTATAACACCATCAGTTGTGGTGGGTTTTCTGTATATTCTGTATTGAAATTTATTATTATGTTTCATAAAGCTTAAGTCTAGAAAATTTATGGCGTTGTCTGACTCTATTTCAAGTGTGAATTGTATGTTTTTGGTGATGTTATTCATGTAATGTAACAACATGTTTGCCTGTCTCGTTGTCCCGTCGAAGATTACAAACGTGTCATCCACATATCTTTTATAAAATGAGATGTTACGTTGCCATTTATTGTGTGGTGATAGCAAATATGTATTTTCAAAGTTGTTCAGGAAAATGTCAGCCAGCAAACCGGACAAGGGTGAACCCATTGCAAGACCCTCCTCTTGAATAAAAATTGTGTCATTGAGTGTGAAATAATTCTGTTGTAATACTACGTCCAGTAACAGCAACAATTCTGTTATTTTTTGTGGATTTAACTTTCCTGTTCGTATTAAATTATTTCTTAGAATGTCTAAGGTTGTCTTTACTGGGACACTTGTATAGAGGTTGACTATGTCAAATGAGATTAACTTATGCTGACTATTAATGCTGAAGTCTTTAGTTAGTTTTATTAGTTCAATGCTATTTTTTATAGAATGATTATTGTCTATAGTTATGTTACTTTTTATTACTTGGACCAATTTCTTAGATACTTTATAACCTGGGGCTGTTGTGTAATTAACAAGAGGTCTTATCGGTATATTTGGTTTATGGATCTTGGGTAAACCGTTGAACATGGGTGCCTGTGCGATTATGGGTTTTAACTGGCGGCGTGTAGTTTCGTCAAAAAGGTGTGCGCATTTATTAATCGTTTGGTTGATGTATTTTATATACTTCGTTGTGGGATCCGAATCTATGGCTCTTATGTTGTTGTTATGGATAAATTCGTATACTTTTTGTTGGTACATGTCTATTGGTAGAATAACCATAGTGTTGCCCTTGTCAGATTTAGTGGCTATGGCCTTATGTTCGTTTAGTTTATGTTTAATTTGTATAATAGTTTTCATTTCACTTATATATTTCTTTTTTAAATTGTTAGAAAATGGTTTAAAGTTGTTATTGTGCATCCGTGTATGTCTGTCTATTTTACTATTGATTGTAACTCTTAACTCGCTTTGTGTCTGTGAATCTGTTATACTTTTTATGGCTGCTTCAGTTATAATTAATTCTTTAGTTACGTGGTTCCTATTTAAATCTGGTAAATTGTATTTGAAACCTTTATTAAGTAAATTCATCTCCTGTACGTCGAATTTAATATCAGTTAAATTAGAGACTCGAGTATAAAATGTATGTTTACATCCAGCGAATTTATCGTGGTGTTGTCTTGTAGTTAACGTATTCAATTTCTTATCATGTTTATGTACGATCGGTAAGGTGAACTTCGTAACTTGCTGATTAATGTATTGTAATATGTTGGGTAAGAGTATTGGGTGTATCTCTCTTAATAATGTTAAATGTGCTTTATATAACGTTGAGTTTAATTTATTCTTTTTAATATATAATTGTTTGATCTCTTCTTTTATCCATGTTATCTCTGCTATATGTTTAACTTTTGTGGCAGCTTTCGTTGTGTTATTAATGCGTACTGTGCAGTATCTAGGTATAACGTTCAATCTCACACAGTTTTTGTTAAACTTGATGTGCAAGTTGGTCTTTGATAATTTACTTTTAATGTTTATGAATTTGTATACCATTTTCGCTTGACAAGCTTCCAATTTTAAAGTCATTGTATTGGTATCCGCGTCACAATTATAATTAAAATTTAAAGTTTTTTACCTTAATCCGTCTATGTGACCGCTTAATTTTGTCTTCTTACGCGTTTCGGATTATGTTAATCCATCATCAGACAACCTTAGACATTCTAAGAAATAATTTAATACGAACAGGAAAGTTAAATCCACAAAAAATAACAGAATTGTTGCTGTTACTGGACGTAGTATTACAACAGAATTATTTCACACTCAATGACACAATTTTTATTCAAGAGGAGGGTCTTGCAATGGGTTCACCCTTGTCCGGTTTGCTGGCTGACATTTTCCTGAACAACTTTGAAAATACATATTTGCTATCACCACACAATAAATGGCAACGTAACATCTCATTTTATAAAAGATATGTGGATGACACGTTTGTAATCTTCGACGGGACAACGAGACAGGCAAACATGTTGTTACATTACATGAATAACATCACCAAAAACATACAATTCACACTTGAAATAGAGTCAGACAACGCCATAAATTTTCTAGACTTAAGCTTTATGAAACATAATAATAAATTGCAATACAGAATATACAGAAAACCCACCACAACTGATGGTGTTATACATGCTGATTCTTTCCACCCGCACTCACAAAAAATGGCCGCATTCAATAGTATGATACACAGACTGTACAGCGTACCTTTAGATCCCGCAAACCACAAAGAAGAAATAGATATAATTAAACACATTGCAATTATGAACGGTTACCGCAGTTCATTAGTTGAACACTTGATACTTAGACACAAACGCAGAACTAACAACCCTCACCGTGGCACGACGAACGCAATATATATGGCGGTTGATTATACTAACAACTTTTCAATGCTCATTAGAAATACTTTTAAAAAACATAATATCCACATCACATTTAGAACAAACAACAATATCCGTAAAATGCTAAATAATGCCACACGTACATCAATTGAAAAAAGAACTGGTGTATACAAAATGATGTGTGATGACTGCAACATGCATTACATTGGTCAGACTGGCAGGAGTTTTTTCGAAAGATATAAAGAACACTTACCCACGAGCATTTAAAATATAAATAAATCAAACTACGCTAAACATCTCGTCTCATTGAATCATAATTACACAAATTTTGAGGCAAATTGCAAACCCTTACACATTTGCAGAAAGGGGCGATATATGGATGCGGTAGAAGAGTTCGAAATTTACCGAGCCTTCAGAAACAATCCCAATAATATATTAAACGAACAATTGGCATTTAATCGCATACACTATATGATAAGATTATAGATAACATAGCCATAGAATACACGCCCCAACACAACAATAGATAGCATGAAAACTCCAATAAACTGTGCAGTACGTCGCTAACCAGTATTGAGTGAGCACTCACTTCCGCATACGTCGCTGTGTTTGTGCAATATATACTTAAATGTCTTTTAGTGTAACTTTTAATGTTTTAACGAAGTCTTAACCGACGAATTTTTTAATGTCTGATGATGGATTAACATAATCCGAAACGCGTAAGAAGACAAAATTAAGCGGTCACATAGACGGATTACGGTAAAAAACTTTAAATTTTAATTATAATTGTGACGCGGATACCAATACAATGACTTAAATAATAATAATATTTTTTTATTCGTTCGAATTTTATGTTGTGGTATACCTGAAATGTCTTCCACATAAAAACAACAACTCTGCCTTGAAGGAGGAAGGTATTCTGTATTCACAGATCCATGTTCTAAGTATACACGAATCTAATTGAAGACGTGCTAACTGAAGACTTCTGCGAAACGAAATATTAACAGTTTCGCCAGTTGCAAAAGTAATCATTAGCGTACTGAACTACCTACAATAGTTTGCGATTTCATGTCGACATGAAAACAGAAAATATCTGTTCTTAAAAACAATCCCTCGATGACATAACACTTTCTCTTTTTCCTTTCTTGGTAATTCTAATTTTTCTAGCCAAACGTTTTAGATCGCCTTCGCTCACTTTCTTCAGACCAAAACTATTTTTGTTTTCGTTGCTGTTGTTTCTTTTGATTGAGTTTATCGATTCCTCAAATCACAATGCTTACATAGTTTCGTTATGTAAATTACTTACGATATCTTCATAAAAGTATGAATTTATATCCGAGTATGCCATCCTAGCCGTTTTTGTATTTTGTTAAGTTTTCCAAGTGAGTTTAAGGGCCAGGCGAATGTGTTACAATAATGGTCTGCCACAGGATACATATAACAGCGAGGTATAAGCATGACTGCAACAATTATAAAGGGCACTGCATTTTCATATGACATACAACATGTACACCATCATCGTTTCTCTCCTCACAGGAGGGAACCCAAACTATTATTTCAAGCAGTTTTTTTCAAACGGAAGGGAGGGTCAAGGGATCAATCCCTCCCCAGATCTAATTAGAAATTTCAGCAAAATTGCATATTCATTTAACGCACTCCTATTTCTAAGCCAGTTGTGTGTCTTAAAACAAGGCTTATAAAGAATTATAAAAGGAATTGCAATATTTGTAAATTATAAAACAAAGCTAGTCCCATCCCTCCCCAGAAGCTAGTCTCCTCCTCATCCACAGTCAAGAGCAGCTCCTGGTTACGCAATTGATTCGGGGGGGGGGGGAACGCTACCAATGCGTTCAAATAATCCTACAGACCTATATCTACACGTTTTGCAACGAGACAAATATTTTTTTTGATGTCCTATATAAATCTCTCGACTGCTCTTTTGACTCCAACCTGTTAAACCCTCATAGATACATCACGCCTTGAGAATAATGTTACGAAGTTCGCTTAGATCTTGAACTTCAAAAAATAGTTTGAAAATAGAAATAACTATTGAAAATAGATACCCACAATTTGTATTTGCTAGTACAATACACACTGAACACATATAATAATATAAGTCGTCAAATTAAATAACTGCAAATAGTTTGGAACGCAAATAAACAGTTAAACATATGTCACTTTCAACACACACTTTGTAAGAGCCGACACCCGATACTGAATAACACTGATTAACAGTCTGCCAGTAGAAACTACTCGCAATCGAACTGCTGATATTATTCGCTCAACTTAAAGCTCGACTGTTCGCAGAACTCAAATGGTTGAATTGCCAATCCTCGTACTGGCGTGCACCAGTGGTTGCAGTGTCCGGTCAAACCCGATGACTGCCTGATGCTACAGTTAACGTTGAATTGCCGACGCTCGTGGGCTTATATAAGCAGACAAGGTGATCTGATATTTATAAACATCTGCAGAACTTTTTATACATTATTCGGGAAATCTACAGAATTTGCCTATATCGCCGCAATGGCGTAACGGTAAGGCCATTTAGAAGTTTTGTGAACTCAGAAGTCGTTTGATCTATTCTCCACATTACGATACACGACAACAGACGTAATCTCGCAGTCTACTGACCAAACGGGATTCCATGTATGTTATCTTAGCAGCTGAAGATATTCACAAAAAAGTGGTTGACGAAACCTAACAGACGGAAATAATCGAACACGTATAAAAAGTAGCAGAGATAAAGGAATAACTACCCGGCAAAAAAAAGTCGGATTACTATAGTAGCGTATTGATTTTCAACGGGTTACTGACTATGGTTCAGATTCAAACGCTTCCTGAATTAATCGATTAACTACAAAATTGCCGGTCAAATGTGTGCTCACGCACCGGTCACATTATGCTCGCCTATCAATTCAGTTATTCTATACCATACAATTTTTTCTTGTTTTTCAGCGTTTAGTCATTTACATTATTTCAGCGTAATTTACTGTCGTTTCTCCTAAATTCTGATGTGTTTTCAAAAAGCAGTTAACATAGCAAAACACACCATTACGAATATTAAGAAAAGATTTTCCACGAAAAAATTTAAAATAATACTCACGAATACTTTACATTAAATGATGAAATTATGCCGATGAATACATGACTGTCGACAATCAAAATAGAATTAGGCCTACTGTTTTTCACGAGTGTTTTCTTCAAGTTTGAAATTTGCTCTACAACTGGATAATTTTATCAAATTTTAAACTGGATACTGTCTTGAAAGTAACTTCTTACGAACACGAGGAATCAAACATTTACCGGTACGTTAGCAGTGTTCCTCCACTCCTAAGTTAACAACAATCTCGGTTTTCGAGAATACGTCGCTAGGAAATATAAATCATTGTAATAGACACATATTACGTTACTTTTAGCTGAAACTAAATAAAAATATATAAATAATATAACTGAATAAATATATTTAGAAGATATCGCAATGCAAAATGAATATAATTCTAAAATAGCGACACTAAATCAAAAAAATTTACATTTTTCACTTATTTGTACGCGTTTTAATTGATAATTTTATATCCGTGTAACTTTCCTTTCTTGACAGTTTCTTGACACTTTAATAAACTCGAGCACCCTATTCCTGGTTACAGTAGCCAATCCCTGCGTCGGCATATGTCCATGAACTGAACAGGGACGGAAAGCACCGTATTTCTAATGTACTTTGATGACTAGAAGCAAAGTACACGCAACGACACGAGGAAGGACGTTGCCGACGCGTTTGCCGCCGCTCTTAACGAGGAAGCGAAATTAGCTGTAATGCGTTTACAATGGCGGAGGGAGTGACACAGGCGTGAACGGATGAGAACACGAAAACGGCTGTGACACGAACACGGACAAGAAGTCGAATTTGATAGCGCTGGCAGCGGCCGTTATTATTAAATTATGTGCTAGCCACGTCTAACGGCAGCCGAAAATAATCGCACAAGGGTCTTGGTATCGTGGACTATTCAAGCAGCCAACGCCGTTTAAATATCGCGGGGCATCACAGTTGCTCTGTTGGGTTTATAGGCCTACAAGGTGCGTGCAGCGGTCAAAGGAATTTGAAGGGGCACTTTTACAACCTCCACAAGGTAGGTTGTGCGGGCGAGGCAACTCTTGGGGTCTATACAAGGTGCGCGCGAACCAACATTTTATTAAATTAATATATTACCTTATCTCAGTTCCGTCTTGTGACTTCTTCTAGTAGCTTTGTGACGCGTTTCGGAACGATCGTTCCATCTACAGACGTAGACTATAATCCCTCATATGAGATCGTAAACATTAAATACGACGAATACTAAATATGGCGGTTTATGGAATAAATATGAAATAATTTGCTTTTTACGAAATAATAACATAAATTTAGAAATCAACTTTCATATTGAATGACCACGAGATTGATCTCTCTGATAGATCATTGAGACAAAATTAAGAATGCTCTGTGAAAAATGGGCGGGCACCAGGTCCAAATGGACTTCGTACAAGCTCTTTAAAATTGGGACAGACCTAGGTACTTTTGGACCTATTGGCATATTACTTTTGACCTATTGGGTCTTCAATTACTTTTTAAAAGGTGAAGAACTCTCTGATGAATGGAAGATTGCGTATATTTCCAACCTCCAGAAGAAAGCAACAGAAAGATATTATCGAGGGGAGTAACGGGAGTAAGTGTAACCAACTCGTAACCAATTCGATCTCAAGGTTATACGGAAAACTTATCAAAGCAAGAATTGAAACCCAATATGATGATATTTAGTAACTGAATGTGTTTCGTGTAGGCCTAGTATTGTGCAGATAATATCTTCATATTAAAACAACTTCTTGACAAAAGAATGAGAAAAATGTAGAAACCCATTTAGTATTTATAGACCTCAAGACGGCATAAACAGTGTTCCGCTGAATAAGATATGGCGGTGTTATTAAAAAGTGGTTGCTATATACGATAGAACTGTGAAGTCACAGCTATACACCAACATTACTAGCAGCATGCAGATAGGCTCAAGACTATCTGATGAATTTCCAGCCACCATGGGATTGCGAAAGGTTGTGCTATAACACTCACTTTATTTGAGATATAGTCTTACTTGAATTCAGCTTTAGAACGTTGGAACGCACCTGTCGCAACATGGGAATAGCTATCAGTGACGAAAAGCTCTTTACTTTGCATTTCGCAGAGTCATGGTTACAAACGACAGCACAAGTGTAGCAGAAATAAAAAATCGTGAAGGACAAGGAAAACGCGTGAAAAGACAGTGCATTCCACTTTATGGAGCAATCAACTAAGACACGAAACAAAAATTAAAATATACAAGACAATATTGGAAAGTACTGTAGTATGTTGAGCTGAAGTGTGGGAAACCACAGAACATATGAGGAAAAGAGTACTGTTTTGATTACTTACTTTTATAGTGTTTTCTACTGTATGACTCAAACTAACAATATTCTTGAGGTACTGTGACAAAAGTGTGTGTTTTAACTTATAACTTCGAATAATTCCATATTAGCACTTCCAACGGCCAAACTGCTAATTTTTAAATCTAACCACAGCGTATATACTAATTTCTGACTTTTATTAGTTTATATGAAACTTCGAAAATTACAACATAACACATTATAAAACGGGTGGTCTCTTTCTTTTCACATCTGGTTTAGCAGAGTGAGCAGAACTGACCGCCACGCTCACCTAGTATAAACCCTTGGTAACGACCACTGACCGCCGCGCACACCTTGTATGCCAACTTTTAGATTTCTTGACCGCCGCGCGCACCTTGTAAAATCCCGCTCTGTTTACTAATATCAGAAAGAAAATTCCGCATGATACCACAGCTACCACATAAGCTGCCGCAGCTTCACTTCTCCTTTTGTACTTTTTCGCTATGCGTGTCGATCGCGTTTGTTACTTTTTCAATACTACGAATTTCGACAAAGAATAGTGACAATAATAATAATAACTGGAACTCTGGCCTGGCCGTTTTTAGCGAGATCCGACCTAAGACTCCTCGGGTTCTGTGGACGGACTCCGGGGAAGGCCCGTCGGACTACTCCCGCGCTATTCCCTACGCGGGAGGCTTCTACCTATGCGTGGACACCGCCTGCTTTTTCCGGCATCCAGGCCGGTTGAACTCCCGCGCTAGGACTTTGTCAGAGACCTCCCCGGGGTACGGAAGGTTCTCCGAAGCCCGGGAAAGCCGTCGACATGCTGGGGGAGGAGCTAGGTCTATGGCCCGGGCGTTTTCGCGAGATCCGTCCTAAGACTCCCCGGGTTCCGTGGACGGACTCCGGGGAAGGCCTGTCGGACGGCTCCCGCGCTATTCCCTACGCGGGAGTCTTCTACCTATGCCAGGACACCGCCTGCTTTTTCCGGCATCCAGGCCGGTCGAACTCCCGCGCTAGGACTTGGTCAGAGACCTTCCCGGGGTTCGGAAGGTTCTCCGAAGCCCGGGAAAGTCGTCGACATGATTCTGAGTGCAATATGTAGATTCATATATATATATATATATATATATATATATATATAAAACAAACGGCACAGAACTATACGCGTGATAACGAGCGTGATAAACTGTTTATAGAGTACTAAAGCAGACGCTTCGTGAGAGAGAGTGGGAAAGAACATGAGATGAAGAGAGGGGGAAATTGTTACGGATTCTCGTCGCATTCCTTTCTGATGACGTCACATTCAACCGATCCACTCCCGTGTAAATTTTTTCCCTCTCCTCTGGTATAAGAAGAGTGGGAAAGAACATGGGATGCAGAGAGGGGGAAATTGTTACGGATTCTCGTCGCATTCCTTTCTGATGACGTCACATTCTACTGATTCACTCCCGTGTAAATTTTTTCCCTCTCCTCTGCTATAAGAAGTTAACACTTCAATAATACTTTCGCACACAGTGCTTAATACCTATCTTGAGTTGTCGGTCTCTTCTCTTAAAATACGTATAGATACTAACGTTTTTCAGATACAACTATGGCCCGATAGATACAAACTGACAGCAAGCAAATCATGTGAAAAATTACTGATATTCCATGCAATGTTGGTAAAAAATCAGATGCAAACTAAAGATTTACGACTATGCAAAACGCGAAACATTTTAGCACACTTTTATAGTAACCAATCTTCTTCATGTTAAACCGCTACATCACGAGAGATTTTTTACAACACACGTTAGACTGTTGCAAAAATCACGTTCTAGTAGAATTTTTGTCTTTAGATTACTGGTAATTTACAACCTTTCATTGTTCCTGATATCCTGCCCACTTGATTTATAAAGTGGGCGAGCATTAGTTGCGCCAAAAATGTGACCACGGGAAAGGGTTCGAAAAAAGCTCACTAACGCATATCTTAGTGGCGTCAAGTGCAGTAAGATAGAAGAAATGGGCCGGAAAACAGCCGCCAGTAAACGACTTCGCGCCTGAACTTCTGCGATCAAATCAGCATCCAACCAGCCAAGTTTCGAAAACTTCGTAACAGAAACTTATATTGATGAGAAGAGAGCGACAATGCTGCCACGCATCTGGGCTGCTGACTCATCGGACAGATACACGACTAAGAATTTGTGTGTGAGTTTTCATTGTCGATTTAACTCTTCCTGTGCATCACATCATCTAAACATTTTCGAGTTTGTTCAATGTTTAAAGGCTATCCAAACTGACATGGGCACAAGATAACAAGAAAATAAAATTAAAACAAGCGTTCGTTAAGAAAAAAAATCAACTTCTAAAAGAGAGAGAAGCTGATTAACTTTTGTAAAATGAATTTCCTACAAAATACAATGCCGTAGGCCAGTCTGGAAGTCTTGGATTGTGGATTACATTGATATAGAATGAATGTGCAACTTCTCTATCGACCTGATAAAGTGTGCTGTTACACAAAGAAGTTTATTTTAACTGTGATACTACGTACCAAATCCCATTCTTGTTTTTTTTAATTTCTTACTATCCTAAATAAAATGAGTTGCAGTAAATCACATTTTTCTTAACTATGTGGAAATGTTTATTGTCGTGTTGCCTAAAAACGTTTATAAGTTCTCTTATGTATGTTACCAGAGTTCAAACGGATAAACCGATTTTTATTAAAGTTCCTTTTTGATAGATACAGATGATTTTACGGTGTTCATTCCCAAATTTACTGTATTACGAATGATTCGGCTAGAGACACTATCAAATTTCTGGAATTTAAATATTTCTTCGTAAACAGAATGTTTCGGAAGGAAAGGAAAATAATTCAGGAGATCTGTCTAGAGCTAAATATAAGAAAACATGTTATATAAACGTAGGTCTGGAAATGCTTTGATTTTTGAAATTATCCCCAGGTAAAATTTAATCCATATTTGTGGCCTGAAGAAGTAAAAATTAAATATGAAAATTCCTGGAAGACAAATTATGGAGCAAAATTAGTGATTTCGTATGTGTTTGACCTGAGATATTAAAAGAAAAGTGTCCAACAGGTCTATCTTCAGTATTTTTCAAGGAAACTGCTGAAAAGTATAAAAAATTGTGGTATCTTATATTTCAAATAATATTTTATAGTTTGTACTATTTTCAAAAAAATAGATAGTAGATTATTTGACATTTTTAATCGAATTTCATATTTTATGTTACGTCAGTTTTCATATATTTTCGTTGAATGTTTTAAAGTATACAATTCCAGTGAGATTTTGTTAACAAAATTTAAAAACTCTCTGATCTCTACTTCACGTAGAATGTTGCTTAGTTTTCGGCCGTGAAAACATTATTTATGGATGTTATGAAAAGAATAAATATTATAAAAATATTTATTATAATAATTCATTGATTTGTAAAATAATGTAGACAACGTCCATTTAATTAAATTTGATGTGAGCCTGGTCCGTTACTATCTCTAGGACAGATTTATTATCAGCCTCCTCAGCAACATTAAAGTATTAATATGTTAAGAAAATTTTTATAAAACGGGAAGGGATCAAGCAGTGAAATAAAGTTGACTTCCCTCCTCCAATCCGGCTTCATTTCAAAGCCAAAACGCCGTTTGGCACAACTAAGGTGAGCTGTATGAAGTCACTGGGTCTACGTTATTACTGTCTAACTGACGTCACATTTATCACAGTAATTTAAATAACATGAATGTTCGCATGCTTGATTCAATTTAATTAATTCTACACCGTTCTACGTCAATATACGTCATTACGAAGTCCTACGTAATTTATATCGCTAAAGTTATCTTAGTTGAAAAATAATAATCTTTATAATCTTCAGCTTCTACGTTTTACAATATAACTGTATGTCTATAAAACGAATTCTTCATATTTTTAAAAAAAGACATTTTATTGCATAATGGTACTTCTGTGTTCCAGTACAGAAATCGACAGTAGTGTCTCAGAAATAATCGCCTTTGAGGCCTCTCTTTCAGGCAGCAGCAAAAGAGATCAAAACCAAATTAATAGATTTCAATTTGACGAACACAGAAACGATAATGTACCTTGCCCGTTATCTTAAAATTTTTACGTTACATATACTTTCTGCGCAACTTGAAAAAAAAAAATCAAGTATTTTAGAATTATACAAGCGTCGATTCAGGAGGGGAGAAGACTAAAACCTTCTCGTTCAAGAAAAATAAAACACACCTCAAGTGTTCATGGAATTGACGAGACTGTAGTCTCCTAAAATATCAGTTTACACTCAACAGATCACGATAAGATTTTGAGTATACCAATAACTTAATTCTCGTCATTAATAATTTATATTTATTGTTACAGTTATGTTCTTACACTGTTGAGTACGGTATAGCGCCTTTTACTTTATTAATGCTTATTCTCATATTATATGATGGACATTTTCATGTCCAGTTGGGTTACATGAGTGACTCACCCACAAAACAAAACTTTGTAAATACTCCAAATCAGTTGCCCCCCCCCACACACACACACATACACACGCGTAAGCTAAAGTGCTTTTACAGCTTAATGAATTCAATAAATTCTCGAACTTTTGTATAAAATAACGAAAGACCTAAGCGAATTAATTAAAAAAAGTTCACCATCACGTAGGCTTACTACTGTACCGCTGACCCAGTTCATCACCGCAAGCCACGTTAATGACGTTTGCTATGCTCCTGTTAGGCCTATTAAACACCCCGATTTCATCAAAACGCTTTCTAGCCCTTCTTGCGCGTGCATGCACACACCCAGTACACCGTTTCTAACTAGGTAGTTACATCTGTCAGATTAAATGTAACTGTCCAACGATTAAGCCGTGAAAACAAATATGGGTAATACGATTTACGTGTACAATGGTCATTCGTATTTTAAACATATAAAGTTTTATAAATTAAGTAAATATTTTATTGATTTGGCGAATTACAATGTTGGTACCGACTTCCCGCGTGTTTAAAATCCCCAGACAACAGAAAATTCCAACATTTTTCCAAATTATATGAATTTAATTACGTGTTTTCCGACACATCTTTGCATTAAATCTTCATAGAAGTAGTTGAAAAAAGTCAAGAGAGAGAAACATGACAGACAGTTTGAACAATCTGCTTAAAACAACATGTTTTGTTGTATATTATAGAAAACGCCGGCTGTTTTCTAGTAGGAAATCACTGTCTTACGAAGCATATGCAATTTTTGCATGGTAACTAATACGATCAAACGACAACTGTTAGACATTCATTTGTTAAATTTATGCACAAAATGATAACATACATGCGAAGGTTTTTCTTTCAGAATTCGATTCTTGGCTTTGTTGCTGAGGAATTTACAACGAAGCTTTCCTTATTTTGGAATGTGGCATGTACGCCAGGACGTACCCTGCTTTAAAAGCAAAGCATTCTTTTCCTGTAGTTTTAGCAAGTGTAACCCAAAGCATTCAGCATGACTGACGAATTTTTACTAGATTTAGACAAAATACTTACTAATATTTTCTAAAGTCTACACCCTTGTGCAAAGTAAGCAATACCAGCTGAGGATTTAAAAAACCAACGTCGACTTTATCAACTAAATAAGTGGGCAAAACTGAAACACGAACACGAACAAAAGATCTTATGGTATAAACAGTAGGTTTCCTTGGCCCACAGGAACAAGTACTGAAACAATCAAAACGTCTTGCAATGCGTGTGCTTCAAGACACCTGAACAATCTGGCGTTTCATTAAAAAAAAAAGTTACGCCAATGAAAATATGGGAGGGAATGATACAGAAAATATAAAGAATGAATTACCGAGTAGCGAGTACGCCAGCTGGTTAAACATTTTTTAGCGGCGTAAATAAATGCAGACAATACAGTGTAAGTAGGTTAGAGAGGGATGGTCAGCTGAGGGAGACCGTCAGGTTTCACAAAGTAACTTCACCGCTAATGACGTTTGTTGTTGTTAGTAAAATCGCTATTACAGACAACACACCAACTCGATCAAAACGCTTTCTGGCCGTAATCACTATAAAGTCACTTGGCTAAACGCGCGCTCGCGCACAAACATTAACCGTTTCCTGACTGACTGCGGTGCGTTAACGATGCCCATTAAACACACTTCTCTCTGCTTTTTAACCTGGCTCGACTTGCCTCCTTCGTATACATGGATAGAAAAAATTATAATTCGCTGTGTGGCGCAAGTATATGCAATTGGCGCGCCATGCGTACGTGTGATAGATATCTTGCGCGCCCGTATTCCTCGTACCTACCACTCACTCTATCTCTATGTACGTAGTTATTCGCTAAATCGTCATTCTGTGTACTGTTAAGTACTATTCCTTGTAGTACAGTCCATACCAGCTACCATTAGGCTCTCAAGTACAGTTTTAATAGACGCGATTTCCGGAACATAATACTTTATAATAAACCGCGACGACGTTTTGCACAGGCAGACCAAACTTCACGCTTCAATGGTACCGTTCTCTTTGTTGTTACTGCTATTTAAGAACTATCGTGAAGGAGACGAAAATGAAGAAAACGGGTTCATTTTATTTCTGCACTATTCAAGCCAACACCCAGGTTTTCACAGTGGGACACGTGAGGTTCTGGCCATCTTATCTTGCTTCACCTGCTGCGTAAGGGAACTGTTTCAACAATTATGAAATTCATCGGTTCTTTAAGAACGACTTAACAAATGAAACGAAACAGACCTCACACGAATATCACGCAAAATGCAACAAGAAAGCAGTGCAACAAATAGCATAAACAGAATGATCGATTCGTAAAATATCATGTTTCACAAAACTAAAAACAGTGCACACATTATTTTAATTGACACTACACGTAATTTTTTACGCTACCTTTCACAAAGAAAGATCTGAGCCAAATTCTGCGGAAAGCGACAACAAACAAAGTAGGTCAATAAGGGGAGATCCGCACTTTTATTGTCCAATGCATTTTAAATGGGCGAACAGGGGTCTAGTTAGGTACCATTAATTGATCATCTACTGAAGCTACGTATTTGAAATTTATACCATACCTTAACACATATATTTTAAACATAATGTACTAGTTTGAAGCAATTTAAGAAAAAATATCAATATAAAAAATAATTACTTTTCATAAATATTTTTAAAAACTTTTTTATTTAAAAATTTGTTAAAAAATTAATTTTTTAAAGGAAAAGATTAATTCTAGTACACTTTGTTACATTGTTTTGTTCAACCACAAAAAATCTGAACTCAATAGCACTGACAGGTTTTGAGAAAAGTGTAACTAATTGTTGAAATCCATGGTTACGGAAAACGCGCGTAAAGCTAATCAATGGAAGCCGGAAAACAATGTGTAATGTGTTTTACTTTATTTTTTATGGTCACATTAATGTAGATAACATCATAAAAGTATGTATTTTCTTAATCAGGATTATATGGAGAATTTTTTGAAACAATAAACAAAATTTGATTTTTTTTTTTTTTTTACGAAAAACTGCTGATCTCCCCTTAATGTGAAAAGGACAGAGGTTCTTCCTTTTATCATCTACAGCGTCAACATCGTCATCATTACCACCACCATTATCCTGTAAAGATTAACTGCTAAACAAAACATGGTTTCCATTTTCACAGACCTCGACATTTACCGTTACGTGCCAAAGGGTACTCCGTAATGTGTGTTTTGTGCTCAGCACATTTAACTACACATGGTGCTGACAACCAATTTCGTCTGTACGGCTTATCATGAAAAGTAAGAAAATTAGTTTCATTAATAGGGTGTTCATAGTAAGGGCTGTACAGGTGACAGTACCAATCAGTTAATTAAACAACATTATTCGTTTCACATATGTAGACATACGCAGCTAGAACACTGTTTCGTTTGTGTAATATCACGTCATTTTGAAACTACCAAAAAGCTGAATGCATCTGTAAATAATCCCTCCTCATAAAAAAAAATAAGTAAATTTCCAACGACTTGTGGAAGAAACCACGAAACGGTAAAGAACATGTTTAAAAGGGGGATGCAAAACTAACAACGCAAGATTAAACGACGCAGTGTGAAATTAGTTACTGATTAGCAATTGGACAAAGTATGTGGCGTCGGGAATAACACGCACGACGACAACTGAAAGTACACTAGGCTGGGTGGGATACAAAATAGAGAACCAGACATCAAGAATGTTATGAATATCGTAAATGAAAAAATGTGAAATATCGTAAGTATCCCAGTGAAAACATGTGAAAAGAATAACATAGTCCTAGAATGAATTTCAAAAGACATGAAATACAACATTGCACAGGAAATAAGTATACGAAGCCCCTGAACATGAAGGAAACAGAGCCCTTGAATACGGAACAGCTATCAACTTTGAAAGAGAAGATGACTAAAGTGTGTCCATGATTTGCGTGTCTTTCAGAGTGACCAACATTTTCATTTCTAAGGTCACGATCTGAGTAATGAGCCTATTTACTAGCACTATTGGCAGTCATCGCCACAGTACATAACTGATATTTTTTAATTCTATGTCATAAAATCCAATTCTCGAAGTACACACAGTATACTAGACACGTACGTTACAGATGACCTGAATTTATGTTATTCATATTGTTACGTAATGCAGAACGTTCTCGTGCGTTCGATGGTGTCTTTCTACAATCTTCTCGACTAGCCCTGCCGGTGTGTGTTTCTGCCAAGGCCGCGCTGAAGTAGTTTCTGGAATTTTCGAGTGCTTGTTAAGGACGCATATAGGGAAACCTGCAGACTATAAATACCCCACATCTGCCGATAAGTTTTCAGTTTACTTCGGGCGATTACTCAGTGCGTTTCAAATGCTTATTAGTAAAAAGTATTATTGTGCGGGAATCTATTAGTTGACCTTATTATTGCGTGTGGACAAATTTAATTTGAATTATTGTACGAGTATAATCTTGTTGATTACAAACTGTTAATTGTGACAATTACAACTGGTTTTTAGTGACTTCATTGGTGTCTTGTATTTTGCTTTCCACTGAACCATACTACCCATCTGTTGCGTTTCTCTTAACTTACACTTACTTTGGCGAAGATCAACTAAATCAACACTTTGGATGCTGAGAGTGTAAAAATTCGCAGTTTACGTGACTCGACCAGAATTGGACCGCATTCAAAACAATTTACCACCTGCGGTTAAGTGTTCACACACACGCGTGCGCGCGTACATGCTACACTGTGTAATGTGCTTCCTTAATTTACATACTCCTGTGGTTAAAACGGAACATATGTTATGATTACATATTAATTATGAATTTCACTAAATTAATAAGTTAGTTGAAGCTGATTAACATAGTCGTTTTCTTCGTTCAATTTAAGGCAAAGTCTGGCATGAAACGCTCATAAGAGACCCTTTTCGTGGCAGAGAAGCCAGAATAACTTTCCACGTGTGCAACCGTTCTCTATAATATCTGTAACTTGTAAAGAGATAAGCTTATACCCACTGCAATATATTCTGGTAGCTATAATTTAATTATCTCTACTCCTGAAATAGAACTTTCCAGTGGTAGCACGGTTTTTACAAAGCATCCTTTACATTTATTTATTATTAGATTTTTTCAGTCTGCTAAAAGACATTTCTCTGTTCGGAATCTGAGGAAAACTGTTTCTCTTCGAGCAAGCATATAATAATGTCAATTTTTGTGCTGGGATTAGAAAAGATACTTTGCTTCCGTTCGACACTTCTTTTTCTTCGTTTTCTTCTTCTTCTTCTTCTGATTATTATTACCATCATCACCATTATCATCATCTTCATCATCATTCCTGCGACAAAACAGGTTATTTTTTTATAACGGTGGCAACTGGAATAAACTCTTCAAATGTTCAAATACAGATAAACGGGGATTTGTGAAATAGAAGTATACTTTATTTCAACTGGATTCCTTCTTCCTCATTTATCTGTGTTACCATCTGTTTAAATACCATAGACAGGCCCCATTTCCACTACGTACACGAAGTAGAATTAAACATCCTTCTTATTTAAGTTTAGGCTTTCTAACATTGATGTTTTTATCTTTTGCGTTCTCTAGAATGGGGATATCCGCTTCACACCAACGTTCAGGCAGATGTAACTTCGAGTTTAGGTAACGTCCGTATAGCCATCGGTGGACAGTAAAGTATGAACTACGGTGTTGTCCATTTCAAAATTATAGACCGACAAAGAACTTGTTTTTCTAACTCTACAGATAACTGATAATTGAATACTTCAAATAACATGAAATAGATGAAGGTTACACACGCCCGCTCGTGCGCGCACACGCTAGAAGCAGGCATACTGTGTAGAAATATTTACAGATTTAATGCTGAATTTGATCGCCAGACGCCTCATTTGGAAAAGCCGATGCCATACACGTAACTCTCACTCGTTGATCACCGAGTAAAAGTTTTAATTGCAGTTACTGCCAAGTACCGTTTGAATAATTACGGTTACATATCTTGTTTTCATAGTTGATATCCTCTGTGAACTGCTTTTAGTGACTTTCGGAAACATTTATCTAGTAATAAAATGTTATTGTTCATATTCAATATGTTCAATATTCATATTCAATATATTCAATGTCCGCATATTCAATATGTCCTACATTTACACCACTTAGAGGTGAAGGTATTCCTTTAATTCTATCTAAAATTTACCATACTACTTCTCTACTTTGTTAAATGTTAATAAAGAGGAAGCATTGTTAAGTCTATAAAGAGAAAGTAATATGGTAAGCTGTATTATACTTCCGGTACTCGTCTATTATCTGTTGAATTTTAAATGTACTGTCTACACACAAATCTCCGACACATCATAGTAAGTTTTATTTGTTCATCGTTATCCTAATCGAGTCGTCGTCTCTCTGTAATAATTAAAATTTCCATCATGGCGGAAATGAAAAGATTTGTATAATAGTAACAACGAAAGTATAATAATAATATAATTCACGTATGCTATCTATATACTGCATCCCTGGCCGCATTTGGGAGTACACGTCAAGGACTTCCTTGGTATGCCACCGTTTTCCTGTTTGTTGAGGTGTTGAAGTGACACCTCTCTCCTTACTCTCTTGAAACTGTTGAAAATACACGGTTGTTCCTACTCTGCCTCGTTCATTTCGTAAAAAAACAGAAGCCTAAAATATACAAGCTGCGGATCACCCTAGAAAGTTTTCAACGAATTAGGTATTTTTCAATATATTGTTTGTACGGTCATGATTTCGAGTAACTAATGGCATGAAGAGAATAGCAAAAGTAATGTTTCATTTTTCCAATTTTACAAACCGTTCGTAGAAAATTAATTGAAAAAAACTATTAAACAAAGACACATGCCTCCCTAGCGTTTCGAAGAGATCCTAATCATAGTTATTATTATTTTATGGGTTTGCAAGAAACACGACAATTTCAATCTTTTGTACGCTCTCTCTCTCTCTCTCTCTCTCTCTCTCTCTCTCTCTCTCTCTCTCTCTCTCTCTCTCTCTCTCTCTCTCTCTCTCTCTCTCTCGCTTCTCTATAATTTTTTGTTTTAATTTTTCCGTCTGCTAAGAACAAAAATTCGTTGCCACGCTGATTTGAAATACTGTTCTTATTACATTCTCTGATAAACACTCATTGTAATTAAAAAGGCTGAACAAAGTAATAAAGCAAAAACGGCAATGAGAAACATCCGTACTGTCTGCTAATTACCTTTTCATTATTATTTCTTTTTCTTCTTTTCCACCTTAATCGAAGAGGAGCAGGCGGAGGTAAACTGTTTTAACACACATTTTTTACAATTTTATTTCAACTGAAGTGTAACTAACTAGCTGTAGTAACTAAGGAACGAGATCGCCCCCAACACACACACACACGCGCGCGCACGTTTTCCCTTCTTTTCTTTTCTTCGTTAGCACTTTTGCCTGTGATGATCTTTTGAATTGTTTTCTACTACTGATACTCAGTTACTTTTTTACATTGTCACCATAACTGCTTGAGATAGTCTTAATGAAGCCTATGTTTATTTCATCATGTTGAATAGCTTGCTGACTGTTTTTAAAACTGACTTTATAAATCACATTTTTTAATTTAAGTGTATTGATACAATTAACACGTTGCCGGTTCTTATACCTTATTTAATCATTTTATTACTGTTCTACTTCCCTGACACATCTTTTTACAGTTCTTTACTTTAATAAAGTCTACCTTAATTTTTACATCTCGAATTCTACAAGCCTGGTCTCCTTGTTCTTGGAGAATGTGTGACAGACGTACCCTTGCGACCCTACAATCCCCATAAACCTGTATTCTTTCACACCTCTTATCAAATGCAAACTATATAATAATTATTGCTGATCTCTCCTACCTACACACACGAAGAATCCTCTGCCGTCTTCCTGTTTCGATTTCTTAATTATACGCGTGAACAGCGGCAAAACGGTACCTCGTAATAACACAGTATTATGACGGCGGGTAGGAGCGCACACCTGCTGCCCAGACGATTGCGATTACCGACCTAATGACACGCCGTCTTGTACTCACAACGTATCGGAGAATGTACGGAGTAATTTGTATGTATCTGTGAGCGCGAATGTTATTTTCATGCAACTTTTACGCTTTGTGTAATAGGAAGAGCAGACATTGCCAGGAAAACCTACAATTTTTTCCGATAAATTTAATTAAAAATATTAATGCCCATCTGTATTATTCACTTTAGACGAACACTAATTTTAGCCTGTTATCAAGCCCTACACCCCCTATTGTTCCTGTTGCAGGGTACAATAGAGGCTGCAGCAATATGTACTTGTACAGGCTAGAGGCCTAAGTTATCTTGGTATTTTAAATTACAATGAAACAAATTAATTTTATTGTTAATATTTTAATATAACACTTAAACAAGCAGTTAAAGCGATATTAATATGAACCCCCCACGCTATGTAGTATGTTACAAAAATATTAAAAATAGCATGCAGTAACAGCTAAACATAAATTTGACGAATTTAACAGTAAAGAAAACTAACAAGTATTAAATTGAGCATTAATTTTTCGTAGGCCACATATAATTCAATAACTACAGGAATAATACACACAGACTTACTTAAAATCACAGATACATTTTCTTTTCTATTCTTTTTTGTACGGATCCAGCGTGGCGGTAGGTAAGGCGCCACATGCATGAGTACACGGCGCCACCAGGAAGTTCTGCACTCGAGAGGGTAGACAAGGGATACGATTAACTAAAGACGGTAGTGTAATTAAGTATATCAATAAATAAAAATTTCGACATTCACTATAGTTACATGTCATAATTCCTGATAATTTCTAATAAATCAATGTTGTTCATAATATGTTATCGTAAGATAACTTTCTATAATCTTTGATTTACTATAACGAGTCCGAGTTACAGTTTAACTTTGCTTCTGGTACCGAACAGCTGGAGAGGTTAACTTAGGTAGGAGTAACACGAGGTGATTTGATATTTTATTGCCGAATTTATTCTGCGGCTGGTGTATAGTATGGTTCAACAAAACTAGTCACATTACAAGAACTTTTGTTTACAGTTACAGTACGCCTAACATAAATTCTACAAAATTCTTTACAGTAATGGCTTTCATTCTTTTCTTAATTTGCTTATCAAAGTTAAGATCTTACCTGTTTTACCAAGATCTTAATATATTAGGTTTATTAAAACGTTGAAGTGCTTCAAGATTGTTACATAAACAATCTGAATACCGCTTACTGCTATCAAAACCGCGAAAAACACTCCACTAATGTAACATCTAAGACACAGTGCAGCTGCCGGCTTCAATTTTTATATCATTTCATATTCTTCTCATACTCACTGTATAAAAAAAAGACGAAGTACTGAAAGTACCGAAAGGTATAGTTGTTTCCCGTCGTTGGTGAAATATCGCCAACATCATATCCAGCATCGTATCAGTTTACAGCCCTCCAAACTCTACTGTCTGTATGTTTATTAATGATAATCTACGCGTGTCTACTGCTTGTGGTGAGAACACACTCCGTTCAGCACGCGCGCGCTTGCGCGCGAACACACACACACACTCACACACAGAATCACGCAGGGTAGCGAGCAACGTAACCGAAAAGGCGAAACGGTACAACGCGTCTTCGTGGTGTGCTTTTTAAGTACGCGTAATAAATAACACGTAACTCACACGCGCGCGCTTGTTGAAACTGTATGGAGAAGAAATATCTTCACTGTTTAAGTCGATTACACGGGGCCAAACAGCGTAAAATATAAACGAGAGAAAATATACTGGTACACGAAAACGTTTGCGTATATAAATTCTGAAATAAATGGTCGCATACAAAAAGCAGACACTTGTTCATTTTTTATTCATGTCGACAGTTCTGAAGACAAATCTTTATACGGACAAGAGATATGAATAAATAATTCTTGAGCAGAGAATACTCTAAACTATATATTTATTATAAACTCATATTATATTAATAACGTCACAAATATTAATAATAACCTCATATTTTCACAATAGATTCTTACTTAATTTATTTCACTAGCTTGTTATCTCGTTACAAAGTATGGATTACCAGCCTTTAAGGCAAACTCTGGTCAGTCGAAGTTGTATGAATGGTGTAGTATATAACTGACGACAATAACTTCTAACTGTGACCGTGACAGTAAACGAGGCAATTTTACAGTTAAAGGTCAGCTTTTCTGCCTGTTCCGTGTGATTTTTTCCCTTACTTTAAAGAAAGTGTTGTACTTTATGTTTTGCATAGAAAAACATACACTTAAGGATACGAATTAATGGTAGGCTATATTTAACAGATAACATGTACTTAATAATATAGCTTGTAACTAACTCACACTGCTTACACTCTATAGTAGGCCACGCTGTTCTGGTAAGAAAACAACCAGAAAATTTTAATTCGGTGCAACCTACAAAACGTTTGCTTCTGGAACAGAGACAAATCATTTAGACAGGTTTTTACAACACAGGTACCATTTGAGAAGGAACATACTTGATGACTTTAAAAAGTGAATTTGGCTCTTGCCTTCAGAAAATTAATTTCATTATAAGTGTAAGATGCAACATTTATAGAGACCAGTAAAGAACTTCTTTTCCACCACCATAGTGAACAAACAAGTTTACTTGACACCCTCCAGACACTCTCATGTCACACTCTCTAAAAACTATAGAACTGAAAAGCGTTTTTTCAGTAGCGTCCTTAATTCACCGTCTGATTGGAGCGCACGCAGATTAATACCTAATTTTTATGGTGTAACTGAAGAACTTTATAAAGATGATTCATCAAATTGTATAGCATTCATCACAGTTGTTAGGTGCAATGGCGGACCAAGATTCTAATTAAAAGTGAATCTTTTCATTAAATCGTAGAGTATGTTGCAGATGGAATATTCATGGCTTTTTAATAACCTGTTTTACCGATGTTTGTGTAATTTCCTGACTCGAGTACAATATTCACGGATATTTCATTTTTGTTCGAAATTTTACGCTTTAATGTTCTGAAATGGTTTTTATTTTTCCTTTAGACCACTTAGTCCTCCATCCGTGAATCCCTGCTACAGTGTGAATAGTTCTGTGACATAACGAAACATGTAGAGAGTTCAATTTCTTTTAAGACTTCTTTCTCGAATAGCTAAGAAGAGAAGAAAAACAACAAACCATAGAATTCTCTGCCATGGACAGCAGGTAATTTTCATGATGTTTACTCAATTCCAACTGGTCGGACGGCTGCACTTCATAAAACGATCACATGTAACGGTACAAAAAAAAGAAAAACAATAACGACTTACAACAAAGAAAAACACTTAAAACAGAACACAAAAACCGACCTGTAAAAACGTGGACAGCGATAATTGTGTTGACTGTAAAAACACAGAGCATGGCTGTGTTATAGCTGTAGAGGTATAGTTATATACCCAGCTTGGTTGGAACGATCGAACACGGCTGGATTCCTTTGTCGTGGATAACTAAACAGCGAATAAACAAGTTTAAAACGGAGCTATAAAAAGTGTTGCGGGCTGAGACAGCACTGGCTGCACTTATTACGGCTCACTATTTAACTGCCTGCACGCACAGCATTGTTACCATCTACCTGATGGACAAAATATTTTAAAATGTTCACTTTATCACCACATGCATCTATAATCAGTTATACGGTGATGTGCCAACCGTAGTCCGAGTGTCACAAGAAAATCTTAGCCACTAAAAACTAATTTAAAAAGCAAGGCTTAAACGAAGAGTTTGCTACCCTTAATAAACTATGAACTGAAAACAAAAAGAAAATCTCATAACCTCTTTTTTGTGAAGTGTTGCTCTGAACCAGTGACGACAGGAAGAAGGTCACGAATGAGCGAGACCGAGGTGCCAGAGAAAATGGCGAGGATTTCGTTGATGGGTGTTGGAGCAATGACGAAGTTTCTAAGAAATATATGATAAAAGAACAATGTGAAAAAAACCTTAAAACATCAAAAGCAATACTAACAGATGGAGATCTTAATTAGGTTCTATGCTTTTCTGTTTGTGACATTCGTGGAAGATAAGCGTACTGCTAAAGAAAAGACATTTTTGGGCAAGTAAATGCAACAATGGATTGAGGAGGATACATACGGCGGGGATGTACGTAGTATGGTAGTCTGTGAGTGCTGGTGCGGGATCCCTGCAATGTGACACTCCATGTCGGTGGTCGCTGAATTTCGGAGCACTTTTCACAATTTTGAAAAAGAAAGTTAACCTTTAAACAATTTTAGCAAAATCCACACTTCATTACTATAAGTGTCACTTTAGTAAGCACTTTATCAACTTTCAAGACGGCTATGTGTTAATGGTGGTGATCCCAGATCGATCTGCCGCGAAATACAGATTCAAACAAATTTTAGAAAATGATACTTCCCCCCCCCAAAATTTGTAATCAAGTCACAATTTTTCTTTTACAAAAATCAATAATAGCTGAAAGTGTCCTTCTGCTACGCCTACCTACATGCTAAAATTCATTGGTCTAGGAGCGTCCTAGTTAATACAAATTCATTGGTCTAGGAGCATCCTAGTTAATACAAATTTTTAAAATAAAAAAGTGAGTTTTTTAAAATGAATCCTTAAACATTAGAATTCGTTGTACAATCAGAGAAATTCGTTCTAAGAAAGACAGAGGTCAGGTTAGTGGCAATATAGGCCTACAGGTATTTAGTCAATGTATAAACATCATATTTGTGAGAAGTTTCAGGACCTCAGCCAATAACAGATTCATGAGTAACGTCATTATAAACTTTTTGAAGACACTAATCTATATATATAAAAGAGAAATACCACTGACTCACTGACTGATTCATCACGAAATCTCCGAAACTATAACACCTAGAAACTTGAAATTTGGCATGTAGGTTCCTTATGTGATGTAGGTATCCGCTAAGAAGGGATTTTTAGAAATTCGACCTTTAAAGGGAGAAAAAGGGGGGGGAAGTTTGCCTGACTGACTGACATAGAATCAACGTAGAGCAAAAACTACTGAATGGATATCAATGAAACATTGAACATAGCTTCATCATAGGTCTTAGGTGCTCACTAAGAAACGGTTTTAAAAACTTTCGCTCCTAAGGGGCAACCCCCCCCCCAATTGTATGTATGTATCTATGTATGTATGTTCCACATCTCCTCCTAAACCACTGGACCGATTTCAACCAAACTTGGCACAAATATTTTACGCGACGGGAGAACCAACATAGGATAGGTGTTTTTTTCGATGGGGTCCTTTGGGGGTTCTTTGGGGTCTTTCACATCTCCTCCTAAACCACTGGACCGATTTCAACCAAACTTGGGACAAATATTTTTCGCAGCGGGAGAACCAACATAGGATATGTGTTTTCTTCGATGGGGTCCTTTGGGGGTCTTTGGGGTCTTCCACATCTCCTCCTAAACCACTGGACCGACTTCAATCAAACTTGGCACAAATATTTTACGCAACGGGAGAACCAACATAAGATAGGTGTTTTTTCGATACGATCCTTCGGGGGGTCCTTTGGGGTCTTCCACATCTCCTCCTAAACCACTGGACCTATTTCAACCAAACTTGGCACAAATATTTTACGCAACGGGAGAACCAACATAGGACAAGTGTTTTTTCGATACGATCCTTTGGGGGGTCCTTTGGGGTCTTCCACATCTCCTTCTAAACCACTGGACCGATTTCAACCAAACTTGGCACAAATATTTTACGCAACGGGAGAACCAACATAGGACAGGTGGTTTTTTTCGATACGATCCTCTGGGGGGTCCTATGGGGTCTTAAAAACTATTAGATCTGGTTACTATGGCAACCCAATAGAATAGATTCTGGTTACCATAGCATCGGTGGAAGTCTCCCGCGTAGGAAATAGCGCGGGAGTCGTCCGACGGGCCTTCCCCGGAGTTCATCCACGGAACCCGGGGAGTCTTAGGTCGGATCCCGCGAAAGACGGCGGGGCCAGAGTCCACGGTTCTTATAAATAAAGATATAGGTTATGATATCAAAGGTGGTGTATGCATCTTAAGAAACTTCTTAATAGTGTGTGAATTCAGAGTTGTTTCAGTTTGAATTTAAAAGTGGATAAGTTAAGATCGAAGTAAGTTATAAGCGAGTATAAAAAACAAAGTTTTGATAGCGAATGTATTCAGATCATAGTGTTCAGACAATATAAATGCACTTGCTTCAGTTTGAATTTAAAAATTGATAAGCTGAAATCTATAGAGGTATTGTATTGTTAGAATAAGTTTAGGAGACACTAATTTAACAAATGCCTTATTTCAACATTAACACAATGAATTATAAAACGACAGTTAAATACGCAGCGCATGCAAGTACTGTAGACATTTTATTGAAAACTAATTTAGCTGTTCGCCCTCTCCCAGAGTTAGAAATCGAGCAGGAGCATCACGCGCAACAGAATTCTTCTCCAGATATAAGAATACAGTTTATGACATGTTCTTAAACAGGTGCGCTACAGAGTATTCCTCCAGTGAGAATGCGAACGTAACAATATAAGGAAGATTATACAATATACAAGTAATATAACGTTAGAACAAGAATAGGTGCCTATGAGCCTATGAATAAATTATGAACCCGAGCAACGCTGGGTAAATCGGCTAGATATATAGATATCTATATAAGCCAAATACCACCGACTGACTCACTGATCACGATATCTCTGAAACCACTGAATGGATATCAATGAAACTTTGAACATAGCTTCATCATAGGTCTTAGGTGCTCACTAAGAAACGGTTTTAAAAACTTTCACTCCTAAGGGGCAAAAAACCAAATACTGAAATTTATCGCGGGAATTGCATACTTTGTAAATGAAGTGGTTGATATCTCAGTTTACTGGAAACCCCGAATACATTTAGTCCTGAGTTTTTAATCATTGTTTTAAATTGAAAAAAACTTCGTTGTTTGCAGGTTCTTATAGTCGAGAAAATTTCAAAATTCAATTAATTAATAAATGTATGTCCTTTTTTTTCTTGGAAACGGTTCTAACGATTTTCTCGAAATAAATAATAAATAGCTGTTGCTATGAATGTAAATAAACAAAGTAAGAGTTGAGAATTTGTACAATATATCTAATCCTATACTATTAAGCGAGCAATAATTGTACAATTACGTACAACGTGAAACTCCGTAGCGAAGCACGGGTATTTTGCTAGTATATTGTATAAAGTTTACGTTAGAATGAAATCTCTACGAAATCGTAGTTTTTACTGTGCCCTTAATGACAAGATAGTGATAAAAACATAAGTGAGATACAGATTACTATCTACTTAATTTTTAAGTTTTTTATTATTCTAGTGCATTGACATTATGGCATTCTGTACTTTACTTGGTACTTGTCAACCAACTGCTTTCTGGGCCTACTGTTAATCGTATAAATACGCCAGATGCTACCGTTGAATTAGATAAACAGTTTGTATAAATGCAATTTGAATTCATGTAAATAGACTTACATAAAAACCTCTTTCTACCTGCTCTAACTTGTATTTTGCCCAAATGTGATTACGTGAATCGGTCAGAATCAGATATTCTCTCTTCCTTACCGAGAAATGCGTTGGCAGTGATATTAATGTACTTATAAAATGGAAAAAGCTCCGATTTATTCATAAAACATCTACAATTCTTAACCGTATATATAAGTATTGAACAGAATACGATTATTCTGTCGTCATCTATGGAGTATATAGTTGAAAAACGGCAAATCCAAGAACACCTATTATATTTTAATACTTACAATTAATGTTCTAGTACATAACCATGTTCGGATTATTTCTTGTTCTGAAAATGTAACCAATGGCTGACTCTGTACTGTAAAACAAATAATACAAATGTAACATAATCATCATAATCAAGGAGTAAGAGGGAAACTGCTTCCGACTTCATTGCAGCCACATCTCAGAGGGATACAAATTTTTATATGTTGATGGCTGCACAGGTAACGACGAATGAAAGTGAATTAAAATCAATAAAACATCAACTACAAAAACAGAAAAAAGACCGACGAAACGAATTCGCAAAATGTTTAGGGCGAAATTGTCTGGTGCCAGTGAGATAATGTGGTTGGATACAAACCACGGAGCATCCGCGATAGCTTGTAGCATTTTTTATTGGCACAGCTGTATGACTGCTCTCGTAGATTCGGTGGCGCAGCCCCACAGCTTGATTTCCTAAATCCTTAGGTGTTTGAGGACAGTTTTATAGAGACGTTGTTTGGTGTCTATAGATACATAAGGTTCTCTGCCTATCAGACAGTCAATTTCCTTAAACCTTAAATCCATTTCTTTTCTGTTTTATGTGGTGTTTCCAGGTCAGATTAGAGTCTAAATGAAGACCTATGTATTTGAAAACTATTTGTTATTTGACAGAATTGAGATCAGGTGCGTATTTACGGGGAGGGGGGACCAGACCCCTCCCCCCATAGGATCGAAAAAGCTGACGAATTTTAGGTTATTTTATTATTTTTAAATAATAAATATTTAGCGTATACAGCTGTATACGCTAATATAGTAGTTACCTGTTTTACTTCCATGTTACTTTAAGGAAATGGAAGTATGGTGATGGCAAAAAAAATCGTGTTCGAGATTATTGCAGATTCTGATTGTACTACACTCAAAACATGAAAAAAAGTCGTTTTTCGAAAAGTGTCTGTGTGTGTCTATCTGTGTGTCTGTCTGTCTATCTGTAGATTTTTTTCTATGGCAAACGATAACAGCCGCAAATTCAAACAGAATTAAATAATGTTTCGCATACAGCCCTGAATTGTAGAGTTCTCAAGACCTATTGATTTTGGTGAAGATCGGTTAAGGGAAAGGGGTAGTTTACCTGCAACGTTTTATGTTTTAACAAGAGTATTTTTTTTTGGCAAACGATAACGGCCGCAAATTCAAACAGAATCAAAAGATTATTTGCATACAGCACTAAATTGTATAGAGTTCTCAAGACCTATTGTTTTTGGTGAAGATCGGTTAAGGGAAAGGGGTAGTTTACCTGCAACGTTTTTTTAACAAGGGTATTTTCTATGGCAAACGATAACAGCCGCAAATTCAAACAGAATCAAATAAGTTTTTGCATACAGTCCTGATGTGTAGAGTCCTCAAGACCTGTTGTTTTCGGTGAAGATCAGTTAAGGGGAAGGGGTAGTTTACCTGCAACGTTTTTTTATCAAGGGTATTTTCTATGGCAAACGATAACAGCCGCAAATTCAAACAGAATCAAATAATTTTTTGCATACGTCCCTGAATTGTAGAGATCTCAAGGACTTTCGATTTTGGTGAAGATCGGTTAAGGGGAAGGGGTAGTTTACCTGCAACCTTTTACGTTTTAACAACAGTAAAGTACTTGAAAATTCATTTAAACTTTTTGAAACAATGGTAATTGTTAAAAATAAAATAATTGTGTTGCCAAGCAATAAAATTATATTTTTTTCATTTTAATGTAAATTATGTATGAGTTAATATACATATAAAATAATATATCGTTCGTGGCAGGCAAGCATATCTCAGTTATGTAATGTTTACGTTTCCATTTTATTATTATGACTACCGCAATAAAAAGGCAGGGAACACACACACACACACACACACACACACACACACACACACACACACACACACACACACACACACACACACACACACACACACACACACACACACACACACAAAATTCGCGTTATTTCTGGCCTCACTCATGTTTATTTTCTTACATTTGCACGCTTTTTAAATGGTAAGTGCCGAAACCCATACCAACATAACGCGTGCAAGCCGAAAAAGTGTCCAGCGTGGATAGCGATTTGGTTCCTGTGGATCCCTGGGCAATGTAACTGCACGTGTTTACAGAGGAACGATTCATAGACAGACTTTTCGTCTTTAGGGAATGAACTCTCTGCAAGATGCTGAGGGTCCATGAGTGACTTCGGAGCGCTCCTTCTTTTTCGCGTGTTTGTTCTGTGAAACACACTGTAGATTCGCAGCTTGATAGGAACGCTGCAACTAGGAACACTGTAGCAACGCTCAATAGGAAATGTTGAAAATTTTTGTCCACGGTGTACCCTCATACACACTAAACCTGCTCTGATGTTTTAATTACGGACATCATAATATTAAAACTTTGGAAACTTGAGCACTACTTAATGGAGATCAAACATTAACTTTACAAGCCATTAATTTTATGCAATTTTTATATATATTGTACAACGTTATCGGCAACAAAGAAGTAGTTTTTGTTAAAATTCCTTCCCGGGATGTTTGGCCGTAGTCCAATGTTTTCTACAAAACCAGACGTTTCGGCAATGCCATCGACTTCCATCATCAGTGAAAATCGAGTGCGATAACGTGAGGTGGTATATACGTTAGTGACCACAGTACTGTGGTTAAGGCTGAAGCAGTAAGTAGAAAGAAGTAGTTTCTATAGTAATATTTCATTTCGAAAATGATTTTAAATATAAATCTTAGAACATGGAAGTCATGTATGGTTCTCCATACCGATATTTTAAATACACAAACAGGTTTATTACACAGCATTTGCGTATAAGTTTAAAATACTAAATATAGGAAAATCAATTCAGTCAATAAACATCTTCTAAACAATGTTTCAATAGCGTGTATTTTTATTACTTTTATTGTGTTATTACCGTTTACTTTAATGGGACTGATTTCAGGATGTTACCACACAATTTTCTATCACTTTAAAGACAGTGTTGTTGATTAGTTTTAATTGTTTTTTCTTTTGTATGAAGCCGACTCGACCGGACCCCCCCCCCCCCAAGGCTAAATTCTAGATACATCACTAGTTAATATGAACTGTAGGACAGTTGTCTCACCGTAAAGTGAATGTAATGTGTGACGATTTAGATTCGTTGGCCTTGATTTTCCATATTCGTAGCCATTCTCCAATGAGATTGAGGTGCTCTTGATACTGAACGAGGCGACTGTAGGATCTTCATTAGTTTAAAAGATGGCTGTGTCGTCAGCAAATGTACCGATTGTTGTTTCTCTGGTGATTGGTATATCGGAAGTGTACACGACGTAAAAGCCCAAGAATACTCCTTTCAGGTACTTCTGATTTTACGTAGAAACGACTAGAGGTTTCTCCGTTAACGTTGGTTTCGAATTCACGTTTATGCAGACACGATTTCAGTTGATTAAAATAAGCTGAGGCGAGGACTCTTCTGATTTTGTATAATAGTCCTGAGTGCCATACTTTATCAAACGCCTGCCTCCTGATGTCCCGAAATGCGCCTGTACAGTACTTTTTGTTTTCTAACGCTTTACTAATATTAGGCCTACTGTACTGGTTATACACTACTGTTCAGTGGGCATGTCAGAAGGCAAACTGATAATCAGGGATCCAGTCTTGGTCTCTCAGATCCTTAGTAATTCTTCGGTATATACGTTTTTGAATAAGTCTGCAATTATTGGCAAGAGACCGATTGGACGATAAGATGAAACGTCCGTGAGATTTTTTCCGGGATTCGGTATCAATATAAAAAACATTTGGGTGGAACCTGTAAAAAAAAAAGATAGTTCTAATCCAAATACGTCATATACTTGTTCTGATCATTTCAAAACCGAGGATTTAATTTAAAATATTAGGCTTGAACTTATGGGATCCAAACAAAAACCGTTTAGTGGTAAAAATTCTCCAGAAACTAAAATTCTGGAGTGGTGAAGACATTAGCAAAGCCTTTACTATTCGCTATTTAAATAAAAGGTGCTACATTCATACCAGAAATAAAATTCAGGACTACCACGCTAAACTACAAAAAGCAATTGGCAGCAAAACTTTACTTTCATAGTGGTGTTTTGACTGCAGCTCTTAATCTGATCGAAGTTGCTGGAACTAAAATGAAGAGTTTTGAAAAGTCTGTTGTGTCACAGTTTGAGAAAAGGGAAGTTAGGGGCTATGTCTGTTAACGAGTAAGGCGCTGTAAATGATAAAGCGTTGGGCCCACATAATAAGGTTTAGGTTGGAATTTGTGTGATATTTATTTTCTGCATGGGGGTAACCTATTTTTGTAGATTTAATTCAAAAATGACAAAAACGTGTTAGGTAATTAATTTACAAGATTGTATATTATTGGTTTCAACGTTTTGCAATTGTCTCGGATTGTGAAGGTGGTAATATTGGTGTCCGGAAAGAATAAAATGTCATGAACACAGATACATTTTTTCTGAAATAACACAAAGAAATATCTGTTTTTTTTTTAAATATATTTTTTGCTGACGTTCCTCATCATTCAAAACTAATCCGCAACTGGTACATTGACAGAGGTTTTGTTTGCCAAATGGGATGCATATTTCACAGCAGGCACTCTAAGTACTAGCTAACAATTATATATATATACCAACAATACAGATATTTGCATATTTACCCGGGGCAGTATTTTCTAAATAATTAGTGTAAGGAGAGTATGACGAATAGTTTTAAAACTTTTGTGCGTGAAAGTACAAGTGTATACACGCGTTAGCCTGTCTACAGTGTACACCTGCCCGACAGTGTAGTCACTGTATGTGTGTCTGTGTATGTGAATCAGCTAGAACCTGCATTTTACTACGAAGGGGAGATGTATGAATTGTTGGTGTTTATTATTAAATCAGGTATTGACTTGATTAAAATAAATTAATAAATATTTATTTACCTGTTACCAAAGATATATCAGAATTCTAAAAACGCCAATAGAATAAGGACATTTAAACGCGTATAGTGATGCAAAATTATTGCAGAAAAGTGCAATAATAAAGACGTCATACTACCACAATTAGCTAGTAATTAACGAGTATGTTATATGTAAATGACGAGTGAAAAATTACGAAGACAGTGCAACCACTCGCTTAAGATCAAGCTTTTGGTTATCGCGAAAATTGACTAAAAAGTGATCAGTTAAAAAAGTACGCTACAAAGAACTGACATAGTTTAACATGTCAAAAACAATATCTGACATGTCAGTTTGCCGTGTACTATAAATACCTCCGGCAATTTTGGACGAGAATCAGACTCAAGGAATCTTCACACGAGGAGACTATGCTAATTTGCTAATCGACAGACTCAAGCAAATTTCACATGAGGTCACTATGTTCGTTTGTTAATCGACTTGAACTCATCATCATCACCATTATCTGCAATACACCACGATTGATAGAGGAGCATCAGACTACCATCAACACAGGCTATAGAATACCGAGAAAGCGTCAGCATCATCAGCATCGTCATTGCTATAATTCAGGAGACGCGCGCGCGCGCGCAACGGTAACTTCAACAATACGCAGGTGACAAAAGAACAATTATACTGTATGTTTGTGTTAAACAAAGAACTCATAAAGAAAAGAATATGAGATAATAAAGTAATATAAAGACTTAAAATGTAAATAGTGTAAATATTCAGAGCAAAAGACGTAATTGTAAGTTGGTGTTGAAAACAATAATTTCATTCTGTTAATTTTAAAAATTGGGTGTGTCATTATAAATAATAAATATTCTTAAAGTAAATACTATTTTTATTAAACCAATCAATTTTTATTTGGTAAAGTTAATATTATTTTTATAGATGAGTTCAAATTTTAATAATGATTCAAAGTCAGATACCCAAGCAATATAAAAGAATTTTATAATTTGTTCATCATACATGCTTAGATATTTATGACTATATGTTATTAATGTGTGCTGAATAGCAAAGATATGTTATGTTTTCAGATTATAAAAAAAAATATTTTCAATTTTCTAGTTTCAAATTTTAATAATCAATTAATTTTCTTTGCAATATTTAATAAATCGTTGATTGCAACGATTAACTATGTTTTAATTAATTATTTCATCTCATGAACGTCTCACTTCTCTTATTAAATGTATGTTTATTGTGCAACCACATATACTTAACGCAACGAACACACAAAAAATCCTACGACCTAGTCGGTGTTTAACACTATACAGTTGCTTTAGGTACATGGACATAAGTGTATTCATTTTAAAATACTTGAACACAATATATATAGGCATATATATATGTGTGTGCGTGCGTGTTTGTGTGTGTGTGTGTGTGTTTGTTTACGCTATAAACTGACATCAACACATATTAATTGTGAAAAATTTCAACGGTCTGCTAGCTGCGCAAGTCACGCGTAATACAACAGTGTGCGCTTTAAAAAATATTACTTTTGTGACGAGTCACTTCGTATGGGCCTACTTGCAGCAAATTGTATCAAGTCAACAAATGATTGGTTTGACGTAATGAACAGTAGAACTCCAAACGTAAGCCTTGAACATCACGGTGGTTATGGGTTGCACCTCGTAAAACAACATTGTACACTTATCCATTAGACTACATTAAGATGATGAAAGAAATTAAATACGTACATAAGAAGGCACTACAAGCGTTTCTGAAAGAAGTAATTATATCAACTAAATGTATAATTCACTTTTTTGAAGATCTCAATGCTGACTATAAAATATCGTATATTTTAACGTCAAGACTTAAAAAAAGAAATCCTAAAACTTTTCTCGTCTTGTAAGTGGAAGCGGAACCCCTACAGAATGCCTGTATCGGATGATGTTAATCGTCCTAGGAAAAAACAGTTAAACTTTAAGAGTCAACTGTAAAACCCTCCTACAAAAGGTATCAGCAGCAACTTCTGTTTGAATAGAAACAAAGTCAGCAGACAAAAACAGACTACACAAGAGAATGCGAATCAAAAGAAGAGTGCGGTTCAACAGAAAACAAACGTTCTGTTACAAAGGACAATTTAGAACATCAAAGTAAAAGGATAATTTTTGTTGGGGAAGATAGAGTGACTCCTCAGACGGCTTGAGTACATTTGTGGCTGATGCCTAAAAAACTGAAGAAAAAGTATCCTCATCTGGGGAATTCTCCTCCAACCAAAAAAGGGAAGAATTTTAGATTAATTAGTTATCTGCCGGAGACCGAGTCGACAGGCAATTTTGAATACACTGTCTTGAGATTAGAAGAACTATTGTATAAAATTAACGAACAAATTAAGCAAATTGTGACAGATATACCAATTGATATTATAGACCCGTATGTTAGAAGTAGAATTATAATAAGATTACAATTCTTAAATAAACAAAAGGCAGAAAAGTGCCTTTGCAAAGTGCCCAGAAAAGCAAGAAACTCAAAACAGCCTTAACATGAATTTAATTAAGTGCCATCGTGTAGAATTTAATTAGCCTACTGTTTTACGATAGGCCACGTACAAATTTTGTTGTCAAGAATATTTGTTTTCGTACCTTATATTTTAAAAATATATAAAATATAAAATAATGAAAAATAATGTATAAAATATTTATCAGTAAACTAAGACCAAAGCCACTGTGACGAGAATGTGTGGGGACTGGAATGTGTACGTAACAAAATAATCAGTTCACGATTCTATGGTTCGCTTGTGTAAAAAGAAACGATGTTAAATATCATTCATGAAAGTGGTGGATGTTTCCTCAGTAAGTACAAAAAGATATTAATTTTTATAAGGCACACGATGTTAAGGCAATACATTAATTATATATAAGTGTATAGATCAATTAATATTGCTTTACAAGAAGAGAGACGCTTTGTATTGACGCGAAGAGAAAGGAATAACGAAAAACGATAAATAAAGTTTACAGACTACGTCGCTACGTCTTACCGGATGCTGTTGTTGAATTTAAAAAAAAAAAACGTAATTCCAAACACTACCAACAACGTAACGTAGCCAAAAATAAACGTAATTAACACAAAACGTATGGCAACAATAGCCCGGACAGTCGAGGTGAGTCAGGCACTCGGTTAAGTATGTACAAAAATGTACTTACAGTGCAGATATAGCATAGATATCAAACTGATTAACTGAAGTGTGAGAGAGAAAGGATGGAAGTGAACGTGTTGGGAGCGAGTGTGTATGTGAAAGTGAGTTAGTGAGAGAAGTAGTTAGTGAGAGCAAGCAGATAACGAGACCAACACAACGGTAAGCCATTTAGTTGTGACTGACATTCAGGCGACGAATTGTGTAACAGTACTTTGTAAAGGTTACACTCAACAGCATTAGCTAGATCCTGATTGTGTGATGCCGTCTGAGCGATGATGGTATATAGTCCGCTGTTAATATTCACCGCTCCATTTTCTCTCGTTTAACGTCTTTGTTGCCGTTACCGTAGTAGGAAATCGACCATTTTTTTGTTCTCTAAATGACAACTTTCCCTTTTGAATGTAACACTTTAGTCACTGTGTCAGTGCAGAGCAACACGTAGAGTGGAGCTGCACTTTCCGTATTAAGTAACACTAAGTTCAACGAACTTGTAATAATAATAATATAAAACTAATAATAATAACAACGTTTGTGTATATATTGCGACAACACAATTGAATTAATTCTTGCGCATAGGAATATGGTGTGTGTTTTATAAATCAACAAGTCTATATTGGAGGTATTATAATTATTTATTGCACATCAATTGAATATACGATATATTTTTAAAAATACACAAATTTTATGAATTTTGAAATATTGTTTGAAAACAGTTTATATAAAGTTCAGATCTGAATTTGTTACTTGAGTGAAGATATTACAATTTGATGCGGCGAGATGGCTGATGGCGATGCATATATCTCACATGTCCTTCCCTCGTGGATTCTGCTGGGATGGTGTCCTGATGATAAACACGCTGAACTTGCTCGACGAACTGCAACACGGCCTCGCTGCGATAACACTGATTATGATTGTTAATGGTTTTTAAAACGTTTTAATATTGTTATAGTTTATGTACGTATCTCAAGGTGTAGCGTGGGTGTTTAATGAAAACCGGTGTATAGGCGTACACCTTCCGGCACGTCTTCAAGTGTCCTCGCGTCACACAGATCTACCGCGGTCAGTAGATCTCCCTATGAGGATATCTTGACTAACACGGATACACTTGTAAATCACAATATTATTTATTAAAACTGAATTACTTGGGTCTGTAGAATAACTCACACAGAGTTCCAAGTTTTCGTACACCTTTCGCACTGTTAACGTGTTCAAGCAAGAAAAACTTCTTGAACGCGAACCGCACGTTTAGTAGACGAATGCTCAAATGAATTAACTTGATCTGCTCATGGCAAAAGACAAGTTTCAATGATTTTACTGCGTTCTAATTGGTCAAATATCGGTCACATGATAATTTATGCACACGGCACTAATAGTTCTTCATGCAACACTTTGCATGAAATTGGCAAACCTGCACAGATAATTATCTGGGATTTTATTACTTCATGCCTGAGTAAGTTTTAAATAGAGATTTCATATAACAAAAATTCACACTTAACAGTTATTTGAAGATCACAGAATATAGGGAAATTGTAGCTAATATTAAATTTTATGTCTTGTTCAGGTCTCATGTAAATCTGATAATTATAACGGAGACAATAGAGAAAAACGTTAATAACTCGCGCACCCGCGCACACTTTCACAAACACATTACATAGAAAAATGACGAATAAAATTTTTAAGAGTTTGACCTATTCTAAATTCTTATCGGTAATACAATACAAAAACTACAGCTAAAAAAAAACAATTTGAACAAGAAACAAATTTAAACATGAGAAAGTTCGCCATCCATGCATAAGACATAGTTCATTGCTTATCATGATCCTGTGTTCTATCGCAATATACTTTTTTTTTGTGTGTTGTGAGTACTTATTTAGAGGGTCTTAAGTAACGTTCGGGGAAGAAAATAATTTTTGGCTCGGTCGATAGATCATTTCAATTCTGAATAAATTGCATAATTACTTGGAGACGGGGGTATCAAGGGATCAATCCCCTCACTAGAGCTATCAAAACTTTCAGCAAAATTTCATAATCACTTAACGCAGACCGATTTCTAAGCGAGTTGTGTGCGTTAAAATAAGGCTTATAAATAAAAGGAATTAACAATATTTGTATGTTAATGAAACAAAGGTAAGTTCATAACATATATTAATAAATCCTTCAAGTTCGTCTCTTCCCCTCCCCCCAAAGAGCTCCTATCAACAAGTCTGTAAACGTAATATCTTTTTTCCGAGAAAGAAACTTTGAAATCCATTACTTCAAATGAATGCTGATGACCGCTTTCGAGTTTTTAAGCACTGTCTCATTTTCGGTTCCTCTTGCTACAGGATCCTGATTGTCACTAGTATGTTTAAATTCAGTAATTGCTTGTGTGCAGCAACCTTCGCATAATTTGAATAATTCCCATTTACGACTGAAATACTACCTTACTTTGTAACACAACATTCTACACGTAATGATGAATGATATTGAAGTCCTTTCACACTTTTATTTCATAACTATTTAGGAATATGAACAGTTTACAGATAAAACAGTTTATAGTTTACAGATAAAACAATTTTTAAAGTCATACGTTTTGATCACAGAGAAACAGAGATGGTACATAAGTAAAAGCGCTAAAATACTGCATGTCTCTAGTACAGAGGTTCAGATAAGGCCAGGAGAAAGAAGAGGTTATACCTGACTTACCACCATTGCTACAATTAGCAGACGATCAATATTTTAAGACTGAAGAGTGAAGATAGGGCGTAAATTAATTACTACGTTTACATTTTATAGCACTTAATGTAGAGCAGCTAACTAGCTCTACTGGCTGAAATTAAGAAACATATGGCAAAGAACACGTAAGATTGATATGTAGATGAACTCGGAAAGAAGACTCTTGACAACTAGAGACAACACTGATAAAATGAATCTGGTGATGGATTAAAATTGAGATAGATATAGGCTTTAAATTCTTGTACAGCAGAATCTTAATGGGTGTTAACTTCACCGAAGACAATGAAATATTTGGCGAGCACAAATAAAAGGTAAGTGGAAACCAAGAAGCGGTTGCTAAACGTGAGCATTGGACTCAAAACAACTACAGTATCACTGGTGAATGAAACTTTATGTAGGCCTATATATAAATCTGACACTACTGGCAAGAAAGGCAAGGGACGACTAAAGAAGTTTCAGGTACGGTTCTGATTTTTAGAGGGACAGGATTGATAATGATGAAGTATTTAATAGTATAGTGAAGAAAATGATTGTGAAAAATCCTCATGAGAAGGAAATATCGACAGTTAGCGCACTTATTTAGACACTATAACTGTCTGACTATGGCGTAATTCGATAGGAAAAACCCAAAGGGAAATCTAATAACATCGTTATTGAAAACAGTCTCTGTGAAAGCAGTTTTATTGCAGGATGTTGTGGTCAAAACAGTGATTTACTGGTATGCCAGTTGCACCACCTTTTTCACTTGTTATCACTTTCAAGGTACTTATAACGCAGCGAATTGTAGGTACACAGTAATTCTTTTTTTTTTACTTCCATATTCCTTAAGGAATGGAAGTATGGTGATGGCAAAAAAAATCGTGTTCGAGATTATTGCAGATTCTGATTCTACTACACTCAAAACATGAAAAAAAGTCGTTTTCCGAAAAGTGTCTGTGTGTGTGTCTGTGTGTGTGTCTGTCTGTGTGTCTGTCTGTAGATTTTTTTCTATGGCAAACGATAACTGCCGCAAATTCAAACAGAATCAAATAATTTTTTGCATACAGCCCTGATTTGTAGAGTACTCGCGACCTATTGTTTTTGGTGAAGATCGGTTGAGGGAAAGGGGTAGTTTACCTGCAACGGTTTTTTTTTAACAAGGGAAATTTTTTTTTTGGCAAACGATAACAGCCGCAAATTCAAACAGAATCAAATAATGTTTCGCATACAGCCCTGAATTGTAGAGTTCTCAAGACCTATTGTTTTTGGTGAAGATCGGTTAAGGGAAAGGGGTAGTTTACCGGTAACGTTTTATGTTTTAACAAGGGTATTTCCTATGGCAAACGATAACAGCCGCAAATTCAAACAGAATCAAAAGATTATTTGCATACAGCCCTAAATTGTAGAGTTCTCAAGACCTATTGTTTTTGGTGAAGATCGGTTAAGGGAAAGGGGTAGTTTACCTGTAACGTTTTATGTTTTAACAAGGGTATTTCCTATGGCAAACGATAACAGCCGCAAATTCAAACAGAATCAAAAGATTATTTGCATACAGCCCTAAATTGTAGAGTTCTCAAGACCTATTGTTTTTGGTGAAGATCGGTTAAGGGAAAGGGGTAGTTTACCTACAACGTTTTTTTTGACAAGGGTATTTTTTATGGCAAACGATAACAGCCGCAAATTCAAACAGAATCAAATAATTTTCTGCATACAGCCCTGATTTGTAGAGTACTCAAGACCTGTTGTTTTTGGTGACGATCAGTTGAGGGGAAGGGGTAGTTTACCTGCAACGTTTTTTTATCAAGTGTATTTTCTATGGCAAACGATAACAGCCGCAAATTCAAACAAAATCAAATAAGTTTTTGCATACGTCCCTGAATTGTAGAGGTCTCAAGGTCTTTAGATTTTGGTGAAGATCGGTTAAGGGGAAGGGGTAGTTTACCTGCAACCTTTTACGTTTTAACAAGAGTAAAGTACTTGAAAATTTATTTAAACTTTTTGAAACAATGGTAATTGTTGAAAATAAAATAATTTTGTTGCCAGGTAACAACAATAAAGTCATTTTGATTATAAAATATAAATATTTACAACAAGAAAAGAATTTTCAGTTTTCAAAATTTAAATATATTTTTATAAAACAATGGGTTCTTCATTGAGGTGGGGACCATGTCACTCACTCCATCTCAAGCCTCTCCCATTTTGCAGAAAAAGAGGACCCTGTCAAGGCTGATACTTTGACGACAGTGACAGGGCTTTCCACCAAATTCAGCAGTGACAGGTAGGCCCAACTCTGATTGGCTCCTCAGATTTCCCCAGCGTTAGTAGGTTCTATGAAAATATTTTATTTCAAAAATGATTTTAAATATAAATCTTAGATATGTTTTATAAATCTCATGTTTTATGTTTTAACATGGGTAATTTTTTATATGACGAACCATAACTGCCGTAAATTGAAACAGAATCAAATAATTTTTTACATATGTGCCTGAGCTATAGAGAACTCAATGTCTGTTGATTTTGGTGAAGATCGGTTACGGGGAAAGGGCAGTTTACCTGAAACATTTTTTGTTGTAACATGAGTAAAGTACTTAATTTTGATAAAGTATCCTGATAAGATCTTAATAATCCACTGTAGAAACGTAGATGAAATATCTATAAATGAAGAGGCTAGTTGAACGGGCTGGGGGTAATTTTCTATAAATCAAAATTATAGTTGAAGGGGGAGGGGATAATTTTTTTTTTATATGTGTACTATGTTATTGGCAACAAAGAAGTATTTTTTTGTTAAAATTCCTTCCCTGGCTGTTTGGCTGAAAATGATTTTAAATATAAATCTTAGAATATGGAAGTCATGTATGGTTCTCCATACCGATATTAATCTATGGTGTTGTAATTGTTATTGTTGTCCATAAATGGCCCTCCTTTTGCGGAAACAGTTGTGATTTCATCACCAATTATTTTCGTAATTTTCACTCAGAAGACAATCGTAATGCTCTTTGTAATTTGAACTACTAAAATTTTATTAAAAAAACTTCTGCATGTACAAAAAAAACATGTTATGTATACAACATTTATTTGTTTATTTAACGTCAATAATATGGAATACAGAAACACATTTTGGGAAGAGGGTGATAATAAATCTGTTAAAACTGTTTTGTAACGTGTTTTTCTTTACAATCAAAAATATTTAACGTGCGAGAGTTTAACGAGATAGCGTAGGAGTTAACGAGCGAAGAGGGTTGACGGCGCGGACGGAATGCGCTTCTGAACTCGGTCGGGCGGTCCCCAGTATAATACATGGACAGTATAATTTAATATAGCCAACATGCAAACTGCCCCGCCGGGCCGCCGTACTCAATAAATCACACGTGTTATACTGGTCGTAAAACGTTTGTTTTTTACGAGTCCTCGTTGCACATTGGTTGTACGTGCGCGCGCGCGCACTCGTACGGTAACTTCTCCACGTCCTCATTAATAATGATGAAAACTTTTACAACGCGAGCGTGGCATTTTTTCTTCTGGTAGTAGTATTTAATTTTTCTGGAATGAAGCTACTGCCTTCTGCTACGTGAAACATGCCTTCTGCTGCAATATTCTTAAACATGTTTCCTACTGCTAATGCTTGTATCAAACCGTCACGCTGCTGTCCATAGGCAACTTATGTAACTATACTTTTAACTGGTAATCAAAAACTTCACAAGAAATAAGGAACACTATATACGTCAACTGACCAAAGACCTTCATCTGAAAAGGAATGATGAGAACAAAAGAAAACATTTATGTTTGCTTTATACAAAGAATGAATAAACAGAATTATCACTGTTGCACACCACTATAGAAAAATTATTCCGATTAACGCCTTCAAACATTTTCCGATCTGACGATGAGCTGAGAAGCTTGAAAGCGCTAATCGGAATAATTTTTCTATAATGGTGTGCAACAGTGATAATTCTGTTTGTGATTATAACCACTAACACAACTTTCTTAATTAAAGAATGAATATATTCAGTAAAGGAATAAAGTCAGTGATTACTGAATTAAAATTCAACTGACATTATATACACACACAAAATGTTATTATTTCTACTCCACTACTATTTACAAAAATTATGGTTAAAATTAAAACATAAAATATGTTTTTAGAGAATATTGGTTTCCTGCATAATACTTTACTGGGAACTACTTTTTTTTACTCAATCCGATATGCATATTCGAAGATTTCCCTTATTCAAACGATTTGTATGTGTGTACACGAACTTAAATACAGACGATTGTAATTTTAAAAATTCATTTTTTGCATTAAATATATATCGTAAACAATGAAATAATAATATTTTGTCATTGTAAGATTTTAATAAAACAATTATCAGTTTAAATAATAATTTTCATGATTGTAAGATACAACCTACAAATTATTAAAATGTCTCTCTCACACACATTTCTGATTACTATACAAATAATTGCATGCATATTCGGAGGTTTATAACGAAATAAATTTAAAAAAACCATAATTTGTTTTAAATAATACGTTTTACGTCTTACGTCTTACGTTTTAGTTTCACATCTTGCGTCTTACGTCTTACGTCTTACGTTTTACGTTTTACGTCTTACGTTTACGTTTTACGTCTTACGTTTTAGTTTCACATCTTACGTCTTACGTCTTACGTTTTACGTCTTACGTCTACGTTTTACGTTTTAGTTTCACATCTTACGTCTTACGTTTTACGTTTTACGTCTTACGTTTTACGTTTTTTTATTCGCGGAAATTCGCGGATGCTGTGGTCCATTGGGACTGATGTTAATCGTTTCAGTTTCGAACGAGAACTGATTAGCAATTGTGTTTGCGTTCGAGAAGTTTAAACCCTTCCTAGAACATAAAGAATTCCTTTTGGAAACCGTCAATCAGACGTTATCTTGGTTATTGAATCACCCTAAACAGTTAGGACGAATTGGAAGGTGGATATTGAAGTTAAACTGCTACATATTCAGAGTGCAGCATATAAAAGGTACTCAAAACGTAGTCGCTGATACCCTGTCCCGTATGTTCCAGTCGCCCACTAAAACTCCTGAAAACAAAGAGAATCCGGAAATAGCACATGCTAACGCCGTAATTACTGAATTCCCCCTTGCCTTCACAAACATTGCTCTGTATCAACAACTGTGTGTGTGTGTGTGTGTGTGTGTGTGTGTGGTAAAGTGTTACGCATAAAAAAATCTCCTTGAAATAAGGTATTTTCAAAAGTTTTGTGTACACACACATTGTATAATAATTTTCGTAATTGTAAGATACAACCTGCAAATTATTAAAATGTCTCTCTCACACATTTCTGATTACTATACAAATAATTGGATGCATATTCGAAGATTTCCCTTATTCAAACGATTTGTATGTGTGTACACGAACTTAAATACAGACGATTGTAATTTTAAAAATTCATTTTTTGCATTAAATATATATCGTAAACAATGAAATAATAATATTTCGTCATTGTAAGATTTTAATAAAACAATTATCAGTTTAAATAATAATTTTCATGATTGTAAGATACAACCTACAAATTATTAAAACGTCTCTCTCACACACATTTCTGATTACTATACAAATAATTGCATGCATATTCGGAGTACGTTGACAGCGAAACAAGTCTATGCACACACACACACACACACACACACACACACATACACACAACGATACTGAATTAGATATAGTTATTATTCGCTAAATTAAACCAGAGGTCATTAACCTTGTGTACGACGTCCTACATTCTAATTTCACACCTGCTAGTCATTAGCAGTGATTAGGATTATAAAGTATTTACTCTAAAAACGGACAACTCTACTTTCTAATTTGACACCTGTCAAGCATTAACACCGCTTACAGTAATTACTCTAAAAACGGACACACACACGTGCTTTCCCCACTACAGAGTACACTATATATACGCTAAGTAAGTTAGCGGCAATTTCTTATTTGTCGACTTGTACATCCTGATACTGCACGTATTACGTGTCTTCCAGTATACACATCTTCTTTTGAAAGACTGTTTGTACGTCTTCAGTGTAGACAACGCACATACTAGTTTGGCTGATACTGTCTTCCAGTATACACATCTTCTTTTGGTAAGTGTATAGATTTTATTTAAACGTAAAAATTATCAAGTGCATTATTTATTGAATTTAATACATGTGTGTGTGTACGCGTGTGTGTATGATCAAATTACAATTTCTGAAAATATATTCTTACTGTATTTTTATAGTGGCAATTTCTCACCAACGTGTGCTGATACATCGTGAAATCTCTACATCTTTTTTTTAATAGTTGAAAGACTGTTTGTACACCTTCAGTGTAGACAACGCACATACTAGTTTTTTGGCAAGTTGTACAGATTTTATTTAATTTTAATTTTAATGTATGTGCAGATTTTTATTTAAACGTAAAAATTATTTTGCATTATTAAGCGTGTTATTGAATTTAATACATGTGTGTGTGTGTGTGTGTGTATGATCAAATTATTATGTCTGTTACAAATTTTCTGAAAAATTGCTTTAAACAAACGTTTTTAATGTAAAAAATTTAGAAAGTAGGTCACAGCGTATGATGACATTTATATCTCTCTCTAATTCTGTTGTGGACATACATAGCTGTAAGCAGTGACTATCTCCTTATGAATGCGGAATGTAGACTTTCCTAAAATTATTTGCATTAAAACATTATCAAACGCATTACTGAATTTAATACATGTGTGTGTGCGCGTGTATGATCAAATTATTATGGAGTGGGTTATACAAATAATAATAAAGTGTGTGTAATATATATATACATTTATTAAAATACATACACATAGCTCCAAGATTATATTAAACAGTTTTACAATTAAAAATACATACACAGCTCCAAGATTATATTGTTACAAGTATGAAAATATATCTAAACTAATATTTACAATTTAAAAAAAAAAACATACACAGTTCCAAGCTTATATTGTTACATGTATTAAAATATATCTAAACTAGTTTTAGATAATACTTGTCGTTTAGAAACAGTCTCGCATTGATCACGTTACAGTGATCGAATTCATCATCGTGTGCTGTCAGTACATTTTTTCTTGCTGTCTGAAGATTTCGTAAAAATTATCAAGTGCATTATTTATTGAATTTAATACATGTGTGTGTGTGTACGCGTGTGTGTATGATCAAATTGCAATTTCTGAAAATATATTCTTACTGTATTTTTATAGTGGCAATTTCTCACCAACGTGTGCTGATACATCGTGAAATCTCTACATCTTTTTTTTAATAGTTGAAAGACTGTTTGTACGCCTTCAGTGTAGACAACGCACATACTAGTTTTTTGGTAAGTTGTACAGATTTTATTTAATTTTAATTTTAATGTATGTGCAGATTTTTATTTAAATGTAAAAATTATTTGCATTATCAAGCGTGTTATTGAATTTAATACATGTGTGTGTGTGTGTGTGTGTGTGTGTGTATGATCAAATTATTATGTCTGTTACAAATTTTCTGAAAAATTGCTTTAAACAAACGTTTTTAATGTAAAAAATTTAGAAAGTAGGTCACAGCGTATGATGACATTTATATCTCTCTCTAATTCTGTTGTGGACATACATAGCTGTAAGCAGTGACTATCTCCTTATGAATGCGGAATGTAGACTTTCCTAAAATTATTTGCATTAAAACATTATCAAACGCATTACTGAATTTAATACATGTGTGTGTGCGCGTGTATGATCAAATTATTATGGAGTGGGTTATACAAATAATAATAAAGTGTGTGTAATATATATATACATTTATTAAAATACATACACACAGCTCCAAGATTATATTAAACAGTTTTACAATTAAAAATACATACACAGCTCCAAGATTATATTGTTACAAGTATGAAAATATATCTAAACTAATATTTACAATTAAAAAAAAAACATACACAGTTCCAAGATTATATTGTTACAAGTATTAAAATATATCTAAACTAGTTTTACAATTAAAAATACATACACACACATAGCTCCAATATTATAATGTTACAAATATGATGAAAATATATTTAAAACTAGTATTTACAAAATATGTATAAAATAAGACTTAAACACGTCTATGTACTGTGTTGGTCAATGGTGTATATTCTACAAGCGAATCATGTAGTATCATACAGTAGGCGGTCGTCTGTGTAGGAAAATTCGTTGACGATTCAAATTCTAAACGTACATCAACTGCTGAAGACTTAAGTGCTTCGTCTTGTCTGCTACAACCGAAAACAAACAGCGGGGCTTTTGATTTGAATAATTCCGGTGTCAGTACTGGGCTGCCGTCTAAACGGTGGTAATACGAACTTTGAAAACTGGCGTACATATTGTACAATAATGCAAAACGGTCTTTCCCAATATCCAAGTTTAAATTATCGTAAGGATAATACTTGTCGTTTAGAAACAGTCTCGCATTGATCACGTTACAGTGATCGAATTCATCAGCGTGTGCTGTCAGTACATTTTTTCTTGCTGTCTGAAGATTTTTATTTAAACGTAAAAATTATTTGTATTATCAAGCGTGTTATTGAATTTAATACATGTGTGTGTGTGTGTGTATGATCAAATTATTGTCTGTTACAAATTTTCTGAAAAATTGCTTTAAACAAACTCTGTCTGTCTGTCTGTCTCTCTCTCTCTCTCTCTCTCTCTCTCTCTCGTTGTCAAAAGTTATGTTCAAACCGTTTCTCCTCTCCGTGCATGTATATGATTTTAGAAAGTTTATATATATTCGACAAATATTAACTGTGTACGTACTTACAACGCCCGCTCTCTCTCTCTCTCTCTCTCTCTCTCTCTCTCTCTCTCTCTCTCTCTCTCTCTCTCACTCATCGTCAAAACGTTGACTTCATTTTTCATTGTATTAAATAATTAACAAATATTAACTATGTGTGCGTGTGTGTTGTCAACTACTTACATGCGCGTTCTCTCTCTCGCTCGCAGACGTTGGAAGCAATTCCTAGTTTATAATGTAATTACCTGTGCGTGTATGTCTCTCTTTATTCGACAAGACTTAAACACGACTATGTACTGTGTTGGACAATGGCGTATATTCTACAAGCGAATCATGTAGTATCATACAGTAGGCGGTCGTCTGTGTAGGAAAATTCGTTGACGATTCAAATTAATTTCGAGTTTCATTATTTAATTTGCCGTCAGCAGGTAATTTGTAATATTCTTGAAATATAAGGAGGGCATTGGAAACATCTGAATCATTTACTAATTGCAATGACGTTTTATCTTTCGTATAAAGATATCCATATTCATATAAGTAACCTAATCCAATTGAAACTGTGTTGTGTTATCCGTTAAACATTTTGTCCATAATGTTAAAAAAATATTACAGATTTAAGTGGCGTCATGGTTTCCGATTGTACTTTACAATGACAAATACCAAACAACGTTGTTAATAATTATAAAAGAATATGTTATTATCCCTTCTCCTCAATATTTATAAAAAAGATTTTTAACAAAAATATGAATTAACAGGAATCGAACCTACATACTTACCTTCTTTACCTTCACATTTACCATTACTCGTCTAACCATTTAATCGATTAAGCTAATTCATATCTTATTAACGAACGATTACTCACGAAAGGAAAAACAGTTTACATGTCAACGAACTCGGAATGTTTACATTTTAAGTGTGCAATGTTTACGTGTCAACAAACACCGTCTGTTTATGTTTTCGATTTTCACATTTGAAACACCTTCGTATCGAACACCATACATACGATCTATAATCCGTTTACAGTCAGCCGATTCGCACAAACGCATATATTTGTTTGCTAATGAATCGTCACTGAAATGTAAAGTGTTAGGGTTCCATGCGCTATTGTCACTGAAATGAGAAGCGTTATGACTCTGCGTGCCACTTTCGTTTTCAGTTATTACATGTTGTGTAGGCTCTTCTTCTCCTCCTCCCCTCCTCCATTATATCACCACTTAACTTTCGTGAAATAGCTTCTAACGGTTCCAGAATCGGTCTGTAATTTTTTCTAAACGCCTCGTCGCTTTCTCTGATACCGTGTTGTAATGCATGATATTACAGCATTAAACTTTACAAAAAACGACATTATTAGAAGACACCAGTGAACACGTCTGTATCAAACAATGATAGAATATTCGTCACAAAAGGACAGTAGAATGTGATAGTGGTGGTGGTGGTGGTAACGTCGATCATACACACAGACTCTGGAGAGAGGCTAAAGTTTATCGAGATGAAAACGTCGTAGACACTTTCTTCTCGTGGTTGATGAAAGACGCCGAGGATATGATGAAGGTAGTACGACATAACGTACGCATTGCAACATCCAGTGAGCGTTACGTGTCGTTCTCTCTGGGTCCCTTGCGTTTCGTAGACTCTTTTCAATTTCTTAATCGCTCTCTGGACACACTCGTTACGTCCGTCCATCCATCCGTCCGACTGTCTATATCTGTCTGTCTGTCTGTCTCTCTCTCTCGTTGTCAAACGTTATGTTCAAACCGTTTCTCCTCTCTATGATCATTACCACGCATGTATATGATTTTAGAAAGTTTATATATATTCGACAAATATTAACTGTGTACGTACTTACAACGCCCGCTCTCTCTCTCTCATCGTCAAAACGTTGACTTCATTTTTCATTGTATTAAATAATTAACAAATATTAACTATGTGTGCGTGTGTGTTGTCAACTACTTACATGCGCGTTCTCTCTCTCTTAACATAACGCTTCGTGTGAAGCGTTTTGTAGAGCAGGTTTCAACTGTGGAAGGTTTCATCGGACAAAAGGCTTGCCGCATGACAACTGGCACCAATCGTACACTCTAGTGTTTTTGGTGGTCCTAAAAAGGACCGAGTTGTGAGAACGGCGATGTTGGTAGTACCGCGCTGAGATGTTCGGCGGCTGCGCCTGCTGTTCACGGCGTACTGCAGTCCTCCTCTTCTTCCGACACTGGTTGTAGAGTCAGCTGCCGACCCAGCGAAATCCATCGCTGACGCGGAACTTTCAAAATTTTCTGTCGGCTCAGGTTTTATTAACTAACTGGCATCGCTGATTGGCTAGCTCCGAACACGAAGTTGGTTACGTCTCGGTGGCTGCTGATGTCTGATTGGCTCGCTGTGTCCACCGCTGGTACCGGAGAGCAGATGTTCGCATACCGCTGCCATCACAATATATAACCGGTGAACTTCACAATCGTTCGTGTTGCTGAACACTACTGTGCTACAAATTGTATGTTACAAATTGATATTCTAATTTACTTTGTGAGATATAAAGCGTTTAAGATACACTAACATAATACCAGCGTTATAACAGTTTCTTTGTTTTTCAGTATTCACTCTCACGTCTGAATATTACCATGTCTGACCTTCAGCAGAATCCAGAACATCAGCAGGAACAGGGACATCCTCAACAAGGTAAAATTTTTTTAAATACCAATTGTCTCTCTATAATTATGCAGCAAACCAAATTTGTTTGATATGAATTAACATGTATAAGATAGTCTCTTGACGTTGTTTAGAAATTGATATGACGGAGAAAATTTTTTATGTTCTGACATAGGTTTGTCACCTTCTCCCCAATGTATTGTCTCTTGACATCGTTTAGAAATTGACATGACGGAGAAAATTTTTCATGTTCCACCATAGGTATGTCACCTTCTCTCCAATGAACTAATTCAATTCCGCAACAAAAGCATTTAACTCTATCGTCTATGAATGACATACTATGTCCACAAACATCATAATTTAGCGGATAGTAGTAAAACCCAGCAAACGCTAACTCGTCGGGACTGACAAACGTTACTTCCCAATACTTGAACGATTTTCTTCTTTCACTTTCAATGCTAAAATCATGAGTAGCTGCCATCTTCACAGTTTGCAATAAACTAACGTATTACTAACGTGTACTATCTATTTATTTACCACAAACATGAATGTGTGTTATTCATCATTCCTATTAGCTAATACATGTGTTTCTATTGTTTCAGATATGACACGATTTTATATTGTGCGAAACAGTAGTATTAGAGGATGTCTCACAACTTTTAATTACCTGCCTGTGTACACAGAAGAAGAAGATCAAGATATAGTAACGATAATGACCGAGGTGCGACCTTTATTGTGCAAGGATATTCTGGCAGAACAAGCACGTTTACGCAGTATCAAATGGCATATTGCGTGCAGGATACGTTTCACTAAAACTGTGTTAGATGGTGACAGCGGCGAAGAAAAAGTGGTAACCAAAGACGCCGTCTTCCACGGACGTTGTCGTACGTTGCTCACGGACGACAACGACGAGTTGAACTGTCTACTCGATGAATCCTATGATAAAATCATGAATAGCATATCCAATTTTACCCGTGACGGGAGCGGATGGTCGGTGGATGCTGTACTGAAGCTGGAACTAGTTGTTGGACGGTACCGACCTCTAGCAGCATCCTCCTACCTTCCAACCCCGCGAAAACTTGCAGTCACCAGGGCAGTAGTCAACATCAATAACTCCCAAGATGAAATGTGTTTTCTATGGTCCGTACTAGCTCACATACACCCTCAAGAACGTAATAAAGAACGTGTTTCAAAATACCTCTTATTCAAAAACACAATAAATATGTCCGGTATCGAGTACCCTGTTTCTATAAATTCACTTTCTAAATTTGAAACACAGAATCCCAATATTTCTATAAACGTTTTCGGCTATGATATAGACGACAATATCAGAAACGAATCAAAAAATGAGGTTTATCCGTTAAGAATTACCCCCAATAAGGACAGATTACATCACGTTAATCTTTTACTTCTGTCCGATACAAATAGCCGAAAACATTACTGTCTTATCAGTAACATGAGTAGATTGTTATCATCCCTTACAAAACACGACGGCCAATCATTTTACTGCGACTACTGCCTGCATCGTTTCTCCACAGAACATGGTCTGTCCGATCATCTCCCCTACTGCACACCTCACGGCGAGCAGAAAACCAAAATGCCTACAGAGGAGGAGAAGTTTATGTCATTTAAAAATTACGCGCACTGTCTTAAAGTACCCTTTACCGTCTACGCCGACTTCGAGTCTCTCATCACTCCGCTTCAATCGTGTTCACCTGGTAACAACGTCCCGACGACAGTGCACGAGTTAGGCGAATTCTACTCAGTTGATAGCAACGGTGCCCGTCAGAAAATAACTTCTCCTCCTGTATCGTCCACATCATACGAAGCGATGCATATTCCGTCAGGTTTCTCCTATGCTATCGTCGATCATACACACAGACTCTGGAGAGAGGCTAAAGTTTATCGAGGTGAAAACGTTGTAGACACTTTCTTCTCGTGGTTGATGAAAGACGCCGAGGATATGATGAAGGTAGTACGACATAACGTGCAAATAATTATGTCCGATGATGACAATGTTGCGTTCACTAACGCCACCGTTTGTCATTTGTGTGAGCGCCCTTTGACAGACGATGACAAGGTACGCAATCATTGTCATCTTACGGGGAAATTCTTGGGAGCAGCTCACAATAGCTGTAATCTAAGCTACAAGATGCCTCGTCATATCCCCGTCTTCTTTCACAACCTTCGTGGCTACGACTGTCACCATTTAATGCAGGGTTTAGGAAAATATAAGGACCAACACGTATCCTGCATTGCAACATCCAGTGAGAGTTACGTGTCGTTCTCCCTGGGTCCCTTGCGTTTCGTAGACTCTTTTCAATTTCTTAATCGCTCTCTGGACACACTCGTTACCAATCTGTCCACGTCCGGGAGCCAATTTCCTTTGCTCAGAGAGGAAATGCTTAGACGGGGTTTCGACGAACAGACCAATCTGCTCGTACGCAAGGGAGTATACCCTTACGAGTACGTTGACAGCATTGATCGGTTCAACGAATCAAGTCTACCCGCTCGTGAACACTTTGATAACCGGTTGTTGGAATCGGCTATTTCGGACGCAGATTACGAGCACGCACAAAACGTGTGGAGTGCATTCAATCTGCGTACGTTTGGCGATTACCACGATTTGTATTTGTTGACAGACGTAATGCTGCTGGCCGATGTCTTTGAAAGTTTCCGAGACATGGCCTTACGCGATTACTGCTTGGACCCGTGTCATTTTTACTCGCTTCCCGGACTCGCTTGGAACGCGATGCTAAAAATGACAGGGGTCGAATTAGAGCTGTTAACAGAGATAAATCTGCATCTGTTCCTTGAGTCTGGGGTCCGCGGAGGCTGCGCGATGATATCCAACCGTCACGCAGTCGCTAACAATCCTCTGATTCCAGATCAGTACGATGTATCGAAACCGACCTCCTTCATTTTGTATACAGACTGTAATAATTTATACGGTGCAGCCATGTCGCAACCGCTCCCTTACGCAGACTTCCGATGGCTCGACCGTAACGAAATCGAGTCCTTGGACGTACGTAATGTGAGTGATGATTCCGACATCGGGTACATCCTCGAAGTCGACCTACACTATCCCGATACCTTACACGACCTGCATTCCGACTACCCACTTGCACCTGTGCGCCAGCGCATAACACCCGATATCCTTTCTCCCTTTTCCAAACGTTTACACGAGAGTATATACAGATCATCGTATAACGAATCAGGGTCATCCGTAGAGAAGTTGTTAACAACTTTGGAGGACAAACAAAATTACGTTCTCCATTATCGAAATTTGAAATTGTATTTAAGTCTTGGCTTAGAGCTGAAAGCGACTCATAGGGTGTTGTGTTTTAAGCAAAGCGCTTGGTTGAACCCGTTTATCGATTTCAACACCCGCAAGAGGCAAACAGCCGTCAACAGCTTTGAAAAAGACCTTTTCAAACTGATGAACAACGCCGTATACGGTAAGTCGCTGGAGAACGTACGGAAACATATAGACTTTGAACTAGTCTCGAATGAACTACGGCTTCAAAAACTAGTTTCCACACCTAGGCTAAAACGTATGATTCGTTATACGAACGATCTGGTGGGGCTCTCACTCCGTAAAAAATCCATTGTTCTTTCCCGTCCCGTGTATGTCGGCTTCACGGTGCTTGACGTTAGCAAAACGATAATGTACGACTTTCATTATCGTTATGCTGTCGCCAAGTACGGCCGCAACGTTAAATTATTAATGACAGATACAGACAGTCTGATGTATAGCATTCAAACATCAGACTTGTATGCAGACATGAAGAAGGACCTACACGTTTTTGACACATCGGATTACCCTACGTCTCATCCTTGTTATAGCCTTAAGAACAAAAAGGTTGTCGGTCTGTTCAAGGATGAAACGTGTGGTTGTCCTATTAGAGAATTCGTGGGTCTCCGTGCGAAATGTTATTCGTTCCTTGTGGCCCACGAAGATCCCACCCAAGAGTGTCAAAAACGTGTATGTAAAGGTGTGCCTCGAGTTGCAATTAAGAGGAGTCTGCGACACGATATGTATCGCAAGTGTCTCACTGATCATTGTCAGTTTTCTACCAGTGCGCTTTGTTTACGTAGCGATCATCATACGCTGTACACGATGCGTGTAAATAAGCAAGCGTTGTCACCGTATGATGATAAGCGTTATATATTAGACAATGGTCATGATACGCTTGCATACGGTCATTATCGGATACGACAACGCATCAACATGGAGAACGACGACGACGACACCTCCCCACCTACTAAAAAAATTCGTCTCCATGTATAGTAACCCCCCTCAACACTTGTTTCTTTCGTCAGTTGATGTCTCTCGGTGCTTCAGTCCAGACGTCTGTAAACGTAAGTTCACATATTAATATCGCAACGATATTTGTATGTTTAAACATAATATATATAGAGTTTGTAATGTGTGTGGTTTCTTTGTCTTACAGTATTATGGATAACACTGCGGTTATAATCGACTTCCAGTGCTTTTTCGACGACAACGGAAAATATATTGTGAAGGAACTGTCAATCATGGACGTTCTGAGATTTGCTGGTAGACATTGGATTTTGACACCGCCTGCTACATCCGTTACGAATCCCAAATACGTTAGGACAAACCACTGGTTAACAACAAATTATCATAGACTTAGATGGAGCGAAGGAGAGACACCATACGACAATCTTGTTTCATTGTTAACATCACATACACGTATATATAAATATGTGTTTGTGAAGGGTTTTGAGAAAAAACGTTTTTTGCAATCAAAGATAATACACAATAATATCATCAATCTCGATGACTTTGGTTGTCCTAAAAACATACCGTATATAATTCATGGAACAGAATGTCTTAGACATTTCAATTCTTCTGACCGTTGTGCCAACTATAAGGTGCATGCTATTCGGGAATGGATGATTCATGATTTTTGCTTTAAACAAACATTTTTAATGTAACAAATTTAGAAAGTAGGTCACTGCGAATGATGACATTTATATCTCTCTCTCTCATTCTGTTGTGGACATGTACATACATGCATAGTTGTAAGCAGTGACTATTTTCATATGAAAATGGACTTTCCTAATGACATTGTTATATTTTTGGTGTCTCTAATTTCGTCTGTGGGACATGTTCATACATGCAAATGAAAGTGGGACACCGACGTTACCACCACCACCACCACTATCACATTCTACTGTCCTTTTGTGACGAATATTCTTTCATTGTTTGGTTCTCTCTGGTTTGATACAGACGTGTTCACTAGTGTCTTCTAATAATGTCGTTTCTTGTAAAGTTTAATGCTGTAAGTGCTATCGAGTACAAACGATGTTCAGAATTGACAGTGAATAAAAAATATCCCATCATGGTCTTAACAAATGTGGACACAAAATATGGGAACTCTGTGCTTGCTACGTTGGAGGATGGCGACCGTCAGTATCGTGTCTATCTTCCCAAGAGGTATGCAGGTGTCTTCACGAATGAGGAGCTCAGACATATCAAACCTAAAGAACTACATTTAGTGTATCGAGGGACGAGAAATCAAACAACACAAGTAGAGATTGAGTCCTAACGTCGTAAGTAGCAATCGTGTTAACAAACAATTTATTGATGTGTGTGCGTGTGTGTAGTTTCAACTCTCTGTACTTAACACTTTAATAATTGAATTTGTATGTACATGATAAATGTATCATTGATTCTACAAGTTTCGTTGAATAATAGTTGGTTCGATTAGAAATTATTTGAAAGTACATTAACTTATGCAATAAATGTATCATTGATTCTAAGTAGTATTTACAAATTTCCAGTGAATAATATTTGGTTTGGTTTGATTAGAAATTATTTGAAAGTACATTAACTTATGAAAAATGACATATACTTGAAAAAGTTTACTTACTTAACGCATTTGATTCTTTCCACTAACTGTGTGTGTGTGTGATAATTGAATATTATCGTATCAGTGATTCTAATATCGACTGTATTGTTATGTTACAGATAAACTTCCTTGTGAACTGTATCTACAGCCGTGAAATTATTATTTAAAAATCTTACAATGTCAAAAATTATTATTAATATTTATTTTATATAACAATGTTTGTTTGTGATATATGTATATTTAATCAATGTAAAATGTATTTTGAATAATTGTATTATAACGGTTTGTAAACTATATTTTAAGTTTGTGTACAGTGCTGTAAATATATATTTAATCATTTAAAACAATATTATTATTAATATTTTATATATAACAATGTTTGTGATATATATATATATTTAATCAATGTAAAATGTATTTTTGAATAATTGTATTATAGCGGTTTGTAAACTATATATTTTATGTTTGTGTACAGTGTTGTAAATATATATATATTTAATTATTTAAAACAAATTATGGTATATTTTAATTTATTTCGTTATAAACCTTCGAATATGCATCCAATTATTTGTATAGTAATCAGAAATGTGTGAGAGAGACATTTTAATAATTTGCAGGTTGTATCTTACAATTACGAAAATTATTATACAATGTGTGTACACAAAACTTTTGAAAATACCTTATTTCAAGGAGGTTTTTTTATGCGTAACACTTTACCACACACACAGACTTGACAGTATATTAATTTCTAAATCGCAGTCAATGACTGTCATGTACCAAAATTAGAAGTAGAACACAATGAGGTAGGCGATAAATATATTTCCTGGTGATTACATTTTAGTATCGCTACTTACAATAATCCATAAGTAGCACAACGCTTATGTAAAACTGATGACATAAAGAGAGAGAGAGTTTATATCGTGATCGACAACTGTGTCTAGAGACAAAGAGAGAGGAGGGGAGAGAGAGTTGATATCGAAGTCGTCGTCAACAATTTACTATAATATAGTTTGAATTTCCCACCGAAGAAAAATGTTGGCAGATCTGTTCTATACACACACACACAATAATGCAGGATTGGTAAATATGAATCGGCATTCAATACTACTTTTGTTCCTACATTTAACCTAAGGAACCCTCTTCAAATCGGAATAATATTATGTTGGTCACAGTTCCCGGATTACTACGGACATTTTGGGCGCCCTGGTGCATTCTTTCTCGTTTTATAATTTCACGAAATCTGCTATGATTCGCAGTTTACACACTGATAAATTAGTCTGATACTCACTCTGTTACACAGAATTGCTTATATTCCAAAAGCTGGGACAACTGAAGAATAACTTGCATTTCTAAAGTGTAGTAAGTATTTATGCCACGTTTTTATAAGGTCTTGCCACCAATTCCATGTTAAATTATCAAAAAATAACAGTACAGAAAATATCGAACGATGCAGGAACACCTTATGTCCAACTTCACGAACAATCGTTAATATCCTTCCTAAAGACCAATTTTCTAACCAGCTATTAATGTGTAACCCTTTGTTTTGCACGTTTCGTGGTATCGTGCTGTCAGTTAATTCGTTCGGTAAATTAGTTTAACACTATTGCAGATAGTACTGGCATCACTGGTGTAACTTTCTAAATATTTATTTTCGGTGAAGTTATTTTGTTATCTGTTGGAGCAACAGCAACAACTCTACTAGACATTTGGTTAAAGAGACACTAAAACATCATCAAATACCTGGCAACAAGCAAATTGCCTGTGGTATGCACACGGCGACTGAAAGCTTTTTGGTTATGCGAATAAACTGTTTTTGTTCCTCACCGTTGGATGCTCCAATCTAATATAATTTTCCGAAACTTGAGAACATTTTTTTTTCGGAAGTTAATGCCGATCTACCTAACCGTACTAGGAAGGGTTAGTAGATCAGTGAGTATGATGTTTTATACTGACCTACTTTATACTTTCCGGGCATACCACAAAATCATGGTATGTTTGTTAACCCTTCTCGGACTCCGAACGTTCTTCCCAACAGACTTCCGTCTCGGATAGGCCTGCAACGGCCTCCCAATAACCTACGACGACTTGGCGCATTCCTCAGCTCATTTTCGACCAGCCGGCTGACTGGAATAAGGTGATCCAGCGGTTGCACCGAGTCACTCCCATGAACACCTTGATAGCTGTCTGTCTGTCAAGGTGGCCGCTCCATCCGACTTAATACGACTACCATCGAGAGTTTCTGGCTCGCCCTGCCGGAGTAGAGGGAACTATAGTAGAAATCATCGGTATTCCCGCCGATGGTTCTTTGCCAACTATTCAGCACCCCTCGAGTTTTTGAGCTACTATGTTACACCTCTTCTCCTCTTCTTGGGTTCTGATACACCTCTCTTCTCCCCACGGCAGACGTATCGTCCGAAAAGCCTTTCTGGTAAAACGTTTCAAGGTATGCTCATGCCAGAACATTTATTCCCTGTACTCTCTTTTTTACCTACTAGTAAAGGTTCAAGTGTATCTGTCCCGACCCGGTCTGAAGCAGTCTTACAACTGCCAGCGGCACGGGTATAGTAACGTTTTCTGCCACTATCACCACAAGGACGCATGTACAGCAACCCCAACGTGCGCCACCTGCGAGGAAGCCCAACAAGCTAGTTCCCGTTAATGTTGCTTCTACTTGGCAGCTTTAAAGAAGTCAAGTAAACCTCATCTTGTACTGGCAAGATGTCGTGATGTCCGCTGTGGACAAACATACCTACCTAGTTCCAGGGAATAATCAGAGATCTCAATGAAGAGGTGCTTCTCGCCATCCGTAAACGGCGCCAGCTTCGCCGGAGATGGCAAAAACAGGCTTACTGCTCAATCTGACCTAGATAAGCAGCTTCTGCTTGATGTCATCGCGCATCGTTGGAACTCCTACACTCGAGTCTCTGGAAGTCAGGCTCGAGTCTGTCTGGCAGTTTGAGAGCCGACTTACTGACGACAAAAAAGGACCCGTCATCCCCTAAGATCTCTGAACGGAATTGTACTCTGTGGAGGGAAAGGCTGAAATCTTTGCCAATTCCATGGAGGAGCACCTTCCACCTACCGTCCAGACAGGCGTCTGTGACCCTGACCACTAGGCCGTGGTCACGCCACTTCCTTTCTGGATATTTCTCCTGCCCTCCCATAGATTCCCCTGCCCTGTTCGACCGGGCTGATCTTGTATCAGCGGTTAGTCGACTTCACCCTAAGCGGCCCCCGGCGAGGATCATATCGGTGCGGCGGCACTTCAACACGCTCCCCTCAGTCTCGTCTCGCTAATTCGCGAACTATTCAATGAATGTCTCCTGCTCCATTACTTTCCCAGCCTGTGGAAACGTGCGAAGATTGTCATGATTCCTAAGCCTGTAACGACCATGAACAATCTGGCTGTAACGATCTTTCGCTCTATGCGGATGACGCCATATATCACTGCAGCTCGGCTAACCTGGGTTATGCCTCTGGAATGTTGCAACGTGAGCTCGCCTTGCTTCTGGATTAGCTAAAGAAATGGCGGGTGTCGATCAATACGGAGAAATCCGAGGCAATCGTCTTCTCCAGTCAGTTTACTTCCCAATGCCAACCCCTCTCCCTAAAACGGGAGCCCAATCGAATAGAAACGTTCTGTGAAATACTTGGGCGTCATCCTGACCGCCGCACAGTGGGGGCCGAATGCCAAAAAGCTGGCCAAAATATGCAGGCATTTATAAATCGATCTAGAATTTGGTACTTGTAGGTTTTTGGAGTCGCTGATTCCGAATCTGAAATCCAAATTTCAAAAAACGAAATGGCGGATCCAATATGGCGGACAAAAATAGTAAAATATCATAGTTCTCCCCAAAAAAGGTTTGGTTTTTAAGGTTTTTACGGTCGCTGATTACGAATCTGAAGTCAAAACTTCAAAAAACAACATGGCGGTTCCAACATAGTGGACAAAATTGGAAAAAAATAAAATTGTTTATTGGTTTTTGGGGTCAATAAATACTAGGTATTCAAAAAATTCAAAGCAATATAAAAAATATTTATTTTGAATGATTAAAAATTACAAATATAAAATGTTATTTTAAAACTATTTATAATTTTACGCTACTCTTCATCGTCAGTAGAATCATCGGAAGCGTTGTCCGTTGAGAATACAGATGACGAACCAACATCAATAACACCTGGACTTTCGAGTGGAAGTAGCAAGGCCACTGCTTCGGTTGACAGGCATTTCATTTTTTTTAAGGAATATTTGGCACATTCGAAGCAAATGGGTCTGAATGTACTAACATACGCGAAAGTATGTCTTCTAAATTATGTATAGGTACGGCTATTCTGGCGGCCGGAAAAATAAACAAAAAATTAATATTAAGAAAATAAAATTTTGTCGTTTCTGATTATCGCTGATTACGACTTAAATTCGCAAATGAAAAAATTATAAGATTAAAAAATTGTTTTAGAAAAGCACAGTCAAGAAAGAAATGTTGGTCAAATATTTTTAAGGCGATTAATTACAAATATATAATGTCACTGTTATTTCAAAAAATTACCCTTTGAGGCACAGAATATATACAGATATTGATTAATAATGCCAATATATTTAAAATTAATTATTAAATATTAAAAATTAAGATAATTTATAAGGGAGAATATATAATTATTGTTTATTAATTAATATTGTAATTGAACACAGACTTACGCGAGTTAGATAAGTAGCCTATTCGAAAGTAAATGTAGTAATGAAGAACAAGAAAAAGTATTATTGTATGGAAGAATACGATGGTGTATTTTAGAAAAAATGATTGCTTAAAGTATTCCAAGTTAATTAAGAAAACCACTGTAATAGTAACCAATGGTGCTAACTATTGAAATACTTATATAAAATACTATAATTAAATTATTTATTCAGCATTAATTTTGATTAAATATTTATTTTAAAAAGTATTAAAAAATTACTTGAGAAATATTTATTGTATTACGTCCAAGGAATATACAGTAAATGTTGGAAAAAATGACATTTTTATCGTTTTAAATTTTACGAGGCCTAATCTACGCAAATAAGTTGAGGTTGAAAAAATGAAACAGAATATTTCAATATCAAATGAAATCAGATATTCCATACAATATTTTGCAATAAAAAAATAATACTCGAGTTTTTTGACCAAAATATCTTACTGATTTTCGCAAAATCCATAATCACAATTTTCGTTCTTTCATCAACTAATTCAAAAAGCATAGTTTAAAAAAACAATTATTAATAAGAGATTGTTAATTTTTGTACTCTTACACATTTTGTACGTTTGGAGTTTATCCGAGAAAAGCGTTTCATTAACAAATTAAAGGCGGTTTTGCTAAATAAATTTTGCGCTTTGTCTAATATGCCTCCGATAGACGCGCGCTATAGAGCGTCACAACGCATCTCGCACGTTCGACTACACTTGTCTCATGAAAATTCCCATGGACCTGCTACAAGTTGCGAGTGCCTAAAACTAGAGACAGGTTCTTCCTACGTAAGCAAATCGCCACTTTTTCAGCCAGTCGAGACGTTTTACCCATTTTGCACTTACATACGCTAAACGGTATCCTTCACGACAGTTTTCTTTTTCGTAAAGATTGCAGAATATAAATTAAGTTTTGTGGGTGTTGTTGAAAGATAATATAAATATTCTACTGCAAAAACCTTTACATTTCAAAACACATAGCAAGTGAAAAAGAGTTTCACGCGAGCCTTCCCATGTTGTTGGTGCCACGCGACTAACGTAGCGTTAAACAAATTAACGTTATATATGTACTTTGCTACTTTAAGCTACTCGTCATTAGTTTTCTTCGTTAGTAAATAGTATAAGCTTCACACTAAAATAGGTTTTTCCATCCAACTCTGCTTGATTATATTACTTTTTTATTATATTAAAAACATATTTTCTGCATAAATAATGTAATTCTTTTTACGCGCTAAACATTTGCAAATACCACTTTGTTTATTTTTAGTTAACTTTCATGAAACGTATGTGACATCTACTTACTTTTAGCTAATGATTCCATTTTGCAGAATTAAAATCGGACGATTTTTCGAGTTTCTAGGACTTTTAACAGAGACACAGTGTCGACTCACCACTGCGTGCTCCTCGCGAGAAGGTCTCTTTACAATTGTATTTCAGGGTTGGTGAGAGTTTTTTCGACCATTCACCTGTACACGCTGAATCTTGGACTGTTACTCTAACCATCCTTATAATTTAAACGACCTAAATAGGAATTTTATTTTTCGACTTTTGGCCAGCTTTTAGGTTTTTGGCCCCACTGTGCGCCGCCTAAGATTCGTAGTCCACGTCTTCAGCGTACCCGCGGCGCCAAAGCCAAGCCACTTCCATTTATTTCTCATCAAGGTTCAGTGCCTGTGCGCACTAAACTCACGATATATCTGATCTTTTTTAGAGCCATCATTACTTACGCAACGCCTGCATTTTGGTCTCTACTCAGCCCCGCCGTTGTTGCCCGAATGGAATCATTCCGATAGGGGACTCTCCGCTACATCTACAACTCTGCCTGGTTTGTCAGAAATGACGCTATCAGACAAGGGTTGAAGGTCCCTTCTCTTGCCGAATTTGTTCAATCCCGTGCCCTTTATTTGTTCACCCGAGCCTCTACTTGTCCCTATCCCCACCTCCGTTGTCTTAGCACAGATGTGGGCCGCCACGTAGACGAGACAAACGCCCCCGAGCACTGTTCGAAGAGCCCATTTCTGTCCCCGCCACCGACCTTGCGAGGTTTCGCCTTCTACTCCTCCTGCCTAGACTACGGGCATGCCGGTTCAAGGCGACAGGCGGAGGAGGGTTGCGCTTGCCTTAGGTGTGCCTTGTTCCGCCTTTTGTGAGTGCTTCCTCCTTTTTTGCTCTTTCCTGTGACTCGGCATTGCCAAAGGGCAGTCCTCGAAGACTTTTCCTGGGCCGGTTTGAGGAGCTCTGCCCGTTGTAGGCAAAAGCAATTCCAGCTTCCCAATCAAAAGGTCTCTGAAGACTCCCTCATTCCGCTGTTGCGAGTCCCTTCGAGGTCCGGTGTCCCTCAAAATAACATCTTATCCATCCCTCGAGAAGAAAAATAACAAGGAGACTCCATCCATGCAAAGTGCGATATCGCTATTCATGAAACAAGTCAGCACCACGCAGTTATCGGGTTTGCCCGGACACTGTGACAACCGGGGTACGATAAGCTGCTGCCCCGCACCTTGGACCTTGGACCTTCACCACCTCCATTATTCAAGATGCTAGTAATATCGTACTGTAAGTTTCGTTTCATTTGGGAAAATATATACGCCATTTTTCTTTTTTGTTTTCACTTTCGCGTAAAAGGTTTAGAAATACTGTGTGTGTGTGTGTGTGTGTGTGTGTGTGTGTGTGTGTGTGTGTGTGTGTGTGTGTGTGTGTGTGTGTGTGTACACTCCTCCGTGCGGACGCACAAAAAAGTTTCTAATGTCAATAAAACAATACTTTTCACAAACTAATTCGCTAAGCATAAACACAGTAAGTATGTATGTGTATACAAACAAACATAAATTATGTATATAGAAATAATTATTCTCTATGTAAGTATTACATTTTATATAGACCTAAGTTATGTACATTTAAAAAATTTTTAACAATCAATTTTTTATCATGAGACCCTAAATGTATTTATGGCGATACAGTGACGTAATTGTGAAGATATTAAATTGAGTATCTTCTGCTATTCAGTTTTTGAAAGTACCTATGCGATTGAACTTTACACCTCTTAAATTAAACAAGAGCTTTACCAGGGCCGTAGCTAGGCTGGGGCGTCCGGGGCAGTGCCCAAAGCCCCCAGGTCCAGGGAGGCCCCTAAAGGCAAATATTAATTAATTAAAAACTACACGTTTGGAGTAGATCAATATTGCCTCTAAAACTTTACAAGTTGAGTCCTTTGATATAGTGACAGCCTACGATCTTCTGGAAAATGCACTGATAGAAGTAATGGGTCTTCGGAATTCCTTTGAAATGGTCGTTAAAGGAGCTACAAAGATATGTGCAAAGTGGGGAATTAGAGATGATGACTTCTCAATTAAGAAGATTCAATCATATTCATGGGTACAATTGACTGAAAAGTCTACTTTCCATAAACCGTTCTGGTATACTGTGTTAGATTATAAAAATTAATACTTGCTTAAGGATATAATTGCTTTAAACAATTGTTTTACATAAGGACTATGAGAATTCTTTTAAACTGCAGTTGAACCCCTTCCTTCTCGTTTGTGGTTTATAGACTCCAACATGAAAAATATTTTTAACCCGTATTGTACCTTAATATTCAGCAATATTGTGCATGAGATTTTTCATATCTACCATTTATTATTTTTCGCTACTTTTGTCCGCATAAAGAGAAAGAAGACACTTAGCTAATATCTTGCCTTTTAACTAAGTTTGCATACCATATAACAGTCTATTACGTGAGGCATGACAAATGGCCTATCTGCCGATTTTGAGTTTAGTGTCCATGTAATTTTTTGATCCCTTTTGCTATCGCTTCCTAAAAGGTTCTAGAACAAAGTTAAGGAAAATGTTTGGCCCGCTCTCACCCATAAAGGGTTGAAAACTACCCCTAAAGAGTGGAAAATATGAAACGACGCGAGGATGCATTTTGAAGCCCTGAAATTAGGTACTTATAGGTTTTTGGGGTTGCTGATTACGATTCTAACGTCTAAAATTATATTCGACGCAAAGTGTAGTTTTTTAAGGGTTGAAGCAGACTATAATCAGGGGGTGTAAGTATTAAACTTCGCGAGAATGCCGGTCAAAGCCTGGAAAGTGAGTACCTATAGGTTTTTGGGGGGTGCTGATTACGATTTTGACGTCAAGGAATACATCCGACGCAAGGGTTCGACTTGAAAGGGTTGAAAACCACTCCTAAAGGGTTGAAAACGTGAAACAACGCGAAGATTACTTTGAAGTCCTGAAATTGGGTACATTCAAAATTCAGAACTTCAAAATTCAATCGGAAAAAATATAGCCTATATTTCATCCATACAATCAAAATGCATTTTGTAGGAAATTTAAAGAGTTACAACTATTGTCGTATGCACTATAGTAAAAAAACCTACTGTACACTAGATATTACGCCTAGAAGTCAAAAATATTTTACACAATGTAGGAAAAATACACCTTTAAACTGCTTTAACTCATCGAATTTTAGTCATAAAGAAATGAAATAAAATTTAAAAGTTTTGTTTTTCTATAAGGTTTATTTTTAATTCATAACAATTTTTCGATAAAACGCCTCGTTACTGAGATATTTAATAAAAAAGCCGAATTTGGGCGAAAATCCAAAAACCTGAATTTTCTTAAAACGTTACGTGTTCCTGTACAGCAATACATATATGGTTCAAAAAAATTGAGGACATTATAATAGACAACCGAAAACTACAGTATCTCGGCTTAATATGCATATTTGACAAAATAGCGGACGTCACTTTTCTCTATCGGGTTCCGGGGTTAATTAAATTTTGTTTTTTTCACCCCCGAAAAAGGGTCCCTAAATTTAAGAGCGGGGAAAAATGTCCTTAACTTTATTTTATAACCCTTTATGAAGATTTTGCAAAAATAATCAGAAGGATCCATGGACACTAACTCAAAATCGGTAGGAAATTCCTTACATAATAGACTATAAAAGCATTGACCTTATCATGGCGATATACAAATTTTAAGTTCCTCATAATATTCTACGGTCTCCATAACGTTCTTCTTTTGACATCACACACAGTTTGAAACTGAGGAAATTCGTGTCATAATAAAAAGATATCTCTGCCTCAGATGGAAACCATTAATCTGTTTCCCAGGGAAATCAGCAATTACCATTTTACGCCAAATCTGCAGGTTTCCTTTGAAGGGAACATTTGCTTTTTGAAGATTGCCCACTGCAATTCATCATTTTCTTTTATACACCATAGGCTACAATAATCTTTCGTAGTCCTCTTCATTCTTCTAAATAGCCCTAATTACCCAATGTGCAAAGTGTGTGAAACGTTGGATTAAGAATATTTCGAATGATATTTTAAATTCTTCTGAGAGAGAGAGAGAGAGAGAGAGAGAGAGAGAGAGAGAGAGAGAGAGAGAGAGAGAGAGAGAGAGATGTCTTTATTACTTTTCGTTATCAACCCTTGACTACCAGTCTACTCTGTTCCTCTGATATTCCATTCACATGTACATACTTTTTATATACCAGACACTATACTTTATAGCCTATATTCCACTTTGTCTTCCCTGAGAGAGTCCCCAGTGTTACTTCAGTCACCTATATGAAAAAAAAATAATGACTCAGCTTTCATTTTTCGTAGAAAATAAGGAACTCCGTAGCCCAACTACAGATTGTTTAGTAACCAAGAACTTCAAAATGTAAACAGGAATTTGTATATGACGTTTGTGTAAAAAACAAAAGACTACACTGTTTAAAGAGTAATCGATTTTCGATTTCCTTTTTGCAGTTTACTTGTATTAGCGAGGATTCGCGTCAATCCTCATTAATCATTTGTTTATTGTTTAAAAGTAATAAAATGTTTCCCTAAAGTGTTTATAATAAGTATCGAAACTCCTGATTTTGAAGAATGGATTCCGCATTCACTCAAGACAATAAGTAAAACCAGGACAAAGTTTTTGAGGAAATCGATGTCAAGTACAAGGGTTGAAAAAATATATAAAAGCGCTAATTCCAAAATACTCTATCGTGATTAACTGCTGTTCAAATTAAAATTAGTACATCTCATTCCTTAGGAATCACTTTAATTCTAAATTTGTATGCGTAATAGTCTTTGTGATATGAATCTTTCTGAACATATTTTGAAAACCCCTGTTTTATTATCCTTTCGCACTTTAATTTAAGGATGTTGTCCAAAGAATGTTTTAAATAACTTATAGCAGTACAGTTATGTTATTCCTTATGTTAAATACAGTAATAACACCTTCTGATTTTTCCGAAATAAAGTCAAGAAACTCCTAGTTTACCTGTGTTCAAGGACGACGGTTCAAACCACTGAGATATTAGTCTAGTGGAGTAAAGATATAGGACAACCCTGTAAGGGGATTGAAGGTAGATTAATAGGCCCTCCCTTCGTTTTCTAGTGTGCGTGTAGTTGCTTTTGTAATGTTGCAAATACGTACATTATTTACCAGCTGTTGAATTACTGGCATTATTAAGAAAACTTTAACTTGATTTTATTAATTTACAAATTCTGCAATTCCTTTTATTCCTAGAATTATTTATAAGCTTTATTTTAGCACTTGCAACTGGCTTAGAAATAGGTCTGTGTTAAGTGATTATGGAATTTCACTGAAATTTTTAGTAGCTATGATGGGGGGGGGATTGAGCCCCCTGATCCTCCCCGTAGTTGCGCCAAAATACCCAATACTATCTCATTTCTGAATAATGGAGAATACAGAACTATGCCTTTATTCTTCTTGATTCAGAATTCTTAACACTAGCCAACCAATTCAGTATTTCCAAAAAAAGTGTGTTGTGCAACTGCTCTGTACGCACAATAAGGGTCTTAACAGTGCCTGTTAGGATACAACAAATAATAACTTATCTTCTATAGAGATACAAACCGAAATCTTCGTAGTAAGCAGGTTTTGATACTTACACAAAGGAAACGTTTACATATTTCTGATACAAAATCATATTTTCTTTCATTCACATAGGGTCAATAACAATTTCATCAACCAAATCCTCATCAGATGTGAACACAGTCTATAACAGATGTTACGCGCTTCATATTTTCAAACTATAACGAATAATATTAAATTATAACGTAAGAAAGAAAAAACTCTTAAAAACAAACTTAACATCCAAAAGGAGCTGGAGTTTTTTTTGATATTTATATTGAAAACTATAAGTATTAGTATTTAAATTTGATCTACTTTAGTGATGTGGAAACAATAATGTACAGATTAAAATTAATTTACCTTTTTTTCATCCGTCGTGTGACTTTTTATTGTATTTAATTAAATAACGCGTTTCGAGGCTCAAGGCCTCATCTTCAGATTTCAGTCCCGTGTGGACGTCGTTAACACATTAAAACTAAACTACTACACATTAAAATAAAACACACTACACAAGTTAACCGATGTCTGGGTGCGCACCCTTTGCCGGCTCGCGACGCACTGCCTGCAACTCCTCTACGGTCTCGTCACAACGCCCCACCATCGATTGCTGTCTATTCCTGCTTAATATGAATTTGTCCACAACCATATCGTATAGCTGATGTGATTTAAAATTCAGCTGGTCATTTAGCATGTTACTAGGATTGCACTTAAACGCCCGGTATATTTCAAATTCTTCGGCTGCGTTCATGTATCGTCCCTTATTGCAAAGATGTAATGGCTTGCAGTTGGTGTCAAAGTCAGTATAATTATGGTTATGCACCATTAAGTGTTCGGCATATTTTGATTTACAGGCTTTTAAGTTATTTTTAGGTAGATGTTCTTTAAACCTCTGTCTAAATGCCCTACCTGTCTGACCGATATACACCATATCGCAATCATTACAAACCATTTTGTAAACACCTGTCCTTTTTTCATTGAACTGTTGTGTTTTAGGCCGTAATAATTTTTGAACATTATTTGTGGTACGGAACGATACTAGGATGTTATGTTTCCGAAATTCGTTTTTTACAACCATAGATATATTATTGGTGTACTCAGTTGAAATAAACTTAACTTTATTATTTTTGTTACGTGTACTGATGACGTTCTTCTTTTTATGTTTACGTAATAACCGTTCGACCATTGAGCTTCGCCGAACGGTTATTACGTAAACATAAAAAGAAGAACGTCATCAATACACGTAACAAAAATAATAAAGTTAAGTTTATTTCAACTGAGTACACCAATAATATATCTATGGTTGTAAAAAACGAATTTCGGAAACATAACATCCTAGTATCGTTCCGTACCACAAATAATGTTCAAAAATTATTACGGCCTAAAACACAACAGTTCAATGAAAAAAGGACAGGTGTTTACAAAATGGTTTGTAATGATTGCGATATGGTGTATATCGGTCAGACAGGTAGGGCATTTAGACAGAGGTTTAAAGAACATCTACCTAAAAATAACTTAAAAGCCTGTAAATCAAAATATGCCGAACACTTAATGGTGCATAACCATAATTATACTGACTTTGACACCAACTGCAAGCCATTACATCTTTGCAATAAGGGACGATACATGAACGCAGCCGAAGAATTTGAAATATACCGAGCGTTTAAGTGCAATCCTAGTAACATGCTAAATGACCAGCTGAATTTTAAATCACATCAGCTATACGATATGGTTGTGGACAAATTCATATTAAGCAGGAATAGACAGCAATCGATGGTGGGGCGTTGTGACGAGACCGTAGAGGAGTTGCAGGCAGTGCGTCGCGAGCCGGCAAAGGGTGCGCACCCAGACATCGGTTAACTTGTGTAGTGTGTTTTATTTTAATGTGTAGTAGTTTAGTTTTAATGTGTTAACGACGTCCACACGGGACTGAAATCTGAAGATGAGGCCTTGAGCCTCGAAACGCGTTATTTAATTAAATACAATAAAAAGTCACACGACGGACGAAAAAAAGGTAAACTAATTTTAATCTGTATTGAATCGTGACTTGGATACCAGAGAACATGAGTTTAAAACAATAATGTTTTGTGCAGTTCCATCAACTGTAAATTAAAGGAATTTATATAAGTTTTAATAAGAGAAACTTCACACTTTTCTCTATATTTTGTCAGTTTCCATGATAGTTGCAAATAATTAAAATTATATAAGTTACAAAATGTAATTAATGTGTATTTAATTTAAAATTAATTGATAAAATGGTTGAAAATACGCTAAACAATTATTTTTTAATATATGTTACTATACAGTAAAAACACAATTTTAAAAATGCAGTTTCAATTGTATATATTGAGTATTTTTCTTATAGGATCTTAATTGTTGTCTAAAAAAAGAATATTAAAGAAAAATTTAATGACGGTTAACTTTTAACTAAATTACATGTGCCTGACTTCAAATTAACAGAAGCCTAAAAAATTTTTAAATTGCATTTTATTTTGTCTAAAGTACTTTTCTAGCTATTTTGCAAGAAACTGGGTTTTTAACCCATTAACCTCTCAAAGGCAATGGACCCTCGCGAGATTTTTTCCAGGAAATGTTTAGAGTCTTTCTACGCTTCACTTAAAAAATATTCTAGCTGATATTGTCGTTGGATTTAGTTGTTTAGGACCATGTTTTTCCTGGACTATGTACGTTTGAAGCCCCATTCATGTTGGTAAGATGACACGTCTATTGTCATATAATCTCAATTTCTTCCTCATATTATAGTTTCTATCAAATAATTATCAAAACTTTATCAAAACTTAAAAATAAATCCTCATGATTCTCTACTATAAAAGGATTCTGAAACATAAAGGACATCGACGTCCTGTTAGTAAACTCATACTTCTGATTTGGCATTGTGTTGTCAAATTCAGAATAGTTCTGTTAAAATGAGTTGAAGCTTATAACAATTATTCAATTTAGTGTTTTTTACAGTTTTATACTTTGTAAACTCTCTCTCTCTCTCTCTCTCTCTCTCTCTCTCTCTCTCTCTCTCTCTCTCTCTCTCTCTCTCTCTCTCTCTCTCTCTCTCTCTCTCTCTCTCTCTCTCACACACACACACACACACACACACACACACACTAAGAGAAAAGAGGAGGTAAGTGCGAGATAGAAAGAGCAGAGGGGAAAGAGAAAGATAGGCTTGTATATAAAAACAATCGGTCGTATGTGTAACAGACACTTGTATTGTAGTGGTGACCTCCTCGGGCTATCATACTAGACAGGCAAATGCCCTCATACCCCCGACATACGTATAGGCTGCTGCGGCATTACTTAGCACATCACTTTACAAGAGAAATACCACACTCTGTGCTCAATAGCAGTGGGCTAGTCTTGTTTGTCTCATTCTCCGTCTCTGCATACTGTATAATTTTATTATACCCTTATGTATATAATATATCCACCAGTTAATAAGTCTAATAAGGAGCTTAATAATCGTATAAAAGTAAGGCAGCTACTAACCTGTCCAGAATTGTATGTACACTCGTTTGTTACAGTAGGCGAGTTGGTAATTTATTAAATCGTGACTAGTATATTACGTATAATAAGCTTTATACTTCTAGTAAAAGAGCGTAATTTATTACGAATGACGTTATTTGACAACCTGCAGGTAAGATAATTAGTTAACAGTATTGGAAGAAGACAAATAAAGATAAAGAAAGAACGACAGTTTGCTTAAACTATACTTTGAATGTTTCCATAATTATGATGAACAGACTGTCCAATAGATAGTACGAATTTACAATTCATTATTCTGGGAAAAAAGAAATTTACCCAGACTACACTTGTAGTGTGGAGGGTCCGGGTCAATAATCGATGTACAACAAGAAAGTGCAAGTCGTTCATGTAAATAGAAGGCCTGACATAAGCTCTGATACATAGAACTTACCCAGAAGCGCCCGCGCGCGTTCGGAAAATTAATTTATTGTCGGTCCATTAGTGAATTTTGTTTGCAAAACTTCTTCCCAGGACTCTCCTAGCGTCTTTGCCCTCTGGTGGTCTGACCTTCTCAGAACCCATTCAGATTTACGGTCGCCGTCTGCACCTTGTGGGTTCCATTCAAGGGTTCTTTCCACATTTTCAAGGGGTACCAACCAACATTTTCTTCTTTGCTTGATATTATACAGGACCTGTATCACAACAGGCTAAAGAGGTTAATAACACTAATAGAAACAAACAAGGATTTAGGAAGAGAATGAGAAAATAGAAGACTGTACAAAGACCGCAGCAACTGAAGCCTTAGGAAAGAACAAGACACGCAATAGGAGGGTGGTAAAAATATGTAATGATGACACTCTACACTCTGATAAGCTGAAGAGAAGAAAGAGCTTATTTAGTATGCTTCCAAAGATAGAAGAAGCCAGAGACCTCTATACTGTAAAAAAAAACTGATCAACACTCTTAAAAGGAAAGCAAAAAGTGAATCCTGAGAGAGGATCAAAGTAATATACGACACGACATTAATGGCTGACAAATTTTAGATGGGAAGTGGTAAAACATATTCACAAGCCTGAAAAAAATATACAACAGGCATGAACAGAATACCTGACCAACCATGGTTAGAACACATACAGCTAGAAAAAAAATTAGGAAGACACCTATCCAGTAAAAGATCTAAACGTTTACGAGAATGTATTTTTAAGCCTACATACCTATTCAGGAACTTACGGAAACTTTTGTTTTTGTTTTAAAATCAGAAGGCAATATGACAATATGGAGTGTTGTCAGGCTGCTCAAATAGACGGTACTCTATCCTCCTCAAACATCGACTACTCCATTTGGTCAAGTTATAGCCATTATCAAGAACGGGAGACGCAATGACTGCAGTAAATACAGGGGCGTTAGTCTATTGCTATATTGCTTACATGGTCTACATAAATACGAGAATAGTTATCAAGTCTGCAAACAATGGCTCCCTGCCTCATATGATACGAGTCAATGGTTTCAGAAGGCGCAAATCCTCTACCGACAACACTTGTATATTGCTCCAATTCACTGAAAAGCTCAAAGAATATTAAAGAGAGAGATACGTCGCTTTTGTCGACTTTGAAAAGCATCTGACTGACTTCCAGGGGAATACTGTAAATCCACGGAAATTATCTGCGAAACTTGCATAATGATACAAAATAAAAACAATTTAAGGATATCTCAGAAGACAGTGTTTTCTGTCGAAGTCCATCAAGGAGTTCGACAAGCGTATCGTTTACCCTTTTCAAAATATACCATGACGATTTGTATGATACAGAAACAAGTAGTATGTATGGCACATTACTATACAGTACTGTATTGTATTATGGTATAGTATAATATAACAAATACGTATAGTAGGAATCACAATTCATGTCTTTATTCACAATTCACACTGGTAATTACAAAACAGATACAGTACACACAAGAAATCTTTGGTTTTCATTTAGTGACTTGTCTAAGTTATTCGTAATTACAAAAATACAACAATTTTTTTTAATTCCTAAAAGCTACAATGCCAAAAAAAAAAAAAAAAATTTTTGTAAATATGATTCCTTGTGAAATGAAAACATGTCTACTATCACACACACACACTTGTAGAACGGCTTTGGATATACAAACATATACATTGATTTGTATAACGTTCTCGTAAGTACTATTGACTTTCTACAGGAAAAAATACTAACCCACGTGTACTGATCGTGAAGATGAAGACTTAGAAAGGAAAAACTATTTATTACACAAAATAAAACGAAACATTATAAATATTTAATACAAGTATATACCTGCATATGCACCAAGTACGTGTTAAAATTAAAAGACTAACACTAAGTAATAATGTTTAAGCACACAAAGTCAGAAGTCATAACAGGTCCAACAATTAAATCGGTCGCGGAAAAGACTTTCACACGTGGGTTCGATATAGGCTATCTTTTTTTTATGGTCTATTCATTTGCTCACCGCCATTTTTTTAAGTAAATACACAATTTCAAGCACATACCTGCGCATGTGAAGGCACTAATCGCTTAGAGACTCACATTACCTACTCATGAATGTAGTAATCATGGTAATTATACCAACGATAAATATTACTTTCATCATTTCCACCACTACTAGTACATCACCACTTTCATCATTTTTAGCGTTTTAAACTTACTGTTCCTCGTCCCAATAGTACGTTGTCTACGCGGAAAATTATATTAAAGAAAAATCTTTTAAATATGTCTGTAAGAAAGTGGCACATTCCTCTGCAGTACACTACATTTAACGGGACACAATATACTTTTTATTATGTTGCATTCGTTTTGCAACGTTTTGTCGATTTCTCGTCGTGTCGCTGTCGCACGGTTTACACTGCTGTCCCACATTAATGACACTTCACCATTAACCGTTATCTTTACTGGCGACTTTCCCTTCATTGGAATAACTATTATTTTCCAGTTTATATTATTAAAAAACTCCTAGTCCCGTCCCTAATACTCATTTCTGTTTTCTAACAAAAAGAATGAAAACCATTTTACACGTGTCGTGTGAAAGTCTAGTATGGACTGGAGCTCCATTGTAAGTATGTATATTTATTCGTTTTATAACAAAGTCTTGTACACAGTATTCAGTATTATCATCAATAGAACATTCACTATTCAAATTACAAGTTTTCAGGTACGGTATCGTGCGAAAGATTTAAAATATACAAATATGAAACATTTAAAAAATATATTTGTATATGACAACTACCAAAACAAATATCAAAAGTCTCTTTGAGCACAACAGGAACAATTGCAGAAGGATAGAGTCTAAAAAAAAAGAATATTTGTCTCTCCGTCCACGTAAAAAGACTCCACATGAAGTTCCCTATCTTTACTTAAGACCTTCCAGAATGAATCGCTCAGATGTTTGCAACGAGACAATGTTTCTACGTTTCGCAGACGATCATGAGCTTATAAGCTGATTTTCAATTCGCCACGAATACGAGGGGGTTTGTAGTTAATATAAAGTAATCAAAATAAATATTTATGGGTGTAGACACCCACAAGTTAAAACTGGAACTAAGTCGAACAACCTGCTTACGGTATATAACACCTTGGAATAGATATTGATGGAATAACCGTAAAAGAGACAGAACAGTAACGTAAAGGGATAAAACTGTAGGAGCTGAATAATAGGAAACACTCTTCGCTGAAGCTAGTGTCTAAACCTAGAAAATGATCTTTAAAATTGTATCTATACAGATGAAACGACTTGACCGGACGCTAGCATTAGAGACAGATTGTTTGTGAACATCGAATAACGGCAAAAACTAAGGAATAAACTAATCAGAATAACAACGGATGTTAAAACAGTCGTAAAAACAGGCAGTTAATCGCGTGTGGACATGTACTGAGGATGCCAGAACGACGAATACCAAAATAAATGGATACCGTAGTGATAGACGAAAAGTGATATTTGCTAAAGGATTCACAGATTCACTAGGATACTGGAAATCAGAAGACGTAGGACAGGTAACGACGATGGTGAGGGAGATTATCTACGTATCTTGTCTCTTTATTCTGAAGAGAAATATTGGCTATTAACAATAGGCCTACTGCACGTAAGGTACGCGCTAGGTATTAAAAACGTAGTTATTTTTTGATCATACATTAAAAGCACTTTTGACATCCATTTAATTGCACTTTTGACACTTGACTAGTTGGTAGGGTCTGATAAAACACGAAGCATGACTCTGTCGATGTTTGTTAGCTAGCTAGTAGCACGCCGCCCGATTCGTTTCTGGACTGTACTTCCTGTACTACGATACATTAAACAGAAAGAATTATTTCTTCAACTTCACGTCCCCAATTTGGTTACGGCTTCTGGATCGTGCGTTTTGTCTACGCGGAAAATTATATTAAAGAAAAATCTTTTAAATCTGTCTGTAAGAAAGTCATGCCTGGGACAGATGTGCTGATACTGCCTTCGATATTGTCAACAAAATTCCTGAAGAAGATAACACAGATTTAACCGAAACACCTGTCTGAAAAAACTAATCGACAACACCGGGAAGCCGTAAAGGAATAACCATCGTTCCTTCCTTTCCCTTCTTTGTTACACATTTTGGAATTATTTTCTCCATTTCATTATTCTTACTTTTTTGTTTTATTTTTACTATATCACTTTGTTGCTTACATTTCCTGTATTACTATATTAGTTTCCATTTCCACGTTCAGTTGAGAACACACCGAAGATAGGATTCTGTATTTTTTATGAAAGTCTTGTTACTACTGGCCGTTCTAAAAAATATTTGCTCCTCTTCAGCTCTGATTTAGAATGCTGTTGAATAAGACATTACTTTGTGGTGAATTAATTACGTTTTCATCAAATTAATTGTTTCTGTTTACTTTCAAAGTTTATCTAAATGTTAAATTTAAGAGGTCACTCTTCGGGTCTACTCTTTAAATTAAAAACAATGAAAAACAGATTAACATTACACATAATTTTTCAGCCGTGACTACAGTTTGTTAAACACATTTTAATTACAATAATTTGCATTTAGGCATAGCAAACAATTACTATTTCTGGAGGTTTTCTGAAATAATCTTTTTTTTTAATTTTAAAAGTTGCATGTTTTTAACATCTTTGTTCAAAACCTCAACTTTAAAAAACTAAAAGACTTGCAGTCCAATCTTCGTCAATATTTAATAAGTTGTGGTTAAGAATATACTTAACATGTTCCCAAAGCTACGTATTTTCATCACCATCGTATCTTATTAATATTATGAGAAGTACTATGACAAATACTCTTTCTCAGTGCTAGGCGATAGGATAAATTCAGTTTTAGGATATTTTAGACTTCTTAATTACCGTTATATAATCGAAATTTACGTAACACGTAGATGGATGTATTTATATTTAGGCTACTACTTTTTCCATTAATATCGATCTTTTAAGTAGCAAGGCGACTGACACTTTCAGGCACGCTAGTACATGCGGACCTCCTTCATAATGGCAAAGGACAGAACTGATTGTGCAAACGGGTATAGGTTCTTTCCATCCTACATCTTACTCGATTTCCTAATGTCACACTTTCGACTATTAATGCTGAACAACAAACAACGATGACGAATCATTCCTCTTGTTTAAATGATCATTTCAGTTGATGGTCACTTATAATATACTTCAATATTATTACTTACGATACATCATTATTTTTCAAATCTTCCTCGAAACATAAGATAGAAAAATTAAACTGAATGAAATTCTTTTAAAAATTGTAACGATAAATTTTTAAAAATTTGTTTTAAAAGCAGTTTTGTGTTACAGAAAACAATGCGAGATGGCAAGATGTGAACGCGGTAACCTGCGTAAGAGGAATTGTCAGAATTCGATACTTCTGTTGCATAAGAGATCTACTTAGCAACTACGAATGAAGGAATTAAAATTTTCTACTTCAAGTATCAAAACATAGCCTATATACCTTGAAAGATCATAATCTTCCATCAAAGACGGAAACATAACAACCCTTTAGCTTTCATTGTTATTAAAGTTAATTGAAAGCGGTTAGAGCGAGTATTTGTGTGAGTGCAGGCGCGCGTGATTTTGTACTATACATATCTTTGTGCTTGTGCTGTAATATTAGAACTCAGGAATAATTATTGTTTTAAGCTTGGAAAATATTTGATTTATACGACTTTGATGTTCAACAATTAATAGTAATAAGCGGTTCTGTTTACTAGTGATAGATTATACTCTTAGTATTCCCTGGTAATAATCTTCTCCACTCCCCTAGAAATAACTAAACGTACATATCCCTACCATCATCATTATTTCGGACCATCATACCTCCATTTCTCAATAATACATAATAAAAAACAATCGTTTGCTGGAAACTAATGTCACCCATTTTCATATGCCTATCTACGCTTAGGTCGATTATAACGTTATCATTATCCAGTACTTATCCGGTAGAGCTACTCACTTAACTTACCTGTTGACCAATCTGCAGTCTATGCATCCGTTATGGTTGTGATAATCTGTACACAGTGCATTCAAACCATATTTATTTTAGATTTATCTCGTCTCTCATGGCTAATCTAACAGACTGGGACTGACCGATATTTGTGTGCTCATTGATCTGTCACAAGTTACTTAATTATAGCTATTATCGACTAACGTATTTTCTTTTTTGCATAGGATAAGGCTCGCCTATTCGTTTTGGCCAACTCTCGTCGTTAGTTCTGAAACACGCACGTATCCCATTAATAAGGCGTTTTGAGTATTCCCTATCGCTGATTTAGTTTGGAATTTTTGTTAACTCTTTTACTTTCCATTACGTATTTGATCTACGTGACAAATAATACAAGATCTTATAAAGTAATCCATCACCATTATTTCTTCGTTTTGCCAAATCCTAGCATATTACCGAATGTAGACTCGAGAACAGAATTACAGAATATTATTACTTTAGTATTGGGCTAGGTTTAACAAACCGAATACAAGAATTTAACTTGTTCTACATCGTCTGTTCACAGTATAATTTGACCCCACAGTATATGTCCGCTTTCTTATATGCACCATCAGGCGTAGTCTGCTGTCATCTTGTAATCACATGCAGTGACGCGAGTCATATATCATGTGAAGTAGCCAAAGGGAAACTTTACACTAAACCGTATATTGGTCGACAAAAGTGAAAATTCTCTGCCGCCGTTCTGAGTTAATCTCTCGTCGATTCATCCAGGAAACTTAAAAATGCACCTACTAAATAAGTGGAAACATTCTTGTTGATATCGTCACATATGTAGAAACGACTAAAAGCGTCATTACATCTGTAAGATTAAAAGCCTTCAGATAAAATAAATCTGTATTTCCAGACTTCTTGAGCTTTTACGATTAACTCGCTTTTCTACGAAATTTTATACAGTCTATGTATAGCTTGGAAAACTGTTTTCTACCTTGTTCTACATCGTCTGTTCACAGTATAATTTGACCCCACAGTATAATATGTCCGCTTTCTTATATGCACTATCAGGCGTAGTCTGCTGTCATCTTGTAATGACATGCAGTGACGCGAGTCATATATCCTATGACGTGAGTCATATTTCCATCTAAAGGGAAACTTTACACTAAACCGTATAGCTTGGAAAACTGTTTTCTACCTTGAAATATAAATAAGAGTTTCAACAAACTGACTTTTATGAAAGTGGAAAAGATCGCTTTATAAAATGGAACAGACAGGCCTCGTCTTGGAATACAGTTTACCCCCAGAGTTCTACGGAGTCGCATCTGACGAAAAGAAACTACAGCAAATTTCGAAATTCGGAAGACCTGAAAATATTTTCCTATCTCTATTCCAAATTCTTGTCGCTACCTGAAACCCCCTCTGTAAGCCAAGTTTTAAGCAATACTTGAAAAAAATTAAAAATACTTTATAATAAATGAGAAATTGCCTAATCCTTCTCAACACAGAAAGCGACAGCCGTAACTGTATATAGCTTTTTCGCGGACAGTTTCGTGACGTTTTATCCGGCCAATAGCCATCCCGTTAAACATGTTTCTTGTCCGCCAATGGAGTAAAACTGTAGTACAAAACAGCCTTTGTTTTGTGCGTGCTAAAGGGAACGCAAACGGCCACCACTGCCACAATCTGTGAGTATCACGTCTTTGTATGACTAATTTAGTACACAGACCTTCAGTGTATGCTACGGTCGGGTCTTTACCCCACTAACTGAACTGCAATAGACTGCATGTGTCTGTCGTGCCACTCTGCAAAACCAAAAAAAAGGTGTCCGCTTTTGTCGTATTGGCGGTGGAATCGTTTGCTTTAACTCTGTGGAAAATACAACTCGCCAACAATCGTCCGGCTTACAGCATGCTCTAATCTGAAAATTTTAAATTTATAGCTTATGACCCCTCTTCATGTATCGATAATCGTGTTGACGGGTCCCCTGAGAAACGTTATTACTTGGCAGTGATCAGGAATGTTCATGGACACCACACATCAGATCGGGTGCTGAGATACAACAATTTCCTCGCCCTAGCCGCTGGAATCCGACTGGCTTAATGTGAAATGATCCAAACCATAACACAACGACGATACCGTAACGCGAGAAATATGTACAGCAACAACAATGTGTGAATGTGTGCGCGCGCGAAACAACAGACAGCGACCGGCCGATTTAATGGTCCACTTCCTCCGGTCCGGTCAATTATAATAAAAGGAAATACTACTACTGCCGCGGTGTTTATTGGGGTCACAACACAACAATATACAGTTCTTGTCAAAAAAAGAAACGAGGGCAAGACGGTATTGCGGAATAAAAAACAAGTAGCAAAATGAAAACTGAAGTATTATCTCGTCTGCGAGAAATTTCTTTCTCTTCAGTCCGTTTTCAAATTAATAATTGCGGCGATGCAATTTATTACAATCAGTTATGGACGATCGGTTTCAATAAGATGGACAGCAGCGGATCATTTAGTAGATGGTTTCTTCCAATTATCCTCAATAAGGAAGAAGATTTTCGGTTGTTGTTGTAGTAAATAATAATAACAATAATCGTTGTCCAGAAAATTATCTTAATGCGCGTAATTAGGACTAAATAAATACCGGCAACGGTACCTTCGTCACTGCAGTCTGATGGCTACTGTTTCTCCTGCCACTGTCGTTTTACATTCTTATTAGCACTACTGATCACGCAGTCAGTGTCGGATCTAAACCTGATAAAAAGGAAAGGTTATTTTAGAAAATCATGAAGTCGTCTACGGTGAAACCCACACAGCTCTGATATTATGATCTAATCCCTGTTTAGTACATTCTAACCGTCAAGCATCGTTTATTAAATACTGCTATCTTTCTCAACATTCTTTAGAATTTCACGAGTTCAAAGTAACAACGAACACTCAGGATGCTATAACCAATTCAAATAGTCAGAATCATTCATCTAAAATATTTCCTTCCGTGCGATATTTCAATTCGACCATCGCATATAAACATTATGAATACACACACAATCCTCAATAATTCTAACCAATATGCCTACATCCCGATTTTTGGGCATCACATAGTCACTAAAATGAAACAATATGAAGTCACATAATAACTTATAACCTTCAAAAAGTTATTAACCTACATCGCGCATTTAGCATACACATACTAATAGGAAGAGAGCTAATCCACATTAATGGAGCGAGTAATAATAGACGTGATTTATAATTTCCTAAATTTATGATAAAACTACTACAGTAATCATGCGTATCATTAGGAATTGTTCTGGCAATATCAACGTTAACCAGAAATAATCGCGCAAATAAATGCAACTTATACACAGCTTTCTCACTCGGTAAATATAGAACAGGCACAATGGTTAAATGGTGTAATATCTAAGTCACATGCAAAACATTAGTCTAGTAAAATAAAAATCAGTCATTCACATAAAGGAATTTGCACACGACCTACTTTTTTATACGTTAACAAAATTTAATGTAACTTTCCACCTCTAATTACAAAAACATAACGTATTACAAGTCATAAGTAAATCACAACATACCACACTGAAAAGTAAAGTCAGATATTTCTTTAGTATTATCGATAGGGCGATAGAATGTCTGTCTACTGATTACTAGCCGGTAGCAGACATGTTGACTGGGAGTGGTAGAAAAGTTACAAGCGAGTTACAACAACGAATAAACACAATAGAGAAAAAATACGTAGTAGCAACTAATTTTGTAACGTAACCGCTAGATAACTGGGTTACTTGAATGAGATTCACGTTCACGCGCGCGCGCACACACAAACAAGTAGATATTACGCTACAATATAAGAATAATCAGGCTGTGAACAATGGTTAAGAATTGGAGTGTGAAATTAGTGGTCCTAATGTCAGTGTTTGGAAGAAAGGAGACTTCCCGCCGCGTGGGTGTGCAGAGCCTTCAGACTCCTCCAATACTCCTCTTATAATCAGCTTTGTTACCGTTCTTCACCAGCATTCTTTAACCCCTTATTCATAGAGTGTATAGCTCAGAAATTTAAATATATATAGTTCTCTACAATAAACTAAAACGCGTGTCAATTTAAAGTTGTATTCGCCATACAGGTTGTTGAATTGTATTCAAACGTATTATGTGTAATTCACCATCTTATTCACTATTTTATAAACTAATACAGCCTATACGTTTGTTATGCTTGTGTGTTTATAATGTTATAGTAAGTTTACACAAATTCAATCATATACACCGTACAATTAACAGACATATGAAAAATAAAACAAAAAACAAACACATGTTAACTTACACAAAATCATCACTGAACATACAATGCTCTAAGTTAGCGAATGCTGGAGCCTCACTCGCAGCAAAATACAATAACAAAATATGAAATTACTGAGGAAACATTTAGCTACATTTAAAATTTTAGATGTTACTTAAATATACCAAAAGAGTATGACGACTTGGAAAGAACGAAGGCAGAAAACTGTCATAAAATAAAAAAGAAAAGTATGTTTCTGAGTGTTACTGTATTTGAGAAGGTCTGCCAGACAGATTCACAGAGTGTCTTCACCAGATCAGGACAAAGTACGTATGAAACGAACGCCACGATTATGTTTCGAACGGTCTTATAACTAGGATGTTCGCAAACTAGTCTTAGTTACAACATACATTTTATACCTCCATAATTAAAGGCAACAGCACCGAGGCTACTTTCTAGATTGTAGAAGAGCTCTGTGTAGTGCTGACGTGGGCGATAAGCCGCGTTTTCATGGCCGAGGCCAATAGGTAGGGCGCAGCCGATTTAGAATAATCTGGTGACTGCATTCAAGACGCAAGGCACCATCCTCATTGTCAGGAAAACAAATACTGCCTCGGAAGGAGATGAATGGGCTACCAAGTAAAAGACGTGTACCATGAACAGGCATCCCTGATGCCTAAAATGTAGCGAAAAATATAAGCTTTTCTTTTATTTCATACATGAAAAGGTCTCCCAAAGTACTGGAGAGGCTGAAAAATTTCTTTAAGATTTCTATACATCGATGAGGGAAAATATCCAACCGCACTTTTTTGTAAAGGGAGCGTTAGCGTCGTATGGTGGAGACCGAGTACCAGCAGAAATAAACTGACCACCTCTACCCAGTGTTAGCGATATCTACGAAGGGTGGATGGACAAGTTGAGGCAAGGGCATCCTATTGATCATGGGACAGGGAATTACTCCTACGCACAGAGGATCACTAGGTAGTCACTAGGTGATAACACAAGGTGTAGAAAGCCATGAGAAACAATTCCACTAAGGAGCACAAGATATCCCAAGAACAGGGTGATGGGATATTCTTGACATGAAATCTTTCGGAGATAAAATAGTTCTGGCTCGAATCTCCGGTGGGGACTTACAGAGGGACTACGGACAGCATTGGTCGGGTCATTCAAGTGCTGATGTTTAAAGAGCTGCTCGAAAAGAAATTTTTAATAAGAGTCATCACTACGTTAATCCAGTACGTTGTATCAGCCAATGAGGACGTCTGCACATACTGAATAGGTAAGTCGTTACTATTGCAGGCAGGCGCCAAGGTCATTAACGTTCACTGTGCATTTTCCGGTTACAGTATCACGTGGACACAACCATTCGTATGTAACAACTGGTGACGCAATCGAGCTTCATTGTTGTTTTGTATAATTATTGTTTGAGTAGCGCCGTAGAGCTGGCGACACGCCGTCTGGCAGAGCGCTCACTTTCACACGCACACAGCACGCTCTCCACCAATCCCAACAGTCGTTACGCCTCATGTAACAACACCGTATTGCACATACTGCTACTACTGCTGCTTGGGTACTTGCATGTTTTTATTCTTAATACTGTGAAGTGTTTTAAAATTTATATTACTGTGAGGGCGTTACTTTACCTTACCTTCCATAGACGCCAAATCCAAACTTTCACAGTTAAAAGAGAACAGCTTTATTATTTTTTAATAAGTTTCACGAGAAGGACTAGATTTAGTAAATAATAATAATAATAATAACAACAATAATAATAGGGCTATAATTTAAAAAAAAAAAATCGTTTTGTACAATAATCACAATGGTCTGTTTCACTTTAATTGTCGCATTCGACAATCCACGCAAATTTTGATCTTTCAGTGAAGTGTCTACAGTATACAGTACGAATAATATAAAACTATTCTATGCGACTTACCTCCAATTAAAACGACGCCTGTTGATAGATACGCAGCACAAAATTGGTAGACCTATATAAAAACCTAACCGAGTATACTTAAACCTATTTAACTATACACACTAACCACAAGACACATATTCAGTAACTATTAAGGTGGTCAGTACGCAGTACGCATATCTGTCCATACGTGAAACAAAACGTTTTCGTTGTAGCGGTACTTCCACAGAGGTACAAATTAGCTGATTTCGGCTAGTTCCGCATTCACACCTTTGCAACGTTTAACGGCCGCCCATAACGACTCGATCGACTGCGATGTACCCCATTTGCAAGATCTACAAAATTCTGACTATGGTTGACCGACAAATTGCGAAAATTTATCCCCTGTAAATTGGGTACTCCACTGTACGGTTTTCACAAGTCATAAATTACAATTGTGCCAAGCATTATGCAGGCTATAATTTGTCTTAAGTAGGGTTTGATAGGTTCTCTCTGGTCAAGCAAAAACAAAACAGTCTTTATCTTTAGGGCAGATACCTCTGAACACCCACTATTGTGATTGACTATGAATTTTCTGAAGAAAAAGCACGACTCAATTACTTTGACAGCGTTTCGCGGTCTCCCTATTACTTCAGGATTACGGAGTATATACTATAGCTGGTGCAAACTTGGTGCATATAACTCTTCCAGTATGTCACAGTACAGAGAGAGATATCAAATTCGTCAGCGAGAACACTCCAGTTGTATACTCATTCACCTACGCGTAGGTTCAGAATATAACGGTATCAAACTAATTTCGATTTTTCTAGCCAAGTATTCTTGCGCAATACGATTTCTATGCCACGATCTTTTTTGTTACACCGCGATCTGTCAGATTTTTTAGATAGACATGACGTCATCGCACTCCTTATCGCGATGGGGAATATATTTATTTTACAAAAATTCAACAAACTCAATAAATTGACATACAATTTATATAAGAGAGAGAGAGAGAGAGAGAGAGAGAGAGAGAGAGAGAGAGAGAGAGAGAGAGAGAGAGAGAGACGTTTAAACCTGCAGTAGTCGCGAAAACACAGGATGTTTACTGCATGTGGCTACTGATAAGGTGCTTGAAAACAATGGAGGGGTATACATACTGTAGTCTAATAGAAACGATTTAATGAAAGATGGATAAAAATGCCAGGACGTGACATTACGTGACCTTAATAATAATAATAATAGTAGTAGTAATAGGCCTGCTCCATCGAAATGGCTTAAGACCGACAGGGTAGGCTGTATACAAGGTGGCGAACTCCAGGCTTCAGACGCTTACCACACGTACTAAACGCAAACGCAAACGGCCGATAATCGAAACCGAAACATCTAGGTTAAGAGACAAATTCCGTACCCCTGGCTTAATAAACTCTTTACTTTTGTAAAATTGTGGTGCCCGCAATCTAGTTCTAAATCATCTGAGTCTTATTGTATTGACGAATAATCTATGAATTTAAATACAAAATTATTCGCATTGTAACTTTTTTTATATATAGATGTTTTCTGGGTTTAATTTTGATTTTTTTTACTAGAAATAATATTTCACTTTTAAACAAGTCATTTGTTTATTTTTTAATCATAAGCCTATCTGTTCATTAATTAATGCATTATCTTTATTATGTTTATATATTTAAAGTTTTGCCTCTGCAATTGGTGACACTTAACACTGACTGCAGTTGAAGAAATCTGTCCTATATAGGCTATTCCACTGTAACATACATGGAATGAAGTTTTTAGCACGTAGGCCTATAGTAGGCCTACTGCAGACACTGATTTTGTAAATAAGTTGGTCAGACCATTTTAAATTTAGTAGTTCAAAAAAAAAAAATCCTACTTCTTCGTAGGATGAAGAACTAGACAGAACAAGTACGAATTCAGGATCTTCCAAACTTTAATGTATCACACGACCGTTCCGAGACTCAAATGGGCTCAGGCTTGTTACTTCATGCCTTTTATCAAGCCGCGATGAAAAAAATCTGCTAACAGAACTAAAACCTTGGTAACAATAGCCTACTACTTGTAGTTCAGAAATTAATCTTTTTGGGAAATTATAGTAAAAAAAAAATCATAAAATAGTTTTAGTGATTTTCACTCGTCAACTTGACGAGTGAAAATCACTAAAACTATTTTATGGTTTTATTTTTTACTATAATTTACAATGGATTTTCACCAAGTAAAGGCATCAAGCATTAATTTTTTGGGAAATACCAACGGCTTCAAACTTGCACTGAACAACAGCTAGGCAACGTTGATGTAAGATACAGAAGACAAAAAGACATACCCGCTGACATACATAACATGAATTTATTTCTTAATATAACCATACTGAAATTATATTTTGTAACCATATTATACGTATGCACCGTGAAAAGCGTGGTGGTTGGTCCATAACCTGACATCGACAGACAGGCGTGGCCCCCACCCCAAAGAAAGTTAGGCGTTCTTAGTAAATTTTAGAATAATCTGTATGTAGTGTTTATTATATCATCATCACTCCAAAGATTATACCCTAGACTTGTTTCGAAACCCGTCTCCTCCTCAGTCTACCGACACGTCTCTTCCCCGTAACCCAAGGCAGCCACGGGTAGACGGATATTAAGCATGCGATTCGAGTGTTCACACCATTTCCTTCTGTGGTCTTCAGCTTCTGGTGCAATGATACACTGTTTAATTCTCGTCTAATATCCTCGTTCCTTTTCCGATCCAGGAAAGAACAAACTTGCGTCCCTCTTAGAAATTTCATTTCAGCTGCCTCTGTACGTCCCTTTTACCTAGAGTCCATGTCTCACTAGCATACAGGAATGTGTATGTAAACTGTAGTCACAGTTTGTAAAATTTCATTAGGGTATCCTTCCGTGTTTTATTTTCAGGTACCTATGAATCGTTCTACAGAATTATGTGATATAATGTTTATTATGTGATATTTCAAATTATTTTTTAAAATTTAATTATTATTGTTCTGTCCACATTGTAAGACGGCTCTCTATATTACAAGCTGAAGAACCATCCGCCTGTAAGTTAAACAGCTGTACGGTTCAGAATCGTGAAGAAGCATGATGCGCTGATGAAATGTATGTACTGTAAAAGTGTCATCGCGAGGAAACATAAATGACTCCACTCACGTTACGTGGAGTAGTTAGTTACATGGCTGGTGAAGTCTAACATTATACACATCTTTAGGTTCGAATCTGACTCCCCCCCCACACACACACACACAGGTGCGTGAATTCATTTTATTCATTAACGTATAACGCCGAAGTGTGTGTGTGTGTGTGTGTGTAAAGCAGATAGTCACCGTTGAAACCATTTCAGTGACCGCTGTGCACAGCGAAAGTATTCTCATTGTTCACCTCCTGACCCAGATTGTAAGCCACCAACAGCACCAGCAGCAGTTCAGCTAATTCGTCCTCTTCGGGTCGGCTACGTCATGACGATGGTGTTATTATCATCACTGTTGATGTATCATCTTCACTAACGCGTAACGCCTGTCTTTGTAATGGATACCCACGTGACAACTAAAATGATACAAATTTGAATGCTGCTACCATCTCTCTCTCTCTCTCTCTCTCTCTCACTCTCGCTCGCTTCCTATACAGACGCGCGCGCGCGCTCGCTGGAGTGTGTTATATCTATATAAATGTTGATTGCCAGGGTCATTCGAAAGCCTTCCACGTGCTTCCATTTGTAGTACTGATGTTGTTACGCTCCCAGGACAACGGGAGCCAGCGGTGCTGCCATCAATCTCTCTTCTGTCTGCTTTGTAACGAAAGTGATGCAGCTCTTGACAGAACGTGTTTTCCAAATCCGTATACACACGGGAGCCATTTGTCACACACACTGACAAATACAATTCTACACAAATTTATCAATACAACACAATAAGTAACTGCATAAGTTACGTACGGCAATCAGATTGTGTGCGTCGGCGATCAGGTAGCCTAAAGTCACTCTCATTATGGGAGTATTTGTGCTTGACAGCAAACCAAAACTCAGAAACAAGAAAACTGTACACGTGATTAAATAATCTCCTATGGCGTACAAACGGAAATCATTGCGCTCGAACGGTAACTGGCTAAACAGACGTTTTATGCCTGAGTGTACAAATTAGAGACTGTAATCAATGGGAAGTCTACAAAAGCTTGGCCAATTCAGTTCTCAAACCTTACACTCAAAATAAATTATATAAATGTATTAAGACACATAAAATAACAAGGCACTTATTTAAAGCATTGTATATGCCCGGATAATTTACTTGAACGTCGTACTTCAAAATATCACTAGTAATCAGGAAAGATACTTGCTCCCACCCCGATTTTATTTTGGAATTCCTCTCCTACGCAGTATTTTTTCACTACAACTCTTTAATATCTGTACAATGAGATTTCTAGGATCCTTAATGGCGTGAATCCCATTCCTTATCTTTTGACTAGCCTGGGGATTAAAAAACAGACAATTACTTTTAAGAACAGTTATCTGGCCTCATGAAAACAAATTCAGTCATGTTTCTCGTCCTATAAATGGGCAGCTGTCACAGAAGAAGAAGAACAACAAGACGTCGAGGCCAACAGGATGTCACGATAAATGTTTCTCAAGTTAACTGGAGCTCAAACATCAGCGAAACGTTTTTTAGATGGCTCACTAATATTACTTATTCTTCTGTATCAACAAATGTGTCAATAAATTTTCCGACAAAGCAAGTTACCTCTTTTCTATACTCTTCCGAACTGTTATACTCTTCTACTGGAACTTTTCAAAAGATGCCACGGAAACGTGAATTTTTCACCCATGCTGTCGGTCAAGAAAAATACTTCTGGTTCTGACAGTATAACTTCGTTTCCACTAAAACAAATCATCAATATATCAATCCTGCCTTTCAAACCTTAATTTATACGTGGAAAGTCAGAATTCTACTAGAATTTTAACAATCCGAATTGACGAGTTGCAAATGTACAAGTACAAGAATGAAATCTTAGAAATTGACTGTATCTGGTCAAAATTTTAACAGTGTATAGACCTAATTAGAATTACACTTGAGACAGAAAAAAAACATTTGATCCACTTTATAAGTAACTGGATTACAACTGACGTATATTACAACACACTAAAAGTGGACCCTTCTGACACTACTCTTGATTAGGAAAATGAAGAGGGAAAAGAATAGGCCTGTAAGTCTAACAACATTTACCCCCATTTTCCAATAAATGTATTATAAAAATTACGGTTATGTTAATTTTTTTTTCACAGATTAGTATTAGTATTGTGAAATACTAATTCAGATTCAGTATACTCCGAACAACTAAACTACGTATTTCGTAAGTTTCAAAAGCGAGTTATTTTCGCAATTTAACGACTGTAACTTTTTATCGTTCAGAAAGAGCAAAATTAAATAAAAGAAATTTAATTATCTCCCGATTTAAAGTACATATTTTCACATCCCGAATAAATTGAATTTGCACATTTGGCTTTACACAATGTTAAAATAACGAATTTAAAAAAAAAGTATTTTCCTTTTTTTTATTACCTATATGATATGAAAAATTAGATAACTTTTATATGCGCAAAGTTCATAATTTTTCATGAATTACATACTTTTCGAGATGTATTTGTAAAACACCATTTTTAATCTCTTTAACGTCGACAGTAGGAGTGACAGGAAAGAGATTTATGTCGGAAATATTAGTATATTTTAATAGTGTAACATATTCCAGCTACTTAGAGAACGGCTCAGTTCTTTCTCTTGTCAGTCAAAAACATCTAATTTGACAGACACAACAGATTTATCAGCAAACTAAACTTGGCAATAAGAATTTTATTTAAATCATTTTTTTATTAAATTTAATGTTTAGAATTAATATTATTACGTATGAATTAATTTAATTTGAATAGTGAAAAAATAACTTATGAAAGTTAACTGTAAACAGTATTTGGTGTAAACATATCACATACAATTTTCAAATTAGTTATTAACTCTCTCAGCCTACAAAAAGGCCTATTAACTTACGATTACTTTGCGGGGGGGGGTCGTTATCACCTTAATCATACCCAATACGGAAAACATAAGAAAGTTAAGCTGGAGCAACGCTGTTACCCCGATTTCGGAATTTTCCCAATCAGATAATAGCTTTTTCTTCACTTTATGTTACAGGGTGTTTATCCCCCCCTTCCGAGTACCACTTTATCGGCCCCTCCATGATTCCGTTTCACTTCTGGATCCATTTGTTACTTTAATGTTAATATTTGTCCATCCACTCCGTGCAGTTGGTACTTCCTGAACCGGAAAAAATTTGTTATGGAGAGAGAGTCACCGGAGAATGACAGGGAAGGCTTTCAACCGAGATAATTATGCTACTTATAACCTTCTAACTGTTGTCTGTCTAATCACGTATTACTCAATAAACGTGTAAGTGTTAAAACTTTCCACTAACTTTAATAATGGTGATATGCTTGCGAAGAAATTATAAAAACTCAAAATGCAAATTGAAGTAATTATTTATAAACACTGTTATAAATACCCCTTCTCTCGTTGACACCTCTTATACCTCGTTCTCAGTCTCTAGTTAGAGAAGATCCGTCAAGCTATTCCTGCTGTAGACAGGAAACGGAACATTCAGAACTTCACCAAAGTTGTTGGAATGCTAACGAAAGAGACTATCACTTAAAGGCGGATGAACATGAAAACAGCAGACAAATATTAAACCTCTCATATAGTTAAACGGTGTGCTGAGAGACAGAGAACCGGCATCAGATTCTATTTAAATCAGAAATTTATATTCGTACTTTCTTGCTAAACGAACCCGCTATGACATTCTTCACATATTTCATTATTTTATGATACAAATAAAGGAAAGACAAATCGAAGCTAAATACTATAATTTTAAATAAATCTATTTATTGCATCTCGTTGGCGGTGAGCACTGTGTAATAATAATTTCATAAAACCAGATTCAATGCAGCTACTAAGTGATTCATACAGTAGTGGATCGAATTAAATATTCCAACGGGCAACATCATCGTATGGAGCAGATCTTGCTCACGTATGAAATAGTTAAGGAAGAGACAGGAAAGAAGAAATGTGTGTGCGAGGAAAACCGGTTCTCGGGTTGAGGCGCACACTAAACTGTCACACTATAGCGAAACTGTTTTGTAGCGGACGAAAACAAACTAAACGATGGCTCCTCTACACAAATTAACTACTACTGCCATGTTGTATAATAAGGGTAGCAACTTGTTATAGCATAATAAGATATGCAGCTTATTACAGACTGGTATAATAAAATACACAGCTTATTATAAATATGTGGGTTTCGTGAATATTTCAGTTGTTTATTTGTTCACATTCTAATTCTAAGCTAGCTACTATTCCTACGAATGAGGCACTCTCTTTTTCTATATTTAGATTTCAGATTTCCTAAAAAATAAGTTTACCACGTTTTCGACTGTTCCTATACAATTTATGTTACTTACAAAGATTTACTACTTGGTAGGCCCCTATATGAGATATGCTAGCTTTTTAGTTTTCAGATCATCTCGACTGCCTCTCCAGTCGCTTGGGTTCCCGTACTACGGTTACATAGAGCGGCCATTGGTCTGAAACCAAGGTATATCCAAAAGATGTTTAAGCTGAATTCAGGCTCTGGATAAAGTTCACTGTATACCTCTGAGGATACGAGCTTCGAGATCTTAGAAAGGTAATAGACACGCTTGATGGTACCGGAATATGTAAATACAGTATGTGTACGAGTGTCACATCAATCCAAAGAGAAGTAAGACGTTAGGAGACAGGACACAATAATAAGAGTCTAATCATCTATAACCGTACGTTTTGTGGTGGTCAGTGAACAGAGACAGCCAAGAGAAAACATCGATTCTGACAGAGAAAAACAACATGCATATGTAGATGAAGAAATTAAATAGTTTTTAATATGCTAATATAAATTCAGTAACACGGACTCCAATATAAGTATTTTTAATAGGTAACATTACATTTACAAAAAAATAGCCACACATGATCCACAGTTATCTTAAAAATTCATTTTAAAAGTCAATTTCGTGGTTCAAGTAACAAGAAAAAGCCGGAAAGGGAGAGACAGAGGGTAGAAGATATAGACATTTAACAGATTATTTGGAAGAAGTAAACAACAAGGGAAGGTACACAAAAAACAGTAATTGACTTGCTTTGGTGTTTTATTAATTGTGATAATTTAAAGCTGCGACGAAAGAAATAAAAATGAAGACGTCATCTCTGTTCCTGTCTCTTCTCTCTCTCTCTCTCTCTCTAGTGTTACATACGGGCAATCATTCTCCTTTCTTTTCTGTCGCAAACCACTCTGTCTCTCTCACTCTTGCTCTACCCCTCTCTTAAACCGCCACTTTGTAGCTGATAAGTAGTGCTAGAAACGCAGCGCTATTTAAGCGACGAGTAAGAGTAAGATCAACTGACAGTGTCAACCTTTGTGTTAATCAACTAGCAGACACTTAGCGTGACTTAAAGATAAGCGAGAATGCTGTTCCTTTTTATTTAAAATACTATTGAGAGCCATAGCCGCCAGCACCACTGACTACCAAACATTTGTATCTATAATTAATTAACTATACAGTGGAAGTTTTATTAAAAGCTTTTTATTCCCCCAAACTACTGCTTTTTATGATACCAGTTTACACGATTGTTTTTCTTCCATAATGTAAACGCGTTCTTTTTAACGCTCGCGTTTTATCTCGAAGTGCTTTTAATGTGTGGGTCTGTCTGTGACGGTCGTACTTATAAAACATGAATTATTGTTTAAGTAATTTTATGTAGTTGCTTATGTTTTATCTACGGTAAGAAACGGTAGCTGTCAAGAACCAAGATAGCACTTAATAACTAGGATCTTTTCGCCTACAATCTATTTTTTCTGGATGTAATGTACTTTTGTACAACGATACGTTTTTTATGCTCATAGTGCGTGCACATCAACTCATGTATTTACTGTAGTTTTGAACGTCGGGTTATATCTACCTTTGCTTTCACTGTCACCCACTCAGTACCCCTCTAGAGTCCATTACTCGGAAAATACCGTTTTCCTCTAAAATTACAGGCCTACACGTCTTCCCCACTTTCGACCTATCCGTTACCCGTAATTTTCATGAATCCATTGGATTATATTTTCTCGCCAGTCTTGCGTAGTTTACCACGTTAACTTTTTCCGTTCTCCGTGGAGGCTGCAAAGGTTGATCATCATTACCGGACTAATATAACAATTTGCTTCCTGCATTGAAAAATGTTTCTAACAAAAAGTTTTTTTTTTTAGGGAGTTTCAGATCAAGAACAGAATTTCAAGAGGAGAAAAATTTACAATTATTTCCAAATTCTAGCTTTTTATAATTATAAATCCCGTAAATGTAAATGTAAATGGGGGTTTCGCAGTAAATGACCACCTATACACATGTAACTTTGTAAGTAACTAGATGACCTCCGTGCACAACGAGGAAAATTTGAGGTAACATGATGCAACTACATGTCGGCTGGCCTACACAAAGAACAGACTTGGAACTGACGAGAGCATGAGGAAATTGAGGAATTCAAAAACTGAAAATGAAAATATTATGCAGGTCCAACAAACATACTACGTGAATTTTTAAATCTAATAATTTGGAAAAAAGGCTAATAAGAAGCAATCATAAGTAGACTCGGACAAGTCCAATTAACGGACTGTTCAGTTACACGGGTAACGCTGTACTTAAGGAAAGGCATGTCACTATAGCCACAGGATGAGAATTTATAATTTAATTTTACGCAATGCTGTGATAAATGAAAATTCGAAAGTTACTAAAAAAAAAAAGGAACACAAATTCTGTAAGGTCAATAGAAACTGACTTATAGTAAGCTTTTGAAGAGTCAAAAGGACGAAGGACAGACAGAATCACCAACGAGAAGTAGAGATAGCTATAAGACCGAAGCGGGTGGTAATCCATAATACGAAGAGCCGTTAACCAAGTACAAAGCGACAAACAAAACTGGAAGCTAATCATAGTTACTTCAGGTCGGAATGAAGATGGATTGCGAAGAAAAGTTTATATTTAATTATACTCTAATCATCGATAATCACCAAGACATCCATGTAACAGTATTATCATTTCGGCTATTGAGTAAATTTAACTCAAGGAAAAGTAGGTAATGATTTTGTTCAGTGCCAACATTCATGATTCAAAAAGCGTAAACAACCTTTCATGAACTACTTTGCCGTTCTGCGTAAAAGTCTTCTGTCCACAATTATAACAACACGATCTATTCCTTTCCTGACAATCTTGAACAACCCGTTTCTCTCTAATACTTGTCTTAACTTTCAACTAATCATCACATTTTTGTCCCTTTTCACAAAAAATTTTGGCACTTCTTCCCTCTTATACATTACATAATAGATATTATTGACCTTCATTCCACAATAAATTAAATTATTAACTCTACGTCTTAATTCATGTTTTAAATGGCATGTTCATAACTTTTACGTTAATGAATTGTTCAAATAAATCTTATCAGATTTTATTAGCTGTTAGAAATTCCAAAATGGACAATTTAGTAGATGACTCAATTTCATATTTATACAGAAACAAAAGAAAGATTGTTGCAAAAAAGGTTCTACAATGCAAATTATTTAGAAGTTCTTCGTGGTCTGACCAACCGGCTGGCGAAAAATTTAAGATGCGATGATGATGATGTAAAAGAATGAAGTTGCTTAAGAAAGAGGAAAGGTTATAAAAATATGTAGACTATCGAATTTATTTTGTTTATTAAAACTCATGTGAAAAACTACAGCTGCCATCACACACACACACACACACACACACACACACACACACACACACACACACACACACACACACACACACACACACACACAACATGAACGATGTACCTGAGTGAGTAGCAGAAACAAGCGCAGGTAATCGAGATTGAAGAGTCAGTCAACACGTTTGATCCGACTGGGTCGGGTGAGAGAAGGATAGAAGGGGTGGGGGGGAGAGAGAGAGAAGGTCGGTCGTAGTGTATTTACTATGTAAACTCGTTAAATATGGTTCGACAAGACTTCATCATCAGTTCGTTCGGCAGAGAGAGAGAGAGAGAGAGAGAGAGAGAGAGATGAAGGGAGAGAGAATCGAGAGTGAGAGAACTCGTTCCCGGACTGAACCTGGAACCTGAGTGACTGAGTGAGTAAACGCTCCGCATTTAAACACCCCACCCCTTCTGGACCTTGCTACCCCCCCGACCGTGATAAAATGTAAAAGATAATAAGTAGCTTATTTATTGCGTCAGAGATAATTCATTTTGTGTTGGAGAGGGGGACAAGGGGAACGCGAGACCTTAGCGCGCTTAACCACCCGATATCCGCCCACAAACTATAAATTTCTAATTATAAATCTCGTCGGATTTCACACAAATGTTGTTGTTTCAAACGTATATGCCGCGGCATCATTTGAAGCTGGCTGGGTTCTCTCTGGCAATCTAAGAGATATGAATCCATGCACGTAGAACCTAGCGTTTCCCAAGCGAGCCGTTTGCCGTCCTTCGCGCGCGCCTATGCTGCCCGTTCGCCAAAACCAGCCGGCAAACGCACCTCTACCTGTGCAATGTGCCGTGTGGTGCATGCATACACGCACGCGCGCGCGCTCTGACATACAAGGTCAATGCCACACATTCTTCACTCAGCGTTCGACCACTATCTGTCTCGTTACAAAAACGAGCGCGCGCGCGCATACACATAATAATCGCTCAATTCCCCTTACAAAATTTTAGCATAAAAGTGTTAAAAATTAATTGGGCGCGCAAAATGCTTCATTTAAATGCAAATTTAGTACGATCGTCTGTGTGTGAGTACCGTGGGGGGGGGGGGGGGTACGCGTGCGAGCCACCTATTCGATAATGTCGTCGGCGTGGTGATGATAGAGTTATATGACGGGGTTTGCTTCCAAGAGAAATAAAAAAATAAGTGGTTAACGCTCTAAACAAGTCTAAAAAAACCCATGTCTAATGAATTATTCACAATGAAAAGTGTTGGTACCGTCAACTACGTTCTACTACCGGGAAACGTTTGTGAAAAAAATTAAAAAACTAACTAAAAAAGTCTGCTGTGTTAAAAAACAAAAACTGAAACACAAGTAATGAATGTATTAGGAACAGACAAAAATAATCTTGCAGCCTTATTTTTATTTTTTATGGGCACCTTCTAAATCTGGTCTTTTGCGTTTTATCCCCTCCCTCAAAATACCCGAAATTATTGTATGCTGTTCAAAATAAGATTCCAATAACTCTTTAAATTCGATGTGTGGATACGATCAGTATGACAGCTTTAGACAAACATTTCCTGTATCAGTATAGTTAAGAAGCATTTCTATAAAAGAGATGACGTACCCTGCTTAAATGTGATTCAACACTAAAAATGTTGTTGTTAGTGCAGATGGTGTTCGTTCAGATTCAAATCAGTGTGGGTTTCAGCGTAGGGGCGTATTTACGGACGGGGACGCACGGGACCGGACCCCCCCCCCCCCCCGAGGGGCGAAAAGAGTTGACGAATTTTGTTAGTCTCTTAATTGTTAGGCTCTTTCATCATTTTGCCAGCGGTGTTTTTCAGCTAGTAACGCTTTTTAAAATATAGAAACAGGTTTATTACACAGCATTTACGTATACATTTGAAATATGAAATATAGGAAAATCAATTCAGTCAGTATCTTCTAAACAATGTTTTAGTAACGCGTATTTTTATCGTCTTATTGCGGATTACTTTAATGGGATTGATTCAGGATATTATTACACGTTTTTCAGCCACTTTAAAGATAGTACTGTTATTAGTCTTAACTTGTTTTCTCTTTTGTGTGAATGCGTCTACCCCCCCCCCAGGCCAAATTCTAGATACGTCATTGTTTCAGCGAAGTGATAAAATAAATAAAGCACGCGGAAACCACAACACACACACACACACAGAGACCTACTCACTTCTTCGTGTAAGTTAGCGAAGGCAACATTCACATAGTGACTTATTCGATGAAATACTTCAGATCATTAGGCTTCTTGAAGTATAAACAACCACTTTCCTGAATAGTATTATATTAAATATATATAATTTTTCGGGGTCTATTAAAATTCCTTTGCTTTCTTCCATGAAGACACGTGTAATTAGTTTGTCAAACTTTGCCATACTACATTAATAAAATTGTATAAAACATTTTGGTACATATTTCTGGGATGGAATACACAGAGGACTACCAAGATGATATATGATCCAAAATTCAGACCTCTTTAATTCTGAGCAGTTTAGAAAGTGAAAAAATTAAGATTTTTACAAGGCGTCAGAAATCCTATTAGTATATTTCCCTGTCATGATATTTTTCAAGAAAAAAAAATGAAATGTTAAATCTAGTTTTCGGTGAGGAATGAAAATTAAAAAAATCTCTGTCAAAAAACGATAAGAAAAATACCATAACAATATGATCTACAAAAAAAGATTTGGCAAATGTTTGCCTGAAGTTGATAATTTTTACATTATTCCACGAAAACTGTTTCTTAGCGCTGTAATGCCTGAAAACATTACTGCCTACGACACAATTGTAGTATGATTTTTTAAAGAATATAAGTGGCACAGACCTATACGTCAGTTTTGGTTGATCTGTACCAGTACTTCCTATGAAACGTCATCAAGCGTAATACATATTAGACATGCATAAGTAAATGCAAAAAAGCAGTTTCTTTTTTTGTAACTGTCAGTATTAATTTGCCCTGTACAGCAAAGAACAAAACAGACTTTCTTCCTAGAAGGAATGTTGAAACAGTGACATGTTACTGATGATAAAACACTTCTCATCTCTCCTGGAGACCTCGGTCTCTTCAGGCACTGGAGGCATTGTTAACAGTTGTTGAGGTCAAAACCTCCAGAGTTCAACTTAGAGACCCGTCGCCGTCGATACGGTCTTTATCCCCCCTCACAGACCATACATTTTTAAAGGCTCCAAAAGATTTCTTTTATTTTACAGATAATTGAACTTATGTGTGTTGTGTTAAACGCTTCTGAATACACAAATATTTGGGAAGAGGAGGAGAGCAAACGTAAGTGAAAAATTTATACCAAGCGCCCTCATGTTCACAGTTCACCTCTATCGAAGCCCAGGTATAGGCCTACCATTTATTTTAATCACAGTCCAACCCCATGCTGTTCTTCCTGCAAAATGCCCGTTCATTTATATGCTACAAAGTATTTCAAGTTTACTATATGGTTTAAATTGCCTTAGTTTTATCTTCCTCCCTGTCTTATAAACTGTTTGTGTAACTGGACATTTAAAGATACTGAGAATGAACAGCTCTATTCACGGAAGCAACAAAGAGCGTCACTACAGCTAAGAACCTGTGTACACTATGCTACAACGCCGAAAGTAAGAGCATTATTACTTTTCCTTTTCATTCTTTTTAAAATTAGCTGATTCGCTCAAATAAATAACTACTAACTAACTAAATTATTAACTAACTAATTAAAATAAGTAGCCTATATCACGAATATGATATGATATGCACGTTTGTAGTATATGCAGCAGCGTGACGTCCATGTAACCACTGTTGCCGGCGGCAACAGTACTGGAAATAAGAGAAAATAATATTAATTATCTCATAGAATAAATACTTTAGTTATTGAATAATTTGAAATCCGAACAATATTAGTAGGAAAAATTGAAGAAAAGCGTAGCATTGCTTTCGAACTGCTAGGCACTTATACCGTCTTGTGTTGCCGGCTCAGACATTGGCAGTCTTTTACTGCGTACGGTCATTGACCTCGTAGTTGTTGTCACTGTCCAAACTGTGGAAGGGGGACACATTCGTCCACACAATGTGTTGCCTCTGTATAAACCGGCAAAACGCTCAGTTCTATGTTCGTTTTCGCAACTGACGTCCAGCAGATACTACGTACATATTTGTGTTTTGTTTGTTTAGTCATGTGTTTCTCTGTTTGTCTTTATTATTTTTAATTCGATTATTTGTGTTCTGATTTATTCTGTGTACGTATAATGAGAGTCAGATCCCCTTGAACCGGGGTCTTCTTCTCCCAGCGAATGATAGGTAGCGCTCTAAAAAGAACACTTGGTACAAGAAAAATTCGAATTAATTTTTTGGTTAAGTTTTAGGCCTATTACAACCCGCAACAGGTGTTATGTAGGCCTACCTACACGCCACTGAGTATATGTGTATGTGTAATGGGGGGGGCTATAGAGAGTAATACTATAAAATAAGTCGCTGCCATTAATGATTTCCCTAGCCGGAGATTCTTAGACAGCCCTGTTTAAACGGAATGACGACGTATGAATCACTCAGGTGATCACCAGCACTGCAGCATCCATAGCCTTAGCATTGTCGACAACAAACTTGCAGCATGGGAAGCATGGCCCCCAAGTCAAATCATGAAAGACTTGAAAACATCAGCGGTTATTACCAAAGACGAAGCAACCTCCCGTCACGGAAACGAAAACAGTCGTCGTCGAGGAGAGGGTGCTAATAGTCTAATCACTTCTGGACGTGGTAACTATCTACCACGTTCTTTTCTATGCCACCGATATCCGGAGGCTCGACTAGAGCGCCGAACTTAGAAGTGTAAACTAACTGACAAGAGTAGGAAACACAATGTACAACAAAGCGACTCAGAATGGATAGACTAGATGCGCAGTAAGTAAAGACACGATGAATAAAGTCACAAACTTGGATCACACACGAGAAAAGTAGTACTACTAACTTTAAATTAATAGAGAGAGTCATCCACGTTTACTGTCCTGCACAAGGAATGAAGATGGGAAAGCAGAAGAGCTGTACAATAAGCTCTTTAATGCAAAAGTGAGAAACAGGAAATATCAGAAATAGTACGCAGAATACACTGAATGTGTGGAAATGAATGAAAGAAGGGGATAAGCTTATGAATCTTATCACTACGCATAAACGCACAAAACACACGCATACACAGAAACTAAAAATAAAATTCCAATGTAAGATTATGATATTAAGTGCACTACCCAAAGCTACACACACACACACACACACACACACACACACACACACTTCTATTAATATCCTAATATTAATATTAAATCAACGCGACAAAATTCGAAATCACGTCACATCTACGAGTAAAATAATTAGAAAATTAAAATTTTTTATTGTACGTGTAATACATTAACTGAAAGATAACAAAATTGTAACGAAAGACACTCAGACAAATACACATGACACATGCTTTCAAAACTTCTAAATCATTTAACCAGTGTCGTAAAATATTGATCTCAACTTCTCAACTCGTCACAGGTGGATTAAGACGTCGTACACAGCTGTCAAAACCAGAGATCCGTCCTTTCAACCGTTATAGCTGAAATTCGTTCTGCCGCTTATAATTAATTACCACGTAGGCCGAACACGCGCGCGCGCATGCGCTTGAGCAATGACGTGATACGAGACGACGACGATCGCTGAGCAAACAAAATCGGCCGGTAAAACGCGCGTGGCACCCAACAGTCCCCCACCACAAACGTTCGTTATTAAAAAAAAGTTATTTCTCAGATAATTTTATTATTATCTTTTTTTCTTGAATATGCACATTTTTATTGCTCTCTGTTTATTGTTATTATTAAAAGCAACTCACCGTCGTTTTCATTTAGCATAATAATAGAGTGTTAATTTAGAAAATAAACTTCGATCCTATTCATAGAGGCGAGACCGCGATGAGAGGTGCCCATGACGAATCAATTCCGGCGGCGCTGCCCATCGAAAAGGCCCACCAGTGTGTGTGTGTGAAACAGAGGAATTTTCAATTTGTAGCCGGAGGCTAGATGTATTGTGCATGTCATTCACCCGGTTAGCGCCTCGAGTCAGCCGCCAAGCTGCAGTTCTTGTACACACATACACTTACAGTACAAACACAGGTAACTATACGTATGTACCTACACACAGTACTGGGTCACCTGACTGAATCCCATCAGCGTGTACACTTGTCGGACGACACAAAGCCCAGTCGCTGTGTTTATGACATCACCTTTACCGTTACAGTTGTAGCTCACCTAAATGTTACGTCTTTCATTCTTGTCAGTGTAGAGGACGTGTCATTTCAAATCGCATACTACACTAGTAATAACCATTCATTCCAGGCTCAATTTTCTACTACACTTACTTGTGGTCGCTAGCGTTCACTCACACAGAGTACACAATGACTCATTCGGATATAGACGTAGATTCTGCTATCCTGACATTACGGTCCACCTCATGTCTGTATATTCTGTTTCAAGAAAGATAAACACAAAGAACACTGGTCACCATACATGTGTTATCTGTCTTCTCGCACGCGCGCGCTCCCCCCTCACACTTAATTACATATTTCATTCCGGCGTTGAGTTCATAATATTCTTTCCCAGTTATGCCCGCAATTAATTGTCCTTCCATCGGAGGACACCTTACAAATTGCATTACCAAGTTGGCAGTAACCATTTGACCACTCAAGTACTGGCACAAATGCTCGAACGTATACAAACTCTCTTTGAGTTTTTGGTAATCAGCATTTTTTTCTGACTTTACATACTACCTCGACACCAAACACATTTCAAGACAAGTTTTGGGGCCTCGTTCTTTTTTCCATATATTCTTTTTTTAACATTTAACTATTTTCTCATTCGCCTTTGGTTTTATACATAATACGATATTGCCAACCTTTACTCAGGCTTCGACATATAACTGCCATGTAAACGTTTGTGCTCCTCTCTTCCTTTCCATCTCTGTGTACTATTTCAATATTCATCTGGATAACCTTGCATACCACTTTACAGTTTACTTACCGGTGACTTAGTACTGGAAGCTTTAAATTTCTTCATCTCTGGTGCTTTACAGGTTATAATAAATTATGTAATGCTAAAATATTATATACTCTTACGTTTATATTATGTTACAGGGGTGAATTCAGAAGACACTGAAAATGAACTAAAAACGTTAACAATAATATAGCCAATATACTATGAAGCTGACTTAAGTAAAAGCTAAACACAAAGTGACTGATTAGACCTAAGTTTGACAGATCTACTGGCGGAATCCTGGACTACGCTGAAACCTGCTTGTTAGGATAATAATATAGGCCTATTACAAGACTTACTGACATAATAACATAATCGATTACAGTTCACACACCAACACACACACACACACACACACACACACACACACACACACACACACACACACACACACACACACACAGTGCGACTATCGTCGACCATTAGTGTATGATCCAGTTGAGATCACTCGATTATACCAGTCAGTCAAGTTTACGAAAACTTTTGTGCAGTTACAGCAGTAATACTGTACTGAATTTTATGTGCTTCTTCACGTATGGTCCTGACGAGACACTTGAAATCACATATAATAACTTGTCGAGTACTCGAGTTCGTTGGTACTTCATTCATTAAAAAAACACTTTTCTGTTACAAGCGCGCGCGTGCACATATACACTCTAGCACACACAAACATGCATACAACCGATCTCTTCGTATTAGATAAACCCCGGTATCAGTATTCCGCAAATCGTTTTCCATAATAATTTAATTAATGGATATAATTTTCAAGTGAACAGTCTATCTTTTAGTTATGTAATAAACGTTTAATTCTACCACATATCTACACACCTTATATCCTCGTAGTTCTTGACAAGTCTCGTACGTGATGGTACAGTTGTTTTTCATCTTTTTCTGCGCCATTTGCGACATTTTAATTCACCTTCGTCGTTAATATTAACCTTTTGCGTGATGAAGTGCAATAGTAAATTGTTATTATGAAAAATAAAGTAATGTCCTAACTAAGTAACCTGGCAATTTTGTACACGTCCGCGTGTGTGTGTATGTGGGTGTATAAAAATACGAATGTACGTATGTTGTTAACCAAATTTTTGCGTTCACAATTTCAGTTGTAAACATAATCTACGCTTCACTACATCCATTCAAGGAGTCTCGTCTCATTCACCTGTCCGTACATAACAGCTTTCTTGTTACACGATCATTAATAAGCGCCTTTTGGATACCTCATCTTCTTTTCCTTTATACTGCTTCCTATAACATTATCAATGGCTAACAACATGTAGGTTAATAATTGGCTTTCCTTTTCTTTATAGACTTCACAAACCGTCCTTTATCACTTAACCTTTTTCACCATAACAGCGTTTTTAAATTACTTTTGGGCAAACGTCCATTCGCGTCTGACTTCTTCAGCAAATTCGAGTTTCGAAAGTCTCTAGTTACCTCACTTCCAATGGTTCAAGTTTCTCCTACGTACATTACACTTTGTAGTGGAAATAGTTGAGGCAATAACGAACGAGATACATATTAATACGGAAGTTAGACAGTGATTTAGAATGTGTGCAACACTGAGCTAATTCGTGAGTGGAAGGGTAGTGTCAGTCGTGGGCTGATCGCGGTTTTCGCAGGTAACCCGATAGTCATTCAGGAATCGGAGACGGACTATACAAAGGATTGAATCTATTGTGTTCGATGTTTCATTTGAAAATTTCAAAAGGAAAGGTAAAGGTTATGGCACTTAAAGTAATCGATCGGGAGTAAAACAGGGACAAAACGCTTCCACGTGTCATATTTTTACTGTCTTGGATGTGATATCAGTTATGACTTGGTTTAGTAAAATGGATACGACTTGCTCTGTAGAGACGACACTGAAAAAATACTAGGAAGTAGTGGCCAAACAAGTGATAACGAAGATGCCACTGATTTGTAAGACAAACGATAAATGAACAAGTTTATTAAAAGATTCTTTGGGAAACAATAAAAAAAAACCGTAGAATATATAAAATCTAGAAAATAAATTTATTTACAATACTACAAAGAACAAAAACTACTTAAACAAATCATAATCGGCGATTTAACCAACCAGTTCTGCTTAAGTCGAAGAGACTCACTCTGACTAATTAAAGATACGTTTTTTTTTTAACAACTGAGAGTCAATAGTTCAGCACGGACCCATACACACACAAGTATTATAAGCAGAAAAGATGGCTACATGATAAATAATATATAGGCGCTAACCGACATCATCTTTTACACGTAACTTTCTGCACAATGAAATATCTTGGATGAAATGTGGCGTCTTGTACACAAAACGTGCAGTTTAGCCAGCAAGACTGCAATATTCGCGTTTTATTATTTTATGGAAGATCGGAGCTAGCCGTAGTAAAGAAGAATTGGCTTCTCGTTCTTCGTTGAGCTCTAATGTTACGCTTCATTAAGTCTTCTTTACAAGGAAAGTAAGATCCTTCTCTTTCTCCTGTCTCTACTCTTCTCGCGCATCTCTCTCTCTCTGTCACATTCTCCTTTCAGAAAGAAAGGGACGTTTAAAAATTTTGCCTTTTTCACTTTTATAGTGGATATGTCATAGATGTTCTTCGTAACCGTAAACCTGTAAGTAATTTGAAGAAGATATGTTCTGAAATAAAAATAAAATAAAATACGTCGTCTCGTACGTCGATACGATGTCCTTTACCGAGAATCTAGTGGAGACTATAAAATTCAGCAGTTAGAAAATTATTGAATGGATCTAATAATACCGCGTTTCCCCGATAGACTAACAGTAAATCAGATTGATCATGTGCCGTAATTACACACAGGAGTTCATGCATTAATACAACAGACGTGACAAACTATCGATACACACCACTTTCTAGACAGAGCGAGAGTACCATAGCCAAAAAGTCCAAAGCCAGTTTGGCAAGAGAGTATAAAATTGGAAATACTGAAAGACGAAACGTTCTATAAAGATAGCAAACGAGAATCAGAGAAGAACTGATTGTAAGAGCTAAAGATGAGCTGATGCACGAGGCGTTCGATTTTTCGGAAAAGAGAAAATTCTTAAAAAAGAAAACGTTATTCAGGAAGTTGGTATCAATCAAAGAAATAATGTGTAAAAACATATATACGGAGAGAAACTGACAAATCTGGATCAAATTAAGAATAGTCGGAAAATATATTGAAAACCATCAGTTTTTGTTTTAGAGAGAGAAGGAGAGAGAGAGAGAGAGAGAGAGAGAGAGAGAGAGAGAGAGAGAGAGAGAGAGAGAGATCCTATACGTGAGTCTGGGTAGAGAATGCACCACACACCTCTCTGTCTCTCACTCTCTTAATTAAAAAGGTAATTTTTTTTTGTTTACTTTAATAATTTTTACTTACTACATTTTTGTAAACTTAACTAAATAAATAATAAATTATACATTTTTACTGCGCGCGCGCGCACACACACACACACACACACATCAGTTAATGTATTTGCCTTTGTCTCTGTTTACTTACTTACTTGTCAACTTGGAACTTAGAGAAACTTTCCAATCGTCAAAATCTTCTTCGTACCTTTTAGTTCCCCTTTTTTTTTCTTTCATATAATTCAGTATATTTTTTCGCCCCTTCATACATTTCAAATTTAACTCCGTCGTTACTCTATCGTTAACTCCTTTGGATGTGGTCTTCCACGTGTCTGTATAATTTACGATGCCATGCTTCTACTGCATTATTCACTCTAACGGCGGTAGCAGTTCCACGACTCCTATAGTACTAATGGATTTTCTAGCCACTATTCCACGAAGTAATTAAATAATTCATCGAGCTTCTCTTCTCCTGGAGAAGCTTGACCATGGATATACTGCCAGACATCTACATCCTCAGGTCGAAGGAAAGTAAGTGCAGCACACATTCGGACGTTGAGCCTGACTTTTTCACTTTCTTTGTATTAATGTTATCCTGTAGTTTCCTCCAGATACAATGAGTGAAGTGAAGATAACAGCCACGAACGCTGACTAAAGAAAATAGTTCCATTTTCCTTACTTAAAACGGATTACACTAAATCTACCTGTACAGTCTCAGAGTTCCACTCAGGTAGCCTACTTCTCGAAAGAGCAGTAGAATCATACGTACATAACTTGTTTCTTTTTTCTTATCAGGAAGGAGAGCAAATACAACTGGCGCAACGTTTGTTTCATCTGATGTGCTTCCTGAGTCAACGTGAATGATGTATATCTGTGCAAACTGACTACTGCAGCTTTTGAACGGTCCATCCATGAAAAATAACTTGTAATCTTTCAAACTCTCTTTTCCTTTGGCTCCACCAACATCACCAGCTTTTGCGAAGTTTGTCTTGAAGAACAACATCCTCGGAACACGCGTTTTTTCTTGCACCCCCTGTGTTCGATTTCTATCTCAGTATAACGATGACTTCAAATTACAGAATTGAGGAGTTCGTGTGACGAATTCATAACCTCTGTTTAGTAAAGGCTGCAGTTCTTAGTTAAATACCTGATGTATAGATGCGCTGTGGTCCTCGCGGGCTCATTTCTTTGCTCGCAACACTGCCTTCAGTACATCCAGAATTGCTTCGTCCGGAATACACTCGTGGTCAGTCACTGTCATCATTATATTTTTCTGGGAAACTAACTTCCTTTATACAGTTGTTTCTTCTGTTTTAACACACGCATATTTCTGAACCTCCTTAACTCTCTCGTAACTTTCTATTCGAATAACCACTGTATAAAACAGAAGGTTTATTTACATCGCTTCAGTAAAATCTATACTGAAAATAAAAAACAGAAAACTGACAGAAACGCAGAATAAATCAGTGACGACTGCAGTTGGAATGTGTAAATTCTGCTTGTAACTGCTTGTAAGATAAGAATAGCAATCCGTGTCTAGCGATTGTATGTACAGCTCCCTTATCAGAGGAAGAAAAGTGTATAAAGAAAAGCGTTTTGCTGTCGATGCCTCATGTTAAATTGTTAAGCGATTTCCAGTTTTTTAAAGATAGGCAGTAATGCAATTAAGATAAAACTAAAACTTTATTTTACACATACGAGAAAATGAGAAGAGTAATGTAGACACCCACATCATCTGCTATGTAGTGATAGTGACAGTGACCTAATAAACTCACAATAATTCTAACATATTTAGGAATCTAGGTGTAATAGTTTACATATAAATGCTACCTAATATCATTACAATTAGCATGAATGAGAATGGCACTACAGTCATCAATTGAATACAAAATTTGTACAGCGTTTTGTAAAACTTTGCTTATGCTTTAATGTTTCGGACTACTGTTAACCTTTTTACGGCGATCGCAAGTAGGGCATTAAATATTGTAAGATAACCGTGTTGGTAACACACACACGTGCGCGCACACACACACAAATTATAATTAATTAAACTTTTACACGTAATGCCAGAAGCGGCGTTTCCTGCGGCTGAAAAAACGGGGTAAAAAACGGCTACAGTAGAAGCACATCCCGGAACACTTAATGAACTGTAAACCGAGCACCTAGCGCTATTGTTGTTATTATTACCATCATTATATCATGTATTAAACTTATAAAATAATGAGGATGGCAGCAATAAATTATTAGCCTTGTTTTTCTCATTAATTTAGCGTTTTGCTTGGGAATTCATCACAACACACGTCACACACATTCTTTTTCGTCAATTATTGTTGGACGAAATGTTTGCATAAAATGTTGGGCACTTACCTAACGGCACACTTAATTGCAGCTGCAACCCGTATGATAGGTACTGCAATGATTCTGAAACGTTAATTTGCTTTTAGAGATTTTAGTTCCCATTCTTACCATCGTTCAGCGGGATATAAGCTAGTACCACCATTGTTCCAGACGATGCAAGTGTCTTTCAGGAATCTTTCTTGTTTATTCGAAATAGCTATAATTTACGTTAACTTTTGACTCCCGTTGACAAATGGCTAGAGAAGTTTTTTGTGATCGAAACGTCAGTGCTATATATAACACAGTGCACGGTGGAGAAAATAAGAAACGAATATTCTTTACAGGATCTGTACGACTTACCTGAGAATTGTATTACGTAGTTATACTATATGTATGCTTTACACCAGAGCACACAGCACAGCGCTCGGGTATCCAATTTAATTTACTATAAATTTAAACAATAAAAGTAACTTGCACACGAGTTGAATGTTATTGTTGTGTTTCATCTGCAGAGTCTCAGATATTTCCATGTGGCTCCTTGGAGTGCTTTAAGTATTCCGATGATTTTGTTTGTATGTAACAGATGCTCACGATTACTGTCTATTATCTGCACAACTATACATCTTTGTGCCATCCGCATTAATCTTCATTCCTGTGAGGTGTCTCCTGCCTCTTCCAAGTCTTGTTATTATGGTAAAGGTACTTCTGTCAGCATTAATTTCGGGATTAAGATCATCCCTGATCTTTGTGGAAGTAACATAAATTTTTCCAAGGCGACAGTTACATGTTAATTTTCTGATTGTGCTTCCGGCCTTTTTGCTAACTTGTCAACTACTTTACTGCAGCCTACTTAATATGTACAAGGGCAAGGAAGAAAGGTGAAGTTAAGTGATATTGGCAGCAGAAGTGAAGTGCCTTCGGGCAGAATAAAGGAGTTCCAAACAAAATAAGGATACGAGCTGAAGTGTGACACACGAGATGCAATAGAAGCTGAAGAGCTTTCAAGTACAGCTCACTGTAACAAACTGGAAGAATTATGTTACCCGTTCGTCTTCAGATAACACCCCGAAATGCATGATACGTGTGTACTTCTACATAAGACGAAAAATGGTCGCTGAACAGGGAAATATATAACAGATATCTTGTAGCAGATCCATCCAGATGTAAGAAGTTATGTTCGTTAGCGTAGCCTAACACGGAGAAAACGCCAGCAATCAGTACATTATGCACTTCTCAACACTTCTGCATCACGTTGCAAAATTAACACAATACCGCGTGCAAAATATATACAAATAACGTTTTCTCGTCTAGATCTTTACGCTACCGTACAGCAGGTTACACTAATTTTTTTTCTGGTCAGTACATGCATGTGCGTTATACACACAAATAATAATCGGGTAGCAGCAGTGCGGTGAGAATATGCGTTGGAGCGTGGCGCTGGCTCTGTGGTATGCATTGTACCGCAAGATTAGTACAAAAAACTTAACTATAACCTGCCGTTGTCGCTGCTTTGTACTGCAATTTCTGTCTTTGTCTGCATCTATTGTTTTGTGTCGCTCGCACGCACCCAGATATAACCATAACACCATTCAGCGGTGGTATCCAAACTTTGGATCGCGAAGCACTTGAGATATCAAGATTAATTTCAAACCTACGTTATACTGTAATATTTAATCCGTTTCCCTTCAGCTGCCTAGGTTCACTTAAACCTCGATCGATAAACATACTACACATTTTCTATACTCAAACAATTACTAACTAATTCTAGTTAATCGAGATCACAGTAATCGAGTAGGAAGCGGGAGAATATTACTGCCCTGTGTCCTGCGCGGTTGTGCGTGCATCGATACTGCCGGTTTTAAGATATGCCAATCAAATCGACCAAGAATCAAATATACCTTTGTTCGACACCTCACGTCCATCCCGTCTGTGTCAGCAATGGCAATCTTCTCAAGTGAGAGCCCTAGAGTTTACTGGTATTCCTCCTTCAGTTCTGCACCAAGTTAAATTATGGTGACGGACATGGACTAATTCGGCTCTATGCAGAGTAAATTGTTATTTTTAAGGTTGGACTTGAAATACTTCTGCACTTAACAGATACAATGACAGAATGTAATGCTGATACAAACAAAAAAACTCTTGAATTTGGACATAGGCCAGTTGTGCTCGAAGATTGCTAAAGGAATATGATAGCAAAGGAAGTAAGTACCAGTTATCCATCAAAACGCATACCAGTACAACACTACACGGGTATTTTAGTACGTAGGCTTTCACGGCCGGTGTCATTATAATTATTTAAAACTTCCGGGCTGAAAGGCCGTGGTCGAATGCTTGATGTTCTGCAGCTAGACGTTTCGGCCACACCACCGGTGGCCATCTTCAGTAGCAAAAAATTGTTCGAAATAGGGTGGTATGCCGAACAAGTCGCCCAATGAACTGGGAACAAGCAACAGTGAGAGAAGGCTACGTTGTTTCTATTTATAACTTTTTGGCCGCTTAAGGTGTATAACGCGAACCAATCTGATTTGTTCAGAAGAAGCTAATGAGCTGGCTTCTGATTGGTGGTGTGGCCGAAACGTCTAGCTGCATAACATCAAGCATTCGACCACGGCCTTTCAGCCCGGAAGTTTTAAATAATTATAACTACACGGGTAGATAACTTGCAGATTTTTACATATAACATTTGATATAATCTGGAAAAATGCTTTTACTGCTCCATTTTATGGATCTCATTTCTTAACGTTCATGATGCTGTGCCAAAGTTTGGGTGGTGCATGGTAACTCGCTTATCAACAAAATGAAGCATCGTGGTCGACTTCATCTTAATATCCATTATTAATCAATAAGTTCAGTACAACTCTTGATCCAGCCAAACTCAATGGGCGCCTGGTGACCTAACCGTTAAATCGATATAGGCATAGTGTTGTCTGCATTATTCTTTTACGTAGAGTCCGAATGTCTTTAGGCCTACTGATATGCATGAATGACTTGTACACAGTGAATGACTTGTAGGCCTACTGAATAGCATCTTCTTGTTCATTAGCGCAACAGTCCATCGTCGTCCATCCGTATCTGTCCTGAGCAAGGGAGATGCTTATCCTCGGCTGCCTGAGATACTGAATAGCATAACCAGAATGTTTCCATGTGCACGTTGTCGACGATGACAGAGTTTATTCTCATGATAACGTACGGTTGGTGTGTAAAATGATAAGGCTATTCTTTCGCACTCAGGTAAAGTAACCTTAACCTCCACTTACAATTAACAGGCAGTCCACATGGAGGCTCTGGGGGGGGGGGGGTTGAAAGGTCTAGTAAAATATTTACTAGATTTTGCAAATAAGTCTTCATTGGTATATACCTCTTGGAGGGACTGTAACCACCATAACACCCTCGACTGCTGCATATCCTGCCCTCAGACAGATCAGAGCACAGAAAATGTTTCGGTTCCATGTTACTAACACCTTAAATTAAATATAGGAATTTAGTTATGATTACATAAGTAGCATGCAAGTACTTTCTTGCTACTTATGTAATCATAACTAAATTCCTATATTTAATTTAAGGTGTGAGTAACATGGAACCGAAAAACATAAAACTACACGACAATAACGCCACTGAGATGATGACAGGACTCAAATAAACATAAGTTATTGTTTTTCTAACTTTCCATGTGGCATCTGTAACAAGTCCTTGTGTATTGCGTCGTTGTGAATAACTAACACGTCGTTATCATATCTGTTTGGTGAACACTGTTCCCCTCAGCTTCGCTCACTGATTACCAAAACAGTATATAAGATATCTGTATTCGCATAGATGTATGCACCTTTCTGTATTCTCGGATGTCGGTGTACTGACACTGCGTTTCTCATTCGCACAGTGTTTTGTAGGTGTCGGCCATCTACTCAGACGATTCTTCAAGAGTATTTGGTATTGCATGGCGAGTCTATAGTTCTATAGTGCTTAGTACGGTGACACACCTCTCGGATCTTTTGAAACACTTTTGCCTCATTCATCTCTGTCTATCCTAATCGAAAACTCTCACCTACCCTCAAATTTCGTCAATATAGTATTTCAAACTTCTAATTAATAAGGAAGAAATTCATGTTGATTTATGGAACGCGCAAAGATCCGTACACAATAAATTATTTAATAATGTATAAAATAATAATTTTAATGTTTTCACATGTTCAAATTTCACTGGTGTAACAAAATGATCAAAAAGATAAAAAAATTATTAATAAGAGCAATCAGTTTCTTAGCTGTGAATATAAATATCTAAACCTAATCGTAATTAGGTTTAATTAAACAACAAATAACGTTCTTATATATACAAGCACTATTGACATCAAGAATTATCAGCTTGGAATCAGCAAGTGTGTATTACAGTTGATTCACAATGCCGAGCAGCATCCATGGGGGAAGACACAGTTTTCACAAGCTCTGTTCACTTGAATTGGTAACGTGAACAGATTACTGTGAACATATTATCGCTATTGTAAACAGAATGCTTACAAACTAACAAAATATTTTATCTACGTGATTTTGCTACGACAAATTAACAGAAACAAATAAAAAGTGACAATACAACAGTGGTTACTCTCAACACATCGAGAACTGTAATTACATATTATTTTCCAGTAACTCTTACAGCAACCTGACAGTTACACCAATTTTTATTTTATGAGTACTTTCTTAGTCATTTCCTGTGATGTCGGGAGATTTGTGAATACGGCTCCTTCTACAGACGTATTTAGGTGATTGTACAGATGGTGAATCACAACACACGTTATGAATGGCACGACACCAGAATAGCGCAGATGTTCTTATAGCCTACATGGGATCCAGTTCCAGTCTTTCAAGTCAGCGTCCGGATGGGCCAACTTACAAAGTAGGCTCAATAAACCCGACTGCGTACAGAATCAGAAGGAAATTTATGAAACTCAAGAGACACCATAATACAGAGGGAACAAAAATAATAGACTAAAGTATTATAAGTTTGGAAAACCAAATCATCAGCAAAGAGATTACTTATACACACAAGTGAAATCAGCTTGCTAAAGGGAAACGAGTAATAGTACTAAACTTGGGTATGATGACTAACCGAAGAAATGATGCCCCTAGGCAACTTGATACTTCACAATTCAGAAAACTCGAACTCCGGTATAGGCTACACGGAGGCACAATATCCGTTCTGCGCTTTGATTGTAATTTTGAAAATACGTTTTAGAAACTTTGTATTTCTGATTTGTAAATCCGATTGTAAAATTGTGAATTCGTTCTACGTGACATTTAACATTTTTAGTTAATTTTGAGGACAACGTCTGAAGATCGAACAGGAAATAATAATCTACACAGAAGACATGTAGGAAACAGCAATGTACTTGGCACACCTTGTTCGTAACTATAACAGCGAACTCTAAAAAGGTTAGTATGGTTGGAGTCGATCACATACTGGGGACTGTTCAGTATCTAATCAGAGTTAGTCAGCACACAGGATATACCGTCTACCGGAAACTCAGTACGATCAGGAGTATCGTACAGCGGCAAATATCATACAGGCTATCAGACTTTCACTTTTACAAAGCAATGTACACGTGTGACTTCAGTAGTAGGAAGGAGACTTCAAACCAACCAAGTCAAAGACTTCATAATTATGGAAGGACTGGTGGATTTGTTGAATACACTTTCCGAAGGCTGAATGAACACTTTTTGAAGGCTGAATTTGAAAATATTTACTGATATCATCACAATGCTATCTATCCCACCTGGTATCTATCCGTTTTTCTCGCTTCCCTTAGAATCTACTTTTATTATAATATTTCACAGATTTCCACCTCAAAAGTTTTGACTACAAGTTCACATATGTCAATATTAAGTTGTAATATATTTTCTTTTATTCTCTGCAATAATGTTTATTGATCGAAGCGTTCCCTTTGGTACAGTATACTGTTCTAAAAAAATAAAAATAAAACGTATGTACAGGTAACCATGAAGCCAACAACACGTAAACAATGATAACAGCAATAATGATTTCTACTGGGGTGGCGAATGAAACAGTATCGACGTAGCAATCAGAACTGACGGCTGCAATCACTCATTTGACATGTCATGCGTCAATACATAAAATATATCTGACATATTTGTATAGTATCGAATCGATTTTATGTATTGCTTACTTTGACAGTTGCAGCCCACGAACCACAACTATACTGCCTGGGTGTCCAACTGTACAGTATTTTTTTTACTCAGTCTGACACACACACACACACACACACAGAATGCATTTATTCTCATAAGTTAACATGATATATATATTTCAGTATAACTTGCATGTCCCAGTAGATTGAAGGATTGCCTCAGTCAATCTTGTGCTACCACTATCTCACAGAATTCTCAAACTACATGGTATACAATATTAATTATACCAGCTCTGAAGTACCACATAAAAAAATTTCGTCTTGGCACTACTTATCTGCAACTTTCAGTGCCAGCGAGGGTAAATATCTGTATAAAGTCTAGACTGATGAAGACAGACAGACAGAAATTGCGCGAGACGTATTGCGCCCAGGTTTGTTTGGTTGCCCAGGTCGGAGCCGATGCCAGCCAGGTTCATACGGTACATCGCGGTTGTTTGTTCGGCACTAGAAGTTAGGTTGTGGGGCTCCTTTGCACTATGAGGCAAGAAGATGAGTTCCTGAACTGACTCCACGCCGGAAGTGCGGCTCCTGGCTCCTTAAGGATTCATCCGCAGGAAATTAGACCGCAAGGCGCGAAAACGGCCGAAACGGGGAGCTGGCACACCTAGACGAATGGCTCCCGTAAGGAACCCATTCCACAGTTCACCACGGTTTCCCGTTCCTAGGACAACAGCTCAGCCGATGCGACTCGAGCTGATTCTATATTGTCTGACTGTGCATGCAACTGAAGATGGATTGACAAGCCGCCTTTAAGTGGAAATGCCTTGAGTCGCGCCAAGCAGGGGTTCAGGGATTACGCAGATGAGGGGTTCGTACTGGTAGATGGGGACCCAGAACTAAAACGTCGGAATTTCAAAAAACACACACTTTTCAGTAACTAAGGAATAATCTTTAAGACGTGAAGTTTTAAACAAAAATACATATTTTAGACGGTCTGTATGTAATACTTCGAAAGTAAGAAAACAACAAATGAAAACAACAACAAAGCCGGGAATGAACGGATTTCTCGTGACCGACTTCAAGTCAGCGTCATCTAATCAAGTTCTCAGGCCGCCACTGCAGTTCACCGAACAAACCATTGTAGATCGACCGCTCCGAATAAAAACACTGACCGAAACCAAAGGTCGCAATATATTATTAACATGGAAAAATAAAGTAAATGCAAATCCAAAAAATAAGTATATAGTGGCAAATCACAATGATAAATAAGGTAGGTTATTGAAAGGACTTTTCAGAGTTATGGTCACAGCATAGAGGAAAATAAACGCAATTGAAAAACCAGGTTATTACAAGCATAAAAGTAATGCAGAAAGTTCGCTAAGTGTTAGGTACAAGGTGAAGGGTAAAACAGACAAGGGGCATAATTTCTCGTTACACGTTACTTGATGCCCAGAAAGAATGCAGCATACTCAAAGAGAAGAATCATGCCTGCGATAGATGGATACTTCACAGATATACTTCAGAAAAGTACTGCATGATTACCTGGTTGAAAGTCTACGTGGAGCGGTAGTAACAGGAAATGAAGTTCACGTTCTTCAAGATGCCTGATCTGACTTCACCCATGCGTGATCTATTTTTCCAACAGATCATGGATCCCATATGGTTATTACTCTTCTCTTGTAGCTCCTAATTTTAGTACTCATTCTCATCCATTACGTGTATGCGCTTCTTCTGTATTCATTTGCTTTTTCTCTAAACCTTTAGAGTTCGTATTCTGTCGAATTTGAATAATTTAACCTTTCTTAAGAAATTCACTTTCAGCTGTGAATTCAATCTTTATCCAGGGACCAGATCTCACTATCAAAATAGAAAATTTTATATTTATATTATGGTTATTTTATAAAATATAAAATATTTTGTCCAAATCGTCTCTTAATGCTGGAAAGGGTGCAAATAATGAACGACTTACGCTGACTGAACATAATAGAGCTTTGTGCAGCGGATTCTCAGTCTTCGAGTCGTACCTAGTCTTCGGTTCTAGAGTGCTGACGGAATGAAGGTAAAAAAAATGTCTTATGACGTTTCTACAGACTCGAAAAAAGACCTTCAAAATAATTTAGATACTTATTAAGGATGCCAAGAATGAAAACCGTCCTGAAAACAAAAGTTGGTAGATCTCGCGGATGAAACATCAACAGAGCTATGGAAAGTTACATCTACAAGAAACGTGACTTTGGACAGAAAGGCTTGGCGAAGACGACCGAAATACGACACATGGAATAAGATTATACACTATAATTTAACTGCGTCCGTAATTTACACACTCTCTCTCTCTCTCTCTCTCTCTCTCTCTCTCTCTCTCTCTCTCTCTCTCTCTCTCTCTCTCTCTGTACATGAACACGTACTTTTGATATCACGTGAAATACCTCTTTGCAATCTTTCCAGTTTTCTAAAATACAGTCAGGTAAATTTTGAGGCAAAATCTGTCGCTGTGAAATGTACAGTTGTAGAACAAAGAGAAGCAAGACAAGAGATGCTCCTTCTTCCACTATTATAAGAGTGAGTATAAAACTGGGTAAGACGAGTACAGACGTTTTCTCTAACGAAAACGCTCATAAAAATAAAATAAACATCTCCATTTATCGCAAAAACAGACACCAGTAGACATAAAAATTTCAACATGAGTTGAGACGGGAATAAACTACTAATTTACGGGAGAAAATCTATTAAACACACTCGCGCGCTGCAGAGAAACAAATAAAGAGTATATAAAACAAAGATGACTAAAATCGGTTTTTAATGAAAAAGCAAGAATGCAAGTGAAATGAAACCACTGGAGAACTAGGGTAGTTTGGAGATGTAGACGCTTCAGTTCACTCAAGGCCACTAGAAATCTTCTTTAACCGACTCCTTCTTTATCATAATTCTCCTTCAACAGTTCTGTTTACCGTTGTAATTACGATAGTGTTTGGCGCGCGGAACCGGCAGTACCTCTCTCTACATAACTGAACATATTTGTCATCAACATCGCCCGTTGTCCCGTTCGGTAACCGACCGGTTGGCTGTAATCAGTTGAAGTGTGTGTGTAGAGGAAGGGGAAAGGAAGATTATAACGTTTGATAATGCAGTTACTATTATTTTGTCCTCTACTGAACTGAGCAACGACTGCTACTGCTACTACCACCACTACTACTACTACTTCTACTACTACGGTTTTGGGTACACACACATACACACTATTTGATACACTTCTGATATATTTTTTACTTTACGGTGGAAGCAAGTAATGCTATTTAGTGATTACTAATTAGGGCTATTTTAGTTAATTAACTACTTAAAACGTTTCCCTTGTTATTCTTCATCGTATTCTCTCACTCAACCAGATCATTACGTAGTGGACGCGCACTCACTACACAGAATAATTCACAAATTGTTAAGCGTGAGAAAAACGACTGAAAACAAAAATCATCGGCTCAAATGTTTCGTTATTAAATGGCTTCGAACTTGAAAAGACATGCCCCAAGGTCATTAATGATTGACCTTCCCCCTGTTATATTGTACAATTTTTCTAACTCTAGAAATAGCGGAACTGAGCGGAGAGACAACCAACAGGCTCAAAGGATGTAAACGCGTTCTAGTGTTAGTATACAGGTCTACATTAAGTTCGGACAATAAATTATGTCCTCCCTATCAGGGCCACCTTCTTCATCCATCGGAACATAAATATTATCAACTCAATAGTTGTTTACAATCACCGTCTCCTTAAGTCTCTTTTGTAACTGGGTTTCGGTGCTTACTCCCAAACTTTCTTAGGGCAAAGTTTATGAGACACATTAAATATCATGCTTATTTTTACCCTTTGTAGGGTCCTTCCTATCCAACCAATTCTGTTCCGTGTCTTAACATTTTAATTTTACATTTTAAACTCTATCATAATAATGTAATTCTTTTTGGCCAATACTGACCTTTCTGGACAAAGGTTGTTGGTTTGTTGACACTTCGGAGGCCCAGACTCTACGCTGTCTTATCACATGACCAATCGGTCTTATCGGGGCAATTTTGATAAAATTAATATACTGATTTAAATGTGACATGTGGTAATCTGCGTACAAACGTCCTATATAACACAAACCATGCTACACCTTAACTTTCCCAAATACAGTAAACCCCCGTTATAACGGACAGCTCTAAAAAAACATGAAATGTTGAAAATTAAAGGCTAAGGCTAAAAAATAACGTTTAAAATAAAAAATAACGCTTAGGAATGACGGATAATGTCAGCGAAGTAAAAGACCACTTGAACTTTGGTTCAGCAATCAAAAAATGAAAACATGTCGCCCTATTATCATTTCTTGAGACACCTTCGTGAGTTACTGATTGCAGAAATGAACTCTTAATCAGTCTGAGACATCATCATCTTCTTCACAATACGGCATACGCAAGGTGCTGCCTGTTCCGAATTTAAAGATCCTCCAGCCATTTCTTCCTGGGTCTACCCACACACCTGTGTCCTATAGGTTTGTACGACCAGACTTGTTTGGAATCACATTCTTCCTGAGTGTTCTTTCCACCGTTGTTTGTAACGTTTTAATTTTTCATTCACGTTAAATATTTGTAACTCTTCTCTTATGGCCTCATTCTTTATACACGGTCAAGATTAAAACACCTCTTAACTCCTCATAAGTAAGTCATTTCCGAGGTCTGTATTTTACTGTCTTGTCTCTTGGTTGTTGTCCATAATTCACATCCATAGGACAGTGCAGGGACTGCCTTAACTTTATATAACTTAACTTTAATTTTGTATTTAGATAACCTTGTTTTCTAAAAATACGGTTGATTGTCCCACAGATCGTCTGGAACTTACCTAACTTAACATCAATACCATAATTCCTGTCATAGCCAATATCATTTCTCAAATAATTAAAATGGCTCACCTATTCTCAAAATTCAACCAGTAATCATTATTTTTGTTTTTAAACAATCTCAAACAAATGTTATTAATTCTTTTAAGCCACTAAATATGGAAGGAATTCTGACACATAGCCAATTTGTTTCTGAAATGATAGACACTGGACAAAGTGTTTACTATAATTACGAGTATTTGTACACAATATAAACTGTTTTTTACAATTATGTATACAGCATTTTGTATAAGTTATACATAACTGGTTTTTATTGTTGTACCGCTGTACTGTTATTTATTTTATATAAATACTGTGAGATAAATAGTTTTCATTTTTATCCACATAATTTAAATAAGTCGTATGCATATTATAAGCCCTACTAGGTATACCGGACTTCAATATAATGGACATCTTCGGAGACCCTATTAGTCCGTAAAAAAGTGGGATTGCTGTAGTACCTTAAGTAGAGTGCAACATGAAAATCCAAGAAGAGAAAACACGAGAGAGGGGGGGGAGACGCACCACATGTACCCTTCCCAAGAATCTCTATCCTGCCTCACAGACCGGATGATGTAAATACCAAAGGAATTCAATACTACAAAAAGGGGATGCAAGTAATACCGTATTCTGTCGATGTTAACATCTCCGCATGCTCCAGCTGCTTCTTGTCAACGCTATTGAAATAACTGTTCTTGAAATGCATCTCCAAATAAACTGTGGTATGTTTAGGGCTTTTTATGAAACCCTTTTGCTAAAATCAGGACGGACTTTAAAGTGGTTTACAAGACCGCAATAAGACCTATTTGTCTCTCTCAAATATATATTTCTGCGATATACTTTTGTGCAGGTAAGTATCAAACGCTCAAAACGAACTTTGGCCATATTTCCAGTTTGGTATTTCTCGTGGTGACAACTTCTATCCTATTTTTATATAAACAAATCTCTTAGCACTTACAAAATATCGTCACATTGTGTAACATTTCTTGTTACTACGCCCTATCCCATGATTGATATTTAACAGTAGACTTTTTCCTGGCGAAAGCCCTTTTTAACTTTTTCTTCGGTAATTGTATTATCTACATCTGTGAGTGACACCTTCACAGTTCTTAAGAGGTTTTTTGGTGTACACAAATCTTTCATTGAAATCTTTTCCATTAAAGACTACTTAAATACTAATTACACAGCAGTTAATTAACTGTATTATCACATAGAGCAGATGAGGGCGGTGCACGGGTTGGTAGAGTCGCAATCACACGGTAACGACGACGCAATTACCACTGTTAGTACTCCGTAAACTCACCACCCCTCCTCCTGTAATTATACCAGGAATGGACTCTCCTGCACTGTTTTTCTTCACTACCGCACGACTAGACGACTGCAAAATGAGAGAAAAAGAAACGAAGAGGTGTAGAAAGAGAGATGACATCTGAGTACAATCAATCATTCCACGAGAGGAAAGAGTCTCAACTAATTTTCTTCCCGTCCAGTGATGTGTCATGTTATTAAATTTACACTACACAGTATACCAATATGTGTACCTTATAAACTGTGCATAGGTACTGCACAATACAACAACATGTAAAATTAATTGTACATTTGTCAACAACAGTTTTCTCTCTTTACTGCTTGCCGTATCATATGAAACACAACACATGATTGAACTGATCCCTCACTATCACTACACACTTATGAAAGAGAAGACCCTTGAAGCATTGTAACAAGGACGGATTACATTTTACTTTGGTTAATGTTATTAAAAAAAGCATATAAATGTAACATGTTTACTTAATTAACACTACGGTAATTTTTTTATCACAAAAGGTTTGTATCATGTTTTATATATAGGCCTAAACATGTGCTGTTTTTCGTTTGAAAAACTGTTTTACGTACAGCGAGATTTGTCATTCTTAATTTTGAGTCATTTTTATGTATTTATATTATAGACACCTTCCTTAAAATACGACACAATAATGAAACGCTACCTCATTTCGACTCACGGTTCCTTGACTACTGTCATTAAGTAAAATACTTCTACACTCGCCGGATTTATATTTGAATACACATTTATAATTATCTAATATTGCTCTCGGCTTGCTCATTAGTGAGTGGTAATGATTAGATTATCTAATTATTATCTCTTTTGATTTTACTGCATATGCATTGCTTTGCTTTCTAATAAAAATCTACTAATTACTTTTATCAATTTAAATATCAAAATTATAGCTTCAAAGCTATTGATTCAAAATTATAGTTAAACATTCTTAAACATTACTCTAATTATTATACAAAGAATATTCACATTTTGCAAAAATTATTAATTCAATTTTGAATTAGATTGTCTCTCTCTTTTTTTTACATCGTTAATTATTGTCTTTGTGTGAGTCTCTGGTTTACAAGTACATGGTTGTTTGTCACCTTATTGTCGTGGCAAATCGGCAGCGTGTCCTCTTCGGTCCTAGGTCCTTGATCCTGGATGCTCCTTTGTCGTCGTGTAGTCCTGGAGTCCTTGATCATTCTTCTGTCGGATCCTCGTACGCTGGATTCTATTACATGTACTTGGCTGCTCCCTCGTCTCCCGTCATGGCCTCAGATTGCAGGTGCTCTCACGAAAATGATGAGTAGTCGTGAAGCCGCTGGCTGCTGCTGTGGTTGAGATAAAAACGTTGTTGTCTCTGGGCAGAGCCTCCGGCTGTCAAGATGATTGAACGAGAAAGAGTTGTAGTTGTTGGACAGAGCCTCCGGTTGCCAAGATGATTGAACGAGAAAGAGAATGAAGTTAGCACGTCTCCTGTATTTATACCCAGGGCGCTAAAATCATGTTTCGACAATATTCTGCATGTCAGAGTCTGTCGAAGGCGTCACTTCTCACACACGATTCTTGTCACACTTAATTCGCCTGTCTTCGCGAAATGCGAAGTCTTTTGCACATTACCCGATATTCATTCTGTCGGTAATTTTTATGTGTTCACCATGTATAAACCGTTTTTCTTTATCTTAATTAACATAAGTTTTATTTATTTTTATTTTCCTGTAATTACACTTTTTATCCTTTTTACACTATTTTTTATACACATGTGCGTCTTATTTTTATACACACTTTGGTGTATTTGGTTTTGTGATATTATGCACACAATCTTTACAAAATAAATAAATTCATATAATTAAAACCGTTCCTTAAGGGTGACGCTTTTCAGGAACTGACAGCTTTCACTCACACATGTAACATACGCGTGTACACACAGACACAGCAAAATGGCGTGATCAACTTGTCTCGACATGAAAGTTTGGTCGTTCCTTATACAGTTCAGATTGAAAGCTGAATTATTATTGCTAACAATATGAATTATTCATTTACTTTAATTAATTATTTTAATTACTTTGTGCAATGCACAGTACCCTATACATTTGTACTGTTGCAACAGATTTTTACAGTATTATTTTCTAACCCAATTATCGTGGTATAGATTTTCTTCATCGTTTACTCCTACCGAATTTTCGTTCCAAGCCCATATGAAGTCGCCAACGAAAGAGCAATTTCATAACAAAACTCATCTATTGTTTTCACACTGAACGTACCTATAAGTTCTTACAAGCTTGTATAATGAATTCTTATGCAGACATTTTATTCATTAATAAAATTAATAAGTTCTCAGTAAGTTTTTCATTGATATTCCTGAGTCTCGAACTTTCCATTTTTTAATGAAACCATGTTGAACGCTTTCTGAGCCTAAAATAGCCACGTGAGGGTCTACTGTAGTCTAACACTGCTAATCTCGTTAACCTGGTTTCTTTAAACTGATTTTTCCCTTAATAAATTCTTCACCTGGGTGCTGTTCCATTATGTTTTATAAACTTCTCTCCATGTATATTTCCATACGCGTCTGAAACAATAGGTAAGAACGTGACGTGTCTATAATTTTGACAATACCGTTACCGTTATTCCGACTTTTCAAACATTGGAAAGTTCAAATATTTCACGCTCTGCTGAGGCGTTGAAGTGACTAACGTAAACAACAACATAAGCCATGTCCACACTAGGCGCTTTTCGTGCATTTGAGGCATGCGCAGTAGGACCTTCCTCTAGCGAACGTAACGCACGCACAAAGGATGCCTCAAAATCAATTGAAGGCCACCGTTTTTAGTGACGCATTCAGTAACGCACATGCTTCCACCACCAGTGGATCTTCTTTCAACATTCCGTGCAACTTCATACTTTTACTGAAAGATTTTGTTCTATTTTCGTGATTACTGTCACTGTGTTTATTGTTTACCATATCGACAGAACAAACGTTGGCCTTTATTGAAGATTATAGGTCACATTGGGCCTCATGGGACATTACGGGAAAAAATTATACAAACAAAATGAAAAGAAACGATGCTTACGCTGTTTTGGCTACGAAGAATGAACTCTCTGTGAAAGAACCCAGGAAAGCATTGATGAAATGAATTGCTTGGATAATTTAAATAAGTACATCAAAGAAGTAAATGAATCACCGGTAGCCAAATACCTAAGTGTGATTGCTAATTTCACTTCAGCTGGTATCGCTTCTCTAAAGCGAGTATTTCCTTTTGCGATCTTAGGCTTCACTATTTGTAAAAACATGTAAAAGTTCGCTCTAGACATTCGCGTAAAGTTCTTAAACAGAACGTTATTATCCAGGTCTCTCATAATTCCAAAATTCCGCGTTCTTAAATAATCTTTCAACCATATCGACCGTTGATATTTTTCACGCCTTTTTCTAACTCTTTTCAGCACTAAAAATGCAGCACTTATACCCACTAAGATAGCAGTGTCAGTCACGTCCACTTCACGTTTACACTGGAGAAACATTGACAACTGTGACGCACAGGTGTAGACACTTTGTGGCATGCGTTCAGTGCTTTCGGTCTAAGGCATGCGCAAGAACTACTCGGTGTTGAAAGCAGAATTGAAAATTGAAAGCGAAGTTTACGTTGAAAGCGCCAAGTGTGGACATAGCAATACGGTAACAAAATGTACACCTGTGGAGGATCTGGGGCTAACAACAACATACGACATACAAGTCTGGGACTAGAATGAAACTTTAGTCTCTTTATTTGTAAACTTACAATACAGAATTTTTAATATTGAATATCTTGTATAAACAGTAACGTAAATAAGTCGAGTCTTTTATTTCATAATGAGACAACTGGATTGTTTATTTCAACATTTCAACTGTTAAAAACAATCAAAGTAATTAAAAAACGTGTTTTATAGGCAAAATAAAAAATCAATCTGTACTATGCAGGGACGATGAACCCAAGGGACTACCTCAACTAAGTGCATGTTGATGTGTTAGGATTCAACAGTATATTGAGCTATGTGCAACGTTAACTGAGTAGGCCTACTGCAACTTTAAACATTTTCTCTCACAATTATCACGTACGGCCTACGATTATAAACGAATTAGTTGCCACACGTGATACGCTCGCCGCTTGCCGTTACGAGTTACCAGTAAAGCGAACGGTGATCTGCACAGGGAGTCGAACCCAATTCGCCTTCGCAGAAATCGGACTCGCTAACGGTCCACATGCACAAATAAAATATAACTTGATTAAGTGAGACAATGTGGGTGGTGTCCACGAGATAAGTTGCAACACCTTTGTGCTGTTTTGGTGTTTCCCAGTTGTCGCGACGCTGCCCACGTGAAGCCGAGCACGTGATACATTAAGTTATTTTCCTGTTTTCATTATTAATAGTGATTATCTCCGTTGTTTACGAGTACCTTGACCCGTCCCACGCTGACTGTCACAGTCGCGTGGTACGTTTTATTTTATACATTTTATTTTTGTAATATTATTTTATACGTTATCGAGAGTATTCGTGTTGTTATACAAAATTAGATCGTTGGACGCAAAAGACTCTCAAATTATTTATTAAAAGCTCTGATTTCTACATCCGATTTTTGCATAACTCGTAATATCAGACAATGAAGCACTCTCACAAGTTGTAGTGGGGATGAAGCGGGAACAACGTAGCGCACGAAAGAAAATCGGCTTACTACTGCAGCTGACAATATTAGACTGCTTCTTGAAAGATTCTCTGGCTATATAAGTTTTCATTTATATTTTTTGCTGAACGGTTGCGCGTACACTCTTAGGCCTATGTGAACTTTGTAAACTTTCCAGTGCTCAATACGGGTGAGCGGGTATGCAATGCCTGTACACCATGCTTTCATAAAACCCGCACAACACATTAGTCCAGTCGGGGGCGTTATTCCACAAGAAAACCTAATCTCATTAACTTGAGGCTCGACCCTGAGCACACTTCACGCAGTTGTAACAGTTTGCAAAATAGTTATACGATCTCCACTAATTGTCTCTGTTATTCAATTATCGATAACTCCTCAGCTTATGACCTTGTCTCTTCAGCATCGAACGGTCTCCTCTAATTACTGTCCGCTATCCTAACATACTTTCATCTTATGGTTCTGTTGCTCCGTACCTTCTGTTTGCAGACCGGACTAAATCAAAAATTTATAGGTCAACATTTGTTACTGAGACAACCTCAAAAAATCTAATAACTAATGCGTAACTTATTCAGCGTATTCCCTTCAGGTCCATAACAAAACTGAGACAAACTCTAGGGTTGGTGTCTTACTGTGTGATCAGTAGTGCTAACCTTCTTACCATGTACTTACAGAAACCCAAACGTATTCGTTAAGATTCTAAAAAGCGAAAAATAATGGTTTTAGCAATAGATATGCACTGATCTGGGTACCTTTAGCTTGTCAAACGGCTTCTTACCGAGGAACAAATATCATTATTATTGTTTATTCTCCAGCCATAATTCTGGCAGGCTGAGCACCGTACACTCTTACACCCGGGTTAGTACCACAATATGTAAGCACCACAATTACGTCACTTCGTAATAATTCAACACACGTTATTTTGTCTTCACCTACTCAAAAACATAATATAACAAAATATAAGAGAGACATTAAATAAGCAAACATAAAAAAAGAAATGTAAAGAAAATTAAGTTGAATACATCCTAAAGGCTCAATAACTATTAAGCAATTACTTGGCCTACAATTTATTACCACACTGCAAATTCGGAATACATAGAATTAGGTCAACAAATTTTTTTTAAAATCACTATCATCAGAAACATCATCTTGCAAAAAATGGGTTTATCACGTCATCTCATCTGCGGGTTTTCAGTCCCTGTTCCTTATCTTCCTTTCAGTCTGGTCGTATTCATAACGAATGTGCTTCATTTTAGCAATTATGCAACCGAAGTGACTATTGCATACAGTGATGCTGCATATGCAAAGTGACGTTGTTTCCTAGGTCAGTTTACTGGAGCTGCCAAATTTATCATTGCTTATTTATTTTACATAGTAATAACAAAAAACAGAACTTACTCGTAGTTATTAAGTAGTCTTTATTGGTTTAATCTTTATTGGCTGATATCTTCTCGCTTGCATGGATAACCTTTTAACATTTTTAAAATACAAAATGATAGATTATTAAAGGATGAATCTAACTTGTTTTATATAACTGAACCATATAAATCCATGTTCCTTACAAGATTCTTCGCACTATTCTCAATACGGCATCACACAACAAATAACAGCAAGTTTTCTACCCACGTGAGTCTCATAACAAAACGGTGATATTTCAGTCTATGTTGTGGAAATTAGTACCGATCATCAGTCTTGTAGGCCTACAGATTTTGAACAGAATGCAATTATCACGGCGACCAGGCGATTTCTGACTATTATTCGCCGTACCATCCATCAATTAGAATACTGCATTAAAATTCTGCACCAGTGAGGGCTGATTGTAAGAAGAAACAGCGTTGGGCAAAGACAATGTTTAGGTTACAAAAATGGAAACGAAAGAGCCACAGGAAGCCGAAAGCAGTGACACGTGTTGCCCCACATCTGTCGCTCCGTGTCCAATAACTGTCAGAAGCGATCACCTGTTACATAGGGGTGCTGTCATATATAGTGTTTGAAACAGTCTTATACGAACTGTTTGAACTGACCGCTCCCACCCCATACACACACACACAGTTCTACAGTTACCGGTTGTTTCCGCCTTTCATTTTTAAATTAATGAACAAAACACTGAAGAATGGAGGAAACACTAATGAACGAAACACTGATTCCGGCCACATGGAGGAAAGCAACACTGTACAGAAGACTGAAGATATTCCATTATTACATAGGAGAGATGAAAAAAAATCAACAAAAGTTTTATGAAAATCTGGGTCCGCGATTTGACTAGTAGTGGAGTATTACTAAGATAGTTGCCGAGAAAGGTAATAGTCGAACATTTAATTAATGCTGCTTTTCGGGTGAAATGTGATCCCATATAAGTCGTTACGACGACACACATTATCACACGGATTCTCACCTTACATATTGCTGCTGTCTAAACTCTTCAATAATCACAACTTAAAAACAAACCAATAATAGAGAGAAAACCCTAACACTGAAGTTTTATTTTTAATTTTGATTTAGAATAAACACTCAACTGTTGATTAAATACACAGAATAACTGATAGTATTGAGAAGTGATCGAAAAAAAATGTTTTGTAGGCTATTACAATATTCCTGACGAGGTTAGCATAAAGAATTGGATCACGGAGACAGTCAAGAGAAAAGCCGAAAATACGATCTGAGGCACAGTTAATAAGGCATACGCCTATAAGCGGAAATAAATAATAAGGTGGAGATAACAAAATAGAAGGTAGGTGAAGACAGAGATAATTATTAAACAATAGCATAGTCACTGGCTATAGCAACTTATATATTATACTTACATGTTTTGTTTCCATAAGAAAAGAGAGCGAAATGACCATCACACGAATCTGTTCAAAATAACTTAAAATAAAACGAACACAATCCTTATGGGATATTAAGAATACAAAATTATATTTTATTTTTCGTTTTTAAAACAGAGTAGGCCTACATAGTTTTCAGATCGTTCTTTTCCTCTGCTCCCTCTTTATCACTATCTCTCTTTCTCTATCTACTTATTAATCTACTTCTTTATCTGACCTTTTTGAGATGCACAAAATCGTATTTACGGTGCACAGTGAATGAACATATGTGTTAGCCGTATATAATGCACTTCCGCTATATTCTACAGCCGGCTTTGGCGTCAGCTGTGTAACTGATAAGTAGAACCTGATAGTGGCTTTCCACGTTCTTAATTTTACGCCTGTTTTATACTTTATTTTCTTGTCATATTTGAACACGGTTTCGCTGAAAGCCTGTGCTAGTACTCACAAAGTATACTTCCGTTTTCGTCTGTGTAGGCCTACGTATAACCAAGACTGCATCGTATTATTATACTAGAGTTGCTAGCACACGATTAGTAATTTTCACTAGGCATCAAACATTATCTGTTTTTCGGCAAGTCTATAAACTAGAAATTAATCATCACTAACCGCAAACGTGATAATTTCCTTCTCTAAACTGCAAGCTGATTTTTTTTCTTCTAATGTTAGAGATAATCTTCCTCTAAACAAACTATGGGTTCGTTTCATCTATGTGAGCAACTACCATACACATTTGCACAAGTTTTCATTTAGTTTCCCACAGAAGATTGATTATGGAAAGGTGCGTATTACATTTGATTACGTTAATGTATATTGACAAAATAAGTAACGATAAAAGTAATAATAGATCTTCACATCTTCACCACTTTCATAATAGGCTTGTTAACGATAGCAAGGACAAAACAGCATGCAGTGGCTAACACGAACAACAAATTTCCTAACATACAGGTTTCTATTTATGTACTTGGTCGAACATGACTTATAATTCAGAACATAAACTGGTTTATTGTTTATTCATATAGTCAAACTTTGTATATATTTTTTCTTTAATCTATTAAACAGGGTTTGTTTGATATATTTAGGTAAAATCTTTAATTTATGGAATTTTTGTTGAAATATATAGGCGAAACCATTAATCAGTCATTTTTTTATACAGAATAAGTTAGAAAGACAAGATAAGTTATATTACTAGTTTACTTATGTGCTTTCACATGTCTTAAAATTGTAACTCCTGAGTTTGTTGAAGTCACAAATTAATTGCAAGAATTGCGATGAGTTGCAACCCAATAGTACGAGACCAGGTCAGTTGCGACCGAAGTGAAAATTTGAAGCCGGTCAATTGCGACCGGCCCAACTGCGATCGAAAACTTGAACCCGGTCAATCTGCCCAACTGCGATCGAAAACTTGAACCCGGTCAATTGCGACCTGCCCAACTGCGATCGGAAACATCGTCTTATCAGCTACAGACACAGACTCCGTCTGTCAGAGGCGATAAGGCTGGAATGGAAATGCGTTCGGCTGTCTTCAATGTTTATATACTGTTGTGACTAATCAGCTTCCTCTGTGCATATTTTTACATATTTACACTCTTCATACTGAACCTATATCTGATAGACCTTTGCGCTCGCTTCACTCTCCTTACAATCATTACCCCCTGTATAGAGAAGATCTCGTCGGTAATGCTGTGACACATATCGAAGCAACGCTTGGCCCTTTAACGAGTCATTTCTGCTCGCAGCTAAGAGTGTCACACGTGGGTCTTACATTAACACATTTCATCACACCATTCCTAGTTATAAAACTCAATAATTGCTAGGGCATATCATTCACAACATCTCTACTGTTCACTATAACAAGTATATTACAACTAATTTCCCATTAAACACTAATTTAAGAAGCCTCCGTCTTACTTGTGGACAGAGGAACCAAACTAAAAGGACACCAACCTAACTAACCTAATCTCTGAGGAACTGACCTAATCTAACTTGACAAAAATATTGGAAGAAAGAGGTTACTCGCAGAAATGAAAAAGTTACAGAATTGAAACCTCATCTAAAACGTTACAGAATTTTGGAACAGGGACGTTTCTACTAGTTGCCATGGATTCGGTCAGTTGCGGCCTAGTGAAAGCGGGCGACTTTCATATATATATATATATATATATATATATATATATATATAAACACACAGACACACAAACGCGCACGCGCGCGGACACACACACACACACACCATCATGTACGTGTATGTATTTGTGTTTGCATCCGTTTCACCACTGATTGCAAACACACATTTTACAACCTTGTTTTGAAAATAATTAATAGGCCTATGTGTTTAGATAATATCACCATCTCTACAGTTATTACATACGATTTTCAGGGCACGCATTTTAAGAAAATTCTGTACGACCAACTAGGTGGTAATTAGCTATTTTTATCTCTGTTTCTCTACAGCACTCACATTAAATGCGTATAATCACACATGGGATTCGAGAATGGCTTGTCCTTAAAATGAATAAGCATTTTCAACCGTTTCAATTTTCTAAGACCAATACACGGAGTCCGCTGTCCAGTCCACTAGTCATCGTTTGTTTGTTACGTATGCTCATATTAGTGGCAACTGTTATTTGCAACTAATTCGACAGTAATACATTTCTACAATTAGAATGCATCATCACTTTCTGGTGACGAATACGAAATAAGTGATTTTACTCTCTTGTAGAGGGTCTCTCTCTCACTCTATCTCCCTCTCTCTCTCTCTTTCTCTAATTCAAAAGCTCTTCCTTTCCTGGCCTTCCTTCAATTTTCTCCATTAACTATTCTTCAAATACGATAATTATATAACTCAAAAGTACACCCGGTTCAGCTAAACAGTAAGCAAGCAGGACAATGTGGTTGGCATCGCGCTTAGAACGCAATCAATCATTACAGGCCTATATATATTGCAATGTAACACGTTCGTAGCTGACAGCACTTGCCGAAAAAAATTTGATTGGGTGATTTAATACATTTATTGGTTATTTTTTTTATATAAAAGATATACAGTTTTATGTGAAAGTATGAATTTGAAAATATATAAAAATTTTAACTATTTGACAGTTATTAATTGAAAGAGTCTTTACATGTTTGATGTATTGTATAAAGAGTTTTTATAATTTCGTTTTCCTGAATTTGCTGGGTTACGATGGGTCGGTCCGGACAATCTCGCGGCCCTGCTCCTGCTTTCACACCGACCGTTGTCCTCTGAAGGTGGGATGTCGTTCTCAGGGTTCTCGTCGGCGTTGTGTCCGTCTAATCCAGCCGCTCCCATATGACGATACACTCCGACTCCCAGAGATTACGAGAGACTCCCGTGAAAAGACTGCCTAACTCACGGTTCACCCGTGGTTTTATAGATTTATGCATATGACGTCATTTTTACATTATGAAACGTTCTAGATTTTACTAGAAGCTTGACCACGTGTTGGTGGATACGTACGTCCGGTTTCTAGACCTTTCCAAACCACGTGTTTTCAACTGCATGTACTTGCATAGCTTATTACTTTGTCTGTTGAATAAATACTATTAAAATTTATTTAATATTAAAATAATTAGTTATCAATAGTTATTCCAAGTTACACACTAATATAAATGACTTATAGTGTGTCTGTTAATTGGGTTATTGTTACTTACCTTCGCACACTTCGTTACGCGCACAACACTAATTCACTTTCATACTGCACTGAACTGCTGTTATTTATTATCGTCTTAAACTACGTTAACATCCAGTGCTTATTATGCTAATAACAATAGCGTCTTATAGCATTCACACCCCTTTGCACAGGACACCAACTAAGGCTTAGTGTAAGTATATCCCCATATATTCACACACAGTGTGAATGTTTGTCTCATTGCAATATATAATTCGTATGACTAATTGGTTCAGTGTTCAGTAATCGGCATTTGCTTCGAGAATTTTTTGCACTGTCTTCGTTCTCACGTATTCGCTTAGGCATTTATCACATTATCTCGGCACAAGTGAAACATACACCATCTCCAAAATAGTTTCACAATGACACATCCATATGTGTTTGTATGCACAGGCGTAATAAATATAAACGTTTCATACAGCATTAAATTCCTTTGCGAGATACCGGAGATGGTTACCCCACTCATTGCTATATTTGTGTAAATCACACACAAACACCACACCGTGTCCGCTACTCCGTTTACAGTCAAGACAGACAGTCAGGAGACCGCCCGGTTGGTTTATGACAGTTATAATTCTGTCATGCACACGCTCCTTCGTCTTCCCAGCAGAAGCAGCGGTGGCGGCGGCGGCAGCAGTAATGCTTTAAAAATACTATAGCGTTTTGTGGCTGAGATAATAAATTTAAGACGAGTGAGTAACCTGAGAGAGTATTCACAACTCAAATTACACAGTGCCTACTTCATAACTGCATGCTGCATCAGTACATTCCCACATTCTTAAGTCTTTGTGTGTTTTCTCAATTCTCTGCGTCTATAGGCTACAATAACAAGGAGGTCAGTGTGCAAGCAGACGCACATCTCAGTCTCTTATGTTATACTGTTGTTACGGTATCTAGTCTGACTTACGATACACAGTGTTAACGGTAAATTTCATATAACATTTTATAGAACACATTTTCACAGTGGTCAGATGTTATTCTGACCCATCTGAAATTCTTCTTCTCCTTTCCCAACGGCAAAGGAAATTAAATGGAAGGAATCTGAACTCAGCAGGTCCCGATCCCAACAACGACTTGTCAGTTTTCTTTTCCATGTCATTCTAAATTTCACCGACAGCAGTTCCTTTGTCTTCTCCTTTGTCTGTTTTTAAGTCTTCGAGAGACACAGGTAACAAATGAAGTTTTACAAACCATGGAAAGCCCCTTCTTATTTAGGGTTTAAGCGAAAGGACGAGTCAAAGCAAGTTACCACCTACAATTCTTGTAAACACTCTTTTATCCTCTATCTCTGGATTCTTACTTATTCTCAGGTTCCTCTCTACACAGGATCAGCGGCACAGCAGCTTCCTCTGATCTGTACGTTGTTCAGCCCAAGACGTTTCAGATACTTATCTATACACGTCTAACTGAATCGTCACCTGACGTAAGCGCACTACACTCATTAATCGAAGACAGACAACCGGTCAGGCGGGCATGACGTTAATGGAAAAGTAGTAGGCCTATCTTTAATTAACAAGGTAAGATTACGTTTTTATTGGAATATCCGATAAGTCGTACCCCAATATCAAGTATCCACCAATTAGAGCATAGTAAGCGTTACCTGTTAACACTGTGACTGGAGGGGAAAAGATGGAAATTAATCTTTTGACGTGATGGCAGTTGCCTTAATAACCCAAGTAAATTACCTGCCCCGTACAGGAGCCAATTAATTTACCGTGTGCGCCCATGCGCGCGCTTGTGGTGTAAATAAGGCGACAATGTGTCAATGATTTTACACGCAACCAATTTTAATACTTACAGCATTACACTACACTCAGTACGGGCATGCGTGAAACATCTGCGTCCGTTGCACGCACGCGTCGCCGCCGGCACGGACGCACAGCTGCTATTCACGCCTGCTCAAACACCACCACCAACAATAAAAACGCTTTTTTAAAGTCAGCTTAACAAGTTGAGCGTGGCGTGGTTTGAGCGCAACCACAATAACACAGGATAGCATTTTATGGTGTACTATAAACAAGCTCTATTGTGTTGCACAGAGCTATGATGACCGTATTTCCTGTACACAAATCCAGAACACGATTTCATTCTGTTCTACGTGTTATTATGACCTTTATTATTATTCAATTGTGGCGTGGTAAAAATATATATTCTTCTTAGCTTTCATGTATCTTTGAGCGTTTGATACGTTCCCAAACTTTACCCAAACCGAAGTCAAAATATAGTTTATTAATGTAAATACATGGATGTCAAAATCCAATCGTTTAGAGTATGTCTTAAAACCTGACGCAAAAGTACCATTTAATTAATAAAATTTAATAAAACGAGTCCTGATTTATTAATCAATTCGCAATTCACGACGTTCAAACGATAATGGCAAGTGATTTACCAGCTGACGCTCCGGTGTGTCCCTTAAGATTGGGTCCGAGAGCCATGTTTCCCCGAAAAGGAGGGTTAGATTCTAAAAACTATAATGCAAAACACTGAAAATGGCAGCGTAATCTGACGTGCAACACTACTAGTTTTCAGTATTTTATGAATATAATTTTATAAAAAAAATATTTTACAGTATTAAAAGTTGACAAGCCTACATTAAGATAAGTGATATTTAGTATATTAATTAACAAAATAATTCGTAGTATATACTCGAACTTTAGACATTCAGAATAACTGACTGAAATTATACGTTGACTGTAGGGAAAATTCGAGCACAAAAAATAGGTACTATCAAAAGACTCGATAATAACCGAATTGTCGCGATTTTTGAGATAGATGCTTGGAATGTGGTGCTCTGGTGAAAATTAAAGCACACCGTTCAGTTTGTTGTGCTCAAGTATAGTCTCTATTCGAATATTAACGAGAATATTAATATTACGTTTTATTTTTTAACGTTTTACTAACTTTGAAGCCTGGTTTCCCAGTGCGCGTCGTCTGAAGACTCACACCTTGGCGTGCACTACCTCTATTTTTGCAGGTGATGCGGAAGTGAACCACACTTCGTCTCTATCGAAACTTGTGTGAAAATGTGCATCAAGCATCAGTTTTGTATATTGTAATTCTACTGTGAATGTCCGATTTAATTTTAGGTTTTATTTTATCAAAACTGTATAAAGTAATAGCATTATTGTTGTTTTTGAGGATACAATCACTACCGAACGCACGCGTATTAGAATTATTAATTTTAATTTATTTATTTACAGATTTTATTTTATTCCCTTATTTCTTCTAGGACCCAAATATTTCTTCACCTTCCGGGACCCAGCGCTCGGTATTTGATTGAATATAGTCAGTCATTTAATGTTAAGGCGTGGATCGTTAGAAGTAGATTAAGTTAAATAATGTAGATTTTGAATTAACGAATATGGGAAACTTATTTTGTTTGGAAATATTCTAACATTTAAATTTTCCCCATTATTTTTTCTTCCTATAAATCGAATGTTATTTTCATCATCGTTTTCTACAAAGAGTAAACCACAAATGGTTTCTTCCGGTCCCAGGAAATAGACTAGAGCTGGTCACTCCAACGCTTCTTCGGACGTCCCACATCTCTCCGTCCCTTCGGCTTATGTTTCAATAGTTCTTTGTGGATGCGGCACTCATCCATTCGGTTAAGATGTTCAAACCATTTATAGCCGATACTGGGCAATCCTATTAAGTTTACTCATAATATTCAGTTTCTACTGTATGTCTGCATTTCTTCTATGACCTTGAAGACCTGCCACGTTCTTGAGAAATCTCACTTCGGCCGCTTAAATCCGACTGGCCTAAGATTTCGTTAAAGCTCAATTGTCAGACCAATAGAGACGTGTGGGGGAATTTTGTTTGTGTTAATTATTTATAGAGTATAGTCATATACTAATTATTTTTGGAGGCATGCGAGTCTAATTGTCACGTCTACACTGATTTCTTAATAAGTTGTAAACATGATATCATTATACTCAGTTCCCTGTGAAAATATTTTGAAATAACAGCAAAAGTATAGTCTCGTGATGTGACAAATGTAAAATCTCAATATGCTTTCAGTAAACGTTATAGTGAAGTATAACTCAATTTCATAAAGCATAACGTACAGTACTGTAGTTCCGTATAGGCCTAAAATTCGAACTGGCGGAATGCGGAAAGTCTAGGTTTCGCAAAGGTAGTGACGAGACAACAGGATTGGAAGAATGCATTTCTTGGGACCAAGCAATTCCTGAATGATAGAGGTTTTCTTACAGATTTATAGTTGGTTAAATTTTGTGTATTTTAATTCTAATGTGCATTATCTACACCCCACAAAAATCGGTTGTAAAATCGATAGAAGGTTAAAACTGTTTATCTAGAAAACCTGTGCACCGAGACGGTTCAAGAGTTCTACAGTAATATTTCTTTATGAAAATTCCCAAAAATCAGAAATTAAAGTCTTTTGTAAGAAACGGTGTTAATACATGTTTCTCTTATATATTCTATTCACGAGTTCTTTAATGTATGTTCATAAGGCGATATTAATTGTCACTTCAAGCTCCGCCGACAGACGTCCGTTTCCTGCGGGTACACAACATAAAGTCGGCTACAACAATATAGTACTGACAATTACATTATGTTATGCAACAGGCCCACATCCGTTGACTGTAGTTAATCAGATACCCTACCCGGCTAACTAGTTTATTACTCCTTAACTAGGGGACTGTGCCACACCTTACATTGCCGCAACTCTATTATTCCCAGTTATTATTACTACTTTTTTAATAAATGCTCTAGTCTAGCCTACAAGGTTTGTTATTGTTAGCACAACTACGTTAGGTGTACTTAGCCTTACAGTCACAGATATTTAGAACAGTATTTTATCGTACATGTGTTTTGCCTTTTACGTTCAGACAACCTCTTAATCAATAGGCAGTTGACTATACTCCCAAAAACCGATCCCAAAAATATGTTAAACACTTCATAATCGTCGACATCAATCACCAGTCGCGAAACCACAAACACGACGAGGCGACAGCTTCCCTTTCAAAGCAATTATACGTACTTAAATATTACGTTATTCTTTTGTAGACGTAGGTGGTACATATTATGACGTTTTAAATAGAATAAATGAGTTAATCGTGGCAGTGATAAAGGACGCGTCTTTTCGTAAAATGCATTCCAGAATTCTTCCACAGGCTTACTTTCAAAACTTCCATTTCGCCCAAAAGTCTCTTTGTTATTTTCAGATCAAATAAGAATCATTAATGTACTGTTTAAATACGTTTAATTTACCTTCATTAAAAAAAAAAAACATAAAAATGGTCAATACCACAGACTATTTCTGATAAGCAAATAAATGGTAGAGCCGTTGTATAGAAATGAACTTAGCAAGTAGGGCCTATGTACCTTGAAAACCAAGTAACAATGTTATTACTTATCTAACACAATAAATCGAAACTGACAGTACAGTTTTTGTGCCAACGCTGTTTAATAAAGGCAACACGCATTAAAACCGTAGTTGTAATTATTAGCTACTGTAACCAAATTTTTCAGTGTAGCTGGTGCAGTGTTAATCAGTTATCCATTACATGTCATCATTTGTTTAACTCACTATTAAATTTAGCTACCCACTTAAATCTTAACTGTTAATGTAAACATGGAGGGCAGAACAAAAAATAATCTGAGGTGTAATTTTTTTTTCAAGTTTGATAAAAAAGATCATAGCACACTCCAGCAACTGTAGACTTGAAAAATTCATTTTCGCAAGTAAGCATAAAAATAAAATGATACAGATCACGCTTACGACAACAGTTTTATACAATAGTCACTTCACCTGCATGTAACCATGTTAAATGTGAAACAGATCCGCCATTCATAAGTTTCCTGAAGAAATCACGACGACAGCAGATGTGATTGTACTCTAGTAAGCTGCCCACACTCTGACAACGAACTCGACAGAATACACAAAGCTCTACTTCGCTCACCTACGCGACGTCCACAAGTACAGGTGTGTACAGAGAGAGATGGGGGAGTGATTTAACGAGTGGTACAGGAGATCAGAGATTTACAACTGTAGTTATACTTTTATTTGTACAATACGCATATGGATTTGTACTTCTAGCAATTTCAAGAATTACCGCATGTTACCGTTTACTATATGATTAAGTTCGTATGTTACCTACCAGTGATGCTGACTTACCCGTAAACTCTTTAGGGCTTTTATTAAACTGAAACTGATATTGGTTTTTTCACCCACAACCTAGGAAGCAGTATAATATGCTTTATGGAGATCGGTAGACATGAGGTAGGTGAGTTTCTTCATTAGTGTTCGACTTTCTCTCAAGTAGCTGTTTCGAACAAAAGATCCTGCAAGTGCACATTTTACCACCCTAGAAACCAGATCGAACATTATCTTCGTGCTCTCTATCAATTAGAACCATTACATATAAACGACTTCCCATATTGCCGACACATATAGCCTCTGTAGTATGCATACTTGTCTCCTTTCTTATGGATGGATGAGACTTGTGCTACCTTGCACTCACCTGACACAGGAGTGCATTAAATGTAGATTTATGCACCACGAAAGCGAGCTGAAACGTCAAAGGTGCCACACTTTAACACTTTACCTGGAATTCCTTCAGGACAGCAAGTCCTTTATGCCTCGTTTTACTGACGCAACATCCACGTCAATTACCTCTCGTTCAATAAACGCTTCTGTTGGTGAAATTTTGTCAGTACAGTAGCTCTCTATAGTATTTCTTCCACTTGTTTAATGACACTAATTTAATATTTGCACAATTTATTTCTCAAGATTTAACTTTTTTTATAAACGTCCATGAATATTTCCTACCTCCCGATTATGCAATTATCTCTCATATTTTATGTTTAGCGTTTTGCCATTGTTAGTCCTTCTTGTCAATCTTCTCAATTCTAGATATCCATCTCTACCTCTGTGTCCTTTAGTACTTAACCACACATGAAATAAGAAGCATAGAACTGTTTGTAGATTTTCTTTTTACTTTACTAATGCTCGAGTTCTACCATTCCAATACAATTCTTAATGTGTTTTTGAGCATTAGAGCCAAGTGCTAAAAAAACGAAGTATGGAGTGTAATGTTAACAAAATCAACATTTCTTTCCTTTATTATTTTGAGTACTTGAGTACCGTATTTATTTGCTATTTTTTATTACACGCACATGTAAAATGCCTTGAAAGAGGCATTGTCAGGGGCATACTAAATATTTTTCAATCTTATATAACTGAAATGCATAATATATATAAATACACTGATAGTGTGAGCTACGCATACTGTGATTACAGCAGCAGTACAAACGATACTGTACATTACTAACTGGATGAGTCAGCTGGCGACAAGCGTGTTTCTAAAATTAAGGTCTCAAAAACGTGTATTATTAATGAAGTAAATACATAAAAATACATCTCGAATATGATTAAATATCTCACACTACTTCTACTTGATAACGGTCTTCTGTTAGGATTTATGTTACCGAACATTCTTCTTCAAAAACTCTTCGACGAAGCCTCACCTTAGTACAGCCAGCCACGACACGACATGACAGCAAGCCAAACGAACGTCATCCGACTAAATCATTTGTTTAGCGTGTGTGTAGGTGTCTAACATGACACGGCCAGAACACATTTTTTATTCTTCTTTGCAAGAAAGTTGTTATTAGCACAGTAACTCTCTCTCTCTCTCTCTTCCTATCGCTCTCAGGCTCACGCCCTCTAAGTTTTCAGATTAGCACATATGGGCCCGTGGGCGTTCACTTCCGCTGCTCCCGCTTGCTCGCATAGACACCGTTACACAAAAGGTGACACAACAAATTTATCTACTGCCTAACAACACGCGGCTAGAGTTCCAAGTATCGGACTTGTCCTGATCATGCGTCATCGACCGACCGTGCTCTTGATACTTTACATTTACTGTACTCTACGCTTACAAGAGATAATGTGTACACTGATCATTCGACCATTCGATCCAGTAAATTTATGTCATGCGAATAAAGATTTTCTTAAAAAAAAAAATAGTCACCTACTACGAGGAACCTGACAATGTAAGTTAACATAGTACGCAAGTGTAATGTATTTTATACCTAATTTCAAAACTATTGAAATCTAGTTTAAATTTAAATTTTTTCTAATTTCTTCTCATTATAAATTAAAAAAAAAAAACATTCATGCATTCAAGCTATATTTTACATGTCAGTAGCGCATCGACACTTTTTGCTCCCTTGAAAAACTGACCATTCCTCCGCTAACGCGGAAGAATAAATCAGTCCCCACTGTTTGTTGTTTGAGAATCGAATTTTAACAAATTCTTAAAAGCTTACTTCTACGGGATACTTGACAACTTTCAAACGGAAAATAAATTTAAAAATGACACAATACAAAAATGAAGGATAAAAGACGAAAACAAATATTTACATTGTATTATCAGTTTTAAAAACCTATAGAGATAACATGGGAATACGATTACATTAAAATAAATTTCTACTGACCTAAAATATTTTCACTGTATATTACATATTCTGGACTATATTCTGGAGTATTAAAAAATTAAGTCTGAAAAATTGATTTTCCAATAGAAAATAATCTAAACAAGATTCCCATAAAACTAAATTTTTAAATCATGTAGATCCAGCTATTATCGTTTGGAAATGTAAAGAAAACTACGGAAAAAGCGACTTAAAGAGAAAGTATGGTCAGAGAAAGACGGAGAGCGTAAATAATGATTAATTTTGTAGTATACAGTGAGCAATGAGGACAACAAATTCATCATCTTCAGCCTCCACATTGGTACTCCGGCCGCTGTCAGTAGCCAATCCAATACCGGTAACTTAGTTATCAAAACTTCTTTATACATCGGCGGTGTGGAATCAACGATACTGCAGTGTGTGACCTTTACACTGAATCTACACAAAACGAGCGGATACAAGGAACGAGTGTGAATTTTTATTGACAAGAAAGAAATCTTTAGGTCTAAAGAAATTACGAGAGTAACGTAAGGGGAGGCAGATGACCTCTTCGTCAAGTAAATTTGTGAAATTACGAAGTACACTTTCTCAATTACCGTCAAAAATATCAATATAAGTTTCTCTTTATTTTTCAGCCTACAGATTTGTCAACATTTTAACATGGCGATTTTTAAAATATTTTACCATTCAGTTCATATTATTCTTTTTTCTTTACCACTAAAAATAAAGCCAACGACACAAACAAAAAACAAATTTTTCATAAAAAAGGAATTTTACACAAACTCTATATTAAAAGACGTAGCTTTGTATATAGAAAATAAAGCAAAACCAGAATCAAAAAAATGTATTCTTACGGTTCCGAGAAAAGAAGCCTAACTCTAAGCGGAAACGTGATTAAAAGTTAGCACTGTTTCCAATATATATCTCTTTCCTTATCTTAGTGGATCCCAGGTGCATATGTAGGTTTATCTGACACTTCCACCTCTTCATAAATATTCTTTAATGTCGTTTTGGCCAAGCTGATCTTCTGCGACATTTCTTTTGGTTCTTACCCTTTCAGCTATCTTGAGTCTTATTTTATCCAGTTATTGTTATGCAGTTTGTGCCAGGGTAAGTGCCTAGCTTTTTAAAAACTAACAACAGCGTCATACACTCCTAACTCACGTGTAGTCCTCATGGATTTTAGAGCCAGTGACCAGATAATAATGTTTAAAGATTCATTTGAGTTTTATGTTCCACCATGTTCCATTTCCTAAGCAGTTCTGAGTTAGATTGGTTTAATCTCCTCCTGAACAATGTCTAGATTGCGGGTGTGTTGATTATTGTCGTAAATTTCTCTATTGGCCAATGATTTTTTGCTATTTGCAACAGCCTATGGTGCACACTCCGTGTCTAATTCGTGGGTAATGCAAAGATGAAAGTATTCAGGCAATATTGCTTTCTTCATAATTTCTAAACAAGAGACATTTCTACGAATAGCTAGTGCACAATAGGCAGGTACCTCATTTATGGCTGTATTTATCAGGGAACCACAACCTCAAATCAATCGGCATTTATCGGACTTAATGTCTGAAAGTATAGTGTTCCTGCTCTACTACTTTTGAATTTTCTCAGGTGCGTACCAATATGCTTCTGTGCACGTCTCTCTCTCTCTCTCTCTCTCTCATTACCGCGCGCGCGCGCGGGCACACACACACACAAATTTTTCAATATAAAAGTCTGGAAAATATAGTTTAATTGCCGTAACAACTGTAACTGAAGCAGCACATCAATCCCCCAGGTAACATTTATTTTACTGAAGGCGTTAGGTTAGAATCAGTGCACAGGAGCATAAAAATGCACTAAAATTATTCCATATAGTCAACACAATTATATGAAATTGGCTCTAAATTGAACCTAAAGAATTTGTAGAACGATATAAGGAAAAAACTGAAAACATATTGATCCTTGGGGTTATATCGGATTCTCCATAAGCCATAAAAAGTTCTTTGTACTCGCTCCGTAAATGCAGCCTGCAGAGCTTCAAGAACAGCGAAGTGCCAAATAACTTACACGTAGACCTATACGAAATACGACATTAACGTATATCTCAGAGAGGCGGACATCAAGAGAAATAAAGATTCACTTGGATGTTTGAGAGAAGAATAGTATACTCCATATCTAGTTAAGATGAAGATAGTAGCCTGTAAAGAAGCGATCACAAAAATGTTGGCTAAACAAAACCAACTGAGATGATAGATGATAATATGATCATGATCATGTATAACGTTTTCTTTGGAAGGAGATGCACCTCAGTCCTTTATAAATGACCCAGTCGAAAGGACAAGCAGGACAAACGTGTTACTGAAATTTATTATCACAACTACGTTTTAACAAAACGAAACTAGACCCACTAATGTAATAAGGCTGCCAGATAACGTTAGCAGGAGCTTACATAGAAACGCGAAGTCGACAGTTAACGGAATATATTGGGGGGGGGGGGTTATGATCAAGACAAGAGAGGACGAAGAATAAATTGTAATATTAGCATATTCGTTTCCTTAAATGTAAGTTACAACTGTTTCCCATGGCTACTGTTAAGTTTTATCACCTGTCGTGCGAAAAAAAACATGTAGGTATATACAAATTATTTATTGTAATCTGAATAAATTACTATTTCTCGAAACATTAGTAACGGACTGTTTATTATTTAGGGGATACCGAAAATAATATAAAAAATAACGATAACAAGAATTTGTATATCTTACCGATACTACCTTAAGAAGCTTAACGGTCTAATATGCGTACAATTTACGAGCTTTCACGTCCCATACCTGTAACAAAGAAACAATAATAATATAATTATGACAATTGTATTTCAGTTTACTGTAACACATGCTGACATCATCAGAATTAACACTAATATATAGTACAGTAACTAATCAATGTTATTAAATTTTTGCAATTTTAACTAATGTTTCACTTTGTAACATAAACCGTACTTAATTTACTCCAGTCCACCAGCGTTATTCGACATTTACGGGACTGAGAATAAGTACGGTTAGCGATACACGTAACTAAGGGGAGGTTAATAAACCAAAGTTAAAAAAACTGTACAAACCTTGATCAAAAGTTTCTCACATAAATTAAAAATATACATTAGTACGTCAGAGTAGAGTTCTAATGTTTAATTGAGAGCATTTAATTTCAAAACGCACAGTCTACGCACAGTGGTCCAGCAATTTTCCCAGTCCCGTAAGGATTGACAAGTCTTTTGCCTTTTAAGGTTGCCCTCGGAGAAGTCTTTTGTTACCTTTTTACTGAATTTTCTTCAGCAAAAAAATATTCTCAAAGTTTACTTAACTTTTTCTCAGCCAATTTCAGAATAGTGTTCACAGTTGCCTCTGCATCATCACAAGAAACACTGAACTTACTACCCTGTGGCGCCTTTCAAATCTTAAAAACTTCTTTACAACTTTACGATAAGAAAATGACTCCCCTCTTAGGCACTCAACACTAAAATTCCTAACTGCAATTTCGATACCGCAGCTGACACGAACTGAACAAGAGACCCAAAACTGGACCATTAGCATGAACACAAAATTAGCTACAAGCGGACTATCTCTTTAATTAGACCGTCTGAACCTTTATGGTCCCATAGTGAAGTATGGAAATACTGATTTTTTTAAAGCCAAATTATCTAACAATGTACAAATTACCTCAACAGAAACGAAAAATCGGAAAGAAATTTTACTTTCGATTTACGTTTCTTCCAGAGCTAACAATGAAGCTCAAGTTGTTAAAAAAAATTGTTATTAACGGTTGTGTTAAACTTAAATAAACTAAATACGTACCTTACTTACTAGGCTTGCGCAAAAAGATGAAATTGGCAGCCACTATTTTAAATTGCGGGAACGTTGATCGCGTACTCTGTCATGGATGGACCCACAACTACTTCCTGTTCAACACAAAGCTGTCTTTCCACGCTATATCATTGATTAGTGATGATTTCGATATTTTAGGCAACACAAACCTAGTGCAAATTACGTTATTTTTTCTGTATTGACATCTTTTCTAGTCAACTGGAAGGAGTTGCTGCCGCACTTCCTTGTGAATAAGTATAGTTGTTCTGTCATCAAAGTCCTCTCGTGCTTCTCTTATAACAGCATTAAAAAGTCAGATTTCTAGTTTAGGACCGGAATCGACGTTGTACCATGGTTGTGATTTCCATCCGTGGAAAAAATTAGTCCTATTATAAAAGGTAAATAGTTTAGTTGTTCAGTTCCTGCTAACAATCTCCAGCCCTGTTCCTCCGTAGTTTTCATAAAGCGAAGGCCGAACGTAAAGTTTTGATAGAGAAGATACACCTGTACAGAGCATTTTTATGTGCTTTTCCTCTATCTCATGAAAAAGTAGTTGCAACAACAGAATACATTTCACACCAGACTATTTAGCGTCTTCCACCTGAAAGGATAGCTTGTTCAATTCGTGACAGGCGATTAAGGGATCCTTCATTAACACCATCACGGTCAAATACGTTGCTCAATGCGTGTTTCATTGAGACAACAGAACAGAACAACAGAAATGAGTCTCGATAGTTACATTCTGTGCGTACTAGTGCAGTCAAATGAGCCATAGCCTACAGAGTGTATCATAAACTGGGCGTTTACAAAAATTAATTTTAATCAAGTATACTAACAATGAATGTAACTTATACAAAATAAAAACTGAGGACTTTCTTCGGCAAAAGTTCATAATTATCGCTTTCTTAAGCCACAGATGAACAAAAATGTTAATAGTAGGCCTACGTAATTAATTAATAAAGTTGTGTTAGTGGTTATAATCACAGACAGAAATAACACTGTTGCACACCACTATAGAAAATTTTTTCCCGATTAGCGCTTTCAAGCTTCACAGCTCATCATCAGATCGAAAAAAATTTCAAGTTGTGAAACTTGAAAGCGCTAATGTTTCTGTTTGTGATTAACAGTAATATTCAAGTAATAATATCGTCCTTAGAATCTTTCAATCGTATAGGGAAAGATAATACAAAGATCAGGATTATTAATATACAGCTAGAACTCTATCCAAAATAGCCTACATATATAGACCTATTATAGACTGTAACGAGGTATCTGTTTCTTAATGCAACACCAACCCCAGTGCTTGAATATTTTGACTGCATGGGTCTGATTATGTTGAGATGTCAAACATATAGCTGCTGAAGGGTAAGATAGAATACAAAACGAGCACACGAATTCATTCTGGAAAAAAGGATTTAACTAACAAAGCAATAATGGAACAATATCTCTTTAGTTAATAACGATGGATCAGTTTTGATTTAATTTCAACACGATAAGAATACTTGATAAACGACTTAACAAACCTGTAACACTTATGTCGTTGTTCAATACCCTGTAAAGAATATACACACAGCATTTGTACTTTTTAAATTCAACTTTCAACCCCAATCCGAGTGTAGTGTTCTTCAATTTCATTTAAAGAATTTTTAATTCTGAGGGTACCCTACCATGGGTCAAAATTTTTTAAAGTCTATGTGGATCATGAAATTATGAGAAATTTTATTCAAGTACACTGACGGTATATTTTTTTCATATATCTCACATTTACATATTATAATATATTAATGATATTAATATATTATTAATGATATTAAAAATGTATTAATATCTGTCAATATTCCTTAAAAATTCTGTTAATACGCCTTCAAAAGGTTTGTAAGCTTTGTTTGCACTAAAATTATACAATTTTCATCAGTTATGATACAAATTTATGGTTATTAATCTATAAAGAGAAAAAAACGCAATAATCGGGGTATTTGTGTCACGGTATTCATTACAGTAGTAAACGAAAATGTAGTAACGAATGTCTGCTAAACAAATGTTGTTTTACTATTTAAAAAAAGTAATCGGGTTTTTTGTAATTTCTTTTTTTTTACTCTAACTTGCAGCAAACCCTCTATTAATCTTGGTAATGATAGGGCGGGTCACCCTTGAAAAATAGAGTCCAATTACATTGTAGTTGGAGCTTTTTTAAAACACAAATACTTTGTTTTGATCCAATAAATATCAATTAACTTAATAATCTAACACAGTTTAACAGATGACTTAACATAGCGAACTCGGTACCCCAATTGTATAACAAATGAAAGAAACACATTGAGCTTTATTTACGTTGAGAAATACAGCAGTGGCTAATTGATTTTGGTCTTTTATTGTACACCTTCATTTTTCTTATTTCTCTTCTTATATTTTTGACGTAATTATTCTGTTAAATTCACAACGTTGCTGTTTATTATAGTGTCTACCGCGACTATTGTCTCAAGAGTTTGATTTGTCTTCACTTGACTCAAGATCACCATCACTATCGTTGCTTTCTGAATCGGAAATTGCCTTTTCGTGGAGAATTACGATATCTGAATTAGAGATACAAATTCATTTATCTTAGCCGCCCTTCGTAGTCGTGGCCGTCAGATCATCGAAACAAATGTAGCATGTTTGCTTTGTAAATGTATGTAATATGGTAATATATTATACAGCTATCACATCACATCGTTGTGCATCGCCAAGTGGAAGTTCGCCTGACCTACACTGCACACTACGAATGGAAAATATGAAAAACGACGTACGTTCACATCTTTATGGAGTTTTCGATTAATTTTAAGAATTATTTATACGAGGAAATTTATTCACACATTCATAATGTTACGACATCACAGAACAATCTACGTGTTTATCGAACGTTCCAGCTCGAGGAAGTTATTAATACTAATATTGTTTTTATTGATCGTAATATTACTGGTGTTATGAATATTGATTGTATGTTAGACACCGAAACACGTGTTAGAGGAAATGTTAAATTTGTGAAATCATACTAAGTATTATTTTTCTTGAGTCGACAGATTCGATTTTTTGATGAACTGAATTCTTAGAATAAACTTTTTAGGCTAAATATTTTTACAGTTATGCAGAAAGCGTGTTGGATCTGAGCATAACGGCTTTCCCCTATAATCGTATACAACGCCGAATGGGCTTGGAGGAATCGAAATTTCGTGTCACGATACGCAGAAGTCAACAGTGGTTTAAGAACATGGATCAACTGGATCCTATTTTTAAAAAACGTTAACATGGACGTTTCATGTCGCTAAAAAGAGATACAATATAACACTCTCACAAAAGGGAAATTTTACTTGTTTTTCAAATTGGGACCATTTTCCATTTAATATGAAGGCCCGTCACGTTTCATCTGAAACACGTGACCAGCTTCTTTGAAGAGGGGAAATAAAGAAGCGCGATACGGGAAGCTATCAGCTATCATCACAACAATGATGTGGGCGTTGGATGCACACATCCACGCACACAAAGAGGAGACTTGTATGTGAATAAAACGGGACACAAAGGGGAATTTTAACTCACAAGCATCCAAATGATAGACAGATGGAACTTACATATTTAGTATATAGTAGAAATATTCCTGGCTCACAAAATAGAAAAATCGAGAACAGTTTCAAACAAAGAAGATATGCAGAAGACATGAAGGGTCGAGCAGTAATTAACAATAATGAAATGCAGCTGAGCTAACCTACAGCAGACGGCTAACACTTACGTCACCGTTACAAATGATCATATTCCCGTCAACAACGCTGCAACTGAACACAGACGGAATGTATGTCTATTTAAATAAAAGTAATAAACTACAGGAATAAATGAGTTTCACGTTGTACATAAAAGGTACAAAAAACAAACACAAACTGCATACTTACGACATACGACGCAATTCGCTCAAGACGTAGGCGCGGACGCATAATAGACTGGCAGAGATCTCTGCTAATAGGCAATACTTTATTTTCACTTTCTTTCATCTTTTGTAAACTTATTTTTCTAACAAAGCACACAAGCTCTTTGTGGCCGCTTGAGTGCGTGTGGGCGCAGAAATATAACAGAATTCCGTTCACGTTCTTGCAAATTTACATACACGAGTCCCCAAGAGTCCCTTATGGATACACTACACTATTCGGCTTCTGCATACAAAGCAAACGGACGGACAGTACTACTTAGGCCTACTTTACATATAACGAAGAAAATTTATTAGAGACCTAACAATACACTCTTCCAATTAATAAACAATCGATGGAATTAAATGACTAGATTATAGATAATAATTTGCTGAAGAAAAAATCAGTAAACTCTTCTTGGAACACTTTGTCCTACTCTGGTGTTACTGGTAAACACGAAGGACGTACGCAGTGTATTGCTATGTGACACGTTTGTTTTCTTAACAGTACAATTAAATACGGAACAATAATAATTGTACACAGAAACGTGACCGAAGCATATTTGTAGCCAGTCACATATTCGATGTATTCAATGGTTCCTTCACCAAGTTTTGATAGCACTTGTTCGGTTGTTCCTTTGTTGCCAGGTGTCGTAAGCTACGCCCGCACCGCAAATGATCAACTGTGCTAATCAGATTTGTTGGTACTTAAAATGACGATATTTGCTGGTACTAATCAGTTTTCATGGTACTTGACCGGTTGTTCCTTCATAGTCTTTATCTCGTTGTTTGTAGTTGACATCATGGCACTGTACTGTATCATCAGGCGAGTTTATCTGAATTAATCGGATTTCTTGGTGGATAACACCCAACTAAACAAAATCTGATTGGTAGGGACCTCCAAAACACATGACCGTTTACTATAGGTCTGATCCTCAGTGAGCTGATACGAAACGAAAACATTTCATTAGTCACGGCGGCTGTTAAGTTCATGAAACATTTCGACCTTTAGAGCTGTCACGTTCGCTATAGTTTTTTTCGGGTAAAACAATAAAATACGTGTACGCTTCGCACCATTAAGTGACTAAATTCGTCCATTGCAAGTATTACCACGTTTTCCTGCTTTAACCTGTAGTTTTAGTTTTCCACGTAACGGTATTCAATTATCCGATTATATGTGTCCGAGGAGTTCATTCCGTCTTGCGTGTGACGGTCATTTAGTCAACCCCTGATGTAGTATATGAGATATGTTTCTAAGTTGCTCGTTCAGTTGTTGCTTCCATGAAAGGAAACAGGAATAAATTTGTGGAGGTTCAGTTCTGAATTACTCAGAGCCCTAGTTAATTAAGTTTACCTCAAGTATGCAACAATAAGAATTCAAACAACACCGAATGATCATGTTGTATATCATGATCATGTTCCTAGATTGTATAGTTTCAATTACGAAATGAATAAGGAATTTCGGTAGCCTTGATGCTGTTCACCGCATTCGTTTGGCGCGGTACTATTTTCAAATTCTCTAATGCCCTGGAGAAGAAAATATACGCACGTATTGCATAGCATTGAAACACACCTTAAACTATTAAGCATATACATCAATCACCTGTTTCTGCTATAGCATTCTTCTAAAAAAAGAAGACAAATTGACCCAATCATAGCCCGTATCAGAAATGTACAAATGGTTCATTTCACGTCTTTCAGCGGGTCACGTGTCTTATAACAATACCATCATTAAAACAGGCTCTGCTTATAATGCAACACACACACACACACACACACACACACACACACACACACACACACACACACACACACACACACACACACACACACACACACACCAACTCGGCCGCTGCAGACAACATGATCCTGATGACGAAACAATGAACAAACAACAAACACGCGTTTTCCTTTATCAGTGGTATCATTAATTATGTAATACACAAGTGTCCATGTATAATCAGCTGTGTAGATACTCTCAGATCAGTTGATACGCAAAGAAGAATAAGAAGAAGAGATTAATTACAGTTTTCTAATTTAGAAGATTTAACTACAACATGTGCTGTTCCCTCACTCTCACACTCTCTCTCTCTCTCTTTCTGCCTTAGCCTCCCTTACTCACATTCTAGGTGAGGTCAAAACAATTCTCTCTACTACTACTGCTAATAATAATAATAATAATAATCGTACACCAACTATTTATTAATTCTCACAGAGCTTGTAGTATCTACAGTCATCCATTACAGGCTACAAAGTGTACAAAACACACACGCACGCGTTCCGATAAGAAATTGTAATATCCTGTACAAGAAGGACTTCAAAAAGAGTAAAATTGTGTTACTGCCAGAAGGAGTACTGTAAACACGATTAAACGATAATAAAAAAAATTGAACATTTTATTTTTATTTTGCGGTAAATTACTTAACTGTACATATTCGTATTTAACATCATGTCCTAGTCAGTACATAGGTTTACGGAAAAGCGGTACGTTTTACAAGTCATCAAAAATACAGCAAACATAACTCATCAATCAGCATGAGGCGAAACGGTTATTGCTAATAGTCTCCTCCCGAATACCAACACGAATTCTCAGAGCTGAAAATACGAAAACACCAGAACTACAGCGACTAACTAAATCTATGTAACACGCATGCGCTCACACACGCGCGCGCGAAAAAGCTGAAAAACGTATGCTGTAGAAGGTTACACTACTTAAAAGTATCTCTTATCTTTTTGTATAAGAGAAATAATCGACCCCTCTCAGCAGTCTCTTTGTCCTTTTGTCGGTTGGCTGGCATACCGTTTAAGTTTTGAAACTCCTAGAGGAACCTCGAAGGCAAGTTCAGAGGGATATAGGCCTAGACAAATCAGCGCCACAGTTCCCGCCAGACTAAGGTCCAGTGTTGGGTTTGGAAATCTATCTACTTCCCTTAGTAATTTTCCAATAGAGTACGGCGGCTTGTTGCACATATTGATCTATGTTGCTACCACGCAAATGTAAGAAGGCAACATGTATACATTCAATTTCTGTACATCCGACGTGAATTGCATGACCAAATATGAAACAGAACAAATCGACACAACAAGACTCTAACGTATCCATACGAGATTATAACGCAATGATTACATATGCAAGAAACACGTAATACACACAGTCCGTATGAGTATAGCTTCTTAAAAAATTTGTACAGCGGCCAATTTGAAAACGCAGACGGGAAACAATAGTTACGGTGAAGGATATCTGGTTATCACCTGACAGTTTATGAAGGGTTAACATTGGTCATAAAGTTGTGTGTCGGTGTCCCGCGACGAGGTTATGACATCACAATAACGACACGGCAGCTCCTCACAAGGCAGTTACATGTCATTGAATCCGTCGCCGTCATTTTATTAATAATTTTCTGTAACTCTGCTTCTCCTTCTGTTGTCTCTCGTTTAACGGACAGAAATTATTACACTTTTCACAAAGTAATGACTCAATTAAAACAACACTGTGAACGTAGAAAGGACGAAGGAATGTTTCTCTACTTCTTCGTTCGTTTACGAAAAGATTAAAACGCAGCATGTGTCAAGTGTTTTGAGTGGAAACGTTCACAGCAACGATTCCGTCAAACTACTTTACGACGTCCGTCGCTGACCGGATCTCTGACGCGCATGCGTTTCCACTGACTAGAATTTATTTCCACAAAACACTGTGTAGGTACACTCTTTCTAAAAGAATGCGCGCGCGCACTCATGCACACTGTAGCAGTGTCAATCGAAAGAATACAGTAAAGTTCAATGAAAAGAAAAGACATTTTTAGGATTATCAACAAATTTCCAAAGCAAAATCTACAGGTCTTAAGGATTTGGAATGATGAAATAAGAGTGGCCTTAAAGGTAAGATTTCAGAGAATATCTGCAGAAGAGGACAATGGACGCCAAACAAATACATTATGGAGTTAAAGCATGATTCGGCGGACAACGTGCGAGGCATTCATCAGTAAAGTAGAGCATGGTTTATATGGATGACAAGAAATAGCATTTAAGTCATGTAACGTCTGAATCAAAATGACAAGGATGTTGCACAAATGAACATCATACAATAAATGAACGAAACACAAGACGATTCATCGTGGATGGAAAGTAGAGAAGTGACAGTGGAAATGTTGGAATTAGTAGAGTTGGAAGCTGGGCCAGACAAAGAACTGCAAGGCTACGAGTTTAGACGGACTGCTTAGAAGGACTGAATTTTATTCAGAATTATCCATATAAGATGTATTAACGTGCATGTGACACACACGAATGGTGAAAAGCTGCAAAAGTTTTGCCACTATTCAAAAAAGGGTCACGAAGTGATCCAATTACAGACTAATAAGCTTGCTAAATGCAGCATATAAAATGATTAATGAAAGGCTCCGCACTTTACAGATGCCACACTATTACAGGACCACACGGTTTCACGAAGGCATATCCGGCAATAACAATTATTTGAGTTTATTGCATTTTTCCAGAAAAGAAGAAAATTCAATTTGGGGACTATTAGCCGTCGTAGACTATGAGAAGGCATCTGAAAGCATTTCTAAGCTCTTATGAATCGTAGTGAAAAGGGGTACCCCAAACAATTATTAAATACCACTATCCATGTCTCTACCGCACCACAATTCTCTAGACACTGGAAAAGGTACAGCATCGAAAATTTTCATAGATCAAAAGGTTAAGACAAGGGTTCCACAAAGAATAAAATTAAGTGCTCGTCACTGGCTTAGTACCAATTTATTTGCTGACAGTTATTCAAGGTAGTGGACATAAATTACACCTAGCAGTTCATAAGTTGCAGCCTCAGTACAACATATAATTTAAAATTTTCTGTGAAAAAATGAGGGATACTACACATGAAGATGACAAGGACATGGAGATTAAGGTGAACAGATTTCAAAATACCTGCGGCGCAATTCAAGAACATTAAAGAGGAAGGCCCATAAAGAAACGAAGATCAGACTTTATAAGATTAAGACTGTGCACAAGTTACTTTATGGTTCGGAATACTGTGGTCTTAAGGGCCTTGCAGACAGCAGAAATGAAATTCCTTCGAGCAGTACTGGACAGAGTGCGTAACAGTATTACTGAAAAGTGACACTATTGATTCAATACTGAAAAGCTTGCGAGCACACACCATCATTACAACATGAACTGGAGATATCATGTCTAACATACGCCTCTAGATAGAACACCGAGGGCAATACTGGAATATGTACCACATGGAAAAAGAAATGTGGGTCGACAGAGATTAAGATGGTGACGGCAGAAATCCCTAAACCTGGTCAGACAGACAACAGCAACGACAATCTATAAATTTTTTCGTCTTCCCGATACAGCTGGGAAAACTGTAACATAAGGAAAGCTGCATAACATAATAAGTTTACCAAGGAACATTTCTGCGCGCAACAAGTGAGTGGCCTGCTGAGTTAATTTGCTGTAGGAGTGTTTGTTGTATGGTGGCCACAGAAAGCGATTTTCCATTGTCTGACACTGTCAGCTAGTTAATTAAGTAACATAAATCAGTCTTGTAAAGGATTATGAATAGTAAATAGCGTTTATTGAATTATTATATTCATGAAGAATTATACGTGCTGGGTAGAACTAGTAAACGTTTGGTTAGAATTATACGTGCTGGGTAGAACTAGTAAACGTTTTTACTATCTCTGCCCTGATTTCATTTTCCAATTTCCATCTTCGTCTATCATTCCAATATACTGGGTGCAGGATTCTTGCGGGTATGATTCCACATGATACATTGATTCCATGTGAATTTAGTTCATCCTCTTTCTCAACTGCCACAACATTAAGTCCTATGGTATTCTTTCCGCGGCTATTCCATTTCTCTTATTCTCCCATTCCTGATCTTCGTTATAATTGCTTTTATACCTAGGTTTGTGTACTCCACAAAACTGGTCAATCTAACAAAAAAGACCGTATGAACGAAATCGTCGAACCGTTTGAACTCGTCCAAGGTCCAAAACAGTGACAGGGAGGGTCCTCTCTTCTTCAACCTCCCCTCTAGAACATTCAATAAGAAAATGAGTGTAGATCGTTCACGAGTACTCGACGGGTCGGTCCAAACAGCAGCATATGTCGACGACGTAATTACGAGGAAGACATGTATTAAGTCTAAGAAGAAGTACAAAAGGGGTAGGACTATCAATAAACGTGGAAAAACTAAAATGATAAATCAGTCAAGATGTACTCAACCACGGTAGAACATTGTTATGGAAAAAAGATTGCATAGAAGCAGTCAGGTGTTTTACACATCTCGGAGTAACGATAGAAGAAGACGTGAATGGAGAGGCAGAGAAGAGTAACTCTGGCCAGCAAAGCGTATTTTGCACTTATGACTACCTTTAAATCAAGAAATATTCTCAGTAGACAAAAATACTTTCCACAGACAGGCGCATATAAACGTATTGTACGACCCATTTTGTCATATGGTAATGAAACCTGGATACTAAACCAAAGAGCACTGAAACGCCTGAACCCATTTGAGGGGAAGCTCCTGAGGCAGATTATGGACCCCACATACAGAAATGGGGAATGAATTATACGATATAACCTGGATGTTTGTTATCACTTGAATAAGTCAAATGTGTAAATACTCACAAAACTGAAGAGACTGCAACGGGCCGATCATGGTGTGAGATTGGATGAGTCCAAATATTTTTGATAATGAGAATACTAAAAAAAACTCCATAGGATCATGGAGGGGAAATACCAAAAGCTGCATAGATGCATAAGGAAAAAATGGGAGGATGTTGTAGTCCCAGATACGCGGGAGTACGAAGCTGGAAGTCCTTCGCCACTGATAGAGTGATGCAGTGGCGGCTGGTGGTTGAAAAATTTGGGGGTTGCAGATGGGTTGGATGGAATAAAATTGTTTTATTCTCTGAATAGAAAATGTCCAAGTCTCCTCTCCTCCAAACAATACACAAGGAAAGCAAAATACTCCAATTTTAGTGTCACACCCACGTAACCACGAATATTTATTGTATAAATCTTTTTTAACGATTAAATATTCTGTTACCTGATTTTACACTTTGATTAAAATTTGAAAGGTCTAGTGTAGGCCTACCAACTCCCTTAATTTCAATTTGTTCCTCAATAGGAGATAAACTAAACGCCGTTTTTGTTAAGTTTTTCGACATAATTCATTGCGTCCTACTAGTTAAATATAACAATATCTTACATTATGACACCTTAATCCTTTATATGTACTATTATTTACATAAAGGATTATGTAAATAGTTATTATTTTACACTGTTGTCTATTTTCGTTTAGTTCCTTTTGTGCCGTTTTTCAAATTCTCTAGTAGGCCTACTAATTAACTAATTTATAGGTATGTTCCTATCTTCGATTTTTCCGATCTTAACTTTTCGAGACGCTTTCAAGCTTCATCATTGCTTATCCCCTAGAAGTGTGATAATGTCCACATTCCGTTATCTCTTTCGTTAGCCACTGTTTTTTAGAAAACAATTATATTCATTACCCCACATTCACACAAATTACTAAAGACAACTTTAAATGGTCATACAATAATATGATACGTAGAAGTCTCCGGGATAGGGATATACATTGAAGGAGAAAGAAACTGGACGTGGTTGTCATTTCTAAAACACATCTGTATTTTGTGCAGTCGCGGTGACGGTTCTTGCTTACCTCTCATTCTGCTATGGCATAAACAAACAGCAGTGTAACACACAAATCATGTGAGAGCTCTAACGCAATAGCAAGAAGCCACTATTGTACTCTCCATCTTCTACTGAGCCAGCGTATTAAGTTCCATGTTTTTTTTTTTTTTTTACCGAAACCAGAATTCAAATTGCTGTGAAAATTATGAGCACACTAGAGAATAATTCTCTTCGTTCACTGTTGCTACTTAGAAAAATAACCATTGGCAACAAAAAATATTGTGTACGTTTATTAAAAAACTTTTTTGTTTAAAATATGTTTGTCTCGAAACGTATGTTGAGACATGTCTGTCTCATGACTATTTTACAGCATCATGACTATTCTTAATGGTTCCTGCAGATTCACGGACTACCCGATTTTGTTGTTCTGGTATACAAATAGTACTAGAATAAATCAATGATAACAAAACTAACGCTAGGACTAGAATAAGGTCAAAGGATATTATCTGATGCCGCGAGATCAGGTGATTGTGGTGGCCATTGTAATGGTCTGTTTTCACAAAACATATCCTCAATATAACTGCAAGGGGAATTGCTTGTATTCCTTGAGTTATTGTTAATTAATGGCTAATTCTCACAGTCTATACATATATCCATTACAAAACATTTTGAGATAAAGTGTAGCCCATGTTAAATAAGATTTTTATCTCATTTTGGCCTTTACAAGACACTCTTTAAATTATTCTGTAGCCCTATCTTGAGAGGTTTGTTTGAATTGTAACTGAAGTTCGAAACCTCTGAAGATACAGAACGATTTCTGTGAAACGTGCATCAGGTGAAAATAAACCTACTTGCAGTGTATTTATTTGAAGATATTACATTTATAACATAGTATACTCGATACTTTTGGTTTAGGCGTAGTTAGTATCACACATACAGTCGTGTCGATAAAGCGTAAAATCTAAATTCACACACAGGAATACAAACATCTGGATAGATGTCCTCACTCACGTCGGCCGGACAGGATGAAGAGAGGATAGAGATTTTATTCGGCAAAATGATTTCCCTGCTCGCTTTCGCCGCTGTTACACACAGTTTTCATAGATTCAGGGCTGGGAGTGATTTACAGTAACCCACGTATAAAGTCTGTCTATACACAAAACAATATATATTCTCAATAAGTAATATTTCAAACTTACGGAACCACTTTTTGTTTTTCTTTCGCCGTTTTTTTCAATACAGTACAGTTGGTTCTTTACATCGTCACTTTAAATAAGTGTTTCGTATCAACACAAGGCTTCTACTTTCATTGACATAACTACTGTTTGGTCATCACTGAGGAGTTCAAAACAGCGTGACCTTGTTTATCTATGTTTACACACGACACGAACGCGACCAATTCCTCGTCGTCATCGTCCACACGTCTGTTTAAGTGGACACGTGTGTCTTGAACAAACAGCTAAATCTTCCAGACAACTCGTTGCCGAGTGTCGATAAAAAATTTTACATTTAAAATATTTTAGTATTCTGTTCATATATCGTCAATGCGAAATACGAGAATGTCTCGGATGAGATGTGTGATTTCCAAGTACGACTTTTGTTTCAAACATACCAGGTTTGATCAAAACGTTCATGTAATTTTTGTCTATTTGAAAACTTACGCCTTGATTAATCTATATTTATATTGTCCCCTTCAACGTGGTCTCAGTCGGATACAACACGGTTATGCCAACGCTTTTTCTCCAATACATGCGAAACGTTCTTTCGTGGTACTTTTCAATACGGGAAAGAGGAAAGGTTGCATTGGGATATCGTGAATACGGCGGTATACGATGTTTTGTTTTGCCTAAAATTCTTGGACAAGCGATGAAGTGCGCCCTGGTGCATTACCATGATGTAAATTCCATAAATTATTCTTCCGTAAATCTGGTCGTTTTCTACGAAAAGCTTCACACAAGTGGTGTATAATACCCGAATAGTACTCTTTATGTACCGCTGCACGTAGCAATGAAAATTCATTGCACACAAAACCACAATCTTCAAATTACTCACGACAGTCCTTGAAGTTTTTTACTATTTCTAAACCACTAGTCGCCGTTCACTTCCGTTTGCGTTATTTCACGTCGTTTCCTGCCCGTTCGACACTTTTCCGGTTTCTGCCACACATCAAAGGAGCTTGCGGAATCGGTTGGCACCGTTCGGTTCGATTCGTTATGTTTTTCCTCATATCGTCACCTTTTACTATCGTTGATGAATACATTTGAACGATGCGCCTTGATTCGCATTTATTCGCTTATCTGTCCGTGTGCGAGAACAACACATGTGTGAGAACGTATCGTGTCCTTCTGACGAATTGTGTCGAAACCCCGGGACCGAAAGACGTATGTGTGGGAAGCCCTTAATACAGCTGGATTGTCTTCTGGAATCGCAACCCGTCTACAGAAAAGGAAGTAAAAGGAGGCAGTAAACGATCATCGAAAAATGGGTACAGATGTAGTTGCGCATATGAATAAGCAGTGTTATTGTACCTTACGCACAAGGCAAAACAGTTTTGACAGGTACACAAATATGTAGGCATACAGCCTACTACACGACTCAGTATCAGTATCACGACTCGGTGACACGAGTCTTGACTGAACACTAAATATTGTTAACTATAGTAAGGTACAAATTTAAAGCTACCTCCTTAAGTAGATTGCGTGTATATTGTGTCATTGCGTACGTGATGGTTAGAAGAACACGTACTTACCAGCAACACATACACGAAAACTGCAGAAACAGGTAACGTGCCTCGGCCTTCACACGGAAACACGTTACAACTAGGTGCGTGTGCGCGCGTGTGAAACACTTTCTTTTCTTGTGCGGGCGGGCACCGCGAAGAATGGAGCCCCGAGACGTGACTCGGGCAGAGGTCATGCTGACCGGCAGACATAACTGCGTGCGGACAGAAAATTATACATCAATTTAATGTGGTAGTGCACTTACTTTAGACTAATATTGTGTAAAAACTAGATAGGGTGTTTTAAACATTTTCAAACCTACTAATGTATGTTTTCGACATGTTTGCGAAAGACTTAATCGCATTGACTAACAGTTCTTGCTTAAGTATGTATGACAGGTAGACCTTCAAATATTTTTGTTACTGTAACTCAAAGAGCTGAAGGTACGCACAAAAACTGCACAGATCATCTGTGAAAATTAAAAAAAATTGTTGTTAGCGCCCAAAAAAGTTTTGTATCTTTAATGACGGAGTAATAGGATAAAAAACATCATCCTCATCCTCCTCATCATCATCATATTCACAAGATAAATCAATAAGATGACAGGGTGGTGAAGGAAGAGATCCTGAAGTCAGCTTATGTAATGGTGAAGACGCGTTTCTGTTCTATCACGACATGGGTCTTAAGAAAGGAACATTAGTAAAATTTCACAACGATCCAAGAAGAACATTAAATTAAAGAATAATTTTAAAACAAACATCATTAAGTAAGATATTTATTTACATGCAGCCTGTTGTTGTTCAAAAGCTGGTTATCCAACTTCAGACATACTGTGAAGAAGGTGGTTTTTAAGTTATCAATAGTCCTATACCATTCCTCAGAGTTTGCGCCTAAAAATGTTTACCAGAGAACGCGCATATTCTGTTAAGGAAATAAACAAGTGGTAAGCTACAGTTGACGTTAACTTAGCTGAGATATGAATTTGTTGAAGAGTAAAATGCCGAAGCCAAGACTTCTATACGGCGACTGACAAAATGTGAGGACGAACTTGAGAAATACCGTTTAAACGACAGCGCACCTCTATTGCTCAATACAGTTCTGAAATCTGAACTTCTATTAAACCCAAAATGAGATTCTTTCGACATGGAGCTGTCTACTTTTACAAAATGTAAAACGTATTATGATTTGCATCGTTTCGGCCTAACACCGAATGTCTCGTAGGGAACATAGGTGTTTGTGGCTCAACCACGTTACACCGAGTGCGCACCGAACGATTCTAACCTGTGTCTTATGTATACCAAAACTGAACAGAAAGTGTCGAAAAGCCAATTCATAAGCTCGGCTCACACACTGAACGTAAAAAAAAACCAAACGCGATTCAGTACAGACGGAATAGGTTTTTAAGGTAACATAGACAATGAAAGTTAAAACATTCGTTACATTTTACACGGTTCACCGCTATAGTTTATTATAAATTTTTTAACAGCAAATCACACTGCAATCTCTTTGTTTTTATTAATATAACTACGAACTTTGCCTTCCCACAAGTAATCATGGGGCAGTCTCCCTAAAGGATGTAGGACCTACAGTGTAACGCCGGCTCCTGACATCAATTGCTTTGTGGGGTACATCCATTTTTAGGAATGGAGAGGTTGTCATCACTTTATGAAGCCAGAGTGGCTGTCTAAAAGCCGGAATATGTATATTATGCGAAATCACAGTGCTTAACGAATCAACGTATTAATAGTACACTACAATTACTATGTCCTCTTACTAAACTTTGAACATTTACCATCATTAGTTGACATTCTGTGAATGTAACCACCAACAAATGTATAATGTGTAGTCTCAATTAGATGCGCCAGAGTATCGAAGTATTCGAAAGCCACACTGCCACGTGCGGACGCGAACAGAGTTTTTTTTTGGCAAGAAACACGTTTTTGTCTGTTATTTTTAGAATAACAGTCGGTGGTGTGAGTTTCTGCGATATCAGCAAAATATTTCTTTCTTCTATCACATTTTGTGTAGATTATGACCCCAATTAAGACGCCAATGATAATACTCACATTGCTGTTATAGTGCTATATCCTATTACGCATACTGCTATATCAGATTTACTTTTTCAGCTATCCTATGGCCTATCAGACGGAGGTGATGATATTATCTTATCCGTTCTACTACAGTGTACATTTAATACAGCACTGTAGCCGTTACTTTGTACTTAGGTAGTATTTATATTACAAATGTACAATGTTATCTAATAACCTACGGGACCTAACATAATATGCACTTGGTATGTAAACTGTACGACGTTTATAAGGATTTACGTCTTATTTATCGATTTTACATTTACTAAATATAATTAATTCACTAAAAATTTTGTGTTCCGAGTCGGTAGTGAATTAATTATATTTAGTTAAGTAACGGACACGTCATGGACAACGAACTCCAAGGATTTTACATTTCTTAAAATAATATTATATTTCGTTATATTTCTAAAATAATAATTAACTGTTTCTGGTTTGGTATATTTTTAGAAGTTGTATCCGGCAATTATGCTTATGTACATTTTTTTATGACCGTCTCCGGTAATCTTAATGTTTCACTGTTTCAACCTCAAGACCTATTTCACAAACCTCCTCCTTTTCTTGGGTAGGTCCACTACAGACACCAGACAGGACGCTTCTCTCTAGTGACGGAGATCAGTTTTCCTGAGAAACAATCCGTACGAAGAACATCATCTTCTTATGGACTGTCTCCTGGAAAAATTAAACATACTAACATAACTATTCATTCATATGTATCTCATCCCCTTATACGGGACTAAATTAACCAGGAGATCTATAAAATGCGACCACCACTCTTGAGAGTTTCACAGAAGTTACCTTACAGAGAAACTCCTTCCTATGGATACCGCCTCTTTCCAGGAAATCCAAGAGACGCTCTCTTCTGGGGTCCTCCAAAAAGTAAAAAACGTCAAAGAATATCCTCCCCATAGCCTTTTGCCTTTTCTGCACTAACTCTGATAAGTTTCAAACTGTAAGGGACGACTAATTACTTTACGTACGTCAGCCACCAGTGAACGCTATTATGTCTGTTAATTTAGTTTCGTATGCCCCTCTAGCTTTATACAGAGTGTTTCAGACATTGCGCGAGGAGTTTGTCAATCGGTAGGGGACGTCAAGTTTACTTGGGCCGGTCGACAACCGAGAAATATTACGCACATCTATATGAAAACAATACCTGTTTTTATATACACACTGCTAATGCGTTGCTAATCTGCGCATGTATACAAACTAAAATCTGATTATCAATATCTGATAGAAATTCTTTGAATACTTTGAAGGCAAGGACGGAGAAACAGAATATATACAGAAACAAAGAAATAAAGTAAAATAAAGAGAGACAGTGAGAGAAGGAGAGGGGCAGATATACACGAATCGAGTAAATATTGACGAAGCACTCGAGTGTGGTGAAACACACACACACACACACACACACAATTTGAAGCGGTTGTATGTACCATTCGTCCAAGACAGTGGTGAGTGGAGTTGGACAGAGGGAAGAGCAATTACAACGAGAGCGCAAACATTGCCGGCCGCTTATGCAAACAGGATGGATGGGATGGACCACGTCGTCGTCATTCAGGCAGCTGGACATTAACCTCTACAGAGAGAGGGTCAATAATATCGAATAACACCTTGCACGCCGCACGTTCATTTGATATCATTGCACACTCTGTAGGTGTGATGTGAATCAAACATACCACGTAGGCAGGCCTACATCAAGTCTTTGTCACATGTTTAATCTGGTCCGGTTGTAGTACCTACACGCGTCACCAACAGCATCTTTCCGTTACGAGATTGCCAGCTGAAAATCCGTTATTTGTACTTCACAAACCCAATAAATAATAATATCAAAAACAACAACAATGACTACAGCAATAATAATATAAAAATAAAGCAGTAATAATTATGTCTCCTTTTGTAGTACCGAAGTCTTTCAGGAGAGTCACACAGGATAGGCTGTCTATGTGAGCCTTTCGGTCCAGCATACTTCAAACAGCCCGTCATTACTCCAGGATATTATCCCAAGTACTCATTTTCATAGGGTGAGCCGACCTGCCATACATTTCACGCCATTTCCAAGTTGATCAACATCATAACTCGCTTACAGTTTAAGTTTGAAATTCAACTAAAAAACCCAAAAAGCAATTTAGTATTTACACAGATCTAAGGTCTAACAATTTCGTCCAGGAAGAGAACAAGATATCCTAGATCAGCTAATGGCCATTACATTCAGTCATTGGTGCCACAAGTTTAAAATTCAGAAAAAAAAGTACGGATATCAGCGTACCTAGAGGCAACAGCGCCCCTGGCCAAGAAACAACATACTGTACCTGTAATTTTCTATCTTAATCTCCATTTCTATAACCATCACAACTATGAACAAAGTGTCACAAATTTAGGATGTGTAAGGTTTTATTACATCGGTGCACCAGTGTTGGAAAAGTAGAATTACACAAACAAGAAGGGTATTTTTGAAGATAAGATCTCTTCTGGCATCCAGAAATGTGTTCCTGGAAACCAGAAAGAAATTTATAAAGAGTTTCATTTGGAGCATATGCACATATGGCTCGGTAACCTGGACTTTGAGGTAAGTGGAGAGGGGCTACCTTGAAGATTTTTGGAGATGTGGTGTTGGAGGAGTGCCTTTACAATACAGTGGTGGGAAAGAGTACCTAATGATAAGGTTCTGAGCAGCGTGGGTGATAAATGATGTTGAATGGAACCATTCTGGAAAGAAGAAATAATGGTTGGTTACCTGCTACGCCATTCAATAGTGAAAGAAGAAGAAGAAGAAGAAGAAGAAGAAGAAGAAGAAGAAGAAGAAGAAGAAGAAGAAGAAGAAGAAGAAGAAGAAGAAGAAGAAGAAGAATTAATAAATACAACGCTTTACAAATAACCACTATTTACATTTTATTGGGCTCTTGTGGTCCACAGTTACCTATGTTTCCCCTGAGAAAACAGAAAGAAACAAAAAACTATAATACACAAGTGAATTTCGAACAATTTAATAAACATAATCAAACAAAGTCACACTTATTATGCTTTGTTTAATAAAACCAATACCAATTTCATCAAAGCCTATTGCTAAATTTGTTAACGTGTTTTTACTTCCTGGAGATCTTAAATAGTACTTTTTGAGTTTTAATTTATTAAAACGTCGTTAACGCGACTCTACACTTACAGGCATGGTAAAAAATATTATCAAGGCTGTTGACTATGTTTGGACAGGTATCTCTTAGACCATTCTGACTGAGACACTTTTACCCCGATCCCCTCCCAGCCAGCACCTCGCCAACCTCTTGGTACGGACCTGAACAGCAGTACAGACAGTGTGTAATTTAAAAACGTTTCTAAAGAATACTCACGCTATAAGATCTTTCAACAAGTTTCTTGCTGTTGACAAAATTATATTTTTGCTTTGATTATAAAATCAACAAACAAAACTAATTAACCTAATTAATTAGCTGTCTTTAGCAACTATTTAGATAAAAAAACGCTAAAGAAAGTCCAGGTAATAAAACTCAGAATAAAAAAAGAAGGAACTAAAAAAAGGTCGTACAATTTTTCCGAGGAACACAGCAGAAAATTAATTGCCTCCTAGATTCCTAGACAACTGTTCAGTGCACGTAACTGAAGTTGCCCATTACTAAACTAGAACGGACCCATAGCTTCCATAGCTGTTTGTGGACAAGACTGAATTCAACACAGTTCATGTGGTTAGGTTTGTGATTTACTGATTGTTACAATGATTCCAAATTTTAATTACTTTATTTCAACCAATGATCATTTTCGAAAATAAGATTTGGAATCTTGAACGACTCGGACTGTGCGAAGTATTGCGTGGTTAGCTACACGATTCCAGCGAGTGACAGTCCTGCTATTATTTCATCCGTCCGGTTTCACTAAATCATTTAAGCAAGGAAACAAGACATACGTACGCTACGACAATTCCTCGTGGGGCAGGGTCATGCTGTTATCCCGTGTTTGTTTGTTTGTACGAACGCATGTTATGTGTTTTATTGATTTATTACGGTCGTTTGTCGCCTGCGCGCGCGCATAAACACCAACATAACACACATAGAGAACCACAAATCAAACAACGGCGCAGTGCGTTGTCAGCTCCCATTCTTGTGTCACAGAGGAGAAGGACGACGCGATACGGAGAGGCGTGCAATTAATAAACTTAAGATAAGGTCCCGGACTCACACATACTAGTTTGTTGCTGTTCGGTGGTGGATATTCGGCCTCGGACTTCTGTTTCGGTCTCGTGGTGCGCACGAACAGCTTACAACCACTTCATCATCCGTTTGGAAATGTTCGGCTACGCAGCTACCGACCTGTCACGTCGTCTGTCGCGCGCGTTATCAGTTCAACAGCATCTCCGCCTACGGTGATGATGTACACTTATGCGTGTATGTTTTGAGACTCAAAGTATGTACGTAACAAGGCACTTTCGCGACTCTCCGCGTCGTAAATATTGTACAACGACGATGACACACTTGCCGCATTGACATCACTAAAAAATTTTTAACAGACATCTGGCGTGTCTGTTTTCTACACCGATGTTTCTACAACTTCTTTCAGAACACGTATGTGTTTACATATACGAGGGTACGTAAGCTGTGAGATATTCATTTTCAGAATATGACTTTAATTTCTCTGCTTTAGTTTTCTTCTTATAAAATTTTTTGTGGGGTTCCTCTCTTTCCTTTATATACTGCAATTCAATTTAGGCCTACTACATAAGAGTCCTATGAAAAATTCATTCGGCATTACCTACGCGTTGCTTTGATTTTCCAGATATTAAAGCCGTAGCCTCTTGCCTTTTGCTTTCAGCTAAACGTATTGTCTGCATCTGCGATAGTTCACTTTCAATGCCTACCTTGACCTTGTCAGTGCCAATCAGGCAATAACCACTGTTGCTGAAAGAAGCAAGACCGCCAGTGAAAATGGACACTTGCAGCCGAAACAGCTGACTCAAGAACTAACGATAAAACCATAACCTCAACACCAGGAAAATAAAAAACGTACATTAAGTTCCGGACGTAAAAACGTATAGTGGAGTTCATCGTGCGGGTTTTTAGAAAGCAAGATAAAGGAAGGTATCCACAGAGAGACAGGTCATAGAGCTGCACCCCCTGACATAGAGTTATGCGTGTGGCGTGTAGAAGACACGGGTTATCGAATCCTACTAAGGTTAATGAAAAATGACTTCCAAGAGATCACAGACCTAAAGATTTATCTCAACTTGTAGTTAACAAGTTGTTAACTTGTTAATCCGTTTCAATCGAACGGATTGAAAATTTTAATGTTTTTCAAATTAATATTTAAATATCGGTATGGAGAACCATACATGACTTCCATGTTCTAAGATTTATATTTAAAATCATATTCGAAATGAAATATTTCCATAGAAACTACGTCTTTCTACTTATTGCTTCAGCATTAACTACAGTACTGTGGTCACTAACGTATACCACCTCACGTTTTCGCACTCGATTTTCACCGATGATGGCAGTCGATGGCACTGCAGAAAAGTCTGGTTTTGCAGAAAACATTGGACTACGGCTAAAGAGCCCGGGAAGCAATTTTAACAAAAAACTACTTCTTTGTTGCCGATAACGTAGTACACATACAAAAAATTCTCCCCTCCACCTTCAACTATAATTTTTAATAATAGAAAATTACCCCCACCCCGTTCACCTAACTTCTTCATTTATAGATATTTCATCTACGTTTCTACAGTGGATTACTATGAGCTTCTTATCAGGATACTTTATTTATAAAAATTAAGTACTTTACTCTTGTTAAATCATAAAATGTTTCAGGTAAACTACCCCTTTCTCTTAACCGATCTTCTCCAAAATCAACAGACCTTCCGTCCTCTACAATTCAGGGAAGCATGCAAAAAAATATTTGATTCTGTTTGAATGTGCGGCAGTTATCGTTCGTCATGGAAACATTTCTCTTGTTACAACATAAAATGTTGCAGGTAAACTACCCCTTTCCCTTTACTGATCTTCACCAAAATCAATAGACGTTGAGCTCTCTGCAACTCCGGAAAGGGTGCAAAAAATTATTTGATTCTCGTTGAATTTTCAGCAGTTAACGTTCGTCAAAAAAAAAATTACCCTTTTTAAAACATAAAACGTTGCTGATAAACAACCCCTTCCATTAACCGATCTTCAACAAAATCAACAGACCTTGAGTTCTCTTCGGTTCAAAAAGGTATGCAAAAACCTAGTTGATTCTGTTTGAATTTACGGCAGTTATCGTTCGTCATATAAAAAATTACCCTTGTTAAAACATAAAATGTTGCTGGTAAACTACCCCTTTCCCTTAACCGATCTTCACCAACACCAATAGGTATTGAGAACTCTACAATACAGGGCTGTATGCAAAACATCATTTGATTCTGTTTGAATTTGCGGCTGTTATCGTTTACTATAGAAAAAAATTACCGTTGATAAAAAACCGTTGCAGGTAAACTACCCCTTTCCCTTAACCGATCTTCACCAAAAACGACAGGTCTTGGGTACGCTACAATTCAGGCCTGTATGCAAACAATTATTTGATTCTGTTTCAATTTGCGGCTGTTATCGTTTGCCATAGAAAACACCCTTGAAAAAACATAAAACGTTGCTAGTAAACTACCCTATTCCATTAACCGATCTTCACCAAAAACAATAGGTCTTGAGAACTCTACAATTCAGGGCTGTATGCAAAACATTAGTATATTCTGTTTTAATGTACAGCAGTTATCGTTCGCCATAGAAAAAATACTCTTGTTAAAACATACAACGTTGCAGGTAAACTACCCCTTTCCCTTAACTGATCTTTACCAAAATCAACAGATCGTGAGAACTCTACAACTCAGGGCTGTATGCGAAACATTATTTGATTCTGTTTGAATTTGCGGCTGTTATCGTTTGCCAAACAAACAAAATTACCCTTGATAAAAAAAAACCGTTGCAGGTAAACTACCCCTTTCCCTTAACCGATCTTCACCAAAAACAATAGGTCTTTAGTACTCAACAAAACAGGACTGTATGCAAAAACGTATTTGATTCTGTTTGAATTTGCGGCTCTTATCGTTTGCCATAAAAAATACCCTTTTAAAACATAAAACGTTGGAGGTAAACCACCCCTTTCCCTTAACCGATCTTCACCAACACCAATAGGTATTGAGAACTCTACAATATAGGGCTGTATGCAAAATAGTATATGATTTTGTTGAAATTTGCGGCTGTTATCGTTTGGCATACAAAATACCCTTGATAAAACAAAAAACGTGGCTGGTAAACTACCCCTTCCCCTTAACCGATCTTCACCAAAAACAATAGGTCTTTAATACTCAAGAAATTAGGGCTGTATGCAAAAACTTATTTGATTCTGTTTGAATTTGCGGCTTTTATCGTTTGCCATAGAAAATACCCTTTGAAACATAAAACGTTGCAGGTAAACTACCCCTTTCCCTTAACCGATCTTCACCAAAAACAAAAGATCTTGAGAACTCCACAATTCAGGGCAGTATGCAAAACATTATTTGATTATGTTTGAATTTGCGGCTGTTATCGTATGCCATAGAAAATACCCTTGTTAAAACATAAAACGTTGCAGGTAAACTACCCCTTTCCCTTAACCGATCTTTACCAAAATCAACAGATCGTGAGAACTCTTCAACTCAGGGCTGCATGCGAAACATTATTTGATTCTGTTTGAATTTGCGGCTGTTATCGTTTGCCAAACAAACAAAATTACCCTTGATAAAAAAAAACCGTTGCAGGTAAACTACCCCTTTCCCTCAACCGATCTTCACCAAAAACAATAGGTCGCGAGTACTCTACAAATCAGAGCTGTATGTAAAAAATTATTTGATTCTGTTTGAATTTGCGGCTGTTATCGTTTGCCATAGAAAAAAATCTACAGACACACACACAGACACTTTTCGAAAAATGACTTTTTTTCATGTTTTAAGTGTAGTACAATCATATTCTGCAATAATCTCGAACACGATTTTTTTTGCCATCACCATACTTCCATTTCCTTAAGGAACATGGAAGTAAAATGAAATAAAAGAAAATATTACAGCCTTTGTGTGCATATGCATCCTGTTTTTTCAACACATGACCACCTAAGGTCATGAAAGACGAGCGCGTGTGTAACATATTTATTATTTGATATGTAGAATATCATTCGTTCTGTTACAACTCTTAAACGCTAAGTCTAATTGTCTCCACCCGGTCACTGTCCGACGTTTTCTTAGCGTTCTGATCTTCAGTAATGTCTCGTACAATATAGCAAAGCCTACCTGTTGTCTGTGGCCGTGTTAGTCACAAAGAGTTGTATTCTTTCCATTATTCGGCTTTCCATAATTCATTCAAAGAAGTACCTTCTTAGGATCGACTAAGGGGTCGTACAAGACGTTTTTCTCTCCTGGATCGTAAGATGTTCTCATTGGCCAAAACAGGCATGGTGTAGTAGCAGTTAACCCCGTGTTAGTAGGAAAAAACTACCCGCACACAGAACAGCTGAACTAAGTTTACATAAGCGGCGTGCCTGTACTATTTCTGTAAACTTTCATCTCGAGGGTTACTACAGCAGACCTAAGTGTGTTTGTATAGTAGGGCGCCATAGTTACCCTTCTTAATAAAATACAAGAAGAAAAAACATCAACAAAATTCCTTTTTAAAGCAGCAGTTATGGTTTACCTCACACAGAGTCTGTTTACCAGCCTGTCATTCCACTATTATAAACACATCTGCTCACTATACGGAGTATGTCTATGTTTCAATGTTGATTATTTACACGTTGACTTTTGTTCAATTTTTAATGCAAATTTCTTCTCTGATAATTTACACCTGTCACTATTCTCGTTCGGTAACATGTAAGCCTACAAGGAAATAACAAAATTCAGTCATCAACTATTATCGTTACCTATATCATTCATCCAAATCACATAACTTGTCTGTATCAAATCCCGAGTCTCGACCTTATCGTCTCAGTTTGGCTCTTAATTCGTATAATGACAAGGGTCATTAAACATGTCCGCTGACCCATTCCAGTGCTGCCAATCGGATGGTATTAATCCGAATTTCGGGTAAATTCGAGTGATTTGGCGTTGGTACTTACGAAGATAATTTTAAATTGTGGTTATTTTCCAGTAATCTGTCCTTTTCCTTAATAAGTTACAAGTATACCCTCTTATGCAAGGCAGTGTTTTGGTGTGTTTATATAATCCTTCTGGCTGACTTTGACAAAACAGGATTTAGTTAATACTTCACCTCATCTACACGAGTGTTACAGAGCACACGGTGTCTTGAAAAAAAAAATAATAATAAAACGACGGCCGTTAGAGGCCACACTGTCCTCGCAAAAATTAAACATTTCCAATAACCATCGAGGAAAGTTGACCACATACTTCACCTCGCCAGTGACCTTAGGCGCAAAAACGTTAACCAAATCTAATCGAAACTACTCGTGTTTTTTGTTGTAGTTCGCGACTACAACAGGACGAATATTATGTGATTATATGCCCCAATAGTTCGCGACTACAACAGGACGAATATTATGTGATTATATGCCCCAATAGTTCGCGACTACAACAGGAGGAATATTATGTGATTATATGCCCCTATAACGCAAGACGACTGCAGTGATTTTGATGTCTTTTTGTTCAGTCTGTTGATGAAGATCAAACTGGGTGTACGATATCTGTGAATATTAAAAACATCAGACGCTGGAAGATATAATACGCTGATATTTCCAATAAACATGTTATTTCATTTAAAATGTTATGGTACGATTTTTTTTGTTTATTTTGTACAACTAGCTTTTTACCGTTATTGAAATTACTGTAAGTCGAAAGAACATTCTATTGTGATTCTTCCTGCTTGTTTTTCCTTTTTTAGTAATACACCAGTTAGCCTATAGTTTTTAAATGACACGGTCTTTTCCGTATTCACGGGTTTTCCTTAGTTATGACAATTATTATGACTTGTTCTTGCACGTGCGATTTTGTTTTACCATAAGCTTGTTAGTTGGCGTACATGAAAGCTTTCCAAATGCGAATCTGACTCAAAAACTGCAATGCTCTGTTCGATTACGAAGCATTTATTTGTAAAAGCAAATAAATTATATACATAAAGCTTAAACGAAATTGAAAAACAAATAAAGGTTTTTTCATGGGTTTGCGAGGTTACGTACATAAAACTTAAATGAAATGAAATTGAAAAACAAGTCATAAAGGTATTCTCTATGGGTTTACAAAAAGATCAATGTGGACTCGTAGTTGGCTCTGCATAGGCCCTACACTATGGCTAATCTATAATCCATTTCCTACCACACGTAACAAAAACCATAAGGAGTAACGGATTCTACTTCTTCTCTCACTCGCTGTGTAAATGCTGAATGCTATTGCTTTAGTACACATCTTTTGTAACACAATATCCAAGAAATAAAAATCTATAAAGTCCGGAGAGTGTGGGGGGTCAAGGCTTCCATCATCCCTTCCAAACTAATATTGTAGTTCATAAAACTTTACGGACTATGATTTTTGAAAGTATTACAATACTTAAATCGTGAATTCCTGTTTTTAAATTTTAAATCGTACTCTGCAGCATATTTCCGAACGATTGCTTAGGACTTCAAAAGATGTTGTTTCCAACTTCTCCAACTAATTCGTCGCTAACAGATGACCTATCAGTCAAAGCCCTTAGAAAGAATATTGGTGGTGGGGGGCTTATAAAATAATTTTCCAGAAGAGGCAAAACATTTATGTATTTTTCATTTTATATATACGGACTATGTACAATCATTCATATACACATTAGTTTCCAATTCTTCTAACATAGCAGTAATTCTTCTAACATACACAGACTGTAATTCATTCATTAAGATATTTAGCCTATTGTATCAAATTATTCATTGCATTCATAGTACTCATTGAATTCCATAAGGGCCGGTCACAGATATTGTTTGATCTCCATTAAATAGTGCTTATGTCTCAAAAGTTCTAATACTATGATCGATGTAATCAAAACATCAGAGCAGTCTATTGCGTGTATGAGGGACCAACGTGGACAAACATTTTCAATATTCACCACTGAGCGTTGCTCAGAGTAAAGCTGCGAATATATAAATGTATACGTGGATAAGAAGGAGCGTTCCAGAGCCGCCCATGCACCTTGAGCATCTTGCAGAATGTTTATTCCCCTCGACGAAACGTCTGTCTGTGAACCGTTCCTCTGTAAACAAGTGCAGTTACACTGGCCACCGATTGACAGGAAGCAAATCTCTGTCCACGCTGGCACATTTTCCGCTTGCACGAATGGATAGTTTTGTGTGCGTGTGTGTGTGGATTATGAAATTCTTCATTTAAAATGCATGATGTATGCACGCACAAAGAAATAAACATGAGTAAAGCCAGAAATAACGCCAATTGTGTGTGTGTGTGTCCTGTTTGTCTTTTGTTACCGGTAATCGCAATAATAAAACTATGGAAATGTAAATATTACATAATGGACGTGATATGCCGGCCAGGAACAGTACTTCTTCACGCCTCCACGATTTAAATTAAAATGAAAAATTATAGTTTTATTGCCTATTAAAGTAACGAAATTATTTAATTTTTAACAATTACTGTTGTTTGATAAAGTTAAAACGCATTTTTATTTTAATTAGACAAAATCGTTAAATTAAAAGCAAAATTTGAAAAATGGACATATTAAAAAACCTTTGTAAATACAAAAATTATAAAAACAAAAAATTAATACCTGATCAGTAAACCAACCACAATAGTATTTTAATAATAAAGTAATAAATTAACAGCTATTTTACCAATACCACACACACACACGCGCGCACATACACACAAAACAGAAATGAAATAAGAAAAGTAGAGAGCTTAAGGAATGAAATAAATAGAAGAGCAAGAAAGGATAAAGAGAAATACCTAGAGGTCTGTGAGGACATTCATAACTGTATGAAAACAGGAAAAATAGACGTGGTGTATGGTGATATTAAAATATTGTTACTGGAAAGGGACGGTGAAATAAAGCAAGCGGAAATGGGTGAAACCATCATGGAGGAAGAATTTATAAACGCACTGCAAGAGCTCAAAGTCATGAAAGCGCCCGGAATCGATGACGCACCAGTCGAGGTGATTAAGAAATCTGGAGGCAATACGAACAAAGAACTTTACAGACTGTAGCTGAAATCTATAAAGCGGGGAAACTACTGAAGATTTCACGAAATGCACACAATACCTACGTATACCAAAAAGAGCAGATGCATGATTCTGCGAGCATTATCGAAACTTAAGCCTAGTACTCCCTACTTTTAAGATAATAACAAGGATTTTGTTAAAGAGAATAGAAGGAAAAATAAAAAGGTTCCATATTAGACCATATTAGAGGATCCATTTGGTTTTAGAAGAGGAGTGGAAACGAGGGAGGCTATCATAGCACTGAGACTGATAATAGAAAAGGAGAAGTCAACATTGGTTTTCTAGATTTGGAAAATGCGTTCGATAATGTTAATTGGTATTCTGCGCCAAATAGGAATCGATTATAGAGAGCGAAGACTGATTTATAATCTGTACAAATACGAAAGAGGTGTCGTTCGCTTTAGTGATAGGTAGGAGAAACCTGGATTGGAAAGGTGTGAGACAAGGCCGTTCGTTGTCCTCATATTTATTCAGTTTATATGTTCACAAGGAAATCGATAAGTTCAGAGAAGAGGTTCAAGTTAGTATCAAAGTCCACAGAGAGAATAGATGGTATGGTAATAATGACCGAGGGCCACAATATCTCCTGCAATGAACAGGATAATGGAAGAAGATTTTAATATGAAAATAAGTAGAAGCAAGACAAAAATCATGGGTTGTAGTAGAGATAGAGTTGGTAGAACAGAACTAACACTGTAAAATGAGTCAACGAAGAAATTACAGAATTCAATTACCACGGGAGCAAGTGACATTTTTGCGGGGGAAAAGCTGCAGAGTAATTTTGAGTAGGATAAATCGGGCAAAAGGTGCTCAATAAAAAGTAAAACCTACTCATATTAAAGATGATCAGCTTGAAGGTGAGGAAAAATCTTCTGCAAACCTTTGTGTCGAGTGTCGCGTTGTATGGGAATGAATCTTGGATAATTGGCTCAAGAGAAAGAAGAAACTTCTAGCTTTTGAGGTTTGGAGTTATAGAAGGATGCTTCGGATAATTGGGTGGAGAAGCTGAAGAATGAAGAGGTGTTTCGCAGAGCTGAAGAAGATAAAAATCTCCTAAAATAATTAAAAATAAGAAGAGCTCAATTCACAGGACATATATTAGGGCACGACAGCCTAACCAAAAGAGTCATAGAAGGAAAATAGAGGGAATAAATTGCAAAGGAAGACCACTTTTGGAATTTATGATTCAGGTTATGCAGGACATGAATTGTGATTTATACCAGGAATTAATAAAGAAGGCAAACAACAGGGAGGAGTGGAGAGCCTGCAGGCTGCTAATCAGAGAGACATATATTACTTGTACGCCTATACTGCGGTTTTAAATGATAGTACTGTTTGAAAAGTGAATGATACTTTTTTTATAAATAATAAAAAAGGAAGAGTAAGTATTAATTATTAAATATAATAAATTTAAGTAATACTTCTTTAAAAAAAGTTTCAGAATTATAATATAAAACTTTGTGTTTTCAGGAAAAAACTTTTCAGTTATAAACTGGACTTTATCAATGGGGGTTTCCACGGTGAAGGGCCTCAGTTATTTATCTTTAATAGTTACGAAAACACAACAACGATTCTACATTATGACCCCAGTTCTATTAATAACACTTTCTTACACATTAATAACTTTCAGAATGCATAAACATGAAATTTGAAATGAAGGCATTTGAAGTACCACACCTCAGGTTACTGGATTGAAGCTGAGTCGGATTAAGGCTCTTAAAGACGTGGATCGAAGAGTCACTAAAAACAGTAAATGGACATAAACATGAAAATGGCATTAACACTGAAAGAGTGAGAACCTCAGGTAGCGAACAAGTCTCATAAAATAGTTTGCATAATCAGCTCTGTATAACCTAACAGTAAATTGTGGACTATGGGGATTACAGGAGAAGCTGCCAACATGTCATGATAGGGCTAGAAATCATAAAATGTAAAAAAGTGCGTATATGAAAAGACGTTTGTGGAAAAGCTACATTAGAAGGAAGCAGAGGAGAAACGATGAAGTGTAACCTACATGAAAGATGTCTGACGATTAGTTGCACTGGAACCTGTTGTGAAAGCAGGTACGAAATGATGAATAGTTTAATATTATATATGTGAAAAGATTTTCTGGAAATGTCGCAGCAGAAGGAAGCGTTTAACATTGTAGGCTATATACGATAAGATATTGTGGAAAAGTTTCGGCAGTAGTAAATATCATGGCCGACGCACTTAATTAAAAACATTTAAAAATTAAAAGTACTTTAGAAAAAGGATAAATGCTAGGAAAATCCAAGAAAGGGGAGATTCTTGGATCAGTTGATGCAGACAGGACTTGTGGACAGATATATTCTTAAAGAGGCGGCTTATCTGATAAATTGTTAGATAAATGTTTATCTTCTATGTACAATAACAATGCCCTTGATTCTTCATCGAGATTTAGCCACGGGTTCTAAAATCTAGTACCTCTTTATGCTAGAACGCTGAGGTAATATGTACTTACAGTAGCAATTAGTTGTACAGAAACGTATAACACGTCGTGTATTCCGATTATCATATTTCCATAACAACAAATATGATCAGACGTATCAGGCATACTCGAAGCAGTGAACTGGTTACCGGACGGTGTCCCACTAATACGCATTACAAATACGTAATAAACAACGGTGTGGCCACTTCAAAGAGAAAAGAGGTAACTATGAGAAAACGCGTAAAATGTATAATCTGTTTCAAACATTACGGACCGATGCAAACTTTTCAGACAGAATTGATACAAATGTAATAATAGCATGGGTCGTATGGCATACAAATGGTATATCTATGAGTTCTGAAATATAAAAAGTGAACTTACCTATGAGCATGAAAATCTATGACAAATTAGACTCAATCTGAACCAAGCAGAGCATATGGCCAAATGAGAAGAACTTGCACATTAAGAAATGTTTGTATATACAAGCAGCAGAAAATCTATCCAGACACTGTAACACATAAAACACTTCCAGTTCTCTAGGCAACAAAACCAAAATCCAGAGCAATTTAAAAACAGCAGACTGCAAAACATTTAACAATAGGATCACATACATAGAGCAGAATACACCAAAACACGTATCCGATTGTCAAACTACTAGAGGAGATAAAAAAAGGGAATAAAATCACAGCTTTATTTTGGATACGAATGAACAAATGCACAGCTTAATCAAAATCCACAAGCCAGATTGTCCGCTCAGACACACGCCAACGCCTATGACTCACAGATCCACTCAACACTTAGCCAAATTACTCCACCATTTAAAGGGCTCATATTACAAGATCTAAACATTTTTCTTGATAGGCGGGTCGCTACCACAATGCATCAGTGCCGGGACGCTTCGATGGCACTGAACGGAATACGTTTTAAAAACTGCCTGAGGCTTTCACTTGAGTGAATACGTTTTATTTGTGTGAATTGTGCCGTAACACAATTAAATTTCAAAAATTATGAGAAAACAAAAGAACTACAACAAGGTGAACCGTATAAAATAAATGAAACACCGTTTGAAACATTTTAGGTGAGAAAGAGAATAGAAAAATCTTAAGAAAATTACTTTATTCAAAACACAGTCTCATTGTTAACATCAAATTCTTTCAAATCATTCACATAAACAAATCAACCACAGAATCGATCCATATCATTTGAACTGTTATAAAAACAAACAACACACCAAAAGTTTTTAAAATAAAACGAACATGTCAAAATTCGACGTCACAATCAGCATAAACGTATTCGTCAGCTTTGATATCATTTTGCTATGACCTGTGCATCCCGATAGACTGAGGAATAATTCCATTTGGGAGGAGTTGTATATGTCTGGCATAAAAGAAATGAGGCTAAACATATGGGAGTAACATTATTATCTTGGTAGATTCAAGTAATACAAATCGGATGTTCGCGGGAACTTGAGTAAGCACTCTCCGTAACAGATGAACTGTAATACAAGAAACCTCATAATCAAACTTTAGACATCCTCAGAGAAATCCACATTACTTCAAAAATATCATCAAATTAATAACAGCATTCATGACACCCATATATTTCATATATAAAAACCAAGTTTACAAAAAACAAGACGAAAGACGAGAGCACCACATTCGCCAATCACGGCACACATCTAGGAGAAAGCAATAGAAACACCCTCTGGAACCAAATTACTAGTTATCTTTGTAACACAGTATAACATGTAAAACAGGCTGTAGAACATAACACTGTTGCCGTCCTCGTAACAACAATTTCGGTGGCTTTCATCACACCATATAGGCCTACAAGTATATTACAAGTTCACACATACCAATTCCATTCAGTAGAGTTTAGCACATTCCATACGTAGTTAACGAGTGGTCTGATACTAAAAACCAATCATGTCACTTCTCATTAGGTCGGGTGACCAAAGGTACATGAACTACGTTGAACCTTCCTTACAATACAGAGTCGCTAAATAACCCATAACAGTTTTAGAAGGTTAATGAATCTTAACTATAAATTTAACTTCTCCATCGTCATATTCTCTCTCTCTCTGTCTTTTTTCCACACATACCAATCCGAACACACACACATGCATTCACAGAGATTAATAAATTTTAATAGATAACTGCAAATACACGTAGTTTAGAATTTCCTGAAATATATGAAGCTTTGTAAAAAGAATCCACCCCTTCTGGCTACTTTCATTTCTTGCTTTACAGATAGGCCTAAACCTAAAAAAATAATACGTGAATTTAAGATATACAGATTAAAACAATAAATTAAGTTAATGGATTCAGAGCGATCAGTTTTTAAAAAATGCGAAAATTTGAATACATATCAGATATATTTGATCTCTTCGACCTGTTGTGTGTGTGTGTGTGTGTGTGTGTGTGTGTGTGTGTGTGTGTGTGTGTGTGTGTGTGTGTGTGTGTGTGTGTGTGTGTGTGTGTGTGTGTGTGTGTGTGTGTGTGTGTGTGTGTGTGTGTGTGTGTGTGAAGAATATTTTATAATGTTTTACGACATTAATTTTGATACCTATGAATCATTCTATCTCCATGTTTATCATACGTACAAAATAAATAAATTCAGTGTTTTAGTGTTTAACAGAGTAGACGGCGGAGAAAGACGGTGCGAGAGAGACAAGCAAAACCGTCCGGCTGTCTACTCAACGCTCCCCGCAGAGTGAACTCGCGTCAAACGGCGAGCCTGTGACGCTTCAGCAATAATTCAAAACCGTGTTGCGGTCATGGGCCCACAACAACACACTTGTTAACTTTCCGCTATTTGTCTCCTACTTATGATTTTTTTTTTCTTGATGTAAACCTTTTCCGTCAGCGCTTACAGCGGGTGTAGAGCGAGCTCGTCCAGCCGCCGCAACTATTTTCTACAATCTTCTTCTTTAATGACTACAGTTTATAAACACAACAGGAGACTTGTCTACATCTTTTCAATAACCAAGATGACCAACTAACAACACACACACACACACACACAAACGCGCGCGAAGGAAATATCCCGTAGTTCGAAAGAGAAAAAAGTAATTCGTATACAAACCAGTAATAAATTATACAAAATAAGTTTCCTATTTTAATATGTTGATGATTTCCTACAAAAATAACGGAGTTAGTTGTATGTCATATGAGAAACGGAAAGAAATTGTTGTTGCCAAGTCATAATAGTTAACGAAAGGGAAAGAGGGGGAGAGAGAGAAGACAGATACAGAGTTCTCTGTAGCTACGAAATTATACTTTCTGCAGTTCGTTGAGTATTCAACCAACATGTTTTGTTACGCTTAGTTTTGTAATTATTTTCAGAAATGTATATTCCAAGCTGAACATCGTTTTTAGCCAACAGAACTGCTTAAATGGAGGCCCATGACAAGCATACTGCCAGAAATGCCTGTCATTACAAAGAAACGGTAATAAAAACATGTATTTTTGCTAACATAATACGACAGTCTAGGGGAAGTGTATATAGGAAAAAACATTAAGTCACTGTTCAGTTGAGCGCACTGAATGGCATTCTTGTAAACTGCAAAGTCGGACGAAGTTAGTTTCCCGTCGGATGAAAGCGATCATGATCTACGTATTTGGCCAAATAGGTCATCGGCGTTGAAAAGTAGCAAACTTCTTTACAAGATGACAAGAAAACAGCTCCAAAGATATTTCTGGTTTATATAGGTCCTGTATTGAAAAATATCTTTATTAGCAAATGTTTTCACGTGACAGGAGGGTCCATATTAACTTTGAATATGATATTTATTCATGGCGATATAGTAAATACTTCACGATTAAGTTTTTTTCATTCAAAATTCAACGCACTCTTCGTCGAAAATGTACACATTTCACAGCAACACTGGATGTTTTCTTACATAAGAAGGCAGCTCGTATAACGGTTAATCGCTCTTATTATAGCAAACAACTATCGCTCACATTTTGGTATTTCCCAACAACTTGTGTATAACAATGATTAAGCAGATATCTGACTTAAATTTTCCGGAATGAATATAGTTATTTTTTTATATCTGACACTTTCATCCAAAAATCACGAAACAAAAGATTTATGTTTTGTTTCGTTATAAAATAAAATAATGGTAGTTTACATTTTATATTGACTGATCTATACACAATGAAATATAAAGTAGCAGCTCTCTAAGTCGACATATTTTGCATACTTACTACGATACTTTGTAGAAATGTGTTGTATTAATAGAATCAGATTTTCTTTCCTGATTATAAAATACGTCCTGTGAGGTACATTACATCCCTGTGTTTAGTGTGTTTACAGATTTTTAGAGTAAAAGCTGAGTATGGTTTAGCTAAGTGAGTAAACACCTCACTCGTATCCCTAAGAGAATCGGAACAGATTTCATCATATTTTAACACATCAGCATCCTTCGTTTCGGCAAGCCAGTAGGTACAAAAAGGCTAATATTATATAGAGTGTAGTTGCATATACGCCTACATCCTAGATTTAGGACATTACAATGCTTGTTCTAAGGATTGAAAAAAAAACTGTGCACGAAAAACTGATCCTATCGATGTTAAGATATTTCGAACATACAACTATAACGAACTACGAGAGAACGCATTGTATACTAATGTTAGTGAGTGTGAATGAAATCTGGTATTGTTTTCATTAACATTATCGTTGTAGCGTTTTAGTGTTAGAGATAGTGTAGTCTTACAGACAGTTTTAACAGGCTGACAGGTATGGCAATTATTCTCAAGTGGATCTCCCATCATTGTCAATACTGGAATTAGTCGCAACCCTATTTATTAAACAAATGACAATTGTTGTTTACTATTCGGGCGCATGTATGAGAGTTATTCAATACGTAAAGAGGTAAACGCCAGTAGTTAAAATAATTCTACATTCGAAAAACGGTTCTTTCAAACGCATAAGTTGGCATTGTCATCAATTTACGCGTAAATTAGCTGTATGGCAACTACGTCAACACATAAACTCTCAAATCAACCATTCTTGAAAAGAGCGTCTTTGAATTTATGATTTCTGGTACCAGACCGAGAAAAATCATTATTTTTGAAGAGTGATGATGTGTTTATAGAAAGTGTAACTACACGAATCCACCACTGTGAAAGAATTCAAGCAGCAGAGCAGATCCTATGGATACCATCAGTCCGGTCAGGAAAACGTAAGGCCCAACCAACAATTGGTAAAGTCATGATAACGATCTTTCCAGATCTGTTCTACGATTCAATTTTCTGTGATTTCTGGAAGGACAGCGCACTCACAACAGGCAGTGCTGCAGAGATGTGGTCTCATGAGACTTCTTTTTCCTAGGTCACATTATATGGAGCCCATTCACAGCAACGAAGAAATGAAAACGTAAGTGCAAAAATTACTCAAAATTCAAGACAAACAATTCTTTCCTCCTTGCAAAACAAAATTAGTAGAGTATGGCAGAAGTGTAAAATATGGTTGGAAATTATGTTGAAAAACATGAAACTTATGTTACATTGAATATTATCTATATAGCACTAACTTAAATAGGCCTAAATAAAAAAAATCGTGTTAATTCAACCGTCATTTGCCTGTTTCCTTCTGAATGACACTCGCGCATGCGTGCTAGCGTATATTTTATTACCCTAAATACGAGTATTTTCCTTGAATCCACGTAAATACACGGCTCAAGCTCAGTGAGGATATTTATGAAATTACTGACTTAGATTTAATCATTATCCCAAAACAACAACATCTGAACAACATTTCATTCTGTGACAGAAAATATGCGGAAACAGTCATCAAGTTTAATATAATTTTGTTAAAATACTTTGGAATTGTTTAAACATTCTTTTACTTTATTTTCACGGATTTTGTCATTTTTTAAATCATCCTGGTTAGCAGCCGAGATTATCCTCAGACCTGACTTACACTGACCGACAATCCCATACATTTGGTTGACACGGTTGTTTAAAAGATATTTTAACATAATTTTTTTTTTAATGGTAAATGCCTGATTTTAGAGAAAACATTTTGAAACATAAATTTTACTAAATAATAAAGAGAGAGAAACATTTATGTGAACAAAAAATATCCTGCTTTAATTTTAGAAGTATATGACACTGTCTACTATTATAGGCTAAAGACAAGCAATTTTTTATAGTCTGACAATTTTTTCAAACACGAGGCGGATACAGTAAACAGTTCAAATAAAAAAATGTCTTTATAATATTTACTAAAGGAGATTATGTTTACGTAAAATTAATTTATTCATGTAATAAGAAATGAAGTGCCAAGAACACCCGCTGTCTGCGTCATTTGCAGTACGTCCAATTCTGTTGTCGGCAACCACAGCAGTATAATGCCAAAAGAAACATGTTTAATACATTTTTTTAAACAAAACTCGTTACGACATTCTCACATTCCTATCATTAGAAAGAGGCCAATATATTTTTTGGTATCTTCTAAAAAAAGTGGTTAGAAGAGCCTACTTTATTATAAACCTACTTTATTTATTATATTGATGAATGACTTAGCACGGTTCGAATAAAATTAAATATGAAAAATACCTATACTGGCAGCGTAATTTCAGACGAAGGAAGACTAGAAAAATCACTTGTCTTTTTCGAAACTCTTCGAAAAGTAACTGATACGATCAGTAACTAAGTCGAAACAAGAGATTTAATGAAGGATTTAAATGGGAACAGACCAATTTCCGACATGTAGGAATGTATGGAGGAGAAACGCGCTAAGTAAATGGAAACATATTAAGAGACTTCGCTGAACTAACACACCAAAAATAACGTACGCTTTATTTAGAAAGAATGATACATCTGGCCAGGACGATTATGGAGATTGCTGATAGTTTATAACATTATAAATAAGCCAACTAAGTTAGGGATAACCGTGCTTATAGAGGCCAAGATATCATGTACCACCTGGTAATATGTGGAACAGACATGGATACGATATGGAAGAACAACCGAAACCACCACAAGAAAACAGTGGCGAACAAACATATAAGGTATGTCCTAAAAAGGAAGAAAGTCGTCGCTACTACGTTTAAGATATTGCATCAAAAACGAATAAACGAAGAACCAGGTGGACTATAAAAAAACACGACATGGAAGAAATAACAAATTTGAAACTAGTTGTAAGACAGATTTCTAGTGAGTCTTGGTGCATAAGAAAAAACTTGGTGATTTTGATCTGATGACACAGAGGAAGCAATAAGCTATAAACAATGAGTAAAAAAAAGTATATCGTGAATCTCTCAGAAGAAATAAGTAATGGTAAAGACAAAAACAGAGCAGAGAAAACAAATAGTGAAAGAAGTCCTCGTCTTTATCCAGAGCATGCAAGGACTTCTCGGATCGCTTCGTTAGTGATACAGCAAACAATGTTCGCGCAGACAAGTACTGGAATATGACGTAATGAAAACCTTGAACGTCAATAACTTGATAAGGATTAACGCTATAAAGGACACATATATGAATCATAAATGAAGATCAACAGGCATTAGATACAATGGATTAAATGATTAGATTCCTTGAAACCTAAATGAAGTTCTCTTTAGGTTAACAAACCGAAAGGTATAAACGTTGAATTATGGAAATATGCAGGTAATAGGCTGGAATTTGACGATTTTTCTACTATGTCAGATTCTTATTCTGGATTTTAGTGTACATAACAGGGGAACCTTAGGAATTGATAAGAGCTAGACCGTTAGTATTCCTGTTTATTGGTACTGTCATAATGTACATAGACATAGTGTATTCCAACAGTGCGAGTAGGAGTTTCAACCGGACTGGCAAACTGTTGATTGATATCGGCGCGCGCGCGTGAGAAAAGGCAGAGACAATATACAAGAAGAATACGAAGATGTGATGGACGGTGTGGGAAGAAGTGTAGTGTGCAACGCACACACACTCAGGCTGGATCGGTTGTGATGTAAAACTGTCAAGAACCGTCAACTAACAATTGGAGCGGCGTGAACTGGCTAACCATGATTAGTTATAGCCCCGTAGACTGAGTGCTTAGTACATATTACAGCACACACAGAGTGAAAAATACGGGATCGTTTAGACAGAACAAGTTTGTGTGTGTGTGTGTGTGTGTGTGTGTGTGTGTGTGTGTGTGTGTGTGTGTGTTGTAGTCCGTCCGCGTGGCGTGGTCGGCCACCTAAAGTGCGACTGAGAATGTGTGCACGATTCTTTGCTCTTCTAGCGCCCATTCATAAACGGGTACCACGTTTATTCTTAATCGTCACTAAGTGCAACTCTTCTGTTACAAACACTCAATCTACACGTATACAGGCGTTATGTATTACCGACTTTGTAAGTTACTCATCCCTCCGTATTAATTCCTTAAAAATCGGAAACCGAACAAATCTGCCTAAAGCAGTAACGATTGCTAGATATTGATACTTAAACATCTGCATTTGGTGATGACGTGGGACTAACGAGGGAGGGTATCTGAGAGGTAGGGATTAACGAAGAAAAGTCAAAAAATGAAGGAACATTTAAGAAGGCAATTTTATTGAAATTACAAGAATAACATTTTCATTATTTTTCTACACAATTCCCCGTTACTTGTACGAACTCTGCCCACCTCTTCACTAGGTTCCGAATTCCACCCTGGAAGAAATTTGCCGATCTTGTACGCAGTCAGTTACGCATTTTTTCAGCTGAACCAAACTACTGTTCTTTCAGTTCTTCTTTCATCGGGTCAAAAACGTGAAACTCTTGGGAGTACGGTCAGTACTGTATGACGGGTGATCTACTCGTAATAGTTCAAAACCAAGATCTTACAGATAAAATACATTATAAATTCAGGAATTTCTTCCTAATCCCTAAGCCAATATTTGCAGTATCAAATTCCATTTTGCTTGTGCTCTTCCGGTTTTTGCTTCGTCCGTTTCTTGTGATACTGTTTTCCAAGGACGTGAATTCATCTAAGTACTTCATATGTGTTATTCTACCCAATTTGAATGAAATTATTTTTTTGTAAAATTATGTTAATGAAACCCAACCTAGAGCTTTTCATGACCTTTCTTTTCCTTTTTTAAGCTAAATTCTTCTCCTAACAACTTTTCCATATCATACAGTAGGCTATTTGTTCTAAATCTTCCTTGTCTTGTGCAAGTAGAATAATATTATGAGAAAGTCTTAAACATTTGCATGTTCTCTCTCAGAACTATTATTTTAGTCTTAAACGTCTTTTATAATTTTCTTGATTGACTCTTCTATATACATATGTTAAACAACAATGTCGAAAGACTGTACCCCTAATCTTAGGCCTTTCATATTCTTTCATATTGTTGCTTCCCTTTCTTGGTCTTCTACTCTTATTACAGGCACTTGGTTATTATACAGATTAAAAATTACATAGATTACACAGATCATTCTTCTGTCCTTATATTTCAGAACAATGTTTCTTAAAATTCCTCACATATTTTCCACATGATATTATCAAACATCTTTTCTCAGTCCTTAAATGTCAAATAAATACTTATGTTTTTGTATATTTTCCCTTGAATAATACAACATAGTGACAGAATATTTTTCCGTGTAGCATACTCTTATTTCATCCAAAACCAAACTGGTTATCATTTAACTCCTAATATACGTACTGTATTGTGTTACCTTCTTCTATATATATTCTTGTTGCATACTATGCTGTACTCACATCTATCCACGTGTGTGTTATTTCTTGTTGTTAATTACATTCTTCTGGAAGTCTGAAGGTATATCCCTTTGCTTCGTATACGTTATATACATTTAGAATGCTAGAATGCTTTCACCAAATCCCTATTCTACCCACTCTCATCAATTATGGCATTCCCTTACTCCTTATTATGAAATGGGTGAATATTTTATTGTCCAAATTTATCAGTCAATTTAAGTGAAATTTAGTGACCACATACTTTCAGATAATCTGATGATTCGAGTATGACTGAACTTACTCCCAACTCACGTTCAATTTTATTAATTTTGCTGTGCGGACCAGCACTAAATTATTCAATCAGTTGTTTCAATATTTACGTTGGTTTTAAAAGTGGAAGACCTGCCTGAATGCTGTTCATCCCAGAGGAAAACCGGCCTTTTCCTTTTAAATACTGTTACGACGGTATACTCGATCGTCGTAGGTACAGTGGAAAACAAATTACTGTACAAGACACCAATTAAGTCACTAACCACACCTTTAATTTTTACAGTTAAACAGTTCGTAATTAACAACACTGTCTTTTACCTGAAGAAAATACTTACTGTATTTATACCTGCGCTCACAGACCAGAATGTTCCTAATTGCGTCTTAGCGCTCGTGTGAACTACGTAATTAACTGCGGCCTTGACACAGTCCGCGCGGCTGGCGCCTTCGAGAAACCTCTCGAAAATGCGTCGACAAGCACGTACGCCACACGCGTTGCATCGAGATTCTTCTGGCACATTCGACAAACACGTAGATTGTTATGTGATGTTGCAACAATACTAACAAAACCTTGCTCTGACACAAGCAACCCTCACATACTGCTACTCGGGAGGACATAATTGCAGAAATCGGATGGACCGATGCTGTTGTCCCCAACTGAAAAACATCTATCTTCTCTTAATAAATAACAATAATAATAACAATGAGGACAACGACAATTTTGTATCTTCGATATAACTTAAGAGAACAGCTATGGCCACTCTGCATACAAGGAAGACAATAGTCTATGTTTCTGCAATCTATTAATACATTCGGTGTTCATCTACAGTAGATACTCATTTAGAGACTGAGGCAACATGGGAACTGAAAAACGCAGAATATACAGTAATTCTCTTTTTGATATTTACAGCATGGAGAAGAGGCAAGTAACGGTTCTAATGCGGTTTGTTATTAAGGATTAGCACAACTAGCTGAAAGTCTACACACGTGGGCGATATCTGATAGATGAACAATAAACCAAACAAACAGAATGCATAGTTTATCGTAGTGTTCGTAATAATTACTACTATTGGGTGCACAGTCAATTCTAACGTTCAAATCATTAATGTACGATGAATGCAATGAATTCAGTGTTACGTGAGAAATTTGGATTCTCGTTGTAATACGTGGATTTCATAAAATGGTCAACGATGGCGTCCAGTCCTGGCAACATTAAACTATATGCATCTGAACGTACAATAGTTTTTAAAACTAATCATATTTTGGAGGCCAAATCAGAGCAACATTTAATACTGGAACTTTATTTAACATAGTACGTGGTGGAAAAGAGCTTACAAACCAGACAGCAGCTTGAGCCCACACATGAACGCATTGTTCTAGCCAAGACCAAGGCCTCGGCACCAACAGACAAAAGAGTCTTTGTGCGAAACTGGGTTATACCTCCTTAAGAGTACACATGTAAGTGTCCTTAACGCTGCCCGATACCGTTAACACTTGACTGGGATTCAACTGTGGGTCAACTATTACGTACATACAAGTACGGCGCACGCGCGTCCAAAGGCGCTCACATGTTCCAAGTACATGAATGTGATTTAATCCCCACCACGCCCGTTCTACTCATCTCTGTACAGTAGAGCGATAACTGTAGTGTAACACAGAAATTACAAGTTGTACTAAATTTAGAGTATAATTTCTACGGGAATCATGTCAATAGTTTCTCTATTACTTGTCATGAGTACAAGGTATATACTATACGGCCCAGCATTATTTTTATAAACATTGTGAATAATGTTACGCCGAGAAACAGACGTCCCTTCTATAAAATTATACAATTAGACATAAATTTTTGCTGGTAAGGGAAACATGCTAATGATTTTCATCATCATCATCTCCACGTTTTAGGCAATGTTTCCTTTAAGGTTCTCGGGGTTTTCTCGGTCGACCTATCTTTCTTTCTATTTTTTTTTTGTTTTTTTTTTTTTTTATTGAAACTGGTCTAAAAGACCAACCATCAATTTACATCTAATGTTTGTTATAATTTTAAGTTACTTATACAGTCGCCCACTGGTGTACTATATATTACTTTCTAGATTTCTGCACACACTGCACTACACTAATTCAAAAGTTTTAGTTCTCTTCAGCCTTCTCACTGTATTGGCGTTGTCAAGCAGTTGAATAGCTTCTACATTGATAAGCTGGTATAGTCTAGATTCGTGCTTTGCAGCAAACCTTTTAATTTCACTGGCGACATCAGGGATCCTAAGGTCTCGATGTAGATCACTATTTCTGATGTACCATGGAGCACTTACCATGTTCCGTAGCACTCTATTCTGGAAGGTTTGAATACATCTAATGTTCGTTTCTTTAGCACAACCCCACAGTTGAATTCCATAAAGCCAAATTGGTTTCAGAATTTGGTTATATATCAGAATTTTGTTGTGCATTGACAACTGAGAATTTCGTCCCAAGAGCCAATACAGTTGTCTATATTTGAGACCAAGCTCCGTCCTTTTTTTTCTGATATGCTCCTTCCATCGTAGCTTTGTATCTAGGGTCATCCCCAAATATTTGGGAGTGTTTGTATATGGTACTACAACACCATTTAAGGTAACTGGAAGACTGTTCTCTACTCTTTTGTTTGTAAAATTAATATGGACATTATGGACAGTTCATTAAGCTTAATTTTCCATCTCCTAGTCCACTGCTGTATCTGATCACTAGCATCTTGAAGCATGTTGGTAGCTTCACCTAAGGTCGAACCAATCGCCATTATAGCTGTGTCATCAGCGAAAGTAGCAACAGACACATTCTCTGGCTGCGGCAGATCACATGTAAACAACAAGTAGAGGATGGGCCCCAAAACACTCCCTTGGGGCACACCTGCCCTCACTTCTCTTAGCTCAGAATAGTCATGTTCCTGTTTGACTCTAAATAATCTTTCCGATATATATATGATTTTAACACGTCAGCATATTGTTTTGGTAGCATTTTATTAAGTTTATGTATTAAACCTTTATGCCAAACTTTATCAAAGGCCTGAGCCACATCGAGGACGATTGTCGAGCAGATTAGCTTTTTTTCTAGTGCTTTCTCTATTGTGTCTGTTATTCTATGTACTTGGTCTATTGTAGAATGTTTTTGTCTGAACCCGAATTGATGATTTGGTATCAGCTTTTTTCTCTCTATTACTCGATTTAGCCTTTGCAACAGAAGTTTTTCAAAAAGCTTTGATATAGTTGGCAACAGTGATATGGGCCGATATGATTTGGCCTCATTTAGCGGTTTGCCTGGTTTACGTAGCATAATAACTTCTGCCACCTTCCAGACACTAGGAACATGCTTTAGCCTAAGTGCCGCATTGAATAAATATGTAAGCATAACAATCCCTTTCTTAGGTAACTGCTTTAAGATCTCACCTGTAATGAGGTCAAAGCCAGGTGATTTTCGGGGGTTGAAGTTTATCTTGATCTCCTTAGCTACCTCTTTTGGGGTGACCAGTTGAATGTCCTCCTCTTCATGATTTGTATCTTCATCTAGCTCTGTATCTGACTGGGCATTATTTGGCTTAAAAAAGTCAGCTAGATGTTCAGCAAACGCTTCAGCTTTTTCTTTATTATCTCTAGCCCATGTACCGTCGCTTTTTCTAATAGGTGGTACTTGAGTGATCGACCTTTTAAGCTTCCTCGTTGCTTTCCACAACGAGTACTCTGTATCTGCATCTGCTGTTAGATTTTCCAAATAGGAAGCTATTGATGCTTTTTTAACTTCTGTATTACACGCTTTAGTTGTTGCGATTTGTTGTTAAGTACAGTTTTATCATTTGGGTCACGAATCTGTTGCCATTTTCTTCTAGCTCGCCTCTTTTCTTTGACAAGTTCCCTGATCTCTCTAGGATAGTTGTTACCAACAATTCCATAGGTGATTTCTCTCGTATTGTTCCAGGCTGTAGTTTGAATATTATAATTAAACTTCTCGGCTTCTATTTCTAATTGCTGCTTAGTTCTCAACTGGACATTTAGTTGTATCTTGCCTTCAAGTTCTAATTTGAAGCTTTCCCAATCAGTAGTTTTGTTAACTAGGCTTGGTTTGTTTACTTTTTTTATTATCCTTTCACTCAGCGTCAGGATTACTGCTGAATGACCAGAGTCAAGATCAAAATTCTCCTCGATATCAATAAAGTTCTGCGAGACCCTCCTTGATATGAAGAAATCTAATAGATCTGGAATTTTATTAGGGTCTGTGGGCCAGTAAGTAGGTTTGCCTGTACTGTGGAAGCTACAACCTGTTTCTTGTATTGCTTTATTAAGCTCGCTACCTTTAGTTGTTGTTAATCTGGATCCCCAATCTACATGTTTAGCATTGTAGTCTCCGCCTACAATGAATCTCTCACCTAGGTGTAATATAAATTTCTTGTAATCTAACTCCTTTAGGTTGTGTCTTGGAGGACAGTATATCGCACCAACGATTAGTTTTTGCTTGGTGGATTTGATTCCAACTACAGTGAGTTGGATTTATGCAGTCTGAAGGTGACACTCCTCATAGTGGTTAATCCTACTCTTAATAATAATAGCACTTCCTCCTTTGGCTTTATTATCCGGATGAATTGTTTGATATACCTGGTATCCATTTATTTTTAAGCATGACTGATTTGTTAAGTGTGTCTATGATACTAGACATATATCAATGTCTTGTGCCTTGAGGAATAATTCTATTTCTTGCTTTCCGTTCTGGATACCGTTGGCATTCCAGGTAGCTATCCTTAGGTCTTTCTGGTCCATTGATTAGTTCTCTGTGGGATTGTGCCCGGATTTCTGGCTTCTAATCTATCTAGTCTATCCATGACTATTTTCATCATGTCCATCATATTCTGCATCATTTGCACCATTGATGAATCATCATTTTGAACTAAAGTCTTGTTAGCTTTAACTGCTTGAGCAAAGGACAATTGCTCAAGTGCTCACTATTGATTTTATTAGCTGTGAAAGTCCTTGGTTGAGGTTTTTCAGGTCGTCTCTCACTTATTAAATTATTGCGTCTTATTTGAAGTTCACGTGCAACCAAAGAACCCCTGTAGCTAGCAGGATGTGCTTCTGCACAATTTGAACACTTTGGCAGCACATCTCGTTCTTGCTGGCAATCGATGGTCCTGTGATTGCCTGCACATTTAACACAGATAGGTCCATGTTGGCAATACTTATGAGTGTGACCATATCTTTGACACCTTTTACACTGTGGTATCAGTTTGTTACTCCTGAGAGCTTCAATTTTTATTTTCATATGACATAAATATTGAATATCAAATATTTTTTTTATATCCTCTGATCTGTCAAACGTTAGCATAAATAATGGCAAATGTGTGTTTTTGTCCTTGCCGTCAACTTTAGTCTTTCTAATTTTATTAACTACTTCAAGGACTTTATATCCTCTATTCAATAACTCCTCTTTAATCTCTTCTGATTTGCATGTTGGATGCAAGTTACGTGCCATGACTCTTATTGGTCTCGTCTGTTTATTTTCATAAGTATGCCATTCCAACTTACTTTCTTTTAGGAGTTTTGTCAGTTCTCTATATTCCATTTCTGTGTCTACATTAATTTTCAGCTGATTTTCTATTTTTGCTTCATATATTATTCCTTTTAAAAATAATCTATTTTCTTCCAACCTTTCCAAATGTTCGTTCCATTTAATTATTTTTATTTTTAAATTTAAATTAAGTATTTGAAGTTCTCTCTGATTATTACGTTTCTAATCATATCTCTCCCTCACAACCTTCGACTCTTCTTAGAACCTTCATCTCTTAAGCTTGTATTCTCTCTTGTGCTTTTGTTGTTATAAGCCAGATTCCACACATGACTGCTAGCGTTTTATACAATTTCAGCATGGTCTCTTTTTTGTTTTATTTTTCGGCCGACTGTACCGCATACGTTATTAAAAACTACTAATTTTCTCTCTATATCTTTATTGTAATAGGAAATATCGCATCATAAATACTTAAAATGGAGAAGCTGACTTTTTCAATGAATTCGTAAAATTTTTCACTAGCACTTTCATTTGGTCTTCAATTCTCTGTTTTATGACTCGAACATTCTTAACGTATCATTTACTATGAACTCTCAAAGTCCACCAATCCACCGGTTTCGTTCTTTGACTATTCTCCACACGTCTCATATCTTATTAAATATTGTTCATTTGTCATTTATCCAATAATGAAAGAATATATCTAATTACGAAAATTCCTTCCATTTGATTCTTTTTCCAGAAGGTGACATCTTTTTTACGGAAAAAGGTCCTGAAACCGTTTTTTATGTAAAAGACTTTTGGATTAAACATGAGTGATTCTCCTCTTCGAGCTGGTGACTTTTTTTTCTCATGTTTGATCTAAACGATAGCAGAACTTCATTCAAGTAATAAATGTGCTTCGCATTCAATCCGAACTTTGAATAGAACTCCCAAGATGTCATCCTTGTCGTCTGCGATTCTCAGGTATTCCTGAGAACACATACAATGCAGATCTAGCACAGCTTTTGAATTCTCTTGAAAATCTCAGGCAATCCCGATTAGGCAGGTAGAAATGCAGGTTTCAGTTTCCAAAAGAAATTCGCTTAGCTAGTTCTGTAGATATTGTTGAGAGCACATTCAATACCTTCCAGCACGCAATCATCCACTCCTTTGCGGCTACAGCCCTACTGTTATACAAATTAGGCGTGCTAACACACGGTTTTCTCCTGTTGTAAGAAAACCTACAGTTCTTAATTATATCGCAAAACATGCTTCCAAAAATAAACACGTTTCTGTACTTTAACCAGAAGTCACACGACACAGCGAAATGCATTGTATATATGGAGTTTCTGCTCCTATGTACTACGCGCTTGAAAATTTAATTGTCCAAAGATTAAGTTAACAATAATTACTTTTAAAATTTGTAATGGTAAAATAACTATTCTTCATCTTTTCATAATTTTGTAAATTATTCTGAATATAAATCTGTAAAAATATAAAACCAATAAATTGTACATTGAACTTCAAAACATAACGCATTGTACTTCCGCGTTGCTAAATGACGTAAACAGATCGTTTTTACTTCAATTTCTATTTTCTACTTTAGTATTTCAATAAGAGACGATATGCCCAACATTTTTCTGTACTCTGCATAAATTTAAAAAAATTATAGGCGTATGTAACACTTGGTTACGATCTTTTCGAGCAACTACATGAAAACGTTAGACTGTGATAAGATTTTTTTGTTCTTATTTGTAAGTACAGTATCTAGGTAGGTAGGTATACGCGAATTAAATCAGAAGAACCCACTGAATTTAATTTGTATTTACTTTGTAAGTCTCCACCTTAATACGTTGAGATATAAAGTTTTATATCGAATATTAAAATAACGCGCTGCTAGCATTTGAACAAAGGCGACAAAACACGTAATATTCGTAGGCCTACAGTTCACTTAAGATAGTTTAGTAACTACTGTATTACCTTTTCATAATAAATATTTACTCAATTACTTTATAATTGTAGTACTTTATTGTATTTACTTGAATACTTGTAAAAGTTCTTTGCTATGAGCAGATATTCTTCTGCTAAAAAAAAGCATACATAATGAATGATTTCAGTTGTTCGAGAAAGAGATTTTTCTGAGTAGACAATTTTCTCTTTGTTCTTACTTTACAATTCAGGTAAGTAATAAACTGAATGACAAAAAGGGAGCGAAAGTAGTAATCAATAGAAATGAAGTTTTACTACTAAAAGTACAAGAGAATAAATATGAATAAATAGATAATATTTACTTACAGCCTTAAGTTCAAATCCTACGAGTAAAATAAGGGGCGGCCTATGTATACCATCTAATACTACTGTTCTTTTGAGGATGTGCAGGCAACCATTACATCAACTTCATTGTGCAACTATCTGACGCTCTTTGTAGTACTAAGGCCGAAGAATGAACAAAATTAATTTCAGAAGTGACGACAGAGGTTTACACTATACGCTATAATACTCCATTTCTCCCATGCATCCATTGTCGTACTTAATACAACACACACACACACACACACACACACACACACACACACACACACACACACACACACACACACACACACACACACACACACACACACACACACACACAAAAAATGTGCACTCCAAAATTGGTTTTCGTTGTCTAGACTTGGCTTGATTAAGGCGAGCAAACTGTATCCTGACCTTGTTGCCTTTGGCTGTTTTAGAGTCTAAGTTTAGTTATAATTATCTGAAGACCGATAACAAAAAGACACGGAAAGAATGAGTTTTAGTTAGTCTGAATAACAGGAGCTGTCTTCATAATACGCTGCTGCAAGCCACTCCTCTCCCCACACATTCCCTTGCCAATCCATCGTAGTGTTTATTAAAATTTTCTGTCTACGAAGTACTCTGAACATTCTTGTGGCTTTATTTATATCGAGGCCAAGCTATGTGGACGCGTGCGCGCGTACACGAACTCGCTCGCTACTTCGTACAATATTATGTGTATCAATTGGCCCGACAAAAAATATACCATCGTTTGATCCACTACACCATGTGGTATGTCTCGGCACATTATTTTTCTACATTATTCGAAAATGTGATTGGGTTCTCAGAAACGATCATCTTCTATTTCCAAGTAAAAGGAAATACTGTAACTGGCCTACCAAATGTCTCCGTATGATTCGATTATGTTTAAACACCTATTTATTTTATTCGCAATAAAAAAAATTTAGGTTGTGGGCACTAGGCCTATTGAAAATTATATAAAAATTATGTGGGTCTATGGAGCTACACATAACAGTTGCGTATTTACAGAATGGGTCAGACGTTTAACTACGTCTTACTATTGTGGAGCCCATTTTAACTTATGGCTGCGAATGCTGGCAACTTTCAGATAAAGAGAAAAAGATTATAGAAACTGTGGAAATGGACTTCTTAATAAGAGCGTGTAATATTTCTAGAATGCAACATGTTAGAGACGAAGATATAAGAAGGAAAACAGGCCGCGTATTTAAAACAGCAGAAAGAATAGAATCCAGACAGTTGCTATGGTATGGTCACGTAATGAGGATGGAGGAGAAGGGATGGCCAAAGAAATCATTGACTTACACACCACAAAACAGGAGAAGAAAGGAAGACTGACAACACAATGAAGAACAGGAATTAGGAAAAGCATGAGAGATCGAACTATTGAAGATGATGACTGGAGGGATAGGGAGAAATGGCGATAGAAACGCGGGATGCGGTATAGACTGTAGGACCCCCGCTAAAAAAAGCAAAAAAAAGTGAACACCTCTCTCTCTCTCTCTCTCTCTCTCTCTCTCTCTCTCTCTCTCTCTCTCTCTCTCTCATATTCTTTCATAAACAATTTCAATGAAATCTCTCTTTCATAAGATACAAAATAAACAATGACTCTTTTTTATGTTTGGAGGTCTGGGATAAATAGATTGGAGTTTTGATAAAAAATAAGCGAAACCGAAAGAGTAACAAAACAATGTTATCAAAAACAAAAGAGAAACAGGTTCAAGCACAACAGTAGTATATCCACGTCATGTTGGTTTTCCAACGAAGATGTCGATATGATGCACTAAGACGGTGATGTGTCGCATACTGTGGCAGACATTACTCGTTCCTTCGCTGGCATGTGTTACAAAACATTGCATAGTCAGACATTCACCTGCTGGTCTGTCACTGCCGTGTGAGGGGTGAGTGACTGACACTCTAAAAGCCAGTTACATTCTTCTCCGCGTGGTGTAGCAAGCCAGCACGTTAGTTTCTACACCGAGACCGCTCAATCCCATCTAGTCTCGCACTGAATTTAATGGACGCTTCAAGGTCACGCACAGCTTCTCCCACTTCCTTGCACTTCTTACCCCACCAATTAATTACTGTACACGTTTGATTTAAAACTAAAGGCCTACGTAATGTATCACTTACAGTGAATAAGTAAATTAATATGAGTTTGCACCAACCAAATAAGGTAAATTATTTGTGTTTAAAAACAAATGAAACCTTTATTATTTATTTTAATTTGGCATTATAAGAAATTATATTAATATACAATTACTTTTAAAGGTCATTAAATACTAAAGATCTTAATAGTCCATCTTATACGAGGGGGGACCCAAAAGTAACGAGAATTTTTCTCTGGCAGTTGGTAGAAGGCTAGTTCCGACTTCTCCCGCTAGGTGCCGTCACTAGTCACCATTTTGTATCAGTTGCCCTAGCGGCATTGTTGTGGAAACATTAGCGCGGTCAGTGTGACTATTTTTTGTAAGCGCTGCTTCACGTTGTCGGCGATTTGTCAATGGCAGACATTAAATACCAACGTGCTAACATCAGGTTCTGTTTCCTGTTAGGGAAATCACCAGCAGAAACTGTCGCAATGCTTCGGACGGCTTATGGGGAGGAAGCTTTGCGACAGTTTCTGCTGCTGATTTCCCTAACAGGAAACAGAACCTGATGTTAGCACGTTGGTATTTAATGTCTGCCATTAAATTAATTTAAAAATCGCCGAAAATGTGAAACAGCGCTTACAAAAAATAGTCACACTGACCGCGCTAATGTTTCCACAACAATGCCGCTAGGGCAACTGATACAAAATGGTGTCTAGTGAAGGCACCTAGCGGGAGAAGTCGGAACTAGCGTTCTACCAACTGCCAGAGAAAAATTCTCGTTACTTTTGGGTCCCCCTACGTATTATATTACTGTCCTTGGTATTAAGTAATATGTAATTAGTATTAAGTAATAATACATGATATTATATTAATATTACATCCTAATATACATGGTATTAAGTAACCAATACCTTTGTATACGGTAGGTAGGTATTAAAATATTAGTTTCGCCGCGTGTGTGTCTGGGGCGAATGTTTGAACTAAAATGTTTTAATTTACTTTCAATAAAAATTTCACCACTGTTATCTACAACATTTATTTCTTTTTACTGAAAAGTATTTATATGCGCCAGTATCAGATTTAAGCATTTACGACCTAGAATTATGTGCACTTTATTTTTGTAAACAACACGCATTACGGTTATGAGTCAAAGTATAGATATGAGAAAAATAAATAAATAAATAAATTGAAACAGCCGTGAATCGCAGCAGTGAAGGCGCGGTAGAAAGCAGCGTGGTGGGGCGCGAGTAAACTGCTTGACCTTGGAGCGCCGATTATTTTCGACTGTGGATTAGAAGTACATTAATATTTGTGTTGGACGTTTTCCACTCTTTTTTTTAACCTGTTCGCATGTATATTTGTGTTAATAAACAGGGGTAGGGGTAATTCTGAGTACCTGTCGCGCTATTGTTTACATTGTCAACAGTGTTTCCGTGGTTATTTCATTTCGCAACAATTTCGAGCAATAATGTTTCAGCAATACAATAATGGGAAGATGGATATCCGTGATATCCAAGTATTTTCTTCAATACACGATAAAGTAACGGACACAATTAAGGAATACTGGTTTGACTAATGGCCGCGGAAGCCTGCAGAATTAGATCACAAAATGCAATTGTTTGCAGAAATTGTACAAAAATTGAAATGATGTGGTCGTCTAGAAAAGACGCCAAATGAAAATTAGGATAAGACGAATTAATTAATGGTCAACCATTATCAACCTATAAGATATGTAAATGGATAAAAAAATTAAAATAATAATGAATCTTAAAGATACAGAGTACAACGCGTAAAAGTTTTCTAATGAACGAAGGATTTACGACAAAAACAAAAGAAACAAGGATGACACAAGATTCAAGGCGACGTAAACAACTGTGGGGAACACAAGCTCAAATGTGACTTCTAAGTTAGATTCTAAGATAGAGATCGTGTAAATAAGTAAATGCTCAGATAGGTTAGGATAGCATAAGAACTAAGTCTAATTGTCGGGAAATAATATTTAAAAATTGTCTCACCGATGAAGACTGTTGGATAAGCATAGAAGAAGGCAAGCATGCTTGGGGTTGTAAGTTGACATGGAAAAAATCTGTCGAGGATACAGTCCACAGAAGAGAACACTGATTTTGGAAAAATATACCATTCCGAACCAAGCGAAACGTTCGAGTTGTAGAAGTGATATAACAATATACAGTATATCCAGTGTGATGTAATCGGTTTCGACTCATTACAAATGGACCTCCTCCCGATTCTCGATACATACGTAGAAAGCTCCTCTACCACTCTGAGATCAAACAAAACAGAAACGGTTACTGTTAATGGAAAACGGTTATTACAACGAATAAGCATGTTCTGTTAATTCTTTTTTTTATTATTTTACTCTCTACCGATTCTGAATCAAACCCATAAATCGGCTGAATCATTTAACAATAAAAAAATTACTGAGTAAACGCGCTCGTGCTTGCTCACGCCAGGTAAGACTACATACATACATACATACACACACACATATATATATATATATATATATATATAAATCCCGTATATACAATGTAAGCTGTTGTGTATTTAGAAGTAGATGTTGTCTAGAAAGCCACCTACAGGAATGTAAATATGTATTAGTCTTTCTAGTCGCGCTGTGAATACAATCTGATGTGTGTTCACCGAGCACACACGCGCGCGCACAAAACAAGTGAGAGAGTGTTCTTGGTTGATTTCAATAATTTATAGTATCCCTGGGTCTTGCGGGTGAATAATGTCCGTAAAGATGAAGTGATTGCGAGGAGAAGAAGAGAAAGAATAAGAAAAATAACCAGGAAAGAGAGGCGAAGTAACTCCATCTTGCTCTGCTGCATTATGCAGGAATTATGTATCCCAAGATTGTTCTCAGCTGACGAAACCAACTAGGGGATATTGTTCGTACTTCGAGCACATCGCAACGGCTTCTGCCCTTTATTGTATCAACGTTATGTTCAACTACACGCGGACATTGTTCTGTAGGTATGTACATACGTATGTATATATGTATGCGTGAACGCGCCCGTAATAGTTGCCGCGCCTTCTCAATATCGTCTACCCACACAATTATTGTTTTAGCTCCATAAAAAGCGCACCCACTTTACACTTTGAGACAAATAGCCTGAGTGACTGCATACAGTACCGACCCTTCTGTTTCTACAAGAGTACCTTATCAGTAGAAAATAAAATGGCGAAAACAGGCCGTGTCGTCCATAGCTACTAACGCGTGATAACGGTTAGTTTGTTTTGTTACTGTAAAAGGAAAACTGTCTTCCTTGGAAGTCTCGACAACAAAACGTACGCGCTGTCTGTAAAATGTGGATGACAGACTTGTATTATATGAGTCATAGGCACATGCATCCCGTACGACTTTATTTCATACATTCATTATACACATCACAGTTTGTACTTAAACATTACAAAATCGTGTTCATACCATGATGTGTAAGTTAGTATTACATTTCTCTTCCATATTAGATAAACGACACTCTGGATTTTACATAGTTCATAAGAGCGTCTTTTCATTGTTTTTGCAAAATAGCGTTTCACCTATTCCATAACTCAACTTTCAACGAGAACATCGACTTTGGTGCATTAATACCATATCTAGAGTAACCTGTGTCCATTATGTTGTGAAAAGCCTTACCCTAGACAGACCACATACAGTAGATGCTTGACATTAATGAAATTAAGACAAGCAGTTTCAGTATTAAAATACAACAACAGTTTCTTCCATTATCTGCCGACACCGGATTATTATCTTTAGCACACTGCATATTGTGTAGGAAACATTCTTGTCACTGAGAAGACTTAAAGCAAAAATTATATCTGACGTTGTTCAGTTGCACAAAATTAGAGACGTTTTGCTAGTAATATGCTAAAATATTTTATGAGACATGTTAATGTCTGCAATCGGATGGGTTGTACAACAAAGTACACCCACACCAAACAGTCATAACAAGAATGCTCTGTTTGTGATAAAATCATTGACTATAATGAGACTTCGTCTCAGAAAGGTATTTTTTTTAACATTAGAACGTCAAAACAAATTATGGAGTACGTTCAGCAAATAGACACGACAATGGAAAGCCACGGAAAGTATAACGTGAAGCCGGAACACTTATTAGCACTTCATACTGAAATAACTACAATTTAAAAAGAGTTATTGATCAAATCTAACCGATATATTTAAATTTGTTACTATAACACAACTTTTTGACATCCAAAAACAATTGGATTGTCGAGTAAAAAATAATTAATGGTCATAAGTAGTATAACTGCAGCCAACTCAGTTAACAATGAAAGCAGAAGAGTGGACTGAAACACTAGCTGTATGCAGAATAGGACAAGTGGTAAGGTAGGCCTATAGCCGGAACCTATTACCGTTATTAAAAAATGTTTCGAGTTCCTTTCAACCGACATGTATCAGTATAATACTCTTACATAGACAACAAAACAACACTGGCTATTTAGTGCCTACATACGACGCTACAAACGCTAAATAATAACAGCAATTTCTTGCTTTATCTATTCTTTGCCGATTTGTAAGAGAATCGATTTATCTTGCTTTCAGACCGATACTTATCTACGACACGTGTTTTTATCTTTATATATATCTGTGAGCACCTTGTTGCCGACATAAATATCAAGATACATGAAATGTCTATCTATATCTCTCACAGGACACGCGCTCACCAATACAACTCTTATCATAAGAATTTATTCATTAATTGTTTATGTGCCAAAGCAAGTCCCGATGAAAAAAATCAAAGGCTATACAGATGTATGAACTCAATTGCGATTTATGATCGTAAAATTGTGACGCAATTATGACAAATAGCAGATACCGATTGGCCTAAATGTTTTCCATGCAACAGACACAATGTTTGAACTGGCATCCTGTTTAAAACAAAAAACAACTGCTACTTCATGCATACTTAATTATAAAGATTTTACAAATGTTAAAGTTATAAATCAATCTGAAATGAAAATTCTTAGGATTTTAAGACGAACTTTTGCGAAAATAGATCGTTACATACTTAAGGAACTGTACTAATCTCCTTGCAAAATTTGAGACTTCCTCTCTTTGGTTTGGCAATATTAATTTTACTAATGGTTGGAACATATTTATTTTATGTTTTACATTTTACTCATCATGTTTGGATAAAAATGTTCGTCTTTCAATTAATATTACGTAAGCCTAAGTATATTATACAAACACTTTAAATAAAAAAAACTTAATAGTTCCAAATAAAAATTACTAAATGTTAATATCTACATCACGTTATATATTTATATACTCACTTGTTTATTTGTTTGGTGAACAAATATGAAACAGATTTAGTACACGGATTCTTTTTTCTCTGTGCCGAATTCTGGCAGCTCATATCGGTTGTTTGAAGAGCAAACAAATCATCCACCACACATGACCATCTTCTATTTAAATTAACGAGTCCCACCAGAAAACGTACGCATAAAAAATGCAAAGAAACTTCGCCGTCCCTTTAAGTGCAAATATCGGCATCCTCAGAACATTTGCTGCCTTATCGACAATCGGGGCCAGCAAGCAAACCGTGTTTTAACGAGCAACGACACTTACTTTTTCGATTTTTTGGTGACAGACCGGCCACAGCAACAAACGCCTTGACTATAATAGCTGTTTGCAGATCAGAATTTTGAGGTCCATTAATTCTGAATGTTCAAGCATTCGACGGGTGATTCTTCCATTCAGCAGCCGGAATTATCTCAGCGAAAGTGTCGAAGTAGTCGTAGCCCATCAGCCCATTGTTCACTGAGATGTTGGAACGGATGATATACATTTCGGTTGTACAGTTTGATATCGATGAGGCTCAAAAAAATGTTCACGTAATGATACTGTAGATGGTACGCCAAAGACGTTAACTCGTGTCTCATTAAGTTGCACAAATATATTCTGATTTTTTCTTCATTAGTGTATCATAACTGCCACTAATACTAGTGGTTTCCATGAAGACGAAGGGTTATACTCTTTTAAGTAAACTCGAAACCCCCTCTCACGGATTGGTTAGGATTAGGATTAGTAGTACTTTGGTAAGATAGTAACCTAGTAAGCTGGTTACACCCTCGAACAGCAAGCTTCTTATTTCTTCTCCTTTATATTTCCTGCCTTTAATTGTAACTTTTTACATTCTCTCACAACACTGAACTCATTTTACTATTTTTACGTTTTGACCCATTACATCTTTCCTTACCATAAGGTGAGAAACAGCATCATTGAGAAACTGTACGAGTTAAGGATTCCATCATTAACTTGCTTCAGAGACGTCATTCTTGGGTTTGTATGACTCTTACTTATACCGATATCGTAACAGGTTTCACTGTCTCATACATGATATTGGTAACTACCAAAGTTCCATAAAATTTTAGTACGCCTTCTGGGTTCCGACGACGATCGGATTTCCTTCGACACCCAGAGGTTCTCAGTTCAAACGTGCGACGAGCGATATTCAGAACAGATTAACCGCAACACAACACCAGAAGGCGTCGGTATCGGCACCAATCCAATATATTTCCCGACAATGTACGAGCTGCCGCCACGTTATAGCTTTCACCGTCACCACCGCGGCGCTACGTTACCTGCTGTGCTAGCTGCCGCAACGAACCCAACCGAACAACATTAAAAAAATACGAGTTTTTGATTGCGTAACACATGGTATCAGATTAGAAGAACTGGGCAGACATCACGACACTGTGTACCCACCGTGTGTACTGTACACTGTTACAATATGTTTACGATATGCATTAGTATCGTGATGACCATTATACTGACAAAACCAGTTACAGGTCACGTAAACAATTAGATAAATAGGGAATGAAAAGTAAATTAGCACGCCAGTTACAATCTCGTTTGACAATCGAAGATAAGCAATTTGTGAATGAAACCCCGTTAAGACTACATCGAGACGGTTACGGTTTAGCAACCGCCTTGGGTATCCCAATCCATACAATTGTTCTTAAGTCTTCTACTTAACGTCTACTAGTCTTCACATTTCTAAAGAATCGATAATTCCATATCCAAATTGCCTTCCCTTTATACTACTCTACGGGAAAATATTATATTTTTCCAACTCCACTAGGCCTACTCCATAATATACCGTACATTTTCATTCATGGCACATTATATTACATCTTCTTTCTTTCACTGGGTCTACAGCTCCTGGTGGGCCTTTCCTCCATAACAATTCTTCTCCAGTCCCCTCTATCATTCGCCAATCCTTTCCAGCCTCTTATATGTAGCAAGCTCACGAGTGACGTCCTCCATCCCTCTTTTCCTTGGTCGGCCCCACATTCTTCCAAATAATCTCCCTTTCCAGACCCTCTTAACCATTCTTGTATCCTCCATTCTTTCAACGTGACCCAACCAACCTATACTTTGTGCTTTGATGAACCTTCAATAAGTGGTTCAATTCTTAATTTTTGCTAACTCTCCAAGTACCTTCTTTAATCGGTTCTCATCACTCTGGTGTTGAGTAAAATATAATGTTCGTTTAAATATAATGTTCACATTCGTGCCTGTTATGGTAGACTAGACTGCTGGCGGTGTTCTGCTGTATGAAGTCGCACGCTAGATATCCTCGTCGGTTGCAACGCGACTTTCAATTCGCAAGCAGTGCAATACAATTATAGGGCCGGTCAAGGTGAAAAACGTTCCAGCCTATGACATCGAGGAGGAATCTGCTTAACATGGCAGTATTAATCTGCCGAAATGTTTCAAAAATCCTAAAGGGCAAACAATAAAACACAATGCGGGACTCAACTTGTTAGATATATTTGAGACGCAAGAAATCTAAAAATTGGTATCAACTGTTTCCTGACAACGATTACTGTCTGTGCCGTACAATCTTGCAGGATATCACTCGACTGCACAATTAAGAATATTCCCTTTCATTCACTGTGACATTCTGGATACTTTAACTAAAAATCGACAGCACATTAATAAACATAATAATTGTTACGTTCGAAGACCTTCTAAACTTAAGCGACAATCTTAATTCAAAATATTAAATACGTAATCATAAGTACGTATATAATCGTAACAATAAAATGTTTAGTTGCTAAATTGTACGTGTTATTTAGAGGGATAAATAACAGTCGTTTACCAAACAGAATCTCGCAAAATAAAACCTATAAGCTGTCTATTGAGGCAGTGGTGGTTACACTACACTTGAAATATTAGTTGAAATAAATTGTAAATCATTTTTATAAAAACGTAAATACAATTACCAAACTCTTCTTCTTTAAGTGTCGTGTTTGATTCATGCGTTCTATATTAGGGCGTTCCCTGCACACTGCAAGGTGTGTGTGTGTGTGTGCGCGCGCGCGCGCGCGCGGGGGGGTTGCCGCCGATGTAAGACCTCGTGGGAACGTGGGCAAAGAACGGCTAACGAAAAACGTATTATTAGGTAATATTTGGATTATTAATGAGATTACTAATGAGAGTACTGGAGTAAACGAGCGATTTACCGACTCCATGAGAGAAGATAGCGCCACAGAAAAATTTTACACGAAATCAACAAGAAAAGGTATCGTAAATTCATAAGCACTATTTTTCTTTAAAAATCTACAACGAAACGGTATACAGTGTTTACAAAGTAAAATCTGTAACATAATGTATAATGGCAATAAATTAGAAACGCTTCAATTAGTGGAACAACACAACGGTAAGGCGACAAAAGTATCTCTATTTGGACACTGAATAGAACGTTAACAAATTAACTGCTTAACTGGACATAATGACAATCCGTCGTTAAAAGTGAAGATGACCTACCACCCATGATTCGTCACAAACATAATAACAAGGCTGCTATGTTTAAATGAGAATTTATTCCAAAATTATTTCAACCTGTAAGTCCTCAACTATCCTAGAAATTTTCTATTCGTTCATTTGTGTGACTACTTTGTCTTTCTAACCACCACGCATCTCGTATCTCAAAGACTTAGCGTATATATAAAATCATCATCAATTTATATCACACATTTTACACACACCCGCGCGCGCACAATTGATTACAACAAAATGTAGCCTACATGTCCCAAAGTGTATATTAACGATTATGGAGAAAATTATTCTAAATTACCTATAAGGATTAAATAAAAAAAAAATTGGCATTAGTAGTAGTATAAAAATGCTTTCTTGAACGGATTGTTTTATTATTATACAAATTACAAAGAGCGGATTTAATAGAAATTTATGACACGCACAACCACGCACGCATCATGTGTAGGGCCTACGTAGATATATTATTTAGACTTCATCACTGTGTTTGTGTATTTTTAGAAGACACCCACGGTCTGAGAGACGGACACGAAAGTGATGACGACACTGAATTAAAAAAAAAACAGGCCACGAGAAGAACAAGAAGAAGAAGCAAGAAAGAAACCGAGCCAGCCGATTATCCAGTGATGTATGGATCAATTTTAACTTCAACATATAATAACTAGGAAACCAGCAGAAGAAGTATGAAGGCTAAATGGAATGATGAGAATGTGAAGACAGACATACGATGAAAAGAAACTGACTGAGAAAGAACGATGGGGGGAACACCGATGCGCAAACATACGCACACAAAACACTGTTCTTGAGTAACATATTGAAAACGCCGTCTTTCTTTCTCTCTCTTTCGCTTGCTCTTGTTCAAGAAGAGAAAGAGAATACGACGAAGTCGTGGGTTACAAAAACAAACAAAAACCCGGCACAAGAACACAAATCATGAAGAGAATTACACATAATGACACCCCGCCCCCGAGGATGGAGAGAAGCGCAAAGAATCGTGAGGCCCGAGCATTATCACCATCTCTCGGTGTCTCCCCCCACCCCGCCCCAAAAGAACGTATAAAACGTGACCCGATCCGAAATTGTTGCGATCGGGGTCCGCCGCCACGACTAACCTGCTTCACGCACGCACGCACACACGCACGCGCACACACACACACACACACACACACACACACACACACACACACCACAATTACCTCTGTCGGTACTGCAACATGATCGTCATCGCTAACTAGAATCAATACTTTACATCTTGTCTCGTTCGTCACTGTCTAAACTTAGCGTACCCGACAGAGCAGTCATCACATCATCTGCGATGACAAATGTCACAGAAAAAAACATTACCGCTAATTTCTAGCTTTTATTCTTTCTTACAGCAACAACCACAAACCGGCTTTGTTCGTTAAAATTCTTTACAGTCATTACAATTATAAAACATACTGATATATTCTCTTTCAACCGCCATAAAGAACAGTATTTTTCATGTTTTTGCTTCTCCGACAACTACTGCTTCATACAAAGTACAAACATCACTAACACGTCAACCTTTCACTACACATACCTAGACAGCTCGGTTGAGTAAATTACATAAAAAAATTAAATCGAAAGAGAAAAAATCCAAACAATTTTTCTCTTGACAAGAATAAAGCAGATCTGTTTTATGCTGACGCGAAAAACATAGAAAAATACATTTGACCTAGACGAAATCAACTACGTCTACTTATTACATAAGTAGGCTATCCTTCTCCATTTCTAAGAACTAAGCTTTCTACTCTACTCCGGTACCCACTGTTCCTCCTCTGCCTACCTATAGTATTATTATTTTATGATATAATGTACACACACACACACACACACACACACACACCCACACACACACACACACACACACACACACACACACACACACACACACACACACACACACACACACATTTTTTTTCCTTTATAGTAGCTCTCGAATTTCTTGCAGTTTTTCGCAACAGTTCAATATTATATTGTACTAGCACAATAATAAATTTCTTGTGAAAGCAAAAACTTTATTCTTTATTGTACATTACGAACGTTTCGCAGAGATTTTCTGCATCGTCAGTGGTTTAAATATAGGCCTAAATCTGAATTTATGATTATAAACATTAATAAATTCAAGTTTTTCTTAAACCTCGGACGAAGCAGACTGTCTCTGCGAATCGTACGTAAGTTATAATACGATATAAAATATTTGTTTGCACAAGAAATTTATTATTTTAATAATACAATATTATCACATGTAGGTCCACAATAGGCCTATACAATACAATACAAAATAGATGTGATAATACTATATGTGTTATACAGTAAGCTATATACACTATAGTATATGTATTATAAAGTGATAATACTATACAGTAGGCTATATAGACACGCGCGCACGTGTATGTGTGTGTGTTGTACAGAATATATATCATTACATTATTTAAAAGGCGTAGACCTAATAGAAGCAGGAGAATTATCATTAAAAGAGAAAGCTTATAAAACCGTGGATAAGAGAAGAAATTATTGATTTGATAGAAAAAAGCAGGAAAAACAAAGGAAAGGGAAGGCTTTTGTGTAATGTTAAGAAGTAAATTCAATATGGAAGTCAATAAGACAAAAAAAGATGGGCGGAAGAGAAGAGTAAGGAAAGAAAGAAAAGAAGTGTAACTACACACTACACTCAAAGTAGAGTGTAGTATAGTTAATCAAATTGTTGTACAACAAAGATGGAAGCAGTACATTACACTGTAAGAAAAGAATCTGACAAGGCCGTAAATGAGTTGTCGGATGGATAAATTTGAGGACGTTTCAAAGGATCTACCGAGGAGACCAAACAGAAATCGTACAACACGAGAAAAAGGGAATTCATTACATGATAAAAGGGAACTGTATAACATGATAAAACAGGACACCTACCACAAGACTTTAAGAAGCAATATAATATGGTACACACAAGAACACAAGAATATGGTAGCAATAATCAAGATGCTCTGAGCTTGGTATTATACACTTGAAAAATTATAACTAAGATAACAGTTGTGGTCCTTAGTTATAACTAAGAAAGGCACCTTGGGGAAAGACCTATTTGGGTGCAGAACTCCGTTGTATAAAAATTAGAAGTCGACACGCACTGATGTGAAAAGAAACCTCCCGTATTATGAAAGAATGTACAAGGCCTCGAGCACAAACTGTTGGGCAAAATTTTGTAACAATTACATTGATTAATACAGTTAAATATTGTTTTTCTGACGTGAAAATTCTACCTAAGAAAAAACTCAAATAAAAGTGCAATTTTTTATATTCACTGAATATTTTCTCTTTTCCTGGTGTATGACGTTCCTTCATAGGAACGAGCTGAGCGACATTCTATGCACTCACTGACGAAACGAATATTCGTTAAGTGTAAACGAAGTGTAACTACTGTATACACAAAATATTCTTCATGTCTGTATAAACGAAAATTTATTTTTTAAGTACGTTAAGTCACACGAAATTATTGCGCCGTCATGTAGTTAACTTATAAACAAAAAGTAATTTTGTCTTATCGTAATTGTTATTATGATGTATCTTACAGATTATAGTTATGTAACACTAGACAACAAATTTAAGCCGACTTTATGTCATTTTGATAACATCACATGAGTTTTCATAATTGTTTGGTGCTAAATTCCGAATCTGCTCTTATCACGTTTTTTTTTTGAATTATGAAAACAACATTTTACTTTTTTCAATTTTTTTAAAAATCACATTTGTTACATTAGTACAAAAAAATAATGATTATTAAATTACAACACACTAAAATGACTTATTTGGTCGTTTCTTTTAGTAGACATCTTCTTGAGACTCTCTTGCCATGTTCCAATAATATTCTGCAAGCATTGTGACATTCCTCTTACCTGCGTATTTCTTCTCCATGATAGTAAAGCTTTCCTTTCCTCATGTTCGTCACTACTGTACCAAAATTTGAATGGGAAAATCCTGATGTGAGCGAAGTAAATGCTGCTTTAATGACATATTGTAATTCCTTTCTTTAGAAGGTTTTGATTAGTTCGCTTACGATTTCTCGCTAGTTTTCTGATTTCTTATTTCCAAGAAAGTTGTTGCAGACAGGCTTTAATGAAGCTCAAGCTCTTTCTCTAAATTATTTAATTTAGTTTCAAGTTCTTAATCCTTTAGTATTGCTTTTATTTGTGGGCCGATGAAAACATCCTTTGTCATTTTTGCTTCGCTCAAACTTGGGAACTTATTTCTTAAGTACATTATCGCTTCCCTTTCTTTACTTAGGTCTTTCACAAATATTTTCATCAACGGCAGTTTGATGTCTAATGGAGGAAGATAAACACTTTTGTAATTCACTAATCAAATGTCCGACTTAAGACTTACATCAGAATGTGCATAAAATAAAGACCTGTCTGGTAGTAATATTTGTTAATATAAAGAATGAAATATATGAGTTTTTTCATAAAAAAAAGTTTTATGACCCAAAAGAAAGGCAATAAAATTATACCGGTTTTATTTGCACGTTTTATATTGTTAATAGACAATTTCTTATAAGTAGGATCTTATCTAGATTGTAGCCGTAAGGGTGAGGGAACGTTTTGACCAATGAAATTGGCTAATACATCAGTTGATTTTATCCGTGATCGAATGTAAGTCAGTCTAACTTAGAACTCAGAAAAGGCAGTCTCGGTAAACTTAATAACGTGTAATCGCTACCTCTGATTTAGGCGATAGGTCTATCAGTAGTGACGAACGCACATAGTTCACGGCTGAATTAATGTTGAGTGCTAGTACGGTAAAGTTCAAGATTATCCGCTTAGGATTTATGAACACGTCAAGTTAGCCGGATAGTGTATTGTAAAATACACCACATAAATCATTATTAATTCGTAATTCAACACTGTTCGTAGAAGTACCCAACCCGGAAACGATCCTGAGATCTGGAAAGCAGGAGGAACAGCAGGTACCTGACGTCTACCTGAAAGAGACATCTGTCGACACTTATCAGGAAAAGAGGAGCAAAACACCGCATCGTTCATCAAACAAGGGAAGTGAAACCATTTATATAAACTCAGTTTAAATAATTATAAACTAAAAGACACAGACAAACTTGTAGGAATGAAGATGTATGTAATTAGAGTGTATTAAAACAGTCAGTTAAATGTTTTGTGTTACTGTAGTAGTAAAATACTGTGCAATTTAAAAAAAAATTAAGGAAATCTTTAATAAATCCGAAACATTCCATTATATAATTATCGACTAATTATTCTATGCGACCTTGTATATCGCAATATATACAAAACAAAATTAAAAAATCAACTTTAGCAATCATAAACTTTACTGTATCTTTGAAAAGGCAGGTGATAGAGGAAAACTAAGTTCAAATTTGGAAGTGTCATACAAAAATACACATAAAAACCTATATTCATCGAGAGGGCAGAATTGTGTAAATCAGTATGTTGTGCAGTAAATCAGCGTTAATAACTGTTATTGCATTAATGATTACGCCCACATAATTTTTTAATCTTCCGATGTTACACGGATTTCTGTAAAGCGAAAGGCCATGCCCCCCCCAAAAAAAAAAACGAACTCTGCCTAAGCATAATTGTACTGTATCCAAATATATTCCGAATTTTCTAAAAATCATAACCTCATAACAACAAAAATTGTGTAACATAAAAAAAACATCAAAAAGTCAGTAACGAAGATATAAACTTTACGAATACCGTATTATAAAACCGTATACTTAATAAATCACATGGTGGTATGGTGCAGCAGAATATTGTGAATAACTAATTCACTCAAGTCTACGTTACACAAATAGGCCTACATGAAAAGATAAATACACCATGGTTCGTCATTATTATTTGTCTGCTTGCTCATTCATCCTCCACTGAATTTCTCGTGAAAGCTAATTCTGTCAAGTTCAACGTTTAGAAATTACTCAAGTCATCCCTCTTTCATCGTACGTCGGCGTAGTTTCTTATCTTCATTAGTATAATCTGTTCTATTTACATCTAAATTACATCGTCTAGTCTAGCTTGGCTGCATTTTCCTTGTTTCCTTACCATTTCAATCATACTAGCTTCTTGTCCGATAAACAGTTTACGTATTTCTCTCGTGTTCACTATACATATCTCTGACTGGTCGGCACTGCGCTTACAAAAATTTCATTTTTAACAGCTTCAGAAATAGAATTTTTGTGAATGGGTGATGTTAAATTTCCTTCTCATTTAGTAATTAGATATTATGCTAAATTTTACAGTAGATTAACCTAACATATTCCCTTTATTGGATCGTTTTTACTTCCATGTTCCATAAGGAAATGGAAGTATGGTGATGGCGAAAAAATCGTGTTCGAGATAAGGGCTGATTCTGATTGTACTACCCTCAAAACATGAAGAAAAGTCGATTTCCGAAAAGTGTCTGTGTGTAGAATTTTTTCTATGCCGAACGATAACTGCCGCAATTCAAACAGAATCAAATAATTTTTTGCATACATCCTGAATTTTAAAGGACTCAAGGCCTATTGATGTTGGTAAAGATCGGTTAAGGGGTAGTTTACCTACAACGTTTTATGTTTTAACGAGGGTCATTTTTTCTATGCCGAACGATAACTGCCGCAAATTCAAACAGAATCAAATCATTTTTTGCATACGTCCCTGAATTGTAGAAGACTCAAGGCCTATTGATTTTGGTGAAAATCGGTTAAAGAGAAAGGGTAGTTTACCTGCAACTTTTTATGTTTTAACAAGAGTAAAGAACTTAATTTTGATAAATAAAGTATCCTGAAAAGAAGGTCATAATAATCCACTGTAGAAACGTAGATGAAATATCAATAAATAAAAAGGCTAGTTGAAGGGGTGGGGGTAATTTTCTATAAATGAAAATGATAGTTGAAGGGGAGGGGATAATTTTTATTTATATGTCATGTGTACTACTTTATCGGCAACAAAGAAGTAGTTTGTCGTTAAAATTCCTTCCAGGGCGGTTTGGCCGTGGTCCAATGTTTTCTGCAAAACTAACGTTTCGGCAGTGTCATCGACTGCCATCATCAGTGAAAATCGAGTGCGCTAACTTGAGGTGCTATACGTTAGTGACACAGTACTGAGGTTAAGGTTGAAGAAAGAAATAGTTTCTATGGAAATATTTCATTTCGAAAATGATTTTAAGTATACATCTTAGAACATGGAAGTCGTGTATGGTTCTCCATACCGATATTTTAAATATACCTTTCGGTTTGTTCATTTTTTACTAATTAATAACACAGGCACACAAGATAAATTATTTAAATATAAACAAATCTCACTAATAAAACGTAAACAAAACTCTTACTTTTATCTTTACACTATGTTTTACCATCTTATTAATAGGCAATAACACGCTAGCCAAGATGAACAGCAAATACTACCTTTCAAAAGAAGCAAACCATAGCCTTCTACATGAATTCTGTACGAAGATATATCACTTTTCTTAAGAGTATGTCCATAACATTGGAATGATATAATTTCCAAAAATTGTAAAAAAATATTGAAACTCATCAAATGGACATAATTTATATATCAAATTACTCATTAAAGACTATTTAATATTAAAGATCACAAACAGAATTGTCACTGTTGCACACCACTACACAAAAATTATTCCGATTAGCGCTTTCAAGTTTCTCAGCTCATCGTCAGATCAGAAATAACAACCACTAACTCAACTTTCTTAATTAAACTTCTATTAAAGATCATTTAATATTAGGCTAAAAAACAAAAAAGTGATTTTTACCATTTTACATGTTCCAACTCCCCTTAAAACGTAGTCCAGCCTGACCTAATAGTCGGTTGATAATAATCTGTGATGTCTATTTCTATTGTTAGGTATTTTATTACAGAATAGATAAAAAAAACTTCACGTACAGTTGTCAGTCCATTACTTTTCATTCACAATTACGACTAGTCTTACTACACATTATGTAATTCAGAGCAATGCCAGTTCACCCGATGTTGACAGAAGGTTTCAAACAGGGTTATTGTTATATGTATCCTGTCTTGATTAAATACAAAATGCGATTGATATAAAAAATGTTTTAAATTTCATGAAACGGTGTTTACAGTAATATGAACGCTTACGCAACATCATTGGCGAACAATAAATCTCCCTAATAATCATAAACATAAGTACAGTTGCGCGCCATGACGTTTAGTGCTCTGCTTTATGGTCGTCAGCACATTGCTCTTGTCATTCCGACTTGGCCTCGTTTTACATTCCAATCGCCAACCACCTCTACGATTTTCTCACATTTGTCTTCCAGGCCACACATTCCACATTCGCATTATACGAGTGTTACAAAACTCAGAACTTAATTACAGCTTACTATACCAACATAGTGTAATATATTAAAATAATATGTTAATAATGCTTTTAATACACTTACCTGTGTATTGGCTTTGCATGAGAATGCGTTTTATTATAACTGACGTAATGCTCGTAAGTTATAATAAATTTAGTGTTAGCAATGAATGCTAAAGACATTAACTATTAAATTTTTTATGACTTTTTGATTTTCATGTTTATGCCTGTTGCAGAAACGAAATCAAAACTACAACACAATGGTGCGGAATGTTGGGAGGATAACTCTCGGTATCCACGTGGTACATTTGCCACTGTCTTCTAATTAGATTTCTAATTTTTTAACAATATTGGATACACCTGATGAAACAGTATTAAGCGAACACCATACCCGAGTTTCTTAAACTCTACCCGAGTTCTGTTAACTCTAGAGGAAAATATATGTCGTGAAAGCCAGATAAAAATCATTTGCATCTACATATATTTTAAAAAAGAAACTGCTTTCCTTAGGAATTAGTCACGTTTATTGTTCTATAACAACAAGCTTCGTGTGGTTCTTTGTTCTTTACTTTTCAATCCGGATCACAAGATAGAACGAGATCAGAGACAAGCCCACAAGGTCCACACGCAGTAGTTACACAACGAGGTCTAGTTCTCTAGTCCTGGCAGCATGCCTAACCCTGTTCGGTACAGGACCTTATCCACATACTGACGGACAGCCCGGATGACAGCAACATTAATCAAACCGCGCGGCCAAGAACAATGCGTGTTCGCCGGGTTAATCGTTTTCACCGACTCTCTCACTTCGTGCAATATTAATAACTGTTACCTCGTTTTTTCACAGGCCAACGGGCGGCGTAACAATATCTTTCTAGCGCATGACGTTATCGACAGCACTGCTACTCCCAACACGACACAAAAGAACCGTTACATCATCTACCGAATTTCGACAGCAACGCGGCAGGATAATAATTAAATGAAAACAAGAATGAACACCAATGAAAAACGATTAAACAATAGAAATTAAACAATGAACAAATAAATTCACGATTAATTTATTAATTGTTATTAAATATCATACGTAGTGAAAGTGATTTTTAGATATTTTAATTAATGTGATAATGAAAGCGTTTGAATACACAGCGTCACCTAAGGTCTCATAACAAAGGAACGAATTACAATCATACTAAATGTGATGGCCTCTTACATCACGAATTATATCACAAATATCCAAGTTGTAATTAATAGCATTCGTGTAAAAAAATAAACTATTGAGATGTGCTAATGGCCAGAATCTGTTCGTTTAAAAATAGCATTTGTTGCTGTAGGCCTACATAATCGTAGTTTAAACCTAGAGTCTAATCGTTGGAATCGATGAAGCAAAAGCTGCAGAAGGGAGAATTTACAAAACACTTTGTTTGAAAAGTATCAAAAGTTTAGGTGATAGGGTCCAGATTAAGGGCAGGAACTCATTCACACAACAAGAAATCAAGACATCCCGTCTTCGATATTCTAGTCTCTTATTCATCGCTACAAGTTCTTCAATTACCACGAAAAATTTTAATCAAATATGATTTGTTCCGGTTCCAAGCAGACAGACTAGAGTTGGTCACTCCAACGCAAAAAATTTTGATATTCTCAGAACTTATAATTTTGAAGCATTACGTAGAATTCTGAAATTCAATTACTTTATTGAAGACAAGTATTGTAGCTCCCTAATGCCATCGTCGTAGCTTGTTGTATTCGTCGGGTAAGGAGAGGGACGAATTTGATGATAAAGTTACGTACTGTATGTTAAAAATGGTTTCGCTTCTCTTACTGGCGGCAATACGGAAAATTATTTCTCAGATGGAATGTTTTAATGTATTTAAGTTAGGAAGCAGTCCTTCCTTAAATAACGTAGATACCAAATTCTGCACAAGAATATGTGATGTAAAAAATTACTGGGATTGTAATGCAAAAATTACTATACAAACATAAAATAAAATATAATAAAAACTTAGGCTATGCGAAAAGAACGTGGATTGTCAGGAAGGCCAAGAGATTGAAATAGCTCACGAGTTCAGCCCTTTAAACATGGTAGAATGACCTTTGTTTGGCTTCGTGATAACAAGTCTTACAAGATTTGTTCTTGAGTGAAATAGTGAAATCATTTGTGAATGACTGGTAAGGTACGATTACTCAAATTTGGACATATGTATAAAGATGAATGTTTCTAGCAAAAAATAAGATAACAAGATCAGGTTCAGTTAGTTTGCTGCTATACCCTCATAATTAATTTTGTTTACTGACAAAAAACCTATGCAGTCTAGTAAACACTAATACCGATCTAACCATAAATATTAGCTTAAGACTTGCCCCAATTTCTCAAATCATCCACCTAATACTAATATACTTGCCAGGGTATACTGTACACTGATAACTTTACGTTATACACACAGCTACAGTGAACGTTGTCGCTGAACGTTAAGAATCTAGAATTCTCACTGACTTTATCATCAACAGGTAATACTTGTCCTGACAGTATACGTTGTGTACCCTGGCAACATCTCGTATTTCCAGATGATCACTTCAGAGGCCTGAATTGTATTCCACTTTTAATAACCCAAGTTTCTGTTCTAAACAAAAGCCTTCCTTTGCCAAGTATATTGTTACGGCACCATATAATGTCTGGACGTGATTAAATTTCTTCTCTTGTTTATCAATTACTTTTCATGGTTAATGTGATCGTAATCGTCTTCCTCTGTTTACCCTTTCGAGTGTAGTGGTCCTCGGCCACCGAGCCACGGTGTTATCTGTCCATGTTTTTATACTTATGCAATGACGTGTCTTTGGAAGAGAAGCTACGGTGCTATAAGCAAACGACTTTTCATTAGCCAACAAACAAAAATTAATCTGGGTCATCGACTCAATGTATAGCACTACTAAGATGACTGTAGTGAGCGAACAGTAGCGTGGTTTGTCAACTGAGGCTACACACGTGTCTCGTCCCCGCGATTCATTGCTCCATTCAATTAACCAACAGCAGCCGATCTTAATTAATCATCTCTAATCGTCCTTGCATTATCAGCTGCTTAAAACATACATAACACAGACAGGTTGATGTTTATATTGTCTGGTCGGAATGACGAATCAAGCTGCTAATTAAACGTGTTGTGTCCTGGTTTCATTTAACGATGCACGCGATTCAAATGAAATGTGCAGAAACTGATTGTGTAAGGACGATGATAATGGACAGAAATATAATTTTTAAGAAGAATATCTTCTTTGATTGTGAAATTTCTAGGAAAAACATTTCTCTAAAACCCCTACCCGATTGCTGAATGATAGGACGACCTGAGTTATTACTTCACCGTTTTCATAAAGATTAAAACTTTGAAGTTATTATAGTATAAAGCCATACCTTACAGTGTATCCTGTAAGGTATCGTCACGTATCCATAGAGTCGTCAGGGACACACCTACACTCTGTGCTAATAATAGCACTCACACAGCAATTACACGTAAAGATAACACATACTCTGCTTGGATATGATACAGTAAAGTGTAAGCGATGAATACTATACAGGGATTTACCAAAGAGGGCGTGAACTGGATATTTTGAAAAATACTAATGATCCAGCATCTTATGAACACTTTGTAGAAAGGTTTACAGACACATTCCTACAATATTAAACTTTTTTTTAAATATGTATGACTAACTTTATAAAGTTACTATGCCTAACTTTTCATACGGATAACAAGTTTTAAGCTTGTCTTTAAAGTATAGGTGAAATGGACACGATCGGGGAAACAAAATGTGCGTAAATGTTGTAGCATGACAGATTATCCACATTATAATGAATGAAAAATAATCATAAATAAAAATAAAATAAAACGAATTCAAGGAAAAATCCAAATAAAAACAAATAAGTACCACAGAAAATGCAATCATAATTTGAAGAAATAAAAATAAATTAAAAACAACTAAGCAACACCTATGAGTAATGAAAAATAAACCAAAAAACTAAAAGATAAAGTACGGAAATACCCAGGTAGGATAGGAGTAAGTAAGGCAAAACCTAGAACAAACCGACACCCCAAAATAAAAGGACTGAAATGGAAGAAACCACATGGAAGAACAAGATAGTAAGTTATAGTAGAAGTAGATATAGACAAAAGTGTTTAGAGGTATAAGTAAAAGTGCACCCACCAAAGTTATTTTATAATGGAAAAAACAAACCTTCATAATCCTCTATAAACAAGATTCTTGATCTTGGAATACTATAAAACTTATTTAGAGATAAGATCCAAGAATAACAGAGGACCAGTGCAAGTTATCTTATTATAATAAATAAACTTCAAGTGTCAGTGTTTTAAATGATTAAACTAAGTAAATTTGTGCCTTTACCCAACTTTAAAGTTTATGTACCAACTACAGAAATAATATTTTGTGGAATATTATGATAAAAATAGATTACAAATGTTTTAAGAAAGTGCCACTCTTTATCTGAGTACATTTTATAAAATGAGATAGATAGAATAAGAGCAGGTAATAAATAAGTGGAGTGACCAGGGGTACATCCCCAATATAAAATAAAAACAGCTAAGACTGCATAAAATTAAATTTAAGAAATAAGTTAAAAAAGAAAGGACATATGTGTTTTGTTTGTGTTAAGTTCAATGAACTCAAGGCTGAAATGTCCGAGTTTAAATACTATTTTTTGTTATGAAATATTGTTAGGAGTTAATACTTGTTATCAATGCTAAATGTTCAAGCAGTTAAGTAAGGTAATTTTCATTAATATTGTATTAGAATAGAAGGTCAGAAGGGATATAAGCAAGCTGTATTATCCAAAAACTTTGTATGTAAAAACAGATAAAATCTAGGCCAAATGGTAAATATCGGTATGGAGAACCATACATGACTTCCATGTTCTAAGATTTATATTTAAAATCATATTCGAAATGAAATATTTCCATAGAAACTACGTCTTTCTACTTATTGCTTCAGCATTAACCACGGTACTGTGGTCACTAATGTATACCACCTCACGTTTTCGCACTCGATTTTCACCGACGATGGCAGTCGATGGCACTGCCGAAAAGTCTGGTTTTGCAGAAAACATTGAACTACGGCTACAGAGCCCGGGAAGCAATTTTAACAAAAAACTACTTCTTTGTTGCCGATAACGTAGTACACATATAAAAAATTCTGCCCTCCACCTTCAACTATAATTTTTAATAATAGAAAATTACCCCCACCCCGTTCACCTAACTTCTTCATTTATAGATATTTCATCTGTGTTTCTACAGTGGATTACTATGAGCTTCTTATCAGGATACTTTATTTATAAAAATTAAGTACTTTACTCTTGTTAAATCATAAAATGTTTCAGGTAAACTACCCCTTTCTCTTAACCGAACTTCTCCTAAATCAACAGACCTTCCGTCCTCTACAATTCAGGGAAGCATGCAAAAAAATATTTGATTCTGTTTGAATGTGCGGCAGTTATCGTTCGTCATGGAAACATTTCTCTTGTTACAACATAAAATGTTGCAGGTAAACTACCCCTTTCCCTTAACTGATCTTCACCAAAATCAAAAGACCTTGAGCTCTCTGCAACTCAGGAAAAAGTGCAAAAAATTATTTGATTCTCATTGAATTTTCGGCAGTTACCGTTCGTCATAAAAAAAATTACCCTTTTTAAAACATAAAACGTTCCTGATAAACTACCCCTTCCCTTAACCGATTTTCAACAAAATCAACAGGCCTTGAGTTCTCTTTAGTCCAAAAAGGTATGCAAAAACCTAGTTGATTCTGTTTGAATTTGCGGCAGTTATCGTTCGTCATATAAAAAATTACCCTTGTTAAAACATAAAATGTTGCTGGTAAACTACCCCTTTCCATTAACCGATCTTCACCAACACCAATAGGTATTGAGAACTCTACAATACAAAGCTGTATGCAAAACATCATTTGATTCTGTTTGAATTTGCGGCTGTTATCGTTTACTATGGAAAAAAATTACCCTTGAAAAAAAAACCGTTGCTGGTAAATTACCCCTTTCCCTTAACCGATCTTCACCAAAAACGACAGGTCTTGGGTACTCTACAATTCAGGCTTGTATGCAAACAATTATTTGATTCTGTTTGAATTTGCGGCTCTTATCGTTTACCATAGAAAAAGTAAAATATCGGTATGGAGAACCATACATGCTTCCATATTCTAAGATTTATATTTAAAATCATTTTCAGCCAAACAGCCAGGCTGTGTCTTACCTGCCTTTTTATTGCTGTATTAAATGAAAAATATTATATTACATTAAAATGAAAAAATTATAATTTTATTGCCTGGCAACAAAATTATTTTATTTTTAACAATTACCATTGTTTCAAAAAGTTTAAATAAATTTTCAAGTACCATACTCTTGTTAAAACGTAAAAGGTTGCAGGTAAACTACCCCTTCCCCTTAACCGATCTTCACCAAAATCGAAAGTCATTGAGACCTCTACAATTCAGGGACGTATGCAAAAAATTATTTGATTCTGTTTGAATTTGCGGCTGTTATCGTTTGCCATAGAAAATACGCTTGATAAAAAAACGTTGCCGGTAAACTACCCCTTCCCCTTAACCGATCTTCACCAAAAACAATAGGTCTTGAGTACTCTAAAATCAGGGCTGGATGCAAAACATTATTTGATTCTGTTTGAATTTGCGGCTGTTATCGTTTGCCATAGAAAATACCCTTGTTAAAAAAACGTTGCAGGTAAACTACCCCTTTCCCTCAACCGATCTTCACCAAAAACAATAGGTCTTGAGAACTCTACAATTTAGGGCTGTATGCAAATAATCTTTTGATTCTGTTTGAATTTGCGGCTGTTATCGTTTGCCATAGGAAATACCCTTGTTAAAACATAAAACGTTACAGGTAAACTACCCCTTTCCCTTAACCGATCTTCACCAAAATCAACAGATCTTGAGAACTCTACAATTCAGGGCTGTATGCGAAACATTATTTGATTCTGTTTGAATTTGCGGCTGTTATCGTTTGCCAAACAAACAAAATTACCCTTGCTAAAAAAAAACCGTTGCAGGTAAACTACCCCTTTCCCTCAACCGATCTTCACCAAAAACAATAGGACGCGAGTACTCTGCAAATCAGAGCTGCATGCAAAAAATTATTTGATTCTGTTTGAATTTGCGGCAGTTATCGTTTGCCATAGAAAAAAAATCTACAGACAGACACACAGACAGACAGACAGACCGACACACACACAGACACTTTTCGGAAAACGACTTTTTTTCATGTTTTGAGTGTAGTAGAATCAGAATCTGCAATAATCTCGAACACGATTTTTTTTGCCATCACCGTACTTCCATTCCTTAAGGAATATGGAAGTAAAATTACCCTTGATAAAAAACCGTTGCAGGTAAACTACCCCTTTCGCTTAACCGATCTTCACCAAAAACGAGAGGTCTTGAGAACTCTACAATTCAGGGCTGTATGCAAAATATTATATGATTCTGTTTGAATTTGCGGCTGTTATCGTTTGCCATACAAAATACCCTTGATAAAACAAAAAACGTGGCTGGTAAACTACCCTATGCCATTAACCAATCTTCACCAAAAACAATAGGTCTTGAGAACTCTACAATTCAGGGCTGTATACAAAACATTAGTTGATTCTCTTTGAATTTACGGCAGTTATCGTTCGTCATAGAAACAAGTACTTTACTCTTGTTAAAACGTAAAAGGTGGCAGGTAAACTACCCCTTCCCCTTAACCGATCTTCACCAAAATCGAAAGCCATTGAGACCCCTACAATCCAGGGACGTATGCAAAAAATTATTTGATTCTGTTTGAATTTGCGGCTGTTATCGTTTGCCATAGAAAATACGCTTGATAAAAAAACGTTGCAGGTAAACTACCCCTTCCCCTTAACCGATCTTCACCAAAAACACTAGGTCTTGAGTACTCTACAAATCAGGGCTGTATGCAAAACATTATTTGATTCCGTTTGAATTTGCGGCTGTTATCGTTTGCCATAGAAAATACCCTTGTTAAAAAAACGTTGCAGGTAAACTACCCCTTTCCCTCAACCGATCTTCACCAAAAACAGTAGGTCTTGAGAACTCTACAATTTAGGGCTGTATGCAAATAATCTTTTGATTCTGTTTGAATTTGCGGCTGTTATTGTTTGCCATAGGAAATACCCTTGTTAAAACATAAAACGTTACAGGTAAACTACCCCTTTCCCTTAACCGATCTTCACCAAAAACAATAGGTCTTGGGTACGCTACAAATCAGGGCTGTATACAAAACAGTATTTGATTCTGTTTGAATTTGCGGCTGTTATCGTTTGCCATAGAAAATACCCTTGATAAAATAAAAAACGTGGCAGGTAAACTACCCCTTTCCCTCAACCGAACTTCACCAAAAACAATAGGTCTTGAGAACTCTACAATTTAGGGCTGTATGCAAATAATCTTTTGATTCTGTTTGAATTTGCGGCTGTTATTGTTTGCCATAGGAAATACCCTTGTTAAAACATAAAACGTTACAGGTAAACTACCCCTTTCCCTTAACCGATCTTCACCAAAATCAGCAGATCTTGAGAACTCTACAATTCAGGACTGTATGCGAAACATTATTTGATTCTGTTTGAATTTGCGGCTGTTATCGTTTGCCAAACAAACAAAATTACCCTTGCTAAAAAAAAACCGTTGCAGGTAAACTACCCCTTTCCCTCAACCGATCTTCACCAAAAACAATAGGTCTTGAATACTCTACAAATCAGGGCTGTGTGCAGAAAATTATTTGATTCTGTTTGAATTTGCGGCTGTTATCGTTTGCCATAGAAAATACCCTTGTTAAAAAAACGTTGTAGGTAAACTACCCCTTTCCCTTAACCGATCTTCACCAAAAACAACAGGTCTTGAGAACTCTACAATTTAGGGCTGTATGCAAATAATCTTTTGATTCTGTTTGAATTTGCGGCTGTTATCGTTTGCCATAGGAAATACCCTTGTTAAAACATAAAACGTTACAGGTAAACTACCCCTTTCCCTTAACCGATCTTCACCAAAAACAATAGGTCTTGAGAACTCTACAATTCAGGGCTGTATGCGAAACATTATTTGATTCTGTTTGAATTTGCGGCTGTTATCGTTTGCCAAAAAAAAAAAATTCCCTTGATAAAAAAAAACCGTTGCAGGTAAACTACCCCTTTCCCTCAACCGATCTTCACCAAAAACAATAGGTCGCGAGTCCTCTACAAATCAGGGCTGTATGCAAAAATTTATTTGATTTTGTTTGAATTTGCGGCAGTTATCGTTTGCCATAGAAAAAAAACTACAGACAGACAGACACACAGACACTTTTCGGAAAACGACTTTTTTTCATGTTTTGAGTGTAGTACAATCAGAATCTGCAATATTCTCGAACACGATTTTTTTTGCCATCACCATACTTCCATTCCTTAAGGAATATGGAAGTAAAATTACCCTTGATAAAAAACCGTTGCAGGTAAACTACCCCTTTCCCTTAACCGATCTTCACCAAAAATGATAGGTCTTGAGAACTCTGCAATTCAGGGCTGTATGAAAAATATTATATGATTTTGTTTGAATTTGCAGCTGTTATCGTTTACCATAGAAAAAGTAAAAAATTACCCTTGATAAAAAACCGTTGCAGGTAAACTACCCCTTTTCCTTAACCGATCTTCACCAAAAATGATAGGTCTTGAGAACTCTGCAATTCAGGGCTGTATGCAAAATATTATATGATTTTGTTTGAATTTGCGGCTGTTATCGTTTGCCATACAAAATACCCTTGATAAAACAAAAAACGTGGCTGGTAAACTACCCCTTTCCCTTAAACGATCTTCTCCAAAAACAATAGGTCTTTAGTACTCAAGAAATCAGGGCTGTATGCAAAAACGTATTTGAATATGTTTGAATTTGCGGCTGTTATCGTTTGCCATAGAAAATACCCTTGTTAAAACATAAAACGTTGCTGGTAAACTACCCCTTTCCCTTAACCGATCTTTACCAAAATCAACAGATCTTGAGAACCCTACAATTCAGGGCTGTATGCGAAACATTATTTGATTCTGTTTGAATTTGCGGCTGTTATCGTTTGCCAAACAAACAAAAATACCCTTGATAAAAAAAAACCGTTGCCGGTAAACTACCCCTTTCCCTCAACCGATCTTCACCAAAAACAATAGGTCGCGAGTACTCTACAAATCAGGGCTGTATGCAAAAGATTATTTGATTCTGTTTGAATTTGCGGCTGTTATCGTTTGCCATAGAAAATATCGGTATGGAGAACCATACATGACTTCCATATTCTAAGATTTATATTTAAAATCATTTTCAGCCAAACAGCCAGGGAAGGAATTTTAACAAAAAAATACTTCTTTGTTGCCAATAACGTAGTACACATATAAAAAAAAATTATCCCCTCCCCCTTCAACTATAATTTTGATTTATAGAAAATTACCCCCAGCCCGTTCAACTAGCCTCTACATTTATAGATATTTCATCTATGTTTCTACAGTGGATTATTAAGATCTTATCAGGATACTTTATCAAAATTAAGTACTTTACTCATGTTACAACAAAAAATGTTTCAGGTAAACTGCCCTTTCCCCGTAACCGATCTTCACCAAAATCAACAGACATTGATTTCTCTATAGCTCAGGCACATATGTAAAAAATTATTTGATTCTGTTTGAATTTACGGCAGTTATGGTTCGTCATATAAAAAATTACCCATGTTAAAACATACAACAAGATTTATAAAACATATCTAAGATTTATATTTAAAATCATTTTTGAAATAAAATATTTTCATAGAACCTACTAACGCTGGGGAAATCTGAGGAGGCAATCAGAGTTGGGCCTACCTGTCACTCTGCTGAATTTGGTGGAAAGCCCTGTCACTGTCGTCAAAGTATCAGCCTTGACAGGGTCCTCTTTTTCTGCAAAATGGGAGAGGCTTGAGATGGAGTGAGTGACATGGTCCCCACCTCAATGAAGAACCCATTGTTTTAAAAAATATATTTAAATTTTGAAAACTGAAAATTCTTTTCTTGTTGTAAATATTTATATTTTGTAATCAAAATGACTTTATTTTTGTTACCTGGCAACAAAATTATTTTATTTTAAACAATTACCATTGTTTCAAAAAGTTTAAATAAATTTTCAAGTACTTTACTCTTGTTAAAACGTAAAAGGTTGCAGGTAAACTACCCCTTTCTCTTAACCGATCTTCACCAAAATCGAAAGTCCTTGAGATCTCTACAATTCAGGGATGTATGCAAAACATTATTTGATTCTGTTTGAATTTGCGGCAGTTATCGTTTGCCATAGAAAAAAAATCTACAGACAGACACACACACACACACTTTTCGGAAAACGACTTTTTTTCATGTTTTGAGTGTAGTAGAATCAGAATCTGCAATAATCTCGAACACGATTTTTTTTGCCATCACCATACTTCCATTCCTTAAGGAATATGGAAGTAAAAAATCTACAGACACACACACACACACACTTTTCGAAAAATGACTTTTACTTCCATATTCCTTAAGGAATAATACCATAAGTATCATAACCATATACCATACCATATACCATAAGTATGGTGATGGCAAAAAAAATCGTGTTCGAGATTATTGCAGATTCTGATTGTACTACACTCAAAACATGAAAAAAAGTCGTTTTCCGAAAAGTGTCTGTGTGTGTGTCTGTCTGTGTGTCTGTCTGTGTGTCTCTGTCTGTGTGTCTATAGATTTTTTTCTATGGCAAACGATAACTGCCGCAAATTCAAACAAAATCAAATAATTTTTTGCATACAGCCCTGATTTGTAGAGGACTCGCGACCTATTGTTTTTGGTGAAGACCGGTTGAGGGAAAGGGGTAGTTTACCTGCAACGGTTTTTTTTTATCAAGGGAAATTTTTTTTTTTGGCAAACGATAACAGCCGCAAATTCAAACAGAATCAAATAATGTTTCGCATACAGCCCTGAATTGTAGAGTTCTCAAGACCTATTGTTTTTGGTGAAGATCGGTTAAGGGAAAGGGGTAGTTTACCTGTAACGTTTTATGTTTTAACAAGGGTATTTCCTATGGCAAACGATAACAGCCGCAAATTCAAACAGAATCAAAAGATTATTTGCACACAGCCCTAAATTGTAGAGTTCTCAAGACCTATTGTTTTTGGTGAAGATCGGTTAAGGGAAAGGGGTAGTTTACCTACAACGTTTTTTTAACAAAGGTATTTTCTATGGCAAACGATAACAGCCGCAAATTCAAACAGAATCAAATAATATTCTGCATACAGCCCTGATTTGTAGAGTACTCAAGACTTATTGTTTTTGGTGAAGATCGGTTGAGGGGAAGGGGTAGTTTACCTGCAACGTTTTTTATCAAGCGTATTTTCTATGGCAAACGATAACTGCCGCAAATTCAAACAGAATCAAATAATTTTTTGCATACAGCCCTGATTTGTAGAGTACTCGCGACCTATTGTTTTTGGTGAAGATTGGTTGAGGGGAAGGGGTAGTTTACCTGCAACGGTTTTTTTTATCAAGGGAAATTCTTTTTTTTTTGGCAAACGATAACAGCCGCAAATTCAAACAGAATCAAATAATGTTTCGCATACAGCCCTGAATTGTAGAGTTCTCAAGACCTATTGTTTTTGGTGAAGATCGGTTAAGGGAAAGGGGTAGTTTACCTACAACGTTTTTTTAACAAGGGTATTTTCTATGGCAAATGATAACAGCCGCAAATTCAAACAGAATCAAATAATTTTCTGCATACAGCCCTGATTTGTAGAGTACTCAAGACCTATTGTTTTTGGTGAAGATCGGTTGAGGGGAAGGGGTAGTTTACCTGCAATGTTTTTTATCAAGCGTATTTTCTATGGCAAACGATAACTGCCGCAAATTCAAACAGAATCAAATAATTTTTTGCATACGTCAGTGAATTGTAGAGGACTCAAAGCCTTTAGATTTTGGTGAAGATCAGTTAATGGGAAGGGGTAGTTTACCTGCAACCTTTTACGTTTTAAAGTACTTGAAAATTCATTTAAACTTTTTCAAACAATGGTAATTGTTGAAAATAAAATAATTTTGTTGCCAGGCAATCTGAAAATTTCAGATTTTGTACCACAAAATCTGAAAAGATTATACGATAGTTTATGAAATGGTTAATAATACGTCAGTGGAAGGTGTAATGAGAAATTAGCAGAAATGGAAACCTGGGGAATGTTAACTGTTCTGTAGATACAATTTTGTCAGAATGTTTGGAAATGATCATCAACATTGAAGAAAAAGTAAGCATATTAAGAAACATATGTAAGTACTTATTATAAAAAAATGATGTTTGTTTTTTGATAAAGTCATTTTGATTATAAAATATAAATATTTACAACAAGAAAAGAATTTTCAGTTTTCAAAATTTAAATATATTTTTATAAAACAATGGGTTCTTCATTGAGGTGGGGGCCATGTCACTCACTCCATCTCAAGCCTCTCCCATTTTGCAGAAAAAGAGGACCCTGTCAAGGCTGATACTTTGACGACAGTGACAGGGCTTTCCACCAAATTCAGCAGAGTGACAGGTAGGCCCAACTCTGATTGCCTCCTCAGATTTCCCCAGCGTTAGTAGGTTCTATGAAAATATTTTATTTCAAAAATGATTTTAAATATAAATCTTAGATATGTTTTATAAATCTCATGTTTTATGTTTTAACATGGGTAATTTTTTATATGACGAACCATAACTGCCGTAAATTCAAACAGAATCAAATAATTTTTAACATATGTGCCTGAGCTATAGAGAACTCAATGTCTGTTGATTTTGGTGAAGATCGGTTACGGGGAAAGGGCAGTTTACCTGAAACATTTTTTGTTGTAACATGAGTAAAGTACTTAATTTTGATAAAGTATCCTGATAAGATCTTAATAATCCACTGTAGAAACGTAGATGAAATATCTATAAATGAAGACGCTAGTTGAACGGGCTGGGGGTAATTTTCTATAAATCAAAATTATAGTTGAAGGGGGAGGGGATAATATTTTTTATATGTGTACTACGTTATTGGCAAGAAAGAAGTATTTTTTTGTTAAAATTCCTTCCCTGGCTGTTTGGCTGAAAATGATTTTAAATATAAATCTTAGAATATGGAAGTCATGTATGGTTCTCCATACCGATATTTTTTCATGTTTTGAGTGTAGTACAATCATATTCTGCAATAATCTCGATCACGATTTTTTTTGCCATCACCATACTTCCATTTCCTTAAGGAACATGGAAGTAAAAAACAACCACATTATAATTGATAAATAAGTCTAGTAAACTAGTTAAACTGATGAAATTTGTATAAGGTAAATAAAACACAGTATATTATAAATGAAACTATACTTTAGAAAAATACTAGAAAAAGGTAGGAAAGATTACTGGAAAAAATGCAAAGGTAACTGAAAAATCCAAGGGGGAGTCCCAAATTAAAGAATAATATTTAAAAAGGATAACTAATTAATAAGATTACAAGGAATTAATGGAAAATAAACATGTTATTTCAATCTGAGATTTTGTACAATCATAAATATAACATAATACAAATGGCAAACCTTTTAAGAGGACAGGAAGTAAAATTTTAAGGCCTGCAGTTAGAAATACAGTAAATATGGCATTTTTAGATAAAAAACTTTGTAAAAATATATTATTTGGTAGAAAATCAAGCATAATGAACTAAAGAAAGAGATTATGTATTTAATATTTAATAAAGTTAAATAATAATAAAAATGTATTAAGTAGTATAATGTAAAAACCAGTTATGTAGCGGAAATGCTAAAAATTTAGAACAATGTATTTTTAATATTAACTTGGCTAAGACGTTTCGGATGAAGAAGGAAGTAAAAACAGTTGATTATTAGACTTTGTCGAGTACACATGAGACGAGCTCTAGCTCAAATATTAACGTATATCGAAGGAAGAAAAAAATGGCTTTCATCAACCTAGCCTATTCAAAGTAAAAAATCCCAAATTTTGAAAAACTTTAAAACTCAATTAAAGTGCCATATAGTTGCAGTATTAAACAATTACAACTAATGAATTAACTAATACTGAACCGGAAAAGTGAATTAATTAATTTAAACACATAAAAACAATAATACTGAATATAAAGACGGAACGTGCCATTTTCGACCTTATTGACTAAAGTGCTCTACAAACATTATACAACACTAATCAACGAGGTGAGTCCCAGAACACTGAACAAGGACAACTCCACTAACACCAGAAGGAAATATCACTACTGCTGAGACGAGGAAACTTGGAAAACACTACTTTTATTTGAAGAGAATTCTGTCGTGAAGTCGTCATTTTAACATATGCAGTCCTGAAGCAGCCATCTTTAACTCCCACAATTCAAAGTATACCACAGCTAGTTTCGTCGTCAACGTCAAATGGTTCGAAATTTTATTTTAATAAACATTATATATCTTGAATGAATCTTTGCATTTTTAATTCTTAAGTTATTAATTGTAAGTGTTATACTTTCCTAAACTTACCCTTTCTCTGACTATATAATATAACTGTTAAAAGAACTGAAATTTAATATTAATACTTTATGTAAAAACAATCGATCGCCCTAAGATACGAGTCGATACCAACTGTTGAAAAAATCGATTTAATATCGATCAATTAATAATTTGTTCAATAAAAACTGGAATTTCATAATTTTGACTTCAATTTCTTTCAAAAATTATAATTAGCATAACTTAAGTTAATATTTAAACAACGGACTCCACGAAAAGCGGCAATTACCCAAGTGAAGGGAGAATACTATCAGAAGAAGAAGAACCGCTAATCGATCAGTGCCGTAGACAATCTGATTAACGCAGAACTTCATTCTAGTTACCAAAAGGTGATATAATTGACCAAAACAGTAATAAGGGATTTAAAATTTTACACTAAACAATTACAAAAATTAATTACTAAATAATAAAAACAACAAAAACAATTTTCAAAATATTTTCAAAAAAAAAAATTTCCTTATTTTGTTAACAAACACAAATTTTACATTTTGTTACAATGTTGTACAAGAGCAAATTCCTAGAAGGCATGTGGATGTTCCAGAACATCATCAAATAGATGAACAAGTCTTTTTACTACTCAAACACTCCGAGTTAAGGGGGGCATATATAATAGGAGAGAGAAAGGTACTGTATTTTACAACTGTGGATAGAAGAGTAAAAAAAATCATTTCCATATTTATTTTATTTAGGAGAGGAATTTACTGCCTTTGCTCTATGTAACGCGTCGTGTGGTGCAAGTGTTTCCCAAGGAACCGCACAAAAGTTGTCGCCGTTTTAACAGAACAAAGGATCTAACAAGGGTTAAGGATTAAAGATTAACAATTCAGCTGACGTGACTAATAAAAATCTAATCGAAAGTGTCGTAACGCACGTAAATTAGGTCGATAAACATGGGTATAGTACATAAAAAAAAACACATTTCTGAAACATTTAAGATAGCGACTTAAAATACCACAGAAGTTCTGACAGCTAAAATAAGAAAAATTATAAACGCTGTGTATAAAAACCACAGTAAAGCACTGGTTGTAACAAAAACGAAGAAAAACTCACAAGAACAACTGACTTAAGTAACCACTTTGTAATTTGGAACAACGTACCATAATCTTCAAGAGATTAGGATAGCAAGTTTACCATAGGGCAGCAGTAGGCACTGAAAATGAAATGAACCATAAAATGAAAGGAAAATGTAATAAGAAAAAGTTGAGGGACTACACTGAATACTTAAACTGAACTTCTCAATACTACTGAGCAGAGGAAAAACAAAGGACGGAGACTTAAAAGTTCCACGAAAATTACAAATAGTGATTATTGAAATAAACACATCATCAAGGTTGTGCCTCTGTAGGGAAAACTGACTTTCAGCTAACTCTGTATTGTAGGTATTGAAGGAAACGATAGTTGAATGGCAAATAATTAAGATATTTTGCGATTTTCACCAATTTAAAAATCACAAAGACCTTAATAATAAGTAGACACAGGAACATAACTTTTTACATTATTATAAATAAAGAACCCAGTAACTTAATTATTTAAGCCGTATATATAGGTGCAGAGGAACTGATATAGACTTGGTGTCCTGTTCTCTCTTACTGGGCTTGTTCCGCTCCACTAGCTAGTTCCAATGGGCATCCCTCAAACTTAGAACGACGAAACCTTCTTGGTTTGCAGTTTACATTCATTCCGGTCAGGCGTTCTTCACAATTCGCCTTACATCTAGGTAAGGCTCTACGTGCATTCAGTTTTGTATGGTTGCGTTTCTTATCCCATCTTCTTTAACAGATCCTTTCATTTTTCTGAACAATTTCATCATTTCCCATGTTTGTAGTTTTTTGTTTCTCTGCCTTTGCTCATATCCACGTTTCGCTTCCTTACAGCAGTGGAGGAAGAGACAAAGTATTTTATAAGCGGACTTGCATCTCCAATCTAGCTTTATTTCTAAACGTCATTCAAGGTATTCCACGGCTGACAAGATAGCATACGTGACATTACAACCAAGTGAGCTACGTGCTCCAAAAACTATTTTCTTTGACCTGCCTTTGTTCCCCAGTGAGTCATTAACTTGATCTTCTCCGCTGATTTCCTTTCTCTACTACTCTTTTACTATTTTATCTAAGTAGAGTTTAGCTTGTTTCTGGAAGTCGTCTTCAGTTGGTGGCAGAACATACACGAATAACGATGTGGACAAGAAGTAGCGTTATCTATTTTGATATCACGTGGAGCCACACGCTGCCATTCTATTATCATTTGGTTAATGTGCAAAATACAAGCTGCGGATGACAAGGGGCAGCCTCGTCTTACACATCTATTTATGTGCTCCAACTTATTTCCTTCAGCCAAATTAAAATTTATTTCTTCCAACTTATTTTAAAGCTTGTGTCCTTATAGCTTACCATATTAAATGCCAAGGTAAGTCTGTGTTTTCAAGACTAGGGACGATTCATATACATAAGGCTTTTCCAAGGCCGATGGCAGCCAGGTAAGCTTACACGTTAAATGTCATTCTTTGTTTCAATGAGCTGCTGAAGTACAAAAACACTACCCTATGGTGGAACGTTCCTTGTGTTTTGCTTGAAACAGATTATATACACAGCAGCAATAAAAGTCTTCGGAAAATGTGAAAAGAGCTTCAAAATAAGGGATTGAAGATACGGAACGAAGAAAGTACAATGAAACTACCAAAAAAACATACATTGTACATCGATCTCTTATCGAATTGAAATTAAGTTATGACAACAAAATACAGAGGAATGAAACTACACTAAAAATCTGACACATAAAAATGGGAAAGAATAATATTGAAAACGATGTCCACACATGATAAAAAGGTAGACTGATTCTTAGAGGGCAACAGCGATGTTACAGGTAACAAAGAATGGATACAGTTTTTCAGCAATTCTGTCATTGCCCAGAGCAGAAAATGTCGACGAAGATAGACATTTCATGCATACTTCTAGATGAAGTATTTAGAGTAATTAATATAAATATTGACATCACGTTTTAACAAATAAACAATGAAGATTCAGTTAGAAACGAACGGTAAGTATAAAAAACCTCAAAATAAAGCTAGGAAAGAAAAGTTCACCGTAGGGATAATATTCAAACTCAGATTTGTTCATTTTATAAACAGGTAACATAAAACCAATAAACAAAATAGTGAAAAGTGCCACAGTAAAGTAATATTTCAAAAAAGGAGATTCAAATCGTGAAATGAAAATAAGGTACAAACTTAATTTACTAAACAATCGTACGTTCTTAAGCTTTCACGGCAGGCGTCAAGATTGTTGAAATTGCTACTATGAGCCTGGCTGTTTGGCCGCGGTCTACAGTTGTTGAAATTGCTACTATGAGCCTGGCTGTTAGGCCGCGGTCTACAGTTGTTGAAATTGGTACTATGAGCCTGGATGTTTGGCCGCGGTCTACAGTTGTTGAAATTGCTTTTATGAGCCTGGCTGTTTGGCCGCGGTCTACAGTTGTTGAAATTGCTACTATGAGCCTGGCTTTTAGGCCGCGGTCTACAGTTGTCGAAATTGCTACAATGAGCCTGGCTGTTAGGCCGCGGTCTACAGTTGTTGAAATTGGTACTATGAGCCTGGCTGTTAGGCCGCAGTCTACAATTGCTACTATGAGCCTGGCTGTTAGGCCGCGGTCTACAGTTGTTGAAATTGCTACTATGAGCCTGGCTGTTTGGCCACGGTCTACATTTGTTGAAATTGCTACTATGTGCCTGGCTGTTTGGCCGCGGTCTACAGTTGTTGAAATTGCTACTATGAGCCTGGCTGTTATGCCGCGGTCTACAGTTGTTGAAATTGGTACTATGAGCCTGGATGTTTGGCCGCGGTCTACAGTTGTTGAAATTGCTTTTATGAGCCTGGCTGTTTGGCCGCGGTCTACAGTTGTTGAAATTGCTACTATGAGCCTGGCTTTTAGGCCGCGGTCTACAGTTGTCGAAATTGCTACAATGAGCCTGGCTGTTAGGCCGCGGTCTACAGTTGTTGAAATTGGTACTATGAGCCTGGCTGTTAGGCCGCAGTCTACAATTGCTACTATGAGCCTGGCTGTTAGGCCGCGGTCTACAGTTGTTGAAATTGCTACTATGAGCCTGGCTGTTTGGCCACGGTCTACATTTGTTGAAATTGCTACTATGTGCCTGGCTGTTTGGCCGCGGTCTACAGTTGTTGAAATTGCTACTATGAGCCTGGCTGTTTGGCCGCGGTCTACATTTGTTGAAATTGCTACTATGAGCCTGGCTGTTTGGCCGCGGTCTACAGTTGTTGAAATTGCTACTATGAGCCTGGCTGTTAGGCCGCGGTCTACAGTTGTTGAAATTGGTACTATGAGCCTGGATGTTTGGCCGCGGTCTATAGTTGTTGAAATTGCTTTTATGAGCCTGGCTGTTTGGCCGCGGTCTACAGTTGTTGAAATTGCTACTATGAGCCTGGAAGTTAGGCCGCGGTCTACAGTTGTCGAAATTGCTACAATGAGCCTGGCTGTTAGGCCGCGGTCTACAGTTGTTGAAATTGGTACTATGAGCCTGGCTGTTAGGCCGCAGTCTACAGTTGTTGAAATTGCTACTATGAGCCTGGCTGTTAGACAGCGGTCTACATTTGTTGAAATTGCTACTATGAGCCTGGCTGTTTGGCCGCGGTCTACAGTTGTTGAAATTGCTACTATGAGCCTGGATGTTTGGCCGCGGTCTATAGTTGTTGAAATTGCTTTTATGAGCCTGGCTGTTTGGCCGCGGTCTACAGTTGTTGAAATTGCTACTATGAGCCTGGAAGTTAGGCCGCGGTCTACAGTTGTCGAAATTGCTACAATGAGCCTGGCTGTTAGGCCGCGGTCTACAGTTGTTGAAATTGGTACTATGAGCCTGGCTGTTAGGCCGCAGTCTACAGTTGTTGAAATTGCTACTATGAGCCTGGCTGTTAGACAGCGGTCTACATTTGTTGAAATTGCTACTATGAGCCTGGCTGTTTGGCCGCGGTCTACAGTTGTTGAAATTGCTACTATGAGCCTGGCTGTTTGGCCGCGGTCTACATTTGTTGAAATTGCTACTATGAGCCTGGCTGTTTGGCCGCGGTCTACAGTTGTTGAAATTGCTACTATGAGCCTGGCTGTTTGGCCGCGGTCTACAGTTGTTGAAAAACGTTCGGCCCCACCCTCGGACAGTCTCTACCTCATCACTGGGGTGAATTTACGGACACCATGCCAACTGACTGAGACACTGATGATGGTCTCCGATGGTCAACAACTGTGGACCACGGCCTAACAGCCAGGCTCATAGTTGCAATTTCAACAATGGTTACGAGTGTATATGCGAAAATATACATAAACCGTTCGAGTTACGTAATTAAGTGAAGTGTTTAAAACAGAATATGGTTGTGTCCCATAATGTCTCAATATAGGCCTACATATTTATGTGTATATGTATGTATTCTTAATATCTACCACTGCAACGAAGTTAGAATACACCGGACTGGGCAGACGGGTGTAATTTATAAATGGGAACGACTACTAATGTGGCACAGCCACTATTTTTCTATGAAGGATATTTAATAAGATTTTCCCATGGGGAATTTCAGACCACGATTTTCCAAAGGTTGCGGAATATTGATGATAAGTGCGAGGAGGTTAGTAAAGGATTCGCCAAATACAGTCAACTGTATAGGGCCTACGTAATAGAGCGGGCATCTGTAAATGTTAACTATAAGACTCAACTGGCGACTTCCCCAATGAAACGTTGTAATCCCCAAAACACCTTTGGCTTTACCACTGCTTAGCAGTTTAAGTAAGAATAAGTAGTTTATTAATCTCAATCTACGTGCTAAGGACTGATGGACTGACTTCACAACTTGATTTCGCAAGTACCTGAGAAATGCTGGGAGTTACTCTGGAACACATGTTGCCTTTGTAGATTAGATAATGTTTTTGATTGGATAAAGAGGAGCGGGACGCATTAGAAAAGAATATCTCATAATATAATACTCATAATATCTCATTAAAGTAATAAGTCTGACACATCACTAAAGTCGGAAGAGGTTCTTATTGGGGGTTGGAACACTCGCTCGGAATGTACATGTGTTATCAACGAGATGATAACACGCGCTCGCGAACACACACAGACACAGGTATACATCAAATAAACAGGTAATTTGTCTACTTCAGTGATCCATTCCTATTCAATTAATGTATAGAGAAGTTCGAATCTTACTGGCCGAACAAGGACGTACTGACTTTTCCACAAATGTGTATATAATGCTAAATTCTATTCTAGGTGTGGGTGCTTCTTTATCTGCGATATTCTACTATGAAGTTTATTATCAGTTTAATTTACAATAGTTTAAATTTTATTAAGGCGGAAGACTACAAGAATAGACAGTGGAGAAAGATGTGGTTAGATTTTTATTTCAATTATTTATTATTGTATTATTACTTTTTAAGGAGATATTTAGCTACGGTGGTGTACCGTGTCCAGAGAGCACCATGGAAAAGTAGTTTTTTATAATTCCCGGAAAACTTTTTTCGGTTTTTCTTCCTTTTTTGTTTTTTTTCAGTAGTTTGATATACAATGCCAAGAGTCATTTATACAATATTTACAGTTTGTTTTCTGAATTTACAGTTTATTGACAGTTTATATGAATTTTCAGAGATGGTTTTTACTGTAATTTGTGGATGAAAGCTAAGTTTGGAAGTTTCCAAAACCTTCAAATTTTTTAAAAGCTTTAGAATTGAATTAATTACCTTCACAACAGAGGTTCTTCTCTTCTTTCCTTCAATGTTCAGAGATATTCTCCAAATGTGTAACGGCAGTGTTCAGCGTCTTTCGGAGGGCATTGATCAGTAAGTACGTAAAATGAAAAAGAATGAAAAATAGTGAAAGATACATCAGTAAGTCACAATTTCACGATATTCACGATACCACAAAAATGAAAGAATATTCCTTTATAAATTAAATGGTGTTGACGACAGAAGCAGGCTACAAATTAACGTATTGTTTTTAATACCATACTAAAGTTCCTGGAATCATTATGAATTTCTTAGAACCGTTGTTTCTCCTAGCAAATGTCACTCCGAGCAAGTATCACAACGTCTTGTTGTTGTTGGTGTGTGTGTGTGTGTGTGTGTGTGCGCGCGCGCGCGCGCGTGTATTCCCTAACCTGGCGAATTGGGCTTAGTTTGGCTACGTTGATTTTCTCTTCTCTCAACGTTTCGACATTCTTCTCCGACGTTTTGCTACTCATGTGTCACAGGAGAAGAAAGATGTTGAAATGTCGATAGAAAGACAGAACCTGAGGCAAAAAAAAAAACCGGAAGCACAAGAAAGCCAGCGCAGACGAACGCTCTTTCCTATATCTGTTCTCCTATAGAGTGTTGACTAAGGAAGGTAAGTGTCCTAGCGAAATAATATAACTGCAAGATTTGTAAAAATAAAGCTAAGAAAAAATTTACCAGTTTTAATAGATCTTACATTCTACTTTATTACAGAACACAATCTCACTATCCAGAACACAAGCAAAACGCGGCTGACGCTAAAAACCTTTTATGTAACTGAGTAGGTAGTTCAGCAGGGACATAAAAAAACCCATTAGCGAACGCACACCAACATTAACGCAACAAGAAAGTTTAATTATTACAGGAAACAATAACAATAATTACAAGAGACCATGCCCTCTCTCCATATAGCAGTAGTGTTATTACTATGGGGAACAAGGTTAAACCGTGAATTAATATCCTACCTACCCTGTCCGTGTACCACTGTCATTTACACGGGCGCACATGCGTTGACACACAGTTACACAGCGTGTCAGTCTACTACAATAGAAGTGATTTCACTAATAGAACGCAACATTATTCAAATATAGACCAACGATCACACACACACACACACACACACACACACACACACACACACACACACACACACACACACACACACACACACACACACACACACACACACACACACACACACACACACAGTGCTTACCTACGGGAGGATCAGGAGATCAACCCCCCCAAAAACTATTAAAAATTTCAGCACATTTCCATAATCATTTAACGCAGGCCTATTTCTAACCCAGATGCATATTTTAAAACAGGGTTTATAAATAATTGTAGAAATAAAAGGAATTAAAAGATCTGTAAATTAATAAAGAGTTTTTAGTAATGACAATCACTCAACATTTGGTAAATAATGTACGTATTTGCAATCATAAAAACACAATTAAGCACGCGCCAGAAAAATAAGGCTGAGCCTATTACTCTACCTTTATTTTTTTAGCCCACACTTCCTTTTACAAGGTTGGCTATGTGAAGACTTCTCTAGTCTAATATCTCTACGCTTTGAACCGTTGTATTTGCAGGTGTAAACTAACAGTTTCTTGACTTCCATTCGAAAAAATTTTTATTTTGCTGGATTTTACATAAAAAATAACGCACTTTAACACAAACCACAGTTGCTTAAAAAGTCTTGGAACAACAACCTTAAATTAAAAAGCGAAAGGGTAATAAAAAACAATGTTTTTCAAAATAACTTTAGAAATACTAATTTTAGCAAAATTTATTAAGGATACACATTTAGAATTAAAGTGCCTAATGACATGAGATGTATTACCTTTAATTTGAAAAACAATGAATCAAAATAAAATGTTTTGAAATTAGCGCTTTTCTATATTTTTTTCAACCTTGTACTACATGTTGGTTCACTCATAAACTTTAAGACGCAAAGAAATATTTATAATATTTTATATTATATTTATAAAATTAACTATGAATGATTGGAATGAAGGAGTGGCGGCGGGAGCAATAGATGGAGACGACTGGAGGTAGGGTATGGCCCACAAATGTGACGCCATTATAATGATGATGATTTATCAAATTATTTGGGAAGACTTCTGAATTTCTCATTTGTTCTGAGAAGAAGGGCTCAACCACTAAATTATACATTATATACTTAAGTTTCTTGAGTGCTTCTATTTTAGTCTTTAAAAAGGCCAGTGCTGATTTATCCCTTTATGAAAGGCAACATACTTGATTTGGCCGCCTTGACAACCATGCTGGTTTTAACCATTACAGGGAGAAAACCTCCACCGCCAGTTTGAAGAACCAAACAGAAGCATGTCCTAATAACCCAAAATTATCAAGATATGTATATTACCGCAAAATATCACACACACACACACACACACACACACACACACACACACACACACACACACACACACACACACACACACACACACACACACACACACACACACACACACACACACACAATAAATACGAAAGTCTAAGCTTGTCTGTGATTCTTTATAACAGAATCTTTAAATGAAAGTGTTAGGTTGATTAAAACATATTCATATCAAAATTAAGAAAAGTAAATAATTGTTCACTGAATTACGGATTCTCGAACGTCACCATAGCTAATGTAATTTAAAGCACACACGTACACACAGTGATGCGGTAGCCTTGCACCGGGAGCAAACAACGGAAAGTGTACATATACATTGTTGTTAGGCCACAATTAGACGTCGTCTACAGAACAAAGGCGACACACAAAGCCCCAGTGGGCAATCTCGCGGTGGAGAGGCGGTTCTTGCGTTAAGAATACCTAATGTGTATGTATGTCCCAGTCATTGTAAGGGCGGTATGCAGAAACAGGGGAATAAATTTGTTAATTACAACAATGTTAGGAATACTAATACCACTACAGTCGAAGGAAATTTCAACAGCGAGTCAACTGTTGCATTATAATTGCATCTAATGAGAACGACAAGTTGCCTCCTATGTTTTTCATTTGTGCTAAAATAGGGAAATTTTTTTCTATTTTCCGTCTTTTATTAGCAAGCTATTGTTTCCTCTTGGAGTTACTATCTCCGCGAAAATTTACAAGGGTTTATTGTCACTTTTATTTGATTCTAGATCATTAGTCACCTACATGTATTTGTAGTCAACCAGAATACTGAATACTTTTCGCGAACACTGGCTGGTACACTGTCTTCTGAGAACAGACACCGTGGTTTCAAGTATTACTGGCAGATCGTGCAAGGTCATTTCAGAAGGAATTAACGACAAATATGGCGACTTTTCAGAGGGAAAGTACAAATATGGCGACTTTAATATTGTGAAACCATTACTAAAAAATGAAGTCATTTAGGTATACTTACATCTAATCAAACCACTTTCGTAAACATTCTTATTTTTATATTTAACAGACAACAAGTATAAATCTTAATTACTCGTTTGGACATTAAGTTCACGTAACAATGATAAACATTTCAGTTTAAATTATATCTAGTCGTATTTTGAAAACAGGCGGAATCTTTAGGATTCTGGCCGACAGTTTCGCGCCTAACTCACAGTTATTAACGGAAACATCAAACTGAACATACTCTAAACAAGCTGGAACGTTCCTATAATACAATCCGATGATACCCACACTCTCTATGGTGCGCCAATAACTACAATTAACCCAAATAGCTAAGAATATCCCAGCGGGATGAAGCTGACTGGAAACGCTGGCCCAAAGTGACCTGAGACAAAGCCAGTTCGATTTAGTGACTAAGACTTAGAACAATAAGTAATGTGGTGACAACTGGATTCACCGCTCTCAATTCTATACACACCTGTCAAACGAAGACAAAACACATTCTGCCCTTTAGACATTACAGCCTTCAGATCATTTGTCAACCATACTCCACACTTAGGAAGCAAATGAGCCTGAGAAATGGAATTGAGAAAACTACTGATCTAGTCTACTGACAGAGGCACTTACATCAGGTTCTCACAAGCAAGGAAACATGTGAAACAAAATGCCACCTTACCAATAATTGTGGTATAATTTGTATAATTATAAAAATATTTCAGAAAACTCTGGAAATTTAAGTGAAGTAGATGTAAAACTACTACTTATACAAACGACATATTATATAATTCTACTCGATGTTACTTATAAGATCATCTGTACCACTCTGATGAATAGGCTAAAGCTGTATGCTGAGGAAATCTTAAGGGAATACCTGTGTAGCTTCAGAACTGTGAAAAGTGCAACTGTCAACATTTTTGCAGTATGTCAGAACTTAGACAAATGCTTGTAATTTAATATAGACGTAAATATGCTACTTACACATTACAGAGAGGATTTTGATAGTGTTCACAGACTAAAGCTATTGGATGAAGAGGAAGGTTTTGGTGTGCCAAGGAAACTTCACAAAATATCTACACTAAACATTGATGACTGGTGCCAGGAGAGCAGAATCTTTAAGATATCTAGTGGTGTAACGGAGGGAGATGCCCTATTAGCCTTGCTCTTCGATCTAGCACTTCACAAGGTAACACAGGATACTGATACTGACAGATATATCATCTACAGAATAACGCAGGTTCGCAGGTTCATGCCCATGCAGATGATATCATTCTGGTTTGCAGGAATATAATAACTCTTGTACAAACGTTTCATAATCTGGATAGACATCTGGGATCTGGATCTGACATAACCTGGGATGTCGGATGGGGCTGGAATAATCTGGAAAACAGAAAACTAAATATATGAAAACGACTACATCAGAGGCAAGAAGAGTATTCTAAATTGTCTTCTTATTCATTCCACGGAGTAGGCACGTTGCCCGTTTCGTTTTCACAGCATATCTCGCAATCTTGGTCTTCCTACATCCCTTGTTCGAAAGAGTCTAAATCTATAATATGCTACTTTATGTAGCCGTCTATCCTCCATTCTGTCTAGATGTTGTGACCAATCCAGGCGATATTTCTGAACTGTTCCATTTACGGAGAATACCTGTAGCTCATTCCTAATCAGGAATTGGAGACGCCTGGCAGGAGGAAGAAGTGAGTTGAGGCGAGTAAGGGAGGAAAAGCTAGGGTCCTCGCAGGGCGTAGCGCTTTTTCCCCTTCTCCGGATTTACACAGTTCCCGTTCCCCAGCGCCGGCTACTCTGTTTAGGTCATTAATCAATTAGGTATGTTTTCATGATTAACTACACTGATTACATGACCATGTATGAATGCTCCCCTACAATCTTTTCCCCTTGAGTTCTTCTTATTTTCTCCTCATTAAAAAATAAAACCATTCACTATTCTTTAATGGTACAAACCTTAATCATTAATGAATTTCTAGAAAATTGTAAAGAGTTGAAAATTTTACTAACCGGTGATAATTAAATAAATGTATACTTCCAACATGTTTTCCTTCTTCCCTGCCAAAACTTATGGCTCTCGGCTGTCGATCCTCCCAACGTTTCCTCAGTCTCCCTAGACACCTTACACGCCATTAGAAAAATTTATTAAAGTAGCCTTTGAAATTCTACATTTTCGTTTTATCAAGATGTTGTCACCTTTTGTTCTTATTCTAATTAATGTTATCAGTTAATGCTAAATTTTTAAATTATTCTCTGATATCTACATTCTGAAGCCTATCCAAGGGTGTGCATCCTCTAACTGGTCTCAAAAACATAACTTCCCACGCCCGAATGCGATTTTCAACTTCCCTTATCATCGATGCTTCATGTCCATGAAGGAGAATTGTTACTGCCACAATCAACTGTGTAAAACTATAATTGTGCTTCTGTTCGAGTTTTACCCTAAAGTATTCGACAACGTAACGCAATGTATTATTTTTATTATCTTGGTAGAGAATAAAAGGCTTAAGTTGGTAAAAACACTACAAAATGAAGTTGAAAATCTCCACCAAGTCCAGCCTTGTACGTCGAGATAGTAATCATTATTAAACGTGTGTGTACACTGACTGAATGTACCTGTTCAGTAACTACGAATGCAGAACTGGCAAAAAACCAACTGCAGAGAAGAAACGCAGAAACGAAATCTGAACAACAGTTATATTTTACTTTAGTATTATATTTAGTAGTATATTTCTACAATTAAAAAATGCCCGATACCATTTTGGTAAAAGGAGTTTTGATATACGTATAATAATTTTTAACAATTATGTACGGTATTTAAAAAGACATTTTTTAAAAGGATAGCGTAAAAAGACAATAACTGTATTTATGTTATATTTATTACATATGAAATGTATTGTTCGATAAAATCAATATCTCGTAATTGCATTGTGACAGAGTGACACACCTTTAAGTGTGAAAGAAGCCTACTTTATCTGCTAAAGTAAAGCAGAAACTTTGTTTGATAAACAGCTAGAAAACGGCCACGATCGCATAAACATGTAAATATCTAATTGTTAATAGCACTAAGGACTTAAGATTAAGCGTAGAATTAAAACAATTATAACATTAAAAATTAGTTCCATTGCGTAGAGTGTCGTAAAGTGACGTAGGTCCCATTGTAAAAAATGTAAGAAGGAATCATTTGACAGATACATTATGCAACTAAATATTATTTGTACATCATCATAGATAACCCAACGAAAATCTAAATAAAATGTGCATTGACAATACATAAGTCAATGTATACTGCATGGACATTATCTTCTTCTTCTTCTCACTCCAGGCATTAGGGACACTGCCTCTTTCGAAGCACTATGATTGTAATAAGTATATTATTTAAAGCACACGTGTCTGATGAGACTTTTCTAGAGAAGAGAAATTAAGTATTTGTGTATTCTACAAAAAACACTGTAGAGAAATTCATAAATCTAAGTGGTATTAGAAGTGGACAAGCGTTAAGTAGTTTGGTTACTCACACGCCGTCACCACACGGAGCGTGTGTCTGCGCACTTTTACAACCATATGAACTAAATAAATAGAACGATAACGAACAATAACAAATGGAGAAATTAATCTAATTCACAAATAACCAATTTTTATCACTGTAAATATAATAATTTAAATCACACGACAGTTAGTTTTAATAACTGTAATCAGGAATCATTTTAGTTAATTTATTTGTATGAAAACGTTCATCTCCATAATTTTGATATTTGTTCTGTATAAACTCAATACTTTTGTATAATGAGTAAAGAATCTCTTTTCTCAATGTTTAATTAAAATACTAAGAAAGAAGACCAGCGGGTAGTGTGTGAGTGCGTTCACTATTAATTTTATGTATAAATTTGTTTTGCCATAAAAGTGTCAGTAACGTACCAGACTGTGTGCTGCAGTTTATTCTATGACGGCAGACCTCAATCTGTCACACACAGAATTTTGCTTCGCACAAATACTTAAGACTCCTATACACGGCTAGCTTGTAGGACGGTTCCGAGCCTATCTCCACGCCGGAGACGGGACTCTGTGGTCTCTAAAGCATCGCCCGCGGGAACTTTGAGAAGCGTTAAAATGGTCGATAGGCTCGACTGCTCATAGCAATAGACTCCTTCACATTCTGTATCTTCTACGGCTGTAACTTTAAATCGTCCCGTACGATTCTATGCACACTACTATTTGAGATACTCACTTGGTGTTATAGCTGTTAGTTTATACTCTTTGTATTTTTCCATATGTTTGAACACTCCTACGCCTAATTATATGTTTTGTGCCGTAGCTCAATAAACTGACTGCTTTCAGAAGGAATACGATCTTGCCTGCCTGTATTGTCGCCTAGCAAAAGTTGCGCAGTTATCGTTTTTGGAAAATGTCACAGCAATTACTGCATGAGATGCACTCCACCGATTCTTTCTCTGCAAATGGTAAGTCACGGTGAAGCAACTAGCGATCGATAAGTATTGCCCAAATCGTTATGGAAATTTTCATAACAAGCCAAAAGCGCGCTTGTTTTTTTCCACACACTGTATAATTCAACATAGACACAGTACTTTCGTACTAACTACACATCACACACACATTAAAGTTGAGTTTTATTAACGACAATTATACAATAGGCGGAGCAAATGAACTGTAAAAATTGTTAGCTGTCAGTTCTTTTCTTGTTCGGATTAGAGGAGGGTAGATGGAATGTGCCTCCTTTTAAAATTAGTTTTTTAGAAAAAAAAAATGACGTTAAGTCATATAATATTTTACGGTAAATGAAGAAGACGACGGACGGGGGAGGGTAAATTACAAACGGTTTAAAGCGAACAGTAATAATTGGTTTTGTAAGTTGTGTGTTTTGTTTTATGGATCAGCGCAGTATGTAGACCCATATAATGCGGTAGTCGGTACCATTTCAGTACTCGTTGTGAAAGCAGCCGACAAATAATGCGACTGCTACCATCGACGTATCTGTCCTGTTGCAGCTGCCACTATAAATAAATGATGAACACCGTGAAAACAATCTACACCAGATACGTGCACTCTAGTTTGTGGCCGGTGTACACGACATGCGTGTCCTTCTCTCTTTTCTTCTCATGTTTTTACCTGCCGTTTTCACTTTATGTATTTTTGATACTCCCATTAGTTTTTTCGTTGTGTGTATATAGAACCACGAATTTACGACCGGTACCGAAAACAGATTCCTAACTTCCACTTCTGTCTGCCATTATAACCACTGTCCCTCAAATCTCTAGCGCCTGTTAATACATAAACAGCTCCTTTCCATAATTTGCTGGGTGTTCCCCATTATCGATTGTACTCGGGAGTCCACTCCAGATTTTGGCAATGTTATGCGGTCCAACCTTTGTACTTGGCTGTATCACGTTAACTGCTTCCCTTCTACGTCATTTGTCAGTTTACCTTCTACACCCACGATTGTTTTACTTCTCCATTCATTAGTTATCTCTATCCAATAATATCATTATCCTTCTAAATTGCATCCACTTTGTTGGCGCCAATGTACGTTTGTCAATCTAGTACAAGACACTGCATGGCTGAGACATGTACATGTACTGAGCGTGTGGTATACAAATTTCCCCATTTCATTCCAGTCTCTCTGGTCAGTGGGAGGTTGATCTGTCTTATTCTTGCTGACAACCATGGATCTGACCTCCTCACTGCAACCAAATACGAACGTCTGTTATCCTTTCTCTGACATGTTCAGAAGCACATATTCTTTCTTCACGTCAGAAACGTATGCACACTTATCACCCGTACTCTGTACATACATACAGACGTATTGTATGTGCGTTTGGGCAATGAATTAAGAAGCACTCCAATATACACTTAGCCAGTGTCACAATTCACACATGCACAACTGACGTTCCAGAACAGAGAGAATACACCCAAACTGGAACTGTTCCTATTACGTTATGATTAAGTTTAAAAATATCATAGGTAGTGTATGTTTAATCTAATCTTACGAAAGATATTCCGTACGAGGTTTGGTTAAATATAAACCGATTCTACGCTTTGCTAAATTAATGTCTGTAATGAGTACAAAAAATATGTAAACACACGTTAGTTTACTACATAGTTTCAGATTCATATTTTTTTTTACTACAAGATGGGCAGTGTTTAGAATTCTTAATGGAAATCGACCGTATTTAAACAACGGTGCTAATCAGCAGTACCCCCATACAGCCGCTCGGATGCGTACGATTTACGTGCCTTCGTATCAATAAAATTCATTTCCGCCTACGAATCAGGCCCTTACTCAAGAGCCTGATGTTGATCAGTTCGTCTCAAAGTTCCTCTCAGATATTTTCACATGAATGAGTATGATAAAAGATTATTTCATATAAATAAAAAATGTAGCAAAGTATTTTCGAGACATCATTAATATGCTATTATTAAAGAATGTTAAAGTAATAATTCGTAATCAGGGCAAACAACGAAGAAGACCTAGGAAAAATCGGATTGTATTGCCACTGTTTATCGTCACTGGCACATATCGAAATGGTGGGGGGGGGGGGAGGAGAAAACACTAGCTAAAAGTGTTTTAAGTGTGTTTTATTCAACAACGTACTAAAAGTGCGAGACATTTTGAGCTGAACTACTGTTCAGAAGCGGCTGAACTCCCATATTTTCACCGCCAATGTTCAATAAAAGAACTGAACGAAGAAAGTAACCAAAATAGCTGGAAGTGAAAGGTGCACCATTAGCAGGAGGAACATGTCTTTGCTGACAGTATTTGGCGACAATTGGCAAATTATGTCAGTATATATGATTAACATATGTTTAAAATTTCCATCGAGGTTTCGCTTGTTTCTCGTAACCCATCGTGTCTCAAAATTTTTTACAATAACGCAAAAGAGACGCAGTCATACAACAAGGCGTCATGTGTATACGTGACATCATCAATAGAACCTCAAAAAAGTCCCGATATTTCTATATGGGTGATCTTTTCCGTGAATCAACGAAATCTGATAACCTTAGAACTTTGTTGAATAGTTTACGTTATATGGGCCATAAGATTTTTTTTTACTTCTAACGATTAATGAGAATTATTACTGAGAAAATAAAATCACAAAGCTACAAAATCAACGAACTGCATTCACTGAAAGTTCAGTTTTCAAAACCTGTTTACTTCATGTAGGCTTATCATTTTAATGTAGTTTATTACTGATGTTACCTTAAAATAAATGTAAGAAAATACTCCATTTGGCACAATATTTCTTTACTTTTATATTGTGATGGTATCTCACAAGGTTCTGAACGCCGTTCAATCATCAACTCCGTGGATAAGCAGGGATTCTGTAAAATCCCTGAAGATAATAGTAATTGATCCTACTTCTTTGTCTGGATGAAGAAGTACGATACTATTTCCTAATCACTTAAATTTTGTGTACGAAATTGTTCTTTACATTTAAGAAGAAAGAACAAGGTTGTATTAATTTTCCATGGAGCACCCTTTTAATTGATTAACTCCATGACCTTAATAAAATCCTGTGTGTTATAATTGTGAAATTTTATATCAATTTTGTGAAGTACAATTAGTAATCTTATTAAATAGCAGAACACTGTTTCCTAATCTCAAAATTTTATGTTCAGAAAAATGATAAATGTGAATCCATCAGCTGCATAGACAACATGAATCCATGGAATTGGTTAAGTTTCAGTATTAACTAATTTAGGAGGTTTTCGGACACAGGGCACTCAGGCTGCTTGGTAAAACTGATTACGGAAGGAGAGAGTTTGCACCATCGATTTAGTACAGGGAATTGAGGGATACGGAATACTATCATTTGGGTTGATGGTCCTGCTTCTATTACTTTTTCAAAAACAAGTTAACGTTAGTTATTTTATATGCAGACTAGATTCATTCTTTTCTATATTTATAAGTTTTATTCTTTCAATATTACTAATATAATTGGTACAATATGGTTGACATATATAATTAATTTTCATATTGTCAGGTAATTTAAAGAGACTGTATTAATTCACTAGATTGAGGTTAGGTGTAAAAATTGAGATGACTCAAATATGGATATCCAGTATTTGTTTACTATAAGAATTGAACAATACATTAGTGACTTTCTGTTAACTATAATAAAAACATTAAACAGTTAGACGATTCAAAATATTCTTAGCATCGATTAAGCATAAAAGCTCCGAACACTTCTCTCCTAGCATCAACATTAGGAATAAATACTTTGCTATCTTCTTATTCTCGATGTAGTCAGTATTTGTTTTTGTAGACATACCATAGGACTACATGGCTGAGCCTTTTATGGGTCATAGTTAGCCTAAGATAAATCTTTAATTTGTGAAGAGCACTGAAGCTTCTTTCTGCCTTACAACTTGCTGGCATACAAGCAGAAGACGAACCAACTATTCTATATTTATGAAAAGATCTTTGAGTCATCGAGGTCAAGCCTATCCTCGTATCATGTGAACATGTCACCTTGTACTTTTGTAGAAAAAAGTTATATTTCTATTTAAAGGATGAAGTGTTAAAGGGTAATGGGTTAATGCTTCACACCATTCTTTGCAAAATAACGTTTTATAGCAAAACCTGTGTCTTAACACCAGGCTGAATGAGAATTCCATTTTGTTACAGCTCTGTCTATGACTTCAAAATACTTTTGTCTATAGTAGTCTTCGCATGATTGACAGTATACATGTAGGTCCGTTGTTCCACCAATTCTTTTTGGTACTTTATTTTGTCTCGGAAGTTGTAACTCCTCCAAATCAGGCTGAGAAATCTTATTACTGCATAATTTAAATACAGATGAAACACTTTTCTGTATTACTTTTGCTCATAGTCGTCACGTCGTTACAACGCAAGTTTAGTTCAGGCTCTTATCATACGACAAACCGCACGCCAAGGCACCCAACCAATACAAATATGACGCCATCAAAGAGGTTTCAAAGCTCTGGGTTATCAGCCACATTTTCATCCTGACAACAAGACAGCATCCCAACCCAGATTAGCTCCGACAGTGTATCGGCCTCGCTTCGGTCACCAACAGTGCATGCAAAAGATTGCCTGCAAGTCCCTAATTGTAGCAAGTCTTTATGACACAAAGACTAAATCGTCATACAGTGACTGACGGGGAGAATAAATTTAGAAGAAGATCAACACAGTTTGGATACATGAAGCACATTACCGTAGGATGTGGAAAGTGTGCAGAAATGAAGAGGTTAGTAGACGGACGACGAGGCTGGCTGATGGTTTCGACCCACTCAAAGAAGTGACTAAGAAAGAAGTGTACCATATGCATAATAAAGGAACATGTATTTCATAAGTTTAAGGCGAAAACTTGAGTTTAAGGATTAACTTAAACAAAACTACTTTAAATGTCCAATCTTTGAGATTTTTATTTTAATGCTTACTGCCTATTTCTTCTTTTCTCTCCGTAAATGTTTACGTAGTTTTGGCATTCGTCATGCAATGCTGTGTGTTGACGTTTCTGTCAAGTTTTAAATTGACACGTATGACGTACAACACAGAAGCGACGAGGTCAGCACCAAACTTGATTTTATTTATAATTTTAATCAATTTATAACACTGACTGTTTGGGTGCCACTTGCAGTGATATATTAATGACGACGAGAAACACACAACACCACAGACATCTTTTATAAACTTTTACTACATTACGTTGATTAAAAGGTACATGCCACTGACAAAAACAGAATTAATTCGATCTGTATATGGACGGTTTGATTCTTAATATTCATTTTAGAAAGTTTATTATGATTAGGTCCACTTTTGTTCCGCTGAATCACTGTGTTTGTTTCAATTAACAAGTTGACTTACGACGCACATTAAGAGAGAGAGAGAGAGAGACAGAGAGAGAGAGAGAGAGAGAGAGAGAGAGAGAGAGAGAGAGAGAGAGAGAGAGAGAGAGAGAGAGAGAGAGAGGCCCACGTTGCAGAAGAAATAACAATAAGCCGCGCAATATTTATAATGCCAGAAATGTGTTCAGACTAATTTGGACTCCTGAATTTGCATATATATTTATTTAAGAGACGAAATCCTGTAGTCTGCTCGCCGAGCACAACATATTGCATTTAATTAATTTTGTCAGTTATTTATTACTAATATGATGACGACTGTCCGCTACAACTTTGTCGGAACGAGCACCGTCTTTATTTTTATGTTATCGTTTGTTTACTACATTAGTAGCGAATATGAGTGTTTTATACACACCTCCGACACAAAATCTGAAAAAAAAACATTGCCATCGGGATAAAATTAACTTTCGTAGTACTTTTATGCCATATGTAGATAAAAAATTGGAAAATGTGATGAGAACTACGCTTATTAAGTATTAAAAACAGCGAGTAAGAAAATAAACGTTGTAGTTTAGGAAAGGAAAAGCTCAGAAATCCAGCAAACGAAGCGCAAGCAAAACGACTGCTTACACTGAGCAGATCGATGACCGGCCACGTATTCTAAGACATAAGCACACGAAAAGCTGTCAGACGTGTTTCATCATCAGTGGTGGATCAACTGCCCTAAGACCGTTTTCACCTGAACTGCACTTTCCAAGTTGTTCTATAATCCTGTGCCGCTCCTTCCACATTAAATTTGCCAACACATCAGATCTTCCTTTTCTTCGCCCTCTCCTACCGTCTGTCTTCCCCTCAACTGGTAACTTTTGCAGACAATTTCTTCTAAAAATGTGATCCAATTCAGTTTGCTTTTTTTCTCTGTTTCTAATCGTCCATGTCTCCAATGCATACATTACGATGTTCCAGGTTTTTAGCATCATTCTTCTTTGTCAACGGAACCACTACAATCTTCAGGAAATCCTTTGGTCATGTTCCTCTCTTATATGATGGCATTGACTAGATCAGTGGCGTATCTAGGTCACTGGAGGCCCGGGGCAGATTTTTTCTGAGACCCCCCTCCCACAAGTCGGGTGTTTATAATCTAAATTATCTTTAAGTGATATATAGCAAAAACACTTTACTGTTATATATTTATTGTCTAACTACTGTATTGATACATCTAGTTAAGAAACTTCATAAGAAGTTGTAGTATAAGTTTGAAATAAAAATACACTTTCATATTGTAAATAGAAAATTTAAAGAAATAACAGAAGTCGTAGGGCCTACTATTTTCAGACTACATTAAATTTATTACAATATATAAACTTATATACAATAAACTTTATATATATACAATAAGTTTTATATACAATAAACTTATATATAACTGTATATACTGCAAAACAAATTTACCATTGTTGCAAACAATACTTGGCAATTTTTTTTCAAGTCAGTTAGCAGTTTTAATGCAAATAAGGTGAACTTCTAAAGTGGGCGTTTTCTAGTTTTGGCCTCGGAAAATTTTCTTCTTGTATCATAAAGGCTCATTTTCCTTGCCAACTTGTTTTCAATCGATAAAATCCATTTAGTCTGATTCGGCTCACGGTTGAGCGCAAATAATTTTTAATGAGTTTCAGTTTAGAAAACCTCTTTTCCCAGGTAGAAACTGAATATATAAATTGTAAAAATAACTTAAAGACAAAACACAGGTTTGGAACCGACTCTTGAAAGTCCATCTCAACAATACATTGTAAACTTGAAGAACTGACCAGTTTTTAGCTTCCTCTGTAGTGATTCCTGTTGCTTGAATGTGGCCTTTCAGCCTTTTTATTTCTGCTGTAATCTCGTCTTTAGAAAATTTGTCACAACATTCAGGCAGACTAAAAATTAGTTTTCGCAATTTTTCATGATTTGCTTCAACCAAATTAACCGACTGCAAAACTGCTAATTTGTTATGCACATTTTCCGTTCATTTTGTTCTCGTTCGGATTTCTTCATATAGGACTAACCTATCCACACATTCGAACTTGCACCTCCTTAGTTCTTCTGTTAAAGTCAAACCTTCAGCTTTTGCCTTTTCACCCGGCATCATCTGTTTTGACTGTCTTCTACTCCTCTTCTCAATAGCTATTTCCATTTCTTCAAATTTCTTCGAAGCGAAGCGCAAAGCACCACTAACTAGAGAATCTCTACTTTCTTCAAGAAAAAGTTTCAAACTTCTTAGTTTGTTTACAGCTTTGTCTAAGAAAATTCCATTAATTTTCAGGTAGAGATAAGTATGGTTGATTTCCTCCAAAATGTCTGACCACAGATGCAGAAAAGCTGAAAACGTGAAATCGCAAATATTCGCCATTATACTTTGAGCCGACCCTCTCGTATCCGGGCTTTCAGACTGATCGCACAGCTTCTCCGCTGCGTCGACCAATTTATCAAAACGATTTTTGAAGGATTTCACAGCTCTATGCTGTGCGCTCCACCTTGTGTCCGCCAATCTTTTTACAGTTACTCATACTATGGTAACAAGAATTTCCCATCGATGAGTTGAACACGAAAACAAATTGTAAATATTTTCAAAGGTGCCAAAAAATGTTACACTGGTTGGAATACAATTAAGAGCATGCACCCCACACAAAATAAGAGAATGATTGGCACACGATACAAAGAAGGCTCTCGGATGTAATTCACGAATCCTCGCTTGAACACGTGTGTGTATGCTACCCGAACAAAAATGCGATGTCTAACTCGTTATTTTCAAGTGCTTTCAAAATTTCCTCAGTAACTTCATTTACCTTTTCCCACTGAGAAACAAAATTTGTACCTGGCCATTCTCAATGTGGACATATCTAATTACCTCACTCTTTTGGTCCTGATGTGATATGTCGGGTGTATTACTATCAAATAGTATACCATAGTACTTTGCCTATTTGATTTCCTCTTGGAATTTTTTCTTTCACACTACTTCCCAGACGGGGAATGAACTCAGTCTGAACTTTCGGCGATAAATAGGACATCATTAACCTCCCGGAAGACATTGACTGTTGAATTCTCAAAACATGCTCTTTCAAAACAGGATCGTAATGAGAGATAAAATCTATAAATTCAAAGAAATTTCCCCTAAAACACTGACTAAACACAATCCAATAGTTAAACACATACACAAATATTCAAAACAAATCAATACAAATCAGTACCTTGTTATAGGTTAGAGCTCTCTCTCTCTCTCCTTCCCCCTTTTCTCTTTCACATTCTCTCGCGCTCGCTTTCTCTATCTCTCCATTTTCTCTCACTCTCATCCCCACAGACACTACAAGCCACATTTATTTTGCAGTTTTAGGCTAGGTACACACGGGCGTAGCGTCGACGCGGCGTTACCGCTCGGCCAACGTTGAGCGGTAGTTCACACGAGCGGTGTTAGAGCACCGTCAACGCGGCGTTGCTATCCCCTCCAGAGCATCAAGTCCGCTACCGTCAGTCACCATTCTTCAAGTGCAATGGAGTTAGAATTGTATCAAAAGAAGAAGGTGGCATTTGCATATGTTGTTAATAGATACTTAATGAATAAAAATAGGCGGTTTTGGGTGCATCCATTGGTTAGTGCTAGGCTTTTGAAACGTCCCTATTCACTGATTTGTGCAACGATGAAGACAAATTTTTCAACTACTTTCGAATGAGAAGAAGATCATTTGATGAACTCTCCAGCAGAATCGGATATGTGATACGTTGCCGAGACACAAACTGAGACTTGCAGTCAATCCGGTGGAAATGTGTGCTGTAACACTGAGGTAAGTGCAATTTCACATTGTTTCTTCTTCCCTACAATATGCATATCTGTGCAAAATTATTAACTGTGCAAAATCTTTACTCGAACAAACAAAGTTAAAAAATTATTTTATATATTACGTTATTTTGTTATATTTCTCACGTCCATGTAATCCCTAATCTTGGGTTGTGCCAATCATTTTATAAACTTGCACGGATAACTTTAAATAGTGCTACTTTTATACATCATGTATGGATTATAGCTAGAAATATCCATAAATTTACTGCAAACCTAGTTAATACTTGTATAACTGATCATCATATGATAAGTTTAGTTGTAGGTTTAAAAAATTGTACCCAAAAAATGTACATAAAAAACAATACACAGAGAAATAATTTTTAAATAAATAATTTCAGATATGTCAGAACAATGACTGGTCTCCTATTTTAGCCGTAATTCATGCTCATATTGGCTTTCCATTAATTCCTTCTGTAATTAATGGCTTACAGGCCTTCTGTAATTGTCCTTCACATTCTTCCATTTTCCCTAAAACAGGAAAACAATTCAATCTCATTTTACGAAAATAATATTATTACATTAAGTTTTACAGTTACATTAACACTACTAATGATAAATTACACGAGTTTTGTCTGATTTTAGATACCTTGGGAGTGGATGCGCGATTAAAGAATTACACTATTCGTATAGGATCGGCTATTCAACTTTTTGTCAAATAATAAGTAAAACATGCTCGGCTATTTGGACAGTTCTAGAAGATGAATGCTTTCCACCGTTCACAGAGGATATATGGAACGAAATATCTATGATGTTTCAACAGCAAGCAAATTTTACAAACTGGTAGGGGGCGATTGATGGAAAGCACATCCGCATTTTGAAACCAGAAGACAGTGTATAGTTGTATTTTAACTATAAACACTATTTTTCAATCGTATTATTGGCAGTTGCTGATGCTAAATATAGATTTCTGTATGTAGATGTTGGTTCCTACGGCAAGGATTCTGATAGTTTCATATTTCAGAACTCTAGTCTCAACCGCAAGCTACAAAATAATGAGCTAAATATACCGAACGGTAATACACTTCCCGGGACACATCACCCAGTCATGCCTTATGTTTTTGTTGGTGACGAGGCATTTTCCTTGTCGCAGCATGTATTACGCCCGTATAGTGGCAAATATCTGGCTCATAAGAAAAGAATATTCAACTTGCGATTATCCCGAGCTAGAAGGTATGTCGAATGTTCTTTCGGAATTTTAAGCAACAAGTGGAGAATATTGCACAGACCCCTCAACGGAAACCTTGATTTAGCTTTAAGTATAGTCAAAGCTTGCTGCAGCCTACATAATTTTACGCTAAATAGGGACGGTTATAAATTTGAAGATACGTTAACTATTGAGAGATTGCAAAACAGCAGGGAAAGTTCAGAAATTACACAAGGAGGAAACACCTTGAATGTAATGAGAAATACTTGGGCTGACTACCTTATAAGTGAAATAGGGAGATTTCTTCAAATTGTGGTTCAAATACGGCACAAATTTTTAACCACGCTGCTCTTTTGGCGTGTTTATCATGATACTTTTCACACTTCACGTCCCAAATTTGCTTGTATTTCTTCACTTCTTCGATCAAAAGTTCTACGTCCAATGATTCAGCCATGGATAAGAAAAATAAAACGAAAGAGAGCACGTCACAGAAAACCAAAATCGTCTGCGTCGACGCCCGTGCGTAGTCGTTCAATGCTGCCAATGTACTAGCACACCGCTCTCAACGGCGCGTCAACGCCGCGTTGCAGCAGTCCCAGCGGTGACAAAAACCAACGCAGAGCCAACGCTAGTCAACGCCGCGTTAACGCCCGACCGTGTGTACTAGCTAATCTTATTCTATGTACTGTTGAACCGCTGGGCGGTAACGCCGCGTCGACGCTACGCCCGTGTGTACCTAGCCTTACACACGCACACACACACACACACACACACTCACAATGTTACTTATCTATACAGTTGTATGTGCTGTTGTCTTCGATGTCACTCGCGGTTTTGTTCGCTCACGCAATATGTGATGCACTGTTTTGTGAATTCGATAGTTCGATTTCCGCACTCCGAATTATCCACTGTTCGGTTAAAATTCTGATGAGAGATTTTAAATAAATTGTTGGTGTCCAGAAATGTTAAATATTGTTCACTGGCGGTTAAATCTCTTTAGCGTAGGCCTACATGTTATCCTGGTATTTCACTCCGCCGTTTACGTTTTCGTACCTAGGCACGACCTACTTGAGTCGCTGCCGCTGCCATTGCCGTCCGTGCTGTTTGGGGTTCAATTTGCGACTTCCGACTACATGGTGAGACATGATACTACTGACACTTCTTGTTTAGCATGAATAAATTAATAATAAACTTAGTCTATCGTTATAAGTTTTTTTTTTTAATATCTGTAAACACTTTATGAGGTAGGGTCGTAAGGTAGATTTCAAAATAATATGAACAAATTTTTGCAATCGATCCACTAAATCCTGGATCTCTCCTATTGTTGCGTTTCAGGACGTGACAACAGAACATTTGCAAAGAAGTTAACAAATTTTCCAAAAAAAACTTAAATTTTCTAAATCTGGAGGCCCCTACTAAGTGGGGCCGGGGCGGTCCGCCCCCTCCGCACCCCTTTAGTCCGCAACTGAACTAGTTAATATTTCACGTCTGTCTTTGTATTAACGAAGTGATTACTGGCTCGTTACTATGAATGTAATATAGACGATGCTTAATTTCTCCGTACAATGAAATCAAGTTATTCTGTCCCACGAATACTAATTACTCATTACAAGTAAATCTCATTTTCACAGCTTGAACGTATCACACGCCTAGTTCGGAAGTGCTACGTTAGCTGTTCCGAAACTGACCAGTAGTTAGTATGACAGCAGAACACACACGTGCGCGCGCTTGTATTATCATACGACCACATTTATTTTTTTATCAGATTTATTAAGCTGATTTTCTTTTATATTAGGGATTATATTAATTTTATATTACTCATATTAAAATGTGTAAATGTGTAGCAGATCTTAAATAAACCGATAAATCCGTATCAACAACTCGAGCTGACGATTGAGAAGCGAGTAGTACACGTTCCTATATTAACAATAACAAACTATTTGTTTCACGGTCTGTCCGTTTGCTACGCTTTATCAACGATGACGTCTGATATCGTACGTTGTGTTCGATTCACGGAGAGTCGATATTTCTTCTGAATCGGTTGGTCACACAATTAAGATCAGTATTACCGAGATGAATTAGTTTGTTTCAAGCTTAAGACGGTTGTTGTTATCCTATTGCCGCTAAAGAAATTCAGTTAGCATGCTCACGCTTGTGTTTGTGTCTCTGTACTATGACAAGGCTAATGAGCGTTGTGTTGTAGCCCTAGGATAAACGTTTCCTTTTCTAGCCGTCTCCTCGTTCAGCAACCTTCGCCTCCGTATACCACCACCTACGGCCTTTTCTGTCTGCCGTAGGGATTGTAGAACGAGTTCAAACACAGGATAATCACTATAAGATTAATTTTTAAATTTTTTGTTGTACTTGCTTGGTTCTATTATAAGATATGCTTGATTCTATTATTAAAACATGCTAATAGGGCTAATCTTTAGAAACAGTTTTGAAGTAACAACGCTAACTGTTAACCGTTGTCAAGCAATAAAACAACCCCGTCAGTATTTTATAACATAGTTGTATTCCTATAATATTACGCGTGACACAAATAGTTAAGCAAGTTTAAAATGGTGGATGGCTGGTACACAACAATTGAAATGAATCGTCTGCGGAGATGCGACGTGGGCAATAGCAATTAGCCAGTTGTGACAATCTCTCGGAATAGCCAGTAGCTATGAATTTTGACGCATGTAAATAAATCTAGTTTTATTATATCTCTTTTTCCAGTTTATTAAGTCCACTTTATAGTATCTATACCATATACGACATATTATTATTCAGACAAACAAAAAAAGTTGAGAAACAGAGTTGAAGGTGCCATATCCACACAAAAATATGAACTAATTATGTACAACGTGTCCTACAGAGGCAACAATGTGATAATAAAATAGGAAAAAAGGATTATGAATCGAATAAGGATGAGATGAACTGAAAATTAAAGAAATTTAATGGACTGAAAGTCTGTAATCGAAAGGACTACTTGAGATGGGAAATGCAGTTAAAATCACAAGTATTCTTGGCGTACGGTAAATTCTGTACTGTTTCGCACGGTACCGTTGTGTACGGATGATTCTGATAGTTTTTTGCATATGTATGTACATATGAAATCATAATATGTCTTTATATTAAAAAACATTCAGTAATTATGTTACAGAATGAACAATGATACGCGACAGAACGTACCTGTGAAACTGCAACAGGTATTACAGTATCAGATCCTCTTTAAGCCAATGCGGATGATGAACTCCTGCAAAGAAAAGATAACTGTTTCATGGACTCTTAAATGATAATTAAGTTTCATCCTAAGTGTTCTCCATTTCATAACTGTTTGTCGACAATACTTATCCTAAGTCCTACTTCGGTAGAAGTAGTTCTATTCCCAATCCACCCACACCACACACCTTTCCAATTTTATATTATCCAAATGATATTATGTGCAGCAACCTTTCCAATGAAGTATTCGCAACAAATCTGTTTCCCAGAATTCTGTCATTAGCCCAGCCCCTAACCTGGAGATTCACGATTTATAATAAACGTTTTACTGCTTTCATTGCAGCTTCTAATTCCCTTCTATCTCCTGAGGTACAGTGTCTCAGCCGGATAAATCAAGATTTACTAGCTTGAGGATCATTCCTGGTGGGTACGCTATACTTCACCAGGATAGGACAACTGATACGAGGATAACCAAGAAAAACAAGTGGGGAGGAAATCATAGAGTATTTACGAGAATTCGGAAAAAGAAGATGGAGGAGAGTAGCTATTGACAGAGATGAGTGGAGGACAGGAATTAATTGGAGCGGCGATTGACAGAAAATGAAGGTCAGTCTCCGGCTTTCAGCTACAGTAGTTATAGTATTAACCACGCCTATTACGACGACTAAATGCCAAAGCTTACGAGACGTAACCAGCTGCCAAAGCCTTTTTGGAAATTTGTCATGTGAAATCTAATCTTTCCCCCTCTAAGTGCCCTTACAAGTAGGGGTACAGGGCAACCGAGACGTCATGCCGTGTATATACTTACCGTGTTCAAACATGTGAGGTTTCATCTTACAAGTGGGGTTACGACTGTAAGGCTGGATTATTTCTCCTTTCACTCGTCTTTAACTGAGTGATGCAGCTTTTTGATCTGTGAAATATGCAAGGAATACAATAAGTCTGGTTAAGAAGAAAAATCTTTCCGGCTTTAAAGTGTTTAATTCTTATTAGTTTTCAGTTAAAAAGAAAAACGATTCTGACATTTAAACTTCTTAGCTCTCGTTTTCATGAGACATATAATTTCCTTATTATTTAGTGAAATATTCCAATTTTGCTCAAGAAAGGTTGAGTTTAGAAAATTAGGGAGGCAACGCTGGGAAAACAATATTACTCCAAGTGAAACAATTTTACTTATATACACTTAAATCTAAGTCGTGTGAATTTTCTGTTATTTCTGAAGACGTGAAAGTGCCTGTACTAATCAGAAACCGAGAAAAAGACCTCACTCCATTTTTCAAAATGGAAAACAACCTTGTTGCCTGAAGTGATGTAAATGGTCTCATGAACTCTTTTCAGAACAGAATTCAATGACTGGGGACATTAGAGACTCATCTAAGTTAAACTTGAAAGCAGTTTGCTTCATAATGGAAATTCACCACCTGTCCCTGTTTGTCACGCTGTACATACGAATAAAAGCTATGAAAGTGCTAAATTGCTTCTTTAAAATATTACATAAGAAGAAAGTCAGTGACAGACATGATAATCTGAAGATTATCGTCATCGTACTCGGAACTGAGTATGCGTGTAACGAATATTAATAACTTCTCTGCGAGTGGGGTAGTAATGATATGTCACCTACAATACATTTTCTTGATTCACATCTTGACTTCTCCGCAAGCAGTTGTTGTGTAGGGTGTTTGGTGTAGCCTAAGCAATGAGCATGGAGAGTGCTTCCACAAAGATATTTCAGCGATGAAAAGAAAGTATCCGGGCAAGTGGAACCCATCTGTACTTGCCAATTCTTGCTGGAGTGTGGAGCAAGAGTTGCCCTAGAAGTAGAATACAAATGAAACACAAAAGAAGAAACGCCTGAATTAATAGGTCCCGTACGTGTATGTGGAAATCAAATCAAAATACAGTATTCGTTGTTTCTGGTCATGCTAGGAATGGGCTTCTTCGTGACGTTAAGTTGCATCTCATGTTGACAGACAGACAGACAGAAGTTGCGGGGGACGACGTCTTAGAGCCCTGTTGTGGATGTCCTCGTTTCTCGCGGTGGAGAGCAGTGATACGTTCGCAGAACGAGGGAGTATTAGGATGCGGTTATTCTTTGAACGACAGGGTGTGCAAGTAAGGACTTGGGTGTTTGAACGCTCAGTCCTGACGTGCAGCACGACGACGAGTCATGACGTGCGTGGGTAAGGTATCACCCACAAGTGCGTAGAGCTGCGCTGGCCTGAACGAAAGGCGTGGCCGTCGTATGGCTCCGTCCGAATCTATGTACTTCCACGCCGATGCGAATGGCACACGGTTCCCCGTGTCTGGGCGACGGCGCAGCCGAACCGGCTCGAGCACGTGCATTCTATTGTTTTGTGCTCTGGTGTAAAGTACAGTTCTATGGTTCCCTGAAGAAGTTCATCTGCAGGAACTTAGAGACGTACTGGGGTGGGCGATATGCCATGAGCTGCCGCACACAGGCGGATGGCTCCAGTAAGGATCCACTTATTCACCTCGCGGTTTCTCATGGTAGGACGATAGCTCCAGTACACGCGGCTAGAGTGTTTCTGTTATGTCTGTTGCCGATTCTTGATACTAGCCAAGCATCCGGGCAACGGATCACGGAAGATTAGGCAGATGGTGGTCGATCTATTGGGGGTTCGTATGAAGAATGGCTTATGGTTGATGAACAAATAGCGCCCAAGGGCGGTGGGTTGCCCCGACTATTTAACTGACGGATGTGCGGGAACGATTCCGGCCTTTGCGAACAAATTAGTTGCCAGGAATCGGAGGAAATCCTCCAGAGAAAGGAATCGAAGCGTACGAATTACACATACTGCCAGACTACGCCTGTAGGAGGCGACACAAGAGGCTAACAGCACATGCATACGAAAAGCGGTTTGTTGTTACTGCCTCAGTCCCAGTTTGTGGCAAGCCTAGTTATAAGGATAGCAAGATTTCAGGCAATACAGAATTTCATGAATTGGAACATCACAAACTACTGAAGTTTAGATATTATTTAAATGTTAACTCTTTGTTTTCTTCAAATGTTGAAATTCGAAATATAAAATCAGTGCTAAATTTATTTAATTCATTTGTTATTAAAGGTACACAACATTTTGGCTCTACAGCTTTCAACATTTCAATTATTTTAAGGTGGTAGAATACATACAATGTAAAGACTCGCTTACAAGGAAAACGCTTAGATAATCCGTATCAAGAACCACTTGTAGCAGGGAATATTTATTGTCATCATCAGGACCTGTGTACGGATAATAAAGAAAAATCAAACACATACCTCCCAACCAAACACCCTACTGCCTTCTAAACACGTTTCTTTTAATTACCTTTACAGGTCAAAAGGACGCTGTCCAATGTCTTCTGGTTTGTGTTTATAAATAGGGTATATGTTGTAGGCACCTTAGAGTTGTAGACGTCATAATATTATCTAGCATCAGTTAGTTTCAAAGAAGGTATGAGTAATTAATAATGACACATATTCGATTACTTTTAAACTCGGTGCAGTTGTCAATCCGCATCTTTCATATTTTACGCTTACGTGGAGAGTTTATAAGTATCCTATACACCTGTGTGTGTGGGGGGGGGGAGACAGTTTTGTTTTACATCGGCAAAATAATAACATTTCTTACACATTATTTTGCTTAAATAGACAGACATAACTACAATATTCCAAAAACCTAATTAATACAGTATTACATTTAAATTATTGATAATATAATAATCCCTTAATTACATTTGTAAACAATTATAGATCCAGTAATCACTGGATGTTTATTGGAATTGGTGCAAATAGCAATACATGTCTAAAAATATGTTATAGCTGAATGCAGATTGTAAGATGTTCAATAATGTATTTTATTAAAGTTATTATTACTATGCTAGTATTGAATACACTTACCCATAAATTAGAGAATTAAGTACAAAATAACAGAACTACTGATATCACAAACACAAAATTATGGTAAACAAATCAATCATGTGACAATGGTTATTACTTATTGTTGTTGTAAAATAATATTTACCGAGTACATCATGTATACAGAGTATTATAATCTATTGTTAAATTATGTAGACGTTGACTTTCACACTCTTCCTCCCTCTCACTCGCATGCTCTCTCTCTCACTCTCTCTCTTGCGCTCCAACACTCTCACACTCCTTCCATTACTCTCTCCCACTTCCTCTCAATCTCACTCTCACAGTCTAAAACACATAAAACACACACGCACACGCACAAAATTTTCCCTCTCCCTCTCTCTCTCCCTTCCTATCAAAACACATAAATATTCCCCCCCCCCAACGCACTCAAATCACAATTACGCATATTACACGTATCGTAGGTACAGATAATATTCATGTAGGGTTCTTTACGTTTTAGCAGCCTGGTAGGCTATACGAATATCTCTGCTTCACGTATCTACACACACTAGAACCGATTCTGCATTCATACGTGCATACACATACGTTTGTGTGTGTGTGTGTGTGCCAGTCAAAGAGAAATAAAATAACTTATTTCCGCGGAAGTCTTAAAAGTTGTTGAATACTTCAGGTCTACTGCTGTTTAAAGAGAACGGATGAATATTATCTTATAGCTTTTTCAGAAGTCTGCAAATTTCACTTTGAAATTTTTTATTATGCCTGTAGTAGTGCCATTGCACGTGCGTCTTCAGCGAATAATCCTTTTTATTATCTCAGAATTTCTCATTTGGTTGGGACGAACACATTTGAAAAGAAATAAAAGAATTTGGTTAAATACAACTGTAAATAATAAAGGAGAATACGATTATGAGACGGAGACCTGATCTGTATATATGCGTAAACACGGGATGTGCAATGTAAGCGGGTTGATAAGAAGACAAAACTTGCTATAGTACGGGACTTAGCATAATAAGCTTCGAGGTTACGCAATAGTAACAGATCTTCCCCGCCCCTCGCCCAACAGTGTTGTCGCTCGTTACACTTGGTGATGCGTAGGCAATGGCGGGGAGTGAAGCACAAAACAATACCGCAGTCGCCTCGAAGCTTATTTTGATACGTCTCACATAATAGTATGGTCGTCTATACTAGATACCCGCAAATATTAAATTTACTGACCATATGACTCGCAAATGAGCTTGTTACTCGCACCTTTCCTTAGTTGTGGCTTGACATTCGTTGTGACACAGAAGTATTAAAGTCGTAAATTTTGATCTAAATGGATTCATTACTTCCACGAAACGAAGTAAGAATGATCCTCTATTTCTTTACGAGTGATATCAGTACAGGATGAAACGTTCAAATGAATGTATTACGTTCTGGGTGTGTACGAAAGAAGAACAGTCAAAGGTACGTCAAAACAAAGAGCTAAATCTTGAAGCACCAAAGGCTTAAAATAGTGGATAGACAGGTGTGCAGCCAGGTATATAATGATGCACAGATAAGCTGGGGGCACAGAACACGGGTTTATCAGTATCGGCGCAGAGCACGATTTCAGCGTTGGCGCTTAGAGCACGGGCGCTCTGACCACGCTACCAAACACTCAGTGCAATACACCGCAGACACCGGGGACAATACTTGTGTTCATTTACACCTGTCTACGCTCCCACCAGTGAGGGCTGTTTCCTTTACTGAAGACTCCATCACTTACGAACATGAGAATTCATTATCAACAAAGGGTGCACCGCGTATTTTGAAAGAAATTATTATCGTATCAGCAGGATTAAATTATATTACTATAAGCTGTCATTATGCCCATGAATAAATACAGTTTTTTATACCAAACTGTTATTTTATACAGTTTTATGGACCAAAATTCCTTGATTAGACATCGCCAGTTAAAAAAGAATGATTGCCATTTTGCGTAAGATAGATAAGAAAACATATTTTAAAAAAATAATTAAATGAAACAAACACTATTGCAGAAAAAATACTTCTATGTAAGTTCAGTTGTGGAAAAAACTTCTTAAAAACACTAAGACAATATTAAAATCACTACATTGGATAGGCTTAATCAGAACAAGATAAATCACTTGGCCAGTGTAAAATAAACCAACGAAAAAAGCTTTTAGTGGTTTGAACAAAAGTTTATTTCACCTAAGTATACAATAACACCATCCTGGACTGCAGCATATCTTCTACGGTTTGAGTTACTGTGGTACTGCCATACCCGATTAGCAATTTCAAATATGTTACTGTCAATCAACGGTAAAAAAATTGTATTGATTTCTATTATGAACTTAGTTATATAAGTCTGGCATGGTACTAACCAGAATAATATTAACCATATAGGCTACATTTTTTACATAACGTATTTCGGAGTGTCGTTAATGAGCTCAGTTTAACAGGTACAGCCACCTCCAAACAAATCTTGAAACGGGGCTCGTTAATAACGAAACCGAAATATATGCAAAAATGGGGGAAAACCCATAATCATGAATTGCATCCTCTCCCGCTGCTGGATAACATTTAGAGTTACTGAAAGCGCTAAGTGTCAATATGCTATTAAATGGACAAGATAAAGTGATTTAATATTTATGAATGAAGCCAGAGATACTTACAACAAACTCATAGTATTAAATAAAGGAATAATTTACGTTATATCAAAAGTGCTCAGTCTTAAGATTACACTGAAATTAAAACAATTAGCTTCTTCATCAAATCACGATTCTTGTCTGTGCACTGACGAGGGAATCCCTTACCAGTGATTTCTCCCTAGAGCAAATTATTTCCTGGATAAAATTTCCTTCTGTCCATCTCCATGTATATTCTTCTGTAGTTGACAGTATACGCGGTTGTCTATCCACTTGATCGTTTTCTTGCCCACCACTTTTAGTTATGCCTAGAGTCCTCCTTTACATTCTTCACTGTTTGTACCGTAATTTTTGTACCATTCTCGTGTTTACTGATTGTTTTTTCGGCCCTAAGTCATAGTACAAAGCACACGTCGGTTAGAAGCTTTCCTTCTTAAACACAAGAAAAAATATTTTATACTTGTTCACAATACCTACAGTATATTACGCGTATACTAACTCTCAAAATTTGAAAGCTGTAATAAGTGAAGAAGTAATATATCAATCATACTGTCGTTTAAGATCAACTAACACTTTTGATATTGATAAATATAATGTGCTAAGGTCGTTTTAAATCTTTTTTGTTCGATTAATATTGTAAACGGTATCAACTTTTTTTTAAAAAAATCCGTGCTCCAGATTTATAACAGTTCTTACACATAATTCAGGACTATTTCTTCTAAGACATATATATATATATATATATATATATATATATATATATATATATATATTATATATTATATGTTGTAGGCCCTATCGTTCTTCAGGTTTAACATCTATCACTCACACGCACGCGCACAGCTTCCTACTATGGAGCGCGAATCATAAAGGAAGCACACGGTTTGACGCCTGATGTGTGACCACACCTCGAATACAATGGGATCTCACCAGTTATGGACACGCGCACGCACGCACGATTCGTACCGCTTCTGCTGCCGCTTCATTCATTTCATTCATACAGAAACAATAGAGCAAGCGTTCCTCTCCCTCCGTCACCTATTCTGCTTTGTTTAAAAAAATCCAACCCAGAAGTGGTAGTATTATCGTTCATTTTTTCCTGCTCCTTATTATTATTAAAGATTACACACTCGTATTTTATTTATTTTCTTCATCGTCGTCTTATTTTCCAGTCCAATATCGTGTTAGGTTTCAACCAGTCGTCGCGCTACTCTGCTAAAAGTGCTAACGCCGTGCAATTTTTTTTTAACCCGCGCAAAGATGTTTTTGTTCTCGACTGCTGTTGACGGGAATATTAAGGTATTATATCGTTAGGGAAATGCTAATTCCTTCCTGTTAACACCCCATCTCTTTGTGTTCTTCACACAACCAAGCACGACATTCACCACTTGTTTTCTTTGTTTTTTACTTTTTGCTGTGAACTGGAACAGGACAAGTTTGCAGACGATCGGTCCCTGAGAGGCTACACAAGCGCTCTCGCACGTCTGAACAAAAAATAATTTAAATTATAGCTCGGTAACTAGTTTCAGTTTTCTAATTATTCTCGGTAATGGGCTTACATACTACACCATTCACCAAGTACACAAATCAAATTTGAAAAGTTTACATAATTACACTTGCAGTCAAACTGTCGGTTGTTGTCGTAACTAGTAACAGCCGGTAATTATAATGTCAGACCGCGATGTGAGCCTCCTCGTCGCAATAAGTAATCCACTTTATTATGATTGATTTAACATTACTACTTGAACTAGTCTACTACCACTATTGCTGGACTGTCAGTTGATATATACTTTAAACATGTTAGACTTAGTGTCTGCCAAGTGCCGGGAACCAGATGTATCAGGTCATTCGACCGCCAATTATCTCTCCGGCAGTCAATCAACTGCGTGTGCGTGTACAAAACTACCCCCTCCCCCTATCCAAACACATGTAGCAATCTTTTTCAACAAGAAACAATTTTATGAAGAATAAAAATTGTCATTTTCTTTAAACAGACGTTTTTAATCACAGTTCTTCTGCAATTAAATCCAGATCTCAAACGTGGACAGTGAAATCAGAATGATACAAAAAGGAATGTATTCTGCACAGAAAAGCATGCATAGCAGCATACAATGAATAATATGGTTAAAGAAAAACAATTAAATAGCGGTGGACAAGATATCTGGCGACGGCAGTAAATAACATATTTTCACGAAGTTGTTGGATTAGAGATCGAAAAACTAAGACAACGTAGACGATCCCATACCAGTTGGAGAGACGAGCGGGATGGAATTCGTTTAAAGCGGGCCGACTATAAGTCGTAATAATATGCTGTCAAATGCTCTGATTCGTAAAATACCATCAAATTCATGGTACGTTGCCCAATGTTAGCAAACGAACGAAGGTGTCGGAATGAAACAGACCAATAAATAGCACCTGCGTGTGTGAATTAGGTAATTTGTTACAATACAAAAATTCGATTAAAACTAACAATTACCCGTGAGAACAACAAAAGCAAAGTATGTAATACAAGTGAACAGTGAGGGACCGGCAAATATTTGTTAGAGAGGTGGTTATCGACTGTATTACAACTACTACTAGTACAGTAGTATCGTATCTACTTAACAGTAATGCGTTAGTGTTCAAATTGCTATTGGTATAATAAGTATAAAAACTGAGATTTGTCTAACGACTTTAAGCTAGAATCACAATGCTTCAGATCACATACTACACTGCATCATACAACTGACTGGAAAGTTATAGCTATAATACAGACATATTTATGAATTTAAAAACGTGAAAAGATATGTTAAAAGTGTTCCTAGAATCATAATAAGGCAGATCATGCGTCATGTGAACACAGACGAGAAATGAATTAGCACAGTAAGGAGATTGCATGACGATAGCAAAGCGTAGGCCTATATTAAAGTGCGAAATACAATAACAACATGTATAAGCTTAGAAAAGGACTGAAAAAAGAATGTGGATTGTCTCTAGTTCTATTTAACATCTACTTGGAACAATCGCTAGTAAATTAGTATATATGAAATGCTCACAAATGTGAAAACAAATATGGCATCATAGTCTGAGCTCGCGCCTACAATCAAATTATAATCGTTTATGATCAAGAAGACATGGAATATATGCTAACGAAATCAAGCAAAAATAAAAATATAAACGGTGAACATCGCGCATTGAAACCTGAAACCAAAGTATATACGTCTATGTATACTTGGAGATCAGACAACGAATAACCAACCAGAATTCTAATATCTGGATCAACGTGAACAAGGACGTCAATGTCTTAAACGCGAATACAGTGGGGAAAGCGGTCCACGGCATGCTGTGCAATAAAATATTGGTGCACGTCAGATAGGATATTGTGTGGAGCTGATATTTAACTTCTGACAATAGGAGTTAGAGAGGACGAGCTCTATGGGAACGTGACATGGAGACAAATGAGGAAAACTCATTTCTTTAAAAACATTCTAAAAAACGTTACTGCAGTGCTATGGACATGTTCAATGTGAGCCAGGACATAGTTGGTCGAAGAGCATATTAGTGGTGGAGGATAAACAGCATATTAATGGTGGAGGAATGTAAAATATCCTTATTTCCATAACGCCGTTTTAAAACGGCTAATTCCTAAAGGGAGGCTGCCGAACAAGAAAAAAAATGATTCGTAGTGGAAAAACTGCACACCGCGCATACATCAGCCATAATACCGTCGTGTGACGTTACAGCTACTGTACGCGTAGTATGCAGTATGCCCTCTCGTCGGAGATTGCGCACAATCATAAAGCCGACTATACACGGCTACGAGCACATAGAAGAGATAATTTATTGGTAAAGAAGGAAGGACGAAAGTAAAATTACGAAACGAAACCTCGTAATGCTACAACCAATGTGTACAGAGAAAAAAGCTGTGTGTGTGTGTGTGTGTGTGTGTGTGTGTGTGTGTGTGTGTGAGAGAGAGAGAGAGAGAGAGAGAGAGAGAGAGAGAGAGAGAGAGAGAGAGAGAGAGAGAGAGAGATCAATAACCAACTATAACTGCGATAAATCTTAACTTTACGAGGTCGCATCTAATAAACTGGTCAGTCGGAAAAATAACGTTGCTGCAATGCTGCACGCGGTGTCATAAACACAGTGAAATGAAAATTGGTTCTGCTTTGTGTATTCCGAGAACTCCTTTCTCTCTGTGCGTGCCGGTGAACTGACCGATCTCAAACATTACCAGTGTTAAAATACAGACCGTCATCGACAGCGTTCGGACACAACTCTTATAACAACAGTACGCCTACCTGAAATGAAAGCCTACACACTTTACATTTTACCAGTTTAAAACTGTATTCTCTATAGATGACATTGATTAGATTCCTATGTTATCATTAACTCACAAGGTAATTTCTATTGTACACACTTCAATTCCTATGGACAGAAATCACACACACACACGCGCGCGTAAATGTGTGTGTGTGTGTGTAGAGAGACACGGGCTCGACGACTTGTCGTCTTATATTGGCGGTTGTCAAAAGGATGGAGGCTTGGATACTCTACGTTTTCTAGTAATGCCCAGAACATCGCTGATCGGCAGAACTTGACAGAAATACTGATAGCAACCGGAAAACTAATGCTTTTCAAAAATACACGTTAACACGATTTCTTAATGTTGTACAGTGTTGTCGCCTTATTTAGTTTTACTTTTACAGTTCATGTAAAGTCTATACCTATAAACTAAGTTCAGAATGTTTGTAGAAATGTATTTGTTTGTTTCTTAACAAAATTAACGTTTATAACAATTAAGTCTATAAATGTGTAAAGTACGTTTCATACATTCTTTTTAGTTTCTTGAGAAAGCATTCAAGAATACCTAAATGTTTCCCATAAAATGATACACACTATCCATGACAACACTCAACGGATCAGTAAAGTATCAATCGAATAAATTATACTTTCTCGAGTATAGATACTTTGTGACTTCACGACGGAACAAAAATGAAAGTAAGAAGATAAATTATTCTCCAGAAAAGCTTGCATTCTCCCACGTTGTGTAGAACCTATTTTCATGGAAATGATTTGAGAGGCAGTGATCACACTGAGATCACAATTTTGTTACGTGAATCGTAAACTGTATTGAGCTAACATCGTCAGTTGGGCTGTTTTGTGACTTGAATACACCAAGTTCATGACGGTCTAAGATGAAGATTTTTATTGTAGTAAGTAGCGATGATAGGGGGTGACAACGAGCGCTTCTCGTGTTATATATTGTTTCTGTCAAAGATAAAATGATACAATCAAAGATAAGATAAAATGAACAAAAATGCCTGCTTAAAATTCAACAGTTAATGAGAAATAATTTTTGTTGTTATCATAATCATCATCGTCACCACCACCAACATTATTCGGAAAACCATATATGTATAATTAGTCACATATTATCAGAGTATTCTCTGGTTAGCAAAAATTCTTCCTCCCTAAAAGGATAACGAACTAATATTTTTTATTATATATTTGGCAGACTGTAAATCTCGTTATTGCTCTCCCGTAAGGTTGTTGCGCCCGTACGGTAAAAGTGCTACATATCCAGATAGCAACAGGTTTAAAACTATTCATATTTTGTTCTGAAAAAATTAAAATAAATTTATTGACATTCCATTGACGCATTTGAAGCCCGAACATTAAATCTATAATGAAATGCTTCGTTTACACTAAATCTACATTTACATCATAGAGTAATAACACACAATTTTTCTCAACTTCCTTTTCAATGAAAGCTTCCACTTATACTAGAGTCACTAAGCAAAGCTTCACCCGTCCGAACGGTTTTCTTTTTTGTTTTAGACTTCACATGAAAACGAACTTCACACAAAAAGAAAGCAACCCAAAATAATTTATACAGTTCATCTACAAAACGTTACGTATGGAAAACTAACAACAACAACAATAATAATAATAGTAATAATAATAATACATCATCTGACAGAAATTACTTGTGTTCACTATCAGACGATGATCACAAAACATTATGTCAGCGGTTATTTATTATGTACTACGATGAATAATGTTTTGGCTGATCGTTCGTAAATATTTCGTTATTTATGTATTCGCAGCTTTCCTTACTGATTAGTACGCAAATAAACATACGTATAATGAAATTAGCACTTGGTGATGTAATCGCTTCGACATTATTTGTCTTACTGCTACACGGCAAGCAGTTGACACTATTGCTTATTTATTATCTGTATCCTCTTGTGATTTAAGCCTATTAATGTGTACACCCACTTCTGTAAACCTTCAGCTTTAACATATAAACATAACAAACACTTTAACTCCCCAAAACTAGCAGTGCTCAGCGTGCAGAGGTCTAAACATCCATACAGAGATTCCCTCCATATCTACATAAGGTGTTTACGACATGAGTTGATACACGTGGTGATGTGCAGCTGTTTTTAATTTCAATCCATTTCTTGGGATACATTCTTCTAACGATGCGTTCCAACATAATGGGCGAAATCGAGGAAGATTGACAGAGGTACTAAATCAATGGTATGTAAATATTAATAAACATAACTATAATAGGAAGTAGACACTAATTTAAGCAGATAGCCTATATATTTAAAAAATGCCCTACTTAAAAAAGCCTATATATTTAAAAAATGCCCTACTTAAAAAAGTGTCCAGTTAACTATAAAGAAGAGACTGCTTATTCTACTTCAAAAAAATACCCAATACGGAATTCTTTATCGATAGGCCTATCTATTACAAATGAAAAAGGTTTGAATTTCCTCGCGCTGAACATGAACAGGTCCTCATTACTATACCATTACCTAATGCCCAATTTTTAAATTACTTCTGCTTGTGCAAATTCTACCCCTTTGTAAAATATATTACCATCAAAAGACATAGATTTTCACATACTAGGTACGAAAGAACTGACGAGGTGAATCCTCCTTCTACACTTAAATTTACGTGAAGCAGTAAAAAAGATGGAATCCAAATTAATAAGAAAGTTTGTATCTTTATTCGCCTACGACGAAAATGACAAACAGTCTGTTTTTAAATATGGAGACACAAGCATAGTAGAACGAAAACGTCCGTTGGTGAGACAAGATGACAGAAATGCTAAAGAATGAACACATGATGAATGTGAAGTAGTACTATCACGACACCATTGTCAATATCATCACCTTTCTCATCATTATTGTACACTTCCGTCCAGGAGTTTACTTGAAGAATTAAAATTTTGAAAATGACCCTAGTATCCCACAAGAGACCATCCTTTAGCTAGATAAGACAATTGGCTGGACTACCACGTTATGGAATGAAACTTCGTTTTGAAGTTTTCTCTCCTAGATAGATCGCTTTCAATGGAGTTTTAGAGATCTGTCCCCTCTTTTTGTTATTCTTCCATCTTCTGGACCGCTAGGTTTATAAAACGTTATCTACTCTGTCCACCGTTAATCTTTGTCTCTACCCTTTACAGGGTTCTATCATCCGGGGTAGATAAACCTCCATATTTTAACGAGGATGTTACCCCCCTCTTTATTTGTGTACTTCTTTCCAGATTTGGGACAGACATCCCACTGTTAATATTAATAATAAATATTATCGTATATCTGTTCTCACCAAGTGTAAATACTCGTAGAAAGAATACCTTTTTGTAAATAACAGGCAAAGTAGCGTAGTGGAATAAATATGCACTTGGTCAGGGATACAGAAGCAATGCAGTATAAGGATTGGTAGCTCCGACAGAGAAAATTCTCTGATGACTTCATCAACAACTATCATGATCTTATTGGTACACTGTAACAATTTTCAAAGCTCATGACGCAATATGTTAATGATGGAATCAGACGTGAACTATCAAAACGAATACTTGCAACGGATATGAAGCCGTAGGAATAGAAGAGTGGAAGATTAATAAAAATAAGAAGGCGAAGAAATAATACAGTAGAGAAAGGAGTAGAAAACTGAATACAATGGTATTTCTCTAGAGGTCCTGCGCATCAGAAATGCACCAAGTACAAATGTTTACGATATAAACATCTAAGTAGATTCTCAAGAAATTAATATCTGTCAACTTAACCGGACGAAGAAAAAAATGATGACTGAGTGAATAGAAAAGAAGAAACTAAACCTCAGTATGCAGTAAATCATAGTGTAGCCAGCCAGAGCGAGCCGACGAGGAACGTGTTTAAATGAAATTAAACCAGGTGGAAAAGAATTGAACAAGGTCGTTTTATATATATATATATATATATATATATATATATATATATATATATAATACTGTATAGTGGAAAGAGAGTAAAGTCAGTCTTGTTGTTTGTCCGGAAATACATCATTAAACTGAAGTTAGCGGGATCCAGCCCTGCGAGACAGCCATACCGAATCCCCTTCCACGTTCAGCGAACACATCTAAGGGGAGGGGTTGCACATGAAGTACACTATAATTATAGCCATGACTTTAAACAACAAGAACAACAACAAGGAGACACATACATACTCACAGTGAGTGAGTGGGGAGCGAGGGTTGTAATTTTGTTGTAAAAAAAGAGGTGGCCACGCAAATCACCCGATCGTTAGTTACACCAACAACTGGCATGAATTATTATTATTTCATAATCACACAGTAGATGAGTGAGTTAGTTGACAAAGAGATATACTACAGGCGCGCGCGCACCCACACACACACACAGTTTTTATTAAACTGTTGGCTTCCGGTTGGGGGCGGCCATATTTATCGTTATATACACACCTCGTTTCCGGCGGTCTGTGACCAATACTCATGCGTGCCCTAGTACATTTGCTGTAAAAGTATGACCGCCGTTATAATCATCATCATCAACAACAACAGCACTTTCTCCCCAGTAATTCTGCAATCACTACAGTTTTTAATACGTATTAACATCTTCACTCTTACAAGTCTATGATCACTTAATTAGTAATACTGTCTACGGCAGATTTCGAATGGATGCTCTCCAGTTTTCTCGGTCCTGTTCATTTGATTACAGCTCGTTCCGTTTCTGACGTCATTACAACCTTCCTTCTTCCCCGTCCTCTCTTTCCCTCTATGATCCTTAGCTGCACACGGTTTCTACGCAATACATGGCCCAAGAAAGATGTTTTTCTCTTTCTTATTACTTTCAGCAGTTTTCTTTCCTCGCGTATTCTCATCAGTACTTCATCGTTTCTCACTCTATTCTTCGCTACGACCACAGTTCGAAGTATATAATCACTTCGAGCGTCACTTGTAGTAATCACTATAACATCCTTAACTACTCCTTTTTCCCACTTGTAATAAAGTCTAACTCATTGTTTACCGTTTGAACGTCTCCTTTTGATGCATTAGTCAAAGAGTGGTTCACTTCCTTACAAATTATCCTGTCTAAACAGATAGACTGACCCTCGTTAGTCGTAGTTATTGACATCCATAGTCGTACTATTCTCTCCAGTCTCACGTCATTCCAAATATTAATACTGTGGTCCGTTATTGGACGTACGTTTCGGTCAGAGATTTGGCTACATCTCGATAGTGATTGCCTCGACTATTCTATCGGCAACAGTGATACTGGTGATTGACTGGAATACTGTATTCTTTAAAAACTAAATGGCTTTTACTGGCTTCTAGGGTAGATCTTATCTAAAATTTTTTTCTACCAGATGTACCTACGCTGGCTGACTTTTGGAGACGTTCGGCAAAAGTATGCAGACGTGAGAAAATTATACATGAAGTTATTAAGGACAGAATGAATGTGAAAAAGTCAATTGTTGATTTTATCCAAACAAAAAAAATACAACGGTATGAACACACGAAAAGAATGACACAGGAAAGATTGTCACGAAGAGTTATGGAATGGCCCCCACCAGGAAGAAGGAAAAGAGGAAGACCACCTATCACCTGGATAGAAGAAATTCAGACTATATTGAGGGAACGAGAAATTGAAAATCTTTGGATGGACAAGCAGCAGTGGAGGATGAGAATTCAATGATTTCTGTAATCTTTGATTCCGGAAAATGTGTAAACACTGTACAGCCGGATTAATTAAAAATAATAATAATGTATGCTGGCTCCGACAAGCTGTTTTTGCTGGCGAATCGTCTTCGGTTCCGTCTTTTCTCTGTCCTGTCAGATCTTTTACTTTTTCATCATCGTTTTATCTTCGCTCTGATTTTGTTTTCAGGCTGTTGAGTTAGTAGCAGTTGTTGAGGTCCGTCCTTAGACGTATTCTTCAGTTAGACAACTGAAGAATGAAGCTAGATATTTGCGCTACATCCGTGATAGGCCAGAGCCTATCTTGACCAGCGACAACAGCGATCTTGCTGAGTTCGCATGCTATTCATCATTTGCAGTGGTTCCTCATTTCCAGCCTAAAATTTCCTATTCACTGAATTTTTTCATATTGTGGCAGCTGTTACAGGCTACTTCCGAATCAAGTTTTAAAGATCCGTCTACCGTCACTTCTTGTCGCATGTTTTCATTTAGTCCTACATTCTTTCTATAGGCCTATATTCCTATAATTTTTTTCTACGTACGTCTATTTGGAATGGATCGAGATTTCTTTTATAACTTTTTTATAGTTTGTCGTGTCTTCGATTTATACAATAAAAAGAAGTTACCTCTTTCTTCCTACAACAAACACACAGTCCCTCGTCTCTGTGTACTTTATTTACGATGGCAATTGGGCTGCACCCGTTTTTTAATAGGACAGCCGTCACAGCTTGACTTGAAGTCTCTGTGAACTGAAGCGGTAAGCTGTCACATGTCACTTGTCGACGTGATCTCTCTTTAGGCACACTGTTGTATGTTAATTGCTGTCAATACTTTGTGTAAGTGCTGGTTACATTAATAGAGTCTACTACTCCGTTCATTATTTTTGCAGGCGCGCATGACTGTGAACAGTATAAGCGATGTGATACTATCGGTTTAATTACTGCGTTTTCGCCCATTCACGTTTCTCTCACTTACAGCCACTTTACTTTGTGGAACAGTGGTTGTGGTCCAAGTACAAGTGCAAGTACTTGTAATTGCGAACCCAAATTAAGGCATTTGTTTTAAGAATACTAATATTATTACCAACTAAGGACATAATGGCTGTGACGTTGCGATCACAGTCGAAAAAGATGGGTAAGAAAAAGTTACAATAAAATATAAACTCCCAGTCACTATCGTTTCAATATTTCCAAGTATAAGTGGCTTCATTATAACTGTTCCTTCATCATTCCATTGTAATTAACTCTCGTTTACTTATTTATAATAAGTGTTCATTTATTCTTGTATATTATGCTAATGTACATTTAAACACAAATACGATAGGCCTATATATATTGCAAGGTAACAGATTTGAAGCAGACTGCACTTGCAGAAATAAATTTTGATTGAGTGACTTAATACATTTATTAGTTATTCTTCTTTTTCTTTTTTTATATAAAAAAATATAGTTTATATGTGAAAATTATGAATTCGAAAATACATACATTTTTAAATATTTGATAGTTGTCAAATTAAAAAGAGAGTCTTCAATTGTTTTATATTTATAATTTCACTTTCCAGGATCTGCTTGGGTGAAGTTGCATTGGTCCGGACGATTTCGCCTGCTCCTGCTTCCACACCGGCCGTTGTTCTCCTAAGATGGGATGTCGATCTCAGCGTTTCCTCGTGGGCGCTGTGTCCGTCTAAGTCGCTCCTGATTCAACCCTCGTTGACAGCCATCGGTCGTTGAAGATCTCGAACGCCGTGCCTTTACACTTGGTCTAATTCAACCGCTCCCTCGACGATACACTCCGACTTCCCATAGGCTGCGAGAGACTCCCTTATTAGAGACTGCTTATTATAGACTACGAAAGACTGCGTAACTCACGGGTCACCCAGTCACCCGTGCTTTTATAGATCTATGCACATGACATCATTTTTATATGTTAAAACGTTCTAGACTGTACTAGAAAATCGACCACGTTCTGGTAAACATGAACTTCCAGCTTCTAGACCTTTCCAAACCACGTGTTTTCAACTGCTTGTGATTGCATAGCTTATTACTTTGTCAGCTGAATAAATACTATTAAAATGTAGTTAATATTAATATAATTACTTGGTTTATTGTAAATATGTTTCCAAATATGGTCATCACACATAGTGCGAATGTTTGTCACATTGCATAAGCCTCCAGGGTGAATAAACAAAATTTTCATTTTCACTAAAAGTTAAAATTTCATTTGTTTTTTTTTTAATTAAATTAAATCCCTTTTTTCTAATTTCAATACATTATAACACTAATTTCAATATTTTGTTTTATTTCTAAATTATAACACACATAGACCAAAAAAATAAATAATCAAATAATCGCTCCTCCTCTTACAACAACTCTCCATTTTATGCAATGAGGCTTCTATTTATAGATTTTATCATGTATGCTAACGAGCCAATATAATGTCCAGACAATATATTTACTCCTTAAATATAGTAGAATAGTTAGTGAACAGAAATTTTATCTTTTTACGGCTCTACCGGAGCTCTTTGAAAATAATGAAGACACCAAAATCTATTTTATCATATAAATAAATAATTTTCAACGTATATTTTAATTTTCAACATGCCTTACAAGACTTAATAAAAAATTACAACTTATTACATCTTTTTTCATGATTTTTTATGCAGAAAAGTATCAAAATTCCTTTTATTATAACATTAAAATTGAGGCGTTTGGGGGGGCGCCCCTTCGCTCCCCCCTGGATTCGCGCCTGAAGAAGCAGTTTCGTTGAACTTAATAACGTGTAATCGTTACCTTTGATATAGGACGTCTATCAAGAGTGACGAGCACATGTAGTAAAGTTCGCGACTGAAATAATCTGGAGTGCTACGGTACAGTTCAAGATTGTCCGCTTAGGCATTTATGAACACGTCAACTTAGCCGGAGCCATATAAGTAATTAATAATAATTAGTAATTCAACACTGTTCGTAGAAGTATCCAAGCTGGAAACAACCCTGAGAGCTGGAAAGCAGGAGGAGATCCTGAAAGAGCCACAGGAGAAACAGCAGTAATCCTGAACGTCTACCTGAAAGAAACATTTATCAACGATTATCAGGAACAGGAGGAGTAACACCGCATCGTTCATCAAACAAGGGAAGTGAAACCATTTATATAAACTGAATTAATAAAACAATTTGAAACTAAAAGACATAGAAAAACATGTAGGAATTAAGATTTATGTAATTAGAGTGTAGGAAAGAATTATTTAGTGTAAGCAGTAGTTCAACAGAAACTGTTAATTAATTTTATTTTGCAACAGAAGTAGTAATTAATTTTATTTGTACAGAACGATGATTAATTTATTTGTATTAGAAATAGTCAATTAATTCTTTTGTGTTGTCATAAATGTTAGTAAAATGTTTGTGCAATTTAAAAATTAAGGAAAATCTTTAATAAATCCGAAATATTCCATTTTCTAATTCTCAACTACTTATTCTATGCGACCTTGTACATCGCATTTTATATGATTATCCAGATAATCATGTAGTGTCGTTACACGCACAACACTTATTCACTTTCACTCTGCACCGCACTGCTGTTCTTTTATTGTTTATTATCTATTATCGTCTTAAACAATGTTAACATGCAGTACTTATTCCAATAACAACACTGTCTTATAACATTCACACCCCTTTGCACAGGACACCAATAAGGCTTATTGTAAATATGTCCACATAGTGCGAATATTTGTCTCATTACAGAATACTGCGATGTCAGGTGTCGCATAAAATAAGTAGCCGATAAATCGTGTATTGTAAAGCTGTCGGATTTCCTAATGATATAACTACAAAATTGCACTATGTTGATTTAATACAGTTTATGGAAGTAACAAACTAATTAATGTGTCTCTGTTGACCTGACTACAAATTAAAATGAGTTTTCTCCCTTATATTCTTATAAGTTCTTTTGTATTATAAGTTTATTAAAGTTTATAACATAAAAATAAAGTAACTTTCCTTGTACGATGACTGTAGATCACCGAGATGGGGGATGATCCAGTCTGGCTAAAGGTGTGGGTCGTTCACTCTGGATACAGAGGTAATTCTCGGGTTAAACGATTCTATAAATTGCAGTTAATTAATTTTTTACCGCTATTTTTTTTGTACTGTAATTCTGTGTATTGGGCTTACACAATAAATCCAGTAAACTTAAAGTGTCTTTAGTTCCTATACGGATATCTTTCACTTTCCCGGATTAACATTATTTAAAAATTACGATATCATCAACTAGAGAACTTTCTAACTTGTGTTCGTACGCCTTAATAGACCTAGCGTCTACACTAGAGCAATATGATCGTACGTTTTCGAGTTCACAGGCAGGTTGTCTGTCTGACAAGAAGTCAGACTTTGATTGCAAATTTTCCCTATTTCTCGTACGCTGATTATTACGAGAAACATTCTTTGTCAAAAAAAACTCATATATTCGGTCCTCTAAATTACTAACAAATACTGACATTCGATAGATCTTTTTATTAGGCGTTTTCTGGCACAAGTCTCATCTCAAAACTCAATTTATAACAAAAGTTGTTTGTTATTATTCAACAATAAAAAAATTATTGCGGGATATAATAATGTTTTACTATTATTATCCAGTAAAATAATTAAATATTCTCACACACGCGCACTCACTACAAGCCTACGCCTACGCATATTTTCGCACTATTTCACAACACTAACAATTTTTTGTATTGTCAAAAAGTTACTTAAAACTAATAACTGAAAATGTCACTTATCGGCTAATATATAATGTCCAAACCTACAGTCTTTACTTATACAAATTTTCATTTCAAAATCCTATCATATGCTCAGAGTCCCAGTAGGCCTACTAATTTATATGCATATTCCACTCTTGCAATATATGCAGTATATATTTACCTCAAGATGTGTTTTCCCTTATTTGGAACATGTTTTGGGACACTTATTGTTTCCATCCTCAGCCATCATAGTTTTGGATCTAGTTGCATATTTGTGTTCTGGTTGGTTGTTGCTATGGTTTCCTGTTTTTTTTTTGTATTTTAATTTGATATTATTGTGTGTGCGTGTGGTGTATGTATTTATTTTTTTGGTGTTTTCAATGCTGAGTATTTTGAATATTGTGTCGCGTTTTGTGATTACTTGTATTTGTTTAGGTATTAGTTTGGTTTGTGTTTGTATATTTGTAAATTTTTACATATGTTAATGATTGTGCCTTTTTGTGGTATGTGTTTTATTAGTACACATGACGTTGGTTATGTCTGGGAATTCATGTCCTGTGTTTACTGCATGTGCGGCCAAATTGGATTTCTGGTTTTCTGTATGCGTTTAAACAAACGTTCAAAATACCGTTTTTTCAGCTGTTTTTTGTTTGTCCTATGTAACATCTGTTGCAATCTTGGCATTCAATTTTGTATATTCCATCGGTTGTTTTAATATATTTGTTGTGTGGGTTATTTAGTTTTTGTAAATTATTTTTATTAGTTTTGTAGGCTATTTTATTTAAATAGTTTTGTTAGCTTTCTCTTCTTATTATTTATGTATGTGAATGTGGCCCATTTTTTATTGTTGTTATTATGTTATTATTTATGCGTTGTTTATTTTGATCATTTATTAAACGTTTAGTTTTTATTTTCTATTTTATTTTATTTTATATTTTGTGTATAATGTTTTTACTGTATCCATTTTCATCAGCAATTTGGTAAATTATATTTCTTTCTTTGTTAGTTTCCTGTTTGTTTAGGGGTATTTTGTACATTTTGTTGAATAGTGAATAGAAACCTTAACCTAAATATAGGCCTATATAAACCTTAACCCTCTCCAAAGTCAAACGCCTTATCCATCATCCTATTATTTTCTTATTTTGTAAAGGATATCATCTATTCATTATCTGTTACGCCTATTTTTGTGCTACTTCTAGTATTCTGCCTCTCCTTAGTATTTCTACAATAGTCAATTTTATGCCTTTTACGTGATTGGAGTAAAAATTAAAATTTTCTTTTTTTTAATGCATTGGCAGTTCCCTTATAATATTGCTTATTTTTCCAAAAGCAATCCGTCCTTATCTTCTCCGGTTGACAAGTTCTTGCATTAAATTCCTCCCTCAGTAGTACAAATTCTTGTAATATTTTACTCTCTCGTCTGATCAGCCTTATGAAAATTAATTTTATTTTTAAATGTATCCTTTTGTGTGTGTGTAAACATCATTTAGACCTACATATAAGTTTTATACTTTATTATATCAAACTAAAAACTAGGTACTTTTGAATTCCTATAGCTTCTTGCCAATGGGAAAACGCATACAGTCTACTGGCAAGAAGCAGACCAGCCTGAACATAACGATAAGTTACTGAAACGCAACTTTTTAAGATACACTCTTCACGAGGCCAATCTGTCATCTACCTAAAAATATAGGCGACAGATAAGCTCAAACATGAAATCTAACGACAAATCAACCAGCGCGCCTTCAGCGACAAAGACGATGCAATAAAAAGCAGAAACATCTGCTTAGTACTAAACAGAGGTGATAATTATAATAATTTAGTGGCAATGCTGTGCGCTCAACAGAAACAACAGAAAATTTAAAAAAAAAAAAAAAAAAAAAAAACAGAAAAGAATACGAAATCAAATGAAAGATCTTTCGCCGGTCGGCGAGAAGCAAGCAAAGCACAGGCAGAGAGATAGAATTAATAACATAATTGAATAATTTTTCGAATAAAGCAGCGGCAGTCAGCAAGGCAGTAGTGGAAGTGGCGGCGGCAGAGGCAGAGACAGCCTCCACAGTTAAGTTCACACGGTTGTGGAAAGTGCCTTCCTTCCTGGCGAACGCTTTACACGGCGTTACAAGTCAATTATTATTATCACAACACTTACTTGTTCATCCAGTCAGTCGGCAGGTCGGCATACAATGACGCCGTCGTACACTCTAACCATCTTCGCCTCCTGTCAGGGTGACGATGCGTTTTATTCTGTAAAACGTACCACACAGGCGAAAAGTGCCACCATAAACTAAAAACGTTATTAAAATCGACCATTTTTACGCAGTCATCTCATTTTGGCGAGGCGACCTTCGTTAATAATTTCATATGGCGCTTTAAAATAAAATATCTTTCGTCATTCTGTTTACTTTTTGTAATTACTTGATTTTATTATTTTATTTAATGCTTTAACTGCCTCTAATGTACAATTACCCTTTAATATTATTATTCTGTATAGATCTGCGAGATTTAGAATTTTGTTAGTAATTAACATACAGAACAAACGGTCCAAATACAAAATTTTAACTCAGGTGAAAACTTAAAGTTTGAAATTCTTACACGAACATCTTTTTGAACGTTTCATTGTTAAGTTCAAACTTCGATTTGTTTTGTTTTCCAGGTGTTAGGAATGGCCCAATGCTTTCAGCTACACATTTCGGTTTCCACTATTTTAACTTATATTGGATGACCTAACTTTGATAATGACAAAGGTGATCTCGATACAATGATTAAACCGTTTCGCGATTGGCGGAGGCTTGACTAATCATGCGCAGATGGTTTTTACCTATCTCGCAGACGTTATGCAAGTCTAGCGTCCGACTGTGTCGTTGCCGGCACATCTTTTCTATTTCTTCTCTCTCTGCCATGTGAAGTAGGCCTATTCTTGGTTCTTATATTTTTACGACCGTGTTTCACCTGAACTTTAGTAAGAGGTTTTGGTTGCCCAAATCCGTGTGCCGTTCCATGTAACTTATCGGTTGATTAGAAGGTGGCGCCATCTCCGCGTTGACACTTCACAGCGGCACCGCTCTATGAAAAGGTGGAGCTTCATAGTGCCCTCGGCAATGTATTCATGGTGTCGGTCTAACAGCTTTCCAGCAGTAACACAGGAGGCTGTTTTCTAAAGCCATCGGGCAAAACTGCGTTCAACAGTGCGTCCAGTATATTGCGTTGTGATAACAGTCGTGAAATTGCGTTCCGTAAACAGTAATAGATACTGTAAACGTAAACTGACGTAGTAGATACGTTCGGCCGTAACGTCTTGCAGATTCCCAGCGCTGTATCGGATGAGCGCAGTGGCGTACCGACCGTAACACTGGAAGGACCGGTGGTTATCTTCAACCGCTGGAGAAAGAAACCCAATTTTTAGGTGACCACAATCGCGTCGAGGTAAAGCGCTTTCTATCACCGCCTAGTATCAATCTATTTCGCCAGAAGAATCTTCTGGTCGACTTGTTGAACTGCAGTTCCGAAAGGGGTCTAGCATGGCCCATGTTTCGATTAGTGATGCAAAAATCGAGTGTCGCTTAAATCCCACTAAATTTTAAAGCAGAATGAATAGATATCAACAGAGCAAGTGGTAGGAATCCTACAGGTCTTACAGAACATTGCAATATGTGCAAACGGTAGCTGTATGCGAATTCACCATTATCGCTGACAATTTCAAGACACATACTTAAGGACTATCACCGAAAAGTGTCGATGAAAAAGTAATACATCAAGGCCAAACAGACAAAACGCGATGACGAATGATAGCTTTCAATCGAAAACGAACAGAAAGATCTCCCTTTTGTACTTTTACAAGCTAAAAGTATTTCTACTTACAACCTATTTTCAAATATGTATCAAAAATTGATAACAGTTTACTTTTAAACCAATGAAAGTATTATCAACGCATTTTAAGTTAGCGTTCTCTACACGATTAGATCAAGAAAGATATGGAGGCAACGAAATGAACAGTACTCCATTAAAATATAACAACATAAAAACTAATGTTTAATCAAAGTGCAATCACCATTCTATTAAGAAACAGTCTGTACATAAATTATACATAAGTCTCACACATTTGAATCATCATTCACTGTGACAGTCTTTGAAATGTCAGAAACCATATCATCAACAAATCAGGCGTAATTATGTGGCAGCACGCACTTATGCTGATCCCGCCTTCTTACACAACATACTCTACAGTTCAACTTCACTTTATTACATACTAAATGTATTTGAAGCACTAAACGAGTATAAACAACGGTGGAAAGAATACTTAGAAAGAATGTCAGACACAAGACTGGCCAAACAAGTCTGGAAATGTAAACCAATAAGACACAGGTGTGTGGGTAGACCCAGGAAAAGATGGCTGGAGGATCTCTGAAGACGGAACAGGCAGCACTTTGCCTATGCCGTGACGTGACGATGATATATTTTTGAAATCGAGAGGGGGAGGGGTATGTGCGTGCATGCGTGCGTGCGTGAGAGAGACAGACAGACAGAAGACAGGCAGAGACAGTTGGTAGAGTTACTGCATCTAATACATATATCCTCCGCGATGTCAGGTATTGTAGTACGGCATCTCCCTTCTCAGCGTCACACTACTAACGACAAACGACACATTTTAAATGAAATACCACCACCAACCAATGGTAGTAATGGAAACTAAATCGTCGGTTACGGTAAAGTCATTTTACCCTTATTGTACTGTTATTAAGTATCCGTATCCGTATTCGTGTGGGGGGGGGTCGAGATAGTATATAGGTGTTAGACAGACATAAAGGAAATAAAATTTGTAAAATATTTGTTTTGTAACTGCTTTATCTGTGAATACAACTAATACATAGGCATGTCAGTACGTATTATACTTAACGGTGCAACCGGAAAACTATCAGACAGCGGATGTGAATAAATATTAAAAAACATATGATTTTAAATAATTTTTTTCTGTAACTACAGGCCTACAACTAAGTTATTTTCTTTACACGACGAGTAGAAGGCATGAAGTTTGACATTTTCTTAAAACAAAAAGGAGAAACTTGAAATAATGGCGAAGACAACCTTGACAACGACAGATGAGATATACTGTCGATGGGTATGACGATAGATAATGGCGAATTAATTTCATCACTGATCGATAGTGTGTGGCGCCGAGTTCCCAAAGGATTCATTCTATAATTACACTATGCAACACTAAACTTAAGATACAGGAGGTTGTAAAATTTTTCCACATTAAACTCAGTTTGGAGCAATTACCATCCTGCACATTATCAGTCGCCTATCAACATAAAGATATGACTGCAGGTGAATGGCGTGTTGTTTGAGGCGTGTTTAGTTTTTCTCCACCAAGCGTAGTAAATATTTCAGCTTTATTGTTATTAGTTTCCTGTGGCGAGTTAGTGAAGTATGTATGTGTATGTACAGAGCATTTTATATGTACAATAACGATGAAAGTGCAACGCCATCCACGTTTCTGCATGACGATGAACACGTTACCCTGTTACCAACTACAAAGAATACGTACCTTCGCGTTTGTTAGTTTTGCAACTCGTGGAATTGGTTTTATATTTAACAACGAACCTGCAACGTGTTTTCGGCTGTGCTGACCGAAATTAAGAGACTAAAAGACTAAGATTCTCATCTTAAAAAATTTATAAAATACGTAGGCCTATATATAAAGATATGTTTTATTTATACTCTTAACAAACCTTAATATTTAATATGCTTAATAATTTTCAAAATTATTACAAATATCCAAGATAGAAGTTTTACACACACGCGCGCGAGTAAACGGGAACTTTTATGAATATAATTACTACACTATCATAAATACTATTATATGTGAGTGAGTTGGGGTGGGGATTAGGTTCTCACTCCATCGATACTCAAAATTAATTAAAAAAAAACAATATTTTATTTCTATATTTCTATTAAATGTTGACTTTTATGGGGCATGCGGATGAGTAACCTACTATTTTTCTGTACTGTAACGGCAGCATTCTTTGGTTAGACGTTAGAGTCATTTTTATATTCAAACGTTGGGAAAAATATATATACTAATTATATACAGTAAAAGAAAAATTTGGGACATTTAAAATTCATTCCGCTTTTGCGTTATTATAATTCACTTCCTACTACAGTAATTTCATTATAAAAAATTTCGATAACAATGAAGGGTTAGCTATAATAATGTTTCATTGTCAAACTTGACTTCTCTGGTTTGGGCGGTGTCATCCCTGGGTCAATCCTTTGGATAGGTAATAAACATTCGTGACAACGGATTTAGTCTAGAATTAGCTTTCACCTTGAACAGAAAGCAAAATAAGTAGATAATGATGTCGATGGAGTATGCAAAAAGGACAAGGTTGGAGGAAAACAACACATAATCTCTGCTGTTACTACCAACCCAGCGTACAGTATGAACACTTTTGTTAGTTGCAGATGGAATTCCGCCGTAGTACTGTAGTTGCAAAACGAAACCAAACAACGACGGCTAGTAGCAGCACAGCAATAGTTGATACATTATTTAGTGGCAGCGTTTCCAATTACACATCAATGCGCACGCACACGGTACACAACCGGCCGCACAACAAGCGAGTAAATAAAATCTCCCCTCTTATCGTCAATTGTAATCAGCTTGTAAAAAGCGCACATTACATATAATACGTACTGGCACTGGCAGGCAAACGTACGTAATTTACATGAAAATGCGCGCGCACGCTGTATATTATTAGATAGATGCGGTATCTTGCCCTGAACGGACAGCGGATAGAATCGGAGGAGACGTCGTCGCACAGCAGCCGGATCTATTGTCTGCGTTATCCCCGTTTTTGTTTTCTCTTTAACACACGATCGCTGCTGCAAAACGATGTACTTTTGTTCGGCCGTTCTCAACTATCATCCACTCCTCCGTCTCTTCGTTCACAGTAAGCCCTGATTTCTGCAATGATGAAAACTGACCCCCACTTACCTCGTTCGAGTTACGCCGTCTCTGCTACGCTGTTACCAACACTTACGTACGGTTTTCATTAAACTGGTGCAAGTTTCTTTATGCACGTAAGTGACGCAAAGGCGTTTACTGCAAACAACTATTTATAAACTTTTGGCTAAAGATTTACTGAAGTGTCTTTTCAGTATAGGATATGATAACTAAAATTCGAAATAAACTCTTAGCGTAGTATCATAAAGACGTGTAATGAGGTACGGAATTCACTTTTGGAAAATGACGGCCAGTTTCAAATCTTAATTCCTAAGAGGTTTCTCAATGTCTGTTACGTGCACAGGATATTGCAAAAACTAATGCCATGTTGTTTGTAACTAATAAAGACATCTATCCACAATTAATCGAGTCATAATGAAACGGCTAAAAACACAGGCAAATACTGTGCTGTAATCTTTTTGGTAACAGTCAGAAGACACAGAAGACTAGAATCATTCCTCCACCGGATTTATGTTTTGGACTAAGTGAACTGAAAACTGTAATACTCATATAGTTAGTCACCTCACGCCATTTTTTAGTCCATAGATATCCTTACCATTGTACTGACAGTGCTCATTTGGTATTTCCGAAGTGTTCCTTTAATTTTTATTACTTCATTGGACCCTCTTCTCGCTCAACTTATAGCGCGTACTTGCATACTTTTACGACGAATCGTAGATCACGATTTTGGAACAGTTCAATAAAGCAATACAGTAAAACTCGGTGGCCACAATTTTTATCAACAAGCTTATCAAAGACTCACTAACATTACATTTATTCTATTATTTTATGAAGATATCCAATACGCATTATACATAACAGATAATACCAGTCGCAAAGTTTGAAAATTATAATAGGGGAAGAAAACAACTAAACGCTTATACTGCATCTGTTCGCTGTAAACAATTCGCGTAACAACCGATCGATTACTGAAGTGCAGCCACTCTATATTAACAAAGGATCATAGTAATGTAAACTACACGGTAGCTTTACAGAGCGTACTGGAATCTACATCGTAATTACACGCTGGAGGTTTGCGTGATGTAAAATGATGCACGATACTTTCACGGTTTGGCAGTTCAGTTTGGTTATGTGCACGCGCAAAGTATACTGTCACCCACAGTCATATTATAAGTGACTGTCGTTAAGCTAATTGTTGCTGATAATTACGATATGCGCCAAAACAAACTGTACTGAAAGTCTCAAGCCTGTGACACATATGCACTCCTCATGATCACTTTATCGATCATTCCCATGAGAACAAGAAATCTACCACTTTGTACAAACATGCCAAAAACGAGGGACTCGCTATATTTGTTTAATGCGAATTTTGGAAACCGCGTAAATTCCCGTAGAACAAACTTCCTATATCCTTCTCATTCACCTGATCTTACACCACTGGCGCATACATTTGGGGTATGCTAAAGGAAGCCATTTTTCGAGAGAATCACCACCCAATTTTCTATTTTCCCGATTTCCATTGGCCACCATTCCATTGTAAGCCATTTTCAGCAACCACTGGCGAATTACGTGAAAATATTGTGATATGCGCAAGAGGAATGAAGCAACCTCTCTTTAGGGACCTGTTTAAGAATCTACGTGAACGTTACGAGTAATACTTGAAACGCAATGAACAGCATGTAGAATACGTATTGTTTCTTTGAAAACGTGAGAATTGTCATAGTTTTGTAAGACGAAAATATGCATTAGACACAACAGGAACGGAACAATATGAACATTTCCAGGGCCGCCGAGAGAAATCTGGGGACCCGGGGCAAATTTTGAGTTGGGGGACCCCACCAGCTATCACTTCCCACCACAACGGCCTAACCAACCTTTGCCACTCTTTCGCATTCTACATTCTTTAAACATTTTAGCCCTATAGCCTATAGCAGGCCTACCCTCCCAAACGATTCCCTAATTGATACTACTTCTCCCTTGTCCATTCAACTATTTCAGGGCAAATTAAAACATTAAAAAAATTTAAAGTAAGTTTTATTAATACATACAGAGGTAATTTTTACTTTTATACATAAACAATAATTCTTAGTTCAAGCTCTTTTTAATATTTTTTTCAAAGAAGCTGCTTTTAACTTACATCTTTCAGTGTAGCAATGCAATTTTAAATGTTTTATGAAAAAAAAAACAAATGCTGAATATCAAGCTTAGAAAGCGTAAAAACCTAACATTGCACAGTAGTGAAAATTAAAAACTTTTTTTGTAGCCTTCATTGCAGCGGAATCATTTACTACATTTTCAAAAGAAAATCTGTCTGCGATTTCGTGTTCAATACTTAACATTAACAAGTGATTTAGTCTGTCATCATTTGTTGTTGACCGCAAACGGTTCTTAATCCACGTAAGTTTACTAAAAGCTCTCTCGCCAGATGTAACAGTCACTTGTGCCACTAGAGCCGTGCAGATTTGAGGAAAGATGGACTCCAAGCTCTTTTTGAAATCATGTTCAAAAGTTCTAGAGCTGAAGAAATATGACCACTTACACATAGCTTTGACTCTTTACGAACTTCGTAAAAAAGAGAAAGCTCAGCACTCAGTTCATCTTTTTTCAAGTCTGAAGGATAAGCTGATGCAAGTTCTTCAGCTTGTTCTTGTATCTCTTTGTCACTGAAAACATGTTCTTTTTTGGAATTTCCATTTTCTTCATTCGATCTGTGTTCTTGTTCTTTTACAGTAGGTGGAGTCAATCGGCGAAAAAAGTCTTGAAAATTCTGACATTCTTTCTGCCAAGTCTTTCAGTTGCGTCAAAAGAATGTCTAAGGCCGGGTTGAAAATTTATACTGTAAGTCTTTCTTCAGGCGACTTGAAAGTGTGCTCCTTGTCCTCAACACCTGTGTCATGAAACCTTGTTTTCTTCCGTAATCTGGATTCCTTTAGCTGTGGATTGATTTTAACTCTATAGCTGTTTTTCGATTCTTCAAGAAGTTGGTGCCAAGAATTCCTCAAAAATTGAATATCATCAATGAGCCCTCTTATGCTATCTGTTGCGTCTGGTAGGCAAAGTTTGGGACTTTGTAGAATTTTATTTCTAATGTCGATAAATTTTAGCAGTTTGTACCAAACTGTGGTGATAATAACAAATTCGTAAGAACTCATCCACTCAATTAACACATTGACGTCTGCTTGAACTTCAGTTGATAAGTCAAGTTCTTCCAATGCATTGAGCGCTGACAATACGTCATTCTAGTGTTTAGTAAGAGGACTAATTGCTTCTATTCTTGCACTCCATCTTGTTTTCGAGGTAGAATGGAGGATATGCTTATTCACTAATTTCATTTTTGCTAGCTTGATCGTCAATTGTCATTTCCAATCCCATTCCCATCCATGATGAGATGCACTTAGGCGTCGGGGGCCCCCTTCGGGGCCGGGGCCCAGGGCAAACTGCCCCAGTTGCCCCCCCTCTCGGCGGCCCTGAACATTTCACCGAGTTATAAAGTGTTTAGTAGGCCTTTTGTCATTTTGTAAGCAGTGACTTAGCAATGCTGTGTCTATAAGAAGCCTGTGGATACCTGTTGGTGCTTTGTAAAAGTAATGTTTCCACTATGTTTTCACATGAAGAAGGGTTTGTGGAGAAGAGTGCAGGAACTTGGTCTTACCTTCTACTACTCAGAAACACAAGAAATTAGATTACACGTAATGATCTGAGCAGCCCTCGTCTTTCGTAAGCCAGAACATGTAGAAGATAGATTTTTCGAGATTCATTCTCAAGCTCCGGATAATAAAAACTCTCTGGGTTTTTTTATTTTGTTGATCGGTGGCTAGAAAATGAATAAACGTTGTATCGCTGTGGACGTGCTTCCAAAGACGACACAAGACAACGAATGCTGTTGAGGGATGGCATCATAAATCAACAGCATTCTTCTGAATCCGAAGCTCAAGGTTAAAGATGGCATACGATGTTTAAAAAAGAAGCGGATGTCAACAACAGTATGTATATGAGAATGTAATTAAGCATGGAAGGAAAGAAGAGGAAAATAAAGTACGTGAAGATGGACGAGAGGATAGAAAGAACTGTTCAAAAGTATGAAGAAACAGGCGATATCAAATCTTGTTTAAAACCTATTTCTTTCATTCAAAAACTGCACCAGGTCTATGTTGAATTTATGTAAGTCTACGTGTGTATGCTATACGTATATAATTAAAAGTGTAACAGATACAAAACTAAAAGGTTTAAAGTATTAAAAAAACAATAAATAGAAAAATGTAACAAAAAAAAGACATCCACAGATGATCTTAAACACCCAAAAATATTGTCAGTCTTACTGTCATTTTGCCAGTCAAAAGCCTGGAAAAGTGTGATGGGGATCAGTTTACAAAAACGTAAAGGTGCTTCAATACAATTTATTAATACTGTCTAAACGAAAAATATTCAGTCTTCACTCGACCCCCTCCCCATAGTCGAAGGTGGTGTCCGTATTCTTCGCATGTCAAATATTTGTGAAATCGCAGTCTACCCTCCTCAGGTATCAGACTGTACCACTGCTCGCACTATTCGCAACATTCTGTTGTCCGCACTCTTCGTATGTCCTTTTAGTACAATTACGAAACAGTTGGCAACACTGCCTATTTGACAAATCGAGCTTTTTATAGTGACGCCACCGCAGTATAATATCGTGCTCTCAGTATTACGTACGTTACTTACCGTGCGACTAGAGTGCGGAGCACAAAGAAAGGCGAGAGCTGCCAGCTGCGCAGAGGCAAGACTATAGTATCACGTGATGTATCAGCCAATAAGAGCCAGTCAATCGTTTCGCTTACTGACTGTCGCAGTGATACACTCTGTGTCTCTCTGCGTAATGGGCTTTCACTTTTCACCATTATATGTGCTCCCGAGTACAGTAACAAGTTATGTTTTAGTAGACTAGTAGACCTTCCCAAAAGAAAGGTTTCAATCTTTCCCCAAAATGTTTAATACTTTTAGACAATCCATTCCCTCTCGGCTGCACTCTCTCAGTTATAGAGTATTGCACAAACACGTAAATACTATATATATATATATATATATATATATATATATATATATATATATATATATATATATATATATATAGGGACAATACAAGCAAAGGCTGTAATGCGCATACATAATATATTGTAAATATTTTAGTTAATTTCAATAATATATAATAGACGAGCAGGTGTGAGATTGGAAGCTGGTTTTCAAGCAGGAACCAACAGGCAAACATCACGCGATTACCACTGCATGTGTGTATACAAGTAAATAATGTGTGTGCGTGAAGCCTGTCTGATCCTGAGAGTTGCAAACTCACCCCTCAAGTAAATGACAAATTAAGAAAATAATTAATTTTAAGAAAACCATAAATGTTAGTGAGAAGGTAAAAACTTATAAAAATATGTAAAAATCGGACACGAGTGCAGTGCGAATTGTACGCAATTCGGACAATCAATGCGAGTACAGTGCGATTTTTAATGCATCATAATTATACTAGTAGTGTGAGCATCATGATAATTGCACATCTCATAAGTCATTAAATGAGACACTATTTTATCGACGTTAAACAGTGCGATTGGCAAAAAAATGTGCAATTATGTGAAATGAGACGAAAGTGGGGGCTGTCACACCATGTTTCAAATGTCGACAGGCTGATTCCTGAATCGACAGCTGCAGTTTTCTTGGTGGATATAAATACAAGCCCGGGAGAGCTAATCTCTCTCTTCTAACAGTCTTCATTCGTGGCGGAACGCTATGTCCGTCAGAGACGCGAAATTTTAATTACTTTGAACAGAGTTAGATTTAAAAATCTAACATCAGTACGATGTTGTAACTGAACTTATAAAGTATCACGGTAATGTTTTTTTTTTTTATTTGAAGTAATAAAAACAATAATAAAAAAAATACCGTAACGAAGAAATCGTCGGACGTCAACAAGCAGTCGACATCTAAGAACATCAACGCCTGACAGAGTACGAGAGCACGACTAGCAGAGGAAGGAGATGCAGAGGACTGGAGACGTTTCTATAATAACGGCTACAGATCCAGAGTAACATGTCATCATAGTCTACAGCAGTCAATGTACCGTGGAGGACGAGAGACGAGAGGACGAGCAGTGAGGACAAGAGGATATCCAGGAGGAGAACACCGAAGGAATCACTGGAGGACATGGGACAACTCTACAGAAATTAAGGTGACGAAAAACCAATACATAATTTTCAAAGAGAAAGACATTGGGAGACTCTAAAAGTCAAAACTGTTGAGGTATGGTTAAAAATAATTAATAATTTAAGTACAGGAGCAAACACACGCTTTATTGAAGAACAGTTTAGTAGCAAGTATACATACAACGGACACACGAAATACACATTACAAAAGCAGATTTAAAACTGAACTTAACTGGACGAGTGCATCTCTGTTTATATAGAAAAAAGCTTCCAGATTTTTCCTTTTATTTAAAACTACCAGAACATTACTTTTGTAGACTTCTCACAGTAACAAGCATGTGTGTGGCCGAGGCCCCGCCCAGGTAGCTAGACCTCCCACCGCACAATACAAACTTTCACTTTACAATAACAGGTATACTTACTTAAAATTGAATGAAGAGTTTTCTAGTAAATTCTCAACACCCTCCCTAAAACTCTACATTCTCACAATCACATTAATTTAAAAAATTCATTTTTACTCTTAAGTCCAAGTTTAGATCTTAAATAAACAAATTTTGGTTTTGACAAAGCTTTCGTAAGTATATCAGCAACTTGTTCATCACTTTTAACATAATGCACATCAATTTCTCCATTTTGAAAACAATCACGTACATAATTATATTTCACATCAATATGTTTTGTCCTTTGATGGAATTCAGGATTACTTATAAGTTTTAATGCACTCATATTATCTATATATAAATCATATTTATCAGTCTTACAATCGCATTCATTAAATAACTTCTTTAACCACATTATTTCAGTTGTTGCTAATGCTGCACTTACAAATTCTGACTCGGTTGTTGATAATGATACAGATTGTTGCTTCTTACTTCCCCAAATAATTGCAGCATTTGCATACATACAAGCTACGCCAGAAGTTGATTTACGTGTAACTGTATCGCTAGCATAATCAGCATCACTATAAGCTTTAAAGTTGCCATCCTTACAATATAGTAATCCAAAATCAATCGTACCTTTTAGATAACGTAAAATTCGTTTAACAATTGACCAATGAGCTACACCTGGTTTGTCTAAAACTCTAGATACAACAATTACAGCAAAACGTATGTCCGGACAACTTACAGTGTGCAAAAACATCAAATTGCCGACAGCTTCACGATAAGGTACATTACTTACAATAGTTTTTGATAAATATTCATCATGATTACAATCAATTGGCGTGGATACAATATTAGCTTCTGACATATTAAACTTTTCTAAGATTTTGTTAATATAAGTACTTTGATGAATGAAAACAGACCCATCATTCAATCTACAAATTTCCATTCCAAGATAATTAGTAACTCCTTTAGTACTAGTAATTTTAAATTTTTTACTCAAATCATTCAACAATTTATCAATCAAACTTTCATTTGAAGCTGCAATAAGTCCATCTTCAACATAAATTGCTAACAAGATCTTATTATTATTATTGTTATATATGTATAAACATGGGTCACCCGTACTTTGACAAAAATCTAAATTTACAAGAAAATTAGTGAAGTGCTCAGTTCAGCATCTTGGTGCTTGTTTTAAGCCGTATAAACTTTTCATTAATTTACATACGCGTGAGCTTCCATCATCAAAACCTTCAGGTTGTTTCATATATATATCTTCCTTTAAGTCACCGTATAAAAAAGCCGTTATTATATCAAATTTACCGATATGTAAATTTTCACGAGCAGAAATACTAAGTATCAATCTTATTGTGTCAAAGCGAACAACCGGACTAAAAGTTTCTTTATAATCTATATCTTTCTGTTGCGAATAACCTTTAATAACCAACCGCGCTTTATAACGTTCTGTACCATCTGGATTGAGCTTCTTCACAAAAACCCAACGATTGTTAATCACCTTTTTATCTTTTGGCTTTTCCACTAATACCCATGTCTTATTTTCATACAAAGAGTTTATTTCGTCCTGCATTGCAGCTTGCCAACTATCTTTTTCTTTACTTGTAATTGCTTCGTTATAATTGGATGGTAACTTTTCAGCAATAAACGTGATCGGACACCCATAATATTCTGTAGGTTTTAATTTTGTTCTATCGCGCAATTGTCGTTCAGTTTGATTGTTATCGCTATTTGAAGATTGTAAAGGTTCTCTTTCTTCAAACTCATTTGATTCATTTTTAAGTAAAAGTTCATTAATTTTAGGAGTTATAATTTCATTTTCTTCAGTTTCTTTATTATTGTTATTTATTTCTTTATTTATTATTATTGTTCAAAGAATTCAAAATAATTGAATCAGCTAATACTCTTTCAGGTTTAAAAAGTACATCTCTACTTATAATGACATCTCGCACTTCCGGAACATATACACGATAACCTTTACAATCCTCATGATATCCGACCAGATAACCTCTCATCGATTTTTTATCAAGTTTCTTACGCTTTTCTTTTGATATATGTACATAACACATGGTTCCAAATATTTTAAATCTATCAACAGTAGCTGTTTTTTCCATTCCATAACTCATAAGGAGTTTTATTATTTTGTTTTGTTGGGCCTGTTCTATTAATTACATGTACAGCAGTATTCATTGCTTCTGCCCATAAGAATAGAGGTAAGTTTGAATTTGAATATAACATTGATCGAGCAGCCTCTACAATGATTCGGTTATCGCGCTCTGCAATTGAATTTTGTTCGGGCGTATATGGAACATTAATCGAATATTTTATACCTTTACTATTTAAAAAAGAGATCACAGCTTTATTATCGTATTCTTTACCACCATCAAAATGAATTTCTTTAATATTTGTTGCAAATTGATTCTCAACCCCGATACAAAATGATTTTAGTTTTTCTATTATTTCAGATTTTTCTCGAATAAAATGAATTTCTCTATAACTTGAAAAATCGTCTTTAAAAGAAACAAAATATAACTTTCTACCGAGAGACTCTACTTCCATAGGACCACAAACGTCAGTATAAATTATTTCGCGAGTTTTAGTGGCACGATCGATCTTTTTGTGAAAAGGCAATCTATGATTTTTGCCATAAGCGCAACCTTCACAAAAGAAATTTTCATCCGTAAATTTTATATTTAGATTTTTCAAAAAATTCTTCACATGTTTTACATTTTGATGGCAAAGTCTTTCGTGCCATAATTGTAAAACATTACCGTTGGAAATGCTTGATCTACTCTTTTGTTCTACCACGTTACATTCTTTTGGAATTAAAGTTTGAATGTCTAATTTTAGCAAACTACCAGGCTCATATTCGGAACCAGTTACAAGAATTTCATTACCATGCTTTAAAGTACATCTCGTAGCATTATGTGTTATTTCATAATCTATACCCCTTTTACCCGCATATTTAACAGAGAACAGATTATACATTGAATCAGGAACATATAATACATTATAGATAGTACCTTCTACTCGTTCACTATTTTTATAAGTTTCAAAGTCAATATTACCTTTACCATATGCAGACATTGTCATACCGTTGCCCATTCTTACACTGACTGGTGTTGTATATTCTTCGAACGTTGAAAACCATTCTCGATGCTTCGACATATGATCCGTCGCACCCGAATCCACAATCCAGAGATCATCCCGATTGCCACAGCTGCCTTTGTCACCTATTAGTGCTATCCTCGATGTTGATTTCTTCTGTCCAGAAGACGAGTTACTTCTTTCTTGATTATTCGACCATCTTCGCTGTCCATTATTCTTATTCATGAAGCAATTGTTACTTTTATGACCTTTTCTTTTGCACGTATAACACCTGAAGCAGTCCCTTTTTAAATGACCTTGTCTTCCACAATTATAACACTGCTCTTGTTTCAAATTATTCTTCTCATATTTATAAGAGTCATTCTTATGTTCTTTATGACCGATTTTCAGATTAGCTAGCAACGCTGTCGTCTCTTCGTGTACTTCCTTTTGCTCTTGTAATCTAAATTCTTCTGCCATCAAGCGCTCAGTCAAATTTTCGAGATTCTTCTTATCGTCAGATACCGAATCCCAAGCACTGTGAAAATGATTAAACTTTTGTGGCAAAGATGTTAAAACACGAGTCATCACCATAGTCTTTTCAATTTTCCCCCGAGATTTTTCATTTTTCTAGCCAACTGTTCTATTTTTGAAATATTATACGTAACACTTTCACTCTCTGTCCACTTAAACTCAAAAAATTGTTTTTGAATCATCGACAGATTTTCATCAGATTTTAGATCATATGCTGTATTCAATTTGTCCCACATCTCCTTGGCAGTAGAACAACCCATTATAAGTTCGAGAGGCTTTCTCTCCACTGTTGTAACAATTAACTTTCTGGCAATTTTGTCCGCCTTCTTGAACTTTTCCAACAACGCGTCACGATCTTCTGCACCTGCAGCTGGCTCGGCTAATCTTCCTTCGCAAACATCCAGCACATCATCATCCTCTTCCATCAACGTGCGTACTACGAAGCGCCATTGATGCCAATTATCTTTGTCTCGAAGTTTTTCAATTTTTATATTCGGTTCCATTTTTGCACAAATATTTTATACTTGCACCCCAATTACACACTGCACTCCGATTTTAAAATGCCACTGGGCCCATAACCTGTTGAGGTATGGTTAAAAATAATTAATAATTTAAGTACAGGAGCAAACACACGCTTTATTGAAGAACAGTTTAGTAGCAAGTATACATACAACGGACACACGAAATATACATTACAAAAGCAGATTTAAAACTGAACTTAACTGGACGAGTGCATCTCTGTTTATATAGAAAAAAGCTTCCAGATTTTTCCTTTTATTTAAAACTACCAGAACATTACTTTTGTAGACTTCTCACAGTAACAAGCATGTGTGTGGCCGAGGCCCCGCCCAGGTAGCTAGACCTCCCACCGCACAATACAAACTTTCACTTTACAATAACAGGTATACTTACTTAAAATTGAATGTAGAGTTTTCTAGTAAATTCTCAACAAAAACAATTTTTGTAAACATTGTAGCGTGACAGAAAATCCACTACATTTTAAGTCATGTGAAATCATAAAGTTTAATTACACCAACAAATGTTATAATAATATTGAATGACATTTAAATAAATCAGAGGAATGAACCACAATAAAATAAAAATCCTCACTACATTATATATAAAAACCACTGTATTAAAAACCAAAGAAAGTATCGAAGCAACTCATCAACTCATATTATAATATCAGTAAGTTACCCAGGAAGCTCAGAGCAGTAAACCAGTTATATAAGACCATATCAAGAAAAAAGAGATTCAATTAAAGAGTGGTGAATACCAAAATACACCAAAAACAAGAAGAGGGAAGAATAAAGTTTGTGAACAGGAAGAAAACAATACCCTGAAACCTGTATAGAAGAATAAAGTCAGTTCAGTGAATAAATTAAATACTCCAAACTAAACCTCAGTCGTGATAACACCAAGTACCTTGGTTTTCCCAAGAATGAGAAAAGAAGAACAGAAGAGTGAAGACTAGACGAGGGACAAGAATGAAAACTAGAAGAGGGACAAGAATGAATACCAGAAGGAAGATATGAAGAAGGACAAGAAGGAAGACAGGAGGAGAGGAAGACATAGTATGAAAGAAACACCGTAGTAAAACCTATTATTATATAAACTACTATCAACCCCAAACCCACAAAAACTATGCAAAAGAAAGTATAACATACCCAAAATCCTATAAAAATGTAATTATTGAGAAAACTAAAGTGCTGTATAGCGTTATAAGAAGTGCACCGGCTAAAGCTATTGTGTAATAAAGAAAATAAACTAGTCTTAGCAGTCCATGATTACTAAAGGTCTGGTCTGAGATAATAAGACTCAAAATATCAGAACCAACAGTGAAAGTGAATTTGTGTAAGTGTTTTTTAAAAAATGCAATAAACTTAAAGTTGGTGATACTATAACTTATCAGTATGCTATATCACAACTTTAATATCTAATAATAAGCAGCATAATAAAATAATAGAATGGAACATTTCCAATATTTTATTATTTTAATGTAAATCTTTATTTACAAGACATTTGTAAAAAATGAAAATAAATAGAGTATGGGAGTTAATGTTTACTGATGTAGGGGATCACAATAATAATGGTTTAAACCAGAAAGGACTGGTATTAATATAGTATTAATAAGTGTAAAATGTTTAAATAGACTGTTATTTCACAGTCCTAAAATCAATGTGTTGATAAATGTATTTGTAAGGTTTATTAGAAAATAAGATTTATGTTATGTGTTTTAAAAAGAATTATGTTTGATAAATAATAGCCAACATACCATTAATAATGTTCTAATAGGTATGCTATGTTAGCTCAAAAATAGTTAAAAGATATATGTTCAAGCCATATCTGCAATATGTTAAATTGTGCAGATTGCTAAATAATGTTCATAATTAATTATTTTAATAACTGTAGTGTTAATTAACTACTACACAACACAATAAGTTATAAATCATGTTATTTTCATATAATTGTAATTATGTAAAGTCAGAGGAGGATTTAAGTCTAAATTATTTGAGAAAGAAAGAAATATAAATTTCTAAAATCTAGGCCATTTGGTGAAATCACAGAACCAATAATTAGTATAATAATTATATAATTATTATAATAATTAGTATAATTCACTAATAAATCCTGTAAACTACCAAGATTTATATAAGATAACTCAAATAACCACTACTGGGAATGATCCTATGAATTAAAATGATAATAAGGAAATATACCTTAACATTTTGTAAATTTTCAAAATATATAAATCAATTAATTTTAAAGAGCAATGTCAAATTTACAGATTAACACAAAAACCCAGTTCAAAGGTGTAATTTATATGTATTTAAGGAAAGGAAGAGGAATATGAATAATTAAATAGTATTAATAATATTTAAAATGGAGGAATTTTATATAAAAACGGAAATCCAATTTTGAGCCTATATTTCCAAAATGTGAACAAAATTTGTTAATTTCCACAAGATGTCCACAGATATGGACTATAATACATCAATTTAAAGGGAATGAGATGATTAAACCAATAATAAGGTTAATAATTCATAAAAGTAAGGAATAAAATAGATAAATTCTATATATAATGTAATATTTTATCATGTGTACAGGTAATCGAAAATGTTAACAATACTTTTTCAAAGATTAACTGGGCCAGATTTATGACCAAGTTAATTAGTCTTTTGTTGAATATCAAGCTGGACAGTCGTGTAAAGAACGTTTCTTTAAATCGAGAAAAATGGTACTAGCGTTTAGCCATTGAAATAAGTGAACGAGAGTTAGACGGTTTAGACACTTTTTAAAGCTAAAGCTGTTAATACATTCACGACAATAGTGAAAACAAACACTTAACTCCATAATACGAGTGATAGAAACAAGTAAAACACTATATCTCAACTGATTTATTCTGCAATTCCTAACCAATAACTTGAAAACTTAACCGCAGAAGTTGAACACATAGAAAATAAACTAACTAACACAAGTTTACACAGAACACTTCACCAGAATACACCAAATAGATTAACAGACATATTACACCAGTGCGGGGACATTTTAAACCTTAATAAAAGGAATTTTATTGTGATTTTCTGACACGACGCATATGCTGTAACTTAGTCCAACTCGAGTAGCGGCCATCTTGAAAACGGAGTCTGCCAACCACATCACAGTGACGTCAGTCTTCATTGGTTTGACAAAACATTTATATTCAAATATTATATACTGGAATTATTTAAATACTATTGAATAGTAATTATTGTATTTATTTTTAATTGTTAATGTTATACTTTCTCGTCACCCTTCTCTGACTATTAATTCTAATCGCTCAAAGAACCTGTCTTTTAATATAATATAACATAAAATTTGTTCTGTATGACACAATCGATAATTCCCGAGACAGAGTCGATAATTGCTCTCCATCGATAAAATATCGATTATTTATTTAAAATTGTCAATAAATCTTTATATTTCCATTATTTCGTATCTGTTATTTATTTCACAGGGTAATTTAAGGGTATTTATAAGGCTGAAGGACTTAAGTACGAAGAATATATTCTATCTGAACAAGATATTGGACCAGTCAGAAAAGTCACCAATCGATTATTACCTGGAGTTAATCTATTTAACTCCAGACTTGGTGCAAATCTTCAAGAAGTGCTCGACGGTCAATAAATACCTACCTGTTATTAAAATTTTACAGAACTTTCTTAAAACAGATGTATTTCTCATTTAAACACATTGATTAACATAACAAAATTATTTTATTATTTGAAAATTCTATTTTTATTGAATTTTCCATATACATTTTATTCTTTTGTAACGACCGGCATACAGCGGTCTGGTGACCAAGTGGCTAGCCCAAACAGTGGGATTTGATTGCAGCCATACAGGGTCTTGATACAACATAATAATAAGTATGTAGATATAAATAAAATTCAATGTAATTAATATGTAATAAAAAAAAAGTTATTTAATTATTTTTCGTAATGAACATAACGTAGAGTCATTGAACTCAGTAACTGAATTATTTAACTTTTCTTGATAAAAGCACATACCATAGAGTCATTTATAGTAATAAATTAAATGTGCTAAAATGATTTTTTAAAAGCCATACAAAGGTATTAAGAAAGATAGAATAAGAATGCAGTAATAATTTTTAAATAAGCACACATTTAGACTGAGCAAGCAAGAAACATTAACATATTGACGAGAAGTCTATATACAATAAATAATATAATATCTAGAATTTAAGATGTTTGTAATGTTGACACGAATAGTAAAGACACTTTGAAACCAACGATAATGAAAATCACATGGCGTATTAATCATGATTTTCATAATATTTTTTTTGTTTGTTTCAAATAATAAATGAAGCATATTACAATTCGTAAAAAAGAGTTACTCTTATTATAATTACACCTACACCCCAATTATTCATACACGTTGTTAGTAATGGTATAGAGAGCATATGAGTTAAATATGTACAAATTAAATTGCACAGAAGGGTTAATGTGTTACATTTTGGCGTCCCAAAGAACGTGGGGCCCATTCAAATAAAAATTGCATTGTTACATTTTGTCGCTTCCAAAGTGGGGCTATTCAAACACAAAATAGATTTTTTATTTGAATTATCAAAAAAAAAGTGTTGCATATTTTGGCGCTCCAAGATCGTGGGGCTCCACGAATTAAAATTATTTGTGTTATAAAATTTGTTAAAATATATATATTTCAAACACTTTTTGCACCAGTCCGTTTCTTGATGTATATAATATATTTAATATTTATACTGAAATTACCTCAAGATATTTTATTTTCCTTATTAGGAACATGTTTCGAGAACCCCTGTGTTCTCATCCTCAGCCTATGTTACTACCACGAGACGTTTTTCTAATCTAAACTTACCTTAACAATTTGTGGCCAAGATTATTAGCGGATCCTCTAACGCTGAAATACCTTTTAGAACCTGCTATACCTCCGCAGTTCCACGATTACGTATTATGCAAAGCTTTCGTCTGATAGAGTTTTTACTCTTGCTTTTTACTTAGCAGGAGCGCAGCCATGTTTCTTTCTGGAAGGGTTCAGTTGAGGGGTCCTGGGAGGGGGTTTAGAATTTTGCAAATAAAACTAAAAGAAAAGAACTTGTAATTTGATATTTATTTTGTTGTAATTAAAAAGATAAGCGTGAAACATGTAGCGTGACAGAAAATCCACTACATTTTACGTCATATGAAATCATAAAGTTTAATTACACCAACAAATGTTATAATAATATTGAATGACATTTAAATAAATCAGAGGAATGAACCACAATAAAATAAAAATCCTCACTACATTATATATAAAAACCACTGTTTTAAAAACCAAAGAAAGTATCGAAGCAACTCATCAACTCATAGTATAATACCAGTAAGTTACCCAGGAAGCTCAGAGCAGTAAACCAGTTATATAAGACCATATCAAAGAAAAAAGAGACTCAATTAAACAGTGGTGAATACCAAAATACCCTAAAAACAAGAAGAGGGAAGAATAAAGTTTGTGAACAGGAAGAAAACAATACCCTGAAACCTATATAGAAGAATAAAGCCACAGTGAATAAATTAAACGTTCCAAACTAAACCTCAGTCGTGATAACACCAAGTACCTTGGTTTACCCAAGAACGGAAGGAAGACCAGAAGAGTGAAGACTAGACGAGGGACAAGAATGAAGACTAGAAGAGGGACAAGAATGAATACCAGAAGGAAGATACGAAGAAGGACAAGAAGGAAGACAGGAGAAGAGGAAGAAATAGTATGAAAGAAACACCGTAGTAAAACCTATTATTATATAAACTACTATCAATCCCAAACCCACAAAAACTATGCAAAAGAAAGTATAACATACCCAAAATCTTATAAAATGTAATTATTGAGAAAACTAAAGTGCTGTATAGCGTTATAAGAAGTGCACCGGCTAAAGCTATTGTGTAATAAAGAAAATAAACTAGTCTTAACGGTCCATGATTACTAAAGGTCTGGTCTGAGATAATAAGACTCAAAATATCAGAACCAACAGTGAAAGTGAATTTGTGTGTTTTTTTTTTTTTTTTTTTTTTTTTTAATGCAATAAACTTAAAGTTGGTGATACTATAACTTAGTAGTATGCTATATCACAACTTTAAAATCTAATAATAAACAGCATAATAAAATAATAAAATGGAAGGTTTCCAGTATTTTATTATTTTAATGTAAATCTTTATTTACAAGACATTTGTAAAAAATGATAATAAATAGAGTATGGGAGTTAATGTTTACTGATGTAGGGGATCACAATAATAATGGTTTAAACCAGAAAGGACTGGTACTAATATAGTATGAATAAGTGTAACATGTTTAGACAGACTGTTATTTCACAGTCCTAAAATCAATGTGTTAAATAAATGTATTTGTAAGGTTTCTTAGAAAATAAGATTTATGTTATGTGTTTTAAAAAGAATTATGTTTGATAAATAATAACCTACATACCAGTAATAATGTTCTAATAGGTATGCTATGTTAGCTCAAAAATAGTTAAAAGATATATGTTCAAACCATATCTGCAATATGTTCAATTGTGCAGATTGCTAAACCATGTTCATAATTATTTATTTTAAATATGTAGTGTTAATTAACTACTACACAACACAATAAGTTATAAATCATGTTATTTTCATATAATTGTAATTATGTAAAGTCAGAGGAGGAATTAAGTTTAAATTATTTGAGAAAGAAAGAAATATAAAATTCTAAAATCTAGGCCATTTGGTGAAATCAGAGAACCAAAATAAAATAGTATAATTCACTTAATAAATCCTGTAAACTACCAAGATTTATATAAGATAACACAATTAACCACTACTAGGAATGATCCTATGAATTAAAATGATAATAAGGAAATATACCTTAACATTTTGTAAATTCTCAAAATATATAAATTAATTAATTTTAAAGAGCAATGTCAAATTTACAGATTAACACAAAAAACCAGTTCAAAGGTGTAATTTATATGTATTTAAGGAAAGGAAGAGGAATATGACTAATTAAAATTTATTATAATAGTATTAATAATATTTAAATGGAGGGGATTTTGTATAAAGACGGAAATCCAATTTTGAGCCTATATTTCCATAAAGTAAAGAAATTTGTTAATTTCCACAAAATATCTACAGATATGGACTATAATACATCAATTTAAAGGGAATGAGATGATTAAACCAATAATAAGGTTAATAATTCATAAAAGTGAGGAATAAAATAGATAAATTCCATACATAATGTAATATTTTATCATATGTATGGGAAGTCGAAAAATGTTAACAATACTTTTTCAAGGATTAACTGGGCAAGATTTATGACCAAGTTAATTAGTCTTTTGTTGAATATCAAGCTGGACAGTTGTGTGAAGAACGTTTCTAAAAATCGAATTGAAAATGATACTAGTGTTTAGCCATTGAAATCAGTGAAACGAGAGTTAGGCGAATTAAACACTTTTAAAAGCTAAAGCTGTTAATACATTCACGACAATAGTGAAAACAAACACTTAACTACATAATACGAGTGACAGAAACAAGTAAAACACTATATCTCAACTGATATATTCTGAAATTCCTAACCATAACTTGAAAACGTAACCGCAGAAGTTGAACACATAGAAAATAAACTAACTAACACCAGTTTACACAGCACACTTCACCAGAATACACCAAATAGATTAACAGACATATTACACCAGTGCGGGGACATTTTAAACCTTAATAAAAGGAATTTTATTGTGATTTTCTGACACCACGCATATGCTGTGACTTAGTCCAACTCGAGTAGCGGCCATCTTGAAAACGAAACCTGCTTACTACATCGCAGTCACTGACGTCACATCAGTCTTCATTGGTTCGACAAAACATTTATTCTAATATTATATACTGAATTATTTAAAATACTATTGAATAGTAATTATTGTATTTATATTTTTAATTGTTAATGTTATACTTTCTCGTCACCCTTCTCTGACTATTAATTCTAATCGCTCAAAGAACCTGTCTTTTAATATAATATAACATAAAATTTTGTTCTGTATGACACAATCGATAATTCCTGAGACAGAGTCGATAATTGCTCTCCATCGATAAAATATCGATTATTTATTTAAATTTGTCAATAAATCTTTATATTTCCATTATTTTGTATCTGTACTTATTTCACAGGGTAATTTAAGGGTATTTATAAGGCTGAAGGAATTAAGTGAGAAGAATATATTCTATTTTGAACAAGGTATTGGACCAGTCAGAAAAGTCACCAATCGATTATTACCTGGAGTTAATCTATTTAACTCCAGACTTGGTGCAAATCTTCAAGAAATGCTCGACGGTCAATAAATACCTACCCGTTATTAAAATTTTACCAGAACCTTTTAAAAAACAGATTTATCTCTTATACATACCTCTATAAACATAAACAAAATTATTTTATTATTTGAAAATTCTATTTTTATTGAATTTTCCGTATACATTTTATTCTTTTGTAACGACCGGCATACAGCGGTCTGGTGACCAACAGGCTAACCCAAACAGTGGGACTGGAAAGGATTACAGCCATAGACAGGGTCGTCTTACAAAGTGGCGTCCAACTTAGAGGGCTTAATAATCTAAGCTTGGCAGCGATTAATAAATAGAGACAGAGAAAGATGCAGAGACGAGCTACATCGAAAAAGAGGGCGGCAGAGGCCGAAAAAGAGGTTGACATGGGGGATAAGGAGGCAACACCCGTGGAGGATCTGGAAGGGTTACTAAACCCGGTAGAACCGAAACAACCAGCGCCACCAGAGGAACAACCCGAAGTAACAACGCAAACAGGGGAAGTCAATGGCCGGAAGGAACAATTGGAAATGCCGACACGAACAGAGGATGGGAGTATACAAGAGATGATGAAAATGATGAGGGAAATGAGTAAGAACTTAGAATCCAGAATGGATGGAATGAGTAAAGATTTAAAAGAGGAAATCAAATCCACGAAAGAAGATAATAAGAAATTGAGTGAAGACTTGAATAAAAAAATGGATTCCACTAACAAGGGTATGGAAGAAAATAGTAAAAAATTGAGTGAAGACTTGAATAACAAAATGGATTCCACAAAGGAAGATTTGAGGGAAGACAACCGATCCACTAAGGAAGAATTGGGTCATAAGATAGAAATTACTAATAAGAAGATTGAAGAAACCAGTAAGAATTTAGAAGAGAAGATGGAGGAAAACAACCAATCCTTGAATAAGAAGATGGAAGACCTGAAAAAGGACAACCAATCCTTGTGTAGGAAAATGGAAAGGAAAATGGAAAGGAAAATGGAAGAAAATAATAAGAATTTGGAAGAGAAGATGGAAGAAACAAATAGGAAAATATAAAGTGACAACCAGCAATTAAAGGAAGAATTGAGAGAGGACAATCAACTGCTGAGAGAAGAACTAAGGGAAGTTAACCAAGAGAACATGAATAACTTAGACGAGAGGATTGAGTTAGCCAAAGAGGAGATAAATAAAAAGATAACTGAGACGAAGAAGTCCATTGTAAAGAAATTAGAACAGGAAGTTGTGGATGTTAACCAGCAGATCCGAGAAGTAGACGAAAGATGTCGTCAAACAGAAAACGAAGTGCTGGAAGTCCGGGAAGAAATAACGAAGGAGATTACTCAGGTCCAAGAACAACAGAAAACAAGAATGGAGGAGACCAAGAAATTTGCCTTGGAGGAAGTAAATAAAGTGAGAACCCAAGTAACAGAAAGATGCGACGGCGTGGAAGCCGCTATGGTGAACATAACCGGACAGGTGCGTCAGACCCAGGAGGAGATGGAGTTAATAAGAAACTGACCATCGGGATATCACAATTTCCCCATGTCAGAGAACAGAGAATGGCTCAATTTCCGGCAATACAAACGGAAGCCTATGGAGTTCTTGGCACGAATAGAGGAGTACCTCGAGAAACACCGAGGGAACCGATGGGTCCAGAACAGAGAGATCCTTGACGAGTCGTTTCGGGAAGTGAATGACCATTGGTGGATGGCCAACCGGAGCGACATCGACAGTTACGAACAATTCAAGAGCCTGTTCAAGGCCAAATACTGGTCAGAGACCACGCAAAATCTCATAAGAGATAATATATGCCACGGTCGCTACAAACCACAAGTCGGCAGCTCAATGACGGCTTATTTCCTCGGAAAAGTGTGTATGGCCAAGCACTTAGAACCAGCCATACCGGAGGAATGCCTAATAAACAAGCTGTCTTACCATTATGATGAGGAGGTGATTCGTGCTAGGAGGGGCAGCCAGATAAAAACCATCCAGGCAATGACAGAACTCCTAGAGAATTATGAAAATGAGGATTATTACCGGCAGCGTCGTAGAAGAAGTGATGGGCCCGAACCAAGGACGTACCTGAACAATAATCAGGGTGCGAACCACATAAATACTGGGTACCAAGGAGGTCGGGCATACCCACGAAATAACAATTATAATAATGGAAATAATGTAAATAATACCAATTACAATGACAATAATAATACGGGTCCAAACCAGCAAAACCCGAACCGACCCTCTAATGGTTATCAGGGTAACCGCAATCCCAACCCTGGTAACGTAAATAGTCAGAGAAGCCCCAATTATGGTAATAGTCCTTACCCTAATAATGCTAATCGTGCGGGTCCCAATAATAGTAATTTTAATAATAATAGGTATCCTCGCCCTAGAGTGAACTTCATACGAGCCACAGAAGGAAGACAGCGAGGATTCAACCACAATCGACGAAGCAGTTACCGAAGATACGAAGAAAGGCGGAGGAGCCTAGAACGGGACCAACCGAGGTACTATCCGGCGCGTAGGAGCAATAGTTTGGACAACACTGAACCGAGGTCGCACCATGAACGACCGGAAGACCATAGAACAGATCGGCAAGTAACCACTCTGAGCATCCCGAATGAGGCATCGAATAATATGGCTCAAAGAAACAATGATGCCGAGCCTTTAAACGGGCACAGGCAGTAAGAAATAACCAGAACCCATTACTGCTTCTGACTACTGGGTATGATAATGAGAATGAGTGCAAGTTCGAGAATAATCACAATCGTATTACAATCATCGGGTGCAACTACCTGAAGGACATCAGACAGGAGTTATTGGAAGAGGATAACAGGAGTCCCACCAATAACATCAATAATGAAATTATACATGTTGACGCCAAGGTAGAAGGCATCCCAGCCAAGTTAATGATCGATACTGGGTCAAACGTATCAATAATAAGTACGACGGAACTGGAGAGGATACAGCAAGAGTGCGGGAGAACTTTACCAACATTGCCGTTGAATAATATTGTTTTGTTGGGAGCAACCGGCCGACAGAACAAAACTATACGTAGACAAGTCTCCGCCAGTGTGATGAGCTGTGGTATAGCGATTGACATGGAATTCTTGGTGGCGAGCGGTCTGCCATTTAATATACTGGTCGGGTGTGATGTGCTTAGGAGAAATTCCGCCATCATTGATCTAAGAACTGAAACATTATCACTGTTTTCTAACGGACATACTTGGACGGCGAACTTGGTGGGTAGTGACCAAGTCGTTCCCGATAGTATCCATCAGCAAATCCGAAAAATTAATTACATCCAACCAACATCCATAATTGAACAGAGAATAGACGACACCTCCAATGAAGATTTATGGTCGCAGAAAATCCAGGAGATCAGGGATTTCCGGAGCGGTATAACTGGCGAAGGTTTAACAACAAACCAAGCGAACAAATTAATAGACATCTACAATAAATATAAATCAGTCTTTTCTGATGAGCCCGGTAAAGTGAAGAATTTCCAGTGTACTCTACAATTCCGAGACACTGTAGACTTTAACCGGAAGTCTTACCCCATTGCGCAATCACGAAAGCAAGCAGTAAGAGCTGAAATAGAGCAAATGATTAACCGTGACATTATAGAGAGTAGCCATTCCCCTTACACAAGTCCTATCGTGGCTATTCCTAAGAAAAACGGACAAGTCCGTTTATGTTTAGATGCGCGCGAAATAAATAAGATGATCATAAATGACAGGACTTCGCCCGGTGAGATTGAGGAGATCTTAAAACGGTTCCACGGTACCAAATATTTCACTACCTGGGATACGGTGTGCGGGTACTGGCAGGTGGAATTACATCCACAGAGTCGCCAGTATCTGGCCTTTATATTCGAAGGGCGGAACTACCAGTTTAAGAGGTTGCCCTTCGGACTGGTAAACTCAGTCGCAGTCTTTGTGCACTGCATGGATCAGATACTTGGCCAAGAAGCACTAAAATTCACCACCGTATACGTCGATGACTTGCTAGTGTCCTCAGGAACTTGGGAGGAACACTGCTACCGTGTGGAACATGTCTTACAGAAGCTAGCAGCAAACAATATTACTCTGAAGTTAGCAAAGTCTCATTTTATTGCTAAAGAGATACAATTCTTGGGCTTCATATTAAATGATAAGGGAATCTCACCGTCGGCTGAAAAAGTCGAAGCAATTCAGAACTTTCCTACACCAAAGAATCGAAGGCAGTTACAGTCGTTCCTGGGACTCTGTAACTACTACCGCAAGTTCCAGGAAAAGTACTCCGAACTGACTGCCAGATTTCAGCCGCAACTGTCATCTAAAAATAAATGGATCTGGGGTAATGAACAACAAAACATATTGACTCTCATAAAACAAAAATTCCTTAAACATATTATACTCCGCCATCCAGATTTTAACAAGCCTTTCTTTCTTAATTGTGATGCCAGTGACATCAGCCTCGGCACTACTTTATATCAAGAGGATGAGGAGGGCGAGCATCTTGTAATCTGTTTTGCCAGCAGAGCTCTGAACCAGAGTGAGAAAAACTATCATGTGACAGAAAAGGAGTTATTGAGTGTCGTGTTCGCGTGCGGAAAGTTCCGTACATATATTCTTGGTTATCCCGTTACCGTCCGGACAGACCATAAATCTATATCGTTCCTTAAAAGATGTAAGCTGAGCCATGGAAGGTTAACGCGGTGGATACTATTGCTGCAAGAATACGACCTCAAGTGGGAGTATATCCCCGGAAGGAAGAATGTCGTCGCGGACGTATTGTCTAGAGTTGACATTGACAAGCAGACGTTCGAAGGGGAGAAGGAGAGTATTCTGAAGGTGTACCATATTCTCAGCAGCAGCGCCGGTTTACAATCAGTTCTAGAACAACTAAGCACACACCAACAAGCTGACCCGAAATTAATTACTATTATCTCAAGATTGGAAGCAGGAGATGAGACCATCTCCCGATATTACACTATACATAAGGGAATCCTGTTTTCCAAACCATCATTATTTAAGGAGGAGTGGAAGGTAATAATTCCAACCCATATCGAGAAAGAGATAGTGATCAGTTATCATGTTCGATATGGGCATATGGGCGCTTTAAAGGTGGTAAAGGCCCTGGAAGAAAACTGCTATATAAGGACATCAATCGGAAGGTACGGAGGTATATTAGAAACTGTCGCATTTGCCAACTCGTAAAAAATAATAACGAGAAAAGAGAAGGGCAGATGATTCCAATAACATCGCAGTCTAAACTTGAGAAGGTATTCCTGGATATCTGCGGGCCATTTCCCCGCAGTGGAGGCCGCCACCGATACAAATATATCGTCATCATTATGGACCATTACACTAAGTTCGTAAAGCTATACCCAGCAAATCGGGCGACTACGAAGAAAGTTCTTAATATCCTAATCGACCAGTACTTCCCAACCGTCGGAAAACCGGTATCGATCATAACCGACCACGGAACGCAATTCAAGGGGAGGAGATGGCGGGATACACTGCTGTCCATGGGGGTTCACACATACAAGACATCCGTATACCACCCAAGCAGTAACCCGGCCGAAAGAGTCTTGCGAGAGGTGGGGCGCCTATTAAGAACATATTGCCATGATCAGCAGAGAAGGTGGCAAGAATACTTGGAGGCCACTGAAGAATTCCTCAACCTGGCCTACCATCCTGCCATAGGAATAACCCCATACTCCGCGATGTACGAGAGACAACCCCCTAGAGAGATTGCAGATATCTTGGAGTTCCCCAGAGAACATAAATATAGATTTGATAAAATTCAATTTTGTAATAAGGTGGCCGAAGATCAGGAGAAACGGCGGAACAAATACAATAAATGCATGGGTAAGGTTATTCATTATACCGTTGGAGAGAAGGTGTTGTTGAAGAATAGGGAATTACCCAGTTCCCTAGAGGGGATAACAAAAAAGTTATTGCTCCTGTATACTGGTCCCTATATCGTCTCAAAAGACAATAACAACAACACCTACGAAATCAAAGAAATAAGTTCAAGTAAAGTCAAGGGTGTTTTTAACCAGGCATCCATGAAGAAATTTTATGATTAAAAACCCCCAAAATTCTAAAATACATGTAAGCCAATCTTACATAAAGATTATTTGAAAGAAATTATTTGAAAAGAAGAATAATATAATAAGGGTTTGGACTTAATACAGCCAAATAGAATTAAAATCCCCAAAATTCTAAAATACATGTAAGCCCACCTTACATACCAGGAAAATGTGAAAAACTTTATGGCTAGAATAGAAGAGAAGAAGTTTAAAAACAAAAACAGCCAAATTCTAAAAAGAAATATAAGCAAATATTATCTACAATTATTAGAAAATTTTATGGCAAGAATATAAGAAGAATTAGAATTTAAAAAAACCTCTAAATTCTAAACATAATGTAAGCCAATTACATACAATTTATTTGAGAAGAAACATATTTTGAAGGAAGAATAACAAGAAGAATTTTGAAATAAACAGCCAAATTCTAAAAAGAAATATAAGCACATATTATCTACAATTATTAGAAAATTTTATGGCTAGAAGATATATAAGAATTAGAATTTAAAACCTCTAAATTCTAAACACAATGTAAGCCAATTACATACAATTTGTTTGAGAAGGAACATTTTGGAAGAAGATATATAAAACAGAATTTTGAATGTAAACCAACCAAATTCTAAAAACAAATGTAAGCCTACTTTACATAACAAATATTTGAAGAAAAACTTTATGGCTATAATATAATAATAAAGAAGGAGAGAATTTAGAAATAAAACCATCTAAGGTCAAAAACAAGTAAGGACAGATTACTAAATATTTATTTGAAGAGAAACATTTTGACAATAATACCAAGAGAGTTTAGAGAAATAAAACCAGCCAAAACACATGTAAGTCCACCTTACATACAAATTATTTGAGAAAACTTCATAGAATAATATAAGAAGAGTGAATTTTGAATTATGAATAAATCAAGTTTCCCAAACCAAGTATAAGTACAACTTACCAACCAATTATAAATAAAACACTATGGTGAGATAAACTGATGAAATTTCCTCCCATATTTATGGTAAGCATAGAAGATAATTACCATGGTAACAAAGGATCATAATGGGATGAAGAAAGGAGACAGATTTAGAATTAAAACAAATAATTCTAGACAATATAATCATGTATAAGTTCAATATGAAGAGTAAATACCTTTCCATAAAATGATGCTAAAGGAAATAAAAAAGAAAATTTCTTTAATACGATTTGAGTGATTGAATACAATAAAGTACAAAAACTTCTTTGGAATTATGAGAGAATGAAACTTTAAGTGGTATGAGGAGAAAATATGACCTCATAATGAAATTAATAAAAAAACCATCATTTGCAAGTATAATAGCAATGACCGGAATAATGTGAAAATAATGTCAAAAATTTATGTAATTAAATGAATTAATATAAAATGATTTATGAATTAAATGACAATTATGATAATGACAGTTATACAAATTCTAGAAAATAGAACAAGTGGAAATTTTAAGAACGATGAAACAGTCTAAAAATGTCATAAAGATATGCTACTATAAATAATGCAGATTATAATGAAAAAACCAGAAGGTAATAAAGAATTTATAACCAAAGATTTATATGATAATAAAAGTTGAAAAATGTAATAATAGAAGAGCTTCCTACCATAATATCAAATGAAAGAAACATCCAGATAATGAGTCAGAAGAACAACTGAGATAGAAATATTAAAATCTCTGAGAAGTATAATAAGTAATAAGTGAAGTATCCCAAAGATATTTTTTAAATAGTAACAAATGTGTACTATTCTGAATAATTTTTTTTAATCTGTCTGATGATAATTCCAGCAGGATTGATATGTTTTTTGAGCAGAGATGATTTGCCTCTGTACTCAAATATGTGTGAAGTATTGGACAGCAGAGGAAAGTAGCGTACAGTGCCTCTCTGAACTGAACCAGCTCACAAAGTAGGGAACGATAGGGAGAAAATATCCCAAGGAGAAAATACTAAGAAGAAATATAAAAATGAAATAATAAATATGAAACTCAGAAGACTATTACTATCAAGGAAGATCAAGTGAGAATGATATAAACTCAAATATAAATAAGAAAATTTTAAAATGGAAGGAAGTCCAAAATAATAACAAACCTTGAATAATTATCATAAGCAATTGTTTCAGACAAAGCAAGTATAGTCTGAAAAAATTACTTCTGGAGAAGGGCATTCTGTAGCGTGACAGAAAATCCACTACATTTTACGTCATATGAAATCATAAAGTTTAATTACACCAACAAATGTTATAATAATATTAAATGACATTTAAATAAATCAGAGGAATGAACCACAATAAAATAAAAATCCTCACTACATTATATATAAAAACCACTGTTTTAAAAACCAAAGAAAGTATCGAAGCAACTCATCAACTCATAGTATAATACCAGTAAGTTACCCAGGAAGCTCAGAGCAGTAAACCAGTTATATAAGACCATATCAAAGAAAAAAGAGACTCAATTAAACAGTGGTGAATACCAAAATACCCTAAAAACAAGAAGAGGGAAGAATAAAGTTTGTGAACAGGAAGAAAACAATACCCTGAAACCTATATAGAAGAATAAAGCCACAGTGAATAAATTAAACGTTCCAAACTAAACCTCAGTCGTGATAACACCAAGTACCTTGGTTTACCCAAGAACGGAAGGAAGACCAGAAGAGTGAAGACTAGACGAGGGACAAGAATGAAGACTAGAAGAGGGACAAGAATGAATACCAGAAGGAAGATACGAAGAAGGACAAGAAGGAAGACAGGAGAAGAGGAAGAAATAGTATGAAAGAAACACCGTAGTAAAACCTATTATTATATAAACTACTATCAATCCCAAACCCACAAAAACTATGCAAAAGAAAGTATAACATACCCAAAATCTTATAAAATGTAATTATTGAGAAAACTAAAGTGCTGTATAGCGTTATAAGAAGTGCACCGGCTAAAGCTATTGTGTAATAAAGAAAATAAACTAGTCTTAACGGTCCATGATTACTAAAGGTCTGGTCTGAGATAATAAGACTCAAAATATCAGAACCAACAGTGAAAGTGAATTTGTGTAAGTGTTTTTTTTTTTTTTTTTTTTTTTTTTTTTTTTTTTTTTTTTTAAATGCAATAAACTTAAAGTTGGTGATACTATAACTTAGTAGTATGCTATATCACAACTTTAAAATCTAATAATAAACAGCATAATAAAATAATAAAATGGAAGGTTTCCAGTATTTTATTATTTTAATGTAAATCTTTATTTACAAGACATTTGTAAAAAATGATAATAAATAGAGTATGGGAGTTAATGTTTACTGATGTAGGGGATCACAATAATAATGGTTTAAACCAGAAAGGACTGGTACTAATATAGTATGAATAAGTGTAACATGTTTAGACAGACTGTTATTTCACAGTCCTAAAATCAATGTGTTAAATAAATGTATTTGTAAGGTTTATTAGAAAATAAGATTTATGTTATGTGTTTTAAAAAGAATTATGTTTGATAAATAATAACCTACATACCAGTAATAATGTTCTAATAGGTATGCTATGTTAGCTCAAAAATAGTTAAAAGATATATGTTCAAACCATATCTGCAATATGTTCAATTGTGCAGATTGCTAAACCATGTTCATAATTATTTATTTTAAAGTAAGTTTAAATTAGGAAGTAATTAAAGAGGAGGAATTAGTAAGTTTAAAGAGGAGGAATTAAGTTTAAATTATTTGAGAAAGAAAGAAATATAAAATTCTAAAATCTAGGCCATTTGGTGAAATCAGAGAACCAAAATAAAATAGTATAATTCACTTAATAAATCCTGTAAACTACCAAGATTTATATAAGATAACACAATTAACCACTACTAGGAATGATCCTATGAATTAAAATGATAATAAGGAAATATACCTTAACATTTTGTAAATTCTCAAAATATATAAATTAATTAATTTTAAAGAGCAATGTCAAATTTACAGATTAACACAAAAAACCAGTTCAAAGGTGTAATTTATATGTATTTAAGGAAAGGAAGAGGAATATGACTAATTAAAATTTATTATAATAGTATTAATAATATTTAAATGGAGGGGATTTTGTATAAAGACGGAAATCCAATTTTGAGCCTATATTTCCATAAAGTAAAGAAATTTGTTAATTTCCACAAAATATCTACAGATATGGACTATAATACATCAATTTAAAGGGAATGAGATGATTAAACCAATAATAAGGTTAATAATTCATAAAAGTGAGGAATAAAATAGATAAATTCCATACATAATGTAATATTTTATCATATGTATGGGAAGTCGAAAAATGTTAACAATACTTTTTCAAGGATTAACTGGGCAAGATTTATGACCAAGTTAATTAGTCTTTTGTTGAATATCAAGCTGGACAGTTGTGTGAAGAACGTTTCTAAAAATCGAATTGAAAATGATACTAGTGTTTAGCCATTGAAATCAGTGAAACGAGAGTTAGGCGAATTAAACACTTTTAAAAGCTAAAGCTGTTAATACATTCACGACAATAGTGAAAACAAACACTTAACTATATAATACGAGTGATAGAAACAAGTAAAACACTATATCTCAACTGATATATTCTGAAATTCCTAACCATAACTTGAAAACGTAACCGCAGAAGTTGAACACATAGAAAATAAACTAACTAACACCAGTTTACACAGCACACTTCACCAGAATACACCAAATAGATTAACAGACATATTACACCAGTGCGGGGACATTTTAAACCTTAATAAAAGGAATTTTATTGTGATTTTCTGACACCACGCATATGCTGTGACTTAGTCCAACTCGAGTAGCGGCCATCTTGAAAACGAAACCTGCTTACTACATCGCAGTCACTGACGTCACATCAGTCTTCATTGGTTCGACAAAACATTTATTCTAATATTATATACTGAATTATTTAAAATACTATTGAATAGTAATTATTGTATTTATATTTTTAATTGTTAATGTTATACTTTCTCGTCACCCTTCTCTGACTATTAATTCTAATCGCTCAAAGAACCTGTCTTTTAATATAATATAACATAAAATTTTGTTCTGTATGACACAATCGATAATTCCTGAGACAGAGTCGATAATTGCTCTCCATCGATAAAATATCGATTATTTATTTAAATTTGTCAATAAATCTTTATATTTCCATTATTTTGTATCTGTACTTATTTCACAGGGTAATTTAAGGGTATTTATAAGGCTGAAGGAATTAAGTGAGAAGAATATATTCTATTTTGAACAAGGTATTGGACCAGTCAGAAAAGTCACCAATCGATTATTACCTGGAGTTAATCTATTTAACTCCAGACTTGGTGCAAATCTTCAAGAAATGCTCGACGGTCAATAAATACCTACCTGTTATTAAAATTTTACCAGAACCTTTTAAAAAACAGATTTATCTCTTATACATACCTCTATAAACATAAACAAAATTATTTTATTATTTGAAAATTCTATTTTTATTGAATTTTCAGTATACATTTTATTCTTTTGTAACGACCGGCATACAGCGGTCTGGTGACCAACAGGCTAACCCAAACAGTGGGACTGGAAAGGATTACAGCCATAGACAGGGCCGTCTTACAAACATAAGGGTTGCATTAATAAATATAAAATATATTATCAATATACATTATATTACAAATATTTATAAATATAAAATAAAGTCATTAAACAATAAAAATGACACCTTACATCATAATAGGTCTAGAAATGAAAATACGATCCCGTAAAACCGGCACAAATTTTTCGCTTCTTCTGAAACGAAGAATGTTTTGTACGAATTCTTTAAACTTCGCCTTAGTGGGTATGCGTGTGTAGCCTAAGTATTTGCAGCAAACTGGACGAAATCGGTCTAATCGTTTTGCCACACCAATGAATAAAGAATTTTCACAGAAATTGGCCACTACAGGTCCTCAAAAACAAACACTTCAAAATAGCGCTATGTGGTCCTCAAATCGGCCGCACATCTTGTAGAATCTGCCATACAAATCAGTTCCCTGGTAGAGGCTATGCAGCCCGTTTCGAACGTCGCGTCTAAGGAATGACACATAGAAAAAAAAGATTTGGTTGTAATTACCAAAATAGCTTGGTTAAGGTATTTGGTTAATTCTTTTGGTTGCAACTAACAAATTTTAGTTATTGTAACAAAAATGGTTTGGTTAACTGTTCAAAATTATTTGGTCACAATGTTTGGTACAAATAACCAAAACATTCAGATTATATTTAGTTTTTACAGACACTTGACCTTCTCTTAGGGGTGCAACTCCCTCCACATCTTCACGCCTCGCACTGTTCCTACAACACATACCCTAACCAGATGTCCACCTTACATACTGTGTTTAGTCTTCCTTCACAGATCTTTGTTAGCTGATTTAGGTCAGCGTGGTTTGCAAATACAACACACGTGGTTACGATGAGTGACGAGTTTGTTCAGAAGTGGATGGAAGAAAACGGATTTGCTCACGTTGTTCAGCATTTTAAAGGTAAATACCTACATTACTGAAAATGTAATCCGTTAAAGATTAGATGTAGCGTAACGAATTATCTGTTGGAACTTACCACTATCTAGCGTGAACTTAAACGTTACCGAAACAAAATTTTATGCGTTTAGACTACATAATCTATATTATGCATTTATTGGAATCGTATTTCTGCAAGAATTGGTACCGTTTTCAATATTTCTATCGTATAGGACAAAATATTTTCAGATTATTTTTATTATTGTCTGTATGCCTAATTAAGGTTGGTCAGTCAATTAAGGTATATAATAAATGCTGAATGTTGTGAAATACAGTGTGCCCACAGGACAATAAAATTAGGTGTCTCTTGTGTTCAGATCTGTAAGTCCTTTTTTTAATCTAGAGGAGGTAATCAAATGTAGATGTGGTTAATATAAAAGCTAGTGTTTTAAGAAACAGCCCGTTAGAGATATTGATAATATTTTTACACTTTCAGATGAAGGAATTGATGACGAGGCATTCTTAGCCTTAAACGAAAATATGAAAATGAAAATTTTAGTTAGTTTGACTAAGCGTCTGGTTAATAAAACTGAGTGTTTGGTTCATCCAACCAAGATTCTTGTGCTAAGGTGACCACATATCTAGTTAGAATGAGTATAATTTGGGTTATTTCAAATAAATTATTTTGTTAAACTGACAATGAATTTAGTTGAAATAACTACATAATTGGTTGATTTAATCAAATCCAAACCGATTTGGTTACATTAACTAACTCGGTTTTGGTTAGGTTTTACCAAAACATTTGGTCAGCACAACCATAATAGACCAATTTGGTTGGATTCACTACACTTTTTTTGGTTGAATTAACCAATTTATTTGGTTAATTCAACCAAAAGAATTTGACCAAATTTTTTGGATCTGGTAACCAATATTTTGGTCGTCCCTATAGTGACCAAAAATATTGGTTACCAGAAACAATTTTTTGGTTATTCCAACCAGTTTTTTGTGTGCACGTTTTAAGATTTAAGTTGTTATTTGTTTTCGAAATGGTAATAAAACACTAAATTAAAAAATACGAACAAACGAATAAATACGGATTAGAAAACCGTGTACAACAATCGGCATTCTGTTTAAGATTCGAATAACAAGCAAAAACAGTTTAAAATAGAAATGTTATAAGTTGCTGTGGAAGAAATTACTGCTAGATGCGGACACACTAGGAGCTGAAATACATACGACGGCTACCTGTTACCTACTTGCTAAGAGGACATAACATCAAAAACTACGACAAAAATTTGAATCATCCCTCAAACACACAGCTCCTTACAGCAAGCGATTTCGAATTCACGAGACGCCTTATAGCGTACCGCAGTTAAAAATGTCTGTACTTACATAACTGATTTGTCTTATTATTTAATTCGATTTATACGACTACATTTTTACTGACAAATTTTTAAAAATTCTTAACATTTCCTTTTCCTTTATCCACTTGGAGCGAGTTTGACTCCCCATAACCCCGTCGCTACGCCCCTGTCACTTAGTAACGTGTAACCGCCACCCTCCCGACACACTTACACAAAAACAAATAATAATGGCTGCTCCTAACTTAGGGTTAAACGACTCCAAGATAAGGATGAGGCGAGGAATGTTGAACGGAATGGGGACGCCTAGGAGAGTACACTTTGTCGGAAAACCTGCCGACCTACAATCAAGAAACGCAGTTATGATGGGAGGGAATTTTTTTTAAATGCTCAACATGCCCTGCACGAGCGGAACTTTTTAATAACAAACGAACAGGGGAGTTATAACAGGGGCGTTAGAAAATTCCGATTGATTATTTCGTGTGTTACAATTATTATGTTCACACTAGAATACAAAGCTTATTGTTTGAAGCGAATAATGTTGATGGTGTTACGATTATGTTACAGATCCACAGACAACAGAATATTTCGGGACAGCCAGCGGTGTCCGTTACAAAGTGACCTTCTCATAAACCCCACTCATAAATTAAACATACTACTATAACTCGTATATACATACTACTACACCCCGTTATGAACAATTAACTATACACAGAGACTGATGTTACACTGAAGTAACAAGATAAATTACCAGTACTAAGTCACGCAGAGTCTAGACAGAAAACATTGATAACCGAATGCCTTATTTACACACGTAATGAGATAAACACAGTATAGGCCTACATGCCTAAACGCATGGGCGGGACAAATACTAACTTATGATTATAAAAGGGAGGAAAGTTTATACTGTATTCCAGTTATAAATACATCAATAGTCCTACTACAAATACAAAATTTGGAAATGTCATTAACTTCTTATCTACTTATGGTAACGGACACGGTTTCTGTGCTTTCATTATGTTCATCTCGATATTATCACTTAGATAATATTTTCACATATTTAATGTTTATTTCCTACATATTTTTTATGTTTAGTATGCAATGGTTTACCGACTTACATTTCACCATTTTGACAAACCGTACGTAACATGTAAGACGTAATAACAGAGCTCGTTTAACAAATTACGAGATCTTAAGAAAATCTTCAAACACTGAGCAAGTAATAACAGAAAACTCCATAGGGCAATCAGTAAACACAGTAAGAAGGCATTAAAAAGCGCGTGGCTAATAAAATGTGGCAAGAAGTATCGAATTAGAACCATTCGGTTACAAAGATAACTACTACGGTATCAAATTTGAATCAATTAATTATGATTCCAAAAGCCCTGAATTCAGTGTAAAACGTTACAATGTAAACAGTGATGTAAGTAGGAACTGCTCCTGGGGGAGGGGATGAGACTAGCTTGAAGGTGAGACGCTCCATTTTCTTTAGGACAAATGAGAAATTCAGGATTCTTCCCACATAATTTTATAAATGCGTTTTATAAATTCTTTGTGTCTTGGAGTTCTTTAGTAAACAATGTGAAGTATAAGGGTAGAAAAAATATGGAGAACAGCTAATTTCAAAATATTCTATCTGATTAATTGTTATTCAAATTAAAAGTAATAAAATCATGCCATTACGAATCACTTTAATTCCCAATTTGTATTCTTAATAAATCTTGTGTAAATGAGTCTAACTGAAATTATTTTGAACTAACTCGGTTTAATTACTCCTTCTCACTTTAAATTAACGATGTTATCCCAAAAATGTTTTCAGCAACTTACATTTTTCTTGTTAAAGTACGTTATTTTTCATGTAAAATCTTCCAACAAATCTTCTCATTTTTCCTAATTAAAGTTAAGAAATTGCTAGTTTAGCTGTGCAAAAACGATGATTCAAACCGCAGAGATATTAGACTAGAAGAGTAAACAACGTCTACATAGACAACCTGTACAGGGAAGTGTGGACGAAAAGATAAAGTAGATTAGTATTGATTAATACAACGTGCTCTGCCTTCGTTTTCTAGCTACTGAGTATTTGTTTTTTAAGACTGTATGTTATTTACCACATGTAGAGAGCGATTGTCATTATTAAAAAAACTGTAACTTCATTTTATTACTCAACAAATACTGTAATTTCTTTTATGATTATAATTATTTATAAGCCTTATTTTAACACACGCAGCTAGCTTCCGTTCAGTGATTACGGAATTTCGCTGAAATTTGTAATAACTCTGGGGGTGATTACACCCTTGACCCCCCGTATTTACATCACTGACTGTAAATATCACGATCCTCATTTTGATGGACTGAAAAAAAATTACATCACGTAAATTTTAAATAGGCTTACTTAATGCTAAACATATTTTTTTGGATAACAACGTTTTTTGATGAAAATGAAAACACAAATCATGATTCGTTTAATAAATGATTTAAAATAAACTTTTAGTAAAAGACTGCTTCGTGAATAGGGTCGTTATACTATAGAATTGACGTTTATAAAATCAACAGACTATAGTACTAACTTATAACTTACAATTTCATTTTAATAGTTAGATACTGTATTCCATCATTTTGCAAATTACTTCTGAAAGTTTTGATTCGCAGAATATAATAGCTTCAAGACCACTACGAACACACAGTTTAGATTTTAAAAATTCCTATTCATATTGCAGTAAATAAATAATTTACTAATAATTCTAATTTCGGCACTAATTATTCTAATAATAAAAGCGTGTTGTTACTAATACACCTATTACACACGTAGTTTAAGATTATGGACAGCGTCAGAAACAGGCAAGCCAAAGTATGACAGGAAAACACTATTACAAAAAATGAGACAATTGTTTCAAGTTATTTAAACGTATGGGGTGATAAATGATATGCGCGCGCAAAAACTACACTGCTTCAGGCGTTTTACCATATAAGAGGCACTCGGGTTAATGACACTTTGGTGTACTTTAGTTGGCAGCACGAAGTTTATCATTAGCAGCCACTGAAATTAATGGCCGAAATTCCGGAACAAGACATTATTTTCGATCCTAAACCCGTAATACGGAAAAGAAACTACATAAGAATAATACTGTTAAATAATTACTACTGTTTATAGTCTGGACACACACGAGCGCATACGTAAACACACATATACAAGAAAAAAGAATTTTGCTGTTATTTATCAGGAGACGCTGAATAAAGTGGAGTAATTAAACAATATTAAGTTAAATAATAACTATCATAGCGTTATCATTATATTTGAAAATAAGTTACTGATATTCGGAACTATTTTATTGATTAGTACAATAAAATAATTAAGTACTTATAAACAAATAAGAAATAGTGTTAAGTTACTGATTCACTAAAACAAGCATGCTAATACTTCTATACGTAATATCATATAATAAATTGTATCTGCATTATCACGCACGTGCTAGGATTACACACATACACTCAGACGCGCGCGCGTGTAGTTGTAAATATGTGACAGTCTTGCAGTTACAATACAATACATTTTGCAATGGAAAATCGTATTGCATATGTTTTACTACTATATATATGTGCTCATAAAAATATATTTACGATGATAATAAAAGAATTTACAAAACATATTACAACAATACAACGTTATTAAATGTAAGTGTGTCGGGGGCACGCTCATGAGCGTCAAAATTATACAACGGTAAATAACATTTCTAACAACGTGTACGTGTAATTAGGGGTTCAGGTGTAGTTATAATAAGGGTAGCCTTTTTAGAAAATTCAAAATGTTCCCATTTATTAAATTTAAACAAATATATCAAGAAATAATAATATACAAATAATGATTACTTCGTCATATGATATTCATTATACATGGTTTCAAAGTTGCTTTGTTTGCTGTAATCTCATCACCAACATAAAGCTTACATCATAGATATAATATTATTAATTTTAATTAAAAACATTTCTTCATTATGTTATACTGTCTGGACTACTCAGTCTGAATGTGTCCTCTCAATATAAAAATATTTAACTAAGTTAACTATTTGTTCATTCTATGAACAAATCTAATTGATTCTTTCAAATGTACATTAAAATATTTTCAATAAATTATCAATTCAAAATTTATGCTTTCATAATTACTCTACAATTTAAATTAACACATTTTCAATAAATTATTAATTCAAAACTTATGCTTTCATAATTACTCTACAATTTAAATTTAAATATTTTCAATAAATTATTAATTCAAAAATTATGCTATAATTTTTTATACAAGACATTTATATTTATAAGTTATAAATTACACTTTTTTTTTAAATTATTGTCTTCCCTTTGACAATGTTTATCAATCTTTGATTAAGTATTTTGTTATGAGGAATACATGGCTTTCTTTCACCTTAATTGTAGTGGTTCCTCAGTATACCCTCTCCTGGTCCTGAGTCCTTGATGTTGTGAATCCTGCATAGTCATGAAGTCCTGGATCCTTTCTTCGTTCTCCGGGTCCTCTCGGAATTCCGATGACTCGTCCTTTACGTCTGGAATTTATGCCATGTAGTGCTCTCGTCCTCGATCTGGAGTAATGCTCTTAGATGTAGATAACTTGTAGACATCTGACGATTTCTTTGTTACGGTAATTTTTAATTACTGTTTTCCATTACTATTTTAAATCGAATTATTTATCGTAATGCTTTATAAGTTATGCTTAACAAAAAGTCTTATTGGTGTTAGACATAATGTCTAACTCTGTTCAAAGTAATTAAAATTTCGCGTCTCTGACGGACATAGCGTTCCGCCACGAATGAAGACTGTTAGAAGAGAGAGATTAGCTCTCCTGGGCTTGTATTTATATTCACCAAGAAAACTGGAGCTGTCGATTCAGGAATTAGCCTGTCGACAGTTGAACCATGGCGTGGTAGCCCCCACTCTCGTCCTATTTCACATTTTTGCACTTCTTCGCCAATCGCACTGTTTAACGCGGATTTCACGGCGATAAAATATTGTCTAATTTAATGACCTATGTGGTGTGCAATTATCATGATGCTCGCACCACTAGTGTAATTATAATGCTTTAAAAATCGCACAGAATTCGCATCGATTGTCCGAATTACATAAAATTCGCACTGCACTTGTGTCTGATTTTTACACATTTTTAGAAGTTTTTACTTTCTCGCTAACATCTATGGTTTGCTTAATATTAAATATATTCTTAATTTAGCATTGATTTGAGGTGAGGTTGCAAACTTTCCGGCTCAAACAGGCTTCACGCACACACACTATTTACTTGTGTACACGCATGCAGCGGTAATCGCGTGATCCTGCGTGTTGACTCCTGTTTGCAAGCCAGCTTCCAATTTCACACCTGCTCGTCTATTATATATTATTAAAATTAAATTAAATATTTATTTTATATTATATATGCGCATTACAGCCTATGCTTGTATTGTCGCATTATTCCTCTACTTGGTAAAAAAAAATTTTAATAAATTTATTTATTAAAATATTTTTTCTATCATTAGACATCTTACATTTTTATATTTCATATTACTTGTATATTTTTTTATTTGTATTTATACACTACTATCTATGATACTGAATATTAATTGTTTAAATTCCCTTAGTTGGAGGGTAAAACAAGTCTAGTTCCTATCTCCCCTCCCTACGAGTTGCTAACAATGCATAAGCGTAGCTCCTTCTTCCCATTGTTCTCCTTTAATCTGGTTCTACTGACCTATTTATTTTTACGTGTAAAACTTTCTGAGTGAACTGGCATGGTATTTGCCAATTTCTTTCTTCTTCACATCGTCATATACTATAAATGTATGTCTCGCGATTCGTTGATTTAATGTATATGGTCCGTTATACAGTTTAAAGAATTGTTTCGCTGTTTTATCACTTCGCTTTCCCACTGGATTAGCTTTTACTAAAACTTTTTCTCCCACGTCGAATTGTTGTAGTTTGAGTGTCCTGTTAAATCTTTCCACTCTCTTGTTACCTCTTTCTATTATCCGTTGCTCTGCGTATTCAATTTTCACATTTATTAGTACAGGTACATTCTGGTTGTTAGGTTTGTTTACATACTTGGTCCAAAATCTGTTCGGCTTTTTATCTTCTTCCAATTCTATTGGAGTATATCCTGTTGCTTCACTATAATTTTCGTTGATGGCTTTGTCAAGAAATGGTAGATATTCTGCCCATTTATTGTGCTGATCATGGCAGTATATTCGTAAATATTTACCTAATTCTTTGTTAACTCTCTCAGCAAGGTTTCCTTGAGGATGTCTTATGGATGTGAGTATAGGTTGTATTCCATTTTCCCTTAACGTCCTCTCCCATTTTTCACTCTGGAATTGTACACCTTGGTCACTGAGAACTTTCTTCATTTTTCCATATGTCGGAATATATTTCTGCAGTATTATCTTTAGAACAACTTTGGTTGTGGGTCGCATAATTGGGTACAGTCGGACTGCCTTGGAAAACACATCGATACATACCAATATGTGCTTCACACCTCGACTTGATCGTGGTAGTGGTCCCAGAAAATTCACTGCAATTAGCTATCCCTTATTTTCCTTCTGGATGCTCTGCATTTCTACGTACGTGTGTAAATTCGGTCCTTTCGCCGTTTGACACTCATAACACTTCTTCACCTCCTTCTTTTTTTTTCGAAACATATTATTAATCGTAAAATCCTCTCATAGACTCAGGTAACATTTCAGAGCGGCAGCATGCGCTAAACTCTCATGTGCTGGTTGAATTAATTTCTGTAACATTTCGTTCGTAAGTACTATCTTCCAGTCTTGTCTTACTAACCTGAAAAGACTTCCATTAAGTACCTTATAATGATTTGGTAGCTGTTCTAGGTCTTTCATTTTTCTTATTGTAACGTCCAAATCTTGTTGTTGTGCTAAATTTTTTAGCATTTGTTTTATTTCATCGTTCTCTTTAAATTTAATTGATAGCAATTGTACTTCTTTTTTTTCGCTCTCATAGACTTCACATTCTTCTGTGATGTATCGACTTAGTGTATCAGCTATAATATTGTCTTTACCTTTACAGTATTTAATGGTGAACGAGTATTCGCCAATGGCTAAAATCCATCTTAATAATCAGGCATTTCTTACTTTGCATTTCAATAGAAAGGATAATGCTTGGTGGTCAGTATGTATCTCAAAATGAGTACCATAAACATAATATCTGAACTGCTTAAGAGCATATACTATAGCAAGTATTTCTTTTTCTGATGTGGAGTAGTGTCTTTCAGCTCCTTTGAAGACTCTACTGGCGTAGGCGATAACTCGGTGCTCTCCCGTAGTATCTTGTTGATACAGTACACTCCCCACTGCGTAGTCACTGGCATCGGAGTAGATTACGAATTTTCCTTCACGTTGAGGATGATGTAACATAATATTTTCGATGAACAACTTTTTCACTTGGTTAAAGGCATCTTGGTGTTTCTTCTCCCATTTCCACTTCTGTCCTTTCTTCGTCAGCTCCAGTAGCGGTTGCGTATACTCTGCATATAATGGTGAGAATCTTCTGTAGTATCCTGTTAGTCCTAAGAATGCTCTTAACCCTTTGAGATTTCCGGGTATAGGAAAATTAGTTATGCTGGAGATTTTGATAGGATCGGGTTGAATACCAGAGGAGGAAATAATGTGGCCTAGGAATTGGATAGAGGATTTGATAAATTCACATTTGTCTAGGTTAAGGGATATGTTCGCTTACCTAAACTTGTGGAATATCGTGCTTAAATGTTTTATATGTTCGTGTAGTGTTTTAGATACAACTAAGATATCATCTACGAATACCATATGGTGTAGGGTTCCACCTCAGGTCCTAGGGCTCTTTCTAGACACTTTACGATGGCTGCCAAACTCGTGCTTAATCCGAAGGGTACTACCCTGTGTTGGTAGTATTTACTTTTATACAGGAAAGCGGTGTACTTTCTATTTTCTTCACGAATTGGAATCTGCCAGAAACTTGAGCGTAAATCCAGCTTCGTCAGATACCTCGCTCCTTCACACTTAGTAAATAATTCGTCCGCAGCAGGCGCACAGTCATACTCTTTTAACACAATGCTGTTCAGCTCCCTCATGTCAAGGCATAGGCGTATCTCACCACTTTTCTTCTTCACTACCACTAGAGGATTCAGGAAGTTGCTGGTCGATCGCTCTATGACTCCATTTTCAATCATGCGGCGAATTTCCAGTTCAACCTCTTCCTCATATCGCATTGGGATAGGGTACATCCTCCTAATGACTTTCGTAGGGTCTGACACGACTATAGAGTGTTCGTATACTGTCGTCTGCGTCGGTACTTCACTAAATACTTCCCTGTACTCTTCTATTAATTCGTGCAGTTTTTCTTCTTCCTGTGTCGTCATTCCTTCATCCGCTGCGTTCACATGTCGAGTTGGACCATACTGTATTTGTGGCTTGGACAAAGTAATACGTATTTCACTTACCTTGCAATCTTCTTCATCGCTATTCATATTTAACTCATATTGAACACGTTTATAATTACACAGAATTGTATTATCATTAACATTAATCTTAGCACTTATTGCATTTAGTATATCAATACCGAGAATTCCATCATAGATCAATTTATGCATAATTATCATGGGGTATTCTAATTCTAGCTTTTTATATGTTAGGGTTACATATGCTTGTTGTTTAACCCTTTCTTTTTTATTGGTAGCTGTTGTGATATTTAAATTATTTACCGGCAAAATTGCAGTATTTTTAAAATTTAAAATATATCTTATTGCGTTGGACCCAAGCAGCGGTAAGAACTGACAGCTGGCTGCCTGTGTCAACTAACATTCGTATCTTACACCTGTTAATTCCGACGGTTACAATAGGACATTGTATTTGATGTTCGTTGCGCTTTATATCCTGCTCATTGTTTAATAAGTCCTCTCTAATATCGTAGGGGACTACGATATGGGTACATATACCCATATGTTGTTTATCGTATAAGATTGTTTCCGTTTATTCAGTCATTGTGACGCCTTTGACGTAGACGGCCGACTGTGGAATGTTGCTGTCTCCATCTCATTCATTTTCTCCCTATCTCTATTTATTGTTCCCTCGTCGTCCTTCCGTACTGCGGCAACGCGTTTGTCAGCTGGTTTTGAAAAATGTTTACGATTAGACGACCACACAACGTCTCCTTGTTGTTTAGCTGTATTTATTCGTTCAGTCTCTGTAGCTGTGCGCGTCGTAGTGTTGTGTATTGGTGGCGTATAATTTATTTTGTAATTATCACGGTGCGGTGTAGTGTTTTGTATTGCTTTCTTGTCATCCCTGTGATAATTATAGTGGTGATTTGCGTGTTTTTGTTCCCAGTATTGTGTGTTCTTACCTTTATTGATATTCTCCGACTGTGTCACAAGGATTAAACATTTTTCTATGGTTTTAATTCCCTGCGTATAAACTGCTAACTGGATATCCCGCTGGAAATGGTAAGATAACTTTGAAACAATTTCTTACTCTGAGAATTTAGGTTTAAGATGCTTTACGCGTTCTATTTGCGCAACTGTGTACTGTTCGATACTCTGCTGTCCTTGTGCGTTGAACTTTCCATACTCGAGTTGATCCCGTACCTGTCGTTGGGTATGTAAATTGCAGTATCGGTTCTCGAATGCCTCACGAAACTGCTGATATGTACTGACGTTATCTCTAATAATAGAGTGCCATTGACTGGCTGAATCTCTAAGATATCGCGTGACGAAGTCTATCTTCTCGTCGTCATTTATTGCACTGCCAATCTTCTCTATTTCCTTCTCCACTCTAGCTAGGAATTCCATACTGTTCTCCCCTTTACCATCTGAAAACTTAAGTGTGCTCGTTTTGTCCATTGGTGTAGGTCATTTGAAACATGGTCATTTGATTCTGTCGTCTTCTCAACTAACTTCGTAGCTGGTTCATTTCCTCTTGGATTTCTTCTTTCATATGTGATACGTCTCCCGAACGGTCCTTCGTAGTTTCTTCAATTCTATTCTCAATGACTACAGTACGTGTTTCTATTTCTCTATGTTTACTGGTATTTGCTTGCGACATATTACTAACAGTTTCAATTTTATCATCCTGCTCTCGCGTTATAGTATTTAAAGTATCATTTACATTATCATTTATTTGTTTATGCGCTTCTTTTAAATCTTTTCTCCACTCGAGACGTAATTCTTTTTGTTTATTTTCAATTCTTACAACTTGCTCATGTAAGGCTTGTTTAAAATTATTCTCTAGCATGTCAATACGTAAGTTGGTATCAACAATTTTTTCAGTTAACTGTGCATTACTGTCGATTATACTTTGTTTTATTTCAAGATTATCGTTCTTCAATTCTTCTAAACTTTCAGTTATTCTTATAGTGTCTTGTTTAGAATTCTCAAACTTTTGTTCTAATCTATTTTCTAAACTTTCTGTTTGTTTGGTATTTATTTCATCTTTTTTTTTATTTGCTTGATATTCTCCTCTTTTAACTCTTCTTTAAATTTTTCGGCTTGTTTTATGACTAATTCGTCCAACATAGCTAGTATCGAATTTTTAAATGCTTGTAGATTCAACCCTCCTGGTTCTGCCATGTTGAATAATTATTAAAATATTTATTTATAATATTTAAGAATATTATTTTTATGAAACCGACTTATTAATTTTATTTATTTATTGTTTCGTTATTATTATTTATTTATTCTTATCTACTTATATTACAATTACACCTGTTTGTTGGGGTGGGCACCAGTTGCGTTATTACAGTACAATATACACAACAAAATTAAACACATAAAAAATATTCACTAATACACATCAATTATTATACATAAATCCTATGCACACATTTAACAATAGAGCATACATTTATTTACTAATATAGGCGTTTCGTGCCCCACGTTGGGCGCCAATTTTATACAACGATACAACGTTATTAAATGTAAGTGTGTTGGGCGCACGCTCATGAGCGTCAAAATTATACAACGGTAAATAACATTTCAAACAACGTGTACGTGTAATTAGGGGTTCAGGTGTAATTATAATAAGGGTAGCCTTTTTAGGAAATTCAAAATGTTCCCATTTATTAATTTAAACAAACATATCAAGAAATAATAATATACAAATAATGATTACTTCGTCATATGATATTCATTATACATGGTTTCAAAGATTCTTTGTTTGCTGTAATCTCATCACCAACATAAAACTTATATCATAGATATAATATTATTAATTTTAATTAAAAACATTTCTTCATTATGTTATACTGTCTGGACTACTCAGTCTGAATGTGTGCTCTCAATATAAAAATATTTAACTAAGTTAACTATTTGTTCATTCTATGAACAAATCTAATTGATTCTTTCAAATGTACATTAAAATATTTTCAATAAATTATCAATTCAAAATTTATGCTTTCATAATTACTCCACAATTTAAATTAACACATTTTCAATAAATTATTAATTCAAAACTTATGCTTTCATAATTATTCTACAATTTAAATTTAAATATTTTCAATAAATTATTAATTCAAAAATTATGCTATAATTTTTTATACAAGACATTTATATTTATAAGTTATAAATTACACTTTTTTTTTTAATTATTGTCTTCCCTTTGACAATGTTTATCAATCTTTGATTAAGTATTTTGTTATGAGGAATACATGGCTTTCTTTCACCTTAATTGTAGTGGTTCCTCAGTATACCCTCTCCTGGTCCTGAGTCCTTGATGTTGTGAATCCTGCATAGTCATGAAGTCCTGGATCCTTTCGTCGTTCTCCGGGTCCTCTCGGAATTCCGATGACTCGTCCTTTACGTCTGGAATTTATGCCATGTAGTGCTCTCGTCCTCGATCTGGAGTAATGCTCTTAGATGTAGATAACTTGTAGACATCTGACGATTTCTTTGTTACGGTAATTTTTAATTACTGTTTTCCATTACTATTTTATATCGAATTATTTATCGTAATGCTTTATAAGTTATGCTTAACGAAAAGTCTTATTGGTGTTAGACATAATGTCTAACTCTGTTCAAAGTAATTAAAATTTCGCGTCTCTGACGGACATAGCGTTCCGCCACGAATGAAGACTGTTAGAAGAGAGAGATTAGCTCTCCTGGGCTTGTATTTATATTCACCAAGAAAACTGGAGCTGTCGATTCAGGAATTAGCCTGTCGACAGTTGAACCATGGCGTGGTAGCCCCCACTCTCGTCCTATTTCACATTTTTGCACTTCTTCGCCAATCGCACTGTTTAACGCGGATTTCACAGCGATAAAATATGTCCTTCGCCGTAATTAAATCTACTATTCACTGGGCGTGATGTTTTTTTAAATAATACTGGGTATGACTCATGTTTTATAAACCGCAAAAGAACATAAAAGTCTAAATAATTCCTCTGCCGGGTTCAGAACAATTCTTGATAATAATAAGTCGAAATTTACATATTATTTGTTACTCCCTCACTAAAATATATTTCTGAACAAAAGGAGTAATCAACTGGCCAATCACAGATTTATACTTCAGTCAAGATTAGTATAGCTCGGTGTAAGTTCAGTTCGTATCGGGTAAGCCTATTCAATGGCGACGCACGTGGTCATTTCTACACACGGTAAGTTTGGAAAAATGAAGTTCGCAAATTCACTTCACTGAATGCTGCCGATATCGGAGAGATGCCCTCCGAGTTACGTAAATACTCTAAACAGGTGTAGTTCAACGCAGTTAAAACCGACTTAAATTCCGTGTAAGTGGAACATCGTGCACGTACAAGACACTTCAAGCGTAGCAGATGTGCTGAAGTCCATCGCGGTCGATAAACTAATTCGTATCGAGTTTAAACCCGTGAATTTTCGTACCCTATAAGAACGCGAAAGCGACCTTGAGAAACTCTGCCATCGAATCTACATTCTTACGGACGTACGATTACGATCACGAGTACGATCTATAGGCTGTCGAAGATGTCAACTAGGCCTATAGATCGTAAGGTCACAGGACTCCTACGGACATCGTCCTACATTCTACGACCTAGGGAAGTACATACGATATTTAAACCTAACTTTCGATTCCATATAAATATTATCAAAAGGTTTGAGTCGGAATACTACCATCGTTAGATATTACCACACAACGTTTCGACCACTAAACGATCTGCGGTCATCTTCAGGCGTAAGTTAAATTAGTACATTAAATACAACCTTAAGCCTACTCGAGATTCACTAACAAGCGTGAACCATCAACATGAAAAACACCACCACCTACAAATTTAAACACAACTATAGACAAACTACATAAAAATGAATCGTTACTTACCACGTAAGTATTTATTTATTTACTGAACTTGCGTCAGTGTGGTTCACAAATCATTAATGACATAATACTATTATTATCATAAACTTGTACAAGGAAAACTTGTACTTCCTAATTACATGATCTATATATTAGCATTCCCCTCAACTGAATCTTTTACAGATATAAAGAAGAAGAAACTTGTCTTACTTATTAATTCCAGTCACACAAAAACACCACCAATTCACGAATTAAATGTTGTAAAATAATCGTCGTCGTTGTCTCCATTTCACACCACAGGCTAACTGCCTATTCCGTCTTCACTGCAACCGTCTTCTTCCAATCAGTGTGTAATTCACTGTTAGTCTTACTGCCCTCCAGTTTTCTACTCTGTAAATGTCTTCCATCCACTGTCGTTTTCTTTCGTCTATTTTGTTGTTCGTAGAAAATATACCTATGAATAGTTCGGTCTTGATTACGCTTCCGATCTCTTAGCCGATATCTTTTTACGCGTTTAAAAAATTTCATTTCAGTAGTAACCATTTTTCTTTCTCTGTTAACGTTCAGGTTTCACTCCGATATGTAAGGAAAGATAGTGCCATTACTTCATATAATTTCATTTATGTTTTATTTTTCAGTGATCGACACAATCTTTCTATGGCAATTTAATTTTGCATTTTCTTCTATACTTTATATTATGTTTCATAAATATTTTATTTTACAATCATCGTACTCATAACTTACATAACAACACTGAAAATTAAAATGTAATATCGCATATAAAATTTTATCTTCAACTGCTATTTTAGAAAGCACTAGGAATTTTCCTCCAAACACCATACTTCGTCTTCTTATGAGATATTTTACAATTACATTCTTACACAATTGGTTCAAGCAGCAGGGGTGAACCCTGGGGGATATGGGGGACCCCGAAATCCGAAAAACATTTTGGAGCAAAAAATGTTTAACTGGTTATGTTTTCTGAAATGTAATTAATTGACTTCCAGGTTTTGTCAATTTAAAAAAATTACTATTTAGGTCAATGACAAGTTTAACAAATCTACAATAATAGGCCTTATACTCCATAATAAATATAACAGATGTTGAAAGGAATGGTGGAAAATGAAAAGAATCGGTTTGAAAGAGAGAAGGATACGATACGTTTTTCCGCTGGTTACGATAAATAGGGACATATCTTTTTATATTTTAACTTGATGTTACGTGTTAATAACTTCAATCACAAAGCACATACAGTGAATGAGTTTTAATTTCTTGTTTAGTTAAATGTTTAAAAACGAGCGCCACGGTTAAACGATGTACATCGTACGGTGACTGAGTGCGCGGTCAGTCACCGTACGATGTACATCATTTAACCGTGGCGCTCGTTTTTAAACATTTATATTGGATTTTAATATTTTAATTATTTGACAACTGTATCAACGTTAAATGATACACGAATATTTTAAGTTCTGAGGATGGGACAAGTGTCCTGAAACATGTCAACTTTATAGTGAAGACGTTGTTTCAAAAAGCCGCAGACGGTGAGTTGCAATATATTTGATTGAACAACACGTGGCTTGGTACTAAAATTGGGATATATTCCTTTTAAACTGAAAGATGTAATTTATTTCCGAGCTGACCTAAATTTTTCACTGCCTGATCATATCGTCCAAATATACATTAACAAGACAGGTGAAAGACTGCACCCTGTTTCACACATCTATTTGTCAATATTAATGCGGTCTTTTATATTCCAGTATTGATTATAGTATCTGTGTAATCATATTAAATGTTTAGGATAACTCTTTCCACTAAAATTTCCCACAACAAATTCCTATTAAACCGATCAAACTTTTTTCTAATCAATGAAAGGCGTGTTTCTAAAGCATATTACCAACGCTTCTCGATTACTTGTGTTGTTGCTGTAACACTGGCAAAATAATCATTACCAAAATAATTAGTCTCAACTGGAATACAAATAATTATATTACATTGGAATATCTTTTGATCGATTCTTAAACAGACGCGGGGATTTCTTACACTAATAGCTAGATTTATACATAAGCGCTTCCAGTCACACATTCCCGTACGAGGAAGAGCGTAAAGGTTTGCGTTTGGTAAAACCACGCGAATACTCGTGCGCGATTCTAAAACTGTAAAAATGCACTCACACTCTTTCGCGCAAGAAACAGCGCCAACTTACAAGTACACGCGAAAGAATGTGTGTAAACGACAATCCCGTACGCTTTACTTGGCGAAAGCTAATCCGGTGGAACGTCTGCAAGTTGAATAATTTCCTTTGTACTACAAGGTTTTAGAATAGACTTCGACGAAGAAATATTGTACTGGCCACAATTTTTTCTTGTGTGACTGTCATGTTAACAAAAAATAGGTGAAAACGGGGGATGTGGGTTAAAGATGTTATGAACTGTTATAGTCACCTACCCTTGTTAGAGACTTTGCGTGAACATAGTCGAATAACAAAACAACTAACTGTTATACAAAGAGAACGAGCGACCACAGCACACTAGGTACTATATAGGTAAAGCGTTTGGTGAAGCGCAACTGTCAAAGCTCTACGTCACCAGGACGTGTGCGAACGTGATTACCGACACGCTTTCATTTTTCATTGTACCCCTTCACGCATGCAATCTTTCCCGCGCGAAAGCTTCTACTGCACCCAATCACATAAGAAAGCGTTTGTGTATAAAGCCAACTAATCACTCGACCGAGGAAAGATTAAACAAAAATTACAAAGAGTATCTTTTGAGTGTGAAGAAGAAAAAGAAGCCGAGGAAGAAGTAAGAGCGTTTTATGAAGGCGGCAGCAGCAATCGCTTGCAGCCAACCAGCTACAGCTAGTGGCTAAAAAACAGGGTGTGGTGTGTGTGTGTGTGTGTGTGTGTGTGTGTGTAACTGTTTCGTATGGAAATGATATGCGCAGCGTCTCTCTCTCTCTCTCTCTCTCTCTCCTCTTTGGCCTACGTCTTGCACTGTTTTCTGCTTGTTAGCATCTTGATTAGCTGGTTATCAATCCAATCCCTCTCCGCTTCTTTGTCACTCACAAACTGAATGAATTTATTTATTCTTCCACTTCTTTTCTTTTCTTAACTTGGTATCGTTATTATTACAGTGTTGTTTTTTATCGTCATAATAATGTAATTATTATTTTAGAACGCGACGGTAGCACAGTGGTTGGTATGTGACCGAGGAGAAAGAGCACCACCGATGTATGAGGAAATATTTATGTTATTGTGGGTTATTTCCACACGAGTTGAGGCGGCCATCCGAGAAAACGGTCGGCTTGAGCAGCGAAATCTGATTGAAATGACGTTACCAAGAGGGGGGAGGGGACGGAGCGAGTTAATAGAGGTGTCTCCGCCGACAACGGTCATTGTTCCTGAAGCGGCGAAGCTTAAAAAAATCGGAAAATGTAAAGAGGAGAAATGAATATTGAAAAAGGAAGGCCGGGCGGCAAGTTTCACACGTAACCTGGCCGACCGCCGACAGGACTTCGCGGTCCGACTCACACGACGGACCCGTCATTCTATCTAATCTAAAATCCATCTCTCTACACCTGCTGTCGTCTTGTGTTCTTAAAATTTTTTGTCACGTTTCAATCGAAAATTTAATATTTTACGACAATTCATCTGTTGAATATAGACTACATATAATGTTTCAAGATCTTCTTTTAACATTTTATCACGTTAGTCTGCTAATATTACCTGAAATTCGTATCAACGTATTCATAAGTTCGCGCGCGCGCGCGCGCGCACACACACACACACACGTGTATGCGAATATATGAAAATCAATATAAGGTTAAGGATGCGTCACATCAGTTTGTTTTACTGCAAATACTCGTGATGAGGAAAAACGAAATTTACAACACTCATGGAAGACATTGGCATAAAAGAAGGGAAGAGACAAGAGTATGAAAAAGTTATAGGATAGTTTGAGTTTGGGAAAAGATGTGTAAGGGGAAACAAGTTGACGGGTTTTATGGTATCCTAGAAACTATGTGATTTAAAAAATGAATGGTAAAATAAAATGAAAACAGAAATCATCAATATCGTATGAAATGGAGAAAAATGAGGAAAACGAGAGTTGAATTTTCAATACAATACAGTTAAAAACATGATCATAGACAAAGACAGAAACAATGAAATGAAGGGGAATATTAAAAGATGGTGACACAAGAAGCAAAATTAAAAACAGGACTCTCTCAATAAAAACAACATTTGGAACAATAAATTCCAAACTACAAGACCAGTAAATAGAAGATGATACAGAAAAAAGTATAAAGAATCAAAAGGACATACGATGAAATGAAATAATGGCAGTGTTAGATATAAAATGCAAGAAGGCCTCTATAAAGACGCAAAAGAAAAAAGTAAAACACACGGCAGAATTAAACAAAAGCGAAAAGAGAGTAATAGTTACATTATATATACAGTCTCCAGATCGCATATAAGATTCAATTAAATTTAATATTTAAAATATACCTTATTTTGATCTAAAGAAAGATTATAAAGAAAAAGAAAGTTTCAAAATTACAAAACCAGTGTTGTATACTAAAGGTTAATACGCAGTATCATGGTGTTGTTTTTACGAACGATTGTTGTTCTGCCAGTGGCGTGGCGTGGGTACATAACACCTGTTGTCGGTTTTGATAGGCCTAAAACTTAACCTAAAAATTAATTCGAATTTTTTCTAGTACCAAGTGTTTCTTTTAGGGCAAAAATATTCTTTTTAGAGCCAAAATATTTTTTAGAGTATTTTTCATCATTCGCTGGTAAAAGAAGAGGATCCCGGTTCAACGGGATCTGACTCCCATTATACTTACACAGAATAAATCACAACACAAATAATGGAATTCAAAATTATAAAGACAAACAGAGAAACACATCACTAAACGAACAAAACACAAATAAATAGGTGGTACCTGCTTCTCGTTGGTTCCGAAACGAACATAGCTGCTAACTGAGAATTTTGCCGGTTTATACAGCGGCAACATATTGGGTGGGTGAATGTGTCCCCCTCTCTGCAGTTTGTGACAGTGACAACTTCTACTAGGTCAATGACCGTACGCAGTAAAACATTGCCGATGTCTGAGCCGGCAACACAAAACGGTGCAAGTGCCCACCAGTTCGAAAGTAATGCTACGCTTTTCTTCAAGTTTCCCTACTAATATTGTACGGATTTCAAATTATTCAGTAACTAAAGTATTCTGTGATATAATGTATATTATTTTCTCTTATTTCCAGTACTGTTGCCGCTGGCAACAGCGGTTACATGGACGCCATGCTATTGTTGTTTTCATTAGGATTTTTCAATTTCCGACTCACATGAATTAAGTCTTCTTCTTCTTCTTCTTCAGTGGCGCGACAACCCATTACTGAGTCAAGGCTTCTTTAACAGCCTCCGCCAATTGTCCCGGTCAAGTGCAGAGAACTGACTGGCTGAGAAACTGATAGGTTTCTGCACATAAAAGAGTTTCACAGATAGGATATGTGAATTCTCCGATCCAATCCCCAACCTGGAGGACCAGGAAAGTTAATTCGGGGTGCTCTTCCCCTAGAGAGTCGCTTTCACCTCAGCTGACGAGCTCTTTCTGCCCGGTCGCAGTATGCTAACTGACTCAACACGTGTGCAGCCGTTGGGGTACTATAGCCTCCTCCGCCTCCACACTAGATGGACATCCTGCTGCCGATGTGCACCATCTGCCAGACCAGGGCCCAGGATACCCCCAGACTGCCCTGACAGAAGCAAATCTCTCGTTTTGCTTACTGATCCACTCCGCCGAAAGGATTGCTTACCACAACCTTGGAGTGGATTGCTCGGCGCAACAGGGTCCAACGACGTGCAGGTGGGAGAGGAGTTGGGGTGGTACATTTCTCTTCTGTGAAAGTATATGTTCGCGTCACATCCCCTTTGGACCCCGAATTAAGTCACCAGCAACATCATATGTATCAGCAACATCATCGTATGTTTATCTGTTGTCGTATTATCGGTATACTCGACGTATTTAGTTCATAGTTTGTTAGATTTTAGTGTTATTACTTTTGTAACTTCACTTTGGATGGATTTTGCAACTTAACTGTGGATGTCAGTATGTTTTTTTAAAGTTAAACTATTTTTTTTTATTACCTTTTTATCCGTCAGTGACTTCGTTCAGCGTTTTTTATTTAGACGCGTTTCGTGACATGTGTCACATCTTCAGTAGTCCTCGTCAAAAGTTAAAATTCACGTAAAACACATAAAAACACATTTGCACATATTTATTGTGAAAAAGTGACTTGGATACTATATAAAAACAAAATAAAATGGAAGCCAGTCAGGCATCGATAGTATTTAATAAATTATTGTGAAATAGTGACTTGGATACTATATAAAATCAAAATTAAACTATTTATTTCGTCTGTTACTGATTTATTTATTTGGAATTATTTGTGAAAACTTATGTTTCGTCTTCGTATGTCCCATTATGTTTTCTAAAATTGTTGTTATCTTTACAAAATTTTTAAAAGCCCAGTTGTAAAACGGAACCTGCGCTTTTGACCATTCTGTTGGCGTCAGCAGAGGTGATCATTAGTCCCTGTCGCTGACTAATATATAATTAAGACTGATGCTAATGTACTGATATTTCCACAAAAATGCTGTAACTGAATATTCATACGAGAAGAAGCACATCGGCTGTAATCCAATGATCATAAATCCAAATGATACGAGTAAGTAAACCATTGTTCTTTAACTATGAATTCTCATTTTGTCGTCAATGGAATTCCTAGTCGGTGATAGCAAGAAAAACATGTTTTTTTCTGCTGATCAAACTGCTATACTCAGAAATTCGTAAACACTGATGTCCCTTTCGTTTCTGAATCTTTCTCTCGATGCCCTTTACTTTGTTTGAAGCATTTATATTGTTAAAACGTTTGACGTCCATGAAAAATGGCGCTATTATAAGAGTGGAATTGATAAAAATTTTTTTTTTCTTTAGAATATACTGTAGACCACTGTACTTATGATTTCTTTCCACTTCATGGTACATAAAACTATAATAATGGAAACATCGAAAATATTAAGTGGGGAAACGGGGTAAGCGAGTGGAATTAGAAGAGTTATTTTAGACGATACTAAAAAGAATGAAGTTATAATCTGATATGGACATCTGTATGACACCAGGTTACCAGAGAAAAGTTAAGGAAGTTGTTTGCTCCTCACCGAGTAACGAAACGAGGCAGATTGTAGAAAACATGGGGACGAGCAAGAACTTGCATATGCTTATGAGCGCAAAAGGTATGTGGATCAGTGGAATACAGAAATAAATCGCGATTACGCATCGGAATATGTCTGAAGATATTCTAAGATGCTACACGAAAACGTTATGTGTGTGGTTTTTCGTGAGCGTTCTAATCATCACCGTCATTAACATTTCCAGGGCAGGTTTGGAAGGCTCAGATCGTCAGTAATTTTGATCTCCCATAGCATACCGTGGCAGATTTCTAGACTCATAATTCGAAGGCTTCCATTATTTTACTATCTCCTTGCCCCAACATCCAAGGACGGTTGTTGGCAATATTAAATTACTACCTAGAGTTAATTATTCTGTCTTTGAACGTTGTAATATGCACATATTTTTGTTAGTTAGTTGTTTCCAGTGTGACTGTGTGTTCACCTGTAATGTATTTAGCGCAGTCTCCGTTGGTACATCAGAATCATTATACCACTCCATACTGTTACATTTGCTATGGCTGATGTATTTTCAAACCGTAATCTGTATTGTAGGTGACCGATTTATCATTATTTTTGTTCATTCTATTCCAGCAGCAGCGATCAACACAGTGTATTTGGCATTTCCGATATTATTAAATTCTGTCGCTCCCATTCTTCCAATCATCGACTAATCTCATTATTATTGTGCTGTAGTTGCTTCCAAGTCTTGCTTAATCGATGTCTTCTGACTATCAGGTTCTGTACTAAGTCTGTCAAAGTGTTGCTGAAAACTGTATATATACATTGCGGCAATAAACCAGTATTTAATTTTTCGGGTATGCCTATCCCGTCTTTTGAATATTAAATTTACTACAGGCTTATTTTTTTCCATTTGACGTGTAACATTTTCATTCTGATGAACTTATAAAGACTCCGTAACAGTTTCTCCATGCGGTACCATTCCTACTGGCACTTTATTAGTTATCTGAAGATTTATTCATGTGTTTACAAATTATGCAGAATTTCTGGAACATCATCATTCGTAACTATTTCATTTGCATATTCAATTACTCTTATCCTCATTTGCATTTCTCAGTAAATTTAATATTTAAAATATACCTTATTTTGATCCGTCTAGCGATCTTGTAGTTTATTATTTCACTACATGTTTCGGGAATAAATTCCCATCATCAGGTAAAACTTCTTCTTCCTAGTATATAGGAGTCGTCGGCGAAATTATTAAAAACACATACACACACAAACAAATAGAACAAACACAACTGTTATAGATAACATAATTAAAAACCGTAAACACACAACTATCGAAGACAGTGCGCACTGCCCGACTGTCACATTTCAACTGTGCTGATTGCAAAGTTCACCGTTTATCTTCAGTACGGTATCATACAACGTATTCGATTTAAACGAAAGCTGGTCGTTGAGCAAACATTCTTTATGGATTTTGGATGCTTTGTAAATTTCAAATTCTTCTAACGCATCCATCAAACGACCTTTGTTGGTAACGTGCATGGGTACCATATTTTCCGCGAACCCAGTGTAATTGTGGTTTTCGTTTATTAAATCTAATGCAAAATTAGACTTGACTGATGTGATGTCCTTTTTTGGTAAATGTTCTTCATATCTGTCAATAAATCTCCTCCCCGTTTGACCGATGTAAAACTTGTCACAATCATCACATTGCAACCTATATAATATATGCCTGAGCAATTTTCTATTATTTTAGGAGACCTTAACCTAAATATATTTAAAAAATTTTTTAAATTATTGACAGTTCTGAATGAAACATTGATATTTCTTTTCTTGAACTCATTTTTTATTACATTAGAGAGCACATTAGTATATTCGCCTGATACAAATTGAACTTTATCCCTGTCATTTTTTATCTTATTCTGCTTATACTTGTGTTTCCGAATCAAATTATGTCACTATCACTTCCATGGCACTGTAGATAATAGCTGGCTGCAACTTGTTTAACATTTCTAAATGTGCTTTGTACAGTAATTGGTTTAACCGATTTTTCTTTATATATAACTGTTTGATTTCTTCTTTGAGCCAAAGAGGAAAGTGATAGGGACACAGATAAGAAATACAGTAAAAGTTATTATAGCCACGCACACTAAGAAGTTCGATCTCTTGTTCAGCAAACAACATAAACAAAATAACATTGATTGTAAACATAGATTCTACAAACGCATAGCTAACTACACCGATATACGATTGTCTAAGGATGAAGAAGATTTATTGTCAAAAGGTTTAAAATATAATTTACCCAACTTTAATAAAAATGTTTTATTACGGGAGGTCACTAACGCAGAAGCGGTTATAAAATGTATTAGAAACCAGAACAGTCAGTGTGAAACACGCTCCATTATTAACAGCAAATTAAATCGATTAATAAAAACAGACATTAAAAATAAATGTAATGCTAGGTACAAGAAAGAATTCAACATTGCTAAAAGCATAAAACATAAAGTTGATAGGCATAAGGTCATAATAACTAAGGCTGATAAAGGCAACACTGTAGTCCTCCTAAATCAAACAGATTATGTAAGGAAAGGCTATGATTTTATCAACAATAACAATATTAAAGTTCTAGTCAATGACTCCACAGGTAGTTACACAAGAATATTAAATTCGACTTTAAACAAATGTGACACGGTATTTGACAAATACACTAGACATCACATTAAACAGATTAATGCAAAAGCACCCAATTTCACAGGTCTACCGAAGATACATAAGAGAATATACCCATACTTTAATTAATTATACCTCTGGCCCAGGGTATAAAGTAGCTAAGAAACTTCAACTTATAATAAAAAGTAGTATTTAATTACAAAATAATCATAGCGTTAAAAACGATTTGGAATTCATAGAAAGAATTAAAAATATCGACGTTTTACCTAGCTATAAATTAGTGTCTTTTGATATTGTTAATTTATATGCTAATATACCTGTATTAGAAACAATCGAAATTCTTAAAAACAACCTAATTAAGGCAAAATTAAATCGATTTAATTTGTTGACCATATTAAATCGACAACAAATTGATGAACTTATATCATTGTTACAAATCGTACTAAAACAGAACTATTTCACTTACGATAAGAGATTTTTTATACAAAAAGACGGGTTAGCTATGGGTTCCCCCTTAAGTGGATTGTTGGCTGAAATTTACTTAAACGTTTATGAAAATAAATACCTGTTATCTAATTGCAATACATTCCACAAAGCTATTATTTCGTACACACGCTATGTGGATGATACCTTCGTGGTTTTTGATGGTACTTATAGACAAATTAACATGCTACTCAAATACATGAACAGCGTAAACAGTAAAATTAAATTTACAATGGAAATGGAAAATAATGAAAGTATAAACTTCCTTGACTTATCTGTACGAAAACAGAATCGCTCATTTACATATAAAATATACAGGAAGCCCAACTACCACGGACTTGACTATACATGCACACTCATTTCATCCTCACGCACAAAAAATAGCGCCGTTTAATGCATTAGTGCACAGACTGATGAATTGAGCCATGAAGATTATCGGGATGAGGTTAAAATTTTTCTATCAAATACACAGCCATGGAAAATGGGTACAAAAGTGACATGGTAGATAATTTGATTCGGAAACACAAGTATAAGCAGAATAAGATAAAAAATGACAGGGATAAAGTTCAATTTGTATCAGCCGAATATACTAATGTGCTCTCTAATGTAATAAAATATCGGTATGGAGAACCATACATGACTTCCATATTCTAAGATTTATATTTAAAATCATTTTCGAAATGAAATATTACCATAGAAACTACTTCTTTCTACTTACTGCTTCAGCCTTAACCACAGTACTGTGGTCACTAACATATACCACCTCACGTTATCGCACTCGATTTTCACTGATGATGGAAGTCGATGGCATTGCCGAAATGTCTGGTTTTGTAGAAAACATTGGACTACGGCCAAATATCCCGGGAAGGAATTTTAACAAAAACTACTTCTTTGTTGCCGATAACGTTGTACACATATATATCAGTGGCGAAGTTACATGGATTCCCATGATCAAGTAAAACTTCTTCCTAGTAATATAGGAGTCGTCGGCGAAATTATTAAAAACACATACACACACAAACAAATAGAACAAACACAACTGTTATAGATAACATAATTAAAAACCGTAAACACACAACTATCGAAGACAGTGCGCACTGCCCGACTGTCACATTTCAACTGTGCTGATTGCAAAGTTCACCGTTTATCTTCAGTACGGTATCATACAACGTATTCGATTTAAACGAAAGCTGGTCGTTGAGCAAACATTCTTTATGGATTTTGGATGCTTTGTAAATTTCAATTCTTCTAACGCATCCATCAAACGACCTTTGTTGGTAACGTGCATGGGTACCATATTTTCCGCGAACCCAGTGTAATTGTGGTTTTCGTTTATTAAATCTAATGCAAAATTAGACTTGACTGATGTGATGTCCTTTTTTGGTAAATGTTCTTCATATCTGTCAATAAATCTCCTCCCCGTTTGAACGATGTAAGACTTGTCACAATCATCACATTGCAACCTATATAATATATGCCTGAGCAATTTTCTATTATTTTAGGAGACCTTAACCTAAATATATTTAAAAAATTTTTAAATTATTGACAGTTCTGAATGAAACATTGATATTTCATTTCTTGACCTCATTTTACTTCCATATTCCTTAAGGAATGGAAGTATGGTGATGGCAAAAAAAATCGTGTTCGAGATTATTGCAGATTCTGATTCTACTACACTCAAAACATGAAAAAAAGTCGTTTTCCGAAAAGTGTCTGTGTGTGTGTCTGTCTGTAGATTTTTTTCTATGGCAAACGATAACTGCCGCAAATTCAAACAGAATCAAATAATTTTTTGCATACAGCCCTGATTTGCAGAGTACTCGCGACCTATTGTTTTTGGTGAAGATCGGTTGAGGGAAAGGGGTAGTTTACCTGCAACGGTTTTTTTTTAGCAAGGGTAATTTTGTTTGTTTGGCAAACGATAACAGCCGCAAATTCAAACAGAATCAAATAATGTTTCGCATACAGCCCTGAATTGTAGAGTTCTCAAGATCTGCTGATTTTGGTGAAGATCGGTTAAGGGAAAGGGGTAGTTTACCTGTAACGTTTTATGTTTTAACAAGGGTATTTCCTATGGCAAACGATAACAGCCGCAAATTCAAACAGATCAAAAGATTATTTGCATACAGCCCTAAATTGTAGAGTTCTCAAGACCTATTGTTTTTGGTGAAGTTCGGTTGAGGGAAAGGGGTAGTTTACCTGCCACGTTTTTTGTTTTATCAAGGGTATTTTCTATGGCAAACGATAACAGCCGCAAATTCAAACAGAATCAAATAATGTTTTGTATACAGCCCTGATTTGTAGAGTACTCAAGACCTATTGTTTTTGGTGAAGATCGGTTAAGGGAAAGGGGTAGTTTACCTGTAACGTTTTATGTTTTAACAAGGGTATTTCCTATGGCAAACGATAACAGCCGCAAATTCAAACAGAATCAAAAGATTATTTGCATACAGCCCTAAATTGTAGAGTTCTCAAGACTTGTGGTTTTTGGTGAAGATCGGTTGAGGGAAAGGGGTAGTTTACCAGCAACGTTTTTTTAACAAGGGTATTTTCTATGGCAAACGATAACAGCCGCAAATTCAAACAGAATCAAATAATGTTTTGCATACAGCCCTGATTTGTAGAGTACTCAAGACTTATTGTTTTTGGTGAAGATCGGTTAAGGGAAAGGGGTAGTTTACCTGTAACGTTTTATGTTTTAACAAGGGTATTTCCTATGGCAAACGATAACAGCCGCAAATTCAAACAGAATCAAAAGATTATTTGCATACAGCCCTAAATTGTAGAGTTCTCAAAACCTATTGTTTTTGGTGAAGATCGGTTGAGGGAAAGGGGTAGTTTACCAGCAACGTTTTTTTAACAAGGGTATTTTTTATAGCAAACGATAACAGCCGCAAATTCAAACAGAATCAAATAATGTTTTGCATACACCCCTGATTTGTAGAGTACTCAAGACCTATTGTTTTTGGTGAAGATCGGTTAAGGGGAAGGGGTAGTTTACTTGCAACGTTTTTTTATCAAGCGTATTTTCTATGGCAAACGATAACAGCCGCAAATTCAAACAGAATCAAATAATTTTTTGCATACGTCCCTGAATTGTAGAGGTCTCAATGACTTTCGATTTTGGTGAAGATCGGTTAAGGGGAAGGGGTAGTTTACCTGCAACCTTTTACGTTTTAACAAGAGTAAAGTACTTGAAAATTTATTTAAACTTTTTGAAACAATGGTAATTGTTAAAAATAAAATAATTTTGTTGCCAGGCAATAAAATTATAATTTTTTCATTTTAATGTAATATAATATTTTTCATTTAATACAGCAATAAAAAGGCAGGTAAGACACAGCCTGTCTGTTTGGGTGAAAATGATTTTAAAAATAAATCTTAGAATATGGAAGTCATGTATGGTTCTCCATACCGATATTTTACTTCCATATTCCTTAAGGAATGGAAGTATGGTGATGGCAAAAAAAATCGTGTTCGAGATTATTGCAGATTCTGATTCTACTACACTCAAAACATGAAAAAAAGTCGTTTTCCGAAAAGTGTCTGTGTGTGTGTGTGTCTGTCGATTTTTACTTCCATATTCCTTAAGGAATGGAAGTATGGTGATGGCAAAAAAAATCGTGTTCGAGATTATTGCAGATTCTGATTCTACTACACTCAAAACATGAAAAAAAGTCGTTTTCCGAAAAGTGTCTGTGTGTCTATCTGTCTGTGTGTCTATAGATTTTTTTTCTATGGCAAACGATAACTGCCGCAAATTCAAACAGAATCAAATAATTTTTTGCATACAGCCCTGATTTGTAGAGTACTCGCGACCTATTGTTTTTGGTGAAGATCGGTTGAGGGAAAGGGGTAGTTTACCTGCAACGGTTTTTTTTAGCAAGGGTAATTTTGTTTGTTTGGCAAACGATAACAGCCGCAAATTCAAACGGAATCAAATAATGTTTCGCATACTGCCCTGAATTGTAGAGTTCTCAAGATCCGTTGATTTTGGTGAAGATCGGTTAAGGGAAAGGGGTAGTTTACCTGTAACGTTTTATGTTTTAACAAGGGTATTTCTTATGGCAAACGATAACAGCCGCAAATTCAAACAGAATCAAAAGATTATTTGCATACAGCCCTAAGTTGTAAAGTTCTCAAGACCTATTGTTTTTGGTGAAGATCGGTTGAGGGAAAGGGGTAGTTTACCTGTAGCGTTTTTTTAACAAGGGTATTTTCTATGGCAAACGATAACAGCCGCAAATTCAAACAGAATCAAATAATGTTTTGCATACAGTCCTGATTTGTAGAGTACTCAAGACCTATTATTTGTGGTGAAGATCGGTTAAGGGGAAGGGGTAGTTTACCTGCAACGTTTTTTTATCAAGCGTATTTTCTATGGCAAACGATAACAGCCGCAAATTCAAACAGAATCAAATAATTATTTGCATACGTCCCTGAATTGTAGAGGTCTCAATGATTTTAGATTTTGGTGAAGATCGGATAAGGGGAAGGGGTAGTTTACCAGCAACCTTTTACGTTTTAACAAGAGTAAAGTACTTGAAAATTTATTTAAACTTTTTGAAACAATGGTAATTGTTAAAAATAAAATAATTTTGTTGCCAGGCAATAAAATTATAATTTTTTCATTTTAATGTAATATAATATTTTTCATTTAATACAGCAATAAAAAGGCAGGTAAGACACAGCCTGGCTATTTGGCTGAAAATGATTTTAAATATAAATCTCAGAATATGGAAGTCATGTATGGTTCTCCATACCGATATTTACTTCCATATTCCTTAAGGAATGGAAGTATGGTGATGGCAAAAAAAATCGTGTTCGAGATTATTGCAGATTCTGATTCTACTACACTCAAAACATGAAAAAAAGTCGTTTTCCGAAAAGTGTCTGTGTGTGTGTCTGTCTGTGTGTCTGTAGATTTTTTTTCTATGGCAAACGATAACTGCCGCAAATTCAAACAGAATCAAATAATTTTTTGCATGCAGCCCTGATTTGCAGAGTACTCGCGACCTATTGTTTTTGGTGAAGATCGGTTAAGGGAAAGGGGTAGTTTACTGGCAACGGTTTTTTTTTAGCAAGGGTAATTTTGTTTGTTTGGCAAACGATAACAGCCGCAAATTCAAACAGAATCAAATAATGTTTCGCATACAACCCTGAATTGTAGAGTTCTCAAGATCTGTTGATTTTGGTGAAGATCGGTTAAGGGAAAGGGGTAGTTTACCTGTAACGTTTTATGTTTTAACAAGGGTATTTCCTATGGCAAACGATAACAGCCGCAAATTCAAACAGAATCAAAAGATTATTTGCATACAGCCCTAAATTGTAGAGTTCTCAAGACCTATTGTTTTTGGTGAAGTTCGGTTGAGGGAAAGGGGTAGTTTACCAGCAACGTTTTTTTAACAAGGGTATTTTCTATGGCAAACGATAACAGCCGCAAATTCAAACAGAATCAAATAATTTTTTGCATACGTCCCTGAATTGTAGAGGCCTCAATAACTTTCGATTTTGGTGAAGATCGGTTAAGGGGAAGGGGTAGTTTACCAGCAACCTTTTACGTTTTAACAAGAGTAAAGTACTTGATTTTCTATGGCAAACGATAACTGCCGCAAATTCAAACAGAATCAAATAACTTTTTGCATACATCCCTGATTTGTAGAGTACTCACGACCTATTGTTTTTGGTGAAGATCGGTTGAGGGAAAGGGGTAGTTTACCTGCAACGGTTTTTTTTTATCAAGGGAAATTTTTTTTTTGCCAAACGATAACAGCCGCAAATTCAAACAGAATCAAGTAATGTTTCGCATACAGCCCTGAATTGTAGAGTTCTCAAGATCTGTTGATTTTGGTGAAGATCGGTTAAGGGAAAGGGGTAGTTTACCTGTAACGTTTTCTGTTTTAACAAGGGTATTTCATATGGCAAACGATAACAGCCGTAAATTCAAACTGAATCAAAAGATTATTTGCATACAGCCCTAAATTGTAGAGTTCTCAAGACCTATTGTTTTTGGTGAAGATCGGTTAAGGGAAAGGGGTAGTTTACCTATAACGTTTTTTTAACAAGGTTATTTTCTATGGCAAACGATAACAGCCGCAAATTCAAACATAATCAAATAATTTTCTGCATACAGCCCTGGTTTGTAGAGTACTCAAGACTTTTGTTTTTGGTGAAGATCGGTTGAGGGGAAGGGGTAGTTTACCTGCAACGTTTGTTATAAAGCGTATTTTCTATGGCAAACGATAACTGCCGCAAATTCAAACAGAATCGAATAATTTTTTGCATACATAAGTGAATTGTAGAAGACTCAAGGCCATTAGATTTTGGTGAAGATCGGTTAAGGGGAAGAGGTAGTTTACCTGCAACCTTTTACGTTTTAACAAGAATAAAGTACTTGAAAATTCATTTAAACTTTTTCAAACAATGGTAATTGTTAAAAATAAAATAATTTTGTTGCCAGGCAATTAAATTATAATTTTTTCATTTTAATGTAAATTATGTATATATTAGAAAATATATCGTGCTTGGCAGGCAAGCATATTTCATATTATAAGTCTTAGAATATGGAAGTCATGTATGGTTCTCCATACCGATATTTTACTTCCATATGCCTTAAGGAATGGAAGTATGGTGATGGCAAAAAAAATCGTGTTCGAGATTATTGCAGATTCTGATTGTACTACACTCAAAACATGAAAAAAAGTCGTTTTCCGAAAAGTGTCTGTGTGTGTGTGTCTGTCTGTCTGTGTGTAGATTTTTTTTCTATGGCAAACGATAACTGCCGCAAATTCAAACAGAATCAAATAATGTTTTGCATACAGCCCTGATTTGTAGAGTACTCACGACCTATTGTTTTTGGTGAAGATCGGTTGAGGGAAAGGGGTAGTTTACCTGCAACGGTTTTTTTTAACAAGGGACATTTTTTTTTGGCAAACGATAACAGCCGCAAATTCAAACAGAATTAAATAATGTTTCGTATACAGCCCTGAATTGTAGAGTTCTCACGACCTATTGTTTTTGGTGAAGATCGGTTAAGGGAAAGGGGTAGTTTACCTGTAACATTTTATGTTTTAACAAGGGTATTTCCTATGGAAAACGATAACAGCCGCAAATTCAAACAGAATCAAAAGATTATTTGCATACAGCCCTAAATTGTAGAGTTCTCAAGACCTATTGTTTTTGGTGAAGATCGGTTAAGGGAAAGGGGTAGTTTACCTACAACGTTTTTTTAACAAGGGTATTTTCTATGGCAAACGATAACAGCCGCAAATTCAAACAGAATCAAATAATTTTTTGCATACAGCCCTGATTTGTAGAGTACTCAAGACCTATTGTTTTTGGTGAAGATCGGTTAAGGGGAAGGGGTAGTTTACATGCAACGTTTTTTTATCAAGCGTATTTTCTATGGCAAACGATAACAGCCGCAAATTCAAACAGAATCAAATAATTTTTTGCATACGTTCCTGAATTGTAGATGTCTCAAGGACTTTCGATTTTGGTGAAGATCGGTTAAGGGGAAGGGGTAGTTTACCTGCAACCTTTTACGTTTTAACAAGAGTAAAGTACTTGAAAATTCATTTAAACTTTTCGAAACAATGGTAATTGTTAAAAATAAAATAATTTTGTTGCCAGGCAATAAAATTATAAATTTTTCATTTTAATGTAAATTATGTATGAGTTAATATCTTTATATATATAATTCTTCTGTACGTGTGTATGTCACTGAACTCCTCCATGTATAAAATAATATACCGTTCGTGGCAGGTAAGCATATCTCAGTTATGTAATGTTTACGTTTCCATTTTATTATTATGCCTACAGCAATAAAAAGGCAGGTGACACACACACACACACACACACACACACACACACACACACACACACACACACACACACACACACACACACACACACACACACACACACACACACTTCAGGTTATTTCTGGCCTCACTCATGTTTATTTTCTTACATTTGCACGCTTTTTAAATGGAAAGTGCCGAAATTTAATTTTCAATTTGCTTACTGGCGAAGCTACTAGTTAATGAATGGGTAGGCAAAAATCTTATCTTAAATTTTTTGTAAGGAATCACTAAAAGGACGGTGGTTCAAATCGGACGCTGAGGTAGAGTTTGCTGTAACCGAATGGTTCCACAAACAGCCGTAAGAATTTTACTAGCAGGGAATCTACAGGGATATCTACAAATGTTATTGGAGACTTCTTTCAAAAACCGTTGAATAAAAAATGCTTTACAGCTCTATACGTGTTTCTATTGAACAATCCTTGTATTAGTCATACACAATAATACAACTGATTGAACTTCAAATTTTTAAACTTGATTAGTTTCTATATATATATGTTTAATGTTACAAATAATTCAAATAACAATCTTGATCATCTGTTAGTTCAGCAGAATAACAGTGACACTTTTAATAACCGCATAAAATAAACACTTAGAAACAACACAGGCGCTTTAACTTAACTGTTTGGACCACAGAAGTGAGGCATGCCTCAACGCTCTATGTGTACAGCGCGGGACAATCCCCACTCCCTTCACTTCCCTATCACACCACTACATTGCTTACATACGATGTAAAAAAAAAATGCTGAGGCAAGTTCAGGTTGCCTCATTCGCTTTAAACGAACTATGCCGAATCTCACCTGTCACCATCTAGCGGTCGCTCAATAAAGCACGTTTCGGTTTAATAAATTTGACAGTCGCAGTAACAATGTATAATCTTTACGTTATGTAGTTCATACGTATTTATAATTTTTATTCTACAGAATTTTTTAGGGTAGGCATTGCCTCAATTGCCTCCATGTAACTTCGCCACTGATATATATGTGTACAACGTTATCGGCAACAAAGAAGTAGTTTTTGTTAAAATTCCTTCCCGGGATATTTGGCCGTAGTCCAATGTTTTCTACAAAACCAGACATTTCGGCAATGCCATCGACTTCCATCATCAGTGAAAATCGAGTGCGATAACGTGAGGTGGTATATGTTAGTGACCACAGTACTGTGGTTAAGGCTGAAGCAGTAAGTAGAAAGAAGTAGTTTCTATGGTAATATTTCATTTCGAAAATGATTTTAAATATAAATCTTAGAATATGGAAGTCATGTATGGTTCTCCATACCGATATTTTATTACATTAGAGAGCACATTAGTATATTCGGCTGATACAAATTGAACTTTATCCCTGTCATTTTTTATCTTATTCTGCTTATACTTGTGTTTCCGAATCAAATTATCTACCATGTCACTTTTGTACCCATTTTCCATGGCTGTGTATTTGATAGAAAAATTTTAACCTCATCCCGATAATCTTCATGGCTCAATTCATCAGTCTGTGCACTAATGCATTAAACGGCGCTATTTTTTGTGCGTGAGGATGAAATGAGTGTGCATGTATAGTCAAGTCCGTGGTAGTTGGGCTTCCTGTATATTTTATATGTAAATGAGCGATTCTGTTTTCGTACAGATAAGTCAAGGAAGTTTATACTTTCATTATTTTCCATTTCCATTGTAAATTTAATTTTACTGTTTACGCTGTTCATGTATTTGAGTAGCATGTTAATTTGTCTATAAGTACCATCAAAAACCACGAAGGTATCATCCACATAGCGTGTGTACGAAATAATAGCTTTGTGGAATGTATTGCAATTAGATAACAGGTATTTATTTTCATAAACGTTTAAGTAAATTTCAGCCAACAATCCACTTAAGGGGGAACCCATAGCTAACCCGTCTTTTTGTATAAAAAATCTCTTATCGTAAGTGAAATAGTTCTGTTTTAGTACGATTTGTAACAATGATATAAGTTCATCAATTTGTTGTCGATTTAATATGGTCAACAAATTAAATCGATTTAATTTTGCCTTAATTAGGTTGTTTTTAAGAATTTCGATTGTTTCTAATACAGGTATATTAGCATATAAATTAACAATATCAAAAGACACTAATTTATAGCTAGGTAAAACGTCGATATTTTTAATTCTTTCTATGAATTCCAAATCGTTTTTAACGCTATGATTATTTTGTAATTAAATACTACTTTTTATTATAAGTTGAAGTTTCTTAGCTACTTTATACCCTGGGCCAGAGGTATAATTAATTAAAGTATGGGTATATTCTCTTATGTATCTTCGGTAGACCTGTGAAATTGGGTGCTTTTGCATTAATCTGTTTAATGTGATGTCTAGTGTATTTGTCAAATACCGTGTCACATTTGTTTAAAGTCGAATTTAATATTCTTGTGTAACTACCTGTGGAGTCATTGACTAGAACTTTAATATTGTTATTGTTGATAAAATCATAGCCTTTCCTTACATAATCTGTTTGATTTAGGAGGACTACAGTGTTGCCTTTATCAGCCTTAGTTATTATGACCTTATGCCTATCAACTTTATGTTTTATGCTTTTAGCAATGTTGAATTCTTTCTTGTACCTAGCATTACATTTATTTTTAATGTCTGTTTTTATTAATCGATTTAATTTGCTGTTAATAATGGAGCGTGTTTCACACTGACTGTTCTGGTTTCTAATACATTTTATAACCGCTTCTGCGTTAGTGACCTCCCGTAATAAAACATTTTTATTAAAGTTGGGTAAATTATATTTTAAACCTTTTGACAATAAATCTTCTTCATCCTTAGACAATCGTATATCGGTGTAGTTAGCTATGCGTTTGTAGAATCTATGTTTACAATCAATGTTATTTTGTTTATGTTGTTTGCTGAACAAGAGATCGAACTTCTTAGTGTGCGTGGCTATAATAACTTTTACTGTATTTCTTATCTGTGTCCCTATCACTTTCCTCTTTGGCTCAAAGAAGAAATCAAACAGTTATATATAAAGAAAAATCGGTTAAACCAATTACTGTACAAAGCACATTTAGAAATGTTAAACAAGTTGCAGCCAGCTATTATCTACAGTGCCATGGAAGTGATAGTGACATAATTTGATTCGGAAACACAAGTATAAGCAGAATAAGATAAAAAATGACAGGGATAAAGTTCAATTTGTATCAGGCGAATATACTAATGTGCTCTCTAATGTAATAAAAAATGAGTTCAAGAAAAGAAATATCAATGTTTCATTCAGAACTGTCAATAATTTAAAAAATTTTTTAAATATATTTAGGTTAAGGTCTCCTAAAATAATAGAAAATTGCTCAGGCATATATTATATAGGTTGCAATGTGATGATTGTGACAAGTTTTACATCGGTCAAACGGGGAGGAGATTTATTGACAGATATGAAGAACATTTACCAAAAAAGGACATCACATCAGTCAAGTCTAATTTTGCATTAGATTTAATAAACGAAAACCACAATTACACTGGGTTCGCGGAAAATATGGTACCCATGCACGTTACCAACAAAGGTCGTTTGATGGATGCGTTAGAAGAATTTGAAATTTACAAAGCATCCAAAATCCATAAAGAATGTTTGCTCAACGACCAGCTTTCGTTTAAATCGAATACGTTGTATGATACCGTACTGAAGATAAACGGTGAACTTTGCAATCAGCACAGTTGAAATGTGACAGTCGGGCAGTGCGCACTGTCTTCGATAGTTGTGTGTTTACGGTTTTTAATTATGTTATCTATAACAGTTGTGTTTGTTCTATTTGTTTGTGTGTGTATGTGTTTTTAATAATTTCGCCGACGACTCCTATATACTAGGAAGAAGAAGTTTTACCTGATGATGGGAATTTATTCCCGAAACATGTAGTGAAATAATAAACTACAAGATCGCTAGACGGATCAAAATAAGGTATATTTTAAATATTAAATTTACTGAGAAATGCAAATGAGGATAAGAGTAATTGAATATGCAAATGAAATAGTTACGAATGATGATGTTCCAGAAATTCTGCATAATTTGTGAACACATGAATAAATCTTCAGATAACTAATAAAGTGCCAGTAGGAATGGTACCGCATGGAGAAACTGTTACGGAGTCTTTATAAGTTCATCAGAATGAAAATGTTACACGTCAAATGGAAAAAAATAAGCCTGTAGTAAATTTAATATTCAAAAGACGGGATAGGCATACCCGAAAAATTAAATACTGGTTTATTGCCGCAATGTATATATACAGTTTTCAGCAACACTTTGACAGACTTAGTACAGAACCTGATAGTCAGAAGACATCGATTAAGCAAGACTTGGAAGCAACTACAGCACAATAATAATGAGATTAGTCGATGATTGGAAGAATGGGAGCGACAGAATTTAATAATATCGGAAATGCCAAATACACTGTGTTGATCGCTGCTGCTGGAATAGAATGAACAAAAATAATGATAAATCGGTCACCTACAATACAGATTACGGTTTGAAAATACATCAGCCATAGCAAATGTAACAGTATGGAGTGGTATAATGATTCTGATGTACCAACGGAGACTGCGCTAAATACATTACAGGTGAACACACAGTCACACTGGAAACAACTAACTAACAAAAATATGTGCATATTACAACGTTCAAAGACAGAATAATTAACTCTAGGTAGTAATTTAATATTGCCAACAACCGTCCTTGGATGTTGGGGCAAGGAGATAGTAAAATAATGGAAGCCTTCGAATTATGAGTCTAGAAATCTGCCACGGTATGCTATGGGAGATCAAAATTACTGACGATCTGAGCCTTCCAAACCTGCCCTGGAAATGTTAATGACGGTGATGATTAGAACGCTCACGAAAAACCACACACATAACGTTTTCGTGTAGCATCTTAGAATATCTTCAGACATATTCCGATGCGTAATCGCGATTTATTTCTGTATTCCACTGATCCACATACCTTTTGCGCTCATAAGCATATGCAAGTTCTTGCTCGTCCCCATGTTTTCTACAATCTGCCTCGTTTCGTTACTCGGTGAGGAGCAAACAACTTCCTTAACTTTTCTCTGGTAACCTGGTGTCATACAGATGTCCATATCAGATTATAACTTCATTCTTTTTAGTATCGTCTAAAATAACTCTTCTAATTCCACTCGCTTACCCCGTTTCCCCACTTAATATTTTCGATGTTTCCATTATTATAGTTTTATGTACCATGAAGTGGAAAGAAATCATAAGTACAGTGGTCTACAGTATATTCTAAAGAAAAAAAAATTTTTTATCAATTCCACTCTTATAATAGCGCCATTTTTCATGGACGTCAAACGTTTTAACAATATAAATGCTTCAAACAAAGTAAAGGGCATCGAGAGAAAGATTCAGAAACGAAAGGGACATCAGTGTTTACGAATTTCTGAGTATAGCAGTTTGATCAGCAGAAAAAAACATGTTTTTCTTGCTATCACCGACTAGGAATTCCATTGACGACAAAATGAGAATTCATAGTTAAAGAACAATGGTTTACTTACTCGTATCATTTGGATTTATGATCATTGGATTACAGCCGATGTGCTTCTTCTCGTATGAATATTCAGTTACAGCATTTTTGTGGAAATATCAGTACATTAGCATCAGTCTTAATTATATATTAGTCAGCGACAGGGACTAATGATCACCTCTGCTGACGCCAACAGAATGGTCAAAAGCGCAGGTTCCGTTTTACAACTGGGCTTTTAAAAATTTTGTAAAGATAACAACAATTTTAGAAAACATAATGGGACATACGAAGACGAAACATAAGTTTTCACAAATAATTCCAAATAAATAAATCAGTAACAGACGAAATAAATAGTTTAATTTTGATTTTATATAGTATCCAAGTCACTATTTCACAATAATTTATTAAATACTATCGATGCCTGACTGGCTTCCATTTTATTTTGTTTTTATATAGTATCCAAGTCACTTTTTCACAATAAATATGTGCAAATGTGTTTTTATGTGTTTTACGTGAATTTTAACTTTTGACGAGGACTACTGAAGATGTGACACATGTCACGAAACGCGTCTAAATAAAAAACGCTGAACGAAGTCACTGACGGATAAAAAGGTAATAAAAAAAAATAGTTTAACTTTAAAAAAACATACTGACATCCACAGTTAAGTTGCAAAATCCATCCAAAGTGAAGTTACAAAAGTAATAACACTAAAATCTAACAAACTATGAACTAAATACGTCGAGTATACCGATAATACGACAACAGATAAACATACGATGATGTTGCTGATACATATGATGTTGCTGGTGACTTAATTCGGGGTCCAAAGGGGATGTGACGCGAACATATACTTTCACAGAAGAGAAATGTACCACCCCAACTCCTCTCCCACCTGCACGTCGTTGGACCCTGTTGCGCCGAGCAATCCACTCCAAGGTTGTGGTAAGCAATCCTTTCGGCGGAGTGGATCAGTAAGCAAAACGAGAGATTTGCTTCTGTCAGGGCAGTCTGGGGGTATCCTGGGCCCTGGTCTGGCAGATGGTGCACATCGGCAGCAGGATGTCCATCTAGTGTGGAGGCGGAGGAGGCTATAGTACCCCAACGGCTGCACACGTGTTGAGTCAGTTAGCATACTGCGACCGGGCAGAAAGAGCTCGTCAGCTGAGGTGAAAGCGACTCTCTAGGGGAAGAGCACCCCGAATTAACTTTCCTGGTCCTCCAGGTTGGGGATTGGATCGGAGAATTCACATATCCTATCTGTGAAACTCTTTTATGTGCAGAAACCTATCAGTTTCTCAGCCAGTCAGTTCTCTGCACTTGACCGGGACAATTGGCGGAGGCTGTTAAAGAAGCCTTGACTCAGTAATGGGTTGTCGCGCCACTGAAGAAGAAGAAGAAGAAGAAGAAGAAGAAGAAGAAGACTTAATTCATGTGAGTCGGAAATTGAAAAATCCTAATGAAAACAACAATAGCATGGCGTCCATGTAACCGCTGTTGCCAGCGGCAACAGTACTGGAAATAAGAGAAAATAATATACATTATATCACAGAATACTTTAGTTACTGAATAATTTGAAATCCGTACAATATTAGTAGGGAAACTTGAAGAAAAGCGTAGCATTACTTTCGAACTGGTGGGCACTTGCACCGTTTTGTGTTGCCGGCTCAGACATCGGCAATGTTTTACTGCGTACGGTCATTGACCTAGTAGAAGTTGTCACTGTCACAAACTGCAGAGAGGGGGACACATTCACCCACCCAATATGTTGCCGCTGTATAAACCGGCAAAATTCTCAGTTAGCAGCTATGTTCGTTTCGGAACCAACGAGAAGCAGGTACCACCTATTTATTTGTGTTTTGTTCGTTTAGTGATGTGTTTCTCTGTTTGTCTTTATAATTTTGAATTCCATTATTTGTGTTGTGATTTATTCTGTGTAAGTATAATGGGAGTCAGATCCCGTTGAACCGGGATCCTCTTCTTTTACCAGCGAATGATGAAAAATACTCTAAAAAATATTTTGGCTCTAAAAAGAATATTTTTGCCCTAAAAGAAACACTTGGTACTAGAAAAAATTCGAATTAATTTTTAGGTTAAGTTTTAGGCCTATCAAAACCGACAACAGGTGTTATGTACCCACGCCACGCCACTGGCAGAACAACAATCGTTCGTAAAAACAACACCATGATACTGCGTATTAACCTTTAGTATACAACACTGGTTTTGTAATTTTGAAACTTTCTTTTTCTTTAAAACTTACGGCCTGTTGAGACGTGGTCGTCGGTTAATGGCACCAAACGTTTCGACTACTTTTCGGTAGTCATCACCAGACTTTGCTGATTCAGGTCTACTTCTCCGGATGTCGAAATTTGTATTATATGGTAGAGGCTGCTCTTCTCTAAGATTGAGAGGGTACGTTACACTAGTGATACCAGTTGGATCTTTTTAATTACCAAAAATGTGACGATGATATTTACTTTTACACTACCAATATATTTAAACACAGTTACCATACATATCTTGTTAAAGATGTCGTTTTCTTTCAATACTTACGGTAAAGAGCTTCTGTCCCTGCAGCCTCGCTTGTTAACGTCCCCAACCTACGTAGCAGTTTGCTTCACAAGCAATAAAACAATGGATATATCACGTAATGTACTGCAACAGCACGACAGTGACAAACGTGCTATCAGAGAAACAAATTATCGCACATTCGTCAAACGTTTGCCACTCCGGCTTACCTACATCCATTACATTCCGACAAAACAATGCTACGACTAAAAAACGACCCCACACGAGTGATAATAATTATTAACTCGCCCGTAACAAAGTGTTCCTATTACTCACTCACTCACTCGTACCATTCACTCGGCAGGTATCTTTATTGATCAATCAAGAACTATTGGTAGGCAAAGTATGTATGTAAGATAGAATTTTGGGCTGTCACCAGAGACCATCAGACACTGACGCAGTCCCCTAAGATTATTCATTTGACAAACAACATACCTAATTAAATTTTGAAATTTGCTATATGTCTGAAACTAAAAATTATTCAGTTTTGAAGCTGTTAATTTGCTGGAAAACTGAAACTGAGATATAATTCCACACCGTTTCCTCGCTACAGTAGCCTATAGTCGTAAAGTAACGTGTACACGAAATAATATAATTATAATTAAATTATGGATAATTATGGAAACTTTACAGATTATCAACGTGAGAGGCATGTAATTTAAGACCGCAAAACCAACTGTAATTGTATTTGTACAAAAATTAAGCAGTACACATGAACTTATAAGTAACTTTGATATCAGCATTTCGTATAACGAAAAGCTTGAGACAAAGTGATCTATATTCAAGATGAATGTAAACACGATTTTCCGAAAATGGAAAAGAAGTGATACGGGCACAGTGATAAAATCAAATAGGATATGATAATAATGGACTTCAATTCGCTGAAGACCAATTTTTAATAACTCAGATGGAAAAGTGTTTGTAATATAAAAACGAAGAAGATAAAAGTGAAAAATTAACATTTCATTTCAGGTCTAATTGTTTTTTGAGTTTGACAGCCAGTTTATATTCAGGTCAAAAATAGCGAAATAATTTTTAAAGAAAAGTAATGCTGGAAGAGATAAAGTAATGCAAGAAAAATTAAGCAGTCGGATGAGACAGTAGTAGGCCAGAAGCTGTACAGAAAAGAAATGTGGTCAATCCTGTTAAGCAACAACGGACATTCAAAGGTGCTCTCGAACAATGCCATAAAAGGACGAAATAAGATTTCAGAAAACGATGCTACAGTTTCTGTGGGATAGAAATATGGCGACTTTCTGCAGAGTTGGTCGTTTCTTCCATTTCTACCCGTCCTACCAACTGTTGCCTCACAATTAGTTTCTTTTTACTCCATCTCCCTTAAAAAACGGTGCTGAGATATTTATATTTTTGTATTCACGTTTTTTGGACGATCTTCTGATATTATTTTTCATGTGACTATCCCAATTCCACTCTCTTAGCTCTCGGTTGTACTGTTATCATATCGTTTCCATTATGGTACTGGGAAAGGAGTCTTTTAACTTCCCTTGTTATATTCCGACTTGTACTTCACCATTCTGACTCCAATAAAACAGGATATAGTAGGATGGTTTCCTGCGAAAAGTAAACTTAATCTTATTAATCACTAAATCCTTTAAGCCTACATAAATGTTCCCAAATGAGTGTAAAGTAATTCTGGCATGTTTCACTATTCCCCACCTATCATTTTAAGGTCACAGAACCTTATACGTACTTCAAGGATCAGTATGTGTGTTTTCCCACAATTAATCTCTAACTACGATTGTGGAGTTTACGAAACACATCGTCGCTGTCTCCAGCAAATATGACCTAATCGCCTGCTACAGACAGAATGACAATAGTGTTTTCTGAGATCTTTTTACCCGTTTTATAGAATTTATTTATCTATGTTTTTAAGGATTTATTTAGAAAACTTCTGAACGGTGTTGAGGCAAACGGTTAACCACAAACTATTTACTATTGACAGGTACACTAATATACCTTTCTACTAAAAGGTATTCCGTGCCGATGCGAAACTGTAGATTACACACAGAGAACGTTCAAAACCATCTCCAGATTTCTATACTATATAGCATACAGCCTTGGCTTACACACAATTCTAATTTCGATTGTATTCGTTAAACCATTTTGTTCAACATCGTCCGAGCTAATTTTTTATTTTATAATTGGATGTTTTCTTTTACACATTCACACAAAGGTTTTCAGTGTTTTCTTCGGGTTGATGCCATATACTGTTTTGGCCATAAAAAGACTGGAGACTTCGATAGCATCCCCATTTCGGATCCTCGAGGAATGTACTACTTAAAACCTGAGCACATGCAGACGAAGAGGTGATGCTATCGAAATGTTGCTTCAGTCTTTTTAGAGCGAAAAATAAACAATATTAGCGCTGCTAATAACCGATAATGGAAAGAACGTGGCAACAACCCGATGTATATTTCAATCACGAAAATATTCAGTAGACACGAAAAAAATCGTTAAAAACACGGGTACGTGTGTTTTTGCACGTGTGCCCTATAAGCATCACTACATCTTACCTGAACGAATTACAAAATACAATCTTATTTTGAATCTGTGTTTACTCTATGGTATGCTGTATACTGCAGCATTGGTTGTTTTCCTTCTAATCCATTAAGTCAGAGTAGAAAAGTGAACTTGATCAAACATGTAAACACAGCTTATCAGTTTGTTATTCCTCACAACACTGCCATCTTTTCTTATCATCCTAACCGAAATCGATTAATAATTTTTGCCACTGCATCTCCGCAGTCATTATTTACCAAATATTTTTGACTGTCATAGATGATCGGTACTGATCATTTCACACTTGCCCAGTCTGTAGAGCCTTATTGAACATTATGAGGTAGGAGGCACTTCATGCGAAATGTGAACAATATTATTTCCTACAATTATTTTTAAACTAATCTTTACACTTACTTGTTGGGCTGATGATATATATCTTCTGAAGCTAGATTGTATTTTTATTCAATAACATATTACCAGCAAATATCAATTTGAAAGACAAATTCTGTCTATATACGTTTATAGTAATTCATCTGTTTACCGTCTAATAATCGTCCGAACACCTCCAGTGAGAATACCTTTGGTGATAAACTACTTCGATAGTGCGTGCGTGCACACGAGCAACTAACGGCAATTCGAATGGCTACATCCATGTATTTTCATTATCACCGTCGCAACTGAATGATTGAATAAAGGTTCCGTGCCTGACAAACAATGTTATTTTGTAAAATAAGCTTTGAATACAAATAAGAATTGATCATATGGTGTACAAATTGCATTATAATCGTTCTGGGATCAGGGATATAAAAAAATGGAACATTTAATTTTGAAGACTCGGTCGGGGCGAAATCAGGTGGTAGCAGGCGGAATCGAGTACAAAGTAGCACCTGCTGCTTCTAACTGACCGACTGCTTTCTGCCACCATCATCAATGACCTGCAACAAAAACTGTATCACACACACACTTTATACGCGAGACATTATAGAAAGAAAGAAACTGTCTGGTTTCCGGCCAAGTTATTAACTAGGGGATCGCCTCAGGCGATGGTGGATATTCAGCACAGACCTCAAATATACATAGAACCATATATATATAACGCTGAGTATTCTTTGAGCTCAGTGAAGCGGCACAAGTTTAGGTCTGTTACTCACTCTCTCGCCCGCGCTTTGTTTTTCATCATCAAACCACTTCATAGTCGTATCCTTTTCTCTTCCTCTCCTAGTTCTGCTCTATTTGTCATACTCGGCAAGTTTAATTGGCGCAGACCTTATTAGACTCTGGTTAAACATCGTTAATTATGCCCTCCATTACCTCCCTAGTATTCTATACACACACAACCATACGCGTATGTACGCAACGATATCATCTTGTCTTCCGTTCTTCATGTAGCCCTAATGTGTAAAAATAAAAAAAATATTTAATATTTTTACTTCGTGATTATTTCGTATAACAACTAAGTCGAAAAGTTATCTGCGATCCCTCTCACCACAACGCGCGCGCATAAAGAATAGCTTGGTATCCTAATTCACGATTAATCAAGAGAAATTAATGTATAAAGAAAGATAACTCAAATTGATCGAAATAAACGTTCCGGATGACCGTACAACACCGAACAAATCATAATAACGTGAAACTGGTTATTCAAATAACTCATGCCGTTTCTTTACGAACAAGAACAATGTCTAATGAGCTTGTAAAGCAATTCGTACTTACAGATTTTTTATTTGAGCATCGGTCGAGCAGTAAATAATCTCCAACACAGAAGCGATTTCCTTCGCGGTCAACTAGTGACTTATTTGGTAAACTCCAGGTGGGCACTAGAGGTGACACTAGAAGTTACTCTTAGTTTCGCAGTGACCGTCAATTAATAAATGATAAGCGGTTTCGTCACATTTTAAAACCGACGTGTCCAAATAGTAACTGCTATCATCAGGAACTGTATATGGGCGATACTCAAGTAATACACATTTCATAAACGTTTTTGTGTAAATGTGTAGTATGTACAAAAAAAATATTAAGTAATAGTTTCAGACTGTGTTATTATTTATTTCTGTATTTCCCGTATCATGGTCCCAACGATTACAATAAATGTCGACCTCTACAATAGAACGTTCAAATTGTGACACAATGTTTTAAAATTGCGTCTGGTTAATGACTGAACCTATTTCACCAGTAGCAGTTTCCAAAGGAAGGCCTACACTCAAGAGACTTACGGACCACTCTGCAGATTCTGCCATACCACTGTAAAGGCCAGTTCTCAAGCAAGTTTGATGCTGATCGTGTGGACTGGCCTCTCCATCCTTCTCCATATTTCCGTTATTCTTATTTTATCCTTGCGATTAACCTATGGGAATTCGTTTATAACAGTCCGTCCAATTCCAAGGACCCACTCCTCTCTTTTCGTTAATTTCTACGAAAAAAATTACAGCCCCATTCATCTTCATATGTCAAGTTGATGTAATTTATAAAAACTAACTTTGTTTGCAAGGTTATTCACGTATTACATGTATCCATCTATCACTCCTCGAAGCCTCCCTGAACACAATCATTAATATGCACGTGGCGAGTTAGGATACTCCACAAGAATACAAATCTTTACCCTCTGCTAGTCCAACGAGTGTAGCGGTCCTTGTAGTGGCCACGGAGTGGTTCTCCATCAAAGATGTGTACGTGGGGCTTGGCTTTACAAGTGATGCCACGATACATGTATATGAGGGATGAATGGTTTCAGAGAGATATAATCCGTTATATTCAAATGCACAGTGTTAAGTCAACATACACCACAGTTTACTTAAAATGTTCATACACAACACTTCTTGTATGAAATGGTAATGTGTCATTATAAAGAAAAATATATTGACGAAAAACGAGATGGGTATTGAGAAAACACCACGTTATTTTGTTGTATTAAGGTTACATATAGTTTATAACGGCGGTTCAACGGTCATTTTTAGCTTCCACTTCGACTAGCTTAAGTGAAATGCGATTTCAAGACTGTATCGCGACCGGTCCCTGAATGTGGTATTGCTAAGGTCGATAATGCCATCGCCACCTTGACCACGGCCATTCTGGCATTTTGTATCCATTCAACTGGCAACGAACTGACAACCTGCTGCATGAAATGGAGGCGAGAGGATTTCCCCCAGCCTTTCACTTGGAAGTTGACGTTATCTAAATTTTCGATAATCAAGAAAAAGCTGCAATCGTAGTAAACGGTACCTCGAGATACGGAGCCTGCATGTCCGTACATCGCCATCTGACTTCAGGGTCGGGGTTTATACAAGAGACCATTGAGCTTTAACTTAAAAAAAAATCACTCCATCAAATCTTCATAATTTGTGTACAGTAGAAAAGAAACAATGAAGGGCATGGATGTGACTGTAGTCCTCCACAAGCCAGAATACACTAAACGTATTATTACGTACATGCGGTATAATTTACCGTAGTCTGTACAAAGGCATAAGAGATTCAGTCGCGTTTACAGGAGTAACGCAAAAGACGCAACGATATATTCTGGGCGCATCAGCGTACACACATATATACGCAAGTAAATACCGTTATGTTGTCGGACGAGATCGTGAGAAACGCATTTACAGAACACAAACACTTGCAAACGGTTCCGCAGCACATGCTGTTCATGTCAAAAGTCAGCTTATTTCTATTCAAAGCAAATTTAAATGTAGTCTATACACGAATGAACGACATACGTGACCCTCATACTTTCCACAAGACATTGCGCGCGTGCGCACAAATACACACACGCACAAACCACAGAGTTTTGTGTTTTGGCTACCAAAAACTAAATCAGTGTTGTGTGACTTAACAAACTTGGAAATCTCAATTGAGAAAGCCAAGACACATGGGAGATCTGAAAACAAAACAAAAGCATTTGTAGGAGAAGATACAGTAAGGACACGAATTATTATTCCTAATCAACCATTAGAGCAGGTAACATGATTTGAATTAATACGGTTGAGACGTTAAGTAAAGAAGACGGCAAACGTTTTCTCAATAAAACGAACAGTGTGTTCAGTAAAAGTGAACTCATAACCACGAGGAATTCTATAATATTATTTCAAAGTTATGGCGGTTCCTGCTTTACTCTACGAATCTAATAATATAGTAGGCATAAAGCAAATCAGTTTCCCGACAAATTAAATAATCAGACAAAATTTCTCTGAGCCATCATAGGTTGTAAGAGAATAGAACGTTTAAGAAATAACAATGTAAGACACAACCTGGAACTTAACAAATATCAGAAATGGACAGATTACAAAGAAGGTGGAGTTAGTGTGATGCGTAATGTGTATGTTTCCTGAGAAGATTCGCAGAAACTGTAACGATAAAGAGAACTGAATGAGACGGAATCAGCTATTAAGAAAGACAACAGTTCGGAGTCCGAAGATAAGACGGTGAACACGGAACAGACAAACGTGCCTAATCCTGGCATGTCAGAAGAAGAAGAAGTCCCTCCCCCAAACACACACACAAGCTTTTATAATACTATTCCTGAAATAAACAAAGTTACTTCGGATAACACACAGGAGTTCAAAACAGGATAGACCCCCCCCCCAAACAGGATAGATAGGAACCCCCAAACACACGGTCTTCCTGCCGTTAAGAGTTGTGTGAAATTGTGAGCCGATTAGTTGATCGTTTCTACGGTTAAACTCGAGGATTTTCACAAATTTTTGTTTTGTCTGAAAGTTGTAGAGATCATAGTAAATGTCTTCTCTGAATCAAGGCATAATTGGTTGTGCCTTTGTAGATCGCGCGCGCACATGCACGCCACTTAAAAGAAACGTGTATGTGAGGAGGGGGTACTCACATGTGGGCGAGGTAAATGAATACTGAAATGTTTTAAGTATTTTCCAGTTAAATTAGAAAGAGCCTTAACCGGTGGCAATACAAAGTAAAGTAAAAAATTAAGGACTTTGTAGATAATTAACTTTACACCATTTTAGAATGTTTAGATGTACGGTAACTAGAACACACATAACGTTTTAAAAAGTGTTAATGACTGCTTTATAATAAACGATCCTCGTAGTAAACAGGAAAGTAATGTGTACTTTTCCACCAACCGATTTCAAGTATTTTAGCGAATAACCTTTAAAGTAAATTCTGGGCTTCCCGCTGAACCGAATCTTTCTTACCATTCACGGACTCTTGAGCACACCCAAGGTCAAATCTGTGAAATTCCAGAATGAACGATCCTCAAACGAAAACTGTCATCATCGCTACTAGCGCTACGAGCCCGTTAACAGTGTCAACATATATTTAATTACAATTTACAATAATTATGTTTTCTATTTTGTGTATAATATTTTCTATGAGTAACTGGAACAACAGATACACAAAAATTATTATAAACTTCAGGCAGTTGAAAAATATCGGTATGGAGACCCTTACATGACTTCCATGTTCTAAGATTTACATTTAAAATCATTTACGAAATGAAATATTTCCATAGAAACTACTTCTTTCCACTTATTGCTTCAGCCTTAACCACAGTACTGTGGTCACTAACGTATACCACCACACGTTATCGCACTCGATTTTCACTGATGATGGAAGTCGATGACACTGCCGAAACGTCTGGTTTTGCAGAAAACATTGGTCTACGGCCAAACAGCCAGGGTAGGAATTTTAACAACAAACTACTTCTTTGTTGCCGCTAACGTAGTAGGCCTACATATATAAAAAATTATCCCCTCCCCCTTCAACTATAATTTTCGTTTATAGAAAATTACCCCCACCCCGTTCAACTAGCCTTTTCATTTATAGATATTTCATCTACGTTTCTACAGTGGAGTATTAAGATCTTCTTATCAAGATACTTTATTTATCAACATTAAGTACCGGTACTTTGATTCCTCTACAATAGGCCTTGAGTCCTCTACAACTCAGACACATATGTAAAAAATTATTTGATTCTGTTTGAATTTACGGCAGTTATCGTTCGTCATGAAAAAATTTCTCTTGTTACAACATAAAATGTTGCAGGTAAACTACCCCTTTCCCTTAACCGATCTTCACCAAAATCAACAGCTCTCTACAATATAGGGATGTGTGCAAAAAATTATTTGATTATGTTTGAATTTACGGCAATTATCGTTCGTCATAGAAAAAATTATCCTTGTTATCACACAAAAGGTTGCAGGTAAACTACCCCTTTCTCTTAACTGATCTTCACCAAAATCAACAGGCCTTGAGTACTCTACAATAATTCAGGGATGCATGCAAAACATTATTTGATTCTGGTTGAATGTGCGGCAGTTATCGTTCGTCATACAAACAATTACTCTTGTTAAAACATAAAAGGTTGCAGGTAAACTACCCATTCCCCTTAACCGATCTTCACCAAAATCAATAGGCCCTCAGTCCTTTACAATTCAGGAATATATGCAAAAAAATATTTGATTCTGTTTGAATTTACGGCAGTTATCGTTCGTCATAGAAAAAATTACCCTTGTTAAAACATTAACGTTGCAGGTTAACTACCCCTTTCCCTTAATCGATCTTCACCAAAATCAACACACCTTGAGGTCTCTGTAATTCAGGAATGTATGCAAAAAAATATTTGATTCTGTTTTAATGTGCGGCAGTTATCGTTCGTCATAGAAAAAATTACCGTTGTTAAAACATAAAATGTTGCAGGTAAACTACCCCTTTTCCTTAACCGATCTTCACCAAAATCAACACACCTTGAGGTCTCTGTAATTCAGGAATGTATGCAAAAAATTATTTGATTCTCTTTGAATCTGCAGCAGGTATCATTCGTCATAAGAAAAATTACCCTTGTTAAAACAAAACGTTGCTGGTAAATTACCCCTTCCCCTTAACCGATCTTCACCAAAAACATTAGGGCTTGAGAACTCTCCAATTCAGGGCTGTATGCGAAACATTATTTGATTCTGTTTGAATTTGCAGATGTTATCGTTTGCCATAGAAAAAAAATTACCCTTGATAAAAAAAAACGTTGCAGGTAAACTATCCCTTTCCCTTAACCGATCTTCACCAAAAACAATAGGTCTTGAGTACTCTACAATTCAGGTCTGTATGCGAAAAAATTATTTGATTCTGTTTGAATTTGCGGCTGTTATCGTTTGCCATAGAAAAAAAAATCTAAGATAGACAGACAGACACACACAGACACTTTTCGAAAATGACTTTTTTTCATGTTTTGAGGATAGTACAATCAGAATCTGCAATTATCTCGAACACGATTTTTTTTGCCATCACCATACTTCCATTTCCTTATGGAACATGGAAGTAAAAGCAACGCACATAATCTTTATTGGTTGCGAAAAGGCTGCCAACTTTGGAAACCAAGAGTGATACATTTACTTAACATCCTGCTTATAGGCCTAATTCTAAAATTCAAAATCTTCGTTTCTTTACATACGTTCTCATTCCGCAGCTATAATGTTATGGGCTCATATGGGCTTTAACTATTAATCGCTCATAAAAATGTTGTCAGGCAAAACTTAACACGCTATTTACATCAACGACTGGTATGTCTGTTTCCTGAAGATTCAGCTCTTCCACACATACATAAAAAGAGAAATGTGATTAACATATACAGTTTCAGATTAACTTCGATCTGTAATTAATTATGAGTTTTAGATGGCTTTTACTACAAGTTATCTACTGCGCTTACAGAAAACTGTTCCAATTTTAAGGAAGAGTGCAGCAAAAATAACTAACTAAAATATATAACAATGTGAATACACTTTTGCTTAACACAGTATTTTTATTATTTTATTCCTGAAAAAAATTAATCTATTTTGAGAGCTGAAAACAGGATAGAAGCACTGGATAGTTAACAAATGTTAAAATGATAGTTAACAACCAGCACTGGAAGTTTAGAATTTTAATTCACTGCATTTACATCTCGCCGTTACAAAACGGACTAGAAAAAATTATTGCAGTCAGGGCAAAAAAAAAAAATAACCGAGTACGTTCATGAATGTGGGTCGAGCGAAGCTAGAACCTAAGAACCCGGGGAAGGAGAGGACAGACATTCAAGGAAACCCACCACAAAATTAAATCGAAGAAACAGTGATCGAATGTGGGCTTCCACAACTCCTTACGGCAGAGGTCGCCATCTTTCACTAGCACTATTATCTGTATAATAAGTCATTATGGAAACTTGAAAATGGAAACCAATACAATTAACTAAAATAAAAATACAGAGAAAAAAATTGTTGTAGACGGTATTATTCTAGAACAGGTCAATCATTTTGAATATATGGAATAAAATGTGTCTTACATTATAAAGAATGACGTGGTGAAGTTCAACCATATGTGTGGGATCGTCAGGGGAACTCTGAAATCAACGAGTAAAGAAACACGCCTGACGTTCTACAAGGTGATGACCCTCCCCTCACTTCTCTATGGGTCTGAGAATTGGAAGTTACCGAAATCCCAGGCCAGTCGTATTCAATCGGTCGAAACGAGATTTCTCAGTCACGTGGCAGGATATACTCTTTAACATCGCACAAGAAATGTAGATGTATGGCAGGAATTGAATATTATGAGTGTACTCGATAGAATTGCCCAATATCGATTAAAATGGTTGGAACATCTTAACCGAATGGATTGACTGCCGCGTCCCCAATAACTATTGAATTATAAGCCGAAAGATCAGAGAGGTGTGGGACGTCTGAAGAAGCGTTGTATATTATGGGATGGAGGGGGAGTAAGAATTAAGACGCGCGAAGCCGATACGAAAATTCACACAAAAAAACAGTCGACTGGAGAAATGACTGGTTGCAATGAAATAAGGCGTTTTGTAAATCACCGTAAAATTGGAATAAACGACGAAATACTTAATAATAATAATGATAAGAATAAGTATATCCTATAGCAAGGGGAAGAGTTTCCATGTAGGACTGGCCAAACGGATACTTTAATTTAAACCACTACAATTTACATAGCAAATAGGCCTACGTTGTAGTCGTTTGGCTACGTATTGATTTACATGCTAATGTAAAAATTTGCGTGCGCAAACAAGCGCGTGTGTAACGGGGGGCAAGAAACTACTATATATTTCTATGTATAACAATTAACTAAAATTATACACACACAAACAGAGACTGCAACCGACGCTTGTTTTGGACGTTAACGTAACTGTAACTGCTCTTGTTATAGAGTATACTGTTAAACATGCGTGCACTGTTATATCATAGTGTATTTAGTATTATTTAAAACAGGACAACAGTTTCTTACCTTCCTTTGTTTCAAGCTTTTGATAACGACAAAACCCAATTAAATTTTGAAATTTGTGCTGTGTGGGGATCCCTCCGCGAAGGAAGCTGCAATTGATTTCGACGACATGAAAAAATATTCTGGCTTTTACAAAGGAAACTGGGTCGACTCAGGCTTACTTCTCCGTCGCCTACTTCGAAGGTTAACTACAAGCCTCGTGTAACACGAAAGAATACTACGTATGCAGGCAAAACGTTGGTAAGCGCATGTAAGTACTCAGATTTTCTTAATTGTTCAGTTTAATAGCAAAACGTATTTGTCTTTTTATTGAAAGCTATTCCATGATTATCAAAACCGCTATTTCTGTGTATATCATTACCACAGTAGACTACTTAACATTTTAATATTCTTTTTTAAAGTTTTGACTACTTATTTTCTAATTTTATAATATTTCTATATTTTTTTAATTCTGTGATATTCTTAATTTTTAAATTTTATCAGTATTTATTTTCATTACACAGTTACCTTAATTAACACATTCAAAATTTAACTGATTAAACGACTTTCCTATTAGTATTTCAACTAATTTATGCGATTTCTGAAGTTACTATATCATCTACAAACAAAATATAGTAACTTCCGCATCAATAACAATATTCTTGTTACCACTATACACGTAACTACAGTACTATGGCTATTAATCTTCTTCCACTTCACTCTACGTGAAGACGGACTAGCTTAGTCTCAATCTTCCCTACGTCTAAGGATAAGATATCACACATTTTCGCTGAGCATGAAGCTTTTTCCTTGTATACACTCCCACGATCAATTATTTTCAATGACTAATCGTCTCACTGTCTTCTTAGATTTTCTATCAAGTTTACTCCGCTTCTCTGCCGGTGTCGTAACTCAATACTCAAGGTGCTGTATAGCTGATAACGAATTTGTGATGTTCCGCCACAGGTCTCGATGTTCAGCATTTCACATGCTTTTAAGAGACAATGAGGTGTGATCGTTGGTCGAGTAATCTGCTGGGTGTCCTAGCATTTTATCCCTCTACCAACCCTTATCACCACCTTGTCGATATACAGTTATATAAAATTAATGTACAAAACACATAAAATACATTTATGTTCTTTGTTGTTTACGGTTGTAAGGATATATGCCTACTTTGTATTTCACAAATGATTGTTAATACGTTTTTGTAAGCACTTAACTAATATCTTCAGAAATAAAACAATAAACTTTGCGTGTTCAGAAAGATATTTTAAATACTGTATATTTTTTTTATTATTTAGCATGCCATTTATATTATTGCACTAAGAATGTACATTAAATAAGACACTTTTTACTAACATTAAAAATAATACGTACATATAGTCTAGACAAAAATCTATTCACACAGCTGAAGATATAGTAATTAGAGTTCATAGCCCGCAGTTCGAAAGGAGACCCGTCAGGGAGGTATGCTACTACCCTTTTCCGCATGTCGTCCCAAAAGTCAGATCTAAAAACATTTTATAGATCAGTCCGCTGTTTCACCAGCACTGACAAAGTAGCCTGGCATAAAATGGAACACTATTGATTTTGTTTCATAATTAGGATATCGAGTGCACTGACAATAGGTTTATGATTTAGGACTTGAAATAGCCTATACGAAGCGCTAGCGGGATGTTTCCTAAAGCATACGAAATGAACAGTAGAGCGCCTAGCCCTCTGAGCTGTCGTTTAGTCTTTAGTCAGTACACTCCATTATATATTTCTTCTTATTTTGATATATAAGCTAATCCATCGCTTACAAATTGTCATCACTTCTAAGAGTTTCTATTAATTATCTAATAACATTTTTAGAAGAGTTTTGAAGACCATTATTCATATTTCACGAGGCGATCAATGGGCGTCATCGTGTCAGAAGTCAGCAGTCTACAACTGAAGCACGTTTTAAAGTTATAGCCTATGAAGTAGGCCTAAAAAAAAAAAATAATAAAAATAAATAATAATAAAAAAATAATAAAAAAATCGAGGTCGACGAGAGAGGAGGGAGAGAGTGTAATACAGTACATATGCATGTAACGCGTATCTGAATTGGTACGTTACGCTTTCACGGACGGAGTCAATTCTGTTGATATCCTGACTTCTTGCAGGGCTGTCAAGCCGTGATCTAATGCTGCCGCTTGAAACAGATGTTTCGGTTTCGGCCCAACCATCTTCAGTGTTACGATTTACTGTGGAAACTGGTGAACAGCGTACCGGTTGCCTCACTGAAGACGGCCTCTAATGGTGGGGCCGAAATGTAGTTAGCATATTAACAGACGTATCTGAACTGTTACAAATAATAATGTGCACTGTGAAAAGCATTATTAAAATAGGCTATAATTATCCACAACAGAATTATATGCTTTAACCTTAAACAACACGTAAAATTTAATAATGATATGAAATATAGTGCTTTGCAGTACTTAACTCCAATCAACTGCAATTGCCTAAAAATAGATAAGAACGACCACATTATTTATGTTGGCTTAATGATTACTTTAAATCTAATTTTGTGAGGTCGTGATGTTACATTAAAACAAAAATGTTAATAAGCTTACGTAAATTCTATTTGATAAATGAAATGTGCACTGTTAAAGTGCTGACTTGTGTTTATCATGCATAAATAGGGTCGATAACTGAGTGTGGACTGAGCTGTTGGGTGAGTACTTATTTTAAGACTTTGTATGCTGTAGTTGCAATACAAAAGTCTATAATTAGAATTATTATGAAGGTAGAATGAATTTCCACACACAACCTTATTTGCCCAGTTAGGGATCCTCCCACTCAGACATTTGTACGTTTACGGTGTTCTAAGTTTATTCTCTGGTGATATAAGAGGTTCTGGCGCTTTTTGTAATTATGATAAAGGATATGCTTTTCGAAAAACACCATCAATAGATGTTCATAGTACGTGCATCTTGTATTTTTAATAACGTCTTCGAGAAGTTTACAACTATTTCTGATGTCTGAGGAAAATTCTGAGAATGTAATTAAAGGTGGTCTCTTTTACCAGCCAAATTATAATGGAAACTTAGTATTTTGATAATTATCAATAATTAATTTCAGTAATTTTCAAGTTTATAAATTTTTTGAAGCAGTTATTATTGTAATCTTCAAAATTTAAAAATAATCATTCCCTGAAGGTTTAAAATCATCGTAATATAATCAACAATTAGTTTCTATCGGGCGTTTCACACTTCTTCCTTAACTCATAAAAGTTTAGGTGTTGGTGATTTCACGCAGGTGACTGCCTACAAAAGCGCCTATTTTTTCCTTTTTTTCGTTATGAATTTGAATGTGTGAGATTTTGTTGTCTTTTAATTGTTACTTTTTAATTCCAAGCGTTAGGAACGACTTATTGTAAGTAATATTATAAATTCATTGTAAGGAGACTATATACTGAAGTTTAATATTTCAAGTATATTATTTGTATTGTAAAGTATTATTTGGGTTACTTTAAAAATAGATTATAAGCTTGTTGTAAGTGATGATGGTGGAAAAAAGAATTAATAAATCATTAAATTATTGAAAAATGTATCGAGTGAACAAGGTTTTCTGGTTTTATTTTATATCGTAAAAACGGAGGACATAGTACGTATATAAAACTGAAAAATTGTTTGAAAGAAAATACGAAAAACAGTAACATACAAGAAAAAAGTAAAACCTCTCTAATTTTTGTTCGTAAACGTCTGATAATTCTGCGATCCTTTGAATAAATTTCTAAAGCTATATACTGTCTAATCACCTTCTTACAGAATTGTTTCTAACATCGTTTACTTCATTCGTTACTTCCATCATATCGCTGGTATGTACCTTTCAACTATTTCCGGCGCTACAAACGCTTTTGTCATTTTTGGCAAACTATGTGTGTCGTGTGTACACGTACCTGCAGATTAGTTGATTTCGTGTCGTTTCCTTTATTCTAACGGTCTTTCTTCCAATTTATTCTCTTACATTGTTGTTATATTCTGTCTCATAATATTCTGGTTCACACTCTACAAAAATCCGTCTCAGTTTGCACGCAGTGTATTTTCAATTTTTTTTACCTGGCACACTGCATTCATTTAATAAAACTTTAAATAGTGTTTTTTTTTTAATTCTGGTGTATTTTCCTCATTGTTTATTTTCAAAGCCGTTCGACAAAACTAGCAAAACATTATCAGATAAGCAAAGACAATTCTTGCACTTATCTTATCAAGAGTTGTATATACTTTTTGTACTTTTGTAACTCGCTTCGACGATACAGATTATGGTAGGTTACACAGGCTACAATCACTGTTCTCAAAGCTTACTTCCATATGTAGATTTATATCGAATGATTCCTGCGTCATGAATATCGGGACAGGGATGTGCGTTGTGTGGCGGTAAAAGGTGAAACGAAAGTTTCTGGCGTCTTAAGCCTGAACTTACCAGTTAAGACAACTCAAATAACAACTCGGAGGCCACTAGTTGTCTACTCCACTATGAAAGTGTTAATCTCTTCAGAAGAACTACGTTCTGAGGATAAAGTAGAACACCATACACAGGCGAAGAGATAGAACCGTAACAATTTTGATTAATGAAAAGTGAAATGAAGTATAAAATATGTAACAAAATCTTGCCGCTTCTTATACTATACTGGTTTCTAGACAGACGTTAACAGCGAAACCCTGTCAGTGCAGAGGGAGAGAGTGAGAATATAAAGATATGTGGAACCTGAAAAAGCCAGGGGAGACTAATTGGTAGTACCAGGTGGGCGCACACATACCGTCGTCGTACATCATGATGTTAAACGGCACGTCACAGCTAGGTCGCGCCTTAACACCATACATCCTTCCAGCTATGTTGCAATATTTTATCGTTCACACGCATGCCTGCACATAAGATTATTTGATTGTAAAATTAGGCCTATGACTAGTTATGGAAAGTTTTTTTATACTACATATAACAGTTCCATTATTTTCGTACACGTTCTGTAAACTATGTACGGTCACATGGAACCGTGCAATTTCATAAACTTCCCGTCACGTTACACGTTATACACACTCGTGCAAAACATTAAAAAATAATACGTAGTGTGAAGTCACGAACACAGAAAAAAGTGAAACTTTCTGTATTTTTTACCTGCTTTACCTGAAGTCCGAGATTTTTAAATGTAGGCTACCAGCTTTTACACATAACTAAATGTAGTCATTGCCCAATGGGCGTGGAGGTGAAAATGACATTTTATTTCGTTACTCGATTATAAGGGTAATTAAATTATTTATATAAATTTCTTTCTTTGACTTAAATGGGCGCGCGCGCGTACTCCTGCGTTTTCATTAATAGACATAACAGACAACAGAGATGTCATCAGTCACCTGATGAAGTAAGATTTAGAAGAAACTACACAGCAAAATAGACCGTGTGACTTGATAAACGAATTAAAAGAACCCAACAAAAAGTTGTGGAAAAACAAATTTGATATCTGCCGCTTAGGAGAAAGCTTTTAATTCAGACAAAAACTGAAGGCTTTAGAAGTACAATTTATAGAAAAGGATGTTTGCAGTTTCTTTCTTAAGCTCTCAAACTCGTCCAAACTGCATATAGTATAGTGAAATGCAATACGAATACAAAAGGGACTACAAGCGAGGTAGCCTGTTACACAAGCTGTTTTCGGAATGTTGGAAAGTGTATCCGAAAGATAAGAATATACGAAATATCTATTCCAAATATGAAATCTGCAGACGATGTAGTCCTGTTTAAATGGAAAAAAACAGTTGATTCAACCAAGACGATAAATGAGGTCAATCAAAAATGTAATGTTTAGCCTGTTGATAAATTTAATATGTAATAAAGTTGCAAAAACCGACGTATAATAAAATATATGGTAAGATTATGACATCTATGAAATACTTATTATAATAATAACAAACGATGGAATAACAAACAAGAAGAGAAATTGCCATTCCAATAAGATGAGGGAGGAGTGTTTTAGAAATATAAGCAATATTATGAAGAATAAGCGACAACCTTGTGTTTAGTGAACAATGTTCTTACTCCAGTAACTTACAAACCAGTAATGTGTGGACAGAGATTACGCAAATGAGACTGCGGACTCCATACAACGCATGGGAAGGCCTATGCTGCTATAACCAGGAGACAGGAAAACAAGTTACATGAATACGCCGCAACCAAATAAGAGCGTATAGTAGCATAAATTAGTAAGCAAATAAAAACGAGGTGAGAGACCATTTATCAATACAAGAACATGACAAATCCTCAGTAGATTGCTAAATTCGAAAGGAAGAGACAAACAGAGACCTCGACAATCCTTCCTAGTTAAAGACATGACCTGGTCAGGTAACCAAGTGCAGTGTACTTGAACAGGATTTCTTTGAAATGAAATTATTGAAGAAATTTCAGTTTCTGGAAATGTACGCCCTCGATGCTGTAGATTGACTAACGGTGTCGCGGAGTTTCTTTCATCAGCACGTCAGTAGTACGTGTCGTGTCGCAGATGTGATGACGCTCGCTATATTATTGGTGTACGCCTTGTGATATTCTGCATGTGTATAGGTATGCTGGTTTATTGTAATTCCTACCGAGTATGGTCTTTGACTTTTAACATGAACATGTAAGCATAATCACCTTAAACTTGGTGATAAACAATATAGGCCTACTGACAAATATATAAACGTTAGAAACGATATATATTCTGTCTACCTAAATATTCTAGACGTAAACAAGAAATCGTTCACGAACGTTAGTTGACCTTGTGGAAAGATCAGACCATCTGACCTTCGCTTGCATAAATGTGCAATGAGCGTATTGCAGAGTACAGTGTAGTTAATACGAAAGAACATTATTCAATTTTCGTGGCGGAAATTAAATACGACATTATCTGATAGCAGAATTACGAATAAAAAATAAGTCTAGAAAAAATTAAGTGGAATCTGAAAGATATGTAACAGGAATGTGATCTCACAGAAACGGCACAGGAATGTGATGAGATCAAAACGACACAGAAGATTTACAGAAAAACGTCAATTGTTGCTGTGACAAAAAAAACCCCCACAGTTATTTTTAGAAGATTGCAAAATTTATACAGGACTGGAGCCCACTTATCACTTATCAGCATGGAAACTGGTTAGCAGTTTGATTACGGGTAACATGATTACCGAAATAAAGAGAAATTTTTTTTAAAAAGAATACGCGTAGACAATTCGATAAGGAAATTTTTAACAGGATTACAAAATGTCGACATAATTTTTTTAACGATCAATCAAACATGTTTCTAGTAATGCAAAAATTAAAACATGGACTAATACATAGAATTTACTCTCTCTCTCTCTCTCTTCCCCCTTCTCTCTTCTTCTTCATTTTCGGAGAGTGGTGGATGGTATTTCTTTGGAGAAGGAACTCACATACGCAAAACTACACTAAACTGTCACTAACATTTCAGCTTAGCGAAAGAGACGATTATTTCCGACGAGGCCCGAACCGCCCGACCCAGAATGTCAACATTTTCATAATAGCGACACTGACCATTACTATGATTTTTACCACATGATTTATCCGTTTACCTTCAGTTTTGTGTCAGACGTCTCTATTTCATTTAGTATGCAATGAAAATGTGTGAAGTAAAGTATTAAAATCAAATAAAATAGTGAAGTCTTTGTACTCCGACAATAAAGTGTGTTTAACGTAGTCATTAAATAATTATAGTAACCGTGTATAACCTCTAAAGTGCTTGCTGGTGTTTTTGTGCGTTAAGCGTTCAGGTATTTCTTATTTTTGTGTTCAATTCATTGATTTTGGTAAAATGAATAGTGTTCAATCTATTTTAAAAACTAATTTTTGTTCTCTCTCTCTATTGGAGGTAAATCCAAAATTAAGGAATTCGGCAGGCCGCTTCCCGTTTAAAATATTAAACAGACTATCCTTTTATTTTAACTATATATTTTTAGAATAATTTACAAATAGCATAAACACAACCTAATAATATGGCTACTTAAAGTTTATTTCTTCATGTTGCGACTCACCCCGTGTGTTATTTGGAATGGGATAATTGCTCTTATCTTAGTAGATACTTTCAGACATTGAACCCCCAACTGTCAGAACCTCGAGCCGCCACTGAGGTACACGCTACATTTTCTCAGGTGGCCGTAATCGACGCTGTCGAGAATTTACATTATGAAACCTGATTAACTCTACTGAGACAAATATAGCCGAATGTTGTCACTGACACATAGATTTCTGCTCGTGCCAACATAGACTTGCATAACATTTGCATTTAAACAACCCCCCCCCCAAAAAACAAATACGTGTTTACCAAAGACTGGTAAGCCTACAGCATCCCTTTTCATGTGATGAAGGGCGATAATCCGCACCCCAAATTCCTCATTCTACACAGTGGACAAAGGAATGTTATAGTGCAGGTCCCTCGCACCCAAGCTTGCAACCAACTGTAGCCTATTAAATGCCGTACAAAATACTTTTATATAAAAATGTACACATACTGCGTCAAGCTTTGTCATACTCTTAAGTAACTGACCGAGGGATAGGGAGTTTGTCGTAACGTACAATACATTAGACAATAAGTAACAGGTGACACAAACAAAGACATAACTACAGCGAGTTGTTGCAGTGTATTTATTACTGATATCGGAGGATCTGTACTCGAGATTCCCGCTCCATGTTCTGGGAAAAATATACAACACAATTAAAAATGTAATTTATTTTCTTCCTTAAAAAAATTAAATTAAATTAATACCATTTTAATATCAGAGCCCAATCTCATTACGTAAAACAACAACTACATTCATACACGCAAACAGGCTCTTTTTATATATTCGTTCCGCTCAGATACAGATAAAAGGAATGTATGTGTGTGCGCTGGAAAACATGTGTTATATTAAACAGGGAATGATAAATGTATAGCACATACACAAAGTGTCAGTTCTAGTCGTCGTTAAGGGGAAGGAGAGAGAATGCAAGAGACACGATAAGAGAGAGAGAGAGAGAGAGAGAGAGAGAGAGAGAGAGAGAGAGAGAGAGAGAGAGAGAGAGGGACCACCGTGCGCGCATTTATACAAAGACTTGTTAAATAAATAACACATGCTATTATATATCAGAAAGAGAGTGTGTATCTGTGTGGTTGCGCGCGCATCGCTTCTTCGTCGTGACTACCTCACCTTTTTATGTCTTAACGCATTTAATTGTTCATCCCGCATCACTTACTTTACGATATCTTATTTTCGGCCAAGTACCCACCCTGCCGCGCGGCGCGACCCCTAGTCACAGTCACGAAGCTTCTCTTTCTCTTTCTTACGTTTCCCCCTTCTTCACTCTTCTCGCATTCATCTTCTGCTTGTTATACTCCTTCGAATTCTTTTCTTATTTAATAACATAATTGTGTGTTTCATACGAGCGGGCTTGTGGATGTAAAATAATAAACTAGTAACGTACGAATATCTCAGCTACGCATTAAATTTATTACCGTATTTTTACTTGATTTTACTTTTTCTTTATTAAATAATAGGGGGTCAAATTGAGAGGATGTGGAACAGTCGGGACATTACTTGAAATTATCAGTATTATCAGTGTAAATAAGCGAACTTAATCACACAATTATTACACAATTCACCGTAATATACAAACCTTCATTGGAAAATAAGAGAAATCAAAAGGTCTACAGCCAAAACTTGATCACATATGGAATACTACTGCTCGGAAACATGACAAATGAGAGACAGTTGCAGTTTAATATTACAAAGGACTATTTTTAAGAACCTCCTCATTGTATTAACCTTTTGTTAAAAAATTTTAAATTTTATGCTTTAAAATCATTACTCAGTGTTCTGAAATGCTGTATTACTTTCAAGGTGAGGCCTGGCGAATCCACCACTGAAGTACTGGAAAGGGATACCAATTAAAATATTGAAATAATGTGGGAAAAATACCAAGCCATTTAATGAAAAAAACCATTAAGTCAAACCAAAATTAATAAGGCAAAATAAATCTTAATTGAAAGGAAAATAATAGTAGCATAACTATCAAATTTCAAATTGAAAAAGACAATTTTTCTCTATCATAAGGTTTCAAAGGTGAAGATTTTCCAGAATAAAAGTTTTAATAAATTTCTCGCCCTACGAAGGGCAAAAAGAAAGTGTTTGCTATTCTACTCCGCCGGAGTATGTTATACTCTTTCATCCACATTCTATCCCGCTCTCATATCTTTTATTTTTTATTGGTCTTTAACAACTTTATACGCCCAGCGGTGGACGCTAATTTAACATTAATTTATTTTTCCCCGTGTTCTGGAGCGCCAATTTAACATTTAATTGTAATTTTTTCTTATCTCAGGGTTTATAAAATAAAATGTAGACTTATTCTTATAAATAGTATTTCGATTTATCAACAATTAGTTATGACTGAGTATCATATTTATCATTAACACATGAATTATGTAATCTCTAATCAAAATATAAACATATTCATTTTCATAAATCTTATTTTCATTACTCATATTAATCGCTCTAATAATTCAAATATTGTAATTCTTATTCAAAGCTCAAAACTTTTAATAATTATTCTCTTAAATTTTAAATAATATAACATAGTTAATTACTGATCTGGATTCATTTAAAATCGGTGCTCATAAATAAATTTAACTTCCATAGCTTCCTGATATTAATTTTTAAGTAAAATTTGTATCTTAATTCTTTAATTAATTCGTGCGAGTTCTTTAAGTGAACAGACAGTGGACCTAAGACTAATTATTGCATGATAAATTTACTTTTGGTATGTATCCAAATCTGGTAGATGTTTATATGGTGCGGTTCGCGTGTTGACCGTCTGGCGTGACGGCGATAATTCCCTCCGGATTAGCAGATTGTATCGTGGAATCCCGTGGAGTCTCACAAAACACCAAAGCACAACACCAAACTTCACTCATTCGGAATTAGTTCGCGTTGGTTGTTATTATTGTTATTCGCTTCCACAGACATTATTGATTATTATTTATCAACTGCGTTATGGTTGGAACTAATGTTATTTACGCTTAACACAACAATTCCCTGTCACGGCGCTTAATGATACATCTCAACTCAAAACAAGACAATTTTTAAAATTTCTGATTTTGGCGTTATAGGTCTAATGTTGTTCCTAGTAATTGCATCAATGCTGGCTTTCTCTCTACACAGTATTATATTTATGCGAAACGTGCATCATGAATTAATCTCATTTTTTACTTTTTTTGAATGTTTTTATACACAATATACGTTGAAATTAGTATTCTGCTGTAATTTCAAAACTTAATGCTGTCCGATTTTCGAACGAGACTTATCTTGTCCGAAACAGTAGAAATGCTGGTCTAATGATGTAGACTTTAAAATTTAACATGGTTTTCAGGCGAGAAGTCACTGAAGGAATCTCAATAAAACATAATGCTGAAGTTGCTTATGAGAATAATTTCAAAAAAAAAAATTTCAACTATTGGTGAATTATGCTACTCATACTGAGAAAATAAATTTTTTTCCTAATAATCGACTATTACTATTTATTTACCTATGCATGCTACGATTCCTTTCGTTATTAACTGCGAAGCGTTATACTCATATTTCGTGTATACTTATGATAAGTCTGGACGGACTGGCACTCGATTAACTAGCAAATCGTAAATTTGCTAAAGATCGATTGTCTTTCACGAGCCACATCGACACACATTATAACTTATTTTATATTGTAGTTATAATGTAACCTGACACTGTTATATAACTTGCATTAACCACAAACAATCCAAAGTTAAGAAGCTGAACTTTACACCTCTCACCTGATCAATCATCGAAAACTCTATGACCAACAAAAACGTCCAAAGTCAATAACAATCGCATCAGTATAGGTCATGTAGATCAATAATAACCGCATCGTTTTTACTTTTTTACTGTAAAAACGTATCGTCATATTACATAACCAACTTTTTTCATTCCTATGCGTATAGGGAAGTTACACGTATACATTCCTATGCGTATTAAAAATAGTTTCCGAACATATGTTCTTTAAAATAAGTTCAACAAACTTTCTAAATTAAACTGATTTGAACTGAAAGTAATTAATTCGAAATTTTATCATTTAAACTGCTTTTCAAGAATGATTTTTATGTATTTTCTATAGTATTTTTTTTCTGGGAAGAACTCATTACTCTTGTTTATGTGTGTAGTTTCACTTCTGAACAATTTTGTATACTTGATAAAAAATTAAAAAGAAAGAGACCAGAGGCAGGCAAAGAATTAAATCGAGATAAGGGTTTGTTTTGGAGAGACCAAGAAATCAGATAAAATAATGCCTTCTAATGGAACGCTTATTGGGTGACGAAGCAAATTAGATAAAAAAAAGAGGGACGGGGCAAACGTAAGCAGACAAAGGGACATCAGTTAGAGACAAAGGAGAACAAAACGAGAGGGTAGTAAGAAAACAGGTTGATTGATGATCAGTTAGAAGAATTCGAATAACAAAAACGAAGAGCAGAATTGTGTGTCAGCCAGCGTGTAGCATAACTTGTCGGCTGCACAAGGTTCCTTGTTTATTATCATGAATTTTAAACGTCCCACTCTGTTTTCATTAAAAACAAGGAGTGATAAATTCCGTCGTAAAAAGTGGTATAGACCCATATGACCAGAAGCGTGCTTAGTGAGCCATACTCGTATACGTGTGGCGCGCAATAACAACGGATCAGTGACAGACTGCATTACTCCAGGACGTAGTCACGAGTAACGCCATTTGTTACATATAAAATAGGTCTGCTTTCAACAGTTGCGCAGTAATAATTAAACGTTATTATTAAGAACTGCACACCCAAAGATGTAGGTCTACTACTTTCACCAAAGTATAAACTAATACTACAGATCATTAATTACATGTATGCAAACTTACTGTAAGATCCACTGGACAGATTGCTCAATATGTAATAACCAAAAATAGGCTATAAACAGCACGGTTTTAGCATACCCGACAGTGAAGACCGACTTCTACATTAGAGTTGAAATTGTAAACGCATTCATTTTAATATTAAATGAATAGCTAAGTTATAAAATAAACAGGATGTCGCAAATAGCGTACAGCAGTAAGTGCTGGATTGCAGTAGTTACAAGCGTAGAGCCTACGTGCACGTTTATTTGTCATAGTTTCCCTTCGAATTGGAGTCTGAACTGGGCTTAAAGACAAGGGGCAGAGGCTAAGAACAATAAACAACAAAAGTATTTAAGTAAGAAGAGCTCCATCCTCCCAGTCATTTACCTAAATATCTATCCAGCATTTTCACAATTTCGAATACCGTATGTTACATTTGAAAAATGTGACATAAAATATTCGAGAAGTGACTACTTCATGGTGTACTGTTGCGAAAATATAACACAATGTTGAGTTGAAATGTAGTTTTGCAGCAATAACTAGGGACAAAATTATACTACAAAAATGAAGACGCGAAAAAGTATCTCTTAACAGGATACAGCGTGAACGAAAACGGGGGCGCAAAGGTATAACGTACTGCATCAGAGGATATTGGAAACTATACCCCTACAACAGAATAGAAACATTCAAAGAGAACAGCCTATGTACAGCTGGGTGTAGTTACCAGATTCCGGCTACACACTTCACGGCTGAACATTATACCGCCCGGATGTAGTAAATGAATTTTATCTTTATAATATTCTTATGAAGCCAGAAATCCGCCAGTATTGGGAATCGGCGCTGTGATAAACGGATGTTACCTGAGATGGATTCGACCTCCCAGTCACAGATGTAGAAGCACCGGACGTTGTCACTATGCCATTCGGACTACACCAGTGAACATGTTTTCCTAAATTTCATTTATAAAGACGATTATATTAAAAAAAATAGAAAAACACAAGCCATTCAGTCAGTAGTCAGACGGCGAGTCCCGGCAGCAAATTAAAGCGCATGTCTGAGAATGTGAAAACCTTATGCATAGTCAACTAGGTGATTAGTATTTTAACAACACCATCTGCCGTTCCTTCGTTCTTCGTCCGTTCATTTCCAATTAAAATCTTCTGACTACTATCTGACTACCGTGTGGTGGTGGTGCATCCACACCCTCTAATCATGAAACTAAACACGTACCCACATCTGTTTAAGATTACTAGATAAGTATTTAAGTGGGATAATTTTATAGAGGCGACCTTCATGCATCTTATTGGGCACCGGGAGAGGGCGCCACAACCTTCACCACTAGTAGGCCAACTATTATACACAACGGCTATTGTATGCATATGGACGTACACACGCGCGCGCGGCACATATATTTATTAAGCTGTGTGTAGGCTGCTGATTATTGCCGCAGGGCTTGCAGCAGAAGCCGACTGTTTATAAATAGGCCCATTTATTATTGTATGTAAACAATCTGTTGATGACGACGACGGAGTTTTTGTTTTGGTTTTTATTGGATGAAATGTTACCACTGTTCACGAGCTCCGTACGGTGATTATAATTTTAATATATTAACACAGCAGCGACGAATGAATTATTGTTCACGCACACACGCAGCGAATCACAGTGTGCGCATATTGGGATTAATGTTACGTGGGCGATAAACGTGTTAAACAGGAACCACTACAGTTGCTTACCAGCTTGTATCTCACACAGACACACACACACACACTCATGTTATATATAAAATGAATCTTACGCACTTTCTTTTTGTACAATGTATCTTTCCAAGAATTTATTCACTAAAGTAATTTGTACATAGACTTAATCTGCAAAAATAGTTATGCAAAGCAGGATATTACAGTATATTTGACAAATATATTGCAATAGGTGAAATCTGCATATAAAGTAATAATTTAACTCTTAGCGTATGATAGAATGTTGAAATAAAAATTTAAGTAAAGACTCCATGTTCAGATATTGTATAAAAGGCAATAAGATACATTGTCAAAATTGTTAGTTTAAGTTGATTTTTGACAGTAAATAAAATAATTAGTGTTCTGAAGTAGTGCGAACATATGCGTAGGCATATGGCGAGTGCACGTGTGCGGGTAGGCCTATGTATATCTATGTTATGGGATAATAAAAAACAGATTAAATTAAATAACTTTCGTGAAAATAAAATTTCTGACATGAGACACACCAGAAAATGCATAGAATATGAATATGCACACCAGAAAAGACCTATCGAGTGGTAATATTTCTTAATAGATTAAAGAACTAAATATATGAGGTTTTTTACAAAGAAAGATTTATGACCCTAAAGAAAAGTAATAAAATTAGGTTTTATTTGCAAGTTTAGCTATGTCCGTAGGCAGTCTTTTGTAGGAAGAACGTTATCTGAACTGAAGCCGTAAGGGTGAGGGAATTGTTCGGCCAATGAAATTGACTAAAATTCAACATTGACTTCACTGCTCAATGAATTTCAATTACCAATTAATTTTTTCTTCATATCATATAAAGCAGTCTCGTTCTGAACTCAATAACGCCTAACGCCTGGTCGTTGCCGCTGGTCTGTGACGACAAGTCTACCGAAAGTGCACGAGCCCAAGTCAGAAAGTTCGCGAGGAAATTAAACACCGAGTGCTATTACGGTATAGTACAAGATTGTTCGCATAGGTATTTAAAAAGAACACTTCAAATTTACTGGAGTATTCTGTACTTTTAATGCAGAGAATAAATCACTACTTCAAATTAATTCACTACAAATTGTAGAAGGAAGCAACCCGAGAACGACCCTGAAGTACGGACAACAGGAGCAGATCGCCGTCAATCTAGAAGTAGGCCTAACATCTGCCGCCGCTTACCAGGAACGGAGCATTGACATCGCATCGTTCAAGTGTAAAGGAAAGTGAAATTATTTGTATAAACTTTATTAAAAACACTCATAAACTTAAGACAAAACGAACTCGTATAAACTAAAAATTTATGTAATTAGAATATAGGAGTAAAATTTTTTGTTAGTCAAGTTTATTGAAAAATTTCCCAATATTGGAAGACACGACTATACACGGCCATACGGGGAATTTGCTCAAGTGATGCTGGGGCCATGTCAGGATGGCAGAGATCATTTCCCGACGCCCTAACAGGATACATATCTCATTATGATTATTTAAATATCGCAAGGTTAATAGGAAGCATCAAACTATGAATTAAATGAGGATTATAATAGCACTGCTCAGCTACGCAAGGCGGAAATAAAAAGAAAAGTAGTAAGTTTAAAAAGTACAAATATAAGAAAAGGTATCACTGCAACGTTTAAAGACAGCGAATCAAGTGACCGAAGTAAATGCCTACGAAAACAACGAATTTGTACTATTTCGACCGCACATATGTGGGAAAGTGTAACTCACTGCAAGGTATCTTTTAAATACAGTTCTAATATGCTTATAAATAATATGATCGGCAGAAAAGCTAATACTGTTATAAAACGTGTTTAGAAATATTCTATAAACATAATGATGTGTGTAAGAAACGTATCATTACGAATCGTTATGGATTTTATGTGTGTGTACAAACCCCACGCGCGCTCCCACAGGCCTACTCAAGTTCAGACGCATTTATTGCGTTTATACTGTAATCTTATATTTCTCAAACATGCGTGAGTGTCTGTGTCTGTGGCAATATTTCAACTCATACTCGTACAGAATTAAGAAAGAAAAATATACCGTTAGCACGATAAATAACTAACAAAAAATTCCCTACCTACCTACCTAAGAGTACGTCTGTATCATGTTGCAGGGCATCATGAGCAACAAGCTCATCCCATTAAATAAATATATTTTAGTGCGGCCACCTCTGGTGACAAGGAATCGCGCGGATACGGAAGCAAGCACTCGCGCCCGTCCACCGCTGTGGCGTATCACGATAAACAGGTCCTTCCAACTGGAAAATAAATACCTGGCATCAGTCTCTCTGTGTGCGGGGAAAGATTTATGGACGGTCGTGGCACATCACACACCGACTGTGAGAGATTGTATCATTGGTTCTTCCGTTAGCTGGCTTGTGCGTGCGTAGCCAAACCTCATAACGTTCATTTCGAATCCAGTCACTCGTTCCCTTACTCACTGGTGCCGAACGAATAACATTTCGATGAATTACCTTTTATGTAGGCGCTGCCGTTCTAAGAACTCTACTCTAAATAGAGCCAACCTGAATAGTATACTCCACCGTTTGTGTAGTGTAGTTATAGTTATAAACGCTCGTACTTGTTCGCTGCCGAGCCTTGTTGAAAATGGCACGATAAAGTAAATGGCACGTTTAATGTGTTTTTAAGAAAGTACTATCATTCTGTATTCCCTTAAAACATTAAACCCTCGCTAAAAGTGTTATAAAAAATGAAAATATCAATGTATCTATAATAAATGCATTCACATAGGAGAAACCAGCTTGGTATTACCGATGGGTACAGAGTTACCAATTATTATTGCTTTCGCATAACTAGCCTAGACACACACGTCTCCACAGATCTTCCCAAATACAATTAAAAATTTATTACACTCCCAAATAGATGGAAACACAATTTATCTAAGACATGTCTGTTACACGTTTTCAGAAAGTTCCGACAAAACGATACGGAAACAGTATAGTCATCAAAAGGAGTTACTGAAGAATTATTACTGACTGAAAAGAACGATCATAATGGTGGTGGTGATGATGAATACTACGATGATAGTAACACATGACGACCTAAAAGATTAACACATGCTGAAATATTGCTCTGAAAATCTTGAATTTCAAGCGTATGAAGTTTAGAGACTTGATTTCCCGGCGGTTTACAACAAATCTGTAAAATTGTAAATAACAGTTATGTTTGTTGGCCGTAGTTCATGCATGCCGCTTATTTGGCTTTCAGTCTAGCTGTTGCATGAGGATATTAAGAAAACGATTAGAAAATTTCCATCAAAAAATCGTATCTCTGGTTTGTCTTGTAGGCCTACCACCAGCCACTAAATCAACATATGAAGATTATTGGCACTGAAGATTATTATGAAGATTATATATATATATATATATATATATATATATATATATATATATGTATTTAAAGCTTTCCTTAGTATGTTGTTCACTATTTATGCAACTCTTCATAAACTATTGCTGCGGCACTACCCGCTGCTAGGCCCCGGAAGTGTTCAGCATACACACAAATAACATAATTTAATATCTAAGTACACCAAAATGCTTAAGACACTTTTTCTGTGTTGTGACTTACCTCTCAAGTATTTCTATAATTAATATAATTCTGTAAAGGGAGGAGGTGTAAGTAAAAGAAATTGTTGAATGCGTCAATCTGTGAGCAGAGTCGGTTGCGACCCGTTTATTTCAAAAACATTACGAGCCTCAAAATTTATCTAATTATGTGCCAGTCAGCAACGGTCAGTACCGAGCTAATTTTTTTTGAAAAACGGAACATAAAAAATGTTAAATGCTAAATATGTGGGTGTCGCATAAATCAATGCTAGTTTACAAGATGTGTTCAGCGTACACGCTGTGATCTACTTAATTTTTCTGACACTGTTATCTATCGAAAAGGTTTATAAAATTGTTTCAGACACTTGTAAGTAACTAGTTTGTCTCGTTTTTTGCTTCGTGATTATGCAACACTTGCCACCGTAAGTTGTTAAAGGTAAAAATGTTACTTGGCAATCCAGATAAGTCGTTTTGCAACCTGCTGTATCTGGTCGCTACGGCTGCGTGTTCCTCAGTACCTGGTTTGAACCACTGCTATGTCTGTGCTGGAAGATCGTGTAAAACTGTACGAATTTCGTGTTCTCGTGTCTTCGGTCCGGAACGTTAAACCAAGTTTCGAACTGAAAGTTTTCACATGTTTTAGTACACTTTATACCCACATCGTTCGATTAACACGCACGCATGCATTCATACAGTGCGTGTTACAATTTACAATATTACAAAATAGCATTACAAGGTTATGACTTTAAATTACATATATAACGAGTACTGACATTCAACCTTACATATCTTAGGTATTTTCATCAAGTTGACTGACTGAAATTTAAATTTAGGCGAGGCTGACCATTACAGACAAGATACATCTTGGTTGGTTGCGGTTAACAATCTTTTTACATCTATTACAAGTTTTCTTTTTTGTTACAAACGTAATACACAAAACTATTAGCCACTAGCATTGATTTACGATAGCTCAAAAACAATCATAGTTACCTTGGTTATTGAGGCTCCCATACTTGACGAAAGTCCGGCGACGGGCCGCTCAGCTCACAGCGTTTGATGGGAGACTGACGAGATTTAACAAAGCGAACGACAGGGTTAGTTAAAGGGAGGGCGTGACGTCAGTGGGTCGGGCAAGGTACAATTTGCGGATTGTTGCATTCGGCGGAAGACGAATGATTGCAACACTATTATTCAAGTCTCAGTTTTTAATTTCGTGTATCAGATGTAAGCTTACCTTTTTTTCTCGCATTCTTGAAAAAACCCCGGGTGTCATGATTCTTATACCAAACGTACGTTTACCATCAGGGTGCTCAAATTTTATAATGTAATTAATTTAAAATCTTATGCCAAAGTAGTGAAGGACCCTTTAAGAATAGGGTAATGAAATATCTGAATTTAATTCATTTGCAAAGGAAAATATCCAAGAGTGTTAGAGTGCTTTTAGTCGTAGGTAATTTATTCCAGTTCACTGTTATAAACTCTTTGAATCAATTATGTAATATGTAGGCCAATACGTTTGAAATTTGTCCGTCTGAACATGAATGCGATGACTTCAACTGATCAAAGACTGTGTACTTGTATACTTAATCACAGCTAAAGAATACCTGTCAGAGAAAGCTTAATGATACAGTAATTCAACACGCATGATTTATAAAATTTCGGTACAGACCTATAATAACTTGGTATATGTTAAACTCTGAAACAATACGAGATTTTAATACTAAACTAATTTTAAGTACACTTTACTTAGTTTTATGCATGTCATTAAAAGCTCACCTTTATTATACTTTAACTGAGTCATTAACCTAAAAAAAGCTATTTACGTGTACAGTAGGACGGGCGAGTCAATTATTATTCGTAATGTAGTTGTATTTTTCTTCTTTTGGCAACACTGTCGGTTTTGCGCGCTACCAGTTTGAACAGGTGCTCAATAATAATACTGCGCAGTTTTCAAATGGTTACGTCAGTTTCACGTTACTGCCGCACCGTTTTCCATTTGCACCACAGAAGAGCAGCGTCAGTGATCTGAGGTGTTATCAGAAGCCAAAATACATCGAAGACTTTCCGCACAATACGGGAACAGAAATTTATTCATATATTGTGGACAATTATTGACTCACCCTCGTATATGTAATTGTGTCACACACCCAGAATATGGAGTTGGCCGAAAGCAAGTTGAACATAATTTATAATCAAGTGCTGTTATCGTCCGTTTTAGCCTTAAGCTTGGTTTTAATTTTGGGAATCCACGTTTTAAATTCGGAGCTCCAACTCTAAGTTCAAAGTGAGAACTCCAGTTTTCGTCCGATTCTTCGACTTTCAAGTGGGACTAACTAGAAAGCATTACAGAGACGTTAGTGTGATTCGCTAGCAAGAAACATTAAGCAACAAATAATAGTAATTCACTGTTAACAGTTAACAGTGCTAAATGTATGACATGAAAGTAAAGTGTTTGTAAACTGGACGTGGCAACTTTTTTCAGTAGCAAAGTGAGTAACGCTGTAATTTGGGCATGCTACGGGGCAGTTGTAAAAGAGTAATTTACAGCTAAGTGCACAATGTCGTACAATGGGGTATGCATACTGCTTGAAAATTATTCATATGCAAAAATTACAAAAATAATATTAAACAATTTTTTCTAGTTTACTTAAATATATTAATTGGTAGGTAACAATCCTATCATTTTTGAATTTAAGAAATAAATCTATAAACTTTCCTTTTATAACCATGATACAAAGAATTCATAAATATTTTGTCAAGCGCGTAACCTGCATAATGTAACATACGACAAAATATCAAACATAAGCAGGGTACACAAAATAATGGTTTCAATGTTGCTTATGATTTAGCAACAAGATTTGTTACGTCCAGATTTTAAGGTAAGTCGCGGACGATCGTCAGACACCCCTCGGCCGATTACCGAGTTTTACTTGAATGCCACGTGGGTACTCAAATATTGGTTTTAAATTCTTAACATTCAAAAGGACGTATTGCTTCCACTATTGTTACCGTAACTGACCACTATCTTACAGACCCCCTCTGCCAAAAGATGACAGTCGGTACTAAAGAAACTATTATCAGTAGTAATTAATTTTTTTTTTTTTTTTTTTTTTAACTTTTCTTGGTTGTTTAAGACCTGAAGATGTCAGTAATGACGAAAAGCTTTGTCTAAATAATAAAAACAATTATAGCAGTTTAGCAATTCTATAAAAGAAAAGTAAGGATGGCTGCTAATTTAAACAATACGAAGAATTAATTTTTTATCTCGCGTCAGTGGCGGTACGAAAAGTGCGGACAACAGGAATGTTGCGAAGAGTGCGGACAGCGGTACAGTCTGAAACCTGACAATAGACCGTGAAGACACAAACCTTTCACAAGCGAAGAGTGCGGACACCACCAAACTTGCACGCCTTATTGGCGTAACATAAAAAAAGTTATTGTGGCTGTTTTTATAACACACACACACACACACACACACGCGCGCGCGCGCGCGAAGGGCACAATATGAACATCTCATCAATTTATAAAACGTTTAGCATGCCTTTTGCTAGTAGTGACTTTCCAATGTGTGTGTATAACAAGCCTTTGGGTACCTGTTGGTGCTTTGTAAGCGTAATATATTTCCACTAAGCTGAAGTAAAACATCAACAAACGTTTTGTGTTCTGGAGTATGCAATCCTTTGTATAGGCTTACACGTTACGATTCAAAGAAACTTAGTAATAGATAGTTATCAGTACACACTCGCATTTTAATTTGATGAAGAAGTAACAAATAACAGGCTCGGATGTGAAATGTGTGTGTGAGGGGGGTGGCTAGTGTACAGAAATGGGCTATTCGTCCAGAACAGAAGACATCATCTTAATGCAACGATTACACTAAAACTCAATAAGTAACATATTATTCATTTAATTATGTAATTACAAACATTTAGCTCAGGTTTTCCACCCACTAGGCAAGTTTCCTTTACTGCTACCAACTAAAATAGTTGAGAATCCCTGCTCTAACACATCCTTTGTATTTAGGTATTCTTACAACCTGTTTGAGAATAGCCTAACCGGCTGAAACAATTGTCAGAATTTAACAACAGATTTTGTAAAACTTTTAAATCTTTCTAGTAAAGTAAATGAATACTCTTTACAATGAATGAGCAGTTTTTTGTTTTTAAATACAAATTCTTATTGTTAATATTTTTTATAGCCAAGCAGAGAGCGCAAGAGGAATCCATCGCCATATCCCAAATATATAGAGAAGAAATGGGTGATCTGCATAACAGGAATTCAGTCATCTAGCACTTTGCAGAGAACAACGCAAGCACACAGAAGTGTCGCTCGAGAAAACCAAAAAAAAGCTGAAAACGTGCGATGAAATTGTTCTTGTCGACGAGTGTTTGAAAATGAATAACGGGAGCAGCTTTCTTTTAAGTGATGACTCCTCTAAAGAAAGGCTCATACTGTTCAACAGCGAAAAAACAAAGAAAGCCTGAAGCACTCCAAGATATTTTTCATGAATTGAACGTTCAAGAGTTCCAGTAAGCAGTTTGCACAAATTATGTACCATTCATGCAGACTTCAAATGTAGAAATGAAGAAACAAATGTTTTTCCTGTGGCATTTGCTCGTCCGCCGAACAAGAAAATACGAGTCTCGTATAAACCTACCTCCAGTATGTTTCGACTTATTCTCAAAGCTATTTCAGAATGGAAACCACAAAAAAAAAAAACACTTCGAATCAGCGTCAATATCGGCGCTTCGCAAAGTTTTCTCTTTGGCAGAGGTAAATGGTTGTATTTTCACATGAAGAAGTGTCTGAGAAGAGAATACAGGAACTTGGTCTTATCAGCGATTACCGAGAAAACCAAGAATAAGATTACACGTAAGGGTGTGCGCAACCGTCGCTTTTCTTAAGCCAGACCATGCAGAAGATGGATTTGTAGAGATTCGTTCTCACGCTCCGGATAATAAGAAACTCTGTTGTTGTTTTTTTTTTTTAATTTTGTTGATCAAAGGCTAGGAAATGAAGAAATACCTTTATCGCTGTGGACGTGCTACCAAAGATAACATAGGACGTCTAACGCTGTTGAGGGATGGCATCATAAAATTAACAGTATTCTTCTGAATCCCAAGCCCAAGGTGAAAGATCTCATACGATGTTTAAAAAAAGAAGAGGAGGTTACCAACAGTAGGTATATGGGGATGGAATTAAGAATGGAAGGAAAGAAGAGGAAAAGAAAGCACGTGAAGACGGACGAGAGGATAGAAACAACTGTTCAGAAGTATGAAGAAACGGGCGATATCAAATCATGCTTAAGAGCTACTTCTTTCGTTCAAAAACTGCACCCGGTCGATGTTGAATTTATGTATGTGTATGTATGTATATAGTTTAAAGTGTAACAGATAAAAAGTCAAGATATTAAAAGTATTAGAAGAAACATTAAATACAAAAATGTAACAAAAAAAGATGACAGTCAAAGCTGATTTTAAATATGCCAAAATGATTGGCAGTCTTACTGTCATTTTGCCAGTCCAAAGCCTGGAAGTGTTCTGGGAATCAGTTTACAAAAACGTTAAGGTGCTTTAATACAATCTAGGCTATTGATGTCTAAACGAAAAATATTCAGTGCCTCTACTCGATCCGCCCCCACAACAGTCCGAGGTGGTGTCCCCACACTTGGCATGTCAAATGTTTGTGAAATTGCAGTCTGCCCTCCTCAGGTGTCAGAGTGTACCACTGTCCGCATTCTTCGTTGACATGTTTCTGCACAACATGAACAACAGCTGTACCGACAACAAAATGGCGACGACACGACGGGTTGCCTCTACTGAAGGTGATAAGCTGCGGTTGATGAATACTACTACTGGCAACACTGCGGCAACGTGGATTATCATCTAATGGTACACAGAGACAGTGTCGGAAAGTACCGCGCAGTTGAGAACACACGATTACATCAAAAGCTTCCCACTGCCATCCTATTTGCCGAGGCAGTATTACATATATCACATATGTTGTCCACATGATACCGTGAGGTTATTCCCGATGAATAGGTTACTATGGCCGATTTACTCAGTAATTGATCATCGTAACCAAGAAAAATTTATTCGCGTGTATCACCTTCCCCACCTTTGGTCAGAACAACTACGAGCACTGAAAATGACACAATTTAGTAAATTAATTCGAGTTTTCTTCTATAGTGAAGTGAATATGTATCTGTGTGATACCTACACAAGACGCACAGCTTTATAAAGTTAACGAAAAAAAAGAAAAAAGAGATAGAGAGAACGAGAAAGAGGAAGGGGCAGAGAGAGAGAGAGAGAGAGAGAGAGAGAGAGAGAGAGAGAGAGAGAGAGAGAGAGAGAGAGAGAGAAAATAAGAGTAATTCTATTAGATACATAAGATTAGTCAAACCTGTTGACGTGTCAAAAAACTTACAAGTCAATGTGTGTGTTGTATATATTCACTTATCTCTTTGTTGATCGTCGGCTTTTTTCCCAAACAAAAACATTAACCTACTTAAATTTGTTTAAAAATTTTATCGATTAAATTTATCAGTGGCGGTAACTAGTGGTGAAATCGCCTGGAGAGAGAGTGTCGTAACGGAGTGGCTCAGTGTGTGACCCAGCTGAATGACGCTTTCACGTGCAGTTCGTCATCCACATATTTATCTGTTTACAACAGACTCGTTACTGTTCCCGACACCTAATATTAGTTGATCGTAAATGTATAAATTATATAATACCAAGTATAATGGATTCATCATAACATCGTTCTCGTTAGCTCTTATCTGTCCACAGGTGAGCCAATGCCTTCCCAATGACTCCTGTTTAAAGTTCCAACTTTTTTTAGTTAATTGGTCAAACGACACACAGTTTGCTGTACGCGTCAAGATTCACAACAAACTCGCCACCAAATGATGTATATATTTACATTACCGTACATGTTGCCAAAACATTCAACCCATGTATTATTGAAGACGATACTAACAGAACATACTGAAATCTACTACATAGTAAATAATTTCAAGTAAGATCCCATCAAATGATATAATAGGCCAATATGGAGCAAGTAAATGCCTAACACAGGGTAATGGTCAGTGGCGTATTTACAATTTTGTTTTGGGGGGGGGGCTAAAATTTCTTTTTTGCAATACCTCATATTGAATCTGAATTGATCCATATTGTTTCAATGCCTTAAATTTTAAAATAAAGTACTATGGCATGGGTTTGCATTTGTTTAGGCCTATATTAACATACTAATTACTTTATGAAAACAATTTTTAAGGTTGCAAAGTTTAAATGATTCTTGTATAAAATATAATCCAGTTCTTAAGAGAATTTTCTGTAGGGCTTAATCTATTAATTGCCAATTTTTTATAGTCTAGGCCTATATTAATTAACTTTATTTAAAATCAATGATTAAAACATTTACAAGAAATTTAAAGTACAAAAGGAAGACGGCGGTTTCTTTGTTTTGACAAGTCGTTTATCACAGTCTGGACATCAATCCTTTCTTCTCGATGAATTGTCATCATGGCGAGCCCATTCAGACGTGCCTCGCTAGTTGTATTTCTTAGATATGTCTTGATTCTTTTAAGAGTGGAGAAACTGCGCTCGTTCGTGGCTGTTGTTACTGGTAGAGTTGCCAAGAGTTGTAGCAACCGAAACACATTAGGATAGATCTGACGGTCGCAGACAGTCGCAGCCTTTGTCGTTGTTAAATCGGCGACTAATGGATCTGAAGCATAAAATTCATGCAGTTTTTTAAGTCCATCAATGACACCTATGTCTTCAACTTTCCGTGGTAGAAGACAATTAAAGCTGTTAAAAAGTTCACAATGTGTCAAGAACCGTTCCTGCAATGAACAAATGAAGGCATCCAGAAAGGGTATGAACACAGACACTTTGTAGTAACCTTCAACATCATCACCGGTATCCTGATTTGCGCGATGTGCTTGCTTGGTAGAAATGCGTGGTTGCTTGATTTCAACTTCATTGAACGACGCTAATTTCTTGGCTTCTAGGAAAAGCCGGCTGAAAGTATCATCAATATTTTCTCTCATTGCTAGCAATTCCCTTTTGAGATCCCTGGCAATGTTGACTAACTGCAAAATCGATATATTGGCGCTGAAGTTGACGACAGATGGACTCACCCAACGCGAACAATTCTGAAAGTATTACTGAACAGACGACAAAATCTCCCTTGGTGATGGTTGCTAACAGAATCATGGCATCGTGGGATGTGGTTTTGTTGTCAAATTTTTGAATCTTCTCCAGAGCCGAAACAACGCAACCATATAATTCCTTGAAGTCTTGTGCGCTGCGAAGACTCTCGATGCATCTAGTGAGAGTAGTACGTTTCAAACTCCGGGCTCGAACATCTGTTAATGATTCAAGGACATCATTTAATATTTGCCTACGCTTCGTTCCAAAAAAAAGTACGTACCATTTTCAGTGTTCCTAGTGAATTCCTTATACGTGGAATGTTGCACGTGTCGGTGACTACCAAATTAAAATTATGAGCTGCACAATGAGAATATACAGCTAATGGGTTGTCCTGTTGTATGAATGCATGGGCCCCACGGACTTTTCCCGACATGGACGCAGCACCGTCATAGCCCTGTCCTCGTAAAAATGAGACATCAAGACCAAATTTCACCAAGTTTTCAATGATCGATTCAGCTAATCCTTTGCCAGTCACATCGAACACTGGAACAAATTGCAGAAAATCTTCACGAATCTTGAGATCTGCGGAAATATAACGGGCACAAAGAGAGAGTTGCTCTATTCCGGCAACATCAGCAGTTTCATCCGCAAGTACCGTGAAACCTTTGGCATCATTTATGCTCTGAACAATCCTTTCCAGAAGTTGATTATTGATACAACTGACGATCTGGTTTTGGATTGGGGCACTAATGTATTTGTCGCGTTTACCAGTTCCTTCCAAACTTGCTCGTAGGTTTTCGTCACCTTTAGCGCGATATTTTAGAATGGCGCGAAAGTTACCCGTGTTCATGTCATCTTCTTTGTCCACTTCAATAGGCCCGAAGTCCCTGTGTCCCCTTAATGCAATCTCCTGACGTCCACAGAGAATCACCGCCTCGATGATAGGGACTATTCGTTTCCGATTTTTTTCCACTTGCTCCACCAAGACTTGGTCCAGGCAATGTTTTATGTCTTCTGTCTTGTTCGCCATCATGTGAACAAAATTGTCACCATCGATTACGGCAGCCTTATGGTAAGCACTGTTCGCATGGGAGTTGAAATATTCAAGAGCGTGCTTCCACTTCGAAAACTTACAGGTTACGAGAGCTCCAACATTTTGATGGCTACCTTTACCCGAACTATAGTCTTAGCGAAAATCACACAGTACTTACAAAAGGCACCGTCTTCTTTGGGAGAGTATACTAACCAAAAATACTTCTCCTTCTCGGTCCAACTTAGGTTGAACTTACGATATTGGCCATTTTGCAAAGTGAGGGGAAATTTGTAAGTTGTATGGGGCACAAAAATATTTTGGAAATGATGTAGCTTTATGTGGTCATCAACTTTTTCATTGTTTGATGGTATACAATCAGTTATGTCATACATACAACCTGATGGTGGATTCTCAAAGCTTGATGTGTCAATGAGAGATATTGATTTTGCCTCAGAACCTGGTAAAAGTGATTTCGAATTATCAAAAACACTTTTATTATTTGAAAACATCGGCGGCGGTGACTGTGGTGGATCATCAATTTTTCCCTCTCAGAGGACGGAGTTTCCTCTAGTCGTGGTGTTTTGGAGAAATAGTTCAAAATGTTTCCACTTTTTGTTTTGCGATTCATTGTCGTAAGTTATCAGAATCAACACTTCACTGACTTCACTACACTAGTTTCAATAACACTCGTTTTCGCAACACTATCCTTTGTTTCAATCAACAATATTAACACGTGGCTGACGCGGAAACACCTCTACGAACGTTCGAGACGAACTAGTAAGTTTCCTGGTCAGCGCATGCTCTGAGAGTATGTGCCCACCACCTCAGTAGAAGAAAATCAATCACAACGTACAACCACGCCAGTTATCGGCGATTCTCTTTTGTGCGGAGATTCGTTCGTAGCCAGTGCGTTGTTGACATATTCAAGAGCGGCCACTGCTGTAGCAGCATACAGCCTGCTTCTTTGCATAGTCAAGCAGTAATTAGGTAAACCCTTGTTTTCCACTCATAATATTACGATATTGTGTGCATTTGTTTATAATCCTAAATTTCGGGGGGGGGGTTAAGCCCGGAAGCCCCCCTTAAATACGCCACTGGTAATGGTAATAGGTAACCATTAGCATAATGCTTAAATACGTAGCACGCTACCGCGATGCGAGTAACAAAATTGCAAATAAAGTGACACAATTGGCATTTTGCCAAAACAAGAAATCTTAATAGACATAGGAAATATCGAATCGTCAACTTTTGGAACAGCAGACTCTACAAACGTTTTGACCTAAGAAGAAGAAAAGCTTGCAAAATTAAGTAAAACAGAGTTTTCCAAAATAGTTTTTTTTCAGTTATTTGTTGGACACATCGACCTATAACATAGGGGATAGAATCACCATCTTCAGATTTGTAACGTAACACTACCGGTTACAGCCAGTTGTGTGGTAAAACACATTTATTTCAATAGTATATTCTGATGTAGACTATTAATATTAATAGATGTAATGTTAGTAAGTAGACATACAGATGAGAATCGTACCAAGTATTTGTTATATAAGTAAGAGGTGTGTACTAGCAAGGCGACACGTTGGCGCCGAGCAAGTGTAAAATTGTATTGTATGTGCAACTTTCTAAGTCGTAAAGATATAAAACACTTTGTTTGCACAAAACAGCAAAAAATATGAAGTACCGTTAGAAATAGGGTGTTTTCGGCCTTCAAAATACAAAGAGTGATACGTCATACCGGGGGCGCTTTTAGAAAACAAATTTCTCTTTTTAACGAGATAACGGTCTGGCGGAAAGAAGTGCGCGTCTATAAGAGTTCTCCAATCAGGGATAGCGTCACATCTGCGCGCGAAGTTATTTCGAGCGTTAACTGGATAATTTCAAACTTACCGGCAACACGTTTGAATTTTAGCCAATGATGGTAATCTTAAGAGTAGCGGCAGTACGGGAAGTCTATGTGAAACTATAAAAGTAACTCGTGAAGGAACTTAGAGGAGAATCGGAGAATCGAGCAGTCAGTCCGTGGAAGTTTGTTAGTGGCAGTTTTTGCTAGTTGTTGTTAGAGAGAGTTAGTAGTTAGTCTTAAACAATCATTACGCAATCTAAGACAGTCTGTAACATATTCATTCAGTCAATCAGCATTCGGTCATTAGATAAACCAGTTAGTTATCGTCATGAAGAAGTAAAGTAAGTAGTTACAAAAGTACAAGCGGTCATAAATAAGTCAAGCAGTATTGTTTATCCTGTGCGCGGCATCTAGAGCGAAGCAGTATTATTTATCATGTGCGCGGCCGTATCAGAAAGTCAAAGTTTCGGAAGGCGTGGAGATGAATGGTTATCGCGATAGTGTGTGAATAAAAAGCAGAGTAAGATCAATTGTGTTGTGAGGTGTAAAGTGTGGAACGAGCAGGACGGAGTAATGGATAATCAAACTCAAGTAATCGTATCAAATTAAAATGTTGTAATCAAATAATTTCATGTAGCATAGTTGTCTACCTACGTTTAACCCGTTTCATTCTAAAAGAACCCATGAAGTGTTTAGATGCTGAAGTGTATTTATATCTTACGACATAGAATCAGAGTACAAAGTTTAAATATTTAATATAAATTTGAATGATAGTTCGATATTTATGATATGTTAGATCTTAAGTCATGTCGTTGATCAAAGTTAATTTATGAAGAGAATGAAGGAGATTTCTAGTTCCAAGAGTAACTTAGGAATGTTATAAATAATATTCAATGTGTTAATTAATCTCATAAATTATAGAGAATAGTCAATGGACTAATTAAGCTCTCATAAATGATAGATGATATTCAATGTGTAAATTAATTCCTTATCAATGATAAATGATATTCAATGTGTTCATGAATATCTTGTGACGATTAGAAAGGGATAAAGAATTTTAGTAGCAATTGAGAAGTTATTTAATCTGTCAATTTGTAATGATAATGATGTTATATGTTATACTATTTAAATGTATACAAGTAATAAATATAGTATTGTTTATTTAGCATCTGAACATAAGAGTTGTTATTAACAACAAACCCTGAGATTCCTAATTATCTCTGGCGCCCAGCATTCTATACTTAATAATTATAACATAAATTTAAATAATTGTATATTTGGCGTACGAACGCAAAGCTTTAAATAGAACAGCGTCCAGCGAGTAGTTATATTTGGCGCCCAACGTTGGGCTTAATTTAGCAAATTAGATAAGATTTAGTAAATAAGATATATGTTAATGTAAGTAGATGTTAACTCGTAGCAAAAGTAGAAAATTAAGGTAATTTAAATTGCATAATACTCGTAAAATAGAAATTGCAGCGAATAACGGGGATAATGGTGGTAATGAGGTGGAATTCGAGGTCAATAACCAAATGGGAGAGACCGGAATATGGGAAGAATCGACCGACAATGAGATCCCGACGGTTCTTTCAGAGGCAAGGGGACGTCCGCAGCGAAGTACAACAAACACAAACAAATATAGATATAGCCACATTACTACAACAAATAACACAGCAAATGACAGAAAGAAAACAATAAACTATTACGACAACAAATAACACAGGAAATGACAGAAATATTAACAGAAAATAATGAACAATTAAAACAATTAACAGAAAAAATCGAAAAGAATATGGAACTAAAAGTCACACAATAGCTAAACAAACAAATGAACACACACACACACACACACACACACACGCGCGTAGAACAACAGATTAATGAATTAAGACAGGAAAACCAGGAGTTCACAACGAAGATTAGAGCTGAAACAAAGGAGGTCGTCAGAGAAGAAATGGAGACGGTCCAGGCAGAGGTGAAGAAGCGCTTAGAAAAAAGCGATCAAGTGTTAAGACAGCACCAAGTCGTCGTAGCACAAGAAATAAAAACCCTGAATAACAAAGTAAATAATACTAATAAAAAGAATGGAGAGCAGATACAGAAACTTACCGAGTTATATAAGAACAACTGTACTTCAAAAGACGGTCAACTGACGCAGATAAGGGAGGACGTACGAACAAGACTGATGCAAATGGAGAGGTCACCGATGCAACGCGGGGTGACGACAGAACACATCAAGAACGTCACGTTCAATGGGGAAGGGGAATACCCCATGGAGTTCGTCAAGGAGTTGGACGAAATTCACAGGGAGTACTACATGAGTGAAGGGGTGAACTGGGTCTCCAGGCACTTAGAAGGGGAAGCCGCCATTTGGTGGAAACTGATTAAAAATAATATTAAGACGTTCCAAGAATTCCAGGAAGCATTTATAGCAAAATACTGGAACCAGATGATACAAGAGGGTGTACGCGACCGATTATAGTTCGGGAGATATCGACCGGAGAGCGGATTAAGTATGGTGCAGTATATGGAAAAATGTATACTGCAAAATCGGCAACTAATACCACCGATATCGGACCAGCATCTAATATGGAAATTGGCGCGACACTACCACCATGACATAGCAGTGGCATGTATTACAAGGGGGGTAGAAAACATCACAGAATTTCAAATGTTGCTGATGGAATTTGCGACGTTACGCAAGAAGTCTAAACAAATAACTCAGCAATTACTTTTGGATGTGAAAATCGGCCAGTACAGCATTGACGATGTATTTTAATAGTACCTAATCTAATCCGGGAATGCATAATAGGAATCAGGTTGTTGCAAGAGAGTAGATGTATCATTAATTTAAAAGAGAATCATATAACATTTAATAGACATGAAGCAGGGGAAGGATGCACCTGAATACGTTGAAATTCTAGAAATAGGAGTAGATCAAGAGGAGCAGATTGGGGAGATGATTCGTGAAAAACTGGAAGAAATTACAGGAGTCGAGGCGCAGGTGAAGAAGGAGTTAGAGGAAGTGTTAAGAAAAAACCACCAGATCTTCAGGGAGCAACCAGGGAGGATGTCGAGTTATGAACACAAATTTATTGTGGCGGATACCACACCATACTGCGTGAAGGGTTGGCCAGTTCCTCTGAAATATCAAAAAGCCGTAGACAAAGAAATCAAGAAGATGGAGGCGGAGTGATCGAGCGAGCTGCGAGTCCATATTTTAATCCGATCGTAACCGTCAACAAAAAGGATCAGTCGGTACGATTATGCTTGGATGCGCGGAGAATCAATGCCGTGACGGTCCCAGACTATGAAGGAGCGATGCCGATTAATGAAGTGTTGGCGAGCTGTGGAAACATTAAAGTGATGAGTAGTATCGACTTGACGAGTAGCTTCTGGCAAATACCGTTAGCGGAAGAATGCCGTGATTTTACCGGCTTCTTATACGTATAAAGGACGTTGCTGTCGTTATACTGTCACTCCATTTGGTTTAAAAACAAGTCTGGCAAGCTTAACCAGAGGATTGGATCATGTGCTGTGAGAAGGGGTAAAGAAGTTCACGATTATTTACGTCGACGATTGCTTGTGTGTATCTGGAAGCATAGAGGAACATCTCGTCCACCTGCAGTTGTTGCTAGAAGATCTCAAGAACGCTAACCTCACAGTAGGCCTAAATTTGCGCAAATCGAAGTTTTTCAGAGAAAAAATAGAATACTTAGGATACGAATTATCAACGAAGGGCATCAGTGCTTCAGCAGACAAGGTAGCGGCAATATTCTATAACATGTATAACATGTATAACATATATATTCTATAATATTCTATAAGGTTGACAAACTTCTATAATAAATTCACCAGTCGATATGCTGAGGCGACGCGACCACTTTTACAATTATTGAAGGAAGGAGTACGGTTTAAATGGACCCAAAAGTTAAATGAACAGTTCGAAAAAGTGAAACAACTATTTGTAAATACAGTAATGTTAAGACATCCGGACCCGAACAAGCGGTTTTATTTACAGACAGACGCTAGTAAATACGCATTGGGAGGACAACTATATCAAATAGATGAAGACGGTCAAATCGGGGTAATCGCGTTTCCCAGTCGAGTATTCCGAGGCGCCGAGTTGAACTATTTTACGTCAGAGCTAGAATTATTGAGCGTCGTACGCTGCCTTAAAAAATTCAGAACATATGTGCTAGGACGTCCGCTCACGATCATTACAGATAATAAAGCGTTGACGTTCATGCAGAAATGCCAGTTAACATGCTCGCGAATTACGAGATGGATACTCGCGATTCAAGAGTATGATTTTGAAGTAATGCACTGCAAAGGGAGCGAGAATATAGTAGCTGACATACTGAGTCGATACCCAGTGGATCGCAAGAGGAGATGAGAAAGGACGGAGAAGGAGAACTGGAGATTTGTGCTGTAGGTATCAGACTAAACAAACAATTGAAAAATCAGCTAACTAACATATCCCAACACCAGCAGAAGGATCAGAAATTAAAGAATATTATAAACCAATTACAAGGTAATACTAATAAACAACTACAGAAAATATATACGTGGTACAACAATACGTTATATCGAAAAGAAAGGAAGCGATGGAAAGTTATAATAATGAATTCTCCTCTCTTTATTTCCAAATTATTTCCTTCTCTTGTATATCACACTTTTTTTGTTTTTCTTCTCTACTCCTTCAAATGTTTGATATCCACATTTATTCTGGATTATTTCTTATTTTCCTTCTTAATTAATCACATTATTTTCTTCAAATCTATTTGTGTAAGATGGTCTTATTGTTTTTTCAGTAAAATACTATTCTTCTTTTATTCTCTTTCAAAATTAAATTCCATTAGTAATTAGTTGTAAGTCGATCTTACTATCTCTTTTTAAATTTTGAGGGTATTCAAAATTCAAATTCTTCTTTTTATTTAATTAATCTCAAATTATTCTCTTTCTAAAATCATTGGTGTAAGTTGGTCTTACTATTCTTTAGAATTTTGTTAAATTTATTACAAAATTCTTCTCTTTTTAATTAGTCACAATATTTTCTTCTAAATTATTTGCGTAAGTTGTCCTTACTTATTTTTAAATTTTGTTAAATCTTACTATTGTTTTTCGCCGTAGTCGGTTATCATGACATCCGTCCCTTTTCATGATGGTGGGTGGTATTTGATTTAACCGTGGTCCATCATCTCAGTTGCCCTTATTGTCCGGACGACCATTGTCTTCATAATTATTCCTGTACTGGTGACATCTCTTGCTTCTACCTGGTACTTCATTTTTTCTGCGGTTATTCTTTCGCTTATCTCTAGTTTTCTTTGAATGATTCTACCATATGGTGCGTTAAAACAGGGTGTTACTGTTCCATCAATGAATAATGATATCATTGATATTTTACCATATATTGCTGCCCTTGTCGTATTCCATTTACCTCTGGTCTTTTCCATGTTGTAAACTACTGTTTTGTGATAAATCGCTTCTGAAATTACCTTTAATTTCCTTCCATAATCTCTGGAATTTCTGATTTCTTCATCGTTGGTAATTGGGATATTACTGACATCAATTAAACAATGGTTCATCATCTCCAATTCTTCCTTTGTTTTTATTAAATTCCTTGGATGGATTCTTCTTTTTCCTTGATTCCCCTTCCATATGTTTAATATCCTCTTGGTTCCTATTGTTTTTAATTTCAGTTAATACTGCTACTTGTTCCTTTGTTTTATTGTTTGGTATTTCTTCGGTTTCTGGTTTGCTATCATTTTTTATTTCTTTTGTCCTATCCTTTCTTAATTCTTTATTCATCTCCCTTACTTCTTCCTTTATGGAATCCATTTTCTTATTTAATTCTTCTCTCATTTCCATCGTCGCTCTGAACATCTCTTGTATTGTCACGTTCTCTGTTCGTGATGGTTTCTCGGGTTGTTCCTCTGGTGGTGCGGGTTGTTTAGGTTCCATTTGGGGTAATAACATTTCCACATCTTCCACTGGCGTCGCCTCTTTGTCTTCCATATTGATTTCAATTTCCTTTTCGGCCTCCGCCGCCCGTTTCTTGGATGTTGCTCGACGTTGCATTTTCCCTTTCCTCTAACTTTATAACTGCTGCCAAGCTCCAATTAGGGATTGGGCAAATTCTAGTGGCCTATCAATCACTAATTAAAGCCCCTCAGTTGGTCGCCAATTAGTTACCTAACGAGGTCCTGCTTTCTTTAAAGCCCCGCGTTGGGCGCCAATCTGTAACACACCGTAAAGACGTCCGTCTTTGTTTAAGCCCCGCGATGGAAGCCAATCTGTTGCCAACCGTAGACTTCTGCTCGGGTCTGCTTCCTTTTGTTATAAGCCCCACTGTTGTGAGCCAATTTGTAACAAATTAACTTGATTCTGTTTAATTTGTTAATTTGTTTGTTTGTGTAAAAAAATTTTGTTTTATAGTTTATTTATTTATTTATTATTAATTAAATATTAATTATTTAATTATGTTCCGTGGTGTTCCGAACTTCTTGTTAATTGCTTTAATTGATTTAAATCCTTTTCTGTATTTTAAAAATCCTTTCACCAGTTAATAAGATTGTCTCCAATAACAATCGATAGGTGAACTTTCCTATTTGGAGGTTATCTTCCTTCTGGGTGGTGAAATTCTGGTAGTGATTGCTCAATTAAAATTAAGTAGTATGCTACTTATATAGGAATAAACAATATTCAATTTTATAGTAATTAATGAATTTTATTAACAAATGTTTATTTAATCGATTTTCTATCGATTGATTGATCGATTCTCAGGGTATATCAATAGTGTTTACAATTATTTATTATCGGGTTCTTTTAACAGTTATTTCATAGATAGTCAGAGAAAAAAGGGCAAAGTATGGAAAGTATAACATTACAAAAATATATCAACTTAAAAATTAAAATACATATATGTCATTCAATATATAATGGTGAGTATACAAATTTTCAAACCGTTCCGTCGAATAGGCAGTGTTGCATTGGATTCTGGGAATAAAAAGATGGCCGCTTCGAGTTCAGATGCAGGACAAATACACCTCGCTAATTCTGCGTCCAATAAAGGCTGCTTTTCCTGCGATTTCTCGTTCCTGCTGTTGCGATTATTCCTTCTTGCGTTGGTGGAGTGTTCCTGGTTAAGTTTTAGTGTTCCACTTCGATAAAATGTGTTGTAATAGTTATTTTTCACTTTCGTATGTTAGGTCGAGAATTGCACTGTTTGTTTCGTTGTGTAGAATTAATGTTTAAATCGTTTAAATGGTGTATTCACTGTGTTCTGTTCTTGTTTGAAGTTAGTTTAGTGTTTGTTGGTGTTCGTTTCACTGAATTTACGTTTAGTATGTATTTTTACCAAAACTCGCGTTTTTCACTTCAGGCTAGGCTTGTCGCTATACGCCATTTATGTCTCAGCTACTAGGTTAAAAATGCTTAAGAGCTCGTGTCCAGTGTACTTCACAATATCTAATAATGGACTAACTAACTTCTTTCGTCTTGTCCAAAAGTCTTAGCCAAATTAATATTAGCTATCCATTGTTTCAAAATTATTTTGCATCCTGTGCATGTGAAAATGTTACATTATATAACGGATTATATTTTTGCTATTATTCAAATTTATTAACTACTAAATACATAATCTTCTTCTTCAGTTCATTCTGCTTGATTTGATACCAAATAAGATAGTTTTATTAAGTTTTTGAACTAAAATGATATATTTACCTCATTTTGAAAATTGTAAGTTTTAAAATTCACTTCCTGTCCTTTTCAAAAAATGTTGCCATTTTACATGTTATATTAATGATTGTATTAAATCTCAGATTGATATAAAAGGTTTAGCTTCCCTTAATTTCTTGTAATTAGATTAATTGGTTATCTTTTAAAATATTATACATTAATATGTGACTCCCCTCTCTAAATATTCAGTTTTTACATTTGCATTTTTAACAATAATTCTTGCTATCTTTTTACAAAATCTTTCTTACTTATATTTCCAATTACATGACTCTATGACTGATTTACCTTATATAAATCCCATCAGTTTAATTTTTTTTCTGTACTTATTTCATCAATTTTGATGCTGTTTAGTTTTAACATTTGGCCTAGATTTCTAACAGTTTTTACATACAAAGTTTTTAAATAATACATTTGTTTGTACCCTCTCTGACTTTCTATTTTATTATGACATTAATTAACATTTTCTTATTTTAACAAAAGAACAATTAGTATATAATTTATACTCTTAATTCATAATACATAATTGATATTAACAATGGTCTTTCAAACTCAGATATTTTATACTTAATTATTATTAGTAAAACAATAAATATTTTATTAATAAAGAATGTTATTTAATTCTGATATTTCAGTCTTGATTATAACTAGTAACTTATTCTAAATAAACAAAACATCTCTGTCCTTCCATCATATACTCTATTTATTATACTAGGTTCTATTTTCAGTTTTAATCTGTTTTTGACAGTTTATTTTGATGATTCATCACTCATTGTAACATTGGTTTTAAATGAACTTTTACTTTAATCTATGATTATACTTTACGGTGGTTCTTAATTAATTTTTTATTTTGCTTTCTCGGATTTTACAAATGTTTTTATTTTATTTTTATGATCATTCTACCATTCAGAACTATTGGCATTATCTGTCATGGACTAATTCAGCTCTCATAAATGATAGATGATATTCAATGTGTAAATTAATTCCTTATGAATGATAAATGATATTCAATGTGTTCATGAATATCTTGTGACGATTAGAAAGGGATAAAGAATTTTAGTAGCAATTGAGAAGTTATTTAATCTGTCAATTTGTAATGATAATGATGTTATATTATTTAAATGTATACAAGTGATAAATATAGTATTGTTTATTTAGCATCTGAACATAAGAGTTGTTATTAACAACAAACCCTGAGATTCCAAATTTCTCTGGCGCCCAGCATTCTATACTTAATAATTATAACATAAATTTAAATAATTGTATATTTGGCGTACGAACGCAAAGCTTTAAATAGAACAGCGTCGTAAACGAATGTCCTTTTACTGGATGCATACAAATTGCATGAGGCAGTACAAACAAAACTCTCTCTTGTTACACACGAGATCTCTTGTTATTAATTATGTCTTAATATAAAATGAACGAATAAATATTTTATCTGTAATATAGTACAAACCACTCCCAACCACGACGAACATAGCAACGACAATAAACAAAAGGAATATTCTTTAGGTGTTCTGTGTGTGAACGCGCATGCGAATGTGAGATTCGTCTAGACAGACGCGTACACACACACACAGAGTTAAGCTCCTTGTGTGGTTAAATTTTGAACGTTTGCGACGATTATAACCGTAATTTATACCCTAATGTAAATTTAATAACGTTGTTTATGGCGGAACAGATAAAGATAATACGAATAGGAGTAGTAAGGCAGAATCAGTGCTTTCCATTTCTTTGCGTTACTCGAAGATTTACATCGCTCTCTATATGTACGCATACAAAAAGAAGAGACAAATTGTCTTTTCTCTTAAAGCAGGAGATACGATTGATTCTCTCTCTCTCTCTCTCTCTCTCTCTCCCATGCTACAAGAACTTCATTTCCAATAAATTAAGTTTAAACATTTCCTCATATTAGATTTTTTTCTATTTTGAGTTTTATAAACACAATTATTTTGGTATTTACCAATGAGTAGGATTTAACATTTTAAAATTAAAATCGGGATGAATATTAAGGGGTGGTAAAAAGAAAAAAAAATTTCGAATATGAATAAAATATAGTAGAAAACACATATCCACATACCCAGGAATGCCCCCCTCCCAAGCTTGATGACCCCCTCACCCCAAACCTGAATACAAAGGTATTTAAAAGAAAATTTTAATGTAATAAGCGTTTTATTACAAATAAGGTAAAGCTAAAAATAGAACAATTTCAAAATAAATTTTAATTTGAAATTACACACAAAATAAATTATAAAAGGAATATAATGTCAAAAAAGTGTATTGTAAAGAAGGAAAAGTGAAAAAAATAATCGTTTGATGTCCTAGTTTCTTTGACTTATATTCGGCACAGCAACTTTTTCCTCTGCGATAACGATAAAGAAAATGCATCAATTATTTCTTCATTAACTCTAATAAGTCTTTCTCGGAAGCTACGACCATAAGATTCGAAAGCCATTCATCTCCCATTGCAGACCTAGGCCTGCTTTCATTATTTTAACCCTGCTCATAGCTCTTTCAGCCGAACTAATTACGGCCAAAGATAGCAAAGTTGTATAAACAACTTTCAGGCTCTTAAGGCCAACAAATTGAGCAAATATCTATAAGGCTTCAAAAAATCGTTTGTAACCCAAAAACTCTTGATCTGTTCAATTTCTTTTTCGCTTTCAGACTCGCTGTCAACGTCCATATTAGATTTTCCTCCATCATGAGGAACTCCACTGGTGTCATTAAGCGTCCACATCGACGTTAAAAGACTATAAAATGAATCATCATAGACTAGAAGGATTTATTAATGGACCATATAATAAAATACATTATATTTTATTTGCGTTTGTATGCTACTGTCTTTACAGTTTTAATCAGTGGAGTATCTATAATTTGGCTTTGGGGTGAGGGGGTCCGATGTCGTGTCGGCTTCATACATAAGAAAAAACAAGTTAAAACTAATCAACATTACTTTCTTTACAGTGGCTGAAAGCAGTCCCAATAAAGTAAACGGTAATAACACAATAAAAATACGCTTTACTGAAACACTGTTTACAAGATACTTATTGACTGAACTGATTTTACTATATTTCATATTTAAAACGTATACGCTAATGCTGTGTAATAAACCTGTTTGTAGGATATATTTAAAACAGAGTTACTATTATATTAGTGCACATAACTGACAAAATAATCAAACTACCTAAAAATTGAGAGATTACTTATTATCTCTGGGGATTACAAAATTAACTTTTTCGACCCTCTGTGGAGGGTCCGGTCCCGATCGTCCCTTCCCCATTAATACGCCCCTGGTTTTAATTCTTATTACAGATATTTATTGGTTTTATTGTGACTGCATGGAATCCTCTGGATTCTCCTGCAGGACCATGTCTGCCACAAGTTATTCCCTGTCTGTGTATCCCCGTGATCCACTACTACTGTTTATGTGGTCTACTACACTCTGTAATACTTTCTTTGTAATTTTTTTTAAGCAGTAGGCCTTTGAAATGATTTACTTTCGCCACTGACATCCGGCCCCGTCTGTTTTTCAGACTGTCTACTAACACTGAGAAAATTAATTTTTCCGGTTATATGCCAAGTCTCCCAATCGAGGTAAAGCAAAACGATAATGTGTGAGTTATGTACGCAACACATAATGTGTCGTAGTCCTTTCCACTGCGTAAAAATAGTATGAAACATACGGATACGATGGAATCCGAGTGGATTAATGCCCAACGGATTCGATTCAAAACCTAAGTTCGAATCCTCGTCAGGGTAGCCGCTTTACTTACATGCAACCAGACTCCAGAGGGTCGTAGCTTCACAAAATTGGAAGAAAAAGACAACCCCGTTGTAGCTTAGGTCTAGCCACACCTAATCGTGGACTATCTGCCTGAAAAATTGCAACAGCATTGGAAGCGGAGTAACGTTTAAATATATTACGTCCTTCTCTGGAACGATTACTGTAAAGTCCGTGCTGTCAAATTTGTTTTCTCTCGGAAAAAATATTAAGTATTGTTTGTAAAACAGAGCAACACAATGTCACTATATAAAAGATTTCTTTTATATTTCTCTGTGCCGATTCTAAGATTGCTTAAAGTTGCTAGCCTCTTTTCTGAAAATCTTTTCCGAACTGTTTTCGTTGATACATAAACTATTATGAGCTACAACAATGATTTTACAAACACGTAAGGATGTTAAGTTATTAACCTTATAACTATATCGAGAGACAACTCGACACACGCATTCGCAAGCACGCTCAAATACAAGTCTGGTCAAGTAACTGTTAAACAGAATAAAAGAAACGACAAAAAATTAAACAAAACAAAACCAGGCACAGACAAACTGGTTTCATCAAATAGGCCATAAGCCGGTCACAGTTTAATTAAAATACACACATTCACTGTTAAGGACCGTCCGTATCTTAATAACGAAACGTGTATCTGTCAAATGTCGTTATTGTTATTACTACTATACCAGCACGCACGCACCGATCGCGTACCCGCACGCGCGCTTTGTTGGCCTCGACCTCACTCTCGTGTTTTGTCCTCCCTATTTGTCTGAACTGTTCAATTGTATTGTTATAATTAATTCTCGCGTGTAGATACGATATGTAATGAATTGAAAGTAGTGCTGTGTCTCCTGCCAGTGATTAAAGCGGAACGGCGGCTTGCGCAATTTGGGAAATCAGTCAGCGGTCAGATTTGTCTGACGTTTCTGGGCCACTCATTCTCCAGCCGCCACCCACGGAATGAAAGTGCGGCAGCAACCTGCCCAGAGACATGCTGCTGGCAGCCATCCATTTATTCCTTTAATGTTTTCATTATGCTCACAGAAATTAATTATATAACTTTTGCTTTTACCGTTTTTATTCCGCGTGCCATTAAAACGAGCTCGAGCATACAGACCTGTTAGACAACTACAGGGCTACGAGCATGCCCGTATGTGCACACATAAATAACAATTATATATTTATAAACAGAAGTCTATGTTCGTACAAATTATTTAGAAGACTTTGTGTGTGTGGTACGGAAAAGAGACAGTACGCTTCTTTACTCATATAAGCGTTATTTTTTCTTGATACCTTACCGAGACATATGTTAGGGTGTATCTACCGTAGCAAATTTATCTTCCGGAACTGACAAAAAGTAACATTCTGAAATTATGTACACTAAAATTTTTGTATAAACTTTTATTTGAAGCCCATCTACGTAGCCTTTGAATCTCTTTTTCCCGTTGTCTAGCATTTCTCCTATCAACCTCGGTTATTTCGTCTATTTTCATAAGTTCTCTTCATCTTATCCTTTATGAAGGGCGAAAACTGCCCTCGTCAGCATTATATCTCAGAGTCTCCAATCGATCCATGTCCTTCCCCATAGTCCTTGATTCTGAGTCATATAAAGCCACGTTCTGTACATAAAGGCTTGGGAGATTTTCCCTTGTTCAAAGAAAACATTTTCTTGACGTTATGAGCTTTTACTTTTAAACGAAAACTATTAAGCATTTTTTACATGGGTATCCTGGACTTTTTATTGCGGTATGTGATCACCAACAGACACAGACGAATTTCTCTATTCTACTCGGAAAATGCCTCCCCAGTGATTATATAGCGATTAGTACCCTACAGAAGTCTTCTTCACACTGTCACGAAATCTCCTAAAATCTTGCAAAGAGTCGTAGTTTATTTAAGTTTCTTGGTCTCCATCTTTTTAGTACCCTTTATAATTTAATTTTTGTAATTTTTCAAACGGTATCATCTATATTGGTTGTCCTGGCTCACTTTGTTAATCCTAGTATACCACTTTCAAAACTTCTTTATGTAGGGAACAGGTTTTGTATCATTCTCATCCCTGTTGTCTACATACCTGACCCATAAAAAATTTAGGGAGATCTCACTTATTAAAACTTCCTTCCTTAAATACAATGAGTTTTTAATCTTCATACTAACTTTCCAACTGGTTAACTTTTACAGAGTAGGCTACTTTGGGAGTCTCGAGTTGGCATTACTTTATTTAAAGTCGGTGGGACTATTTAATTATTTTACCACATCCAGTTTTTTTTTAATAAAAAGAAAAACAATTTGTTGAATAAATGAATTGTTAGCGAGCTGTACTGGAGCCTCAAGAATTTTTTTTTTCAAAGCAAGTAAGTCGAATTATTTTACTGTTTTATATAATAAGTCAACGTTACTTGGAAAGAATATTTATTGGATTTCTTTTTAAGGCGTACAAACTAAGAACAGTATTGTCAATCAAATACGTAACTATGATTATCACAAAATATCAAATGTTCAACACCAGGATAGAAATAAAGTCAGTACTTTGCAGTTGCATAGTGATGAATGGCACATGTTTAGTTCTACAAAGTAACATCATTCATATGGACTGTATTGTTATTACGTATTTGGTTTTTCAAAGTTAAAAGTAAGCTGCCCTCATTTTTTCGTCAGTACTGGTTTGGCTGTATTATTTTTCGCTGTAGCCTACGGTACACATGAAAGGCAATATGGTGATGAGACCCCAGTACCCATTAGGGTTTAGTGCAACCGAATCACACTGGACGTGCTAATTTACATTTAAATGTGTAATATGAAAAAACAACTTTTCGTTCACTTATACATTCGGTACGCCCTTGTGAAACGCTTTCGCAGACTATTTTCCACCCCGAAACGTAAGATATCCAACAATGATCTATCGTCCAATTCTTTAAGAAACAGCAAAAACACATTCATCTGGGCGAAGAAGACTGTATATGGGCAAAATCTTTTTTTTTTGTCTTCACATAATTTGCTCCATAATCGGATGGGTATTTTGCATAACGGTAAATCCGTTATATATAAGGTAAGGACGCTGGACGGATTGTTTTTTCTTCTTGTTCATAAAAACTCTATTCCAGTGGTAGGACAACAATACAGTTTAACTAACTTTCACCTGTTTCGTGTGTATGCGTGCGTTCTTTGTTGTTGGCGTCGCCTGCAGGCACTCTGTCGTTGCCCGACCCGGCCAAAGTGCTGCTCCAGATCTCTATCACACTAATACACAAAAGCCATTCTGCGCCGCGCCGCGCCGCGTTATGTAAGACAAAGAAAGCACAAGCGGCACACATTGACTGTTTTCGATCTGGTTCAACCGCAAACAACAACGCCTAGAAAACAGTTGATCCAATCTTTGGCAAAGTTTTCTCGCAAAAAACATTTGATTTTTTCTTTGGGAAAGCCTTCTTCACTGTGAACGACGTCGTATTATGTCAAATTCGTAATACGACGTGATAGTTATGAAATTTTACCAAACATTTGCATGTTAAACTAAACTCAGTTTATTAGCACGGATAGCTTCTAACAATTGTAGCGTAAATGTCGACTGTAATTTCCTACATAGTGTTGCGTTCCTATATTGATTATGTACAAAATTATGTTATAATAAATTATTTATGCACAAAACTGTCAGTTCCTTAACAGTATTACGTCTAATTCAAGTTTAATCTTATACAGATTGTCTAAAAATGTATCCCTAATGGATTTTTCATTTAAAAATACCAAAATATGAATATAAAATGTTAATATTTTCTAACATAGTTTTATAAAATTATGTTAATAGTTTCTAAGCTCTTGTATTTTTCCAACTGAGAACGAGGTTGAAAGTGTAGAGAGATAGCCAAATTCAGAAAATTTTCTGCCTTTTACACAATCGATTTTTAGACAACTCTACAAACTTTACAATTTCGCTTATTGTGGTATAAACGTCTACATTCAATACAGGCTGCTACAAAACACTAATTGGAAAGAAAATCGTAAAAATGTGTCAACATTTATACCGCTCAGCTCCTTACCTGTAGAAACTATGGAAGACAAAATTCTCACTTTAATGTATAAACTTCTTATCCTAAAATAGCATGCAACTGTGTGGCCGTGAGAGTTGTGAAAGCTCAGGAAAAGCCGCGAAACAATTACGTATATAAATGAACAGCGGATGCATCGATATGCAGCCACGTCGAGGTGACTGCATGAAAGCGTTATAGTCGACCTGGAACACACTTGACTGGACATGAATACCTTCGGTGTGAGAAAGTCGACCTCGTTAAATAAGGAGAAAAACTTTATAATAATTTATGTGAGAACCGACTGCACAATTAAACCGCCACGAGGCTATACGACGCACAATGGACGAGTTACTGAAAACAAACTAGTGAAAAATAGTTTTAGACTTTCTGGATAACAATTACTATAATTATATTGACAACGATTATAACGTTTCGTTACGTCATACGCTATTAGTTGCGACTCCTCCTACTACTAATTACAACGATGTAGATTGTAGAGCATTGAATATTCGAACAAATTTACAGTGGACAAAGCTGTGCCGACTCTGGTCTAGAAATTATACACTTACAACTGTCAGTAATACTAACTGACGGATACATGACAAAGTAGCCTACACTACGTTTTTCACTGGTTTTTCATTTACTACTGTCACAAGTTAATAATAATTAAAATTTATCAATAGACTACGTTTTTACAGCGTAATGGCTGTAACCTCACGGCCGGTTACAGAGATTCAGGAGCCTTGCAGACAGCAGAAATAGTGATACACGGGATTCTAGATAGTACAGAGTGCATACTTATATGCAGCTTTGAACTTATAGGCGCAGCACGTCGTGAAATAACTGAGGGAGGGATATCACGTTGACTTCAGAAGTACCGTAGTGTAAGTCGAGACTAAGATGATAACGTTTCCAACAGGAGAATACTAAACGATTTTCAAAAATGTGGTGTCAATTACGATGACGGTTAAATGTCATTCATTAGACTTTAACGCTTCAGAATAACTTGCAGCTATTAGATAAGACAGTACGCGAAAGGTTCGAGATGGTTTCAAGTCCCTTAGGATTACGGTATCCCCAAGCACGCCGAAAGTAGATTGCTGGAATACCAAAGTATGCAAATAACGAAATTTTGGTCAGTTTTCCTTAATCTTCCTATAACATCTGTAGTGAAAACCATATTTACCATAGCTTCCCAGTGCACGGATCAGAAACATCTTCGTTTTCCGTCAACTGGCGGAGTCACGAGACGGGACAATATAAGTTAAGTTCTAAACACAGAATAAAACAAGAACAAGATTGGAGCTCAAGAGTATGTTCCGAGCAAGAACAAGAACAAGAACCAACAATCGAGAATGCCAATTCATTATACTACAGTACCATTACTTCAATAAATGCCTTCACAAAATAAACACTCTCAAGACTGCAATAAAATATAAAAAGGAACAAATCGAACATTTTTTACCAAATTCACTGTATCGTGATATATGACACAGCTCGCCATTCCTTTTTATTTACCGCTTTCAACAGACAACAAACGAGAATAATTTCTTCCTTTGTGTGTCTGTTAGACGTTCTTCACATGGGTGTCTGATGTTTGGGTGTATAGGTATATAAAAAACTGTTATCTTAACAGGTTTATGGTCGCATAAAAACGATTTTATTGTTTTATTGAGTTTGCTTTTGACACACACAAATACTAACACGCACATTCACATGCTAGCACACACTGTAAGTTGATCTTTTTATGTTGTATTTACTCAAGTATCGATAGACGAGGGTCTGTTTGTCACATTTGTCGGACGGCTAGATATACTGCTCCGACCAAGCAGTTAATGACACCGTTGTTAGGACAAACATGGGTCTCGTCGATTGGCTCCATAAAAAAAAACTACTACGACAAAAACGTTGGTCGGGTAAACTTCGCCAGGTTTTATAAAAATGTGGTATTCTAATTAACGTAAAAATGTGGTATTCTAAAACTCAACGAAAAATAATTAACTACGGTACAACTATCATGTGATTATTATTAGAATACGTATAAACACTGGAGACACAGTTAACGTTCGATTTCTACATTTTTCTGAATACAAGTTACTGTAAATATTTTATTTGTTAATCTACGTACTTATCACTAGCGCCACATATTCAAGTCCAGAGAATATATTCGGTAGAACCATTATAAAGCATACCATATCACATCATAAAAGAACCACTGTCAACAGACGCCTGCGTATTAAAATCAACTTTAATAAGTAGGCCTACTTTTAAAAAATTTATAGGTTTCACACATTTATAAGAATACTCCATGTTTAGAAACTTGTGTTTATGAGCCCGAATTTAGCAAGGATTTACTTATGCATTTATCATATGAGGTATAAGAATCTATACAAGGCAGCTTGACAGGGAACTTGACAAGTGGCCGGATTTTTACCGGTTCTGAGAATTTTCTGAACCATATTTGTCACTTATGTCAGGTAGATGGTCGTATAAGACAAACTGAAGTAGGACAATAGGCTTATTCGTAATCGGTAGAGGGAAATTTTGTTTCTTGAAGAGAAATTTGTATTCTTAATTTCAAGCTGTATGTTTCTCCTTAGCCAATCGTGGACAATCTTCTTCTCCAGCTCCCGGTCTCCTGAAGATAATCGACAGCGTACTTGCTATTCCTATGAATAATACAATAGTGTTTTTAGCATCATAAAAAAAACTTGATGAGTCCTGAACGCAGCCGTTTTAGTCCTGAACTGGAGAAATAAGAAATTTTCAGCACATCAATGAGATATTAAGACTTTTTTGAATTCGCTGAAGAGAATTCATATTTACATAAACCCGTTACTTCTACCTCCAAATACAAATTTTTAACAAACTAAAATTATGAGCATTTTGTAAAATTATTGTAAACTTTCTATTTCCTTCTATTAGTGTAATTTCCGTTTTTTTAGTATTCTATGTAAGTATTTTTTGCGATTAAATATTTGAAAGTTGAAAAAATTTTTAATGATATAACTGTTCGAACCTACCAATTAATTAACTGTGTAGTAAAAATGTAATTCTTGATTAGCTAAACTCCAGAAAAAATTTTTAAGGAAATATTCCTAAATAACTAAAAAACAAATACACCTCTTGTTAATATTTTGGTTTGCCGGATTGTAAGGCCGTGGTCCGATGTTATTTACTGCAAATGTTTCGGCCGTTCCTTCGACGGCCATCTTCAGCGCTAAAGGACTGAAAACACTGACAAAGTTCTCAGAGTCAGTGACCACAGTGGCTACAAATTTATAAGTGGGGCCGGTACTTTTCTTCCGTTATTTGGTAGTGGTAAAGACAATCTGAAGGCAGACATCTACTAATTTAATATCTTTAAGAGTCGTTTATTTTATATTTATAATTAGTCGTATAAACACTAAAAAACACTTAAGCTTGTTTACTGACACCAGCAAAGCCCGTTCTACACCATTCTTATACTACACATGTGAAGTAGTTGTTGGGGAAACATGTTACAAGACAAAGGAGATAAGCAACTTGACGAATGATATCCCAAGCCACTCCCGGGAAATCTCGGCAAGAGCTATTAACTGTGCAGTTTCTTGGTGTCTATGAGTTTTGTATTGTTATACATATTACTACTCTCTGGTTGCAACATTTAAAGTTAGCATGAAAAAACCAATAAAGAAGAATATTATACATCACGATATCCGTAAACTAAAAGATCCACAAATAAAAAGTCAAGTTAAAACTGCTATTAATGAGAAATGTCAATCTTTATCGAATACATTAGATTATAAAGAACAACTCAGGCAATTTAACAGTAAAATTGAGAGCGTCAAAGAAGGATAAAACCAAAAAGAAATCCTGGAAGACGGATGAAATACTCCAACTGATGGAAGAAAGGAGAAAAGTTAAAAACAAAGAAAGTGAATACAGAACGATAAATAACATCATTAAAAAGAAGATCAGAGAAGCGAAAGAACTAGAGACTAAAGAGAAATGTAAAGAAATCGAGGCATTACAAAATAAGCACGATAGTGTTAATGAGCATAGGAAAGTGAAATAAATAACTAGGAAAACAGTGAAAAAGTGAACAAACTAGTTAACAATGATGGAAAAATTATTATCGATCTAGCAGAAATGAAAAACACATGGACAAGTTAAATAAAACAACTATTTTATAATATCAGACCAGAACTCCCTCTATTTGACAATGCCACCGGACCAGAAATAATCACAGAAGTAAAATCAGCAATAAATACAATGAAAGATGATAAAGCCCCGGTCCGGATAATGTGCGGACAGTTTCGAAAACTTCTTGATGACGAAGGTATAAAATGGCTGCCTGCGGTATTCAACTATATATATGACACAGGAAGCATCCCAGTTGATTAGCTTAAATCTGAATTCATTACATAACCTAAATAACCAGGAGCAAAACAATGTGATGAATATAGAAGTCACCTCAAACTCTTCCTCAAGATCATCCACAAGAGAATACACAAAATCTGTGAAGAACAAGTATCAGCCACACAGTTTGGTTTCAGAGATGCAGTAGGTACACGAGAGGCTCTCAGTATTCAGATGCTATTCCAACTATGTAGAGATGTAAACTGTTGATGTTTTTGCATGTTTCATCGATTACCAGAAGGCCTCTGACCGAGTCCAACATCAGAAAATGATGGAGATCCTGAAAAATATTGGGTTAGATGGAAAAGACCTAAAGATAATATCCTACACTGTACTGGAACCAATCTGCAGTGGTTAGAGTAGATAAAGAGAAAACTGAAGAGATAGAGATTCTGCGTGGAGTAAGACGAGGATGTATACTATCTCCGCTTTTATTCAACATCTACTCGAAAGGTATTTTTAGAGAAGCTTTGGATGAATGTGATGTGGGAATCTCTCTGAACGGTGAAAGAATAAATAACATACGTTATGCGGATGATACCGTCATATTCGCAGATAGCTTAGACGGGCTGCAACAACTAATGAACAGAGTGACAGAAAGCAGCCGCCGATATGGTCTAGACATCAATGTTAATAAAACGAAGCTCATGATTGTATCTAAGAACAAGTTCACAAACTGCACCCTGAATATAAACCAAAGGCCAGTTGAACGTGTAAGCCAATTTACATATCTTGGCACTATAGTCAATGAACAATGGGATCACTCTCAAGAAATAAAGAGCAGAATTGAAAAGGCAACAGGAGTGTACAATAGAATGAGAAGTTTATTCAAAAGTCACGATTTAACAATAAACACAAAGATGAGACTTCTACGCTGCTACGTATTCTCGGTCCCCTTCTGCGGTGTAGAATCTTGGACTTTGACTGAAGACACAACTAAGAAATTGGACTCTTTCGAAATGTGGCTCTACCGCAGAATACTGAGCATTTCATGGACAGCACATATAACTAATGTTGAAGTTCTTAGAAAGATGAAGAAAGATAGGAAGAAAGATGAAGAAAGAAGTTATTAACACAGTGAAGATAAGAAAGCTTCAGTATCTGGGACATCTCATGAGAAATGAACAGCGATTTTATTTATTACAGTCCATACTAAAGGGAAACTTACTTGGAAAGAGAGGAGTTGGGCGACCGAGAATATCATGGTTGAGAAATTTAAGGACCTGGTTTGGCATGAATACAACTGACTTATTCCGTACAGCAGTGCAGAAAGTTAAAATAGCTTGTATGATATCCAACATCCGAAACGGATAGGAACTATCAGAAGAAGATACATATTACTATCAATGCATATACTCCGAATGGGCAGCATCAATGGAAATTCTAAACATGATCATCAGAATGCAAAATCATATGACGTGCTTATGTGTACATTCCAATATAAAAATTAGAATACGTTTAGTATTCATTATTCTAATAACTTTTCAACACAGATATTATAAAACAAGTAACATTACAAGGTAACAAGAATACTAATTGGTTTATCACCGACTTGGAGAAATACACCAATCTGCAGTGTTGGCAGCAGAAGTTGTGCAGAGTGCCTTGCGACCCATGACGGACGCTGTCTGGATCGCAACCCGAAGAACGCTAGATTCCTCCGACGCAGCACGGTTGTTCGTTTGCAGAACAAAGAGTTAGGTTGCTGGTCTCCTTTGCAGAAGAGGAGCTAGTTGATTCTTCCGGAATAGCCCTTCGCCGAGGGCGCAGCTCCTTGATTCCTTTAAAGATTTATCCGCAGAATCGTAGAGGCGCGTTAGTGTGAAGGCTAAGGTGGTAGAGCGTCTTACGGCGTCGGCTGGTCTTAGGCGTTGGGCTGGCCCAGGCGGATGACCACGCCCAAGTACAATTAGGCAGTTGCACACCTTGCAGTTTCCCATGCGTAGGACGACTGCCGAAACGGCTCGAGCAGGCGCAAAACGTATCGTACGTGTTTCGTGCTCCGGGCTGGCCCCACGTCTAGAATACGGCTTCGTGTTTCCCTTAAGGACTGACTCGCGGGATCTTACAGCCGTACTGGCGTGAGCGGTATGCCTTGACGCCATGAGGCGTCGGCCGGAACGGTGAGCTGCCACGCCCAGACGCGCCAAAGAGCGGTTCAGGCAACATCTGAAAGATGGTGGACGGTGTGGTGTTGAATCAACAAACGCACGAAAAATGCGGTATTATTTCCGGATATGAAGCCACAAGTTTTACACGGCTTCATTTTGCGGAAATTTTGGAAGCGTCCATTACACGTTCAATTTTCCACGTGTTCAATGGGTTGTAGTATTACTTCCCTCCTACACAGTCTTTTACAGACATTTGGAAGAGAATTCGTTTCCATTTGTCTTAGAATTACCAAGGGAAACCTAAAGAAAAAAATGAGTCCTTAATGACACATTTGAGCATACTGATCACTTTATGGTGACGTTCTGCAATATTCGAACTTCGCGTAAGCCTACCTCAGAAAAGCATCACACAGCCATTTTCTAGTCAATATAATATCGTTAAAACCGCAACGCTTAGTTACATGAAACTTATTAATTATACCTGTCTTTCAATTCACTCATCTACAATTTGCATATGCGTACACAGTCCTACAACTGTTTCCACTGAGAATTAAGGTACCAATTTCTCCCGCGTGACAATTACTAAACTTAATTAATCAAGATAGTTTCGAGGTAAAGCCAAATGGCAACCAATTGTCTTCGTACTCAACTTGTAAAAGACTACGCTGTCAGTCTCAGATAACTTGCACTCACCTGAAACAAAAGACAGACAAGTTACAGTTAATACAAGGTAATCACATAAAGGAATCAGTGATACTACTGTAACTTATATGTATTGTTTAATTGAACGTCCGAAGCGAGTTCCCAGTTGTAACCGACCATTTGGCATTTGTCTGTCTGTCACACGATAACTGTTGAATGCATCAACCGATTTTGTTAAAACCTGGCACACGTGTTCCATACCTTTACACCACGGAGCGCTATTGTTTTTAAGATAGAACCCCTCAGAAATAGAGGAGCAGGGGACAAAAATCTGAGAGGTCATGATTGTGAAAAAAACGTAAAATCCATTGGGGTAACAAATTAAGGAAAAATTTAACTACTAATCATAGGCCTAGTGGTCAGTTATAAATTATAAAAATTTTGAAAAATCGCAAAAATCTACGTGTGGTATCAAATTAAAGAGAATTTTAACTACATTTTGAATAGCATATAGTGTTCAGGTTTGAAAGTTTTTAATTTTGGGCATCGGATCCCATAAAGGATAACAAAAGTTTGAAAATTAAGCTGGGTATCAAATTAAGCAGAATTTTAACCAAAATCTGAATACAGTAGTCACTTTAGAAAATTTCAGTATTTTAGAAACTAGACTACAAAAAAGTATAACAATTTTGAAAAATTGTAAAAATCATGCCGGATATCAGACGAAAGGGAATTTTAACCGAACTCGGAATGTAGTATTATACTGAAAATTTGTTGAATTTATGAACACCACGGGCAAAAAATGATTGGCAACGTTTTGAAAAAATTGCAAAGACCAAATCTTGCACTAAATTAAGAGGAATTTCATTCAAAATATGGTGTCTTTAATATTTTAATGATATTAATATCTGTCACCACGCCTCGCAAATTTTGCACTGGCCTTCAAACAATTTATAAGCTAGGTTTCCAAAAAACTATATACATATTGTTAGCAGTTAAATATATATACTCTTGAAAAGTATTACACTTAGGCCTACAGATGTCGCTGGAAACAAATATAAACTTAAAAATTTGAACTATGTATTTATCGTTTATGCATTATAGCCATACGTTTAATTAAAAAACCAAGAGATTTCATGATTTTTAGTGCTTATTGTATTCATAAAGATAAAAAAATAGTAACAACGATTGTCTGCTTTACAATTATTTTATTTTAACAAATAGTAGATCAGTTCGGGTTTAAGGTACAGCAAAACCTCCATTAACCAAGTAATAACGTACGATCACCCTCGCGATATTTCTCCGCTAACGCTAACAATTCTGCATACAAAGAACTTTACAGCTTTAAAAAAAATAAAATTTATTAATATGATTTTACCAAACAAACTATATTTTGTTCACAACAATGAGAGAGTACTGCAGCTCAGGGACTTACTAGTTACCCGATTTCGATAGGCATTTTGAAGGATAATGCAATTGTATGGAGGGATTGAGGGATTTTCGAGAAAACTGAAACTTGACTTCTTTTACCGAATGTATTTTTCATTTTACTGTTCAATAGCTGATCACAATTTTTTCTTAGATCTACAGTAAATCACGGCTGGCATATTAATTTAAAAGCGAATAGCCTTAATAGCTGAACTATAAAAACGTAGCCAGAACTAGGAACGAAAGAGAAAGAAAAGTGAGTTCGATACAGATAGGAATGAATTAAACAATTTGAGAGGTGTATGGTGGTAGAGTAGGTAGGGGAAGTGAGAACAGACGGGCGGACCCCAGAAATAAGAAACAGAAGAACAGCACACAGAGAGAAAGAAATAGATAAAAATCAGAAAGTGACAAGCACGTGGAGGGAAAACGACTAAGTGGAACCATACGGTGATGGAAGAATGTTAAATGTCTCGCTCACATAATAACGGATTCAAGACTTATCTCGTACGTATTATTCAAACACAGTATGCACACAGGGGCAGACACAGTTCACGCTCAACAACAAGAAAACGTTATCTAACCGGTGAAAGTCTTAAAGTCTTCACGACTTCAGAAGAGTAAGTGGCGACCGACCGACCTTCTGAGGTGAAGAAAACCGAGATCTCATAATGTCAACCCGTTATTTGAGAGAGAGAGAGAGAGAGAGAGAGATAGATAGATAGATAGATAGATAGATAGATAGAGAGAGAGAGAGAGAGAGAGAGAGAGAGAGGGGGGGGGAGAAACAGATTCAAGTTTTCGTTGTCAACTTATAAGAAGAGGCTACATATTTTTCTTATTTTGTAGACGGCCGACATTTGCATTCGTATATGGTGTACGCAATAGTACTAAACAGCTTGAAATTTCGACTGTTACCATACTTGCTACTCTGAGGAAACAATTCATTCGACAAATTGCCTTTTATGATCTAGTAGTAGCGACAGAACTAAAGCTACGAAACCAAATTACAGATCGATCCGGGAGAAGCATTCGCTTGGATAGTTGGATAATTTTTTGCTTATCCCTAAAAGCAATAAATTGCAAACTGCACACATTCGCTAATTTCTTGGCTTAACGCACAAACTTCAGTGATAGTCTACAAACACAGATGATTCATTATAAAAACTAAGCTTAGCAAAATAAAATTTCTTTGGTTAGGTTACTAACCATCCACGACTGTTCATCAGAAATTAAAATTTTCGATACATAACTATCTGTCGTTTCAAGTAGTACGGAAAGTACAGGCACTACCCTGCGCAGTCAAATTTTAGTCTAGTTTTGGCGTTCATAAGCCGACACTGGTTTCAGAAAAGTTACAAAAGTTACAGAAAAATAGCTACAGGAAATTAGGCGTGCATTGTAGACTGCAGACTGATATTCCCATTTAAAAGGGGTCCCAAAACCGTTAGTAATAAAGACGTTTGGAAGAATTTTGAAAATTCATTCATAGTTAATAAACTGTTTCTTCACTTACGATCAAGAGACATATCCTGTCCCGGACTCAAAATTCCTTTAATGGGTCTTAAACATTTCTGTTTGTGAAGAGGTGGAGTTTAAAAATGTAAAACAGTCCGCTATTTGACTATCTAACATGGAACTGGCAGAAGTGGCAATATACTGAAGGCGATGTATTCTACCCGCAAAGTTTTTATGTAAACCTTAGGCCGGGAACACACTTGGCGTTTTTTTCCGATCGGATTTTTTGCCGTCGACGCCGTACCAGTAGTGGCGGGTGGGATCTTATGGCGACGTACACATTCAGTGGAAAAATGGACGATCGGATTTTTTAACGCCGACGGTAGAAATGCAGCCGCCCACTGCCACTACATTCGTCGGATTTTGTACCGACTTCCCCCGGCGGTGGCCTACGTGACTAAATGCACGGAGACACACTCATCGTCCAGTCTACCGACAGCCGCTGTGGTGTGCGTTGATCATGGCCGAAATGGATGTTGTAATCGACACAGAATTATTAATTCATTTTGTTCAAACAAGGCCTGTACTGTGGGACAAAACATTGGAGATTTCCAAAGATAGGAACACCACAAGGAATGCGTGGCATGAAGTTTGTCTGGAACTGCTGAAGGATTTTGATAACCTGGAAGACAGCAAAAAGAATGACTTTGGTAGGTACAAATAATTTTAATGCTATTGAATTGACCTTAAATTTATTTATTATTTTTTTTTTTTTACAATTGTAAATTTACTAACAAATATGTAGATGACAGTATTTTAGTTTATGGACAGAGGTAAAATACAAGAAATTAATGCATCTTTTAACAACTAAACAAAAGTAACTAAAAAAACTAAAAGCAAAAAAAAAGCCAATCATGTGTATGGTTAATGCTTATGTTTTCTGGTTTCACGAATCTGGGCCCTCAGATCTTTGACATCTGCCAGGGAATGCTTCCAACACTTGACATGAAGTACTTGCAGAGAATGTTTCTCACGTTGTTGGCTTTCAAACCTCCTCTTATATTGCACGGTATTTGGATGTCTTCAAGTCCTGTAATTGATGTAGTATCCTCAACTACGTACCCATCTCTAGCTCTAACATAATTATGAAGCACAATACAGGCCTTGACAATATCTGTAGCAAAATCAGGTTGTACATTCAAGGGACGGTGGAAAATTCGCCATTTATTAGTGAGTATTCCGAAACTGCATTCTATGTACCTTCTCGCTCTACACAGTCTGTAGTTAAATACCCTCTTTTCGACAGTCAAATGGGTACCAGCGTATTGTCTCAACAAATGTTTATGTAAGCCAAATGCTGCGTCAGCAACAAAGAAATAAGGTACTTTCGGGCTTTCTGTTCCTGGTAGGCACATCTCTTCCGGTAGTTTATGTGAACCACTTAGAATTGATTTCCACAGCTTAGTATCTTTGAAAATAGATGAGTCACAGTCTTTTCCATAACTTCCAATGTTCACGAAAGTAAATCGGTACGAACTCTCTGCGATAGCCATTATTATACGATTGAATAATAATCTTTATAATTGAAGAACATTGAGCCACTTCCCGCTGGACACACGAGACGGATGTGCTTTCCATCTATCGCACCTACACAATGAGGGAAATTTGCTATTGATTCGAATCCCTTTGCTGATTCCTCCCAGGTTTCTTTAGTGGGTGGTGGTATGCACTCACTTTGCAAAACTAGCCACAGAGCTTGACAGACCTCTTTAACAATCAATCTTGCTGTAGATATTCCAATTCTGTACGAATAATGGAGGTCGGCAAATGTGCATCCACTGGCCAAGTACCTAAACACAAAAACATTATTTTAGTGTCAATGCAACACATTTTTTATAGTTAACAAGTTGTACGTATTCAATTTACTTCCTAATTTCGTTTTACTATTTTTTTCCAGGTAGAGAAGTCACGAAAAGGTGGAAACACTTACGTGATGCTTTTGTCAAATCGGAAAAGAAATGCAAACAATCTAAAACAAGTGGTTCACAGGCCTCCAAGAAAAAAAAGTATATATTTAACGATGAGCTACAGTTTCTGCGCAAAGTATACGTGGAAAGAGAAACAGAAGAAAGCTGTAACAATGGAGATGAAGATATTGAAGAACTAAGTGCTGCATCAGTACCTCCGGCAGTGACTGAAATTGAAGGAACACCCAGAGCAGTTGTTTCAAAAGCAAAACCACCTACAAGACAACATAAAAAGATGGATGAAATCGACTTACAAATTTTGCAGGCATTACAGGAAAAAGAACCTGAGAAAAAAAACGACAAACTGCCATTCTTTGAAAGTTTGTTGCCTCATGTAGACAAGTTTGATGACAATCAGTGGCTTCAATGCCAAATGGAAATGCTTCAAGTCATTTCGAAAATTAAAAATGCATACCCCTGCATACCTCAAACTCATAATGTAAACAACCATTCTACTTCCCAGATCCAGCAGTTTAATCAACCATCAAAATTAAAGTTTACTCAACCTGTCAATGTTCCCCACATGTCTCAACAAGCGTTTGCGACTCACATGCTGTCACCTCAGTTTACAAGTACTCCAGTTCCAGCACAACAAATGACCTGCTCTACTTTCACAAATTTTCAGCATATTTCAAATGAACCCCAGGATAAAAGTTTCGCTCCTCAGCATTACGAAAAATATTGTCAAATGGTCAGGGATGATAATTTTCAGCCTTCTCGCAGCCCTTCTGGAACTTCAACATCATCGAACACTATTGATTTTACAGAATTGTAATTAATCGTGATCAAATATTGCCAAACATGTAATAAAATGATGTAGCTTATTCTGTGCAAAAATATATGGTTTTATAATTAAAAGTTGTCGGGTGAATTTATTCCCAATACTCTAATTTTTACTTACCTTAAAGTTATTGCCAGCATTTCCACCGGTTGAATACAATTCCTCAGTCTAGTATTTTCCCGTTGTACGTGATTTTTCAGCAGGTTGTCCAGTTCATCGAATGACGAAATCGACATCCTGAAATAATTGAAAAATTTTTCTTCGTCGTTTCTCAAATCAGGAAACAAAGTGTAAAAGGCTCCAACTTCCTCTCTCCTTTGATTAATCGGATGCACCCAAATAAGTCTATTTTTTCGCTTCCTCTTCAATCGACGACGAAATAACAATAATGCGAGAAGTTGTTTTCTGTTCATGTTAATACACGGCACAATAAGATAACGACAATAGACACTTGCTGCATGGTGGTCAGTGATCGACTGGCGGAGGTGGCGTGGTTGTGACGGATATTTTACCGCCCAGTGTGTAATGCTACAATTTTGCTATAGCGTCGACGGCAAAAAAACCGATCGGACAAAAACGCCAAGTGTGTTCCCGGCCTTACGTACGCGTATACCATGACTGCGGAGCCTTGTCATCTCCAGACCGTTATCTCAGACGACTGTGTCTCTAAGTCAGGATTACTAATCCCATGGACCCATATCTGCATCATATTCGCGTCCTGCTTTGCTGACCACTATTAAAGACATCTCCATTTATACAGACATGTGGCAGACCTGTAGACCGCTGCGCATCTATCTTGTAAATTGAGAAACTAGGGAAAAAGTACAATAACGTGACTCTTGTACACCAAAACTGACATGTCCATGATGATTAAAACATACTGCATTCTCTATTAACACAACGTGCCAGAGGAAATATAAAGAAAGTCTTAAATATGTCCATATGAAATAGGCTACTAGACTATTAAATTTCCATTTTTTCGGAACAGATGGGTATAAGTCTGAAACAATCCCGACTTCCGCAGACGTCTGGTTACCCTACTTGAAGAACAAAAATCGAACGTATGCAACAAAGTTACCCACGTCACAGCGAACGTTTAGGGCGCTTCAAATAACGAGACAAATAATTATAATTGTCGCACAAAGATTCTAAAAACCATTTAGCCAATATTTGTTGTTCCAGTTTTCACCTTCGGTGCGTGTGTATACTCGGGACCGATATCTGCAGTACAGTTGTGTCCCCAAGCAAAAAGGTGGAACAGACTAGTGCCTATACTGTAATTGATGATAAATATACTAAAACGAGTTACATACACTCGCGCTCGCTTGCGAATATCAAAATGTAATTATGATAATTACTATATATTACGTCAGTTCCGTATTGGTCACTGTATTACTTATATGCGTAATAACAACCTATAAGATAATTCATCATAATCAGGTGTTATTTTTCATCAACACAAGAAAACAAGATAAATTAATGTTAACAACAGGTGCGATTGTAATAATTATATGGAACGTAATAAAAGAATGTGCTGCCATTGTTACGTAACAACAATTTCCACTTGGTTGTCGTTACACGTACAAGGTTATATTTTATCAATCAGAACACCACAATAATGTAATTACGTGTACTACGTTCTATGCGTGCGGGGCTTCAACGTCGCTAATTAAAATGTTGTACACACCTGTGATATAACGCTAATTAAATTATTATTTCCCGTACAAATGTACATTAATAACACCGTGCTACTTATTATTGATACTGTTATATCGAATTAATTTCCACTGTTGTTGTCCGGTTTTATATAGTTCCATGAAAAAAAGCACGAATGAAATAAAAACTAGGATTGCAATAGCAAAAGAAGCATTCAATAAAAAGAAAAATTTGTTAAACGGGCCATTAAACAAAGAACTAAGGAAAAGGTTAGCAAAGTGTTACATATGGAGTGTGGCATTGTATGGAGTGGAGACGTGGACTTTAAGGAAGGAGGATGAAAAAACGATTGAAGCTTTTGAAATGTGGATGTGGAGAAGAATGGAAGGAGTTAAATGGGAAGACGGAGTACGAAATGAGGAAGTATTAAGAAGAGTGGGAGAGAAAAGAGAAATATTAAAAACAATAAGGAAAAGAAAGAAGAACTGGATAGGACACTGTTTAAGAAGAAATTCTATTATAAAAGACAGTCTAGAAGGCATGGTTAGCGGAAAAAGAAAAAGAGGAAGAAAGAGACGACAGTTATGGACATCAAGGTAGAGAACTACATTACCACGAAAAGGATGGCAGAAGACAGAGAACAGTGAAGGAGTTCATAAAGAAAACCTGCTATACAGCAGATGAACCTATGATGATGATGATGATGATGCAAAGAGCTTTAGTATTCATTCTATTGAGTGAGAAGAGGCGGAGAGACACAGACAGATCCCCTAAAGGAAGAACTTAACACAGACTGAAGTGGAGGACAGCAACGTACACATGAACGCTACAGTACTTGACATAACTCCATAAATCTACCGAAAGAGTCAGCAAAAAGAGAAGACTGAAACAAAAGAAAATAAAGATATTTATACATAAGTTTGTGAGAATAAAAATTTTAACTAATGACAGTGGAGGCTTCTGTTGATAAATCAGCAGAAAATCCTTGTAGAAAAATAGAAATAAGAACAACCTAGACCACTGAGAAAGACTTAGGGGACCGGGAGAGAAAATGAAGTTAATAAATAGAAAATTTAAAAAAATCAAATTTGCAGGCATTATCGTAAAGCCACAATAACTCATCACACAAACATTCGTCAAATGAAAGTATTTGGATACGACACAATAGGCATGATAAGAAAACGTGCTTTCGGGAAACGTTAGATAAAGGATTGGCTTTTTCCATATTTATTCTCAAAAAAACTGATTACTTTTCTTCCTCAACAACACATTTCACTGAACAACACTACATTATCTGGAAATTTTATTTTACCTTGCATGTATAAACCTAATATCACACACACACACAACTGTGACATATTCTCTAAACTTCTTTTCAAATGTACACTCAAAACGTTTATTAAATCGTAAAAATATTGTGTCACTTTTCCCGTGGGAGATGCCACATTTTATGTCGGCAAATCAGACAAAGGTAAACCTTCAACAACATACTTTTATTATTTTCGTAGTACATTTCTTATAATTCCAAGGAAAATATAGCCTACTCGAAAAAACACCTAATGAAATTCTTCGCTCAAGTGGAACAAAGATTTTTTTAACAGAATTCTCTCAGCGATGAAAATGGAGAATGATCAGCTGCTGCCTGTGTAAAATTCATTACCACGGCAAAAACACGGTGTGATACGACAAAAACACTATTATATATCGGTGTCTATGGAAAATTAATTTCATATCAATCAAGGTGGCAGCGCGGTTTGCGCATTACTGGCAAGAAACGCGCCGCGTCAAAAACTGTTTTTTGTTTTGTTGGTCACGGGCTTGATCTCAACTCTGGAAAACAGAACTTCCGGATGTTCGTGTCTGATTCTCTCCCTCTCTCTACCTCTCCCTACTAGCTATCACTCTCATACGCGTTATTGATACAGTTCATTTTCCTCCTTGACACATAATTATTATCCCTCCTCAATAAGCTTCCTATATTTGCCCCTTTCACCAATATAGCTTATAACTTACATTACAGTCGGTCTCTTTCTCTCACCCTTCTCCACCAAGTTCACGAAACTATCCGTACTGTGTAAGACCGTGTGAATATACGTAAACGTATTTATACGGGAGGATAAAATCGGGTTACAAAGTTCCATCGAGTTGTAAATCTATTTCCGGAATTCTCTATCACAATTAGACTACCGAGATCTTCGCAGTGTGCAACAAAACAAAGAAGAAGCGGACAGTTGTGCATGGTCTATTTTGTGTCATCAGCTGGCCACAATACTTAATTAGACATCATATTGTACTAGATATTTATTGTACAAGAAAACTAGACAGCACGTGCCATTGAGAATATGCAATTTCAGTTGTTTTTTACGGGATAAATTTTAGAATATAATTTTATTTTTATCTAATCAATGTCATATATTTCAAGACGTGGCCTAGAGCGATGGTTTGCGACTTACAAGCGCCTGAGAGCCACAAATAAACTCAGGAACGTCCCGGCGGACCGCAACATAAGCGAACAATTTTTCAACAAGTAATGTAGAAATGAAAAATCAAAACTAAATAATAAGTAAAAAGAGGTAATTTACACATTTAATATATTTTACTACATATCTTTAACGGTACTTTATTATGTGAGTATAGTAATGAAGATATAAGAAACGTGTAAACATTGTATAGCCTATTACATATAACCATAGTTTTTGAAATACCACTAGTTTTAAAATACAAAAAAGTGATGGAAAGTTACTATAAAGACGTTAAGATTTTTGAATAAAACTAGCGCGCAAATGTCGAGTAATATCGTCTTCAGTCTTTACATGGCATGGAGACTGACCCACTTTTTGTTCCTTGAAATTATCAATGTAATTGTAGTGTGGTGGATAACACTTCTCTTATCTCCAGCGAGTGTTAATGGATTTCAAGAACTCGGGTGAGCGGGTCTTATCTGTGCGTAGTTTGAAAACACTTAAATTTACTTTAAATAACAGATGCCACTGATTTAGAATCGAGAACGAAACATCGGGCAAGCGTTGTCTAGCCGGGGGATGGAAGTGAATAAACTGAGACCATTCTATTATCTTATTATTTATTTACTTGTTAAACTAAATAAGTAAATAAGCAATTACTTAATTATTAAATTGTTTTTAAAAGAGAAAGTCACGGGCCGTATGAAAAGGTGTAGCGAGCCGCTGGTTGGAAATTACTGACCTAGGACAGTGGACTCAAAAACATTAAAACGCAAGAAGAATCTTTTGGCTTTAATCTCTGTATTATTTGAACTGAAAACTTTGTGGTGTAGAAAAACTGAAATATGATGGATTTCGGCGAACAAAGCTAATAAAACAGTAAAAATACATATAGTCTGTTAAGTCCATAAAGTCAAAAACGACTTTACTCACTTGTTAAATATATTTAAATGAGGAAAATATACGCCTATAGTAAAGGCCTATATATAATATTAGTGTGATGCTGAATGAATAACAACTGCCTGCGTTACATATTATCATCCACCTGTACAAATTGCAATAACGCTAATAATTTAAGTAATAAACCGTTAGCAATAATATTAATGACATGAGTATTATAGAGACGTATAAAATTAAAGAGTAATTTTTATAGTATATGACTGACATACAATTTATTATGTTAACATACTAAGGTAAGGTAAACGAAGGTGCAACAAAGTTGATTAAATATTTTGCGTGAGATCGTACTGTAAAAATGAAGGCAGTACTTATCACACACTAGCGAACTTGCAGTAATTCTGTTTTGAGAACAAGAGTCTTTGTTATCTGTAACATAACAAATTTTTGCTAATACAAGTAAGAAGTAGGCCTATATTAAAGACACATTTAATAAAGGTAAAAAGTAATGATAAAGATATAATAAAAAGTAAACTTAGATTTTGTATTAATTAAGAAGCAACCGTATTTAGACCGGTTGGAATGGTAACGTCAAACATGCTGACATGAGGTAAAAGAAGTTTTCGATTACACGCACGATGTAATATGACAGAAGAACAATCTACCCATTCAAAATGAAGAATATTGTAAGCGTTTGAAACGTGATTTTGTAAATACGTTATAAATTTATATTCAAGTGAGTGGTGAAGTGTGAAGTTAAAATGTTCCAAAAATGCTTATTAGAAAGTCAAAAGTGCGAAAGCGAAAGGATCAAGTACAGGATAAACGACTCAAGAATGAAAAATTTACGTTTATAATACCAATAACAACACTGAATGGCAGGGAATCGTAGGTTGAGAACAAGAGACACTAGGAAAACTAAAGGATAGATAATTAGAAGGATATGTAAGGAGATTATGTACAAAATTTGAAATGAACCGAAATAGATGCGGTAATATAATCAAGAAGACTGACTACAGTTCTAGGTCATATAGAGAGAATACCTAATCAGGGGACAGTGAAGAGATGGAAGAGACCGCAATACAAAACATGAGACGAGACTACAGAAATGTTGAGAGGCGGTTGTGTTGTGGATAGAATAGAGAAGAATGTCGAATGTTGTCGATTATAAAAAAATTCAACTCTTTACTCTATTAAAACTGCATTTTGTTAATATATTTAAGCACGCAACGTAAAAATATTGACAAGAACAAGCAACGCCGCGTACACACACGTGTGCGATTACAATACATGTCATTGTAAACAGTACGTGCTAGGTAATCATAATCGCAATGAATGAAATTTTTCTGTAAAACTGCTTACTTCCTGTGTAACAAGCTTGACACAAATTTATGCTACCCAAAGCATTGCTGTAACATCTGTTCCGATGTCGCTTCCAGGTTAACACGTGTGCAGTGACGTGAACACTCTACAACAGCATTTGGTCTTCATAAAGATCGTCTTCCTTTCATGCATAAAAGGCTGATGAACCTAACCAATGAAATTGTTCTGCAGTGTGTATTACAGACAATATTACTTTAGTTTAAAGGCAAACAGCAATACGGTAGCTTTTGTTATGGCGTATTTACGACCACAATTCCTGACGTGTGGGAGCATAAGGAGAACTCTAAAATCACTACAAAGTGACGGCCCTACCCACACTACTCTATGGGTTTGAGAATTGGACTTTAACAAAATCCCAGGCAAAGTCATATTCAAGCGGCCAAAATGAGATTTCTCAGGCACGTGGCAGGATATACTCTTCAAGATCGCACAAAAAAATGTAGATGTAAGGTAGGAACTGAATATTATGAATACTTATATGCCTACTCGATAGGATCACTCAAAAATGATTGGAATATCTTAACCGAATGGATGACTGCGGCATCCTCAAACGACAACCAAATTATAATCCGAAAACACGGAGAGGTGTGGGACGTCCGAAGAAGCGCTGGTGTGACCAGCTCTAGTCTATCTGCCTAGGATCTGAACAATCCATTTTGGTTATAATCCTTACTTACTGAAGATAATGCACAATCAAACGATTAAAAAATGCAGCAAAAAATAAGAATGAAAGATGTAATCGACATCCTTTCAATAAGATTGTATTTAATATGTAAATGAAGGAAGAATAAGAGCATAATGGGTACCGAGGAAGAGAGAGGGGACGATAAGTCAGAAACAGAAGTCAGAGTTACGAGTTAACTTTGAATCGAGTTTCGCAGTGAAATTGCAAAAATGAACACACACACACACACACAATGCTTGAACGCCTGTGAATATACGTTAAGTGTATCCGTGTATGGTTCATGTGCGATTAAAACAATTTAAAACAATCAAGTCTACAACGTACCATTCCCAGCGCTTGGTAATACGAGAAGGAAGTCGCTGACAGAACCAAAGGCCACTCCATCTACGACCCCTGCATTGGCTGGGACAGCGCATGAGCGCTCAAGGACGCCACTATACTTCAGTTGTCTTGGAGATCGTGTGAAAGTTAAGTTGCAAATTCAGATCAACTACTAGTCCTAATATCCGGCGCTGCTGAGTACTAGCGAGACTGTGGTGTCTATATGCGTTTGCCGGTCGATAGCGCCCTTTCACGTGCTCTCCGTTGGACACTGTTTCCTTTCCGCCCCTTAGGTGAGAAAAAGCGTTTATCTCCTCTTGCATTGGTCCCGCATGTGAGAAGGACATCCTATTCTTCCTTGTAAGTGTTGGTTAGCAGACAAGACGCTGTTTGGTTCACAAAGATTAAGCGTGAGAGATTTGGCCGTTGACGTCCTTCTTGAAACAGGAGCTAAATCGACGCTAATGGCTGTATTATTAAACTGTTAGCTTTTTATTTGTAATCTAAGAATAACATGCTTTTGATTATAATTAAAGAACAGGGTTACTTAAAAATTTTACACAGTGCAGTTGTTTTGGTAATTCGACGCCCCGTTAGAGTTACGTCAGTTTTCTAATTCAATTTAGTAAGAATATTTACGTCTCTTCAGAATATTAAAACTTCTCCAATCCAGACCCGTGCAATGGATATTAAATGTAGGCTTATATGATGCCAGAAACCGTGGTTGTACTTAAACTGTAAGCAAATAATAATTTGCAAATAGTAAATATTACGTATACGAACACTAAAAAAATTAACTAATAACGGGATTTGTCTCGATTCTGCCTATTTTCAGTTTTTTCAATAACTTCTTTTTCATCCCGTAGACGTTTAGTCTTACAGTATTCAACCATTAGGCCTACCTGTTGCTGAACATCTCAGTTATTTTTCTTCTGGCTTCGTTTGTACATTATTTTTCCTTTCTATTTTTGTGAAAGGGCCTTTGTACAATTATTCGATGATGCTCCTCTGTTCAAAAAATTCCTCACTACGGGGGGATATTTATTCGCAGCGTAAGATAACAGATTCGTAAAAAAAATATGTAAAAATAAAAAAAAATCCACGTTCAACGTAACGAATGAATCGCTTCAACGTAACTACATGTTCGTCCTATTAAACTTAGCAATATGTAACCATCGTCTCATAAAGAAGGTAGTTCAGATGCACTCAATCACCATATGGGAACCGAAGAGGTTTTACATTAAACATTCGAAGCGAATTGATTTGAAGGGGGGAGTTAAGAAGTGTACACCCTCGCTCAACCATCAGTATGCCGCCTCCGTTTCACCCATCAATTACTGTACTTACGGAGTAAACGCAATTTCTCTCACTCTCCCCCCTCTCTCTTTATATAAATATATATCTGCTTCTTCAGCGAAACGAGCGCAGTAAAACACAATTTATATGTCAATATACTCTCTCCACCGACTGGCTCCCTGGAGGAATGCAGGTAAACTTGCGTTTCTGTAGACCGCAGCACGTAGATATTTAATAGGGAACATTCCAGGTAACTTCCTGGACAAAAGTATAACTTATTCGACTCAACAGTTTAACCGTCTTACAGTAAAAAAAGACTTCCATGAATATATTAGCTGTTTAGAAAACTGTACAATCTAGCTACTGTTTTCAGTTTCTAACCACCAGTTTTCTGAAACTACTGCTGTACATATTGAATACATTGTATCGATTGCTTTATAAGACAGACTGTCTGGTTCAGTTCTAATACAAATGTTGATCAAACGATTAACATTAGTAGATTACTATATCACATTATAACGAGAAAGAGAGAGAGAGAGAGAGAGAGAGAGAGAGAGAGAGAGAGAGAGAGAGAGAGAGAGAGAGAGAGAGAGAGGGGGGGGCACGCGCGCGCGTCGAGTGCTTATAAAATTTCAAGGATACTTTTTTGGAAAAAAGACCATAGTGTTTTTACGAGAAATTTATTATTTGAAATTTACAAAAATATTAATTAGGCCTAAATAAAGTATAGAGGTACGGTAACAGCCACATTAAGTAGTCAACAGGCTTAGGATTTAAAATCGTCAAACGACTGTATCCAGTGGTGTTCCATAAGTTCTCTGTAGGAATACGGAGAACGCTCAGCTCTACTGTGAGCTGGCCATAATAGCATCTCTATACTATAACTGACAAAACCAAGCTGTGGCCATCCGCGAGTTATAGCTGAAAGTACTGGCCTATGCGACGTTGAAGAGATGAGAGCAATAATTTCCTCAAGACCTCTATCGTAAGGCCAGTGTGCGTTGTAACGTCCACAATTCTATACTCACCACAGCCTTCTAGGAAATACGTCTCAATATCATTACACTTCACGATCTTATTGCTTTTCCGCAGGAGCGATACCTTTCATTTAACACGTATGATCGCTGGTCATCTCTTTAAAAAAATTCAGTTGAACAATTTTTTTTTAATTCCCTGGAACATGTCAAGTGCGTTCGTGAAATCTTTTACATCAACTGTCCGGTTTATTGTATAGCACAATTCATTGCTTTAATGTACCTTGTTTTGTGTGTTTTTTTGTGTGTAAAAAATGATACATTTACACGTTTTTAGTGATAATTGAATTTGTTCGAACATTACTGATCCCATTGGTTTGTTCCTTGAATAATGCAGTTCCAGGAAGCGTAGCAGACCAATCACTAAGGAAAAAGCCTTGTTGGAGTGCTTATTAAAACACAAAAACACGGCTTATGGAAAAAGATGTTTATAAAAATCACTCAAGACTTAATAATGTTTCAGTCAAATGCGGTCACGCTCTAGTTTCAAAATGGAAAGGGAACTGTGCCCATAAGCCCAATAAAAGTTTATTCAAGTGGCTAAATCTAATAGAAAGACGATCTACAAATATATTGTAAACTCACACGGCGTTGACTTATACCGCTGACCTAGGCACTCAGGCCCCGTAAACAAACAAATCTGTCTGCAGTGATTAAAAAAGATTGATTAGGGCTAAGAGAGTTCACGAAAAGTTTGGTAATTGCTACAGCACTGTAGCCGATCATAATCTTTGAACCAGAATACAAAGATTCTATACAATACCAGAATACCAGTCTCTAGTGCTTAATCTTATATTTTTCATATTTCTGCTTATAGAAAAGTTGACAGAAAACTGAGGATATATCTACCTACATTTATACACTTATACAAGAGATTATAAAGTCCAGTATAGAAAAGTCTTTGAACCCGCCTTTCTCCGTAATTTGAGGACCGATTCCCTAATGAAGACTTTGTTTCATATAAGACTTTTCTGGCAGCAAATAAAGCCATCTTCCTTGCCCAGATGCAGATCTTTGAAACTTTGGCTATTATTAAGAATAATACCATCTTCACAAGACTAACCACATAGACGAAATTACACGATTATGGCACAGTGATGAAGACATCACAAGAAATTGTAAAAGTTTGTTAAAAAACATTCCAAAGCATATCATAATGATTACAAAGATAAAAGGATATTGTTACACACAGTTATTAAACAGTTCATATTACAACAATATACCGCTTAATATTAATAGATGTCAACAATATGTTAGTAAAAGAGTTTTGTCGAAAATGTACTTGTAGGTTTGTTTTAAATCCTTATTTGAGTCTAATAATAATCTGCACACCTCTGTAGGCATACATCAAAACAAATGATGGAATCTCCTCCTACATGGAAGAAGAATCCCAGAGTACCAAAGGAGGTAGAAATTCCCAGAGTCTTCGTAGATGAGTTGGGAACGAGTTCGATGTCCGGAACTGGATGCGGTCGATAGTAATAAAATGTAAGGCGGAAAATCCAGTACATTAATACAGCCAACACTCGATATAGGCCTATTTTCTTCTGGTGTGTAGAAAAATATATTTTCGCAATGTCATAAAATACGAACTTGACTATTCAGTGGTCAAATTACTATAAAAATGTTTAACTGCTGCTCACACGGAGTTAACCCTGGCTCAGGATACATGTTTAAAAGTTGCCGAAGTCTTGTTGCAATAGACTAAGGGACTGAATGTACAGCGGTGGCAGGCGCCTCGTGCCGAATGTCAGTGCGTGGCAATTAAGCGGCATCAAGATCTACACCGCCCATGGGACTCAAACGGCATCCCAATTCCAAACGTTTCGCTAGATATATACAGCTGGACGCGACACCTTAAAACTGCAAATACGAAACCTTACCAGCCACTGAGTATTCATTACGTAACTGCTTTAAAGTACGCTTGCATGAAAGTAGTGTAGGCCTACTGCTCAAAATATATACGCGCGCACTCCCCTCTCTACACACCCTTGCAATGTTGCAATATCCCAAATATTGTACACAAGGCGTGTTTTACGAGTGTAGTCTACATTTTACACTGTTATGGCTAATTAACTGTCGAATTAGGTAGTAATTAACAGCGTTAACAATCTTGCTATAACCAAAGTCGCCAAATCTGACTCATTCCTTTCATCGTCGAGACTGCAACCGGACAGATGATTTATAAAGTGTCCAACAGGGCAAAATAATAAAGTGTTAAACAGGCAAGTGTTACAACTAATTACAGTTTCCAACTAGGTACTATCTTAAAGTAAGTTCACATAATTATTGCTGCAGAACACGTAAATGTATCAAGTAAATGTTTTATCCAGTCTTCTAACATTTGCTTTAAAACCAGCAGCTACTGTGATTTAATCAGAATACATGTAATTACAAAACTGTTGTAGCCTACCCCCGTATTAAGGTGAACATAATGCAAAACGATAGGTCTATATAGGCCTATCTGTATTCTTCCTATAATTTCCTTCCAACAACCGTTACTCACATGTAAGCTATAGTCAACTTACAAGCTTGAGTAATTCTGACTTTCCTGCATATTTCCGCACTCTGATTCAGACCAGATAACAACAAATTGATAAACGAAACGATTTTGCGAACGACCTTCAGCATGGAATATCAAATTGACACCAATTTGTTTTATCTCTCGAGTAAAATAATTATTTGTTTATTTAAGAAACTATCAAATTTATAGTTACTCCAAAAAACTGATGTTGACTTCAACACTTAACAGACACTATACAGTACAGTACATAGTTCTGTATCTTCAATTTCACTACTTACAGTTCACTACTCAAGTACGAATTACCTCAGTCACTCACTCAACGGACAACAAATAAATTTTGGCACCAAGTCTCAAAGACCACGCTACAACACAGAACATTGCGTTCTCTCACTCTCTCTCTCTCTCTCTCTCTCTCTCTCTCTCTCTCTCTCTCTCTCTCTCTCTCTCTCTCTCTCTCTCTCTCTCTCTCTCACACACACACGCGCGCGCGCGCGCGCGCACACACACAGAGCCAACTACACACATACGCACGCCCGCGCGCATTTTGAGTGACATCTACGAATGCGCACTCTTGAATGTCAGTAGTGTACACTTTCGTAAAGTTTAATTTTCAATTCACTTTTCAATGCAACTCATACAATTACACTCATACCATTTTCATTAAAATCCAAAGTCGCTGCAGCAATTATAATTATCGAAAATGTAAGAAATAAAGGAAAGCGTACACGAAAATGTGGAATAAAAATAAGTTAATACCAAAAATATGTAGGCTATAAAAAATTATTACTGTCATAAACAAATGAATATTTACTCATAAATATTTACCTAAAAAGACAACGTTAAACTTAGAACATACAAGGGGCGGACATACTAAATGTTGGGCGATAATGACTTCCGACTGTACAAGTATTCTCTCTGCTCCATTCCGTTGCACAGCGGCCAGTGGCCAATAGAATTGCAAAGCCGCAGTCCATCCGTATAATTTAATTAGCCCAACTTCCCTTCCAAACTTTTAAAAAAATCTAATACATAATTAAATGGAGGTGGAACAACTATTTTCATACGGTATACGCACATATATAACAGCCTCGTTTACAAAATGGTGTTCTCTCTATTAACTAAATGTATACAAGATGGAATCTTAAACAGCTAACTAACCTCCCGGAAGTTGGAGTCAATTATCGCGGATGCTATCAGAAACTAAATAAATTAACTTTGCGTTTCTCCCTACATAAGTTACAACTCCGCCTTATTTTTAGCCAAAATACCCCGGAAAAATCTTGGATAGCGGTGGGGACAATTTTTATCTCGTAATTTACGGTTGATAAAATAAATTATACTACAATGACATTTTCATTAAGTTTATTCCTTGAATTAAAAAATACTTGCTGTTTTCATGGTATAACAATATATATAACAATAAATATAAAAATGGTACACCTTATCATCTCCGAACTTCATGAGACTTTATGACAAAAAGTCTGGTTAATTGTCTTTTACGTTCTAACAACATTCTTACTGATTCTTGTAATCGTATGTATTTGTTATTAAAATGTTGAATTAAATTGTAAAAACAGATGGAAAGCTTAAAAAAAACACTGTTTAAAAAACAAAAATCCTATTGCACAAAATTTATACATTACTAATGAAAATAAAGAAAAGCCGGGAAAAAAAGGAAGAAGTCAGCTTCAGAGAATGTGTGTCTATAATTAAGTTCAGGTCTCGCTATTTTAAATATTTGTAGGCCTACTACACCACTTACAATGATAATTAAATCCTATTATTTTACTACATAATATCCTCTATAAGTTTCTATTTTCGTTAATATCACTTCAAAATATCAAAGTATTAATTATTTTATATTTAATCGTAAACAACATAAGTCAATTGTTTGCATTCATTTTAACAAATTACCAAGGTGAAAACTCTGTGGAGTTCTCCCTCGCGTATTCAGTGTAACAGGGATTACTGTTTTCAAAAATTAAATACTTTTTGTTCTTTCTGAGTCAAACAACCCCTTTTTCGAATCCAAATGGTTCAAAAACAAACGGACGTGGTGGTGGTGGAGTTGGGGGGTTATCATGTGTAGTATTCCCTTGACTGAACATAAGTAGAAGACTTTATACTGTCTAGGCCATCCCGATAAGACCTACTAAAGGCAATTAACGTTCACGGGGGAGGAATCTCAACAGAAGTGTTTCTCTTTTTGTTAGTGCAAGACAAGAGTTTTAGAGTTAATTTTCCCCTTATCTGGCGTTCGCCAAGTATTCCACAAGGTAAAGCAAACAGAGACGGAGAAAGAGAGGAGGGGAGAATAACTACGATACGTGAAATCCTACCTACATACATGAACAAACTTCCTTGTGTTAAAAACTTTTCGTTATTAAATCCAATACTGACAGTCGTTTTATCTTACACTCATGCAGAATATCACTTCAGTATCTTCCCTCACATTATTAACACTCAGTGTTATCTGTTACTACAGTCCTTGCAACAACTAAGTACGGAAAAATTACCATAATACTCTCGGAACGCGTGTTCGCGTTTGCATTTCGCTTTTGGTTTTTCATGTAATTTTATATTTTTCTGACAACACGATATTAGAATCACATACGCTGTGAAATTTTACTACGCCACGTAACATTATTCGAACAGTGTCAACTTCAATTAAAATGAGCTGAAACATTAGATTCTTAACCAAAAGTTACCCTGTAGGTCGTCTTAGGAAAAAACAAAAACTAGTGAAAAGTAGCAACAAACTCCTTTGCAACTTCCCTCACCTACACAGAATGTACCGAGTTTTGAATTTGTATTACGTTCATTCGCAAGTTTAGACAAGCGTTCGATTGAATAGAATTTTAATGTTAAATTTAAAAAAGTAGGTTCAGATTTGAAATCAGTAACATACAAATTGCACGTTTCTTATTAAAAATAACATACCTAATAAATAAATTAGCCTATTTTTCCTTTATATCTAGCTACTGATTTGGTGAAGCCGTTGCGATAACGAATACTGTGTCGATTCGACCGTAATGTACGTAAGTAAAATTATCAGATTACGGTAACGGTCACTTGATGCTTTATTAATTAAACGAAGTCTTTTAATAACATTGATGGCTTTTTGATACCATCAAAATTGAAGAACTAAAAATTAAACTGCCATAAAATGATCGCTTTACGTTGGATCACTAACATTATGGTTCTATCTTAGCCTAATCGACTATAGCTTTAAATACAGCAATATTTTGGTTTATTTAATTACAGCGTCCTCAGGTGAACAATAAAATTTTAAACTGTTAAGTTTTCCACAGGTATATACAATTTATGTTCCAAATTGACATTAAATTAAAATCAGTAAATTTTAGGGCACAGATCAAATTTTGAATGCTTGAAAATTGCTTTACACCCTACTTACGCATACTGCTATGTAAGTAGTGTTATGCTATGCTATGTTTCAGAATGAGTGAAACCACTGTAATGTGTGACCACATTAACGCAGTAAAGTCGGCATCTACATAGATCAGTGTCTCCCACTGTTCGGTTCCGTGGGGTGTTTGGAGAGTCGCGAAGTCGGGCTAGAAAATTATTTACTGTGTCTTAAAAACTTATTACATTATTTAAATTACTAAGACATTTGTTTTAACAATTGTAAATTCAACACGTTTTGTGTGTAGTCTAGACTTAACATTTCTGTTAGTTTCGCTCTACCATTGCTTTTTACCGGCATCTCTGTGATGTTTAACTCAAGGATCCGTATGTGTGTCGTTTCGTTGCTTATGGATCCCACAGAATGTAATATTCCTCAAGGTCAGTCGCGGACTTGAAAAGGTTGAGAACCATTGCTCTAAGCAGTTACATTCAGTAATGTATCGCGTTATACCGACCGTTTCTACACTACTGACACTACATTCATTGCGTTTCTCAGGTTTAGACAAGTTCCGTGGTACTTACTTCACCACTACCCTTGACCCACCTTCCTTCTACATTATAATGTACCCAGTAGTTTTACTTTTACATATATTCCTGCCCCGGAGTTTTTGAATACAAAGGCTACCGTTAGGAAACGGGCATAATTCAAGAATGGAATCTACAGGTTAAAGTAAAAGAAACAACAACAACAAAATAATTTTAATGTACAAAAAGAAGAGGTTAAAAGAACTGAAAGTCAGTAAACACTACATAATAGGGTTGCGCATAACTTAGACCCGGCATTTGTTAAAAAAAAAAATCACCGTGAGATTGTCAACACCACTCCATCTCCTGATGGACAAGTGTCTTGTAGTTTGATGAATAGCCTACATTAACAGGAAAAGTAATTTTCATGACATAGACCTTTGTATCGCTTCAGTAATCGATTTAAGTAAATGAACTGTGTACAAATCATCAGGTCAACAACACTTTTCAACTGCACTGCGACATTTATCGCCGACATGAGGACAACCGACAAGTGGAAGGAAAAACGAGGCGTTTTAATTTGTGTAGTCGTTGAGAAAAAAAAAAAAAAAACAACAGAAAAATTACTATCACAGGAAGGCCAATTAAATGAAAGAAGAAGAATTCTTCGAATTCCTGTCGTCGAGGTGATGAGGCTTATAATTCCACGCTGCCTGCCGCCTCTTCTTCATCATCCCCGGTTATTGAGTGCGTTATTTAGACATGATTATCGCGATAATAGTTTTAATTATTTTACGGCGGTCGGCATTAGTGATGAAAAATTACAAGTTAGCTACAAAGCGTTGCCAACTACAAACAAATAATAAATACGTAGTTACCAACTTTGAGGGAAATCAAAATAAAAAAGGAAAGTTTGTTTATTACAAAATGAACTATTAATTCAACTGGAAACAGTTTAGTTTACAACCTCTTTTCCCTTCTGTGCGCAACTCTGTCATTCTTGTTGGTTGTTTTTAGACACCAAGATCTTCTTTGAAAACTAGATATTTCAGATTTCCTTTGTGCTTAGTTGGCTCTAATTACACTAAACAGATCTACCACCTTTTCTTCTACCGTGTCATTCTTTTATTAAACAACTAGTATCAAGTTATTGAAAGATTATAAAATGAAAGATATACTGTTTTTTTTTCATTAGTTTTTACTCTACTTACGATAAAGTGAATTCGAACTTTTGTTATATTTATTATAACTTTTATTATTGTTACGTGTCGCTATCACTAATTTATTTATTATTAATTTTCCGAATCACTATAACTGATTTATTCTTTTATCACTTAATTCCTACTGTAGGTGTTTGTCGCCCAGCCACTACGAACGCCGACTGGATAAACATTTCTAAACAACTATCCAATACCTACTGGCTTCTATACGATACGACGACTTCTCTACTAATTAATTAATTAAGGCAATTGTATATGGCAACAAACAGCTTGGTAACATCTCGACAACTAAAACACCTCACGATACCTATACTCTAAAGTACCAGCCTAAAGTACCTTTAGGCTGTAGGCAAAGATTAAAGTATAGGCTGTAAATACAAAGTATTAAAAATAACGAATATGCGTCTGAAAAAATCGCAATAAAAATAGATTTGACAATTTCTCCTTTATTTAACACATCTGACAACTCAACACAGACAATCACCGTATAAGGGTAAATTTTATTGATTTACCGACATAGTTTGGGATGTATGTCTATTAGTCTTAGATGTTCTACTTCAACGCGCGGCCCAGAATTTCTATGAACAGCCTTCTACAACTTAGGCCTATATAGCGTAATTTCTTTCTCAAGAATACTACAGACTTGCCTTAGACCACCAGGTCACTGATGATGTTTGTACTGAAACGTATTTAACTTACCAACATGACAGTATTTTATGTTTATTAAGTGAAACTCAGTATCAGTCGATGGCTAACAGAATTAGCCAAAAGAAATCAGATAATAGGAATTCCGTAACAGATAAACACATAAGAATGTCTACGAGGAAAACAGTGAACGGAATAAAACAGGGAAACGAATAAAAGCAGTGAACACTGATTTTAAACAGGGTAGTTATTAGCTTGATATTCAATTTCAATAAATAATACACAGTCCAACATAAATGTTTTATATCTTATATGAATGATTAAATTGTTTAGTAAATGACATTTTAATATTACAATATTAAACATCTTCTACCTGCAAAAAAACTTACATATCGGTAGTCACTATATTAAATAGGCGGGACAACGATTTTACGGTTAATAAACCGATACTCATCTCTACTGAAACAATTTCTTAAACTGCACGATAATATCTGCACTAAGCAGATAATAACCTGTGTATTAGCATCAACATGTACAATGACCTCGGTTTTAAGTAAGGTCTGTATTTTTGTTTCCTACATGATTATTGTCTTTAAAACAAAACTTCAAAACAACTTAAACAATTCTTTTGACTTACAGTATACACAATTTCATTACAACAGTTAGTGATCACATTTTTGCTAATTTTTAATTATTTTTTATTCTACTAACTGGTTATTATTGATTCGTGCCTGAAGATTTTTTTTTTTTTTTTTTTCCAGCCGCCACTGAACTCAATATACGGAGGAACATAACATGTCCTTATATCGTTTCTGCCTAGCTCCACGTCTCGCACGGCGCACGGGTCCCACACGCGTCCATGCAGATTTTTGGAATTAAAGGGGATGTCAACAAAACTGCCATCAACACGTTTAAATTTTAACTGCCTGAGTTGTCAACATTATTTGGAATCTTCCAGGCTGTAGAAGTCCGTGTTTGAAGTCACGTTCGTCTGACGTTTGACCACAACTGCAGTGGTATCTCCGTATCATATGGTCTTTAATGTCGAATTGATTTCTACCAATCAACTTAAAATCAAAACAACATTCAATCAGTGATTTGGCACAATTATTTAAGAACATCCCATAACGAACAAGATGCTACAAAAAGGTGCGTATCTCTGTCCTTGGTATTATCATTATTATTTAACAACTTCCAAAGCATCACGTATCACACAATTTTCAAAATCACACAACCTGTACGACAAAGCTTTTCTGTGTTCATTAAGAGATAAAACAAACACTCTACGTTATCCCAGCTTTTAATCGACACAGATCGCCGACTTTAATTACTTGAAAATGAAAGACAAAATTACATACACAGTATAATTAAGAAATAATTACAGCAAACGTACGATGGTATCGTATAAAACAGGCCGTACAAAAGCGGTATAATTGCTCGACAAACGTGTATCTAATTTTGTGTTTTTTGTTTTTGTTATTTATTTCCTTACATATTACAAAAAAGACGTATTTTTTCCGCTTTCTAATACTCAAACTAATGTGAAGAGCAAAAGCAATTTATGTAATTAAATCTCATTAGTTCCAGCACCCGACATGATTGTGGGGGAGGTACAAAGGCACAGGCGACGATACTCAAGAAAACAAATACACGAGTGAAACTCTACAACATAGTTTGTATTACTAACGTAATCATTTTCGTAAAGTATTTGTACGAAGTTGTCAAGCTCACAAATAATTTCCACATAATTCAAATATTTTCAGTTTTTTCTAAACTTTCTCTAACAGTTTTTCTGTTTATAGGGCTTTCCATTCTTCGGTACGTCCTGGGACAGCTTTTTTTATTACGATAGTAATATACTGTGAGATAAGCTGTTTCTTAAAAACTGATGGCCGCAAACGAATCGGAAGGAACGTTACATGAAGGAAATATTTCGAAAATTACGTACCCTTATAATTCTCTAAGCATGCATGTGGGAATGATTAAGAATTGTAGGCAGAATGTCACGAAACCGAAACAGGTCAACAGTCTCACATCATTGACAAGGAAGGAGAAAAGAGCATTTTTACTCTGAAGAAAAACCTGAGATGTAAAACATTCCTCACACATTTATGACAGATGAATTAAGTCAGGGAGCGAAGATATGTACACAGAAAACGATGTAGGCCTATAATAATGATAATTATGTGTACCCTATGTTCCCAGACACTACAGATATTTAAAAAATGTGATAGGTTCCAGGTTGTAAAAATTTTACACACTAATAAATGTTAAAAAGACGATTAACTGATTCTTATGAAAGTTGTCAAGCTAGATGCGCATGTCCTTCTTCCGCCAATACGTGATAACAGCCAGTTTGTACTTAAAAGATACAATAAAGCAGACATCTTTCTGGGTAGAACAATTCGATTGTGAAACTCACTCATGCATTCTCCCCCTCTCTCTCTCGCTCACTTTCTCTCCCACCTCTCTCTTTCTCTCTGTATATCTACCTATTTTCTTTAGCTTTATTAGCTGACATTTCTTATCACCTGGCCTTCCAATGTCTTTTCTCAACTCAGTATGCGATATATAATTTTCCGATTGATACCTTTCTTTATCGTATAACTGCTAACTAGCCTTAAATTTACCTTAGGTGGTTGCATTTTACTTAAATCTCATTTCTAAACAACCTAAGTTTCCGAATTTTATAAACATATGGGACCAAATTCTAAAATTGTATCTGGCTTATTTAAAGACTTTCAGCTGCAGGACTTTCCTGACAGTACACCATATAAACTGAAAATTAATTTTTCCAACGCATTTATTAAACAAAAACGATACAACTCGTCACTTTTCTAAAATTCAAGTAGGCCTATAATTTTTTCACTATCTGCCATTTTCCTCTTACAGCCGTCGTTTTCACTTTGTTAACGAAGAAGGTAATCGTAATTCTTTGTACTATGGCAATTTTTCATATGTTCAAGACATACGTGCCCCAACACACGTGTATAAATTTGAAGCATGAATAACAATTTCCTGTCCAACAAAAACAAGACGCCATTTTGCTTCATAATTACACCGTGCAGTTGCCCCAAAGAATATTTCAGTTCTCTCTACTCATTAACCAGTGGGTGTTTTCGTAAACACACACAGGATATGTTTTACAGAAAATAACAACAAAAACAATACCTACAATTAAACATGGTGGTCATTAATTACGAACTCAATTACACTTTTAATTATAGTAATCCGATATGACAAATGGGGGCCTGCTGGAACACACTGCTTATAACAGACACTGTTGGCAATTTTACCACTACTTATTGACACGTTCTACATTATACAGAAAATCACAACGAAATTTCTTGGGAACCGATACTTCCGGGTTCCTGAATCTTAGTTTTAACAACAAGATCAAGGTGAATCCTCTTGGGATCGTAGCCAAAACATGATTATTACTCAAGCAACCACTCTTTCTTTTTGAGCGCGGTCACAGCTTTTGAGTGTAGCCCAATAGTGACCGTAAAATATCAATTTTGAAAATCATAATTATCATTAATTTTGTAATCGCAATAAACAAACGAATTGAAGGAATCAGAAGGCAGTTCAAGAAGTGTGACTAAACCTGTTGTTGATGTCATCCAACAACAGCTCACTTGTTGAAGTCAATTTACAGTTTTGTCTTTAGTTATGCCATTCGCCAGAGATGTTTGTGTCCTCTGCTGGGACGGGGATTCACGAAACCGTATAGTAGAATTTCGACGATGCTTGAGGCTGAGGCAGGAATCGATTCACCCTCTTTGTGTGGAACTTAATATTTATCGAAATTCTGTCTCTGCATTAGTCAGTTGCCATGAGTAACATATCAGACGTAACGCTCAGGAATAAGCCTAATAGATGCTTTTGTCAGTAGTTTCCGATTTTGTTAACTACTATTTGACAGTTTCTTGGTCCGTTTTATACGTTTAAACAAATATACCTCTTTTGTTTTCAAAACTCATCACATATAGACAATTTTCGTTCACTTTCGACAATATTAAATGTTTTAAACCTATGGTGATTGAACCCGTTTTCCGGGCTATTAGGCCGTGATCTAAAATTTTCATTTGTCAAGACGCCAGACGTTTCGCCATCCATCTTCGTGGGTGCGGGTGAAACGTCTGGCGTTTTAGTAAATGAAAATACTAGACCATAGACCACGGCCTAATATCCAGGAAATACTAGACCACTTCCTGATATCCCGGAAAATACTAGACCACGGCCTAATATCCAGGAAATACTAGACTACTTCCTAATATCCCGGAAAATACTAGACCGCTTCCTAATATCCCGGAAATACTAGTCCACTTCCTAATATCCCGGAAAATACTAGACCACGGCCTAATATCCCGGAAATACTAGAACACTTCATAATAGCCAGGAAAATACTAGACCACGGCATAATATCCCGGAAAATACTAGACCACTTCCGAATATCCCGGAAATACTAGACCACTTCCTAATAGCCCGGAAATACTAGACCACTTCCTAATATCCCGGAAATACTATACCACTTCCTAATATCCCGGAAAATACTAGACCACGGCCTAATATCCCGAGAAAAAACTAGACCACGGCCTAATGTCCCGGAAATACTAGACCACTTCCTAATATCCCGGAAAATACTAGACCACGGCCTAATATCCAGGAAATATTAGACCACTTCCTAATATCCCGGAAAATACTAGACCACGGCCTAATATCCAGGAAATACTAGACCACTTCCTAATATCCCGGAAAACACTAGACCCTTCCTAATATCCCGGAAAATAATAGACCACTTCCTAATATCCCGGAAATACTAGACCCCTTCCGAATATCCCGGAAATACTAGACCACTTCCTGATATCCAGGAAATACTAGACCACTTCCTAATATCCCGGAAAACACTAGACCCTTCCTAATATCCCGGAAAATACTAGACCACTTCCTAATATCCCGGAAAATAATAGACCACTTCCTAATATCCCGGAAATACTAGACCACTTCTGATATCCCGGAAATACTAGACCACATCCTGATATCCCGGAAAATACTAGACCACGGCCTAATATCCAGGAACCACTTCCTAATATCCCGGAAATACTAGACCACTTCCTGATATCCCGGAAAATACTAGACCACGGCTTAATATCCCGGAAATACTAGACCACTTCCTAATATCCCGGAAATACTAGACCACTTCCTAATATCCCGTCAATCACCATGACAACTCCGGCCGTAAGAGTCTTATCTTATTCTCTTAGTTTTAAAACCTCATTAAAAAAAATTACGATGAGTCCCAGGCTCAATTTCGTAACCGACGTAAGCTTACCATGATCCCTGGTCTTGTGATTTCTTACTTCACTTTTAAACCGCACAAAACAGAATTAAAAACAATTCCTAATAGTACCGGTTTCATCAAAATCTTGACTTTTTTTGCAGTACTATCACTCAGTGTCTAGCACAGCTATGTTCTCCATTAACTATATACAATACTACTGACTCGGAACACAAATTGTTATTGATAAAAATGATAAATTTTTACCTTATGGCCTAAACTAGCTTTCCCTCGTTAGAAATTCATTGGCGGCTGCCCCTAGGAGCGCTGTTCGTCCTGCTTTTGATGACGGCGCCGTCGTTCAAAAGTTTGTTGTTTTGTACTATGTTCAATTAATATGTATGATTTAAATTGTGTCTGTTCATTTAGGATGTTGTTTCTATGCGTTTTTCTGTGTTTGTATATTTCTAGTTGTTCAAGAGTGTCTATTTTTCGGCTTTTTGTATGTACGTGTCGGATTCCACGTTACTGTATATGTTTGTGCATGTGTGGTCTGCCTCAATGAAATGGTTTGCAAACGTGGATTCGATGGAGTGTAATGGTTTTATGTGTTCAATGTATGTCTGTCTGGCCTATGTAGAATTTGTTACAGCCTGAGCAGTTTAATCTGTAAACACCAGGTACATCAAATTTATTCTGTTGTTTGTGTGTTTTTTGACAACGTGTGATCTGTTTTGTTTGCAGTTCTGTATGCGACTCGGTACTTTGTATCTTGCTTTTTAATTTGCGGGCTATTTTTACAGTGTGGTTATTGATGTATGTTAGTGCTATGAATTTGTTGTTTTCTGTCTTTGTCTGTTGTATGTTTTGTGTAGGAGTTCATTAATTATTGTTTTATTGTATCCGTTGACTTCTGCTAGATATCTGATTGTGTTTAATTCATCTTGGTAGTCTTTATCGTCTAGTGGGATGTTGTTTAGTCTGTGCATCATGGTTCTGAAGGCAGATAGTTTGTGTTGCATGGGTGATTGGAGGAGTTACGTATCAGTGTGTCAGTTGTAGTGGGTTTTCTGTATATACTGAATTTGTGTCTGTGTTCTAGATTTGTAATGGTGAAGTCTAGGAAGTTTATGCTATTGTTATTTTCTTATTCAGCAGTGAAGGTTACGTTTTTGTGTATTTTGCTGATGTGGATTAGTAGATGTTTACATTGTCTTGTGTTTCACTTGTATAGAAGTATGATGTCGTCAACGTAACTGTGCCAATATAATATTTGATGTGAGTGTCTATCAATGTTTGTGAAGCTTCTTGTTTTTTCCAAGTGTTGTAGAAAGAATTCTGCTAGTATGTTGGATATGGGCGAACCCATTGGTAGTCCATCATTTTGTGTGTAAAATTTACTGCTATATGTGAAGTAGTTTGTTTTGTGATTAGGTTGAGAGCCTCGGTTATTTCTGTGATTGGTTCTTTTGCCGTGTTGTTCTGTTTGAGCATGTCATGAAGGATAATGATTGTTTCGGAGACAGGGATATTTGTGTATAAGTTCTCAATGTCGAAAGAGGCAAGGGTGGCATTATGGGAAATGTGTATGTCTTTATTTTTGTTACAATGTCTGTATTGTTTTTTTTTTATTGTGATGTTGCTGTTTAATTGTGTGTGCTGTCTGATGATTTTGTCTAAGTGTTTAGCAGGTTTGTTTGCTAGAGCATTCCGGTAGTTTATTATGGACGGATTGAGATTTCTTCTTTGTGGATTTTGGGAAGTGTTTGGAGGGTAGGGGCTGATGGTCCGATTTGTTTCAGGTAAGTGTTTCGTTTATAATTTTTTTGAAATTGTTTTTATTGTGTTTTGATCTGTCAGTGGGGTCACGTTTTAGTTCTGTAATGTTATTTTGTTTCATGAAGTTCTGTACTTTACTGTGTAGGTCGTTAGTGGAAATGATTACTGTAGTAATCATTTATTCTATGCTAGAAAACACTGACTTTATCTGCTTTTACAAAGTTGATGTTGTGTTTGTGCTTCTCCTCTTAGTTTGATGGCTGTGTGTATTTCAGAGCTGTTGGACGGATTGTGATTTCTTCTTTGTGGATTTTGGGAAGTGGTTGGAGGATAGGGGCTGATGGTTGGATTTGTTTAAGGTAGGGTTTTTGTTTATTTGTTATTATGTGTTTGGCTTTGTTGATCGGTTGTTTTATTATGTTCTGATATCTGCTTTTGCCAGACTTTTGCTGCTGTTGCTATTTGATATCTGCTATGTTCTTTTTCCAGACTCAACCTAATTTCCATTTACATTTGTTAAGTATATCTATTTCTGATTTTAAACTCTGTACGATGTTTTTCAATTCCGAATGCAAGCTTACAAGATGTAATGAGTGAACTACCTCATTTTTTTTAATCTGAATATTAAGTCTTATTCTACTACACTTGACGACACCTGGTTGCCTGTGTATCCGAATTCTAACCATTGTTCGGGTAACAGCCCATACCGCCACGATTTGATGTTAATGCGCGTAAATCGGCCCTGTGCTGACTACTCATAGGATTCTGCGATTCTTTGTTAAACAAACTAGGTTGTACAATCCGCAGGTCGTTCCATTTATGTAGGGCGGCTCTGTTACCTCACCGTCGTTAAAACAAACATATGCCCTATCGAGAGCCAGAGGATTAAATGTGATTCGTTATTAATCTCTTGATAGTAGCTCAGTATCGCATTTTCCTTTGACAAAAAAAAAGAAATAAGCCACAACTAAAGTATAGTAAGTCAAGCTTCAAAACGTTCACAAAACTTATGAGCTGTGGTAACAGTAATGTTATAGAATGGCAATGAGTCACAAGATTTGGTATGACTCCATCAACTTCCATTCCATCTTTTCGTTGCGTCTGAGAATTAACCTTTGATAGGGTCTATCTCTATTCGTCTTATACTGTTAGATGAACTTTTGAAAGTCGGCTGCTAATGGAGTCTTGTCCAGTGGCGTGGCGTGGCGTGGGTACATACCACTTGTTTCCGGTTGTGACAGGCCTAAAACGTAACCTACAAATTAGTTCGAATTTTTTCTTGTACCAAGTGTTCTTTTTAGAGCATTTTCTATCATTCGCTGGGAGAAGAAGAGGGTCCCGGTTCAACGGGATCTGACTCTCATTATATTTACATAGAATCAATCAGAACACAAATAATGAAATAAAAATTAATAAAGACAAACAGAAAAACACATAACTAAACGAAAAAAATAAAAATAGGTACGTAGTATCTGCTCCACGTCAGTTCCGAAAACGAATAGGCCTATAGCTGCTAACTGAGTGTTTTGCCGGTTTATACAGCGGCAACACATGGGGTGGACGAGTGTCCCCCCTCCTCCACAGTTTGTACAGTGACAACTACTACGAGGTCAATGACCGTTCGCAGTAAAACACTGCCGATGTCTGAGCCGGCAACACAAGAAGGTGCAAGTGCCCAGCAGTTCGAAAGCAATGCTACGCTTTTTTTCAAGTTTCCCTACTAATATTGTTCGGATCTCAAATTATTCAGTAACTAAATTATTTATTCTGTGATATAATTAATATTATTTTCTCTTATTTCCCGTACTGTTGCCTCCGGCAACAGCGGTTAGATGGATGCCACGCTACCGGTCATGTCACAAGAACGTAAAGGCCAATCGCGAGATCAATTTTCTATTTGCGCCTATTTCTCCATACTAAAAATGCAAAAGACTTAAAATAAAGTTACGGAGCACCTGTCATAGTGCAGTCGTCTCGTGTCTTGTTGCTTTCTCGACATATCGTCTTTACCGTCATACGTAACTATAAAAAAAAAAATCCTGCGAATTCTGTTGATCCTGAAAACTGCAAGTTTAGCAATAAAGCACTTTTCCATTTCGGTGTCCCTTATCCGGTTCCAGCACCGGAAACATAAAAACTGTACAGAATGGATAGGAGATAATACGTTCCTGGAAGGGGAACCCTTCATATGAATCAGTTTATATGCAGTAACAGATATACACACATGTAATGTTGAAGTAACTCAAGAAACTGGGAACGAAGATAGACAACAAACTTGAGTTTAAAAAATAAAACACTGAAATGAGTAAGCAATAAACAGTAGTTGTTTGGAAACAGAAAAAGAAAACGAGTAAAATAAATAATCTCACAGCTGTATATTACATGCTGCAATGTCACTGGTTTATGCGCACTACCGTTTAGCCATCAGCCTGGAATGTCAAACATCAAAAATGGAAACGAGAAAGTCTAAACGCAATTAATATCACCGTTTAAACAACCTTTATAAATAATAAATGAGATGGCTGGGGTAGTTAAAGGGTCGGACGACAAGAGTATTATTTTTTCAACGCAAACAAAAAAAAACAAGGGGTTTTACAATCGCACGTAACGTACTGACTATGCCCAGTAAGCAAGCGCTATGAAAAGTAATTTAGAAATTAAGTGAACAAGGGGAAGAGGGCAGGAACGTTAACGTGGCCGAGCCCACCGTGTTTAAGTCGCGTAACTGACACTTAATGTAGAGTTTATTTAGGGGCGGGCAAGTTAGGCAGGGGGTGGAGATCAGCGTGTTGTAAATATTTTAGAAAGGTTAGCAATTACTCGGGTACGTGTTACAAAGGGAATTGCAGATAACTCACAAACTGACTGCCGTAGTACGCCTACGTTATACGAGTCTGCTGTTGCTGCCGCTACCCCCAAGTCTTTGCGATGGATACTGACTCTACAGTATACGACACAAACAGAATCACTAAACAGGCCGGCTACTTACTTAGTAATGCGCTACACTACACCCTCCCTATACTACACTCCACTGTACACACGATAACGTTGTAATTTCAATTTAAAAAGCTTTTCCTTTTTGCCCTGGTTTTTTGTCGCTTTTTTCACCGCCCCGTCAAACAGAGACGTCAACTTTGACGATGCAATACTACTGTGCTCGCGCTTTTTGACTCTATTCCTTTGTTTTATATCGACACTTCCTGTCTGTCTTTGTTTCGTAACAGCCTCTGTATGTCCTATCAGTGATTACACTCCTATTTTTGCTTCGTATAAGTTATTAGTATCTGCTGGCGGATTTAAACTTTGGCACGAAATTTAATAAGTTTACTTTTCAGCTTCACATTGTAAGATACTTTTTTAATGTTTGATACGGCCATCAGTGTGTAGGCGGAAAAACAAAACTGAAATATTCTTATAAACACGGAAAAATTAAGTAAGTGAAGCCCGTACTTGTAGACCTAACCGTTACGTCTGTGGAGAACAATTTCATTAAACTTATGACGATGGTGTGGTACTATGATATAGAAATAAAATCGAGTAAAGCAACGGCCAACGAGATGTCTCTAATAAAAAATAAATCTACTCCGCACCAAAATATCAATACAATTATAAAAAATACGATATAATCTTATTTTTGGACCGTACTCGTTCAGGTTTCTATATATAGCAACGCAGGTCGTGCACAGAGAAAAACGTAGAAGATTTTACGTAAATCTGGTAAGTTCTACAAATATTTAAATTTCATGACAACTCTTTTAATTATACTGACTAGCAGTTCAAAACTAACCTCTGAAGCTGCCGTTAACTAGTGAAACCATGAAAATGGTATACCAAGTGTTAATTTATGAAATTCAAATATTATGGGGATAGCATAAAGGACCTCCAAACTCCTTACACCACAGTAGCGTTAACAAGTGAACAATATAAACACAATTTATAAAGCAAAATGTGACTTTTCCAATGTCACGGAGTATGCACTAGTGTCAGAGTAAAGGGCAAACTGTGCTTGTGGATGGTGGTTAATCGTCTACGTTCTGAGGGCAGACACAATAAGCAATGAACAACGCATCAGGGAAAACATTATTTTTTATGATAATACTGACACAGCAGTGGCAGATATGATGAAAAATAACTACAGAAACTGTACAAAATTTGTACCTCTTACTACATAGTAACCTAATCCTTTCAAAATCAACAGCTCTGATAAGATAAGTGATATACGGATATAATATATTTATCAAATTAAAAAAAACATTTAAATTGGTCTTTATGTATTCATTCGATTTCCTCGCTAAACATTAAGTCAAAAATGCATAAATCAAACATACACCTCAAGAAACAATAAACTCCTAAGTCAACAGACACTGAAAAATTTGATAGGGTAACACAACATTTATTGGCATCGGAAATCCTAGGATAATGTCAAAATAGAATAATGCCTGTCCATTCCCAATAGACAATATTGCATTTCTTCAACATTTATTATGGATTATATTATGGATCTTGGATTATATATTATGAACATGGAAGTGAAAAATTCATTACGAAAAGCTCCGTCAGATTACGGATACTATTGATTGTAATAGAGAAACCTCAGATTTTGTATTAAAAAAACTCACGTTTGACTAAGAACGAAGAAGACCTGATTACTGACACAAAATGAAAACTACAGTCTTTTAAAGAAAGGATTCGATCAGAACAAAAATTGTGATGACCAAAAAGGTAATTGAATGAGAAAATCACTTTAATTATTTGGGTGCTACGTATGCCACGATTTTGTAAAACGTTTGATTAATAATTAAGGTAAATATGGTCACTTATAAATTAACAGATAAGGCAAAAAGGAAAGGTAATACATTAAGAAAGAAGAACGTATAACTGTTACATAACAAATGTTAGATAGTAAGTCGAAAACAGTCAGATACTACGAGGAAGTTTCATAAAAATTTTAACAAGACTAGCAAATTTTGTTTGGGTGACGAACTAACGACACATGGATCGGACGTGCGGATACCAGTCAGAAACAGTAAAATGCAGGGCAACCTGAATACCTTTATCTTGTGTAGTGAAATAGAAAAATCTATAAGAAACTGTGTTAAACACACATGAACCAGAAGATGAGACAGTTTATCTTTCACAATCAGAATACAGAAACTACTTGGTTGGAATAGCTTGGTGCAACCAGGTTATTCTATGTCATAAATAAAATGCAGCCGAACTGCGTGTACCTGAAGGAAGAAGTGAATATGCATGTCAACAAATCCTTAATATAAGTGGGAACACGAAAATTCGGTCTAAATTACGCCGGAGATTGTGACAAAAACTTATCATGCATCAAATTAACGAACGAGTAACACATTCGTTACGAACAGTTGAATGTGAAACTACTTTCATACAGAAATATCTCAATAACAACAAAAGACTAAACACTCTATTACATGACTTGAAAATGTTTTCTTTACTGCTGGTTCAAATTAAATTCACATTAAAATAATGAATGTTAATTTAATTCCTTACGTTTGCGTATAATATCTATATTAAATGTACCTTCCTTTATTTATATATAATTTCCCATGTATACATAATATCTCCATCAAGTGCATTTACCTTTTTGATATGTGTTCCTAAAAATTACAACCTCATGCAGCGTCCCATCCGCTTTCTCAAGATAAGTCAACAGTTTTTAGACTTACTACAATACTTATAATTACAGTTTTAACGAACGATGTTCTTCTTTTATTATCTTCTTCCTCTGTATAAGACAACCTATCGTAAATCTAAAAGCTGTGTTTCACTTATATGAGAAACAGAAGACTCATGTGGACTCAAATTCAGTCATCATGATTTTTTTCTTTTCTTTCACTATTGTTTAGTGATTTCTGAATAGAGTGAGACCATTTGAACATGTGATGCAGAATTTTTGTTAATATACATGGACACAATCCATCACACACACACACACACACACACACACACACACTCTGCAAATATATTTTATCTTGTCTTATGCACGTTTCATAATCAAGCCTGCAGCATCAGAAACTAATAAGGGGTATTACGAATTATCGACTTTACTTGTAATATTTGTTACGTTATCAGCTGTTACGACGGTTATATTGAAAATTTTTATCGTTTAGGTTTTTATATATCAGAATTATTATTAGAAATATTCAAAATTTTAAATAAATCGCCCTTGGTTTATACTAGAATTTGTTAACCATTTAATGTACCATGTTTGTTGTAATGTACTTTGTTTATATTGGATTTTCCGACTAAGAAAGCCCTATTTCAGGAGTCTCAAAAACGGAGACACGTGAGGTAACAAAATCGCACTGAAAATTCTTAATGTTATCCTGACATGCAAGATTACGAAATGTTTTTGTTGAAATTGATACACTAAAACTGGACATGTGTGATGCTGTTATTACCTTAAACAATGGTACTCTGAAAAGAATTACGTTTAATGCAAATCTATAGGAAATCCACAATGTATATACTCGTTCAACGGCTTCAATTACTGGACCAGAGAAGAGTGCAGAAGTGGAAAATACTAAGGAAAAATTTAGATATAGGAAGAACGAAAGATTGAAATGATCCTCAATATAAGATGAATTAGTATCAATTTACCAACATTTATTAAAAACATGTTACTTAATTTTCACACTCATTTGAAACTGAATTGTCCATAAAATAACTTTTTATTTACACTTTTAATACATATCTCAGCTAACGATATGTAGCGAACACTTTACATCAGCATCTTAATACGTATAGGTAGGATGTGATACTATTACCTCATTAATTATATATCAATTGCAAAGTTCGTAACTTTTTAAATCTAGATATTTGTTTAATTAATTTTAACATCTACTTCAATGAAATGAAATAGTCATTATTTTTGCGTGCAATCTTTATACGAAAGAGGATTACTGTTATGAATCGAGGATTTCATTTCGCTAGTGCATTGTGAAGAGAAAGCGTCTTCATTGAAGAGAAAGCTGAAAACGTACCCCTCCCCATAAATAGTTATAATAAAGAATAAAACGGTCTTTCATCACTTTCTGAAGGACATTTACTGAGGGATTTGGCATTTTCTATGTCACTGTTGAAAGATTTTGCAGACCTAGAAAACTGTATGAATTTTGTTAGTTTTACTACTCACAGCATTCACTGAAATATATTTACAAGTGATTTATAGTATAATTCCGCGAATATTTACTCGCTTAACAACACTCGATTTTCAGAAACTCAAAAATATTTCATTGTGACTGTCATAATCATAATCATCATCATCATCATCGACGTCGTCGTCGTCATCATCGTCATCTTCAGCAAGCATTAAAGCAAAAGCGGTGTAGCCTATTCCTGTCCCAAGCAAACAGACTAGAGCTGGTCACTCCTACGGTTCTTTGGACGCCCCACACCTATCCGTCCTTTCGGCTTATAATTCTATAGCTGTCTGGGAATGCGGCAGTCATCCATTCGGTTAAGATCTTCTAACCATTTTAGCCGATATTGGGTAATTCTATCAAGTATGCTCATAATATTTAGTTCCTGCCGTGGACCCGTATTTCTTTCGCTGTCTTGAACAATATACGCTGCCACATGCCTGAGAAATCTCATATCGGCCGCTTGAATACGACTGGTCTGCGATTTCGTTAAAGTCCAATTCTCAGACCGACAGAGAAGTGTGGGGAGGGCTATCACCTTGTAGACTTCAGGGGTGTTTCTTTAATCGTTGATTTTAGAGTTCTGATGGTCTCACAGATATGGTATAATTTGTGCAGCTTCTTCACCATATCGTTGTTATCACTGTTCATTGTGACTATCTGAATAGAAACGTAACTGCCTTAATAACAATGTGCATTACATCACTGATAAGATTAGATTGCGTAACGTCAAACTTTGGACCAGTTTGTTAAGTTCATAGTATAGCGACGCTACTTATTTGCTTATTACAAATGTAAATCACTTCGGCTGTACTTGTTATCAGTTCGGCTAAATGTATGTCAAATTTTAATATTCACAGAATTTGTTTATAACGTAATTGTGATTAGATATGCCCCATATGGTGTAAAATGAAACAAGTAGGTCTATATAATATAGGGTGGTTGGACTGTGAATTACAACCAACAACAAATCAATTTTCAAACACAACGATTGCACATTAAAATTACATAAGTGTACTAAGTTCACACGCATTTGCCCATACTTCGCGAGTAGCTATTACACAGCTTGATTGGATACAACAAAAGATACACCTTTTGGTCATGCGCTAGCTGTTAGGCCTACTCCTAAACTGAAGACATCCGTCGAGTAGTGCCGAACACACATTGTTCCTATGTGTAATAATATACGGCTAAACTAATGCCTGAAGTCAGTGAGAGGAAGAGCAAAACGAGGCCTGTCCTGCACCATTTCCCGACGAACATTTCTTTTATACACACGGTCAAACGTACAAAGATAACTACCAAAAACTGTTTACTAAAATATCAAAAATCTTTTTTCATGAAGTGAACCTTTTTGAATTTTAAAAATGCTTTATGACACACGAAAAATTCACGTCAACTGAAATTAAAGATAAGCATAAACATCACCAGGAAAAGCCGTATAAAAAATCAGCTGGTCCTCCAGATTAGGGGTTTTACGGGGAGGGCGTTTAACATACCGTTCAAGTAAAGAAAAACTTGTTTTAAAAGCAACAACCAAGCCTCAGACGTTCTTGGGAAACGCACTGGAATCGGAATGAGGATATGAGTAATGAGGTTAAGATGAGATGGCAACGGATAGGAGACGTTGGAGAGGATTGGTGTTGGAGGCCAGGGCTCATGTTGGGCTGCAGTGCTGAATAAGACAAACATCACCAGGCACGTATGACACTCAAACTAAGTATTAATTATATCTGATTAACTACACAGTAAATATTACACTATGTAGCAATATAACGTAAGAATATTTATAACGTGACAAAATCTACAAAATATTATATACTAACAATAAACATTTTATTATTGCATAAATCAGAAATCTATACATACATATTGTAGGTAACATATTCTCATTAAATTTTTAATACGGTCGAGTTCAGAATGCATGGGACCAATAAACCAAAACATTTACTCGTTTGTTCGTTTACATACAGCCACTCACACAGTGAAGAAAGGAGAGGCAGAGCGCAGCCTAACAGAACCAGATATTGAAAGAATTATTTCCTTCACGGCATCACTGCAACACTTACAAATAGACAAACGAACTAATGATATTTTTCTTTCTTTCAACAGATATACTAGCTGTTTAATTATTACCAAACAGGCGTGACAACCAGACAGACGAACAACCAGATGTGTAGTATCCCCACCCTAACCTAACACATACAAATAAGTTAGGATTAATGTGTGTGTGTGTGTGTGTGTGTGTGTATATCCTATGTGCTGCAATAAAAACAGGTAATAAAAAGAACGAATAAGATAACAGACACGAGATATAAAACATTTAACAAATAGCTGTCATCTTGTTTGTCTGTTTCGTTGTGTTTGTGTGTCAACAGTTTTAATGATGAATATTTGAATTTTCAACACTCTCATTTCAATAGTCACATTTATTCACTTCACACCACCATGTATGTTATAAACTATATAAGAGTTGACACTTGTGTTTATATTTCAATTTACGCGTTGGTTCAATTGTAAAATATTTCTATATTATGTCACCGCTATACCTGTCATCACTACACTGTAGTTTGTCGCCGCCGCGCTGTCTGCAATCATCACCGTTTATTTTTAATATCACGTATAACGACAGTAAAAAGCTGTTATAGCTTATGAAATACGATTCATAATTTAACACATTTTATCTAACACTGAGAATTACGTAGCATTTTGCCAGCGTGCAGGGTATTATGTCAATATTTGATGAGTTTCATTCATATAACCTCTGGTTTACCGATTTTTTTTCTTTAGCATAAAGCCTTTAAGAGAGAGACAGATTAATGGAATCCAGCAGGGTATTGGGTGCACTACATTTTTTCTTTCTGTTAAGGAAATTAATGTCAGCTTAGGCGTAGTTTTAGGCTGTTATCTAACGTCAGTGCCGTAGAGGCCTAGCCAATCTCGTTTAGCTCCACGTAAATTGGAGTCTAAACTTTTGTACTTAATTCTATAATTATATAATTCTATATTTATATGTATACAGAATAAATAATATTCCCTTAAATAAATTAGGAAAACAAAAGGAAAATAAAATTCTATATGATATTGCAAAACAAAATGGATATAATCCCAAATTACTGGTAACATGACAAACAAAATTAATAAAAAAATATTAAATAATTCTTTTAATAAAAATTTAAAAAATAGTCAGAACATAAAATACACAGTTTCATAAAAAAAGTTTAAGGCCACCCATCAAAAACACAATTTTTTTTATTTTCAATATTTCTAGTTAATCAGAAAGTCATAGGCCTACATACACTTTTTGTGTTAAATTACCATGTCTCATAATCAATGGGACCTCATCCAGCCTTGCAACATGCCTTAATCCTGTCAGATATTGAGTGGATCAGCGTTCTACACTCTTCACACGTGACGTGCTGCCACAAGGTACAGACTGCCAGCCTCAATTCTACTACGTTCCTGACCTTCTGCTTCGCCAACTGATAAGTCATTGTGTTCCAAAAATTCTCAACTGTATTGAGATCTGGACTGCATGGTGGCTAGAAAAGCAGCTCAATATTTTGGGAAGCGAACCATTTCCTGCTTGCTTTAGACCTGTGGCATGGGGTGTTGTCCTGCTGATAGATGAAATTTTCCCCGAGGAGCATCTGAACAGAACGAATCAACACTTCCTCCACTGTTCGTTGCAGTGCCCCTTAACATATTTATGTGTTGTTTTTTTAATAAATGTTTAAAAGAAAAATCATTTAATTGAAAGAGAAACACAACTGTATGTGGAAACAAACAAAAATCATAGCTCTGCACACGGCCAGTTTTGAACTACAATTTTTTGTTTCCTAAAAAATGTGCGATTTTAGTAGGTATCTTAAAAACAGCCATGTCTTTTGAACCAGATGAGCCTCAGGAATTTTATTTTGAGCAAAATCTTTCACTTTCAACTTAGATTATTGTAAACATTTTAGTTAGTTAATATAAAAACAAGTTTACAACCGGCAGACAATGTAGCTGTTTGTAGGGGTGGTCTTTTTTTCTGGTACTGCATCAATTTTACATACACAGGTACTATTAATCATAAATTGCAATGTTATTCAAAAACTAAAATACACAAAATACCTATAATAGTAATAAAACAGATTTTGACAGAACCGAACCTAAAACAAATAATGTAATTCACAGTTTAAATGGTGTATATAAAATTAAATGCCTGACTGTAATACATTTATGTAGGCAAAACTAAAAAAAAAGTTTAAAGAACACATTTCTAAAGAACCAAAAATGACATTGGAAAATTTGGAAATATATAAACATAAAATAAATAATAGTCTAAATTAATACCTGAACAAATCCAAATTAATACAAAAAAGTTAGTATTTCAAAAACTACTAATTTAATAAAATAATAAATATTTATATTATATTTCTACATTTTTATACATATTTGTATATACATATGAGTGTTCACTCACTTAACAATGAAAAACGTCTTTTAACCTATTTTTATTTTAAGACTTCCTTCACTTATCCATACAAGAGCGTCCCTACTCCGGGCGCGTCATAATTGACTAATATTTCGAGTACGTACCACGTACCTTCATGTTCGTAACAGTGTTTCAGCCCCTTATTTTTTCTTTTTTGAGTTGTATAGCGTGTATTAAATTATTATATTTTATGCATTAACCTTACTGGTATTCAATTAGTAGGGCATGTCTTACAAGTTTCGATGCTGATGTGGCTGGTCCTTCAGCCAAATCTAGCCAAGTATGGTTAACATGAGACGTTTCATGATAGAAATAAACACTTTAATTTCTTCTACGGTATATATTAAGGGTTTCAAGCGAGTAGACCACGTCAGAAATGTAGATGTGCGCCCACAACAACACACACATGTGATAAAGTCAATGAACTCGGATGTAATTGGTTAACTCAGCGTAGAAATATATGTTAGGCTCAAGATTTACAAGACATACAATTACGAGTATGTGCGAACGTATAACGGCATATCACAGCGCACGGAAAAGATAGCTTGAAAGTAGAAAGCCTGTTACCATTTAATTCTCGCAAGTCAATAATGAATTTTAATTTTAACCAGAGAACCTCCATACAGTTTTTATCCAAACATAGCTTACAAACTTTTCGAAGGCGATCAAAAATTTGAAAGGAGTTCTAAGAGATATTAATTAGGTCAATTATTAAATATACCAAGTCTGTATTCTTCATCCTTATAACTTGGTTCCCCCACTAAACTTTTTACAATTTTCTTAAAATTTTGAGTTCAACTTTTATCCCGTGGTGCCCCTAAAGTTGAAAATTTTCATAGTTAACGTTGCATTTAGATTTGGGTTAATATTCCCTTTAGTCTGATACCCGGCTGGATTTTTTCACAATTTTCTTCTCCTTTTTTTGGGGCCCTGGTGTCCTAAAATTAAAATTTCCACAACTGTAAGATTGTTAAAATCACAATTACAATTGTTCAGATTGTTAAAACTCTCTATTGAAGTTTGAGATTCTACATGGTATTTTGGGATTTTATCACACTATTTAGACACCGGCGTCCCAAAATTTTGAAATTTGTAAAAATTAACACTATATTCAGATTTCAGTTAAAATTCCTTTTGATACCCCAGATAGAGTTTTGCGAATTTTTTACAATTTTGACTCCCTTACATTTTTGCTTTCCGCCCCCTATATTTGGAGGGAGTAGTCTCAAAAATAAAAAAGCAATATGGATCTGCAGGGTAAAAGTACGAACATGCATGCTAAGTTTTAGGAAAATCGGTTAATGGATTGAAAAGATTGTGTTATTGTGTACAGAGGCCGCATGTTCAGCGAGTATTGTGCTTGTATACCAACTTAGAGATTCCGGGTTCAGTTTTCAGCAACTCTGAGATATCAAGACACATTTATCGCCCCCCTGGCGATGGTTTGTGTCTTCTGTGTGCAATGTCCCAAACAGAAGACACAGACACACAGAGAAATGTCAGAAGGCCGAGTTAAAATTGAAAATTCTCTTCGCTCATACAATAAGTCCATCAGTACTAATATCAACTAATATCAGTTTCACACTGTCGGATAACCTCTCGACTTTGAGACTTATCATATAATTAGCCGGTCCGACATTCGTTGAGGATACCAGTAAGTGGCTCGTAGTAAAATATACAAGTAAAAAATTTAGTTCTTAACTCCTCAACGGTGTCATATCGTGTATGAAAGTCTAACACTTAAACATGTGCAGAAGGACAAACGTGTGCCAAGGTACAATTGAGACAACTGCAATATATTTTACTGAATCGACCACGGCATCCGAAGCTACATAGATACACCTTCAACCAGAGTGACCGGATGTCTTTACAGTGCCTTGTATTCTTCAACCATACTCCTCGTTGCTTCATTAATTGAAGTAAAAGTGGGGGTTACTAAAGTCTATGCGTAAATGAAAGCTAAGGCTATAAATACAAGCAGCGTGTGGCCCGCTTGTTACAAACGACAAGGAAAGTGGTGTAAGAAGGCAACGCCCTACATTATTATCACGACCAAGCTGTCTGTCATCCATTGTGGCAGTTTCACAAATTACATAACGTAACTTGCATGTTTAAAAACCTGTCTCGTCGAACAAAATTATTTCGACTTGACAAATACAACCTTTTCTTCAAACATACTGTATACAATCTAAATTAATGTTTTCTGTAACAAGTCAAAGAAAAATTAATACACTTACTCAGTATCATTACGGACATAGAAAGCTTTCGAACGATATTACGCAAGCATAACATTAGCATGTTAATGAGTACCCTATGGGACACATTAACTATTTATACATACAGTATTTAAATTTGTCTGTTCATGAATTTATGAGCTCGATAATAAGGGAGTCATAATTTAAAAGAAACCAACACAAACACTTATTCGCGTCTAGAGTCATCTAACTTATTATTTCTTTCTTTCTCATTTTATGAAATTTTAAGGTTTCCTACTACTGCGCTAGTATGCGATGTAAATCAAAATCGATGAGTTTCTTTTTTAATATAGGTGACGTTCCACTTCTTCTTTGGGCCTCCTGTCCATTTACCATCTTTAGTCTTGCTACAGATCGTCCCAGTTGTACTACAACATTGCATTTCAACGCCATTCAGTACGAGTGATTAAAAAAATTGCACTATATTTTTCTTTGTCTGAATACTTACGTTTCTACAGCGCTTACATGCACAATAAATTTTTCGCCCTTAGTTGTCACCTCTGAGGCTGGTATCAGCAGACCCTCGTCTGTGTGCTGTTCCTGAGGCCAACTGTTGGTCATCGGGATATTTCACCGCTACAATAATATAGTCTACAGTGTCCGATCAATCCCCGAAAGCACGATATCCAGAAAATTATTTTGCGATTTAGTAATAACATTAGAGAAAAAGTCAGGCAGAGTAGGGTAAAATAAAGTAGTGTTACAATCACTACGCTTCAACCGTCCATTATTATTCCACCCGCAATGTACTTCTCGATACTCATTTTCACAAACTGTCCAGGGGGCGATAAATGTGTCTTGATATCTCAGAGTTGCCGAAAACTGAACCCGGAATCTCTAAGTTGGTATACAAGATTAGCCTACTCGCTGAACAAGCGGCCCCTGTACACAATAAGACAATAATACATAATCTGCTTTATAATTTGATATTACCATTAACTACATGAATGACTGAAATGTTAACGAAAATAGTAGCAATATCAATGAGAATAATGTTTCTTTGGAGTGGAATTTTCTTACATTTTCCTACATGTTCTTCGACATAACATAAAAAGTATCCAAAAAAAAAGAACTAACGTGACTATTAGAGGCCAAGATAGAAGAAAACATCGAGACAAAAAAACGATATGAGCGACGTTTCCACTTCATCGTGTCAAGTGTATCAGCATACTTTCCTTTTTACTGCTTACTCATTAATAGTGTATCCACTGATGTTGATGGTGGCATTATTACCAATATCATATTGGTATAACGTAATAAATATCAAAAGGTCGGCGGCCGATTTTCTCAGAATTAAGTAAGCTTAGTTTTACTGTAAGTTCACGATACTGTTCCAGTATAATATGATGGAAGTAGCGGGCAGCACTATATACGTCAGCGTTAAATAGAATCGTGAACGAGACAGTTCTTCTCCAGTCTTATAGTCGATTGACGTCGTAAAAACGGAGCTCACACGGCGAATGACATGATAAACATTATTTTCCTATTGCTACACACACACACACACACACACACCGTAGTGTGTAAGACAGATGTCATAAAAGTTGTCATCGGTAACGGCTGGATTTTATTTACAGCAACTTCATTAATTTCCAATAAAACCTGGAAAAATATGTGTGTAGATAGCGTGGTAGAGCAGACATAACGACGTCGCTGCGCTGCGGGACTGTCAAAGTGTCATGTGAAAATATAACCATAGGCTACGTATACTTGACCTGTACTTGCAAGCGCACGCCGGCACTAAAATCAATAGCAGCTCGTGCTCGTATAAGTGTACACAGACATAATACAAAATACAGACAGGTCAACACTATGAAAACTGACTTCTATACTATAAATTTGAATCTAGCAGAAATGACGATGTCAATTGGTAAAAGCTACGAGTTACGAGGATGTGAATAACAATGGAAATAATTGAAAGAAACATATCAACAGTGAATACACTTACTGAAAAAATGTGTAATTTTCATTATCATTTCCACTTAACATTAAAGGTGTGAAGTTAGCTATGAGTCTGAAGCTAATATAAAAGACAAGATAAATAAGTTAGTAATATTTATGGAACGATTCATAGAAATCTTAGAAATAAAACAAGACACAGCACAAGAATTAAATTTTACTAGCCAGCTGCAGTACCGACGTCGACACCTGCGAGTGAGGTGTGGGTCATCATGGCAATAAAGACTCAGAGTGCTGAAATGCAGTTTCTTCAAAATATATTAAACAAGATAGAAGAAGGAATGAGGATATAAGAGCAGGACTAAAAAAAAATATATAAATACATTCATTTCAACTTACAGAAGACAATGGTGTAATCATTTGCAAAGGATGACAGAGGATCAGTTGCAAAAGTTTCACTATACATCACAGAAACACCGGTCCCTACCCGCTGATCCGCCCTATACGATAATACTTCTCTGCCCACCTACTGAATAAATGCCTCCCCACCGATGTTTTCAAGTTTTGTGATATTCTCCATGTGATTTTTTTATAAATGGTCCAAATGAACCAACCGTGACCACTCATTACGTCGCCTGTACCGCTGTCTGAGAACGGAACCTTCCGTGTGCGATGGTCCCGACCGGTCCGGCACGGCGTGGACGATCAATTACCCGTCGGATCAAAGGGTACAGAATCTGTATTCGCTCAGTAGCTAGCTAGCAGACAAGTTCTAATCATATAACGGAAACACACACGCTTATTTAATTTGTGATGCTGTGATACTCCTGAGCTATTACTTGATCTGTGAAGTAAAAACTTGTATCTGACATAAATAATAAAGATAGTAGAAATAATTATATGGATATCGTAAAGAACGTTTCAAGTTTCCCTAACGCATAATATGAAACACTATCTTTTGTCAGTCCCAATCCCACACGTGCAAGTTATAAAACTGATTCATTTTTTATAAAATATAATACTTGGCTTGCAAATCCTCGACTTCGTGTAAATTATTTTATCTAATGAATTAAATCAATAATAATTAAACCAATATCAATTATGTTACTAATAAATCTTGTCTTCAGCAGTGTCAACAGCATTTTTAACTACTGAAAGTATTTTGATACTTGACTTCTTGGTTTTGTGGTTGAATAAACACACAACATAATAGGCATAAGAACCCACGCAATACGACGAAAATGCAATAAAAAGAAATATTATACATAGTACGCGGGTCTCATCTACAAATTAATCAGTGTGAGTGTGCGCACGCGTTCACACAGACCTACTACCGGTAAATAACTGGGTTTCGATACGAGGGGATTGCTGCTTCAGGGCATTATCATAATGATACCGTGCAATTAAACGCCTGTCGCTTCATTATTTATGTACATATATACACCCGCGCGCGCTCATGCAAAAAGGTTTTACTGATCGAAGAACTCGCCACCGCAATCCTTCCGCCAACCTCTCCGATTTGGTACGCGTGCCACATTACTCCCATCAACTTAACAAACACGCGAAGTGATACAAAACACCACGATTTATTAACAACTATGTTTCATAAATGAAGACGCACGCGCGCGCGCATGCACGCACACAATGTACCTTAAGGTTACATTAAGCTTGGTTACTTTAATAATAACATTCAGACGTAGTGAGTATTAATACCTTAATTTAATAAATAGACATTTGGTATATTTCTACAGACATTTTTATTTTCCTGACAACTGTTTCACCAGTTACGGCACCTTTAGAGTTTTGATTCAGTTCAGTTCAAATCATTATAACTGTACCAAGTGTTTATTTACTAACTTCAAGTAGGCTTATTAGTAAAATACATGTTCTATCAAGTGGCGAGCGACCAATCGATCGGTGTAGTGATTATTTGTTTTCTACAAACTATTGTCTCCAACGTGACTGTCTGCCATCTAAATACTATGTCTTTCCATTTGTATTCCTACATGATCTTTTACAATTTCCTAGTTGCTCTTCTCCATCTCAACTGCACTTTCATTAAGTCATTTGCCAATCTGAAATGAAACTGAGTCCAGTCTATTTTAATGTATTCATTTGTTTTAATGCACACTCGCTCGAGTTGCGGGCGCCTATGCTTGCATAATGTTAGTATGTCAGATGATCACTCAAGTCTCTTTTTGTACCCACTAAAAGGGTGGTTCGACAGTATCTAGTACGGGAGAGGTACTTCAGACGTTCTGTCCTAGATGTTCAGGGCGCAGCTCTGAGATCGCTTTGTAGAACCTAAAGTCGACAGCGATGATCATACAACCGCCTCAGCAACAACTTCAGATAATAACAAGCTTAATTACGAAACACAATGAAAATCATCTTGTATGTAAGGGAGGGGGATGCACATCTGCACGCCTATTATAACATATTAATCACAATAATTTTGCTTCATTATTTTCTTTATATAATTCGTTTTTAAATATTTCAAGAAACTACACATTACTTTATTTCAAATAGGTCCGCTAACTTTGTTAGAAACTGAATACAATCAAAGTACTACCAGGATTTCAAATTAATTGATATGTTAACCTATATGAAGCATTAATTCCTGTCATAAAAAAATAAACCAGTGCTCAACAGTCCGTAAAGGTCCAAAGCATACCGCACGGCTTTGTGTGTAGTGGCACGTACACCGCGTCGCCAGCCGCTAGTTGCGGTATTCACAGCCAGGAGGCGCTGCTCAATTTTGCCTCACGACGCTGAGGGCACATCGTACTGAGCCTCAGCCGGGAATTGAATCCGGAACCACGCGTACATGAATCGCTCATGCTACCCACTAGACCACCTGCAGGCTCAATTTTTATCATAACAAAGTTAACAAATTTTATCTGAGCTTCTTCACTGTTAAAATTTTTCCTTATGTTTAGTTTTAGATTAAAAAATGTATTATCTGTGAAGGTATGAATAATATGTGTATCTATTGTTTCTTGCAACGAGAACAAAAAATATGAAAGGTGTTTATTCCGTAATTGTTACTTCCTTTTGTTTATGTATACTTCTTTATACATATGTAAATTAGAGGAAGTAATTATTCAAATAGCTGGTGATTCCACGTTTAAGACTTCAGTAGTTATCTCACAATAAACACTTTGTCCAACACTGCACAGTTTTTGCGTGCGTGCGTGTGTGTTTTCTCGTACGCTCACAGCAAAAGTGCTATTAGGATAAGCATAGTCAAGTGTTTCCATGAATACGAAGTAAGCCTGCTTGCTGATTCATATAATATTCAACTTTAAAAACAACAAGCCTCGCTTAGGCGGATCTGTCGAAAACACGTCGACTAGAAACTGAGGATTTTCATTAAACCACAAGAAACACAACTAAATAAACTCAACAACAGCAAACTATAACAATTTGTGTCGCAAGGTCTTAGAGATATGACGGATCTATCGAAACGTTTATGGAGCTTCCGCTTAAAAGGAAATAATTTCATGCAATGCCATCCTTACGAACTATGGATAGTGAAGTAAGAAATTACAAAATAATTATGTGCATGCGTAAGATATAGCCAAACCTTTATTTCGTAACTCTGGAGATAAAAATGTACGATTATCGAAAGAATCACGGGATGAATACATTACAAACAAGATTGCCAAAGGAGGTACATGAAAAACTCTCTTGTGGGGAAATCACTGGTAGGCCAGAGATATTTTATCCGTTTGATTTATTATATAAAAAAAGGCTCGAAAAATATATATGCTTGTTTTCTTCTTCCGCCAATTTTCCATGAAAACCTGGATAGACGTGTCATCTATAACAAAATTACAGTGTTTCCACTCCCTCTCGACATTCCTACATACTCAGGCTAATTTTCCTCTGAAATTTTCGTATAGTTCTGTAAAATCCTTAGAATTAATGCCTCTTCCTCCATTTACTACAATATTTTTGTACCTTCTATCCAACGTCGCAGCCACGAGAAATGTCCTTAAAAACATTCTACCTGTTATTTACTTTTACTATAAACATTATTTTTAGCATGCATCAGAGACCGAGCCAGGTACAGCAACAACTCAAAGACAAGGTACGATAGGTTGCCAAACAACAGTATAAGAGACACGTGTAATGTAACAACTATTAATTCTTGGATTGCGGAAAGAAGAAGAATATGGAATGAACACATATCAAGAATGGATGACACAAGGCTAGTGAAAAGGCAAGAGATAGCCAGCTAAACACCAAGAGGAGCATTGGTCGGCCAAGGAAGAAGTGGCGTGACAGCATGTACGACAGAGTCCTAACAAAGAAGTTAATGAAGTAGAAGATTATTTTTAGCATGTGGGTTGGGTGTGTGTGTGCTGGGTGTAGCTCACATAGGCCTAATGTGCAGCAGCAGATACGTAGAGCTTACCACACACCACATAATACTCAGCTTACCGTGGTGCCGTCCATCCCTAAGGGGTAGCTGGAGATATTTAAAGGACGTCTAGGCGAAATGTTGGTATCGTACCATACTTGTATTTCTTGTGGCTAAGCGGAAGAAGCCCCTTTGAGATTCTAAAATCCAGAGGAAACTTGCATGGTCACTTTTATAAATAATGTTTATATCATTTAAATAACATGTAAGCCTATTCCAAATAGTAATAAAATTATCGTTTCTACCTGGATATACCTTCCTTGATGATAAATTCCTTTAATTTTATAAAACATGAAATACAAAATTAACAGCGAAAAAATCTGTAATCAATCAATCAACACCGCTTTCATAAATAACACAGCCACTGTTGCTGATCAATTTCGCAGTAAACACTACATATAATTACCGTACACTTCTTATTTAAATATTTATTAAAATTTTATTACTGTGTCGAGGAAGCTGTCGTCGATAATAATCTGTTCAATAACGAACGGTGCGTGCGTGTGGGTAGAGATGGGACCGACTCGCAGCCGCTACCCGTCTTGGACGACGACCCATAACTGGTCTAACCGGCCGGTACGTACCGTGTATGCATATACGCATAAGCCTATAGCCTATAGGCTACACTCTGCATACTTGCAGTGTATTTTTATTGTTCTCGTATCATACGACGATCTCGACATAGGCTTGAGCGAAACTTCCGTCATTCCCGAATCCCATGGGCAAATCGTGCCCCGGTGGGCGTACTTTGTTACTTCACCTCTCGCACAGGTGTCCGTACGTTTGTTGATTAAACAGTTGTTTTTATTCGTGAGAACGCCTGAAAACCAATGAGCAAGTTTAAAAAACTGACCAAAAAGATCAGAACTTATGTTTTTTAACTTAGCTGTGACTTTAGCGACGATGTGTTCTGTCAGGCGTTACTCATAATTAATAAAGTTAAATTCAATACAGATAGCTCAAAGAAATCAAAGGCTTAGGCCTATATCTTCTTCGCCTTACTTGGCTCTACAGGTCTTGCAGAGCCTTGGTCTCCTGGACAATCCGCTTCCAGTCGTCTCGATCCTCTGCTCTCAGTCTCCATCTTCTTACACCGAGCCTGCGCAGGCCGTCCTCAAGATAATCTACCCACCGTTTACTGGGCCGATCCCTCCTTCTTCTTCCACCAGGTCTCCACGTAAAAATTTTCTTAAATATAGATGTCTCTAACATTCTCCGTACATGCCCTGCTCACCGCCTTCTACTTTTCTTTACGTCAGTGACATCTTATAAACACATGGGAGGCGTACCGTAGTGAAGTAAATTTAAGAATTTATAATTACAGACATTCAAGAGCTCGTAGGCTCGCGTAATCTTACCTAACAAAATCCGTATTATTCTGAGATTCATCGTTGGCGATGTCAATATTGAACTTTGTTAAAACATTATCAGAGCTCGTTGTACGTTCTGCAAGTAGGCCTATATTTTGTTAAATTATTATTCGTTGTATTTCTACCTGACGTACGTATCACAGAATAATTCTGTATCATCAGAGATAATGTAAGGTCAGATACAAAAATAATAATTTAATAAAATATATTTTCAAAAGCAGCCTACTTATTATTTGAAAACATATATATATATATATATATATATATATATATATATATATATATTACTATAATACTTATAACTATTTTACCTCAAGATGTATTTTTTCTTTAGGGACATGTTTCGGGAGATCCTGTTCTCCCATCTTCAACCTTCGCCATCTTGCTTCTGGTGCAGTATTTGTGTGTTGGCTTCTGGATGTTATTATGGTGGTTTGTTGGTCTTTGGTCCTTCAATGTTGCATTATTGTGTGTGGTTGTGGTATCTGTTTTTGTATTTTGTGTATTTTCGATGTTGAGTGCTTTGAATATTGTGTCATGTTTTGTATTGATTTGTATTTGTTCTGGTATTAATTTGTTTTGTGTTTTATGTTTGTAAATCTGTAAATTTTCCCAAATGTTCATTATGGTGCCTTTGTGTGGTATATGTTTTATTAGTGTTACATTGGTTATGTCTGGGAATTCATGTCCTGTGTTTATTGCATGTGTGGCTAAATTGGATTTATATATGTTTGGTTTTTTGTATGCATTTAGCAGAAAGTGAATGAAATATATATATATATATATATACATATAGGCCTATATATATATATATATATATATATATATATATATATAATATTAATTTAATAATTTATAAAGTAAACTGTATTCATGTTATTTTGGTAACATTCCTACCCAGTTTTAAAAAACTGCAGTGCACACTTCTTACAGTTTATTCTTTAGATTCATGCTCACATGTCCATTCAATATTTTGTTAAAGAAAGTACGTCGCTTTTCCAGTTTCATCAATTGCTTAATTTTTCGCCGTTCATTGTAATAGACTACTAATTTATATGTATTACTAACTTAATAACGATCCAATTTAAACAACTACAGCTATAATGATTTGTCATGAAACGTGTGTTTGGTTGAGCTGTGTCAAAAGATCTCACTGCGCATGCGTAAACTTGACGTGTTTTCGGACCAATTATTTTCTGTTCAGAACAGCGGCATGGATCGTGTCACATGATTGTGTGTCCTGGTTGGTCACTTCACACTCCACTTCCTGCACTCCTTTTCCTGCCACCACTACGAGCTGCGCGAACCGTTTCATATCTTACTATTTCATCTGTACATTTTATATGCCTTTACCACATTCAACACGCTCGAAGGACCGCTTGATTGCCGTTGTGTACCGTGGAGGGGTGATAGCATACATCTTCACTAAGAAACAGTTTCCTTCCAATGCGGGGACTTCCATACAAAAGAGTAGGCCTATGACTGGCATGTGTTTCGGAACTGTTTTATTCTTTTAGTGTTCCTACTGGTGAAACAGTTTTCTTCTGTTTCTCAACTGTTTCTGTAGTGCGCGCACCTTCATATAAATATATGAGGAGACTTTAAAACATAGGAAACTATTTGTCACAGTGGGGGGTAGGTCTTCAGTTTTATTATCTCTCTCTCTCATCCCATGTGTGTGTGTTGTGTAGTACACATTTTTATTATAATAAAAATTCTATAATTCGCGAATATGTATACTTTTCTTAAATTTTTAAAGACATGAATATGTTTACCTTATTGTTTTCTCGTATTATATTCTGAAAGCAAGAAACCTATAACCAAAAAATATAGGTACAGTATAAACGTAAAAGAATATAGGCCTATAGGGCCTATGTGTTGAACAAATTATTAATTTGCTGACTAGGCCTATACAACATTTATCTTATTAAAAACCCACATATGAGTATAGTAATAAAAGCTGTCGTTGCTGTACAGAAAATTGAAAATTATACCAATCATTAAAAATAATATACATCACAAATATTAAATATTATGAACTTATGCGTGTGTGTGTGTGTGATGACGGGGGCTTCGATACCCAGAGAAGCAGACGGAAATTCCCTTAACAGTGCATCTACTTTTTCGTTTCGAGCCACATCATCCGTTCTAATCTTCGTCACACAGCTTCGTCCAAGCGCTTCCGTCATGACAAACCGCTCGGCTTGCGTTATCCGCCCACATCATCTCTAACTCGCGCTGGTGGTCTCACATAAACTGTACATTATATTTCCTTCTTATCAACAACGTTTGATATTAATTATCCGACTACCATGTGAAATACGATTGCCCGTTTGTTTTGTAGAAATAAACAACACTGTCGACCAAGGGCTATCCATATAGCTCTGTATTAATTAGATCCACAATCTGTAGTAAAAAAAATATCTGAAGTTCCATTATAATTGTGTCACAACTGCTCAAACAAAATAGCTCCTGGAATTTTTAATGCAGTAAGACGATAGCGAACAATCTTTTATTTACAAACTACTGCCTTTTATTTACACAGAAAATTTCATAAAAAGGAACGATAAGGAAGTAAGCTTTTAATGAAGAGAAAGCGATTAAGCTGTTCAACTCACCTCCATACTTATCAAATTGACGAGCCCCAAGGCGATCGTAACCGATGAAATAGGCCGGTGAACTGAGAATAGTAGAATAATGTGCTATTAGGGCAATATACGGATAACCTGGGTCCAGGGCAAGAATGGAAAGCATCAGCCGCAAGATGTGTTGGCTAGTGTGGCGGTTGAAAAATACGTCAACGTCAGGATACCAGTCTCAGTCGTAGTAACAGTTCTGTGCGGGGTAGAGATACTTTGTCAACCATACGGAATGCTGCCGGTAACGAATGTGAATGTGGTCGTAGTTGATGGTTGTGCGATGACTGATTTTCCACCCACAAACTAAACAACTAGGGACAGAGAAACTGTGACATAGTTGCGAAGTCTTTCCCAGTAGTAGTAGTTTAGGTAAAGGGAAGCTATACGTGCTTGGTTGCGTCTTGAAGAATAACTAAAAAAAACAGTAAGATATAAACATTGAAAATGTTGTTAAAATTAACACATTTCTGGCTTACAGGTAAAGAAATAAACAGCACTCAAATGATATCAAATCGCAAAAAATAAGTGTCAGACAATCCAACGAAATACGGTATAAGTGGGAGTGGAAAATCGTTTCAACAACTCCGTGACCGCCAAGTTAATCGTATTATGTCGTCTGCTAACTAATACATGTCTGCTGACAGTCATGACGGTGGCCATCGTCTCCGGCCGTCTGTCTGTGTTCAACACACACAACAGAGAAAGAAAACGACCACTGGCATTGCTGCACAGAACACTACTGTAAACATCAGTCAGGAGTAGTAGAAGTAACACAGTAACCTCAACAGCAAGTGTATGTATCGCTGTGGTTGAAGACTTATAGTTTCGCGTGTCTTGTACTTACAGTACTGTACAAGGAAGAACGACGCAACCCGATAGGACGGCAACCGAGAGGTAGTTACGGTCTGTAAACACGGTGGTCGAGCGCGCCCGTAACCACACATCCCATGTTCGCTCTATGCCTAGTTTCACACACACACACACACACACACACACACACACACACACACACACACACACACACACACACACACACACACACACACACACACACACACACACACACACACACACACACACACACACACACACACACACACACACACACACACACACACACACACACACACACACACACAGAGAGGAATTTACCTTCCCTCGGCTTAAGATTGAGATATAATTGAGTAATCAAACATAGTAGGTTAAAGTAGTGACTACACAGTTTTTACTTCCATGTCTTTATATGATACACCTTGTTTTCTGTTTAATACATGTTATTTTTTCATATAATCAGAACAATCAGATATCATTTATATACTCGATACCAAAACTCGATATCATTTATATATGTGACGTCAATTTATATGATGCAGCTTCCTTATTATAAATCACACAGATTTTAAACCTATGTTCACCGTACATTCTCACCGTATATATATATATACACACACACACACACACACAAAACAGTAATAATATTGAATAAAAGTGTCAGACTCGAATGAGAATATAGTCTGAACTTAATTTTGCTGACACGCTTGAGTGTTTCACCGGTATATTGCACCGTTTTGATACTCACGGATTACATTAATATTTGTGCAAATTTGTTCGTCTACCCAGTAATAAAATATGTCTGTCGCTAGCAGACACACACACCTATAACAACCTTTATATACAAGAATGTCATACACTTGACTTGACGGCTTCCCTCTCCGTTTTCTTCTATTCCTATTTTCCTCTTGCCTTGCCCCTAGTCGCTTGACGGTGTACCTATCTAAGTCTACATGTCTTTCTGCCTACCTTTCTATTTTTTGTAACTTTTCTGTCCTTTCAGCCAATAAGAAGGAAATTGGCTATCCACTATTTATAGCGGACATTCTAAACTGAGATTTTTGTGAGAAATCATAATTGGCAAAACGTAACTACTTGTGTCATAGCCACTTAACGTACAGATTAACAATCTCGTTTTGACTGTAGCCTAATAGGAAATTGAAAAAAGTTCTTTTTATAACTTCCCATCTTCATCAAAAAATCAACAATTGACTGGCAAGTCAATATTAGTCTACAATCTTTTCTAAGCCTTGAGCAAATTCGTTCCCATACTTCCATTATTAACATACTGCTTCAGCCTGTTGCTTCAACTAGTATTTCTGTTCAGCCCTGATGAAATTGAAATCCGATATTCAAGTGACACAGAACTAATTTCAAGAAACACATTTTATAAGGTTTTTGTCAATATAAACCATGGATTTGGATTTTTTGTAAGTTTGTTACAGCATTTAGGAGGGCGCTATTGCATACTGCTGTTGTGATTATCTTACAGACAAGAGACTTATGTATGAACAGAACTTTCTGTTTGCAATATAAAAATAAGGCAGACTTCAGTATTGTTTGATTAACAATAAAAACTCTTATTTTTATTTGGTATACACACTTCTACTGAAGTAGTACAGATAGCACGGATAATGTACAAAGATGAGTATGTAAATTTATAAGAACCAGGCTTTCATAAACATTCTGTAGAATTTAAACTGACAATTTCAGGCAGGTAACAATGAGGGGTGAAATCTGTGTAGGCATATACAGCGCAATGGTTTGTATTCGTGAGAACTGCATTGCCATGAATTTGACACCAGCAACAACTGTATGTTTTTCGCGAAATCATTTATGGATAAGGCGACGCGAAACTGAATTATAGGCTACTAACGTGTACTGAACAATGTTATGCGCCCGTAGAATCGTGGTTGCACGAATTCACGTTTGCACAAATTCACAGAGTAGGCTAACTGTTAAGTTAATTACTCCGTTAGTAAATAACACTGTGATGTAAAAAATGTTATTAATCGAGTCCAACTATTGGATATTGCGTAAATATTTTAATGTTGCGATATTTCCGAGATATTCTAATATTTTACAAAGTATTAAAAGTGACACAGAATATATTATGACAATCCGGGAGAGGCTTGAGACTGTTTACTCAATCTTTGACAGGAATGGAACAACAGACTACACACGCGCACGCAGAATATGTCAGACCATTCTCTCGCTTGCAATCAGGCCATCATAATGTGTGTGTCGTGTTTCGCGGCTCAGTAATGCGTGTTTCCATCCAACAAGGCTGAAGCGCTCTCTCTCTCTCTCTCTCTCTCTCTCTCTCTCTCTCTCTCTCTCTCTCTCTCTCTCTCTCTCTCTCTCTCTCTCTCTCTCACACACACACACACACACACACACGAACCATGGTAAAGAGTAATCGGCAGCAGGTAGCATCAGGTGACGATGATGAACTGATTTATTTAAAATAAAAAGATAGTGCAGACAATAGAGAAAATAATTGCAGAATAAAGAATTCTTAAAAAGTAAATCTATAAATTATTCACGTAAATGGTAAATACTGTAGTTCATGTGACAATTTTAAAAACACGAATGGAAATTGAGACATTTTGTATGTAGATTTAATTCAGCATAAAAACGCCACGTAGTTATTTATATTTAAATAACTCTTTGGGTGCATATTGCTTCCATTAAGATGATTTCTATTTCCACTAAGATGATTTTTTTTAAAAGATTCTATTCTCAGATTTTTAAATTATATGATTGTTTATTTTTTACCATTCACCCAATGTAAAATAAATTTTATTTCTTCAATTATGCTGATTATATACGTGCAAGGTGGAGTATATATTTAACTTTTTTGTTTGTTTTTTAATAAAAATACAATTTTATTCTTTTAAAATCTATAGTAATCGTTTCATTTCAAAATACTCTATTCTCTCTGCAACATTCTTTTTTACATATGACGTAGCGTTTGGACGCAACCCAAGTAAGCTCAAATCCCGCAGTCTGCAGTGGTGTAGGCCTATCTAGAATTTGGCCTGGGGGGAGGGTCGAGTCGGCTTCATACAAAAGAAAAAAGAAGTGAAGATTAATGAACAATACTACCTTTAAAGTCATTGAAAAACATGTGATATCCTGAAACCAGTCCCATTAAAGTAAACGGTAATAACACAATAAAAACACACGTCATTGTAACATTGTTTACAAGATACTTATTGACTGAATTGATTTTCCTGTATTTCATATTTCAAACGTATACGTAAGTGCTGTGTAGTAAACCTGTTAGTATATTTAAAAAAGAGCTACAACTATATTATCGTACACAACTGAAAAAATAACAAAACAGAAAAAATTAAGAGATTAACAAAATTCGTCAACGTTTGCAACCCTCTGGGGTTGCGAGCCTGGTTGGGTGCGTAAATGCATTAGAGATACCTTCAACACACGCACGAGCTCACACACGCGTGCACGCGAACGTAACTTTGCAATACATATTCATCGTTGTTCTTCACCTAACTAAAATTGTCGATAATTGATTTTATAATATAATTATATTATATTAGGTGATAATAGTATATATAACAAGGTATACTATTAAATCGCCTTAACGGCTATAATTAAGATAATAAAAATGTACCACAATGAAGAAAATAAAAAATTTGCCCTACGTTTGGCAGTCTGTGTGAGAAATAACCTTCATAAGCGTACCGTAGTGTCTTAACAACATGACTGTCTACAAGAGTTGGCAGAATTGTTGTTAACATAATACAAGGTAAGCAAGGTTAGTACAGGTTACATATAGCAACAGTAGACTTCGTTAAGTACAGGTGTTTAGTACACCTATCAAAACTTGTTATTAAAAAAAAGAAACTGATTAATTATACAAAATTAACTTTTCATTCAATTTTTTCTAAACACGGTATACTATTTTTTTTTAAACTAAAATCCTTGGAAAGCTAAGAAAATAATGTCGATGAAAAAGATCTGTGACACGGAATAGATTACAAGCGTAACTCTTAGCTGTAAAGACAAAAGAGGTGGAGCAGAATATGCCAGGACTTAAAGAAAAACAACATTCGTACGAACTCTCCATCTAAAACATTTAAGATACTACTACATTAACACTTGTTTCATTAAAACAATAATTAAGTTTTTGTGCGTTATAGTTTAGAAAAAGTACCGAGGTAATAACAAAATGTTGTGTTATAATGAATGCTTGGAGTGAAAGCAGGAAGAAACTGCGGCCACAGTTACTACATCCAAGATTCAACATCAAAAAGGAAAAACAGAGAGAAATATGTTTGTTTACCCACGGGCCTGTATCGAAACGAATCGATAATAGCCTATGTCAATGACACAATAGTCGGTAATATTAATAAAAAAATGATACCTCTTCTACTACTACTACTACTACTACTACTACTACTACTACTACTACTAACAACAACTGCAATAATATTAATAATAATAATTATTTTTTTACGAATTTTCACTTAAAATTTAACAAAAAACAAACCAAAATTCCAACATTAAAAGCTACGAAAAAATTAATTATAATATTACAATATTATCAAACACTGGAATCGGTATGTATATAATTTGACCTGGTGAGCACATAAAAACATTGTAGTTTATCATTAAACTCTGTTAAACAAAATAAAATAATTAAATAAAATTGTATGTGTAGGTGTGTGTGTTTAGTTACTTTGTTAAACATTTAATTATAATCAATTTACATAATTACAGACAATATAAGAAAAAACGAGTAGTCTTAGCTTTTTATCTTCAGAATCGTGTATAGACATTTTTTGCCAGAGGTTAAGGTAGTGAATTTCTAAACAAAAAACAATTCTATGGGACACAAAAAAAAAAAACGAAACCACAAGACAAACACGAAACTAATGTACATAGCCCACCTGCACTACCGCTTCGGGGTATGGCGGGCAGGATACTCGATGCTCGGGATAGACACAGTGCAGGCCTACCTGTGTAAACTCGGGCACGTTTAACATTTTTAAGAAAATATGTATTCTCAGATATTATTAGATGCACGTTTATGATTATTTTTTCGGATTCGTATAGGTATGTTGTTTCGCTTAGTTCGACTCAGTAACTCAGCGTAAAACAATGGAAACCTAAATGTAACTGAGAATTTTTCAATAGTAGGCATTTTCTACAAACCCCTAATTTACTAAAACAAAAAAAAAACGGAAGAGCTTTTGTGCATTCACTTAAGTTTATTTCCACAATGTGAATTGTTTTCGTAGTGATCATACCTTCAGCATATTGTCCTTTAAAAAACATAGCACAGGTCAAACAATTGACAGATTCATTTACATTTATTTGTTTAAGTTATGGAAAGTACTTCAATTTGTTTTCATAGGTAACTATGCCGCAATTGGTTATATGTATATATTTTACAGATGCGTATGTGTGTGTATGCGCGCACAATGTCGACTCTTGGGTCAAATGCATATTTATTTCCGAGGACAGAAGTTCATTTATTTTGTGAAATTGAGCAGATATTCAAGATTTTTCAGTTTAATGTTACACTGTATTAGTGATAATGTAATATAAAAATAGGCCTACTATCTTCTTCTAGACCTATGTGGTCTGCATGTCGTATGCTGGCTGCTGCACAATTCATAGATGACAAAATTTAAACGTTTTAAAAAATAAAAATACAAAGTACAAAAATAAGATACTACTTACTTTAAAATATAAAATTTAAAAATATTGTTACGACATCACAGAACAATCTACGTGCTTGTTGACGCATTTTCTAGACTGTGCCAGACTTCGCTCGGGCGCACGGACTGTGTCAAGGCCGCAAGTAATTACGTCGTAACTATACTGGCGCTATCGCGCATTATGGAATAATGTAATAATTTGGGGCGGTATAAATACCAGTACTCAACGACGTTCAGTGCAGTATTAGTGCGATATATTGACAGCGCGGTTCGAGAGTTATAGTAGCGATATTACTCTGCGCGTTCAAGTGGTTATTAGTTAAGAGTGGTGTTTTATAATCGGACGGTATAATTGTAATACAATTGTGTTTAATTTTAGTGGACATTTTACTGCGTGTGAACAATTTTCATTTGATTTGTTGTAGAGACTGTGTTGTTAATTACGAACTGTTTAACTGTAAAAATTAAAGGTGTGATTAGTGACTTAATTGGTGTCTTGTAATTTGTTTTCCACTGTACCTAAGACGATCGAGTAGACCGTCGTAACAATATAAATTTAGCCTACATAATACTGATACCTTCATTCTAATACCACATATAAGACAAAATCAACATTTTACAGAGGAAAGGAAAAACTGATGTTTTCAGCCTTGTTACATATTTTATTTAATAATTCTGCATTTTTCACAATAAGTTACTACTGTGATGCCATTTAAAATAAAATAACCCTCAAAAATAATTTAGCTATATTTTTAAATCAGATATGTGATATTAGAATATTAGATCTCAGTAACTATAAAATTATGATTCTGATACGTGTTTTTTAATTAACTGTGCAAAACATACAATGCATTTTTTCTGATACAGAGTATTTATAATCACTGGATAGAGTGTCAAAAACGTCAAAAAACATGCAGAGTCTGAATTTCCCCACAAATTCTCATGCATGGTATTATAATGAAGGTATCGATGTGTAATTTATATTTAGAGACGTAGAATGATATATAAGACACACTATATACGCTTAAGTTACGTATACTAATTTTTACATTTTTATGTAAATACAAACATAAACATTTACCTTAATATAGATTCGGTAATCTGTCAGGTAAGTTAACAACTGAGTCGTGGTAACCAATTGTTACGATTCCAACTGAATTTCATACACACCTACTATTCTAGTGACGTAATTCATGTATTACATGAACAGTTGAACATTAATTAAAATAGTAAATAAAATTAAAATTAGATTTTAATTTACGTATTGTAAAATATATTTTTACATAGGCCTCAATATTTAAATTGCCCAGGATCCCGTCTTGGGTTACATCCGCCCCGCAAACACAATCACACGCGCGCGCGCGGCATAATTCTCTGATTTCTGCACACATTTCTAAGCATGTGAGAAACGTATTAAAATGGTTACGGTAAAGTATTATATAATAACAGACTATACTCAGTTATCACTGACTATAATGTAGCCTATACTTATAACAGCCTACTACTATAGTCGGTCTCTATTGCGGTACTAAACACTCCTTTGCGGTATTAGGCCTAATGCTTTCGACAAGTAGGCCTAAGTACAACCAAAAATAAATTTACAAATGTTATTAAACATATAGATAATTGTTATTATAGGCAAATATCAACCGTTATTAAATGAATTTTTACTAAACACATCGGCCTCGAGTTCATAAATTACATGATTACGTGTTATGAAACTTTATATCACATAAACAACCAGAAAACAACCAAGTAACTAACCCTATCATGATTAAAATATGAGTATTTAAATAATGTGCTCTCTCTCTCTCTCTATCACACACACAGAGGTATTGTTGTTAAGCTGCCGCTATTTAGGCGCCAATTATCTTTCTACAGCGTATTATGACTTCCACTATTTAATTAAAAATTGGGCTACACCGTCTCCTCATTTACTGCCCCCAGATCTAAACTACCGACAGCCAAACAAAACTAACAATCCCCTCCCCCATCTAAAGACGTTTTTAATCAAACACACACAGTAATAATACTGTCCGTATACAAGAAAATTACCTATGTGTTTGTATATTTATTTACATATTGACTGAATCTCGTTACCATTTTACATATTTACATACATATTTTACCATAAATTATACTTAATCAGTGCAATCAGGGGAATTTCGTTTTATTTGTTAAGTGGGCTGTTCGTCCGGTGTCTACAGTTTTCTATGCAATTAACGAGGGAACTCTGTTTATTTTCCCTACGGCTCAACAGGTGACAATTTTACAAATAACGAACCCAGAGAAACACGATGAATCTAGTTCCTTTTCAAACTATCAGAGAATTGTACTCCTTTTAACTACTTATAATAAAGAAACTACATTAATTTGTAAGGAATCTAAAAATCATGACAATAAATTACATTTATCATCGATAAACTATGAAAAAACAATTAAAATTACATTATACGAAGGACCGAAAACGAAGCTACGACTTGCTTTAGGATTTCATACGATTCAATGACACTCAGTCAAAAATTTGCATCAAACAAAATCACACAATACACAATAAAATGGTATTACTATGATTTACAGGCCTAACTGCGTAAACTATCACAAGTGTTGAGAACAAATGATAATAGATAACAGTGACTGGCTGATAGAACAGTTCAACTCTCTTTTGTTTTTCTCATCACTATATTAATTACACTATTCTAATTATTATTCATTTTAACCGTAAAAATAATAAAACATAATCACACAACTTAATCCTACAAACGTACCTAGGACTCATACCTATTTTCTATACGCTACAGTCATTTCTGTTCGAGTTACAGGAAAGAACCGCAGACGATCTACTTGGATACAAAAGCGACAATGCAGTTTCTAAAACGAGCCTTTAAAGAAATAGAGGATCCTACAGCACATTATAAGAGAGACATCGTAAGAATGTACCTACAAAAACGCTACAGACAATACGTTAATTTGTAAAAGAAGAAGTGGAAGACTTGGAAAATACATTTCAAATAAACTTACGACATCATCGGAACAAAAACAGTTTCAAATTAGTGAAGACAGTAGGGCCTACATTCGAATGAAAAGCCACTGTTTGGGTAGATATTGTTGAGTTCACTTTGTTGATTTATGGAACATACTTTCCTATTTAAGTGTCATTTTCTATGTTTTTATCAAAGCCCAGATGTTACCTCTACAGAATCGTAGCTCATAATAGGGGGAAATGTTGTGTAGCCCAGTTTCTCCCCAAAAATTTAAAGATGGTTATTCGAAGTCTCCGAAAAAGAAGATCTGCAACATCCAACTGGGGCTAGTAGGTGGACACTTAAGGCATCGATCCGTCACGATGGCACGTCTGTTTAAAAAAACTGAGTCAATTCAAACACTACAGACAACAAAAACCACTTTGTTGGCCTTCCTTTCACTGCTGCTGAAGCCTTACTACAAATATTTATCCTTCAAGTATTTTCTTGCACATTATCCTAACCGATCATTTCTCAAACAGTCTTTCACAAAGAGGTTAGAAAGAAATATAAGTAAGGCAAATTCTCAGAGTTGGGCACGGTAAGATATGGATTTTGAACATTTTATTTTACTACAATTTAAAATCCATTCTAATTAAAGAGTATTAACTAAACTTACTGAGGAAAGAGTCGTGAAAAGGTACCATCCAGGGATGACTCTGCTTCTTCACATGCCGACAAGGCCTCGAAATGATGAGCTCTTGTACAAGATGGTTCGTATGTCCGGGAAGTCGCACGTGATATTCTCGGTACACTGATGGATTTCGTCAGTAACAGACGGAATTTAAATGTTTTCATGAATGGTTTGACTGGTAACATACCACAGCGCGTTCACTAGTGCTCGCAGGATTTTTGTCTGAACCTGCTGAAGGTTGTTAATATTTCTTTTGGCAGCACATCTCCGGACTTCCCTATGTTCAAATAGGTTTCAGAACGATCTTATAGACAAGAGCTTTGGTTCTGATAGATAGTCTAGATTAGTATATATATCTAAACTTAATAACAAATTGTTGGCTTGGATGTCCGTCAACACGCTGGTCGATATGTAAACCAATATAGGCTATCTGGCTTTCGAACACACAATATGGGCGAAACCTTTGGCTGTAAGTGGGAGGCCTTTTTGACCTTTTTGTGGTGAACATAACCTAGACACTTCACGTTGTTGATGTCGACCTGCTAGTTAGTGAATCAGTCGCGCTGAGTAAATTTAGATGAAGCTGCAGGTTTTCAGAAAGCATCGGTACTTGTCAGCGAACGTGTTTGTGCTACGCACATTACAACAGTGTACAGAAGATTCAAGATAAGACCGAGAACGCTGCTCTGGGTAATGCCAGATTGGACAGGCTGTACAGATGGATAGTTAAGTGCCAGACTGGATAGTTAAATAAGTCATGGCTGTACAGAAAACAACTGTCTGTGAGGTAAGATTTGAAAGCAACCGTATACAATACATGCTTGATAGCAAACGCTTAGTTTCACTCTCAGACCCACGTGCCAAACCCTGTCAAAAGCTTGACTGATAGGCCTACCTAGAAACACTGCAGTGTAGTCTTAGTTGTTTTCTAAGCACGAGGATATGTGACTGACTGTTCTGTGAGCTTAATATACAATGATTATTCTTGAAATCGAACTAGTGAGCAAGTAATAACTCATCCAACTTAATGTCGCAGTTTACTCAGCGAAGAAGGAGTTTTTCAAATAGTTTACTCAGACGAGGCAGTAAACTGATCGTGAGGCTGGTAGGTGGGGTGGTTTGCCGAGTTTAGGAATCACTGTTATACGGGCGTGATTTGGGAAGTAGCAGAGATTAAGTATTCGACAGTGAATAGAATAACTTTTTTCTGAGGCAGATTTTTTTAACACAAATGTTTTTGTTAGGGCGTTGGCGAGGGCTTCGCGTTGTAGGCATTTAAGATGCCTCGTACCTCTTTAGGTGAACATTTGATAGGAAGTGAGATCTGGCAGGGACGTCTAGGATATATCATAAATGTCACTAAATGCAATTTGAACAGGTTTTCATACTGTAGTTAAATATTCTGCGGAGGTGGTAGCTTTCTCGTTGACGGATCTAATCTATCAGTCATCTGGCTATTGTTTAAATTTCTTAGTTGCACATCCTCTTGCAGACCCGTAATATAATCCTGGAACGATTAGTTCAGCAGTTTACTGAGATGTGTGTTCAGACGGCAGCTCCATTGGTCTGAGGGACACAGTTTTCGACGGCTCTTCGTTTTTCAGTAATCAAGTCATGGTGTGTGTGTGGGGGGGGGGGTTAAAGATCTCGTTACACCTGCACAACTCAGCGTTCAAAAAAAAAATAAATAAATAATTGTCAGGTCTCTAGTTGGACTACTGTATGTATAGATCAATCATGTCAAGTCGCAACCCGCGGACCTCATGCCTCCAAAGCACAACTAGCGCTTCGGTTCATAAAACTGTAGGCCTACTGAAAATCCGAATAGCCTATTATACATTGAACACCGAATTAATTAAAATTCACTAAATAATTGTTTTAATAAAAATATATCAAAACATTAAATATATTTATTTTATATAGGCTACAGAGGCACAATACATCATAAATTCTAAAACTATTCAAAAACAAAAATATAAAAATTATATATAGGCTTACTAATAAAACAGATTTTGATAGAATCAAACCTAAATAATTCAAAATTAAATGGTATAATATTGAACGCCCTGATTGTGACATATTCTATGTTGGACAAACTAAAAAAATGTTGAAATATAGATTTATTGAACACCGGAACTAATATTCAAAACCAAAAATTTATAAATCAAATTTAGCAACCCACTTCACTAAAACTATCATAAATCCCCCACCACATAACGTTACTTTATTCAAACACAGGCCTATATCTAAAGGTCAAAAAAATTAAGCTTTAGAAAATTTGGAAATAGGCCTACATAAACACAAAATAGATAACAGTCCTAAATCAATATAGCCTAGGAACAAATTCAAATTAACACCAAAATGATAGTATTTTTCAAAAATTACTAATTTTAAAAATAAATATTTATATCACACACACACACACACACACACACACACACACACACACACACACACACACACACACACACACACACACACACACACACACACAATTATTTCTTTGTATATTTATATATTTATATTTTCTGAAGATTACATTAAAGAAGACTATCGAAAAAGGGTAAAAATACAAATTAATGAAATACATTCTTGTAGAAAGTAAAAAATGTTATTTACTATTAATATCTGAAACTGTATTTGTATAACATAGTCTTTATTTTAACAGAGATGTTTCACATGCGTATACGTAACTGAAGTGAACCGAAATTGGTCCTGTACAAAAACAGCATTCTGACACCGAAACATTTGTGTCACCGAAATGGTGCCAGTTCCGTAGGAAAGAGATATAAAAAATAATGGAACTATATATACTAGCGACTCATACAAAACAAAATCACATTATTTTGAGGGCACGCGTATGGGTTCATTTCACACTTTTATACAATGCAATTTTGCCCCATCTTATTTAAAATGATACTAAAAGTTTAAATAAAAATATAGGCCTGTAAAGTAAAAGTACATGGATTTTTTATATGGTCCATAAAAAATGGCGTAACAAAGGGGAGGATCAGGGATCAACCCCCCACCCCTCCAGACGTATTAAAAAGTTCCGCAAAATTCCATAATTGCGTAGCGTAGGCTTATGTCTAAGCCAATTGCTGTGTTAAAATACAGCTTATAAATAAGTGTAGAAATAAAATGAATTACAATATTTATAAATTAAAAAAAAATAAAGTTAGAGTTTTCTGAATAACGACAATCACTCAACATTTGGTAAATAACGTATATATTTGCAACATAAAAGAAAACAATTACGCAAGCATCAATAAACGCCAAAAACTTTGAGACCCAAAGATTTATAAAATCTATTTACAAAATTATTTGGGAACAATCCGAGATTTCTCATTTTTCGTGAGGAGGTATCTGGAGTCCAACCTACAATCTGGAGCAGCTCCTAGTTACGCCACTGGTCGCCTACCTATGTAACATATAGGCCGACCTACGTTACCCTAAGTATGAAGTAGTATTAAGTAGTCCCTACTTCAAGTAATCCTCACTCTTAGCTTAGCATGGTAAACTAATGCTAACATATTTTTTCTTCTATTTTTACTCGTACTTTCAATTTTTTTTTAATTCAACTACAATTCTTGAGACCAAATTACTTATTACGTATATAAATGCATTAAGAAATAAAACATATGTAGCCTATTGATAAGTTATAGTAATAATAGGCATTTAATGTTAAAGAATATATTAAATATTTTAATATCTCTGTTAATGTTATTCTTACATTTACATTTACATTTAAGTCTATATTCTGAGCTCTAAGAAAATAATCGAAGAAACCTTAAACAAATCAAAAACTCATACTACAATCATTTGACAAGCACAACGAAAAAATATTTACAAATTTAAATTAGAAACTAACTAAATGTTTAGTGAACACACTTCTAAATTGTCGAATGTGTTGATTATTACGATGTAAAAACAGAAAAGAATCACATTTATAGGCATCGAAGCGACGTATTCATAAAGTTGGAAACGAGAAAATAACACATTGCTACGAGATAATCACAGTGCTACAACAACTAAACAATGCGACAGAGCTTGTCGGTGGAATGGATTCACTGCATACTACTACATTCTATTTGGCTTAGGGATACGCAAAAATTATTGTAGGCTATATAGACTAAATGTTTTATTACAATTATGGCTTGGGTACGGCATTTAGCAAAGTTTAGTTAAGAGTTCACAACATGTAATAGTACAACAGCATTAAATAGGTAGAATACTGATAAGTAAAACCTTGATCAAAACAATGATGGATTACAATTTCATATCAAAGTTAACGTTTGAAAAATCCTGCCAATAGCCTTCAATTGAACATTTCCTTACGTAAATATGCTTCTGACTTGTCACTATAATCCTTAAGTGGTTAAGAAATAATCACCCAAAGTAGACGATAATAACAATAGAAAGTCTAATACACCAACCAATACATAACACTGTACAATTAATCCATTTTCCTTCAGATATCGGATAAATAACAGCAATAAAAAGTACAATCTAATTAATAAAAATATAGAAAGTGTATTGAACAGTTATTTCTGAACAATAAAATTATTATTTAAAGAACTCCAATATCAGTTCTCTTAAAAACTTTCAGAAAAGCTCTGCTAACCGCCCCAAGGTAACCGCTCATAGGTAATAATCGCTCTGCGTTTGTCATTAAAGCTCGGAGAATGTGAGAAAGACTCCTTAGACAGGCCTATATCCGAGAAAACAAAAATTTACTTATTTCCGTCATGAATTTAATGGCCGTTAAGTCACCCGTTAGTATTTAACGGGAAAATTTAACAGTTACTTGACGCTCACTTAAAGATAACGACTTTTAAAATCGTCCGTTAATTTACTGCCAGATATTTGGCCTGTTAGGCAGCTAATTATAACGACAAGAGATAACCTTAAAATTATGACGTTTGGCGTCATTCATGGACGTTGGTTTTCGTGAAGCAGTCATTCGTGTAAGATGAGAAGCCTATAATGTAGTTCCATACATTTGTTTGATTCCTGTTACCAGAAAATTAGTTTTATCTGTGTTTTCTGTTTTTTAAATTAAATAATTCATTAATGTATGTAGCGCATACAGGCAAATATAAACTACTGTGACAAACAAAATGGATCGGAGAGAAGAAAATTATGACACCGAAATAATATAGACTACTTAGAAAGTCATCCACATGAAGACGAAATCAAAAAACAAATGTAAGAGAAATGCCGATTTTAACAATCTGAGTGAGTCAAAATTTATCGAACACTATAAGCTAGGCTTTTCAATATGTTAATCTGAAAATTCTTCAAAAATTGAGGTTAATAGGGGATATCCTCAAAACAGGTAAAAGTAAATAGAAATTACAATAAGAAAAAATATACAAATACACTTAAGAAACAGAACACCAAAACACAGTGACGTCATCTAACGGGTAGTTTTTATTTTAAAATGATGTCTTGTGGTTTGTAGAATAAAACCAACTAAAAAAAAAGACAAACAGCAAATAAAACTAAAAGACACGCGTAACAAACATAAGAGGCAGAACAAACGACGAGACAGAACTTATCAAAACAAACATAACAAAAAAGGAAACAATAAAGTCACAAAAATAAGTGGAACAAATGGAAAAGAAAGCAACTAAACTGGAACGCCACCTCATAGAGTGTTTACAAGTATTTTAATTTTTCCGTCAATATAAAGAAATCGAGCAATCGACAACTATTATGATGGGACAGTTGTGTTAATGAATGGCTTACTAAAATGATCCAAACAGGTGTTGGTGAAAAAGCTATTAAGATAACGGCCGTAATAAATTTATCACCAGTTAACTAACGGTCCGTTAAGAAAAATTTAACAAAGGTTCGTGAAACGGGCATTAGGCCTAATGACAGTAAGTGTAATCGTCTTCTGTAGATATTATTATGTAGGCCTACAACCGATTCCTGTCTCAATATTTGTAATGTACGACTCACTCACTCTCTTTTTTTCGTGTCTCAGAAGGACATAAGGTTTATACGTAGACGTCACAAATTAGTGAGGTAAGCCACACTCTTCCCGCAACTCGGTCTAGTGGTAAAGGGTTACAACATACCAATCGAATGTTTCGAATGTTTAAATTTTTCGAAACAGGACGCCATACAAGTACGCCTAATATGGGCCTATAGCCTACCAGATGTAACTATTCCAGTTGGTATCAACTTATTATAAAGAGCAGCACAGATTTTGTTATCATTCTGTATAAGTGTCATTTTCAATTTATTGATAATAATATTACCGGTTATTACCAAACAACAGTAGCAAACAGTCTAATAATCGGAAAGGAAACAATGCCAAGAAGGATGGAAATACCAAACACCTAGAGAAACATTTAGCTGTTCAGATCATGGAAAAAGTTGCAAGAAGTTGAACCTGACCAAAGTAGCCTGGCCACTGAACTTCTGCTAGGACGCAAGGCAAATATGCTGTAAGAAAACTGACATTTGAAGGCGATGCATAATGCTGTCTTAGTTGGCACGGTAAATACTGCAATAAAAATTTAAGTGTGACATGATCTTCAGTACAATGCGAGTAAAATGTCCTCTCAAGCCTTAAACCGTGTTATTTGAGTAGGGCTACACATACCTTGTTTGTATTCACTCTTTGTTTAATTTTTACATTTTAGTGTTTCATTCAGAAACTCCCATCGCGTGATAACAATAAGAAAGTAATAATAATTAGTACGCTCACTGAGCTGCAGAATTCGTTAAGATTTTGAACGAAATACATTTGTTACTAGGTACATTTCAATATTCGATAATTTTTCAGTTAGCAGAAAAATTTCAAAAACGCCGATTAATCTAACTCTATTTCCACTAAAATAGCAATTGTACAGCAGACAATTTACAATAAACATTAAATATTCGGAACTACTGCACCGTTTTTTTTTTTTTTTTTTTTTTAGCTAAATTTATAACCATAATGCCTAAATGACAAATAACTTAGCCACAGCTTTTAAGGTTATCCTGTTTCCATAGACAGGCTATAGCGAATAGGTCTAATTTATATCCAATCCAAATATAGCGAATCCAATAATTTTCACAAATATTTTTGCCCGTAAGTTTCATATTTTGAACACTTCCAAGCCTTCCCAAGCTGTAATCTTTTCTTGTCAGTTTTTCGCTAATTTAGCTGCTGTGTACCTACTCACCCAAGGCTTACACCAGCAGCTTCTTGAAAAGTGGCTGAGGTCTTCATAATTTCAGTGTTATACTCACATACAGCTTCATACTCGTAAATCCAGTTTCTAACTTTCTTTGAAGTGAATTAACAAAACTTGAAAATTTTGATATTTTCCATGAATTTTCAGTAAGAAATTCCCTTAAAACTGAAAACTCGCTTAGCTTGCTCAATAATAACAATAATAATAATAATAATAAACACAATTAATAAACCGTAAAAACATTTGTATTTATATATACTTCAAATATTAGGTCTATGATAAATTTAGGAGTCTAGTTCGTTAAATGTCTTTTTATGGTAGGCTACTATAAAATTAAAGGGGACATTCCATAAAATTTACACGCCTTTGTTACGGAAATACACGTAGGCCTACACTGTGTCACTAACAGACAACCGTACGCCTGCGAGTTATAGGCCTACATTGAATTAGCAGGAACTGTCACGTACCAAGAAGCAGCATCATGTAACGTGATAATAAACATTATAAAAATTAGTAGACCTATTATCAAAACAAAAGCCGTTTTATATAGGCTAATGTTAGTTTATGCAGCGCAGATAAATTTATATTTAATTTGTTATAATACTTTATCAACATGTAGCCGATTAGGCCTATATATTATTGTTACAATTTAAAACGATTTCGTTATCTAGTCAAATATCAGCCAGAATACTAATTCCCTGAACTGCAGAGGGTTTGAAAACGGTGCAGTCACCTCAACAGTACAGGTCTAATTCAAATAGGTCTACTTTTTCATAACCAAACGTTTAATTTATAAATAAAATGAAATTTTCCGTACGCCTGTATATAATTACCAATAATAAGAATAATTCCGATAACTGGTCTAGGCATAGACCTCCTCGTCTTTATTGTACATAGGCCTACTTGATTTGTCGCCTATGTTTTATTTTGTCAATTGTAAAAGATTCTACTTTTTTTATGAGTCGATTACAAACTTTCTATTTACATGTGATATGGGCCTAATAAGAAAGGCAGAGAAGACGAAAAATGAAAAAGAAGGATTGAATTTCCACTAGCACGGGTTAAAAACTATTTAGTCCCTTAACAGTTTAAAATGTTAGCAACTAAGTTGTTATACGCATTTTAATTATATGCGATTCAGGCACTTGAAACACCACACACATTTGAGGTTCTCCTATCAGGGAACTTTTAACGCGTCACGACATAAAAAAGAAGTCACAGGGTGGACTGAAACAGGTTAGATTGTCTATTCATACAGGTAACTTGGATACCATTGTAAACTTACATGTTACACAAATATATGGTCATCAAAGTAACTATAGCCTATAGGCAGACAGGCGTGCAAAAGCAGAGAGAAAGGGGAGGTGTTCTGTGTCTGTGCGCATGTTTATAATGTAGGCCTATTATTCAAAAGCTGTAACGTTTAAGGAAACGCAGTTTTAAAAATTAGTTTTAAAAAGTGGCCTGAACTGAAGGTAAGAACATTATACAAATGCCATAATTTTAAAATCATTGGGTACTTTTTTAATAAGTAAAAATATTTTGACTGTTTGGAGGCCTGTTTAATAAACGCTTTTGTATTTTGTGAATATTAAAGAGTTATCGACTGGCTTTTAAAACAGAAAATAATATAAAAAATGAATACATTGTAGTCGTAAGCGTAATAACCTAACCCAACCTCAATTTTCAATTTCTTTGAAGTAACAGTTTATATTAATTGTTTGGTGAAAATATTCAAATGTTCGGTTTGATAGAAAATGTTTAATGACTATTTTTTTAGTACCCATCGTGAAAACGAAAATAACGTGCATTGGACAAGAGTAACCCCTTCTTCAAATGAATATACCACTCACGTGTTATTACTAATTAAATTGCAACGTTGGTACTAAGGCATACGTTTTGATCCAATTATGTTTTTATTTATGTACACAGCTGTGTGCGCAGCAGAGACTTGAAGAGAAAAGCGTTTGCTGTAGCTATCCTCAGTCAGTCGACGGATAGCAATGGTGGGGGTATTGACAAACACGTGGTGGTGGTGGTGTTGGCGGCAGTGGGCAAAGAGGAGGCGGTGCCCAGACGATGGAGAGGCGGTTACGCGGGACGGTCCCACCCGTAGAGGGGGAGCAAACCACCGTCAAACTTTTGTGTAAACACGCTAATTATTTACTTTAACAAATAATACACTCAGTCTGAATTTAATTGTATAAATACAGACTGGGACTGGCTGCTGTCAAACTGGACGTGTCGGCGTACACACACGACCTTGGCTGACCCGTGTGCCATGCAACCACCTCACCCACGCACGGCCAATCTGTCTCATACTCAACTTCGTTCTTTGTTTCGGTATAAATATTCAATGGCACTACAATAAACTGCTTCTGTTGATCTTATTTTCGTCAATACTGAATCTGCGATTACGTCTAGGCAACAAACTTTAAGGCATACGGAAAGTTGGTTTTGGCGGCGGGGGAGGGATGCCAATAACTTAGAATTCTGATTCCTATCCAGTCCCTACAGTAATATCTTGTGACTGTATCCTTGTTTCTTATGCATCTGTTGTATTCCTGTTTTAACTTCAGTACGCATTTAAACTTTTTTATGAATTCTAACATTGTCTTGTTCTTCAAGCACCAACTGAAATAGCCTAGTTAAGAATGCAATCGTATAGGTCTACATGTTACAACTATATTTACCTATGTTATATTTGTTTACATTGCAACGGTTGTTTATCTTGGTTACTAGTTATTTGTTGTGATCATTCTGAGTTTTATTAAAGTTTAATAAAATAAAGTCTCCCTCTTATTATAATTAGAACATTATGAAAAAAGCTCCAACTTTGTGTTCTATACGTTCACAGTAAACTCTTTTAATTTAAAATGCTCATTTCATTTACATATAGGCCTACTAATCGGTGTTGACGAAGCTTTTAATGTTAATAAACAATAAACACAGCAACTAAAGTTGAAAATTATAGGCCTAATATTTTAATATGAAATCTTTAGTTTATTTGAACTGAATAAACGATACTGGAAATCGGTGTTCCTTTGATTGTGACTGGATGGCAATAACCACGAAATTGAAAAGTATAAAACCCACCGCAAGAAATGATAAATACTGTGGATAATTCTACAGGGCTATTGATTTTCTATCAAGTGGATTTATTTTAATTATTATTTAAGACTAATTATAGCCTACATTTAGTCTACAGCTTCCTTAAAAATCTAGAATCCTTTTTTATTAATTATTAATACGGGATTCTCTACTTGAACTTTGATAGGCCTAATTGTCGTTTTGGTGAGTCCAAGTCTCGGTTGTCCGTGGAAAGATCTAAGCTTGATATGCCTAATTATTCATGGATACGGTCTTCACTGGCTTCAGAAATAGGCTACTAGATAGGCATTTAACAGCTGAAATTTAAAAAAGAAATGAACAAATTCTGTTAGCATATAACTTGCTTTGAAAAAAAAAAATACTAGTTATTTTGTTTTTTGCATTGGGGTGGTTTCTTGGTTCTCTCTGATTTTACTTTTTGTTATGTTTAAGCCTATGTGATTCCTCCAAGCTCGATAACGGCCTCAGTGTATTTAGCTGCCGAAATATTCCTTCTGGTGTTAAAACCTAAATTATGGTTTATGCCGTAATTCTTATCCCATTTATGTTTTACATTTCTTTTGTCTAGAAATAATTACAGATTGATGCATAGTGCAGGCCACGCCTAATGGCAGCTGCTTTTTCATCCGACCAGCCACGGACAACACGTCGCTCGGCCAAAGAGGAGTTTTCGTTGTTTAGGCCAATATGAAGTATCAGTTATTGAGATAAAAAACGAGGACTACAATCCAAAACATATAGCAACTTCGTAAAAGGCAGACAGTTCAATGAAGGAAGAATACACAGGGTTATAAAAGAAAATATCTGAGGTTCTCAACGAACTATGGACACAACTGGGGGTTGCGCGGCCCGCGCGAAGCGCGGGTCGCGAGTAGTGCAGTGTCCCGAGTCTCAGAAAGGACTCCTGCCACTGGGTCTGTTTGAGTTCTTTATATATCTTTTAGCTACTTATGGAGGGGTCTGAAACGACCTGCGATTGGTGGATTATACCACCGGGACTAGCAAACGAGGTCGCTTCCAGGACTCACCTGGTCGCGGGGTGTATTTACCAAGTCCGGCAATGAGGGAATTGTGGGTCACTCTGTCGGAACGAACATAGAATCTACGCGCCAGGCGTCTCACGGTGTCATCAAGAGAGCGGACACCGAGTCCTCTCCTCAAAAGACGAGAAGAGTACCTCCGGGGGACTTTGCACGCGAGCTTCAGTCCCCGGTCGAGTACGCGCTGGAGCGTTGTTCTATGACCACGAGCCAGGTATCCCCAAACAGGACAGGTGTAGGTAATCACGGGCAACACGTACGTGTTGACTATGAGCTTACCCAGCCGGGGGGTCATTGCCGGATTAGAAAGCACGGGCCAGAGTCTACTGAGTTGCGCCGAAGCGCGTTGTCGGATGTACTGTACATGGGTTCGCCAGGTGAGTGGGGAATCCACGTGGAGCCCGAGGTACTTGACGCTATTGGTCCAGGGCACCTCGACGGGGCCTACTTTAAGCGGCCGAGGCCGCTTACGTTTTCGCGAGAATATTACCGCGGCGCTCTTGGAAGCGTTAACGGCAACTCTCCAGTCATCGGTCCACCCGACATACGCGTCGAGTTGGCGCTGGAGCTTAACTGCCGCATAACTCGCGTTCGGCTCTGAGGCAAAAGCCGCAGTGTCGTCCGCGAACAGCGACAATTTCACTCCAGGAACTCGGGGCGTGTCGTTGACAAACAACGAGAACAGGAGAGGCCCAAGGACGCTTCCCTGAGGGACGCCAGCGGTAATACGCCTCTCCGAAGAGAGAGCGTGGTCTACTCTCACTCGGAAGCTACGGTCTCGCAGAAAGCTGCCGATCAAGTGAACGTAGCAGTCTGGGAGAAGGACTTCCGTGAGTTTGTACAGGACACCCTCGTGCCACACGCGGTCCAAGGCTTTCTCTACGTCTAGGAAGATCGCAGTCGTCTGTTTGCCCTGGCAGCCAGCCTCGGTTATGCATTCCACGAGTCTCATCAGCTGATGAGTCGAGGAGTGCAGCTCACGAAAGCCGAACTGTTCGGGGATCAGCACGTCTAGTCTTTCTAGATGGTCGCGGATCCTACGCTGGATCAGACGCTCAAAAACCTTGGACGTCGCGGACAAGAGGCTGATGGGCCTGAGGTTTTCCACTCGAGAAGAATTCTTTCCCGGCTTGGGTATCACAATGACGGTAGCCGTTTTCCATTTCACCGGAAAATAGGCCAGTCTGAGGCATGAATTGAACAGGTCAGTGAGGAACTGGGTTCCTCGCTCCGGAAGGCGATGGAGGGCGGAATTCATGACTCCGTCCGGGCCAGGCGCCTTCCGGGGCTTGAGCTGAACAATCCTCTCAGAGACCTCCTCCGGGGAGATGGGCTCCGGCGGGACTGTGATATCGGCCGATAGAAAGCGCTCCACCTCGCGGCAGATTTGCTCAGTGAAAGCCGGGTTCTTGGATGGGTTGGGAGCGAACTGACGCTCTAAACTGTCATCCAAGAACTCTGCCTTTTCGAGGGGGCGGCCAAGGGGTTGACCGCCGGGTCCGGCCAGTGCGGGGAGAGGCGCGCGTTTGCGCTTTCCCGTTAGGGCACTGGGAATCCGCCAGACATTACGGTCCTCGGCAGGGCCATCCATCTGTGTAACAGCTAGCTCCCAGTTGCGTCTACGGAACGCCAGCATGTCGCGACGCAACTTGCCGGACGCTCTGTTGAACGCAGCCTTGTCAGCCGGGTCACGAGTCCTCTGCCAGCGTCTCCGGAGGCGATTCCTCTCGCAAGCGAGCTGAGACACCTCTTCGGGGATCCGCTGATAGTCGGGCGTGAGCCCCGGCTTCATCCGGGAGGACACGTCTGCCGCCGAGACTACGGCTGTGTCGAATAAGGCAACTGCCTCGTCGACATGCTGGGTAGTGTCGAGCGGGATATGCTCTGGTAGGCGGCGACTGAACGCCGGGCCAAAGCGGTCCCACTCGATTACCCGCCGCTCGTCGCGGACGGTGGCGTGCTGGGTAGCTATATGCACACTGATAGGGCAATGGTACGAGGACAGTTCCGAAATGACGGAGACGTGGACCGGGCAATAAACGCCCCTGACCACGGCAATGTCCAGTACGTCAGGGCGGGAGTTAGCCCTCGAGGGATAGTATGTAGGCCCGGTAGGACCCATGACTGTGACCCGAGCCGCATCAGCATACCTGCGTAAGCGGGTCCCGTTTGGGTTCGCCAAGCGGCTCCCCCAATCGGGGTGCTTACAGTTCAGGTCGCCCGCCAGGACTACCCTCCTGTGTGCTCCAAAGACGGCCTCCAGATCGTTCGACAGGAGCTCCGTTTGTGGAGGCTTGTAAGCGGAAACCACGAGTAGACCGCCGAGAGCACCATGGAGCTCGACCGCGGTGCACTCGAGGTTCCGCCGCTGAGGCAGGACAACGCGGTGATGGCGAAGACTCGCCTTCACCGCGATGGCTGTGCCCCCTCCTGCGCGACCCGACTGGTCGTCCCGGTGGCACACGTAGTTTGGTAGTCGGAAACGACGATGCGGGGTCAGGTGCGTCTCGCCAAGAAGAAGCACGTCGGGCTTGTGACGGGCAACGAACTCTAAGAGCTCAGAATGCCGGGAAGCGAGGCCGTTGGCGTTCCACGCCACGAGCTCGAGGTCTCGCTTGAGGGATTGCCGTGGTTGTCCGTTCATAACAGACCTGTAACACGGCAGGCTTCCACCAAGAGGAGGAACTTATCTTGGGGCGAGGCGAACTATGGACCGACCGAAGTCCCGTTTATATAGACCCGATAGATGGTTTGTGGCCAATGGCAGATTCCCCAGAATGGATGGCCGACGGGAATCTCTGACTTGTCTAAACTCTGTACGGGTAGGGAGGTCCTACGGAAAGGGTAAAAGTCGCGGAGGGTGGTAGCTGCACGTCCCAGACTCGAAGATATGATCACAACATCGTCAGGCATCTGGTGAACGTTCAGAACAAGTGAACGCTTGTTCTGGTGAAGTTCAGAACTCTTACTAGAAGGTACAGTTTGAACTACTCATTATCAAATACGCTTTTGTTCATAGAAACATAATTAAGACACGTATAAGTCACACTTTCAGAACTCACGTTCGACTTTGATAGGGCGTAAATACGAATAGTAAGGAAAATCATACTGGGTTGAGTCCGTTACGACGAAATTAGACGAATAATATGAATACGACGAATTCCTTGGAGATACAAGGAATAGGCCTACTAAACGAAATGTAACAATGTACCCTACGTCACCAACACATAGGAAGAACGACAAGGTCCCTACAAGACAAACTCTCTACATATGACTAAACTCGACGGACAATTTTCTTAAAAAAACACGTTGTCCCTTACGGTTATAATTCACTGCTAAAACGACTTCTCATAGAACACAGCATCCAGTAGGCATGACGTATGAATCACAAATAATTTTGAGGTAGTTTTAAGGTGCAGCTATGGTAGTGCACAAAGACAGTGAAATGTCCATAAGTTAAGTAGGGAAACTCAGCGACCCCAAAAACTGAAAAAAGTTAGGAAGTCACGTCTTGATATTTAGAACCTATTTAGATTGGCAATATCGTGATCAATGAGTTTTCTTGAAGATGTGGTTATCAGTGACATTTTTTCCGGCTAAGAGAAGTTTATTTTACTCGCCTCATTTATATAACCTGGAAAACTTCTGAAATGCAGATCCGCACTGTTCACCGAGCTATAGGTTCCCCAATTAAAAGTTACGTGAGATAATAATTGAAATATTTGAATTCCCTTTTACTAAATATTACGTTTATTTAAATAACGTTACAGTACATAGTGAATAGGCTGTATATTTAAAATCAGCTTAAAAAGAAAGCATGGTAATGGAGTCCCACGACATTAAGCCTGTATGAATTAAAAGTACTCTTTTATAACCTGAGGCCAAAATAACAAGGAGCAACAATATTGTAATAGTTACTGTACTCGATCGCTTTCCGTACAGAAAATAATCTGCTTCTTAATCATCATGTTTTCCTGGAACGGTAATGGCAAGCCAGGCAGCGCACACCTGCAGCACATTTTACTTTGGATCTCGAAACTGATGTTTTGATCATTGTAGCCTACTCCGTCCCTATGACAAAATCCACTTTCTCTCCTTTTCGCATTAAGGAAATAATAATAGGCTATTAAATAAATAACAAGTAAACTGTTCTGAGAGTGTACAAATATCAAGTAAACTGTTCCAATGTAGTCTGCAAATAACTAAAGGTCTTTTCTAAAGTCCACTTAAATATAAACTGTAAACTGTGCCGATGTAGGCCTACTACGTAATATCTAGTGAGCTGTTCTCACAGCCTTCTTAATTTTTAATTTTTAATTCTCACTGTTTCTTTTTATAACTAATGTAGGCTACACAGTGGAATTGCGCTTACGGGCATCATCATTTTCTGAAAATTATTTATAGCAAAATTTCACACGCCCTGTTTTATAATTCTGGTTGTTACAACTACGTAATCTATGATTAATTAAATAAAACGTTTTTGTAAATATCTAACTCTCGGTTAACCGCGGAATTGGGTGGCGTGATCCCCGCGGATATACGAATTTCACGGATAATTCGCAGTATGTACAAAAAAAGAAGAAAGTAATGAAAATTCTTTATTACCATTAGTTGTTTATTTAAAGTCAACCAGTACAGTAAAACCCCGTTAAGACGCTCATCAAGGGAGCTCGTGAAAACCGCCTATTAAGCTGTAGCCTATATTACCACGTATGTAATATAGGTCTCTAGGCCTATATAGGCCACATACTGAAACTGTGTAACTACTAATCACATTTTCTATGCAGTTTAAATACTTAGCCTATTCACACGAACTGACATTTCGTCAGAAGAAGTTGTACTGATAAATTGTCCTAAAACATCTACACTGAATACTTTTGAACTTATTACATACAGGCCTAAGCTATATATAAAAATAAGCTACGTATAAAAATTTTATTAGTGAGCGTCTCCCACGTTTTCATGCGCAGCAGGGATTAGATTCAGCAACGACTTACCGCAAATATATGGATTAAAAAATTTCAGAAAAATACATCTCAACGAAGTCAATAATTCGGAAGTTAATAAAATACTTCCGCACATAGAGATTAGTGGAGCGTTTACTTCCGTAAAATAAAGATTAGTGGAGCAGAAGCTTTATTATTCAGCAAAAATGTGTTTCTGCTTATTAAAAAGAAATCCACGAGTTGCCGCAGCTAATCCGCAACACTGATAAACCGCTCGCGGATAATCGGGAGTTTACTGTAATTGTTTGACGCGACAGTACAAACAACTCAAGAAAAATAAAAATATACTGCGTTTGCTAAATCTAGACTTATATCATACTTACACCAAATCTACGTAAGCCTATTTCGAAGAACCGTACGAAATAATCTTTATATAGGCTAGGCCTACGCGTTTACTGCTTCGTTCCTGAACTGAATATTCAAGTTGCTCAGACCATCAAGGCGTCAGTCCCTTATGGGCTTACAGTAGCCTTATATTTTAATGTTACTATAAAAATACAAAGGTGTTACGTTGTTTTATATTCGTATGGAAATTGACGCAAAAGAAAACACCTTTATTCAATGTGCATATCCTATAATTCAGAGAAATCTCACTGGGAAAATGTAATATGATCTTATGTCTACAATACAGGCACTAAGTCGTTACAGAACACTTCAGATAAGTAAGAAAAGTTTCATTTTGTAAGCGACTTAACTGGCTTCTCTGATAAGGTTAGAATTTGCTATGTCTGGATAATGGACACTTACTAACAGAAATGCCAATGGCGATGAATGAACGACACTGACACATATGACTAAATTAATCGTAAATAGAAAAACTCCCTAAACACCTAGAACACTTTTTAGGTCTTCTCCCAATATTGTTTACTTTGAGATATCACGGACTCAACTTGCTCGCACGGTTTTAATATTATGTTAGTCGTTTACCAGTTTCATAGGTTTAACGACCGTAAATTAATCTCGAGTCTTAAAAGTTCATTATTATTCGGCTATTCCAGGGCATAATTAGGCCTAACACAATAAAAGCACATTTACTGAACAGGCGTTTGTATATTAAATGGCAAAAAAGTATCAGGAACAGTTGGTTGTAAACAAAATAACGTCAAAGAGCTCAACCATTTAAATACATATTCGTGCGTTCCTAAACCGATCTTTAGTACCACAGATACGTCACATTCAACAAATCGTGTGACACTTCGCATAACAGGGTCCAAAGCTACTGACCGTATAAATATCTGTTATGTCAGAATTCTTTCCACTTCACTCGAAAAAGCCGGCTGTGAAAATACTTTTGGAGCTTAATTAATAACATCTAAAAAAAACAACAAAAACACCACTGCGATTTCGTACATTCCACTCACTCTCACTTTATTCGCCGACACTAGTTTGTCGTGTTGCAACTTGAACCAAAAAACGACAATCCCACGGCTGGTAAATAAATATGTACAGACATACATACAAGTTATATGAGGGAGTAGACAAAAATTAAAATACCTACACGGCTCTAAGAACATTGTAGGCATACAGTGTATCGTGGGAATTTAATTTGGAGGTGTGGCAAATGGTACACAAGTCTACTCGTAAGATACGTAAATAAAACACACGCACACGCACACGCACAGAGTTCCAGTACGTAAATCGCACATACAGTACACATAAGTTACTCCCGGGCGCCAGCATAAGTTTTACTACGATTTGCCAACAGACACCACGCTCGATGTAATCAGAGGGTCTATAATTATTAACTTTTTTTGGACCATGCGAAAAAAAATATAGAGCGTTTATGATTTTCATCTGTCTACTGCCAAACATTTGTGAACGGTAGAATCGCAGTACATAGGCCTAATGGTACCACGTTACCATACACTTTACATAAATAGGCCTGTAACGATGCATGCGTAAGTCCTATTGTATAAAGTACAGTTAACATCACCATATGCTACTTACAATTCCATGTTTTTATGTCGGCACTATATATGTCCAAATGTTGGTCGTCTACCCTTCCTCATAATTTCTTGAAGAATTTGTTGTTCAGCGGAGCAATTAAGTGTTCAAGTCTCGCTGACCTGACAGGAGTCTTCAACTTCTATGCTTACCAAGTTCGGTTTACTAAGGAACGCCTTCCTTAATTTAGATGTAGACACAAGTAATGCAGCACTTTTGTTTCTACATGGCAGAACAGCAAAGACCACACACTGAGTCGTCGTAAATTAGTATTAATACGAGGTGTTCGCTTTTACATTACACAAAACCACTTACATACACCTGCCCCTTTTAGTCTAAAGCATCCATCTTCTGATTTCAGACCAACAGTCAAGACTCAATAGAACAAAATCTCTGTTATAGTTAGTTTGAGTAATACTCTTTCCTCTTACCATTACCGACAAATCCTGTCAGTCTTCTCACCATAATACCTTCTCTCTTATCTTCAATGAGAATCCAGCTTCCTAAATGGTGATAGCCTATCGTTACTTGCCAAATATAGTTGAATCCACATTTCATGTCTTGTCTTTTCACTCTGCATGCTGCCACACACAAATCTCTTTAACTGTGTGGGTATGCTGTAAGCGAAACCTTTCCACCCAACTTTTGCGGGCCAACCTTTAATAAGATAAAGTACACGTGGGCTACTGCTGACATTCTTGTCAGTTACGGAAGTCACTGAGTCTTAAAGAATCAATCTTTAATTTTATTATATCATTATTTTGTGCCTCTCAGGGTAATCATGAACTGTTCTCGAACAGTTTGTTCAAAACAGATCTTTTCGTTCAAAACAGCCCTGTTCGAGCTGATAGGCCTATATTGTTGCTTACGTTTAGATTGCTGCAACTATTGAGACAATAAAAACAATTTTAATTTAGTTTATCATACATTCGAATTATTTTATGAAAGTTATAACAAATGTTAGTCATAACTCTGTGATTCATATTTAAGGAAAATCTGAAGTTACTAAGATATTGCCAGAATAACCAATGAAACATAATTTTCTTTTGAAGAAGTCACGTTATATTAAGTCATAGGCATAAGTAATACAGTCTTTACCACTAAATGCTTCAATGGTTAAGTAGCCTACGTTACAAATGATACAATTTTTGGAATTATTTTATAACGACGCTAGTTTTTAATAGTAACACAAACAAAATATAGACCTACTAAAGTTTACAATCAATGCTTTTAGGCTGTTACATCTGTTAGATTTATACACTTCATGCGTTCGTGTATGGAACTGTATTATCTCCAGATTAATGTCAAATATCGGAGAAGAAACTTTTAGTTAAATTTAAGGATTTGGTAGGCCTATTCGAGGAAGGATTACAGGGCTATACCTTTCCTTCAACTAATATTTGACGGTCAGTCCTCCGTATATAGTGATTAGGCCTATCCTTTATTTATGTTTAACCAAAAGACACTAAAGGGATATTTAAATTGCCCTTTTTCTACTATTACGCATAACGCACAGAAAATAAATGCAAAATGGCTACATCACCGCACTTAGTCCTTCTGAACACAAACAGAGTTACATTTCACAAAACCTTAAATTGTCCAGGATCGAAGTGTAGATCACTTGTGCGTAGACCTATATGTCTACATGACAATAAATAAAGCATTCCGATGCTTTAAAGACACAAAACTGTTCCCACTTTAGACAACCATAATTTCAAGGAAAATTAGAACGTTCTGAAACCTTGTTTGGAGAAAACTCATAATAGCGAATTTAAGAAACCGTAAAATATGGATCATTTAATCATCGATGTATAATATATGGATCCATATATCTATAACATACAGATTCACAGAATTCGGTCCGACCGCTGCTCAGTGCTCCCCCCACCACTGGTGGGCAAGAATACTGTGTATGCTATAGCCTACACTGTACCTGTACAAAGTCTGACTTTTCTGCTTTGTTTTAGCTGTTGTTGCTTTAGTAGAGCATATTTTCGTTAAATGACATCGCCGTCATATTTTGGTATTAATTAATAACACCAAATTGGAAGGTTTTTAATAAGTTCTTTTCCAAAATAAAGACATTTGTTTCACTTTATATTGTGACATGTAATTTTAGTTTATCGCTAAGTTCTGTTGCGATAAGTTCATAAATATTTGTTGAAATCACTAATGTAGTTTCAGACGAATTTATTCTTCTCACCTAAAGTCAGAATATTAAAACAGCAATGTTAATTTACATTAAAGTTTTTATTTTACTTCATTAGCTATTAGCTACATAATAATTACATAAACATGCTTATATTAAATACCACTGAATAACACAAATTTATTTAACTTTTGGCGGACACCACGTTTAGAGAATGTAACTGCAGACATTCTTACAATCCTTTACAATATCGTAACACAAATTTTAAGAAATAATATCCCTATTAATTTGACAAGTTTTATTTCACGGGTGACTTCCGAAAAATCGTTGTTTGAATTATTTTTTTTAAACACTGTGCCGGCGAAGTTTTTACAAGCTGATATAATAACTTCTTTGGTATTAAGTTTACTATCTGATCTAATCAACAAATTATACTCAAAATTTACGATCTTAAACACGTCTGATGACGCTCTATTTAATTTTCTACTTGACACAAGGTAGTAAAATGAGTGTAAACGTTCAAATTACTGTAATTTGTTATCAGTAAATTAATCAGTTAAATTAATACACTCTTCATACTTTAAGTTTGAAATTTTTTACGGTAACGTCACACAGGTAATACACGATATTATTCTTATAGAATGAGATAACGTCTTTGATTATGTTGCTAATTTCTATAAAATGTTCAATTTTGTCATAATCAGTTTCATTCAAATCTTTCTGTGCTTGTGCAAAACTCATGATTGAAGTTTGGATAATTAAATCAAAATCTAAACAATTACTTTTGTTACATGCCTGTACACTGTGTCTGAACGTAAACATAAGTTTTCAGGCTCGTTGAAACTGTTAACATTGGGACTGTTATTATGTCCTCCACTGGATCTACTCAAGAAAACAATAGTTCCAAATAGTTTTGAGAAAACTTGTAAGTTAAATTACAGTTGTATTCCGAGCAGGATGCCACCATGATAATAGAAATTCAATAATTTGATTTTCAGATTTTATTGGTTAAAAGATAGTCTACGTCAAAAGTAAAAAATGAACTGTTATAATAACAAAGTCTTCATAAGCTCAAATGTTCAGGAGAACTGTCTCTAATGTAATAATTGTAAGGTGTCAAAGCAGGTGCATTACTGACTGAATGACTCGTTTAGTAAAACGTGGTAGCTTAACCAAACGCTTTTGCCCACCAATGGTTGTGGGGGGGGGGGGGTTGCCCACCAATGGTACGTGTTTCGGACCGTTTCTGCCGTCAATTTACCAGTCAGCCCGCGATCCATATTTTATATACATCGGTGAAAGTAATACGCAAGAAAGGAACCTTCTATAACGACAAGGGCTTTTTAAAAATTGAAATAAGCACACGTTGAAAAAAGGACTGTTGTATACTGATGTAAGCACAAGATTAACGTATTGCTGTTTGACTTTCTTGTTGTCGACATAAATTAAATTTTTCGCTTTCGAAAAAATTTTCAGAAATTAATTATGCATTTCTCATTTTGAAACACTCATTTCTGGTTTAATTTTTTACTCGCTCTGCTTCATTTACTTATCACTGCCTCCAACTCATCACAGTATTTACTTTCCAATAATCTTATCTCCACACTCTTAAAAAAAATTTCAGAAAAAACTACCACGACAGGATTTTTCGACACATTTTCTTAGACAGTACACACAATAGAATCCTATGTTTTTCCAACATGAAAAATGAAATTTCATGAATATTTCTAACACATACAATCCTTTGCAGCATATTCCAGCTGAATGCTATGAGGGCAAAAAAAACTGAAGTCGAATTGTGATATAACAATGAGAAGTGATAATATTAAGAAATATTTCCGAATGCCTTTTTACCAAAAGTGAATACAGTGCTCGAGTTTAATCTAGGAACAATTATGTAGGCCTATTAAAACTGGTTTTATAACTTGTATGTATTATCCGTTAGCAGTAGGCCTATTCCTAACAAACCATTTAAATTATAATACGGTTTTCACTTAATGTAAGATCATCCATTCGTTGACTCTAAAAGTAGCGGTACAACTGGTATTGTGGACACATAAAACAGTACACAGACACTGCACAAAATCAAATATAAAAATACAAATAATAAAAAATTATATAACTTATATTAAACAACAAATACTACAGCTTTACACAGTTCCGTTGTACGAACATACTGTCTCACGGATCGTCGTATTGTAGAGAGGAAACAAAATACAGACACCAATGAAGTCACTAATTACCAGTTTTAATTAGTCACAAATAACAAAGTGAAAATAACAAGGTATTCTCATCCAATAAATGAAGTTAAATTTGTCCACACGCAATAAAAATTGTCAACTAATACAGTTCCGCACTAATTACAACACAATAATAACTTTCAACTAATCCGCAACAATCATTTGATTCGCACTCTACAACATCGCCAGATGGAACTAACTTCTAAGCCGGCCTCTGTTACTTATATATAGCCTGCAGAAGTTTCAGAATAATTTTCCATTCTTTTGGCGGCGTGCCAGCATAATTTCTGTAGTTACAAGTACTTGAACAGTGTGGAGTGTTCCGTGATTGGACGGCCTTGACACAGACGCCGCACGCTGGGCTAGCCGAGAAGCGCGTACAACGACACTCTCGACTTTTCTACAGCGTTACGTAATTGTTAATACGTCTCTTACTACAACACGTCATTACGCCTTACGATGACTTAAAGTTGTATTTGTATTTTCCGTGTTCAGGATTAATTCTGTGTCACTAGAACTTCTTTTTAAAGGCAAGTTCTTAAGCAAGTTCATTCCTGAATTGGCGAGCAAAACAATGCATAGAACATATCATTCGACGTTTTACTCTACGATACATTTTAAAAACATTAATGTGAATAGGCAGTTACATCTTTTGTTGTGTTTTAAGAGTGAGTCTCATGTTTCCTGAAACAGCTGACTAGTTTAGACGGAAACATTACAGGCCTATTTATATGGGGTAGGGGAGTGAGGAGCATGGGTCCGCACTTAAAATACAATAACAAATTCTCAGCTACTGAACCAAAATAAAGTTTATTGAAAATTACTGGCTTATTTGTTACACTATATGCTAACAAATGTAATAAGTACACAACAATTTTGACGACAGTATTTGGTAAAAAAAAATTAAAAAACAAAAGCATGTAAAATAGGAAAGTTGCCCCAACCTTGGGGCAAGAGTCCGGTCTGTGTAGGGTAAGAGTCCTACTGACACTTATCACACACGAAATGGCCCAATCCACTGTAATTCGTGCACGGCTCTTCCCACCACGTACTACATTGACGACACATGATCCAGTCGACTGTAGGGGGGGATTCGTAAAGGTGCCCACAACATCCGCAATAATAATCAACTTTCCCGGAATACGATATTCCTCTTCTTCCTTTGAAATTTAGACTTTGAAATCAGCGGGACTCCCCAGCACACACTTCTGGAACGCTTAACAACAATTGTAGGCATAATGCAAGTTTTATTTAATTGTAATGTGAAGTTTGTTTATGTGGGGTAAGATTCCGCACAGGAGACCAAGAAGACTCTTGCCCTACTGTGTTCTATACTTTTTGCTGACTTACTATGATTCAATAAAATAAGATTGGCCACTAACTTTAAGTTGATATGTAACCTCAGACTTACCTTTTAATAATGTACTGTCGAAAACAAATAATAAGAAAGTATATATTTGTATAAATACTCTTAAATTACACTGTAAAATAACTTCAACTTCCACAAAATTAAACAGCGTTACTGTTCACTCACCGTAATGGCGCTAGACTCCTTGTTTGCTGTGTCCAGCCAGCAGAATGCATTTCTTCAACAGCCCAGACACCAACTCACAACATCTATTAAGAAAGCTAGTAACTACGACGTATTAGGAATCTTGCCCCGTGCGGACTCTTGCCCCACACTACTATACATTCCCAATAACCGAACTTGCACTAATTTTCGATATTTCGGCTATGCGATAGTTGTATCGGTATGTAGTGAATATTGCTTGTATTTTAGTAAAATAATACAACACATTTTATTGGATCGATTTAGCCTGTTAATTACTTTTTTATTTTCGACCGTAATATCGCTTTAATGCCATGTAATTATTATCCAAAACGTTTCTAATAACATTATAGGTTAAATCTGAGTTTTAGAACAAAGCACGGCGTTTAACATCAATAAAGCACGGTGTTGTTAGGTTAACAAGAAACCTGAAGGACCTAAAAAATCAATACACTTGAAAGTAATAGGCCTACTCGCTTTTTGTTTCACAAGTCACCAAAAAAAAAATCAAAATAAGGCGGGTTACTATACAGGACACCCACTTTTTTAACCGTTGAATTTTACACAATTTTTCGCTGTAACTAAAATTGTTGGCTTCTTCTTGATTTCTAACACCACACTACAGCCTACTTGTGATTTTATTTTGGCATCTTTTTTATATTCTGTACACGTCTTTATACAGTATGTGAAGACATATTGTGGTATTTTCACCATGCGCCGTTCACGTTAATGTTTTCGTGCGCAAGATTAGGTACGATATCGTAGGGTTTAATACAATTTCAAGTGTATTAAAGTAACAACAAAATGTATCGCGGGACCCAAAGCCGGACAGTTTTGACAGTTAGTCACCATTTACATTATTATCTGACAGAATTCATGTTCCACACCAAATTTTCATTGAGTGATTCGTTTGAGTGATTACTTAACATCAAGGAATACTGACCAGCGGAGCAATAATTAACCTGTTTCATTTGTTAATTTGGTAAAATCTTTTTTGTTTTAATTTTACTGTGCTGCAATCACTACGTTTCGTTGTTAAGACTTTCTCTTGTTAATTTGTTAAAACAGTTCTGTTCGGTGTTTTTAATACGTTACTGTGTTAAACACTATGCATGTATCAAAGCAATACAATCTTTTACAACAGATACACTTTTTCTTCTTCACAGTGTGACGTATCGATACTATCGCGTAGTAAAAACACTGAAAGTACAGTTACCGGGAAAGTAATTAAGCATAAAATACTTACAATAGTTGACAACAAACAATAACTCATAACATACTGGTAGTATCGAATTCACGATCGTAAGGCGAATCACAAGCGAGAAAAAATTCACCAAGGTCATTGAGTTTTACAGCATTACAGTTCAAAAATTTAATATATATTCGGTAATCAGTACAAAATTAAATAAAAAGTCAATTGTAAAACAACAACAATCCATGCTATTATAAAGGATTCCACTATCCGATAACACAAAGAAGAAATGTTTTAGGACCATACATAGTTTTTTTATGTGATTTTTTTTTAATGCGACATATCAGAAACTATGCACATTTTGTATTCTTCTGTGTATCTAATAGAAGCGCTTACTCGTATTCAGAAATGTATACACGAATAATACACGATAAGTTAGTAGAGATTTCATGTACGAGGCGTGTCCGGAAAGTAAAGATACAAAGGTCGTAATTGGTCTAAAAATATTTATTTACAAATCATTAACTGACAATTACGTAAATACATATATCTTTATTTCTCTACATAATTACCGCCATTATCCAAGCACCTATTAAGTCTGGGAAGCAGCGTTTGTATCCCCGTGTCATAGAAGTCCGCCCCCAACCCTTTGAACCATGTCATGACCTCTTCTTTTACCTCGTCATCGTCATCGAACTTTTTTCCGTCCAGATATTGTTTCAGGTGAAGGAACAAGTGAAAATCACTGGGCGCGAGGTCAGAGCTATGCGGCGGGTGATCCAAAACATCCCATTTCCAACTGCCGAGCAGCGCAGAGGTCACGCGTGCAGTTGGAAATGGGATGTGTTGGATCACCCACCGCATAGCCCGGACCTCGCGCCCAGTGATTTTCACTTGTTCCTTCACCTGAAACAATATCTGGCCGGAAAAAAGTTCGATGACGATGACGAGGTAAAAGAAGAGGTCATGACATGGTTCAAAGGGTTGGGGGCAGACTTCTATGACACGGGGATACAAACGCTGCTTCCCAGACTTAATAGGTGCTTGGATAATGGCGGTAATTATGTAGAGAAATAAAGATATATGTATTTACGTAATTGTCAGTTAATGATTTGTAAATAAATATTTTTAGACCAATTACGACCTTTGTATCTTTACTTTCCGGACACGCCTCGTAGCATACGCAGACGTTATCATAATGGTTAATTTCATATTATTCTCATTCAGAATTGTCTACAGCTCCATATCTATATTGCATTGTGTAATAATTGTCTCTCCTTTAAGAACATTTCACATTCATTTTTAGAATCCAATTGTAAATTTTAAATAACTTAGAAGGTCACTTTTTATGAGCCCTGCTTTGTTTATGGTTTTCCGCCCCGTGAGGTGAATTAAAGAGAAAATTCTTTCAGTAAAAGCGGAAGTAGTGGCGGAGGCGACAATTTTGTAGAAATTTGCTAAATCCGTTCCTGTGTTCATAACTATCATTTCCCCCGTAGATTTATTAATAAACCCTGCAGAAGATTCCAAGTATTGTAATATATTTATTGAATGTTGTGAGCTTTGAATAACTTAGTGTTCATGCGTCATCATCGTATTTGCAAGACAACTTATTCTGCCATTGCTCGCAATTTTCGTTCTTCTTCTTCTTCTTCAGGCTGTGGACCTTACGATCCGTTGCGCACTCCTTGGTCCGACCATCTTTTCTTTGGCCTTCCAATATTCCGCCGTCCTTTTGGATTATAAACCAAAATTTGTTTTGTATCCTGTTCCTATGCATCCTTCCAACATGGTCTGTCCAATCCTGTCTGTAATGCTTTATCCTTTTCGTTTAGGTTGTATATTCCAAGGATATTCCTTATATCGTCATTTCTTAGCCGGCCCCTCCGTGATATTCCTCATTTCATTAGCCTGTATCCGGCTTTGGGTCTTTGCGTTCAGTGTCCACGTCTCACTGCCATAAAGGCCACATCATTTTATAAAATTTCAAAAGAGTATGTCTTCTGACATTTCCATTCAATGTTCTTCTTATCGTTCCACACATGTGATTAAACTTTTCTATTTTTTTGTCCACATCTGACTCACCAACATAAGACTAATCACATCCAAGGAACCTGAATGAATTCACTTGCTCAATTAGTTGATCATTCAGTACTAGTTTACACCTTACAGGAAACCAACCTTTAAAAGCCATGAACTTACTCTTGATAACAGAAATTTTCAGACCATATATCCTGATTATCTGCTGCAATTCATAGAGGGCCCTCTGCAGGCTATTTTCATTGTCTACTATTATGACCTGATCGTCAGCAAACATCAGAGTTTTGACGAAACTAAAACTGTCACTGAAGTTCAGTATTCCTAGCCTCTGCTTCCATTCTGTAACAGCATCGTCCAAATATAAATTAAAAAGTGTCGGTGAAATGCTACACCCTTGTCTGACCCCTTTACTTATCACTTCATTAAGGACTTCACCAGATTCAGTTTTTACAATGGTCTCTGTGTTCTTGTACATGCTCCTAATGACATCTATTAGGTGATTTGGTACGCCTCTTCTGTCCATGATATTCCACAGCTTATTTCCTCTCATATTTTCAAAGGCCTTGATGTAGTCGACAAAAACCATATTTGTCTCAAGATTATACTCTCTTCTCTTTTCTATCAGCAGCATTAATGTAAAGATATTGTCAGAGAACGATCTTCCTTTCCTAAACCCTGACTGCTACTCGAGCAAGATGGTGTCCATAATAGGCCTTAATCTGTTGTTAATATATTTTATATGCTGCATTAAGTACGCTAATCCCCCTGTAGTTCTCACTCTGCGTTAGTGAACCTTTTTTGAAAATAGGAACTATCAAAGCTGTTTTCCAGTCTGATGGTATAATTTTTGTCTCCAACACTGGTTGACAATGGCCAGAAACCTATATTTTGCTTGCATTGGGAGATATTTATAGAGCTCTGTATTTATACAGGCTGCCCCTGCAGCTTTCTTACTCTTGCTAATTACATAATGTTTCCTCAAGCTCTTCATCTTCTACGCAGTCAACTGCTTGGGGTAATCCTGTGACTTCCTCCCCATTATCCTCTTCTTCTGCACTGTACCAAAGTCTCTTTCAGAACTCAGTCCAGCACTTCTTCTTTAGCAGCTCCAGACTGGCTGCATCTTTCTCATCCTTATTTAAATGTTTTATAATTTTGTATGCTGCATTTTACCGTCCATGTAGAACTACATCATTTTCAATGCTGGACCCATGTCTCCCAGCTTTCCTTGTGTGCTCTTTTGACTAGGGATTTTGTTTGCCTCCTCTGTGTGTTATATTCTTCTAGCGAATGTGGGTTTTAATCTGGCAAATATTTCAAATACAGTTCCTTCTTCTTCTGGATTCATTCCATAGGTACAGACCTCGGTTATTCCGAGGTTTTTTCCTCAGACAATTCTTGTTCTTAGTTTTATAGTTTAAAAGTAATATATTGGAGCGCACTTAACCAAAAGTGATTATAGATTACCTAAAATCAAACCATTTCTCTGTATACGAGATGTATACCTGTTGGCTCGTAATTTATTTATTAACAGAAGTTGAGAAGTGAAATTATACATATACGTACACTGAACATTTGCGCACAGAATATACTATCCAGAGTAATTTGCGATGCACTCAACACATTTGCGCCACTTTTGCACCCACCTCTGGACAGCACTTCGGAAAAAGTCTGTGGAGCACCCTCTGACCGACGCCTAGTATTATCTTTCACTTCTTTAGCATCACTGAATCTGGTACACCGAAGGATATCTTTCAGTGTACCAAAGAGGTAAAATTCTGGTAGTGCAAGAGCTACAAAGGAAAATTCTGCGATGGGCTACAAAGGATGAAGGGAGGATGGGGAACCACTGATCACTTATGTATGCAATGCACTGGTTTGTACCTAGAAACGAGTGCGACCTAGCATTATTATGATGCAGTTTAATGGAATTATAAGCTCTTTTTGTTCTGATGACTTCTCGAAAGATTTTCAGTGACGCAGTATAACGCTCACTGTTTACTGTTCAACATTACTAAACAGTAGAAATCCATAAAAATTACCCCTCTCTCATCCCAGAAGACATGAACCATCACCTTGGCTGCAGACTTCTGACTTTTGAATTTTTTCAGGTCTAGGTCCATCGATTGCTTCTTAGTCTCGGCGTTGTACTGGTACACCCAAGCCATATCTTCAGTTAGAAAATTTGGGGAAAATGTTCTGTTCATCGGTTTCAAACAAGGAGAATAGTTTGAACACACATCCTTTTGTCTTTCAAAGCAGATGTTAACTGATGAGGCACACTTTCCTGTTGCCTAGGTTCTCTGCAATCCTTTGCACAGTATCATATCCACAATTGGAGCTTGCAACAATTTCGCGTATGTGATTTGCCGTTCTGCACCAATCATGTCATCAACTCGCTACCGCTTGTCATCAGTCATTACAGTCGTTTGCCTTACACTACGTGGTTTATCGTCTCCTTACTTACGTCAATATGTTTTGCCCGCAATAAACTTATTGACCCATTTTCAAATATTGCTCTCGTCCAATGCTGCCTCCCCATACAGGTAGGACTACAGACGCATGAATTTCAGACATACAACATAAATAGTATAGATTTGACAAACAGAATTTCATTGGATCTTATCTATGTATAAAATATACATTTAAAATATCTATCTTTAATATAGTATCTTATATTTCTTTCCTTCAGGAAATATCATATATCTTTGAAAACAGATTGGCAAACTCTAAAACAGCACCGCTGGAACTAGCAATTTTTACCATATTTCTCGTCTTCGTTGTAGCCTACACAGGTTTAATTATTCTGTAACAGATGGGAACTTCGTTCCGATTGTACCAACGGCTGTAGGAATTTACTTTCTTTCAGCTTCACTCGCATATGTGTGATATATGTATGACTACCACAAAATACTTACTAACTTCCGAATGAACAAAAAACGGTTTCCTATACTTCCCGTCGGCCGCAGCCATTATACAGATACAAGTTACGCCATTTTGTTAGATTGCGGAAGCAATATTTCAGTGGCACCGCCGGTGAAAAGACGGATGGATGTAGGCCTATATTTACATACCGCATATAGGAAGGAAATTGTGGTGGCGATTGGTGATGTGTGAACCCGTGTGGTTAGGGCGGGGGTTTCCGCTTTCCGCTGTACAACACTAATGGCGACGACGGTACTGGCACACAATATCACTTGCGTACATACACACAATAAAATAAATCACCAACAACATCAACACCTGTAATTAAAACATCACAGAGACAACAACCACATTTAAATATAATACCCCATCCATCCATACTATACCGACGGAGAACTCGTTTATTAGTCATTCTCACCTCCTGTGCTGAAAAAGCAGAACGCATTAAAATACGGTGCGCAAAAAGGCTCTTAATTTACACATTAGACCTACCATTGTTCGTGTACACACCTAAAAAAAAATAAATAATAAGGCAAACGACAGTCGAGTTCAAGAGTTTCTTTTCGCCGCCGCACAGTCGCCCCTTCTCATCATCTTGGAGGTATTATATTTTCAGACAATGGAACTTTTTAAGACACACATGTTTGTAGATACAACACTCAAATACACTGTACTGATCTAACAATATAAGTTATCCCATACAAAACACGGGAAGTCCGTGTACGCGCGCGCGCGCGCGCGCACACACACACACACACAGATCAGACGAACCTGACTGCCTACTACTAAGCGCATACCTCAATAACTTTTCAAAGGCTACTCTCCAGAACACATCTTGTCCAATTCACTGTACCTACTACAGTACTTTAATCACGTCATTTCTCCATCTTGCAAAGAATAACGACGTGACCGCTTTGTCCTGTTCACTAAACTTTAGTGCTTATCGGTTAGTACAGAACAGTCACCGTCATTTTTACAGGCCTTACCCAAACAACTATCTTTCCCACCTACCTACTACGAATTTTATTTCTTATTTCCTTAAATATCACTATTCCAGTTTGAATGCATACCTGTTTTATTGTTCACCTGTCTCGCAGTTATTCCTAGCATACTCCTATCCCTCCTTCCTCGTGAATCCGCAGTTTTGTGTCATTCTTGTTTCAGTGTCCATTTCTGTACATAATTGCAGAAACAGACGCTTCCTCAAGAAAGGCAACAAATCATCACGATCTTATTCGACTTATGGTACTGGGTCCATATATTTAGTCTTGGGCACTGTCCATCGCATTTTCCATTGGCCTGCAATTGGAATTACTCCAACATTCTATTTCAGCTTTGGTGCCAGACTCACGCATTCTCCTATAACTCGCGCTTGTGACAATACTTTGCTTTTATCACTGTTATTTATTATCGTAGAAAAAAGTACGTTAATAAAGTATCTTAGGATCAATTAGGCTATATTTATGACTATCCCACTCTTTTCTCGTTACAACTTCAACTAATATGGCGAGTCAATGCTCCATTTCTACCACCTTTGCGACATTCGTTCTTTAAAATAGTACTTTCTGATTCGTTCTCTATTAGGGGGTCTACTGGTTTGAACGTCCAATTCTTACCTCACTTCACAAGGTGCAGCCATTCGTCCCGTTGTAATTCTTTATATAAAAAAGGTTTTTGTCAAGTCTCCCGAGTTTTATGAATAATATAAAAACTAATTTTTAATAAAAAATAGTTTCATAAAATGATTTCTTTATAATATGGAGGCGATTGTTACAACTGCAACAGGCAAGAGTTATCAATCGATAATTTATAAATTATTTTTCATTGTTTTAATGAGATGAGATTGGGATTAGGATTCTATTGCTTTGTAAAACTTTTAAACTTTCTGAAAGTTTGAAAATAATGTTTATGAAAATTATCAATACATAGTTTAGTTACGAGAAAAGGAATAGAACAGACTAGTATTTCAGATGATAATGATAGCCCCAAAGTAATTAACATAAGAGAGCCCTACAAGACAGATTGTATAAGATTATGTATACGCAGAGGACATAGATCTGGTTTCTAGAAGTGAAGAGGAGTTGACAACTGTATTCTCTCTATGAGCAAACGGGAATCGGAGCGAACACAGGAAAAACTAAATATATGAATGTAACTCGGCAAAATGTGGTCCACCGCAATCGATAAGATCTAGCTTTGAACGATCGACAATCAGTATACCTTTGAAAGTATCACCGAGTTTAAAAATCTAAGCTCCCTGGTGACAGATACAAATGAGACAGACAATGAAACTACTACCAACGTTAGAAATTTAGCATTTGCAGGCTTACACCATTTCTTCTCTTCCATAGGTCTGTCAAGAAATGCCAAATTTTTACATTTTATACTAGTTTACAACCTAATAAGCTAATAAGAGTATTTACATTTATAAGATTTTGCAACTGTCTAATAAAACGTGCTGGTAATAACACTACTGTGCTATATAGGAGTGGGACGTGGAGAATGACACTTAGGCAACAACAGAAGCTAATGCATTTTGAGACAAAGTCCTAGAGAAAATCGTAGGAACGGCATGTGACACAGAAAGTAACGGATGAAAAGTAAGAGAAATCGAAGAAGTTAAAAGAATAACGGATGACGGAAAAGCGTGCCAGGAAGATAACAAACAAGACTTTTAGATAATATAAAAAGAGACCAGAAGAGATAAGAAAACTAAAAAAACTGGAAATAAATGGAAAGGCACTGTCGGAGAGACTAAATCCCTACAAGTATTCTATGGACATAGGAAGTAATAGTCCGAAGTCAACACTCCTTTCTGTGACAAAAATGTTTCAATATTCGTGACTGCACTAACAGCACTAGGTGTGTGACCAACACAAGCTTCTTTTTTTATTACAAAGCACATAGACAAAGATCCAGGGGAAGAGAATTCGGTTGATAATAATCGTTACACTGTAAAGAAGAGAATTTATTTGTAAAATAAAAATAAATTAATAAGAGACATTAACTTTCAATTATTATAGAATAAACGTGTTTTATAGGTAATGTTTAAACAAAATACAAAGATATGATATATTTGTAAACGAAATTTCAGGCGCGCTTCTAGAAGTTAGTATCTAAAGTAACTTCTCATTCTTAGAGTAAAGTAACAGAAGATCCATTTAGAAGTTACGGAAATTATAAATACTAAACAGCTGTGATAAATACAATAAAAATCACTTAAAACCTTTACAATTTATCCTATACTATACTACTCTCTGTCAATGAAGCAAAAAGACACGGTACGAAGTCGAAGAGACACTGAGATAAATCAAAGAACTGAATAACAATGAAACAAGACGAGGATACATATAAATGGGGCAGGCATGAAGGAGACTGAACAGACTATACTGTAAATACATTGTTATACAAAATAAGTGTTTATGAACGGAGACAATATCGCGTTGGCCGTATCTAATTAAGAGCGTTTTATAATGTCACCCTGACAGTTGCGATAACGACGTAAGAGCGTCATTTTTATGTCCAACCGTTATGCAGCAAATCCCTTTTATTACCACTAAAGCGATAAAATATGCCACAAGAAAAACATAAAATTTACACTTAACATATTCAATTATGCTGTGAGTGTGTAGTTACCTTCTAGCTTTGTCCTTCAGTACACCTGCCATTAACAAGGCTTCTTACCTCTACTGAGAAATTATAAAGAATATACACTTTTTAGTAGGAAAATTGTGCTATTCACTTTAATTACACACTGTTTAATTACTTTTTTTAACAAAGTGTATTAAAGCAGTTTTCTATTTAAACGTATAAGTAAAATGTAATTCACTATAATTCTTTTCCTTATTTTGTTTCCCGGGTGTTAAGGTTGTGGCCTATGTTGTTGGATATGTTTTTTATGACCAACGTTTAGTTCGCTGAATACAACAACAACTATAATACAAATTTACTATCCTAAATCTTATCACAACACTTACGAGATATTTTATCCAGTACGTAGAATCATCAAGTTCACACGAAACCACAGAGTATGGAAGCTACAATTACTCGCCAAAAGTATAACAGCTTACAGTTCGAACATTAGTTATACGGAAACATGCCGAACAGTCTGTATACACTTCCTGTACGAATATGCCAGCAGAAGCAACACACATTCTATAATGATCCTCTTATAAAGAATAAATGTAGCTCTACAATAGCAATTATATAATACACTACAATATAAATTACACTATCCATATAATAATAATAATAAAGCTTCCTATAAAAGTATAAATCCACCCTATGCCTGAGCCCACATCTTACCCTCGTGGGGCAGGCAATAGCTGTCATTCTGTAGTTGGCTAACAGAGCAATGGTAACTAAGTCTTTACTCGTATGATCTATTAAAAAACAAAGCGTAACGCACGGTGGGATCGATCGTCCAAATGAGTGGATGACTCTACGTTAGTTAGTCGGCCTCAGGGTACCAGAACGCACCCTGTTGTATATAGTCCTAGTTGTGGTACTCCAGGTCTCCGCTGCAGTAGATTAGTTATTTTCATGCCGCAGGAATTACATGTTAGTTTCAGAAACCAATTCTTGGATTGAGGATTCCCTTAAAAACACTTGTTTTGAAAAAAAAAAAAACTCGGAGGGCGAAGAGAAGAAGCCACTGCACAACTGTAGATGCTGAAAGGTTTTTAGGGACCGTCAGTCAGTACGGGTGCGGTGCCAAAGTATTTGATCGTTAAGAGGAAGGAACAGGGCTTAACGGAAGTGAGTTCCTTTATAGTTTGCGGAGAAAGCTGTGATCGCTTGTGTTGGATCAGCTGTCACGAACATCAGAAAAACGGCTGGTTGTCTGTTGATCGAGACCTTATATGGTCAACAGGGTTCGAAGTTGCTCAAGTTGCAGAGAATAGGAGACACTGATGTCGAGGAACATGCAAATATTAGTAGAGCCACCTCGAAGAAAAATCATATAATCCAGTGCACCCGTTGCCAGTTATACGGTCGCAGTAAGACATACTGTAGAAAACCTTTTCAGGTGTCAATTACGGAGGTGAACACAACTTCGCAATTTGTCCCAAAACTAAGGATACACCAGCCACATTAAGGTTAGACGTTATGCTATCTGAGACACAATTCATAGACAGAAGCCATATTATAATTCCAGGATTTACTATTTATGACACCCAAAATTCTGAAGGCACCGCTCTGTTGATCCGAAACAATATAAAAAAACATCTCATCTCTAAAATCAAAACTGCTCACCTACAGGCGACAAACGTTTTAACTGAAGATCAAAGAGGCCCTCTAATTATTTCTGCAGTCTACTGTCCCAACACAGAATCAACCAGATTCTACGGTGTAGCACAGAATTAACGAAAGTGATTTGAAATCTTTTCTTACTACTCTTGGTACACGATCTATGGGGGGGGGGGACAGACTTGAATGCAAAACATTCGCAATGGGATTTAAGACTAGCAAATCCCATGAATATATGCTATACTACAAGAATCTCTGTCCTTCCTGGCCACAAGTCAACCAACCTATTGGACCGCTGACAGAAATATCATTGATTTGTTTTTATAATAAGAGGCTTGCTTCATAAATACTACAAAGTTGACTTTTGCCTTGACTTGTCTTCTGACCACATTCGAAGTATTGCCACTATTGGCAGTACTATCATACAGTCTGAAACTCTACCAACACTCACAAATCGTAATACTGACTGGGACTAATTTAGGGAGCTCTTAAATTATAATATCTGGCTTTAAGTTCTGGACTGGATTCGGCTGTAAATTATCTCACCAGGCTGGAGAAGATGACAGACTTAGAAACTGAAGGCTATAGGACATAATATAATGAGAGAATTGCCTATTACAATGAGAGAATTAGTCTACTATCCGCGCTGGCGGCGATACAGCAGCGGGACCGGACGATATTCCTTATACCGTTATACGACTGCCGGATGTAAGCATGTCTAAACTACTGCCACTTAACACGAGGCGACTATCCGAAACGATGGAAAGAGGCGATCATCATTCCGCGAGGGAAATATGGAAAGGATTATGAATAGGATACCCTTAAAGCAGAGAACTATCGTCCAGTATCGTTGACGTGCTGTTGGAGGAAAATTACTTGATAGTTAACCAGCTCGTCTACTGTCTTGAAAAACACGCTCTACTGACCGTACGCTGTATCACCATCAGATGTTACTATTACTCCTAAATACTCGAAGTTACTCGTAGCTCTTATAACTTCTTATAACTCTACGTCTTGGCCTTCACCACCTAATACCAAGTACTCTGTTTTGGATGCATTTATTTTGAGGCCCCATTTCTTATATTTTACTGCAAGTTTCCTAAGCATATAACTTGTATCCATCTCCTGCTCGGCAGGTGTAACCTGATCGTCAGCAAAATATAACGTGAAGAGCCTCCATCTCCGATCTGTACACCTTATCAAAACATTGCTGACGTTGGACGTTAGGGTTTCATTCGAATAGATTTTAAACAGTGTTGGAGCTACGCAACAGCCTTTTCTTAAACCTTCATTAATAATAACTCACTGGACCCTCTTATCTCCATTTTAATACAAACTGTCATATCTGTATATCCGAATATGTTAGAATATCTGTATATCTGTAAATGCAATTATGTAAGGTGCATTTATCAATCTGCCATTTATTCCTTGGTTTCTCTCTAGTATCGCAAGCAGCACACTTTCAGAAGCTTTCTTAAGGTCAATGAAAACTACGTGAGTTTCAAGATTATGAGACACCTTTTTTCGGTAACTTGTGTAAGTGTAAAAACCTTATCCATGCAGGACCTACCCACTCGAAATCCATTCTGATCTTCAATACCTTTCATCTCGTGCTCGATTCGATTTTTGAGAATCTTACCATATACTCGAGAAAAGTAGTTTGTTACACTAATCCCTCTAGTTACTGCAATTTTGGCGGTCACCTTTCTTATATAGGCCTACACTATTAACATGCGCCTATGTTCATTATGGTGGTACCTCACCCCCCCCCAAAAAATAAAACAAGTTAAATGTGAGGTCAGTAACTCCATCAACATTTGGGGCGGGACTTCTCCAGGTCCAGGAGATTTATTCTTCATTAAGTAGTCAATTATTTCCTGACCTTCTTCCACTATTACTATGTCTTCTCCATCCATCATATTCTTCTTCGGAGATACTTTCTTCTAGAAACTCTAGTCTGGTTTCCATAAGTAGTTCAGAGTAATATTTTTTCCCTTATTTTCCCGAATAATATCCAACATATTACTTTCCTGTCTGTTAGTTTGAACTTTTAACAACTTTCCAGGCTGTTCTTGATTTAGCTGATCCGATGCAGGTGTCTACCTCTTCACACTTAGTTTTGCACAGTCCATTTTTGCCTTTAGAAACCAATCTTTTGACTTCTCTATTCATTGTTGCATACTGTTTCCTATCTTCTGTACCATTAGTGATTATCCATGCGCTTGCTTCTTGCTGTATATAAGCCAATCTAGTTATTTTGTCTGTTTGATCTTTTCACTTCAAGAATATCTAAACGCATTTCAATAATTTGATTTACTATTTTATGCTTTACTGTTTTCTGCTTTGCTATAACGTATAACGTGTTTGTGAGTTATAGGTCTGTTATAATGTATTAAACTTTTCTCACTCCACTTGTCTGTATCCAATTTCTTGCTGTTCCTTTCATATTATCAGACTAACTTTTGGGGCGGGTGATCTGACTCTGCACCTTATACCATACATCTTGTTTGTATTCGAATAAAAAACTATACTGTTACGTAAGTAATATGGAAAACGACAACCACGTTTGTTATTAAATTTCACTTTGGTGTCTTGCATTGACACAAACGGTCTTTGGACATTAAAGAAGCCTGGTAGTAGTTATTTTATGAAAACTTAAGTTTAAAGACATCGGATGAGTACAACTCAAATGATCTACTGTACTTGTATTGAACTGAATAATCTTACTATTTTTAGTAAATATGAATCATCCAAATTTAACCTGTATACATTTATGAAACATTCCAATGTAGTATCAAAATAGTTTAATTTACGTATACGTGTTTAAGGATGCTAGCGCAAGTAAATGTTTTTAACCACTGTGATAAGTTTATAGAAATATGGTAAAAAGTATACACACGGTGGTCACAAAAGTGTGGCCTTCAAAATCTGTTATGTGGCTACGAAGCTGATCAGCTCTGTTCCTTGTCTTTCAAATACTGTAGCTGTGAATGTCACGCCCAGTATGGACCGTTCCACAGCTATACCCTGATTAACGAAAGAAAGTGACTGGCGGAGCGGCCGCGCGGCGACCGAGTTTGTAGTAAAAACATTCCACTTAATAACCTCGTGGAAACGTAAAATACAGGGCTAGAAATGTCTAATGAACTGTATTTTAATCATGAATTAAAGACGTTTTTAACAAACTTTTCTAATTTTTAAAATCTTTTTTAAATTAATTTATATTGAGAGTTAAATAAAAAAATACACGAATTTGAAATAAAAATTTAGGGTTTATCATTTTTATTACGTAAGAACTCAGAGGTTAAGCATCGGAAAAACATTTCTTGTAGACAAATGGCAGTCCACCTTCTTTAGTACAATATATCAAAAATTGAGATTCCTACGATTAAAATTAACGACGTTATTAATTTTTTTCTAATGTCCTGTTAACTCAGTTGTTAAAAGTTGTACATGAATGAGATTTGCGTGACGCTCTCTTTAGATAACTAAGTGTAGAAGACATATACAACTTACACCTTGTACGTGATAGGAATACTACGATGGATTAATATATAGGCCTAAAGTGAATTTCACAGAGAGCAGTGCGTGGCGCTCTGCGGCGGAAGTACAGTCAGAACCTAGTGGACCCATTTTATTCGCGCGCTACCGTCTTCGTTTGAAGACTACTAACTCACAGCTATAAGTGTTTTAATAAGTGTTTCTTATAGAGTGTTTTAATAGTGTATTTTTATGATTTATACACATATTTTATGAGCGGATTCCATAAAAGCTGAAGAACACTACAATACTTGTAAGTACCTTACTGTCTTTATTATTTATTTGTCAATGCTAATAACAAGTAATTTACTAATTGTTTTTTACATTTCAATACATTATAACAGTAAAATACTGTTATAATTATGCAATATCTGGTAGACCGAGCTTTGCTCGGTAGTTTTAAACTGTAAACTGTATTTCATAGTTAAATAATTAGTTGTTGAGAAATTTGAATGGCATTAACAATTTCCCAGTAATTACATTGCACTTCAATTAGTAGTATTAAAGCTGATCACAAAACAAAAATAGTTTATTAACAAGGAAACAATAAATACCGTACCGCAAAAGAGTGATAAACAATCATTCAAGACCATCTGTTATAAAAAGCATGTAGTTCAACTAAACCACAAAAGTCTGGTCAGATGTAAGTTTTTGACAGATCTCCAGGTAGATAGATTAGATTAAATAAGTAGACAGATAACTAAAATATCTGTATATTTACATGAGAGGTTGGTGACTCGTAGCAAGTTGGCTGTGTCAATGCGTGAGCCGTGAGCGTATGCACCACTTTCTTTGGGCTGTTACTGTTACCTTGACTCGATGGCGCGCCGTTGAGCGATGTTTCTAATTTTCCTATATTAACTGATTGCGGTTATATTTCGTAATATTTGAAGGTTACATACCACTTTTTATTGATGAATACAATTTTGTTATGCTTACTGTGAAAAAACTCAATGAAAAAAATTATTAACAACGGAGTTAATAGTACATTTGGAAAAAATTAATAACGTCGTTAATATTATTCGTAGGAATCTCAATTTTTGAAATATTGTACTAAAGAAGGTGGACTACCATTTGTCTACAAGAAATGTTTTTCCGATGCTTAACCTCTGAGTTCTTACGTAATAAAAACGATAAACCCTAAATTTTTAATTCAAATTCGTGTATTTTTTTATTTAACTCTCAATGTAAATTAATTGAAAAAAGATTTTAAAAATTAGAAAATTTTGTTAAAAACGTCTTTAATTCATGATTAAAATACAGTTCATTAGACATTTCTAGCCCTGTATTTTACGTTTCCACGAGGTTATTAAGTGGAATGTTTTTACTACAAACTCGGTCGCCGCGCGGCCGCTCCGCCAGTCACTTTCTTTCGTTAATCAGGGTATAGTTGTATCACTTTATTTTATTTATTCACTCAACATAACCAATTATACAAACGCGTAAGTCAACTTCGAAGGAACGACATGATGGAGATAGTGTAGGTACCGTGTAATCATTGCATCTATCTTAACTTTCAAACATCTCAAACAGGTCTGTATTTCAGAGTTTACATTGCTTGCACTATTTAATGTTTATTTACCCCAAAACAGCTGTGTCAGTGTACTTTATAGACTATACTGAACAAGGGCTTCTATCTGTATGACTACACTTCAAACATATATCAAGCGTCGAGTTGTTTTCTTCTGTTCGTCGTACTCAAGGCCCCAACCACCATTCGATGAGAACCACATGAAGACGGGAACAGAAAAATGTATAGCCTAATATTCTCTAAATACTGTGCCTATGCGAGTCTATACCTGATGACTCTGTGTTCGTATAGGGAAGGTAACAATCTTTAACTAAGAGCAAAAGCTTCAGCGACTTCCACTGCTGAAATCACTATCATTAGACCCCACATTTCAATCGATGCAATGGTGCTACAGGACTTCAAAGTGCTGGGAATTACGGTATTGTTTATCTTTAAAGACATGATAATAAAAAAGTTGAAGATCACTTAAATAGTTGTAATCGGTTCGTGAGGTCACAAAATAATTTCAAATGCACAAATTTCACATAGGTTTTTATCTAATGCACAATAAACTTTTAAGAAAGTACAACAAAAATCGATATGCAAAATAACTATCGGGAAAGGCAAAAACGAAATAGACAAAAGACAGATATAACACAAAAATATGAACCATCATTGCTCATAGTTCTGACGTACTGGCACTAAAAATAAGAACACAATAGCTCTTACAGTCTACAATTTTGAACGGTATATTTCTGGAGGCGAATCAAGAAGAGACATGGTAAAGCGAGATAATAGAGCCTACAGTCCAAACACTGACAGATGACCTAAACCAAAACAGCTGGTCTCGTGCAAAGAACATAGGGGAGAATTTAATAAGGATTTACTTTCCAGGTAGCACTTACTACCATGAGTAATTAGGCGAACAAAAATAATTTTTCCGAAAAAAAAACGCAAATTCTTAAAAATTATTTGTTATAGAGATCAATTATATTATCTTATAGAGAAGAGTATATAAACAACGGCAGTTATATACGTTGATCCTTCGGGGACGTAACTATGCACAACTTACACAACACTACAATAGCCGATTAAAAGCTACGAAACTCCGGATATCCTTGACATTTCGAACCCTCATGGAAGACTACGTTTAACTGATTGAATAAGTAAATCAAACGAGAACACATCGCATACTAGTAACAACTATTTTATAGGCAATAATTTTTAGTACAGTCAGCCAATGGAATGCAAGAAGTACTTTATACAGGTCTACTACTTAAAAACTAACTTCAGCTCCATTTCTCGGTTTCCTATCCTACCAATCTGTCGCACTGTGTACGAATTGATTAGTCTTTTGCCTTTTAACTCTTTAGACTATGTGTTTTTTTTAGTATGTATATTTTTCAATACAAATGTAAGTAATCAATTGGAGACTGGACACTGGCCAGCGAAATATTCAGCAGTCGTGCTGTTATCTATCTGCAAACATAGTTTATTACAGGCACTTTGGCGTGTAAGTTCTGATACACAATTGATATTTATTAGTAGACTTTATAACCAGTGACACTGTCCAACAGGTTTGTGAGCGTACGTGCACCTCTGTACGCGAATGACTATGCACGTGTCCGAAAACGCGCTAACTGTCTGCTCACCAATCATAAGAGTATAAGAATTCAGTAGACAAAGCAAATTAAAAATAACAATAAAAGGCTGTCTTACCTAATAATCCAAACATTTTATCGATACCTCAATCAGTGTCTAATGCACAAATTCAGTGTTTACTATCATCAGATGCTAACGTCACAGTACGTCAAATACACAATATTCCTCTACACGAAGAGCCAGAAAATGACTGGCTTACGTCCTAGCAGGAGGAGAAAGTCACATACAAAGCAACATAAAACGTCAGCAACAGAGGATGACAGGCGACAGAAACATAGTTCAGCAAATCTGTACTGGTTAGCTGCTAACGAAAGAGCCCTTCCTGTTGAAGCTATTTAATGAACTCCACACACGCAGAACACAAACCGCCAGTTTTCATTGCCACTGTCATACGAATTAACTGTAGACAAACGTCTCTCAGTCTTCTACGGACTTTATGTATCGCACTTATAATATACAGTACTTAACAGATGCAAACGAAATCGGAGCTTCTCTAAATGACCTGAGTCACAATGTTATACACATCTGGAATGTCACCAAAACATATAAAGCAATGGACAACGAAATACCTCTACCTTCCTTGACCTCCGATACGCGAAAAATAATAAAGACATGTATTCCAGTATAAGGTTTTAACATTCGTACCACCACGCCCTAAGGGCCCTAACGTATGCGTTACCAGAGACATAGAAATACAAAAACGTTTGTCATAATACCCGCTGTGACAAGAAAGCATTTATCTAGAGACTATTACGACAAATCAGAGATCCCGTTCGATGTGTAATCTGTAATCAAAATCATTCTGCAAACTACACGACTTCAAGTGAATGTCAATCACTTGTACGTTCTTCGGGGTATCACATATGCTCAAAAAGGCCAGCAAAATCTCCACAACATAAACATACACCGGCAGCTGAACCCAGTAGTCCAACCATTCAAGAAACTAACATTAAGACAGAGTTACAAAATATGAAGGATCTAATTAGTCAGATAACCACTATGACGAATCTCCTAACAGAATAACTTAAATTTGCAGCACTGTCATACGGAACGTCAAATTAAAATATTTTTACAAAATACGCATGTTGACATAATTCTTGTAGCTGAAACACATTTTACAAATAAGTTATTTTAACATACCAAGGTACAGAGGGTACCACACGAATGATCCGAATGGGACTGAACATCGTGTAGTTTGATGCATTGATCATCCGTATTGGCATCAAACTCTAATAAGTGGAGAGTTGTAAAACAGAATACCTATATCCAGACCACAAGGACTCTCCTGTGCGAATACTTGGACCCAATCAACGTCTGTCACATACTGCTTCACAAGAACAATACGAGCACTTTTGAACCTTTAGGCAGTAGATTTAACGTTGGCAGTGACTGGAACTCAAAACTATACTATGGGAATGCACACTGACGACTCCCAATGTTAGATACCGTAACTATAAACAGAAGTGACAACTAGACGCGAATACGATATAAGATATCGTAAACAAACCAACTAAAGAACTAAAAGTGTTGAAAATAAAATAAAAAAAAACTGAAGAATATTTAGAATACGAGACAACAACCAAAATTACAGAATATTCTCTCTAGACGGAAATCAGACAAGTCACAAAAGACGCCCGTGAAACATGTCAATGCCAAGTGGGCTAGGAGCAACCAGGAGAAAATAGATGCTTTCGCAAATTATCTGCCTCATGTATTTCAACAACATTCAACAGATGTTTCAACAAAAGAAGATCCCAGCATTCAAAGTTTTCTAGAATCAGCTTTCCAAATGGATCTACCGATTAAGAAAATTACCGTGTTCCAGATGAAAACTACACTGTGAAACACTACCAGAAAAAACTTTCCCGAATTTGACCTTATAAAGGGTAAAATAATAAAAACTATTTATCAACAATAGGTTTCCGAACAATACTCGTCACCTTCAATGCAGTTCTACGCCTGAGCTACCACCTGAGCCAACAGATAACGATAACAAAGTCTGGAAATACTGTTCACAATGAACATCACATCGACCCACAAGTCTCTTACCAGTCCTCTCAAACGTTTTTTAGGGAATACTTCTGACATGTTTAAAACTTGTTCTAGACTATAGTTAACTCATTTCCAGTCCAACTCGGTATTGTCGAACAGGCACCAGAATTGTGCGGTCAGTTCTCTTCACTTACGAGGGTAGAATCACGAGGGAAGGTTCCGGGCCTGAATCAGAAAACCACACTTTTTTGGATTAATTTGCATTTATTTCTCAACATAACGTCTATTTAGCTCTATACACTTTTGCCAAAGACGTTCTAAAGGCGTTATGCCAGACTGATAAGCCGATTTGTCGAGGTACTCAAAGTTGTCATTTACAGTAGGCCCATCGCTTACTTGATTGTCGTCAGCAAATTTTTTCCCAACGAGCCATTTTTTGATGTCAGGAAAGAGCTAGAAGTCATTCAGGGCTAAACAGGGCGAGGAAGCAATTCTTTGATTTAAGCCATCGCAACAATCGGTGTGTGAGATGGAGCACTGTTTTGGTGAAACAGCACTTTCTTTTTTGCTAAATGTGCCCGCTTTTCTCGATTTCGTCGTCTGCAAGGCGCAGTAGATTTGCATAATACTCACAACTGATTGTTTTACCCTTTTTAAAGTAGTCAAAGAAGATTACTTAGCGTGTGTCTCTAAAAGCAGTTGCCGTAACCTTACCAGCGGAAGGAATTGTCTTTGCCTTTTTTGGAGTTGGTTCGCGTTTCGCGGTCTACTGTTTTGACTGTTGTTTGGTCTCAGGAATGTTGTGATGGTCCTAAGTCTCATCAATGGTTATGAATCGACGCAAAAATTTAGTTGGATTGCACGTACATAGACTGCCAAACAATCGGTTGAAACGATACTGTTTTTGGTCAGTTGTCAGCAAACGCGGCACCCGTCTAGCGCACAATTTTGTCATACACACATGTTCGTGTAAAATATAACGCACACGTTCCGTTAATACACCACCAGTCTCATCTATCTCATTCATTTATATTCTACGGTTTACCGAAACGATTTTCTGTATTTTTTCTGGCTTAGTCGCTTCAATTGAACGCCCAACACGTGAGTCAGTTGCTTGTCCGACCCAGTTTAAATTCAGCAACCCGGCGTTTAACCGTTGTATTTGACGGGGAAGAGTCCCCCAACGTTGAATGCAGCTCCTTTTTCATATCGGTTGCAGATAAGCCTTTCATAAAAAAACCACGAATTTATGATGCCCGAGGGGCTTAACTTGAAATAATCGAATCTACGCCTACAAAGGAGGAAATCATACAACACGGTCGAAATAATGAGCATAGTGGCGTTATGTCTGTGTCAAGCAAAAATTTGGTTGGATTGCATTGTATCCTCGTACATCACTCAAACCTTCGACAGAGTATGAGATTATGGGTTATTAAACAAACTAAAAAAAACCTTCCGTATCACTTCTTTCTATTGCTCAGATCCTATTCGCCAAACATGTTTTCCTGATCTGGATAAATAGGCCTACTTGTCTCCCATTAAATCGGGAGTACTCCAAGATAATCTTCTAAGACCAATGTTACGGCTTTTATATATATTCGACCTACCGAAACCAGAATTTTTTGCTGAACACATGGCAATACTAGAGGCTAACACATGCCCCAGACGGCATGCCAGTCAATTGCAGCGACATCTGAATGCACTACATTTCTGATTCAAAATGTAAAATTAAAGCCAATATAGTCAAATCAACTCGCGTAGTTTTTACCATTAAAAAACAAAAAAAACATCTGTTTCTTCTCACGGCTATGTACTGCTGCAGGTAAACGAATTGACGACTTACATAGCAAAAACATATCTTCATGAAAACACCCTAGTCTGTAACTACAGATATTGTACTGACTGGCAGGATGTCCCGGATAACATTAGGAATAAATCTTTATTGCAATATTAGGCTGCTGGAAAGCTTCTTTGAATAAGCTGCTAGGAAATAAGCTATTAATCTACAAAGCCATAAAAAAAACTGTCTGGACTTTGACTTAGGGAACCGCCAGTGACTCTAAATTAGAAATACTGCAGCGCTTTCAATTAAAGTACTGAGAACCACAACAAAGCCTTGTGGTATGTGCTTAACAGAGTAAACAAAAGAAGTTTACAAGTGTCTTCAGTCATCAGAAATGAAGCGCGCAGCGCTAATTTATAAAGTACCCCAACGTCCACGCTAATGAACTTCACGGTAGCAACGGTGTAGTGCGTAAACTGAAAAGTTTCAAACGTGGTTTAGTGGAGAGGTTCACTGCGAGTCATTGATTTTTATTCAGAAACATTTATTGTCCATGCTGGAGAAACTGCAATAATAATTAAATAAAAAAGTGATATTTTTACAACCGTGAAATTTATAAATGGAGTTCATATAAACCGTTAATTAATGTAATGAGTTTTTTAAAGGTGAGAAAATGGCAGAAGAATTATCAAAATTGAAATGAAATCCTTGATTTTACGAGCCTGTCTAGAGTAAGTTCTGAATCACTTTGGGTATTCTAGCTTCCCTCCTAAACAGTATTTTTGACAATACATTTGATCATAAAAATAAAAGCCAAGTCGATGCGTAGAATTAAGGATACCAAGTGGAAGGAAGCCTGTGCCAAAATATGTAGTATATTACGTCCTTTTTTTAGCAGCAGGTCTACTTAATCTGGGCCTGACCCTGAACGTAATCAAGAATACGCTTTAATAGATCCGTCACAATTAAATGCACAGTAGTTTATTAATCCTTCATATAACAACTCTGTAATATCAACGATAAACATACAACAATAAATAAAAAAAGGTCGTGTGTGTGTGTGTGTGTGCGAGCGCGTGTGAAACTTTGTTTATTATGTCGATATCGAGTGGAAGAAGCTGACTGTTAAGACAGGTGGAGTAGACAGAGAGGCCGCCGTGCCACTCTTCACTGAACTTCATTTCCGCGCGAGCGAGCGCGCACACACACAGAGTGAGAGATACAAACAGGTTGAGGGGAGTACTTCAACAGTGAGCGGGAATTAAAAGTGTTCAAAGTTGCGGTAACTTCTAGGAAGACACCTTGTATATTGTGTCTATCGGCCTTTCTGTAGTTGAGAGTTGGTTGTGAGATAATAGTTTCATTCATAACGGTGAATGGTTTTCTGAGCATCTCGATATCTGAATATACAAGGATGGTGGGGAGAAACGAAGAATCTGCCACGTCGGGTCAAGAATGCAATGTAGGCCTAACTATTAAAATATTTTGGAACAGCCGCTCTCCAGTTCTCTCTGTCGTTTAAAAGGGCTTCGTGGCGGAGTATATTTCATTATAACCTATAGCCTACTTGTAAAATCATACCTGAACGAATTTTGTGTAACCAAGAACTATGTGTAAGAGATCAGGAGCGTTTAATAAGACGTCTACAATTTCCCCAGCCTCACTTTCCTAAATCGTTCAACTTCAGTTAGGCACACGAGTACAATTTTTCATTTTGATTTATAAAAAAATTCTTTAACAACGTATTACAATCATTTTTAATAGCAAAATCGGTTTACTTAATTACAGTGGAACCTCACTAATTCGTCTTCCTCTTTAATTCGTTACCTACTCAAGCTTTTTTTTCGTTATTAACAAGCGAGTAACATACACGCTATAATTTTAGCCGGGGTAAACCAGAAACGTGCTGATTATGGCCAGAGTTCTAATAATAGCCGGGAGAACGGATTGCGGAAGGTATTCGTTTTGAGAATGCGTATTTCGTACTTCTGTACACGGCACAATAAGTGTTGTGTTGTGTTGTTACAACTTAATACGTACGTTTCCGAAAAATCAGACTCGCCGAGGCCTTGTGCTGATTCCAAGAATATGTTGTGTATGTTTCTGATCAGTTTTCAAATAGAGATGCTTACTTGTCATACGGTCAGTCATGTTTACTAAACGTACACATTATAAAAGTCTCGATTTACAAAAAAAATACGAAATTCTCCAGCGCCTTCGGAAAGTGTGACCAGACTGTTGGAAATGTATGGTGTTCCACGTACCACAATATATGACATCAAGAAAAATGGTGATCTAACTGAAGAGGTTATATGCAAAACCGAAGCTGCAGAAGGCAATGTGTTGAAACGACAGCCACTCTAGAAAAATTGGATGAAGCCATTATTCATATAGTTCACTCAGCAGCGCTCCCAAGGAATTCCTTTAAGTGGGCCAATTATCACTGAAAAAGCTCTCCAAATCAATCAAAAACTTTCTGGTGACCCAAATTTTAAAGCAAGTCAGGTTTGGCTTCATATGTTCAAGGATAGGGATCCTATTCGACAGCTACAAATCGAAGTGAAGACGCTCAGTCCAAACAGTGAAATAGTGTCGCGATATCGGAAAAACTAAGTGCTCACATTAATAAGCTGGTTTTGTGTATAATTGTGATGAGACAGGATTGTACTGGAAAGCTTTCCCAGAAAAAACGCTGGCATCTGGCTCAGAATATTCAACGCTGGATATAAGGTGAGAAAAGTCCGCATTACAATTATTGCTAATGAAACATTACAATGTTTGTTCCAATGCTAGTGGAAACCATAAAATGCAGTCATCGGCAAGGCGAAAAAATCACGAGCTTTTAAAAACATCAATTGTAATTTACTGCCCGTGAAATGTTATGCCCAAAATAACGCATGGATGAACAAAGAAATTTCCCAGCAATAACTGAAAGAGAAATTTCGTCCTCAGGTACTGTTTTACTTAAGAAAATAAAATCTGCCAGAAAAGGCTCTATTGACCTTGGATAATGCTCCCGCCCATCCTCTTGATTTAGAAGAATGTTCATCTGATTCAAACGGCATCCAATGGATGTTTCTTCCTGCTAACACAACAAGCTTACTAAAACCAATGGACCAAGGCGTCATTGAGTGTTTTAAGAGGAGGTACAGAAAGTGCTTTTTACAAAATTTGGCACTCTGTGAAAACGATGTGGACATTTAACAATTTGGAAGGCATTCACTATAAAGGATGCAATACATAATGCAGTTGATGCCTGACAATATATTCCGGAAAATACTCTAAAAGTTGCGGCCATCTGAATTATAACCAGAATCTACAGAACCAGAAGAGCTTGACCCCACACCGGATTTGTTAGATATCTGCCATCCCTACCAGCATTTAACAGTTTGAATGAAGACGACGTCAAAAATGGGTGTGAAATAAACTAACCCGATGTAGGCTACGAAATGTTTAATGATGATTAAAATGTTACATACGTATCCACAGACCTACAGAAGCTAATCATGAAGATGACCAACCAATAAAACCTGCAAACTCTCATAAGGAGGCCATTCAATAATTTGACTACAGCAATCACGTGGGACGAAGGCCAAGATGAAGCAGAACTGCCTAAAATAATTTCACTGCGTCAAATACTAGTTTGACTCGACAGAAAAAACAGAAGAAAATTACAGATTTTTTTCACAATCGTTAAACAATTTTTTTGCAATTGCTGTACAGTACTTAACTTGTTTGAGTTTGAAAATGTTCAGCAGTAAACTTGTTCGATCATGCCATTAGTACTGTACAGTGCTAGTGTTGTAATAAAACATTTATATTGTCTTTAATGGGTTTGTTTCTTACTCCCTCACTAATCTGTCTGTTTTAGTAATTCGTCATCCCTTCGGTCCTGTAGGTGACGAATTACCGAGCTTCTACTACATATTCGACCGTCAAATTTCGTGTATCGCTACCGAACTGACATAAAATAAAAATACCGACTCTACAGTCGGTCAATACCCACTTCCTCGTTCAAAATACCCCTTAAACCGAACCTCATTGCTTCTAAACCGAATTAAACCAACTCGCCATAGTACCCGTAGGTAGTAGATAAATGTCAGAAACAGCAACAAACTCGATTTCGGGTCCGTGGCTTCCTCTGTAATATAATATTGTTTAAAAGAGGGATTGAAGGAACAACGTCTTGACAAAATAGTTTAATTCTTTTCATATTTTCTTATGTAAGATTATTATTTCGTAAGTTGCACAAGCTGGTATCATTCTTTATGATTTTACGTATTTTTTTCCTTGCTTGAAACCTTGTCCTTAGTTCTACACAAGCCCTGAAATAAAGACTGAACGTTTAATTCATAATCTCAAGTTCACTTAAATATCCAAGTAACTAAAATATCTCAAATACACGAAAGAAGAACAACTGAAATGAAACTGTACATAATATCAAGTAAAATATCAACAATCGTCTCAGAAAAAATATGGAAAACACAATCACAATGTTTACCAAGGGTACACTAGGTGAGTAGATGAAAACTTGTGTGAAATGTCTCGACATCTGTGCATGAAGTGGAATGTTTGGATAAATAAAAACAAAGATGCAATGCCAGAAGTTATCGGTGCGTTTAAAAAGAACGCACTGTGCTTGTGTTAAACAAAGAAAAGTCTGTAGTCAGTGTGTACTTTAAGGGTGAGAAAAATGACAGCGAACATTATTATGATAGATAAATTGAACACTTAACTGAGAAGAGTAAATGAAGAGTTACACTCCTAAGTTTCCACGGTCTTCACTGTCAATAAAAACATTGTTTTCGGTTTAACATTCGTTTTATTTGTCTCAACACCATACGTTACGCCCATACAACGATGAGACTCACCAGTGTGTACATGCTCAGTATTCTTATAATGATCATAAGACATTCTTATAGTTTAAATCATTTTACAACTAGCCCTGTAAATTCACATAGTAGCCCTGCAAATAAGTAGGTACCATTTTATGGAAAAAAATTGTAAGTCCACACACACACACACAGCAGGCCTATACAGCAAACCAATATGTTCGTGTATTTATACTAAATGTAAGAAGTACAACTGATAATACAAATTATACGAGGAGAATATAAAATTTAATTTAACTATATTTACATTTATAGTTAAATTATTAAATTACGTCCAGCTTATAATTTTATAAACAAGTTATTTTTGGTCACAGATTAAATTTTTTTAGTGTCGACCATACTAGTAACTCGCAGAGAGCAAAGCAATTAGTTTTTATAATACACTGAATAGTGAAACCAAAACTCGATTCTTAAAGGCAATATACTGCTCACAAATGTAGTATCTGACAAAAATAATGGCAATTTTTTCTAACCACATAAGTGCGTGCTATTCCTTTAGATACGACGACGCGACTAATGACGTTTCTGCTAGAACAGAGTCGCGTCGGCCGAAGTAACGGATAGGTAGGTCTATCCACAAATAGGTTTTGCCAGTTCCTCTCGTTATTAACTAAAACTAAAACATCTTTTTGTTTAACATTGAGTAGTGAAGTATTCACCACCATTTGTCGGTCGATTCTGATACTTAACGTATTTATAATAATAGTGCTGTTGCTTCTGCTGCTATGCCGTGTGTTTGAGTGTGTGTGTGTGTGTGTGTGTGTGTGTGTGTGCGTGCGTGCGAGTGCACGCTGGGAGCTCGTTAAAGGAAAACAGGCTTGTCCAGTTTGTTCCCCCACTTTATGTCTCGTCTACTTTGCCTCGTTTCGATCCGGATATATAATGGGTCGGTGTGTGTGTGTGTGTGTGTGTGTGTTGATGAAATAACTGCCTAACGATATCGTGGCAGGCAGACACACCACAACGAAGTAACGCCGCGCCGTTTCCTCCATACGCTCGCGCCCGCTCCTAACTTCTTTTTTTTTTGTAACAAATTAACAGTTTTCTGTTCAAATATACACCGATCGTCACCCAATCCATCACGATCGTTCGACAGAAGGTCCATCCATCGGCCTCTTCTCCAAGCTGAATTACTATCCAGTCATCATTCCAGGCCGCCTTCCCAAGTCGATTTGACAATCAATCGTTTCCTTTAAACACACACACACACATCTCCCACCCCACATGACTAACTATGTAAACCCTAGAGAGAAATTAAGGAGTCATTTAACTCCTTCGGGTTCTCAACAAGTCAAACCACAAGTAAATAAAGTAATACGAAATAGCAAAACTGGTCGCTTAGTATGATGTAATTAAATACGAGGACTGTTCAATAGAAACACGTTTGATCTGCACAGCCGTGACTTCGTCGCCATGGCAAAGGAATTCATTTGTTTATATTGTCTGTTTAAGTTCTAGTGATGCCGTCTGTCAATATTTGGAGTTTGCTCTTTCCTAAGCGTTGTGACTGGGTTAAAAATGGCATTTGGAAAATCCGTCCAAAGATAATCTACGTGTTGTTATTCAGTTTTTGGCCGCTCAGGGGCGCCAGCCAATGGAAATTTATACAATAATGAAAGCTGTATATAGTGACTATAGTTATTCTCATACGGCAGTGGTTGAATGGTGCAATAAATTTCGACAAGGAAGAGAATCCACTAAAGATTTGGCCCGTCCCGGACCTGCACGTGTTGCAGCATCAGATGAAAATGTGAGACAGCTGGAAACTGTTTTTCGCGAAAATAGGCACATCAAAGTTAGAGAACTTTCTCAAATGTTGAGCATCAGCGTGGGAACTTTTCATTCCATCATTCATAGTCTTGGCTATCACAAAGTTGCTGCTCAGTGGATTCCACGACTGCTTACTGATGAGCAGAAAAATTTTCGTTTGGCCTTATCATTTGATGCGCTATCAACAACAAGGTAATGCCTTTCTACACCAAATTGTTGCCGGCGATGAGTCTTGGTGTTATCACTACGAACCAGAATCCAAACGTCAGAGTATGCAATGGAAGCATGCACAATCTCCGAAGGCGAAAAAATGTCAGTTCCAACCTTCGGTAGGAAAAGAAATGGTACCGTATTTTTTGATTATCAAGGTGTGCTGCTCTTAGATTTTAAAGAACCTGGTATCAACATCAACGCTGAGCGATATGCAGACAGCTTAAAACGCTTACGGGTCAGCATCAAGAATAAACGTCCCGGGAAGGACACAAATGGTGTCATTCTTCTGCATGATAATACTCGACCCCATGTAGCCCAAACGATTCAAGATCTGCTTGGTCGTATGAAGTGGGAAGTCTTACAATATCCACCTTACATTCCCGACCTGTCCCCGTGCGATTATCATGTTTTTGGCCCATTAAAGAAATCACTAAAAGGACGGCGGTTCAAATCGGACGCTGAGGTAGAGTTTGCTGTTAGCGAATGGTTCCGCAAACAGCCGCAAGAATTTTACCAGCAGGGAATCTACATATTAGTACGACAGTGGGACTCATGCCTTAATGTTAATGGAGACTTCTTTTAAAATCGTTGAATAAAAAATACTTTACAGCCTCGAAACGTGTTTCTATTGAACAATCCTTGTACTTCGACTCTGTACAAAGCGCTACATCTTTGGAACAGTAAACAGTGATTCTAGCAACGTAAGCACTACAGATTTTAATTATGATCCTCTATTCATTAATGATTTTAACACTATTCACTAAAACAGCTTTTAGTTAGTAGGACATTACCGCTAAAATTCATTTTAAACCAACCGTATTTTATTTATTTTTTTAACGCCTATATCTTTACCTTACTTCCTATTTATTTAATCATTTCGCTTTTATCATTAAACGTTTATCCGGAATATCTATTACCAAATTTTGTAAACCGTTAAGAGATAGGTAATTATCAAAATCACAGGTGGAACAACGTAAATAAAAACACGTAAAAAATCGCAACACAATTAAAAATTAATAGTGTAATATGACGTTTTTATCGTCGTATGTAACTAGACGGGTATACTTGTCCGTTCAAGCCCCGCGATGGAGTGCCATGTTGTAATAAGCCGTTTTTCTGTCCTATCAGATTCTTGTATCCGTTAATGATGTTGAGATTGCACCTAATTAATCGTCTCAAACGTTGTTCGCCACTTTGTAATATGACGAAGGTAGGGTCCTACTGCTTCTTGTTGTTTGTTTTATTATTATTCTTTTCTCTTCTTTCCCTTTATTATTATAGCCTTCTCTTATATAATACTCACTTTGGTGTTTTTCTCCTCTACTCCTTCAAATGTTTGCTGTTTAAACATTTATTCTGGAATATATTTTTTCTTATTGTGGTTGAAATCATTGTTAAATTATCTTAAGTTTATGCAATAGTCGTTTGTCTCATCTTTGTGGATTTATTATATTATCGTTTTCTCTTCTTTATTCCTTCCATTATAGCCTTCTCTTATATAATACTCTCTTTGGTGTTTTTCTCCTCTACTCCTTCAAATGTCAGATATTTTACATTTATTCTGGATTGTTTTTTCTTCTTATTGTAGTTTGCTTTGGTCCATTTCCAAAATTTCCGTCCCTTTCTCGATGCGTTGGTGTTCTGGTTACCCATGGTCACTCATCTTAGGTGCGTTTGTTGTTTGGATTATCTTTGTGCTCAGATGGCTCTCAGTACCTGAAACGTACCTTACTATCATCTTGTCCTTCCATTTTATTTTTACCAAAGTTTCTTTTAATTTGAGGCATGTATTAGTGTTTTGAACTAATTCTGTCTCTGTTAATTCTTTTCCAGTGGATTGGCGTTGCAATTTTCTTTTTGTAGCCTTTCGAATGGTATTACTTTTTGGATCAATTGCTTTATCATCTGGTTTGCTTCCCAAATGCGTTCCTGGTATCTCAATGATTGATGACGTCATTGATCTGTTGAGAAATACCCCTTTTCTGGGTGTATTTAATTTGACTAACCTACTGGTAAAATTTTTCCTCACTGTTGCATGGTGATTCACTTCGAACATCTTCATGAAGTTCTTTTCATACTTCTTCCCATTAATCGCTTTTCGGTGGTTAATAATTGGGTGGTTAATTAAGTTAACTAGACCACTCCTAGTCATCTCTAATATTTCTCGTGTAGTTCTCACTTTCTTGGGACGTATCGTTCTTCTTTCTTCCGTTTTCTTAATTATTTGTTTCTTTGCTCCCTTGATGTTAATTTCTATGTGCGTCATATTTTCTTTGTCTCTGTTATGTTTATTTTCAAATGACAATGTACTAGTGTTTTCTTCGTCCTTTGTTTGCTCATCATTATCTTCAGGTTGTAGATTTAATTCTTCCTTGTTTTTATCGTCATTTCCTATGATTGTTTCGATCGATGGTTTACTCTTATTTTCTGTTTCCTTATTTAATTCTTCCACGTTTGGTGTTTCTTCTATCGCCGGTTTGCCATCATTTTCCATTTCTTCCCTCCATTGTTGAATTATTTCTTCTCTCCATAGTTTAATATCGTTCATTAGTTCTTCTCTTGCCTTCTCAAAGCTATCCTTTATGGTTTGGGGAAATTGTTCCCTCATACCTTTCACCATCATCTCCTGGAAATCTCTCACCTCTGTTGGCGCGGGTCTCTCGGGTTAGTTTTCCACGGTGTCACCTGCTGTAGCTTCCACTTCAGGCGTTTTTGTGTTATTGGTTTCTTTTAATTCTTTAGCTAATGGTTCTGGGTTTTTATTCGCATTATCTATGATTATTAATGGTTTATTATCATTTATTATTTCTTTGGTGTCTTTATGATTCACTTCAGTTATATCGTCATTATTATTTATTTTCTTGTGGGGGTTTTCAATGTTTTTATTCACGGTTTCACTGTGTTCATTTAAAGGTTCACATGATTTATTATTATCATTTTCTGTTATTGGTTTGATCACTGGTTTAGTATTTATTATTTCTTCCTCCTTTTTATGATTCTTATCGATACTCTGTTCTTGGGTATTTTTATTTACATCTCCTTGTAGTGGTTCTGGCATCTTCTTCTCCGTATGGTCGTTCTCAATTTTTTCGTTAATTTGTTTATTATTTCCATTGGTATTTTCTTTATTTTTCATTAAATTTTCATTTATCGGTCTCTGCCCATTTTTTAATTTCTTGGTACTTTTTAATCCTTCTTCGAATGCTTCCCTTCTTTTACGCTCGTCTTCCCTTTTCTGTTTACGATAGTTCATTTCTTCTTCCTCCCACCGTTCTGTTCGATTATTGAATAATTCTGTATTTCGTTTCATCCTTTCCTGCCGGGTTTCCATTCTTTGTAACTTTGTGGAATGCTCCTCGATTTTGCGTCTTAATTGGTTTGACTCCTCTCTTATCTGTTTCTTTTCCTTTTCCATCTGTCGTGTTATTTCTTCACTGTTTGGGTTCAATATTCTCATTATTCTATTATAAAGGAACTTTATAGATGTGTTGATATAGTGGTGTGGTAGAGTAATTGCAGATACGCACCGGTATCTACGATAATGTTGTTTTATAAAATGTTCAGATTATAATTATTATTGTTATTAGTTTAATTGTAATTGTCAAATATGTGGGTATCGATGGTTCACTTCTTTAATTTAAAATACTTCTCGCACTCCGTTAGTAACCTCCCTCACTTACCACACGTGGATATTGTAGTCCTGTTCGGTGACGGTTCAGCTGAAATACATACACTGCATATACAAATAGATATTCTGGTTGAATATCCAATGTGACTATCATGCACAATATAAATGATATAACAGCTAAATAAAGTTCTGAGCTATTAGAACTTATTTGAATTCATCCGCCACCTTTTGGTAGAACTGACTAATATTAAATGAGCTAATTTAAATTTGAAATAATACTCTTTTTCCACTGGTAATAAAATGTAGAGGTTTATTAACGGTTAATGATATTATAAAATCTTTGAAAAATTGACAATCAGTTGCTAATAACCTTTCGGATAATAATTACAATTAACAAAATTTAAAATAAGACTCTGCTTAGCCTCAAGGCTGGTAAACCTGTTGGTTATACAATAGTTTTAATTTTAAGAGGTTATGTCCTCTTGTATCAGTTAATTACCATGTTCGTGTGGTTCTTTTAGGTAGCATGATACCAGGTACAAGATGTGGCATTAATAATGATATTAAATGAACAATAATTAAAAACAAACAAACAAATATAAAAATCGAAAATTAGTACCATATAACTGATAGTTATGGTATTATCGTACGCGGGAATCCGCATGCATTATACAGTATTTAATAGACAATCAACGAGTGCGTTAGCTTGCACTACTGAAATGTATTACTTTATTTTAATAATTCACTTTAGGGATTATTTACTTACAAGAGAAAAATTTATTAAAAAAAACTCTTGTTTTTATTTCCATCTGGTTTGGATTTTACTTGAGAACAGACTTGTAACAGATAAAGTGGCAAGTTACAGTTACGACTTTAAGGTTATCTCATAACGTGAATTGTTATTATGGTTAATTATCTTTAATATTTATTTCTTCTTAATCTAAGTATAGACATATTATTCATAATAGTTTGATGTGTCATTATCAGTATCATATAATACTCCTTCGCATGAAAGTTAAAATATTTATTTTCAAATATAGAAAAATCAAGAAAACAACTTTAGTCAATTGAGCGACTATTGGTATTGCTCGTATTTTGTAATAAATACTTCAAATATGATTCTTTTAATTATGACAAATAATTAAAATATTTATTCAACATATTAATAATTGCGAATTAATACTTTCATTAATTCTGATAAATTCCATCATCATTTTTGATACTTCGCTTTTTACTGACTTGCGTAGTATATCAACATTACGTAGTTACAGAAATTTTATTTCTGTTTCAATGTTAATTAAATAAAAAGAATTGTACTCCCTGTTTTTATCTTTTACACAACACTCGTAAGTACGATCGATATTGTACACTAATCGTACTTAAATATTATACACTCCGCACATTTCACTCGTTTATGCTAGTGTGGTTTGTAGGTTATATGTGTGTTGATTTACTGATGTATGCTTGTCGCGCACAATTCAAAAAAATAAACTTCTTCATATCGGAGAGTGACATGACCTGTCGGTATGATGACTGATGGGTAACTGTGATGCTCCTTCGAAGCGTCTGTGGCTTGTCTGCCAATGTTCATTCACTCGATTGGTTGAAATGATTAAACTCTCTAACCCAAAGCACTTTATTTTCTTAAAATATTTAATTTTTTACCAATTTTGGCCTTTGCGTTTGAGGCTATATGACGTCAGCACTGGTACAAAAAATAATTGAAAAGTTTAAAATCGCAATAACTTTCTTAATATTTGTCTTATCGTTAAATGGTTAGTGTCAGTAAATTGCGGACATCCTGCGCTTTAATTAAAGTCCAAACAAGATTATATTCCGTCCATTACTTCAATCACTATAACGATTTTATTGATTTTTTATGGTGCATCTTATATTTTATAAGTTTTAGACACCAAATTTAATTATTTATACTAAAACACTTTTAATTAAACGCTCTGAGTCCATATCTCAACTGGTTTAATTCAAAACTTGGGGATAATTGTTACCCAAACAATATCTCGTTATGGCGTCTTTGGGCGTCCATATTTGATTTTTCACAAATGTACTTAAAACTAATTTTTCTTATCTAATAACACTAATACTGTAACCTAATAATAATAGAAACGTCTATTTACATAATTTTATACTTGAGTATATGTACAGGGCTGTATTTAATATACTATTTACATTGTTTTAGTACCCTCCTATCTCTTTTCTTACAATTGTCACTTTACTTCTGGTTTTTTCTATACAAGTTAGATTATGTAATAAATGCAATTAGTGTACACTTATAGTACCTAATTCCCTACATATAATTGCTAGCTTTTAACTATCTGAGAACCCTTCAATTTCTAGTAATGGGTCTGTTTACATTATGTCATAGCATGGTAGTCAGTTATTTTTGTTAACACAATAATTAAATTGTTATTGTTACACTTGATTTAGATTTCCCAAGTAGTATCAGACATTCTTCTGATTCTTGGTAATAATTTTATCTACTTTTAAACAAGTTTGTATGCTGTATTTTGCACAAATAACTTGCTCCTCATTGTTTGTTTACATTTGGCTTTCACTATCATGGTCATTTGGTTTCTAATAATTTATATATAAAATGACTATTCTCATGGTCATTGTCTGTTCTCAAAGTAGCATTAGGTGTCCCTCTTACTACTGGTAACACTCTTATCAATCTTTGTTCAAGCTTTAATACAGTATTTTGCTTAACTAGTTGGTTACATTGTTGCTGCTTACTTCTGGTTATGTGTTCTTAGTTAGCTAGTTTACAATATTTTGGTTACAAAATTATTGTCATTATGTTCAGAATCTGTTCTCACAGTAGTACCAGATGTTTATCTAACTACTGGTAATACTTTCATTAACATTGGTACTTGTTTTAATACTGTATTTTGTCTAACTAATTTGGCATACTAGGCTCCATTTTTCCTATCTTTGTGCCATCACATTTGATCTGTTTTATTTGCATTGTGTTGCAATATAATACACTGTCTATGGTGGTGTATCATTACTTATAACAAATTCTTGATTGACATTATAGTTGATGGTTATTTATTTACATTAACATGTATGATTTTCTGTTTCATAGGTGTCTTTCCTATGGGATTATGTAACACTGTACTACATGTTCTAATGCAGCATTTTGCTACTACTAACATGACTTCAGTATGGTATTTTACTACAATATTTTAATTGTTTTAATACACATGTTTACACTACTTCTTCTTAAACAATAATACAAATCTTTTTGTACTAATTACAATATCTTTCTTGTCATTGGTTGTATTTAATTCCTGTCACATTTGTTTGATATATAACAAAGGTTTTTATTGTCAGTTCTCTATGAACAATAATATAATTGTTCGATTTTATTCTATTCTGGTGGTCTTATGATTATCTATGTGGATCACAATTATAATGAATATTTATATATTATAAATATATCAAATCGATAAAATTGATTTTAACGTCCTACGTACTTTGGGTGTCATCAATATAATGATATTTTATTATATTCATGTGCAATAGATAATATGTATTGACTTGCTTTAACTGATTACTTTCATTCCGTGTGTTATGTAGCCATTTAATACTATATATAACTATTCTGATTCTCATAAACACATACTCGATATCATTTAGTAGATTAACGTTGTCACTTCATTTACTTTATTTGAGCATATGAAACTCTTGAAAATCTATTTTATATTTTTCCAAAATTTAAATTAATATCTGGGATGTAATTGGTAATAATGAACGCATATATATATGATCAACTTAAATTACTAATTTATTTATAATTCACAACAAATTAAAATTGTACATATGATACGTCGCTGTACCTGAAATACATACATATTTTATAAGAACAAATTCATGTTTCAATATACGCTGAAAACAAAGAAAAACATACATACATATATAAATCAAATAATATAACAATTCATATTCTACTTATTTAATGCGTCCATTAAATCCCAAATAAGCTTTTGTTAATATATTCATTAATTACTTTTATTCAGATTTATTTATTGCGTTTCTTAATAATTTTCTCAGGGATGAATTCTTTGAAAGAAGCAGGTCAGTAGAAGTAACTAAATAGAAATGATTAAAATAATGGTTACTTGATTATTGAATATCCATTAAGCGTTGGTGCAGTCGAGTTCCAGTGATGGAGATGGCTCGTAGACACATTTCGTCGGATGCTGTTTTATCACAATCACTTAACACTCACTTTTCCGGTCACTCGTGTTGGCGTTTGTTTATGTGAATAATTGAAGTTTAGTGTTCAATCAAATGTTTCATCTTACGGTGTATGTTGTGTGTCCGTTTTGACGTTAATGTACATGTCTGGTTTCACTTATCGCTGCTTCTTTAAATATTCGTATAATTTATTAATTAGTTTAATATTTCATGTTCATTATGTTGTTAATAAGGTGTAGTAACATTATATTAAGTTCAATCTGTTTAGTATATCGTTTATGTGGTGATATCTGTTCGTGTAACGGTCTGATTGTTCACTTTGTATAATTCTTATCTAAGTCCGTTACAACACACTTCGAAATACACTCTTTAGAAGTTTACTAAGACTTATTATCGTGACGTTAAGATATTACTAAGTCTTTTAAGTTACAGGTTAACGTACTAAGTCCCGTACTCGAGTTAATTCTCCGCACGATTAATGTACTCTTATGAATTTAGAATAAAACTAACTCCGAGCAATTAGAGTAAACTGTTTAAAATCTGAGTATCAACTGTTCCGTACTTGAAATTAACTAACTGAAAAATTTGAGTATAAAACTGTCTGAAGATTTGAGTAAAAACTGTTTCAAAAATTGAGTATAGACTGTTTCAAAAATTAGATATAGACTGTCTCTCCTCCGTCTTGGACAGATAGTTTTATTAATTCGTCCCTACTCAAAATTTTGTCTCTGGCGCAGTTCACGCCTACTTCATTTTGAGATTGGTCAGTTTTGAATTTTCTTGGAATATTCTGTCCCACCATGTCGAGATCCTACGTCATAGTTCTTCCGATAGGTCTTCCGTTTCTGTTGCTATGGAAACACTCCTCACCACCAATTTTCTCCCTGGCTGAAGGCATCTGATAGGTTCTTAGACTCCCCCGATTTTGCTCTGACGAACGTTGACCCTTTTCGTGGAAACTACGGCTATTAGACACTTGTCTATCAACCTATTGTCTGAAGTAAACTCTGTGTTTCTCTAGAGTGCCATTATCTGTACTTTCGGTCTTCCTGGCGTATTGTTCTATGTTATACCCCTTTTTTTGTGGCTATTAGTAATTTTGAACATCTGCTGGCTGGTGAAGTCACCCCAACTTTCCACTCGTAAATTCTGTCTGTCACTTAGACGATAACTCCAGCTGCGTAACATGACTTGAGTTTTTGTCAGATCTATCCTACTGTATTGTTTCTTAAGGTGCAGTGCATACGTTCCATTGTAATATGTAGTTTCACTCGTTTTTGTCGTTTATCGTATACTGACGTAACATGGTCAAACATCTGCCACAATTCTCGGTACAAGTGTGAATGTCCTTGCTTACTTTGTTACAGCTGTAGTGAGCAATAATTCTGGACTACACTTTCCCTGTCATCTTGTGCCACCAATTTCTATAGTCGTATCGTACTTAATGTCTTTCTATTGTCAAGCTAGCGACGCTGTACTGACATCTTCTCATTACGCCTTATTTATTGCGCCAACTATAAGTCGTTGACACCGCCTCGTGTGAACGTACTCCGTCGAGGTGAAAATTTAAAATTTTTGCTCGTTACAGTGTCCTCAATTTTGATTTGACGATGTGACCTCAAGGAACAACTCAAATCCAAATTCTGCGCCCTGTACGTCGCCTCGCCGTGTTCATCTTCTTCAGGGGAAGGTAATACATGATGACCTACTCTTAAAGGCTTATATCGCAACTGGTACACCCCCTTTTAATTTTAATTGGTTCCCTGAATTTATTGCTAGCTATTTGGGATGGTTGAACGCATTTCACATTATCGTATTTACATATAAATACTCTATCTCTCTAATTATAAGACAAATCATAAATTCAATGAGCAATTAATTAATTTAATCAATTGAATAATTTTTTCACAAGATATTATCAAACAATCAATTGGTTTAATGTAACACTTTACATGACACTAAGAAATCTTCTATACATACACATTTTGTGCATTACTAATAGTCCTATCAATAAAATCCTTTTTAAAATGTTATTTAAAATTAGATTAGTAATTAACATATTTGCTACGTTAGTTGCAATTATTTTAATATTTTATACATATACGTAATACATTTTGTTAATGAGTTATCTACTTCATTCTAGTATCATTTACAATCCTAGTCTATTAATTACATACACTCACTTTAATAGAGTTCATTTACGATATAGTTCTTTGAATACTATCACTTATTTGATTTTAAGTGTCCCTTTTTTTTTCACTTTGTCCAAATAACTTATTACTACGTGAATCAAGTAATAGCAATTAAAATGTCCTTTGCAGTCACTGCAATATTTTATAAAATGTCACTCAAAATGTTAATTTATCCTTATTATCTAACATTTAATTAGTGCTTAATTAACTAAATACAATTTTATGTTATGTTTGACAATTAGAGTACATAATTTTCTTGGTTAAGCCAGCTTGAATGAGATCAGCGCGTCAATTACCCTAACGCAGATGACTCATCACCATCAGCTAACTTATTATGATATATTCTTCGATTTCTTCCTCTTCCTTCATCTTCAATTTTCTGGTTCATGGTATTTTTTCATTTGTCTGGCATTAAATTTCCCACGGAGTTTACTTTCGTCATCGCAATCGACGAGTAGATATGTAGCTTCTCCGAGAATTTGATGCACTTTGTATGGTCCGCAGTACAGTTCGCAAAATTTTTCAATCCTTTTCTGGACCGCGTCCGATTGATAATAGGTTCTGATTAACACCTTCTCACCAATTTTGAATTTTGTAATGGTCTTGGTTTCATTACATAACTTCGCTTGTTTTTCCCTCTTCTCTTTCATTTTGACGAATATTTGGTTATGGTCAGTTCCTTTAACTAGAAGTATGTCCTTGTTTATGTATTTTTCCCACGCTCTTGTAGGTTTCTTCCCGAGCTGTGCCTCGTATGGTGTTACTTCTATAGTCTCGTGGTACGTCTCGTTATACAACTCTCAATGATTGTTACATAACGCGACCACTTTGTGTGTTGGTCACCGGCAAAGATCCTAAATAAATTCCCAAGCTGCCTGTTGACTCTTTCAGCCAGATTCGCACAAGGGTTCCTTATTGCAGTAAATCTAGGTTGAATATTTAATTCATTTAACCCGTCTAACCATTTTTTTAGAGGTAAATTGCGTTCCGTTGTCTGTGATAATTATTCTAGGAGATCCCAGCTCTTTACAATACTGGTGTATTCTTCTCAATGTAGCTGCGGTCGTTGCCCTTCGAAGTGTAAAAAGTCGCACGTATTTGGTAAAGTTGTCAACCATAACAAACAAATATCTCACTCCAGCGGACGAAACAGGTAGTGGCCCATAATAGTCGGCGCTCACTAGGTCACCCTTACGTAACGGTATAATGGCTTTCGTTCCTCCGAACAAGTTTTTGTTGCCTGTGTCCTTCTTCCTTTGACAAGTGTCGCAAGTTTGTACGTAATTTTTCACCCTTTTCAACATACCGTCTATGGTAAAATGCTCCTGCAATAATTTAATACATTTCTTAGCTCCGGGATGTCCATACATACGGTGTATTTCAGCAATTATTTCGCCGGACACACTGTTCGGTATGTACAGTTTGCATTCCCTTCTACGTAATCTATACAATTTCTCATCGACGAATCTATAAAATTTATTTAATTCCTTATCTAGACACTTTTCCTTAATCTTATCAATAATAGTCTTAAGCTTATCATCCTTAAATTGGTACTTTCCAATATCCATTATGATCTTGCTTACCTTCTTATCCATCTTGATCGTCAGGTGATTAATTAAGTATTCGGGCATATTGTCACTAATTTCTTCTAACGTGGCATCTTCTGGGTTTCTGCTTAGAAGATCAGCAATAATATTGTCCTTGCCCTTACAATGGACAATGTCGAATTTGTACTCTTGGATACATAAGATCCAGCGTGTAATTCGCGAGTTGTTTAAATGACATTTATTCATAAAAGTCAGTGCCTTATTATCAGTAATGATAGTTAAAGGTTGCCCTAATATGTATATACGGAACCTTTCAAGACATCGTACGATACTCAAGAGCTCCTTTTCCGTAGTGTAATAATTTCTTTCTTGCTTTTCTTTTATAAAATTGCTAAACTGCTATAATTGTTTTTATTATTTAGACAAAGCTTTTCGTCATTACTGACATCTTCAGGTCTTAAACAACGTCTATCAACTGTACGTTGTAGGCTTTTATACTTTAGGCCCCTCCCCTTATGTCATCGCCCCTCCTATTGGTTCTAGCTGCTACCGCTCTTCACGGGAACTTTGTTTACCTTTTTCCGTTAGGCATTTTTCTAACGTCCGTCAAATTGTTTTAAGAATCTCAAAATTGTTTTGTTTTAAATTTTTGCTCGTTACACAATCTTTATTAAATTAGTCACACTAATTGTCTGTGTATATTTGACTATTTCATTCTTGCTGTTTCACTATGAAATTAACACATTTTCTTACACTATAAACCTTATCACTGGAATTGTTTGTGTGGTTTATTAGGTTAAAATTAGTTAACTGGTCACAGGTTTTCACATCTATATTACGTACTCACTGTAATTGTTTGTGGTTCCTTAAATGTTAAACACTGTTTTTCTTTTCATATTTGATAATCACTATTCCTTTGGTTACTATTATTGTCTCTAGTACACTTGATGAATGATGAGTCCTTCCATGGTCTCTCCATTTTCTTCTCTCTTCATGGTACGTTTCCTTGTCCTTCTTCTTTTCCTCTTCTTTAGGTTTGAATGTCTTCTTCAATATTTTCATTGTAGTCATTATTTTCATTTGTTTCCCTCGCTGTTGGAGTTTATTGGTCCTTATTTTGTTGGTTCCCCTCACTGTTGGATCCTATTGGGTCTGGTTACTGATATTTTTGTTTTGGCTCATGGTTATTTTCTTTCTTCCTTTCGTATTTGATGCTGCTATGTTAATACTATCTTCCTCATCGTTGGATTTTTATACTAATATATCTGTAGATACACACTTTTATACACATAGGTTTATTTATCTAGACATACTTTCATGCTTTTCTCTTACTTGACGTTATATTAGCTTATTTTATGTAACTACCATATTTGGTAACGTTACACTATCCATGTCCACTCTCTCTGTTCTTGTTCGTCCTGACATTTTCGTTATGTACTTGCAGCTGCCGCAAAAATTAGGTAAATATTTTTATTGATTAGGTTAAATATTTTTCACGTAATTCCCGCCTAGAACGTGATTATGTTGACGTTTCTTTACCTAATTTACTGCCCCACGTTGGGCGCCATGTTGTAATATGACGTTTTTATCGTTGTATGTAACTAGACGGGTATACTTGTCCGTTCAAGCCCCACGTTGGGCGCCAATTTATAGTAAGACGAGATCGTCGTCTCGTAAAACCTTGTTATCAGTTTTTTTATTAATTTTTAAAGTTTATTAAAGCTTTAACAAGCTTTTTAAAGTTTATTAGTTTATTAAGTTTTAAGTTTATTAAAGTTTTGGTTTTTATTATTAAGTTTTGTTTTATTGATTTATTCTACCCAATGCAATCTATTATTGAATCCGATATGAATAAATCGGTTCACTTACTCTTTGACGTCGTTTATTAATTTTGTTTAGATTGTTTATAATGTTTTTTGTTCAGTATCTTGAATTAGTATCTGATGAAGAAGTTGCGTTGACTTTTCTGCCTTTTGCTGCGGTGAGTCGATCGGTACTATCCTGTATATACATTAACATAAACACAACATGTACATGTTACTTACTATCAGTCGTAATATGTTGAAAATATTAGATAATGTGGTTGGTGATAATCATTCAATTTGAATGTTCGCTCTGGCTTCTGGTACCAACCGTCTCTTGTTGCTCACCTAAGCTGTAATTTCTATTTTTTCCAATAAAGGTCGACACTTTCAATTGTTCATAAAACAATAGTTGTTTATTTAACTCAAGTAAAATGGTTTTTGTTACAATGTTATTATTTATCTTCCTTTTATTTTTTTTTTAAATAATTAAAACTGAACATGGACTCTTAAAGTAATTAACTGCTCAGGGTGGTATGACTGCATTTGGCAAGTCGATTATTTTCTTGTTTGTAAATAATTAGGTTATGATGCTTTATAACATTAGTAGGTTCTTTGAGTCTGCAAGATACACTTCTACAATAAAAAGCACTACTGTCATAACGAGTAGGCGGAGAATAAAAATATTAATTGTTATTTTAGCATAACATAAAATATGAACGATTGTTCATTGTTTACAATTGAGGTTAGCAATGGTTCATGTAACCTTGCTTATTTAAAACTGATTAATTGATGCTTCATTGAGGCATTGCTTATTTAATATATCATTATAATTTATTAAATTCATTGTTATGTTCCTGAATAATCTCCAAGATTGGATATAAATAGAACAGGTAATTCAAATTAATTCGCTACGACTAGGTTATACTCATGTGTGACTCTGAGTTCAAGTACTATAATTAAATACAAAAACATTTTTAAATTATTAATTGTCAGGGTTCATTTTCCCTTCATTGATCATTCAATGTCTTTTCTTAAACTAACATAATTGATTCAATCAAAGAATTAAAATTGTCGTTATTAAAATCGTTCAATTTGATTATTGTTTATTTGATTTTTTCTAAGTCCCCTTCCTTATGGAATTAGGGTTATTTATCAATTAATGCAGACAAATTAGATTCGCTATTAGCATTCTTTAATTAATGAATGATTTGATATATATAATATAATGGTCATTTGCACTGGTACTTGCGTAATCTGTTGATTCGAAGAATTAACACTTTTTTAACTTTTATAATTAATTAATATTTTTAATTAATTTTCATAAATGCACTTCACACAATGCCTATACGCATGACCTCCGTACTAGAACACTTAAAAATAGACTGGACTGTCTTCTCGGGTTGACCTAACCTCAACTCGAAGTTTCGAGGTTAGCTTGTGTATCAACAGCTGTCGGCTGTCAAACCCACGTTTTTCTGGCCGTTCGGCTAACGTGGAGTATCTCTCGTTGTTGATGATAGACTGGCTATAGTTACCTGGTCGGTATTCTACACTTCGTATTTTTTAATGAGCTCTGATTGGATAATTGTCTTTATTTCGTGTACACTCGGTGAGATTCGTCAAAATAGACGCTTAGCACAGCGTCAGTAGCTGGGTTCAAGATTATGATTTGTCGGTTACATACCCACGCGCAAGGGCTTGTCACTTTTTAATTATTTCTTATAAGGCAAATATCTTATCTATAATTACACTGACAATATTTTTATCATTCCCATCGTTTCTATTTTTTGATTACGAGTAATTTGCAAACCCTCATCATATAGTTCTGATTTGAGGTTGATAAAACCGCACTTGGTATAAATTCATAATACTTTTTAAGTTATTTAATACTTTAAATACATAGTTTTATCCCATATTTTCGTAGTGATAACATACAACATATTGTTACAGTATTATTCACTTTTCCCTTCTAGTTATGTACTAATAATTATACAATATCTATTTTCATAGGTCCAAGTCCTATGCTTACTGTTACATATTTTGTTTATCAATACTATTATACTAACAGTAATAGTTAATAACATTTTATTATGGCCTATGCATACTGCATTGGTCATTGTCACTTCTGATAGTGTCCTTTTTCTTGATCTTATGGTTTTATTACCTTAACTATAGTTTGTTAAGTGAGTTTACTATAGTTTAGAAAGTTACATTTTTATGAGTTGTAATCCTTTCAATTTATTCTCATTATTGTTTGAATATCTCTTATCATTGTTTGATAACACTGTTATTATTGTGCAGTAGTTCATTCTGCATTCATACTGATAATTGCTTTAGTTTAAAGTTACCAAGATTACTTGCATCTAGCTGTCAACATTGTTTATTTATTATTATTGTTATTATTAGTATTTAGGTGGATATACTCCTTGGATTTACTTATTGGAACAGTATTCTGCCTCATTCAATATTGCTAGTCGAGTTTCTACTCTGTTATGATAAGTTTACAAGATAATTTTGTTCCATCTGGTATCCATTCTATGGCAAGCATATAGTTATATTAAATTACATCAATTTAACTTTTATATTTACTTATTACATTATCTATTGCACAATAAATGTTCCTTATATTATCTATTCATGTCACATTATAATACATTTTAGTTTAACATTGCTTTAGCCTTATTTTTCTATAGTTTTAGTGAAAACTAGTTGACCAGATTAGGTTATGTTATATTCTAAATATGCAACAATGGATTACCGTCAATTTTGGTATTTCTACATTATATCTGATTTATTTACCTTTATGTAGCACTGGTATGTTTATTGTTTATCATTAGATTACATTTTGTTTATCTTTTACCTTATTTATTATTGGTAATTAGTGGTTATTTACAATATCAATTCCACTTTACAATTGGTCACTAGTGTTTTGGACACAGTCCTTTTTTCAAGTTTACACATCATTTAGCTAAGAGCTTATCCTATTATTATTCACTCTCTTTGTTACTTTCTATGTTCAATAATTAACTCTTATTGAGTATTGTTTGCATTACATTGTCAAGGAAAGTATTTACTTAATAAGTTTGGGTCAGTGTCAATCTTACAGCTTAGGGATTTAAATCATGTTGTTTATTCCATTTATACATTCTTCTTTTATAATAATTCTTTTATTGGCATATATTAGTTCATTATAATTCATGTTATCTTCCTTTTTGTGTTTGATCTGGATATTTTCTTCTTCTCTTCACTGATTCCTTTCTTACTCTTAATAAGTTTCTTCATGGTGTTGTTTTCACTGGTTTCCTTCTCATTGTTTGATAAGTTTCTTCATGATTTTGTTTTCATGGGTTTCCTTCTCACTGGTTCTTCTTAATTTTGGTTTCATTGTGTCCTTCTCACTGTTTGATAAGTTACTTCATGATTTTGTTTTCATGGGTTTCCTTCTCACTGTTTGATAAGTTTCTTCATGATTTTGTTTTCATGGGTTTCCTTCCCACCGGTTCTTCTTAATTTTGTTTTCATGGTGTCCTTCTCACTGTTTGATCTATTGGGTAATTATGTATGTCGTCTCGTCGTTAGTCTTGCTTTATCTTCTTTAGTAGTACATTTACTGGTAATTCCTTCTTCATTTTATTCACTTGGTTTAGCTTGTGATACTTCCTTTATCCATGATTGTATGCTCGACCTTATAGGTATTCTTAGTTGTAGTGGCTTTCAACTTATTTGTGGTACGTTGGTGTTGGTAGTGTTATATGTACCATTACAATAGGCTTACCGCAGTCAAGGCATACGCTGTATAAAGAACGACAAAACCGTGCTTTCTGTTACCTATGTTGTTTACCTTATCACATAATGTTTTAGTTTCACAAGAGAATAGAAATTTAATATTACATAGAATAATCGAATCCGTCGAGTGACTTTGTAGTAATTACAAAATTGTGAATTAAAACCACATGACAGATGCAAGGAAAAATTTTATCTACCGTTGAAACACGTTATTTGGATACCGACAAACATACTTTAATATTTTGGATCTTCTTCTTATCTGACTTCTCGCCATTACATGGTAAACGTACTTTAATTGTAGGTGGGACAATCGTAAACGTCAACAAAACTACAAGCTCCGTTATTCTTTTAAAAACACGTGTATGTTATTGATTCAGTAAACGATCGATTGATCCAATGTTGCCTTAAATGTTAACATGACCGTGTGTCGGAGAAAACAGAGGCTATACGAAAATGATAGTTGCATTTAACAACCTATTAAAAATTGAGACTAATCAATTACATGTGGCGTATTTACATTTACCTTTGGCTGTACGTTGTTTTCTGTAAAATTTCTTACTTAAAAATGTTACTAGTTTGAACTATTGGATTCAAAATCTTCTGAATCTACTTCCTGCTTTTTCTTCACAAACTTCAACGGGTAATAACAGTTTCAAATTTTTATTTTAATACGTTTAAATCGAATAGGGAAGCAGCTCCTCCTACCCAAATATCAGACTCACTTTTTCTTCATCTGTATCCGCTGTACTATTTTACAAACGAGCTCGGATGTCTGAGTGATTCCACGAGTAAGAAGTTCCCTTTCTACCAAGTGCTATGTCTAACTGTCTTCTTGGGCAGAGGAAGAAAGCACCATCTTGCTCCTGGAATGATAAACTGGCCATAAATACATATTAACTATATATTTGTAAACGGAATAAGATAGAGAAGGGCATTCCAGTAACGATTCTGATTTCCAGAACAGACACGCAACCAGGTGTGTAGTTTCGTAGCCCCACCATGTAATTCACCCTGGACACCTTACTAGCTTTATAAATTAACGTCTACCACAATAAGTGCGGCCAACTGGAAAACAGAAAGCACTTTTACAAATAACGGAGTAACCTATATACGAGTATTTCATCGTCCACTCTTTTTAACAGTGGAAGGAAGTAATGGATTCTGGAATAGGATAGTAAGAATGATTAAAACTTTTGTTATATGTGAACGATTTGACGTTGAATCAGTAACTGAAAGTGATTCCAATTATTGCTTATAGCTACACGTTCTCAAATGATTTTGGTAAAACGGTACACTTGACAATCCTGGTTGAAAACAAACGTGATGGTATTCTATGACGAAAAGCTAATGAGACCTTTAGAGAATATCTTATGTTACAGAGAATAATAAATAACCCACATTAGATAGCCTACAGATAGGCCTATATAATGAAATAACACATAACGGAGATCGAGGAAACATGGCTACACAAAATTGTAAATACATAAAACTGTTGGCGTCAGGGACTTCATGGAGGTGGCGTTTCGTTACCTACATAGACAGATGGCGGAGTCCCACCCACGAACACAAGGCCCAGCAGCGTCGGTTGCGGAGTCCTCTCAGGATCCTGAGACAACGTGCACTAAGGTGGGTGTTTCGGAGAGACAAACAGCGATACAGGACCAACTCCCATCTTCCAGAACCGTAGCCCCCGACCCACCTCGTGGGGTCACCCAGCCAACCAGCGCCTTACACTAAACGGTCCTCCCAAAGTGAGTAGGGGTACGCTACATGGACAGGCGTGGTTGGTTCCTATAGAAGGTTTATTTACTGGCTTATTCGATCTCATGCTTTCAACTACAAGAGAAATAAAAACTTCCTTTCTTCACGACACCACCAACCGTGAAGCAAATTTGTTTTACACAAATTACGGCACAGATATACACAGATTACGGCCATAGTTAGAACGTCCTAACCCCCCCCCCGTCCGGATAAACGTGAACTCTGCAATATACAAGACAGGAAACCTAGTAAAGATTACAAGTTGATAAACAATAAAATACCTTGAGGTTTATTAAAAAATATTTAAGCTTTTTTTTGGAAAACTTACGTGACCAAAGTAGACTAAACAAAGAAACAGCTACCATACCTGTAACAAGAAGTTAAATGTAGTTCAGTAAATATTATACGTGAAAAAGAATGGAATAATAACATTAAAATATTCAGACATAAAATACACATAGGCTATATAAATTCTATTTAAAGTATCAGAATAATACCACTATATTATTATTAAAAGTAAGAACATCCTTACAACAGCTACTTTACCAATACTACTAATTAATAGGCCTGTCTTTTACTCGAAAATGCAGAAATTTTCAAAAATGAATACTAAATTCATATTTTAGTAAAATTTTCTTTAATTTGACTTTTGCGGTTTTTCTAAATTTGGACACAATCACATTCTTGCCTCTCATCCCTCTAATGTACGGGGGATCAATTTCAAAAACAATAGGGTTCTGTACGGAAAAGTATGTGGACACATTGCAAGTTTTATGTAAATCAGTTGATGCGTTCAAAAATTATCGTGAGATATAGCCTACCCCCTAACAGAGAGACATCAAATGCCAAACGGAGACTCGCATCGCTCGTTCAGTAAGTACGGGACTGTCATATCCACGAGTCTTATCCTGTTTTCTTTTACGTATTTCGCAATGAGCTGAAGTCCTCCAGTTATGTTGCGCATAAGCTCGCCGTTTACCCTCTCCCGTGTGCAACATGTTCTATACTGGAGGAAGTGGAAATAGGATTTGATGGCAGACATGTTGAGAGAGTGGAGTTTCTCCAGTTTTATCTCTATACACATATCGGCAATCCACATAATCTTCAAGATCCATTACTAGTTTTTGTTAGAAAGAACACAGATATGAAAATAGCGACTGTAGCCTTCGAATGCTCTAACAGGGTCGGGGTCAAGAGACAATAGATCATCGCGAAAGCCTGACAGTAATGACTACAGGGAAGTTAAATTGAGAGTGAGGATGAGATGAAGTACCTGAAGCTTGCCGCACTGCACCCTTCCCACAAGACGGGAGCCTCTAAGGGAATATTTTTTCTCCATTCAGAACTGAGACTAAAGGTGACACTATGATAGACGAACATGGTTCCTAGTTAAATATCGGTAAAATAAAATAAATCAAACATCATTTGATTCTGTTTGAATTTGCGGCTGTTATCGTTTACCATAGAAAAAAATTACCCTTGACAAAAAAACGTTGCAGGTAAACTACCCCTTCCCGTAAACCGATCTTCACCAAAAACCAACAGGTCCTGAGAACTCTACTATTCAGAGTTGCATGCAAAACATTATTTGATTATGTTTGAATTTGCGGCTATCGTTTGCCATAGAAAATAGCCTTGTTAAAACATTAAACGTTGCAGGTAAACTACCCCTTCCCCTTAACCGACCTTCACCAAAAACAACAGTTCTTGAGAACTCTACAATTTAGGGTTTGAATGCAAAACATTATTTGATTATGTTTGAATTTGCGGCTGTTATGGTTTGCCATAGAAAATACCCTTGTTAAATCATAAAACGTTGCAGGTAAACTACCCCTTTACCTTAACCGATCTTCACCCAAAACAATAGGTCTTGTGAACTCTACAATTTAGGGTTTGAATGCAAAAAAAATTTTAATTCTGTTTGAATTTGCGGCTGTTATGGTTTGCCATAGAAAATACCCTTGTTAAATCATAAAACGTTGCAGGTAAACTACCCCTTTACCTTAACCGATCTTCACCAAAAACAATAGGTCTTGTGAACTCTACAGTTTAGGGCGGTATGCAAAACATTAGTTGATTCTGTTTGAATTTGCGGCTGTTATCGTTTGCCATAGAAAATAGCCTTGTTAAAACATAAAACGTTGCTGGTAAACTAGCCCTTCCTCTTATCCGGTCTTCACCAAAAACAACAGGTCTTGAGAAGTCAACAATTTAGGGTTGTATGCAAAACATTATTTGATTCTGTTTGAATTTGCGGCTGTTATCGTTTGCCATAGAAAAAAAATCTACAGACACACACACAGACACTTTTCGAAATTATCGGTATGGAGAACCATACATGACTTCCATATTCTAAGATTTATATTTAAAATCATTTTCAGCCAAACAGCCAGGCTGTGTCTTACCTGCCTTTTTATTGCTGTATTAAATGAAAAATATTATATTACATTAAAATGAAAAAATTATAATTTTATTGCCTGGCAACAAAATTATTTTATTTTTAACAATTACCATTGTTTCAAAAAGTTTAAATAAATTTTCAAGTACTTTACTCTTGTTAAAACGTAAAAGGTTGCAGGTAAACTACCCCTTCCCCTTAACCATCTTCACCAAAATCGAAAGTCATTGAGACCTCTACAATTCAGGGACGTATGCAAAAAATTATTTGATTCTGTTTGAATTTGCGGCTGTTATCGTTTGCCATAGAAAATACGCTTGATAAAAAAACGTTGCAGGTAAACTACCCCTTCCCCTTAACCGATCTTCACCAAAAACAATAGGTCTTGAGTACTCTACAAATCAGGGCTGTATGCAAAACATTATTTGATTCTGTTTGAATTTGCGGCTGTTATCGTTTGCCATAGAAAATACCCTTGTTAAAAAAACGTTGCAGGTAAACTACCCCTTTCCCTAAACCGAACTTCACCAAAAACAATAGGTCTTGAGAGCTCTACAATTTAGGGCTGTATGCAAATAATCTTTTGATTCTGTTTGAATTTACGGCTGTTATCGTTTGCCATAGGAAATACCCTTGTTAAAACATAAAACGTTACAGGTAAACTACCCCTTTCCCTTAACCGATCTTCACCAAAATCAACACATCTTGAGACCTCTACAATTCAGGGCTGTATGTGAAACATTATTTGATTCTGTTTGAATTTGCGGCTGTTATCGTTTGCCAAACAAACAAAATTACCCTTGCTAAAAAAACCGTTGCAGGTAAACTACCCCTTTCCCTCAACCGATCTTCACCAAAAACAATAGGTCGCGAGTACTCTGCAAATCAGGCCTGCATGCAAAAAATTATTTGATTCTGTTTGAATTTGCGGCAGTTATCGTTTGCCATAGAAAAAAAATCTACAGACACACAGACAGACAGACAGACAGACAGACAGACAGACAGACACACACACAGACACTTTTCGGAAAACGACTTTTTTTCATGTTTTGAGTGTAGTAGAATCAGAATCTGCAATAATCTCGAACACGATTTTTTTTGCCATCACCATACTTCCATTCCTTAAGGAATATGGAAGTAAAATGACTTTTACTTCCATGTTCCTTAAGGAAATGGAAGTATGGTGATGGCAAAAAAATCGTGTTCGAGATTATTGCAGATTCTGATTGTACTACACTCAAAACATGAAAGGGAATGGGGTATTGGTTAAGGGAATGGGGTAGTTTACCTGCAACCTTTTATGTTTTAACAAGGGTAATGTTTTCTATGACGAACGATAACTGCCGTAAATTCAAACAGAATCAACTACTCTTTTGCATACCTTTTTGAGTTATACAGAACTCAAGGTCCGTTGATTTTGTTGAAGATCGGTTAAGGGAAAGGGGTAGTTTACCTGCAACGTTTTATATTTTAACAAGGGTATTTATTATGGCAAACGATAAGAGCCACAAATTCAAACAGAATCAAATAATTTTTTGCATACAGCCCTGAATTGTAGAGTACTCAAGACCGGTTGGTTTTGGTGAAGATCGGTTAAGGGAAAGGGGTAGTTTACCAGCAACGTTTTATGTTTTAACAAGAGTAAAGTACTTAATTTTGGTAAATAAAGTATCTAGATAAGAAGCTCATAATAATCGACTGTAGAAACGTAGATGAAATATCTATAAATGAAGAGGTTAGGTGAACGGGGTGGGGGTAATTTTCTATAAATGAAAATTATAGTTGAAGGGGAGGGGAGAATTTTGTATGTGTACTACGTTATCGGCAACAAAGAAGTAGTTCTTTGTTGTGGTATACGTTAGTGACCACAGTACTGTGGTTTAAGGCTGAAGCAATAAGTGGAAAGAAGTAGCTTCTATGGAAATATTTCATTTCGAATATGATTTTAAATATAAATCTTAGAACATGGAAGTCCTGTATGGTTCTCCATACCGATATTTTACTTCCATATTCCTTAAGGAAATGGAAGTATGGTGATGGCAAAAAAAATCGTGTTCGAGATTATTGCAGATTCTGATTGTACTACACTCAAAATATGAAAAAAGTCGTTTTTCGAAAAGTGTCTGTGTGTGTGTCTGTCTGTAGTTTTTTTCTATGGCAAACTATAACAGCCGCAAATTCAAACAGAATCAAATAATTTTTTGCATACAGCCCTGATTTGTAGAGTACTCACGACCTATTGTTTTTGGTGAAGATCGGTTGAGGTAAAGGGGTAGTTTACCTGCAACGGTTTTTTTTTATCAAGGGTAATTTTTTTTTTGGCAAACGATAACAGCCGCAAATTCAAACAGAATCAAATAATGTTTCGCATACAGCCCTGAATTATGGAGTTCTCAAGATCTATTGTTTTTGGTCAAGATCGCTTAAGGGAAAGGGGTAGTTTACCTGCAACGTTTTATGTTTTAAGAAAGGTATTTTCTATGGCAAACGATAACAGCCGCAAATTCAAACAGAATCAAATAATTTTTTGCATACACCCCTAAATTGTAGAGTTCTCAAGACCTACTGTTTTTGGTGAAGATCGGTTAAGGGAAAGGGGTAGTTTACCTGCAACGTTTTATGTTTTAACAAGGGTATTTTCTATGGCAAACGATAACAGCCGCAAATTCAAACAGAATCAAATAATTTTTTTGCATGCAACTCTGAATTAAGACCTATTGTTTTTGGTGAAGATCGGTTAAGGTAAAGGGGTAGTTTACCTGCAACGTTTTATGTTTTAACAAGGGTAATTTTTTCTATGACGAACGATAACTGCCGCATATTCAAACAGAATCAATTAATTGTTTGCATACATCACTTAATTGTAGAGATCTCAAGGCCTTTTGATTTTGGTGAAGATCGGTTAAGGGGAAGGGGTAGTTTACCTGCAACCTTTTACGTTTTAACAACAGTAAAGTACTTGAAAATTCATTTAAACTTTTTCAAACAATGGTAATTGTTAAAAATAAAATAATTTTGTTCCCAGGCAATAAAATTATAATTTTTTTCATTTTAATGTAAATCATGTATGAGAGAAAATATATCGTTCGTGGCAGGCAAGCATATCTCAGTTATGTAATGTTTACGTTTCCATTTTATTATTATCACTACCGCAATAAAAAGGCAGGGAACACACACACACACACACACACACACACACACACACACACACACACACAATTCGCTTTATTTCTGGCCTCATTCATGTTTATTTTCTTACATTTGCACGATTTTTAAATGGAAAGTGCCGAAACCCATACCAACATAACGCGTGCAAGCCGAAAAAGTGTCCAGCGTGGATAGCGATTTGCTTCCTGTGGATCGCTGGGCAGTGTAACCGCACGTGTTTACAGAGGAACGATTCATAGACAGAATTTTCGTCTTTAGGGAATGAACCCTCTGCAAGATGCTGAGGGCCCATTAGTGACTTCGGAGCGCTCCTTCTTTTCCGCGTGTTTGTTCTGTGAAACGTACACTGTAGATTCGCAGCTTTACTCTAAGCAACGCTCAATAGGAAATGTTGAAAATTTTTGTCCACGGTGTACCCTCATACACACTAAACCTGCTCTGATGTTTTAATTACGGACATCATAATATTAAAACTTTGGAAACTTGAGCACTACTTAATGGAGATCAATCATTAACTTATACAAACCATTAATTTTATGCATATTTTATATATATATATATATATATATATGTGTACAACGTTATCGGCAACAAAGAAGTAGTTTTTGTTAAAATTCCTTCCCGGTATATTTGGCCGTAGTCCAATGTTTTCTACAAAACCAGACGTTTCGGCAATGCCATCGACTTCCATCATCAGTGAAAATCGAGTGCGATAACGTGAGGTGGTATACGTTAGTGACCACAGTACTGTGGTTAAGGCTGAAGCAGTAAGTAGAAAGAAGTAGTTTCTATGGTAATATTTCATTTCGAAAATGATTTTAAATATAAATCTTAGAATATGGAAGTCATGTATGGTTCTCCATACCGATATTTTTCTATGGCAAACGATAACAGCCGCAAATTAAAACAGAATCAAATAATGTTTTGCATACAGCCCTGAATTGTAGAGCTCTCAAGACCTATTGTTTTTGGTGAAGACCGGATAAGGGAAAGGGGTAGTTTACCTGCAACATTTTATGTTTTAACAAGGGTATTTTCTATGGCAAACGATAAGAGCCGCAAATTCAAACAGAATCAAATATTTTTTTGCATACAGCTCTGAATTGTAGAGTACTCAAGACCTGTTGGTTTTGGTGAAGATCGGTTAAGGGAAAGGGGTTGTTTACCTACAGCTTTTTTTTATCAAGGGTAATTTGTTTCTATGGCAAACGATAACAGTCGCAAATTCAAACAGGATCAAATAAAGTTTTGCATACAGCCCTGTATTGTAGAGTTCTCAAGACCTATTGGTGTTGATGAAGATCGGTTAAGGTAAAGGGGTAGTTTACCAGCAACATTTTATGTTTTAACAAGGGTAATTTTTTATATGACGAACGATAACTGCCGTAAATTCAAACAGAATCAACTACTTTTTTGCATACCTTTTTGAATTATAGAGTACTCAAGGTCTGTTGATTTTGTTGAAGATCGGTTAAGGGAAAGGGGTAGTTTACCAGCAACATTTTATGTTTTAACAAGGGTAATTTTTTTTATGACGAAAGATAACTGCCGTAAATTCAAAGAGAATCAAATAAATTTTTGCATACGTTCCTGAGTTGTAGAGAACTCAAGGCCTGTTGATTTTGGTGAAGATCGGTTAAGGGAAAGGGGTAGTTTACCCGCAACATTTTATTTATATATGTACTACATTATCGGCAACAAAGAAGTAGTTTGTTGTTAAAATTCCTTCCCGTCCTGTTTGGCCGTAGACCAAAGTTTTCTGCAAAACCAGAAGTTTCGGCAGTGCCATCGACTTCCATCATCAGTGAAAATCGAGTGCGATAACGTGAGGTGGTATACGTTAGTGACCACAGTACTGTGGTTAAGGTTGAAGCAGTAAGTAGATAGAAGTAGTTTCTATGGAAATATTTCATTTCGAAAATGATTTCAAATATAAATCTTAGAACATGGAAGTCATGTATGGTTCTCCATACCGATATTTTTTCATGTTTTGAGGGTAGTACAATCAGAATCTGCAATAATTTCGAACACGATTTTTTTTTGCCATCACCATACTTCCATTTCCTTAAGGAACCTGGAAGTAAAATCAAGAGACACAAAAGTCACGACGTCAGAATTTTTCAAAATGGCGTGATAAGTAACTGTACTCGAATTGTCAGGAGAAAAATCAAGCATTTACTCGGCGTTGGGCAGAGGCAGAAAAGTGAGAATGCAGATGATGCTCAAGGGCGCGGGGGCGGGCGCGGGCGTGTGTGTGTGATAACATATCCTATAGAGATTACAACTTCTGAGTTTCTACGATACGAACACACACGCGCGCGCCTGCGGAGACCTTTTTGTTAGGTGGTGCACCTTGTATAATCTTGTACCCCCTTGTACATTTGTAAAAAATCTTGGTACATGTATAGTCCAATAAACACAGATCATTAAAACTTATTTTCACGGTTTGTAGTTATGTAGTATTGTTTTCATAAGTGTTAAGAATTTTAACTATAATTTATCAATAGTAAAGTAAATAACATTCACTTTTAAGTTGGAAAAACAGATTATGTCATTTTTATTTCATAATTACACAACGTTGGTTTGGCAATTAACTTTTACTTCCACGTTCCTTAAGGAACTGGAAGTATGGTGATGTAGAAAAAATCGTGTTCGAGATAAGGGCTGATTCTGATTGTACTAACCTCAAAACGTGAAGAAAAGTCATTTTCCGTAAAGTGTCTGTATGTGTGTGTACATTTTTTCTATGGCGAACGGGTACTCCCGCAAATTCAATCAGAATCAAATAATTTTTTACATATGTGCCCGAGTTGTAGAGGACGCAAGGTATATTGATTTTGGTGAAGGTCGGTTAAGAGGGAGGGGTAGTTTACCTGCAACGTTTTACGTTTTAACATGAGTGAAGTAGGCCTACGTAATTTTGATAAATAAACTATCCTGAAAAGAAAGTCATAATAATCCACTGTAGAAATATCTAGGAATATCTATAAATTAAAATCGTAGATGAAGGGGAGGGGTAATTTTTTGAAAATTACCTTTTTGATGTCGAATAAACTACATCAATTTGAAGGATAAAATACCTTAATAATTACATATAATGAAACTATTACTCAATAAAAATGTAATTATCAAAAATGCGGTTGTTCGGTTAAGGCGGAGGGGCAGTTTACCTGTATTGTTTTGTGTTTAAACAAGAGTAAAGTACTTAATTTTGATAAATAAGTGCCCCGAAAATAACGTGATATTAATCCACTGTAAAATGGTAAATGAGATATCTATATATGGAGAGGGGGTAGTTAAAGGGGGAGGTGTAATTTTTTGAAAATTACTTTGCTAATATTAAGTAAAGTACGAGTATTTAAATTTGAAGGACATATTAGCAATTACAATGATAAAACTATTACTCTATGAAAGTGTAAATACCATTAATGGTGGGATGATGACCTGCGTAGTTCAGATTCTTTATGAGAATAAAGTAACTAATTTTTATAGATAAAGTGACTCGAAAATAACATTATATTAAACAACTACCCCGAAATAACAAAAATATCTATAAATAATGAAAATAGTTTGAGAGTGGAGGATATTTTTTTTTAAATGTCGAACCGAATTCCAGTAAATGATTTTAAATATAAATCTTAGAACATGGAAGTCATGTATGGTTCTCCATACCAATATTGGTAAAACACACTGTTTATACTTTACTTCTTCAACTTACTATTTTAAACATTATAGCGACCAAGGTTGCCCAAATCAGCTGTTTCCCCGCTCTTACGCACTCTAGCGCATGCTAGTTACAATTTACGAAATGCAAAATACTATTTACGCCGCCAGTGAGTATTAAATAATCGATTGACAATAAGACAGTTGCAATTATATTTTTGTATTTATTTATTTTGTTTACCTGAAGTAATAAATTTTCAATTTTATCCACAAAATTTATTGACACGAAACAATTCTTTTACCAAGCCATTAGGAGGTGCCTGTGGACTACCGGCACCACTCGTGCGCACGCACACACACACACACACACACGATCATGGAAATTCTATGTGGATCTTTGCTCGACGACTGTGCACTGTACACATAGCTCTATATTACAAGCAACGTTGAATTAAGATAAAAAGAAGTTAAAACAAAAGCATTACACAGAAGGTTTCATATTTCTTTTTAAGATCAAAGGCCTCATCCTAATATTAAATAAAAAGCTGTAACATACATATATTTTGTTTTTTTTGTATTGAATTTTGAAAAGGTGAACGAGTTAGGTGCCATCGTATATGTATGCAACATTATTGAAATCGCATGTCCCCTTTTCTCAACATGTAGACAAGCGTACTGTATTAAATACATTTAGATAAGTAAAGGAAGCACCATAATTTACAGTTTGGTGTTCGGCAACAGACATCAAATAATTTATACGAAGGCTACATGAAAACAACAGTTTTTTGTCCACACACACACACACACACACACACACACACATACACACACACACACACACACACACGTTTTGTCCTCCTCTCCGCTTATAAACGAATGACTATCTTCTCCATCGCGTCGTCTGCGCTGTTCCTTTCACACATTATTGCATAACAGATACACGCACAACACGACCACTTGAAACGTGAGAGGAGGGCGAACTCTCTTATCTGAACGGATGATCTGAACGCGTCCCAAATTTAACGCTAAGCGTTTAGCAGCCGTCCTTAATTAATTATTCCGGGGGGGGGGGCTCCGATTAAAACTATGACCATCAACAAGGAGTGAGCGAGATATCTCTACCCGCCTGCTAGATCGGATTCCTAGATTCTGACACGTTAGTTGTTACAAACAAAAGGAAGAAAACGCTTAGTTGAGATACTCCCCACCCCTACAAATCTGTCGTCTATATAAATCATTTGGCAAGCCGACAACAAAGGAAAAAGCGTATTTTACCTATCTGATTTCGGTGTTTTAAGATCATAAATGTTGTCATTAGTTAGGCCTGTACAATGAAATTTATGTAAGGACAAAATAATTGTGAAATGTCAAATTGCCACTAATCCCCTCTTCCTTATCTTTCTTCATCTCTCTCAAAATCTTTATACCTCATTTAAATTTCTGGAGTTAATAAAAGTATTCTACAGTCGATTTTCCAACATCATTCCTTTCCGGGTTAATAATGAGGCCTATAACAAAATTTTCTTGTCCCCTTCTTCTTAACCAAACTTCCTCTTAACTTATGCGATTCGCGTGCTCATACATTTTCAATTCTCCACACACACACACACACACGCACACACACAAAATTATTTGGTGTTTAGAGGAAGGGATTGTGTTACTGGGTCAACGGATGTGTTAATGCATTAAATAGATTAGATGACAAACAGCAAATGATAAATTTCTGGAACACGAACAATAATTTGTAAACGCTGAAGGTAGTACAATAATTTTTAGGCATGCGCGCTTGAAAATTTAATTTAAACGGCACCAGGTGCGGCAAAAAGCGGAGAAGCTGCCGTAGAGAACGGAAGTCACTCTTCAGGTTCGCGCCATATGTTGTTTCCATCTTCTGGGGAGTATGTATTATCCTATGAATATCCTGTGTATATCATGTTTACATTTTATCAACATTTCTATATATTAGCGGATCGGTATTAACAACACTGATTGAAAACGCATCTAACGATGTGTAGAGAACTGTGATTAATATTTGTAACTCATTTTTTGAAACACAACGTTTACTGCATAGAACGTAAAGGTGCGGTCACGTACAGTTATCAAAATACACAAATCACTAGCTATGTAAAACCGTTGTTAGCAAGAGCGTAGAGATGGGACATCGGAACATTTTGGTGGGGACTCTGAGGAAGTCTGATCTGATGTCTTCGCATTTCATTTGTTCCGTTTTTTGTCAAGGAGAAACAGAACTTCTTACCACTACAATTCAGATGACGAGATAATTCTTGAAACGTCACATGCAAGTATGGTAATTCTGTTTCTTCTAGATCTGTGACCAAACATCGCTAACCACCTTTAGTCTATCAAATTGTAAGAATTTCATGTTGTATCCACATCAGCACATTAAGTATGTCAGAATGAAAATATTTTACTAGATCATTTTGGTAGTTCTCCTCTACACTTAGCAGTCAAGTACTACACAAAGACTGGTGCGGCGGTGTTAACCTTGAAAGAGGGACGGACACAGGGAGCCCTCAACCTGGCTGCTCCTGTAATTAAGAATATAGCCGCGCAAATGGCCAAGCCGAGCCAAGCACACAGCGCTTATCGCTTCTAACATACATAGTAATTAAAAGTAAAAACTAAATGTAAATTGTATCAATGGGTAAACAAACAATCATCACGTTACTCTCTCTCTCTCTCTCTCTCTCTCTCTCTCTCTCTCTCTCTCTCTCTCTCTCTCTCTCTCTTTCCTCTCTCTCTCCCTCCCTCCTTGTTCTCGCCAGTTATTTTTTGTTTTATAACAGGGCAAAAAATAACAACAACCAACAACTAAACAACCGACTAACAACCTTTTTCTACTCTTACTCCGCCTCATCCTTCTTTCGTCTGCAGCTATTTAAAAACTCTAAGGTTTTCATTATTATTACATAATAACAAACAGGACTCTCTTCTCCCTCGTTAAAACTCATTAGAATTTAAAACAAGGTAAAAATGTTTCTCTTTAAAAAGAAGAAATTATTTATGTTTCTTATTTCTTGGAAAGAAAACTGCAACATCTTAATATTTTTTACGTTTGTCATTAAATTCTTAAAATACTCGTACCATAAGACGATTATTAGGCCTACAAGTACAAAAATCTTTCTCTTTGTCAATTCTACCCTCAGCTTTAAAAAGTGGTCTATACAAAATAGTCTTTAATTTATTTATTGTGATGGCCCTAGTGTCGCTTATGGTTTAATACTTACAACTTAACCCTATCTCTACATCTGTGTTACACTGACACGACATTAGAACGATAAGTGGAGGAAATAAGAAAAAAAAATGATTGAACAAAAGCAACAGGTACGAGAGATCCGCTATCAGACAATTAAGGAAACGAATCCACAACGAAGAAAGGTAAAAGAAGAAAGACTTTTAAGAGAACTTTTGACTGTCACACAATATTTTGTTCAGAATCTGACTTTCAAATACTCCGAATACAGCCGGATATGAGGCTTCATTTGTAGGTGTCCTGGTTAGTCCTCTGCCATCTATATACCTCGCGATACAGGGTTAATAACTTACAGGTATTAAGTGCGGTATTCTTACGCACCAGTGACAAGAAACGTGGCCAGAAGACGAAGGAGGAGGTCAGTGGTTCGTTTGTAGTTAATAAAAACGTTGTATAAAGAAAATCAATTTTAATTGGTGCGTTTAATTTGTATGTACATAACATGATATTCCCATACGAGACAATGTGTATTTCAATAGTCTGAAACTAAAACTTGGTACAACGTGATTGACCTCTGCACAAGGAAGCAAGGTAGAAAGAGAGTGGGAGAGAGAGTGCGACAAAGTGACCAGAAGATGCACGGTGGTTCCCAAACGACGACAGGTAATCTAACAAAGTGTGTTGGTAACGCGTGCACTACTACCGTCTAACTAGCTCGCCTAGAGTAACGCCAAGTATTCGCAGCAGCCGATGTACGATATCGCACCACCGACCGGCAACAATTTATATTTGTGTCGTCGCTATCTGCATTGTTTATGGCGTCGACTATGGGAAAACACTACGCCAATGCCAATACCAATAAATACGCCGAGGTTGGGACTCACCTACGCACTCAATCTATCTATAATGGGTTGCTTTGTTCGTGTATGTAATGTAACACGACTGACCGTCATTCATACCAGTCGAGATAACAATCGACGGCGTATCCACCACCAACAAATGATTGTTTTACAGTCAATTAGATGCGTTATTTGTACGTATGATTGTGTGTGTGTGTGTGTGTGTGTGTGTGTGTGTGTGTACAAATGAACGGTTTGCTCGGTTGTCCAATAATAAACTGACACCGACACCATATATACATTGCTGTGCAACAAACAACAATGGGCAGCCAACAATATCTGTGCGAGATCAACCCACCTAAATCACTTCTATTATATTCAATCCGCTTCCGCCATCACTTCTGCACCGCGCATGCTCACGTTCAACAATATGTATCTAATGATGATTCGGCTCCGAGATAGACGGGCCGTTTCCATTCGACCGTGCACAGCAATACTGCGCCACATGACAAATATGCGATTTTCGAATGCATATTTAGCGCCGAACAGGTTTGAGAGTCCCATACGTATCAAGACACCGCTTATAAGCGTCTCAGCCGAAAGGATAATAGTCGGAAGCCTTGATGCAATAATGTGTTGTAAAACTGTGACACTGTCTACGTGAATCAGACTGTCCCTTTATTAAAATATTCTCAGTTCCGCCCACGTGGATGCAGCGTCGCCACAATTAGTATCCATCAACTTAATTTTATTATTTTCAATGAAGCCGACCAGTCGTGTTGTCATCACTCTGCTGTCAGTGTGGCCCTTTGTTTAAGCGATGTGCACAAGCATATCAATAACGCAACTACATGGTGGGTATAAAAACTTAATTACGACTGATAAAAGTCGCTTTGGTAGCCGACGTTAACGGTTAATATGACCGCATATAACGACAGTATTACCGTCTGTTTTAACAGTGAAGACTCGCAGCTTAAAAAGTCCCCCGCTGACATTAAAAGTTTGTGCGTCATGAATTAGAAAAAAAACTTACTCAAAAGTTTATTGTTTACTGATGTTCCTTGATGTCAGACAATCATTGGATACAGTTTGGCATCAAAGATTACTCTATAAACTCCAAAAGAACTTGTATGAATGCATGTTTACAATCTTAAAATCTCATTTAGAAGCCAGACATTTCCATGTACGCCATGAAAATATATTTTAACTATTAGATTGTTCCCAATACGATCAGTTCGGTCCAATTTTGTATCTTCTTTATACGGGAAACGGGAAAATTTGAAATAATTAGAAAAAAATGAAGAAACGTTACAAAACTTTATTTGAGGCTCAAAATATGTTCTACAAGATAGGAAATTACATTAGGCATCACTTTTTAAAAATTACAACAGGTAAATGCTGCCCATTTTGCCGTACACATTCAGTAAGTCGTTTCTGTAGGTTTTGCATAGCGCAGCGCAAATTGTCACCTGGGATTTTGGCGATTTCCTCTTCAATCTGTGTCTTGAGCTGAGCAAGGGTTCTTGGTCTAGTCTGGTACACGATGCTCTTCAGATGTCCCCATAAAAAGAAGTCACAGACTGAAAGGTCTGGAGATCGGGGCGGCCAAGCGAAGTTAGCATTTCTTGAAATTATGCGATCCCCAAACAAACGTTTCACTGCTGCCATAGACTGTCTGGCAGTGTGTGAGGTGGCTCCATCCTGTTGAAACCAGGTGTGCTGAATGTCAAGATTTGGAAAAGTACGGAGTCTTGGAGCCAAAAATGTCTCTAGCATGTTGACATAACGTTCAGACGTCACAGTGACAGCAGTGCCTCGTTCATCTTCAAAAAAGTAAGGGCCTATCACCCCATGACACGACACTGCACACCATACGGTAACTTTGGTACTGTGTAATGGACACTGGTGAAGCTGAGCAGGGTTTCCTTGAGCCCAGTAACAGAAGTTCTGTTTATTCACGTATCCACTTAAGTGAAAATGGGCTTCATCGGACATCCAAAGATTTTGAATGAAGTTAGCATCCTCATTGATTTTAGCAAACAATTGTTCACAAATTTGCAGGCGCAATACACAATCATTAGGATTCAGTTGTTGCACAATCTGAAGTTTGTACGGATGAAATTGAAATTCATGGAGTATTCTTTGAACGCTCCGACGTCCGTGCTGCAATGAGAGGCAATTTTTCGCACCGATCGACGAGGACTCCTTAAGATGGCAGCTCGCACGGCATCAATGTTTTCTGGGGTACGTATAGACCGTACACCCCCACTCGGCTCTTTCTTCAAAGCTGAACCAGTCTCTTCAAAATTACGAACCCACGTTTCGATTGCGTGTAACGAAGGAACTTGACCGCGGGGCGGGATCTGATAGTGGCGCCAAAACTCTCGTTGTGCAGCTGTCAAACTGTCACCATATCGGTAAAACGCCCTTATGGTGACCGCAGGCTCTGCGCCGATCCACTGCTCCATGGTAACTAAATGTCCGTTACTGCTAGACAGACAGTTTCACTTCTGCTACATCTACAGGGCTGCCAACATCAACTTCAAATTTTCCCCTTTCCCTGCGCCACCCTGTACAACAGATCTGCCAACTAATAATAGGCCTAATGTGATCACTGACGCTGACGATACTGCGATTCTTTATATATATTAAGACCCAGTGGACACAACCATTTTACAGCAGAGTTCTCTACGTCGTATAGAAAAATGAGCGAAAAAAATGGAAAATCCAAAGAAATGAAACTAAGTCAGCATGCATCACATTCACAAAATGCCACGGTAAGCTTTTAATAAAATTACATTTTAATATACCAATATAAGCTTTTTAATATACCAACTGTAAGCTTAAACAACAAACCTACCCCGGTACAATACTTAGGCATCCTTGAGTATTTAAACAAACAGCCTACATGGTGCAACCACATGTGGATGCAGAGGAAACAACTGGACACCATATTTCGCAAACATAATAGTACCCTGGGCAGAAAATCATTATGTCAGAGATGTCAGCTGCTGGTTTACAACACTGTCTTCAAGTGTGTGTTGAAATACGGATTACAGCTTTGGGGAATTGCTTCCAAATCCAACATCGCCATAATCGAACGGTTACAGACCAAAGAATGCGTGCCATAAACAGTGCTCTGTGGTTCGTCAGCAATAAAGACATCTATAGCAACCTCGACCTTTCTACACTCAATGCAACCACTGTGAAAGATTTATGAAAAGGCTTGAAGCGCACACAAATCCTCTAGCCATAAGTCTGATAGATAACAGCCTGCAGACAATAAGATTAAAATTAACATCCCGCTGGACTTACTTAGACTTTAAATACATTGCATCTAGTTAGAATATTCGCTGCGATATACTACAGCTTTTACGAATAAGGTACTGAAACAAAACAAAAAAGCATATTCAATGTAGAACGTGGCTGCAAGACATGGTTCCTAGCCTAAAATGAGAGAACTTCATGTACGAAGAGAATGGGCAATGACGAACTGGCTAAGAGGATACATGAGAACAGAAAACAGAGGGAAATCCTCATCAGAAAACTTGTTTTTTGGCATTAATGAAAAATAGGTAGGCGTATGTAAAACAGTTTTTCCCGAATATCCGCTTTTAGATTAATTTTTTATCGTGAAACTGAACGTAACAAAACTAAATAAAGCACACACACACGCACACACACACACACATGTATAAGATTCCTATGTTAAAGAAGAATACGTTCAATGCATATAATCTTGTAGTTCGTTATACGTAGGCTATATCACTTGTCGCGTAACGTGCAATGTCCTCTGTATCGTTGGAGGACAGAGCAACATAAGCGCGTATTGTTGTTACGGGGGCCTGGCGTCTAGTAAACCATAAATACTGTATTAATTGATGAACTGGATTGGCTACATTACTATTTTTTTTTTGTCAAAACCTTAAGAGGTCCCATGAGTAGGTTCTACCTGTTTATCATATTCGGTTTGTAAAACTACTTTCTTTTTTATACTGGTATAATACGATTTTACAATATGACTCTATTTTGATTTGGTATGATTCTGCCATATTAATGGCACGTGCCAATGGGATAGACGAGAATTTGTTTCCATTTTGCAGGGGAACAGCATTTAAGCTAACTTTTGACGAGTCAATATATAAACACAACTTTTTTGGGTTATGGTTTATGGATCAAGTGATTTCATTACATCAGAAACGTTATTGCAAAGAACTAAATTTCTTTTCTGGGGAAAAATGCCTTAAAATTATACTGACGGTTCTCAAAATAACATACCTTTGTGTCATGGTGGTGAAGACTTCAACGTTTTAGACTAAAACCTAAATGTTAGGCCTGTTTTTGTTCGGAATGGAATGTTAAGATCACCACGGATCCATAAATGTGGCTCACCTATAGTATTGTTGTAGCCTCTAAGTCTAGATAGTCAAATGATTTCCTCTTCTGTTCTTGTTCCCTTAGCGCGCGACATTTTCACTCACTTCAATTATTCTATCTCAACGTGAGGAATACTAGTAGCAGATGGTAAATTCGGGTAACTGACCATGTGATTTTAGATTTGTTTGTGATCCCTGTTATATCTGTCAAACAAAAATAACGGTCAGGAGAACATTTTAAGTTGTCTCCAAACCATCATACCGCAAAGGCATCTGACGGGATCGTATTGCCCATTCCACAAGAAGTCTGGAACAAGGGACAAAGCAAATGTGAGGGGCCCAGGTGTTGTCTTGGTCTCTAATTGCAACAAGAATAAATACGACAGCACTTTTTAATTAATAGGGTAAAGTTACGCTTTTAAGATTTAAATAAAATTTTTCCACACGCATAACAAAAACTTCTTGATGGTTCAAACAATTTCTTACCACGGTAATAAAACACAAGATGCTCACTATTTAATGACAAAGCAATGTAATAATTAAACTCACAGTATACACTCATTACAGTGAGCACAACATTAACAATAGGCTGCAGTGCTTCAATAATCAATACATGTAGCGACACGACAGTGCGTGAACCATCATGCTCACGCTTCTCTGTATTCTCTACTATGTAAACGTGTCAACATTTCTATTATTTTCACTAAGCATTTAAATATACTAAATAAAACCAAATAAATAACTGTTTGTAAATAATACCAAATTCATCTATACATAACGATAAAATAACCCATAAATTATCTCTAATAAATGTTTAATACTGGATAGGCCTATATGTAGCAAGAAAATCTTAAGTGATAGTAAAAATGTGATTGTAGAGTTGGATTCATCATATTACAATCCGTAACAACGAGTACAAACTTTACTTGTACAAAACCTTTATTAACCAATATAGTTTGTACAAATTCGATACATATACTTAGAAGCTATTATTTTTTATATATATTAATGGTAATTAATATCATTTTTTGCCAATTTTAATGCAACCAGTACTATTAAATTAAACCACTACGGAATTAGCAGGCGTTTATAAAAAACTTAATACTTAGTAGAGAGAGAAGAAGGAACAATGGACTTGACGCGTGCCTATGATTATGAACAACAGTTACGCAAGTCAATGCATACACCAACTACTGACAAACGTCACTCATATGCAAATCCGTGGAAAGTGCAAACATTTTGAAACCGCAGGGTCCTGTAGAGAAATGAACGAGGACTTGAAAAGGTGTCTGTTTAATTTTTATGTCATATACAGTGAAAATTAAAAAGATATAAGTGGTAATTATTGTAAAGAGTGTAAGTGCAAAACAAAATGAACTCTTAAAAAAACGTGGACACACAAACACACATGAGGTATGTGACAATCACAACTAACAACTATGTAATATGTAGGCCTATATGTAATAATACTACGAGATAATAGTATATTTTACTGAATGTTCTAAAACAGATTTTTAAATCTGAATATATTTACCAATGGTATACTTATAAACCAATGTCAATGGCTTCAGGAGAGGGAGAGTGAGAGTTGGGTACTGTAGAACTCGATAAAAACTAAATTGCAAGCGAAGGACATTATGTGCAACTAGGAGATGGGTTTAAAGTACGAGTAAAAGATTTAAGTACGAGTAGAATCAATTACTCTAAAAGAATAGAAGTCAGAAACTTTGTATGGTAATCTTAATACGATGTGTGATGGTAGGCCGATTAATTTCTGCAAGCTTTTTTTTAAATTTTGTTTATGAAAGTCCAACTGAGCCCGTTTTTAAGTTTCAGATAATATTCAAAAACTATTCTTCTATTAAAAATAATACAGCAATGAAAAATGTGTCTTATTTTCTTAATTATTACGCTACTGTCATTTTGAGACGTCTTTTCAACAATATTTTTACATCGACTAAGCATTTCTTAGTTCCTACGCGATATTATTCACATTTTAAAACTACTTCACACTATTTTTATGTAATTTCATTCTGTTGCTTGTATTTCAAGTATTCAACAGTGAAAATCATAATTTCACAGCATTTGCTAATTTTCATTTTTTATCAAAATACATTTTAATACAGTACAATGTACTATTATATTTGTAAAATTTGTCTGTATAAATAAATAAATATAATAAGGAAACACTTTTATATAGAAGTTTAAGTGGTTGTGCGTCACGAAACCAGAGCTGCAATATTGTACGAACGAAAGCGCAAACCAAAATGACGACAAAGGCGAGGCGGAAAGCCGAACAGTAATTTTCTATTTCACTAATAAGTATCCACAAATTAAAAAAAATGAAATATTTCAGTATAAATTTAAGTTACGAATTTTATATAAGTTTAACTAGAAGAATTAAAACCGTCAATAAAAGGAGCTACTAATATTTCACTGATACAAAGTGAAAACGACAACCGTTATGAAAGTGTCGCGAAACAATCGGTTTATGTACTATATCGGATAGCGTGTCAGTACCGCAGTACCAAACGTGCCTGTGTCGATAACTGAACCCGCATATATCGTGCGTGAAAATACCAAAGCCCGCAAGAAAACGTAAAAACTACGGACGACCACGATGGTACAGAATTCGAAAGAGATTGGCGAATGAAGGTCAGAAACAAATAAATCCCTCACATGTTAGGGCTTGTAAGCAAACAAAAAAGTTTCTCTCGGAACGTAAGGATTCTGTAATGTGTTCTGGGTAGGTCTACAGGATTTATCTTGCCATCGTAATCTACGCGAGGAAAATCTTGCTGTCTAGATTTTTAATATTTCACATTCCGTTTTATATTCGTAGAACGTTCGCGTTACAAGTACCTACTACTAACACACGCGCGCGCGGAAAGAGAGATACATGACTGGAAGAAAGATGTGTGTGTGTGTGATCTCCCAACGCGAGACGAGAGAGGAACAGTGCGACAACGTATTCATTACTCTTGTAATAGAATTAAGTAAGAGTATGCGTCTGTATGTAAATACAGCTGCATAGCTGCTAGTCAGATTTAGCTGATTAGTCAGATTTAATGACTTACTTGTAAACTCACCACAGACTAACATGTATCGGATCTCGTACAATAATATATCTTATTAACAGTATTTGCTTACTACAACTCTCTAGTTTTTCAGTTTACTTACCAACATGAAAGCATCAATGTTATAATGCTACAGTTTATTAAGTAAATTGCATAATATTTTACCTGCTAAGCATGTGGATAAGTTCGGACGCTTGAACAACAATAAACGGACATAATCGATAAGGAGAATTGCGAAAGGGGCTGCCGTGGTACAGCGGTTACTGCATTATATTGCTACGTTGTATTGTTCGTTCGTCGTTCTACCTTGCAATGCGATGGCAAACAGCTAGATAGTAATAGTATTAAACCATATTCAAGTCATAGACAGCTACTAACCTATTCCGAATCGTAGTCTTGGTCGATCCATGTTCTTTGTTACGTGAGAGGAACATTCCCATCATTCACTTATTTGCTCAGTCTGATGACATGCACTTAACGTGAGTGAAAATAATTGTTTTATTTGTGCTTTGTGCCAAACGATAGTGTTAGAACGGCATGGACGAGCAGCGCAGGACGCAAAAGATAGAAGTGAGCGTCTAAAGTGGCGTCAAGGGAACGGCGGGGAAATAGTTAGTGGGGGTCATAGAGATCGGGAGTTAGGAACGGGGTTGTACCGAAATTGAGGATTAACTACAAGGAAGTGGTATTCAGATTATCTGTTGTTTGCAGCTGGTTTGTTTACAAGAGCCAGTAGGCGGCTTTGTGTGTTTCTAGTAGGTCGGTTGATGGAGACTAGCGTTTCTGGCGTACCGGTGCCTATCCTAACCAGACGTTTGTATTACACCGGCAGTAAGCAGCCGAACAACACACAGCGCATCATGACGGACGAATGTCATGCACAGCGACGCTGAACTTCAATCAATGATTAAATTCTCCAGCTTTATAAATACTGAGACGTATTTAGGCGACATTTCCGCGCGGGGGGGGGGGGAAACGACCTTCTCTGTAGTTCTGCTGGAAACATGTACTTGATTATAATAAATAAACAAATGGCAAATGTATAAGCCTAGTACCTAAATATTTCAAACTTATGTAGATAAAACTTGTACATTAAAACTTGAATTTCCTTTTCTGTGTGATATTAGCATACGCGTGTTGCTGTATTAGCATATGGTCCTGCTGCGGTGTCGCCACACGTACGCCAGATGAAGTGACGAATTTCACAAGAATGTGTGCAACGATTTAGAGAACGTTGGGAAATAAATGTAGAAATTAAACCCAAATAAAATTTCAAAAAACAATTGCAATACCTGCACTACTGGAACTTGGGTCATAAAGAAAAAAAATGAACAGAAATACAAACAGCAGAAATTAAATTTCTGAGATCAGTTAAAAGGTGTAATAGACGAGATCATAAAAAAAATGAAGAGATAAGAAGTGATTTAGATATTTTTGCAGTTAATGAAAGGATTAAAGAATACAGAAGAAAATGGATTCAACATATCAATGAATGGAAGAAAGTAGAATACCGAAGATGGCGGCACAAGATACCCTAGAGGCAGAAGAAAAGTTGGTAGACCTGGTAGACCTAAGAAAAGGTGGACTGTGGAATAGGAATAGGCCGCTAAAGCCTAAAACCGTTAAGAAGAAGAAGAAGAAGAATATGATGATGATGATGTGTGTGTGATACAGTGAGTGGATGCTCGCGTATATGCGTGTACTGCAGTTATTACTATTATTGTACAATGACACTGGTTAGTTAAATGTTCGATAACTTTTAAAAAGTGTTTATCGCGAAAATATATTCACACGCGGTAAAATATTTATTTCACACGTGAGCTGAAGTCGTACGTATGTAAAGCAAGCCCTTTCTCTCTCTCTCTCTCCGACTTTACTGCCGCTGATAACGTTATGGGAGTTGGAAACTTGTTTTCGTGCTCGGGAATATCTGAAACTGTGAAACTATGCAGAGTGCATGTACAATACTACTAACTGTGTGTTTTGTATATTCTTATTATAGAGATTACGTAGGTCGTAATTAGCTTTCACAGGTGTTTTTATGACCTTCCATAAACCCTCCGTATTTTAATTAAAAGGTAGTTATTCATAAGCATGGTATTTAAGCTAGAAATGTTTAGCCGAGTTATGCGTACTGACACGATAGTGGTTATACGTGGTAATTCTACTATAAAAGTACGGTAACTAATACGATAATTTTATAATCATAAGAAATTTTTTTTTTAATTGTGTAACAATTGGGAAGTAAGCTAGTTTAGAGTAAACAACAATTTGTTCAATTTGGTATACCGGTATATTTGTTATTGTTATATTTGTATATTTATTATAGGCTATAAATTTTATCAAATTATAATTATTTCTTTACATAGAATGTATTTAATTTTTATGTTTGTATTTCAACCTGCCCCACGTTTCACAGAATATACCTGCATCATCAGAAATAATTATAATTTGATTTTGAACCCTGCAAAAAAAACTTTATGAGTTATTTACAAATAAAAATATAATACAGTATTTTAAATTTTGTTTGAATTTTTGTAATATTATAAATTTTGTTATATCTGACATCGTCTTATCAAAGGTGTGATAACATGGATACGTAATCCGAAACGGTTTTCATAGTTTGATTTTATTTCGTTAACGTATTAGGCTACGTGTTAGCAAATGACTGATGTTTCAACGTACAACATGAACTATGTGAAGTAGGGCTATATTGCCGTCCAGTACAAGTACTTGCATAGAAATGTACGTGGAAAATTGTTCAAACTGGGAGAGAGAGGGGGAGGGGGGCACACGGCATCAGAGCCTTATGGTCACAGCTCATGCACTTCCCTCCCAAAAATATATGATCAGCATGCGAAACCACAACCCTCACGAAACCTTTCCTCAACACGTGAACACCGGGGGGGACAGGACCTCGGCCGGGCTGGTTCACCATGCCGTGGTACCACTTTTGAGTACGTCGCTGATCAACACGACCATCCCCGACGCCCAGAATGGTCGCAGTATCGATCTCCGGGATCGATCCACAGGATCTCCCTCAGATGGTCTACAACGTTTCCTCCACCTTCCAGCGCAATGGGAAACACTATTCACCAGGCGAGTGGAGGGGGAGGAAAGACAGAGATAGACAGACAGACAGACAGAGACGGACAAACGGATAGTGAATCAGTGAAAAAAATTAACAAGTAGAAGAAAGAGAGCCATAGAAAAAAAAACACAAGAAATTAATTTAATATATTAAAATGAGAGAGTTGATTCTATTTAAGACGAAATGCACAGTTCAAGTTAGGCCTGTTATCAAATTAAAGTTACTCAGTTCAAGTTAGGTCTCTAATATCAAATCGTAAAAACAAGTATGTAATATAATCAAAGCTGGGGAAGAGGACAAGACTGACCTACTTAACAGAATTATATTGATCCCTGTAACTGTCGTTATATGCTACATATCCAATTGCGAAATTATAGACGTGTAGGCCTACCCAGTGGCAGGTACATAAACATGTATCGAATATCGTCACTACTGATACTGTTACTCAGTGTTGGTGCTTCTCGTCTTTAAATTATAAAAGGTAGACGGTACAGTGCAGGCTTCCTGCAGGAATCCCGTCTGAGCTAAGCGATTCTAAAGGACACTTGTACTGCCCCTCGGCTATTTGATATCCTCTTCAAACATAAGAGACGACACGCGGTAAGTAACGGATACCGCTGACTATCCGTACTGGGGGGCAGTTCAAACTTAATGGGGTAACCAACGACGACGAAAACTTTTATTGAGACTGGGCGCAGAGATGGGCCTACGTTGACATATATAATACGTCTAAAAGACAGAGGCAAAGTAAACAGCTAATGTATGTATATTCTCGAAAACGCATGGCTTCTATTTTACGCATTAGAATAAGAACATAATGGCAGTGATTTCAATGCATCCGTGAAGTTTGAACCTAGCGTGATTAAATATGAAACAATGATTTTTATTAAAATCAAAGATTCACTAATTCAATGTAGATACTGCTATATTAAATAAATGAATGAAATGTAAGGCAGTCTGAACATAAATGTTACCAAACTGTTATTATATAAGTGTAATATAAGTTTAGGATATTACAAACGCACTATTTATCACAAAAATACACAATTATCAGTTAATTGAAAGCTTACATTACTTATATTACAACAAAAATAATCAGAATTCTGTAAGTAGCCTCAATGAGACAATGATCTGTCGGTTAATCGCATTAAGTTTGATCAGTAACAATGTGATAAAAATTTACAGATATTCAATATTCTTAAAACGTTCACAAGAATGTTGTCTTTGTACCTCTATAACTTTCCAGTAGAAGTGTACGGACGAGACCATAATTAGATTTCTTCAAGAGAAACTAATAAATTGGCAAGAAAAGCACAGCACAAGAAATTTTACAAGAAAACCTTCAGGATCTAAAACAGTGGTTCTTAACCAGTGGTCCACGGACCACTGGTGGTCCCTGAAAGCACCCGAAGTGGTCCGCGAAGCCATCCGAAAAATATTAAACAAGTGACAATGAGTCGTCGGACGGACGGAGCCGCCGGCCGGGGCGAGGTGCGCGGTGGTGTGCGTAGCACGTGCAGCGAGCAGCCAGTGTCTCATTTGGTTTGTTCCGTTCGCTTTTTGTTTGAACTAGTTAGTGATAGTCCAACTACCTACGTTCGTTGTTTTGTTCTGAGTGCTTGCTTATTTTCAATTTTAAAGTTTAACAGCAAAGGGCAAATATCGTTGGTCTACGAAGGTCTTTATAGTAAGTAACTGCTCCAGATTTTAATACGTAAGTAAACTAAACCTTGTTTGTTTTGTTTGTCACACGTTAATTCTAAGTAGGTACTGTGAATACTACATCGTATTTAACATTTTACTATATTACGTCAATTGTCATATCTGCTAGGTTTCTTTTTCATAGCGATTTACTTTGTACCACAGTTCCAGGGGTTTGTCATTAAAATTAGGTATGTTTTATCCGTATTTTTTCTGTGACCACTTTCAATTATTAATGTACATAGGTACACCTAAGTAGGTGGGAATGATATAATTATTTTGTTTACAGAAAAATGCCACCGAAACGAAAGTATGACGACGATTATATTAGACTGGGCTTTACTTCAATAGAAATAAATGGGGAGACTAGACCTCAATGCGTAATATGCACAACTGTTCTTGCCAATGATGCTTTAAAACCGGCAAAGTTGGAACGTCATTTAAAGACCGTACATCCGAATTATGTGACCGTCCGCGAGAATTCTTCGAAGGCAAACTAATAAATCTGAAAAAAATGAAACTTGGACCCAGTGGAACAAGTTATGCAACATCTGAAAAAACATTAGCTGCATCGTTTGAAATTTTAAAATTGATTGCCAAATTCAAAAAAAGCACACACAATCGGTGAATCTCTAATAAAGCCTTGTATGCTTAAAGCTGCAGAAGAGCTTTTAGGGCAGGAAGCTCAAAAGAAAATTCGTGAAATACCACTTTCAAACGATACAGTGAAGTCGCGTATTCAAAAAATGTCAAATGATATTGAAGAACAAGTTATTGACAAGATAAAATGTAGTCCTTATTTTGCGCTACAATGTGATGAATCTACCGACGTTTCACAATGTTGTCAATTACTTGTATTTATTCGATTTTTGAATGACAATAAGAAGTTTAAAGAGGAGTTACTATTTTCTCAAAAACTGGAAACAACGACGCAAGGTGCAGATGTTATGGATGTAATAAGTCAATATTTGGAGAAACATGGACTTATGTGGCAAAAGCTTGCGGGGTTTTGTACGGACGGTGCTCCTGCTATGCTTGGTTCTCGCTCTGGTCTTGCAGCGTTGATAAAAACAAAAAATCCATCTGCAATTACGACGCACTGCGTTATTCATCGTCAAGCATTGGCTGCCAAAACGCTCCCGGAATGCTTTGCTATTGCGATGAAAACAGCTATAAATGTAGTTAACTTCATTAAAAACAGTGCACTTAACACTCGTCTCTTCAAACAACTGTGCTCTGATATGAACTCTGAACACGAAACTCTGCTTTTCCACACGGAAGTGCGTTGGCTTTCCAAAGGAAACATGCTGTCGAGATTGTACGAACTGAGAGAGGAAGTACAAATATTTTTAACGAAGAACAAAGAGCTGCTAGATCAGTTCTGTGAGTCCAAATTTCAAATACGTTTTGCTTATTTGGTCGATTTTTTCGCACAACTAAATAAATTGAACCTTCAACTGCAAGGGTCAGGAAATTTGAAGTTGCAAGGCACGAGTAATATATTTGCATATGAAGATAAAATCAGTGCATTTATCGCTAAAATCGAGCTATGGATCAACAAAGTTGAAAGAGAAAACTTTTCTGCGTTTAATACACTGAATCAAATTATTGACGGACAGTGTGCTGAGATTAAAGTAGAAATACAAAAGAACATTACACTCCATTTGAAAAACTTAAAAAGTGAATTCAATCGCTATTTTCCTGACTGCGAGGACAAAGGTATTCGGAAACTGATCCGCAATCCTTTCATTGTCAACGTTTCTGAGGTGCCTGATGAAATTCAAGAAGTGATTGAAATGCAACACGATAGTAACTTGAAAAATACATTCGAGACAGGAATTAATCTTGAAGATTTTTGGAGCCAAAAGGCAATTTCTTTCCCAAAGATTCGAGAAATTGCTATACGTTACCTAACTTTATTTTCATCAACATATCTATGCGAGCAGGGGTTCTCCGCGCTTCTGATAATTAAAATAAGCATCGAAATCGGTTGGATGCCAGTGCCGACATGCGTTTGGCTTTGAGTAGCACTGAACCAAGGATTCAGAAGTTAGTAAAGAGTATGCAGTCACAAAAATCGCATTAAAATACTTATCTCTGTAATGTAAAATTTTCGTAAAAAAATTAAAATACTGTTGGCTTTGAACAATTGTATGCGTGTTTTATTTATAGATAGAACAACCCTTTGTTCGTTTACATTTACTGTATATTACCTCCAAACAGTTGGTGGTCCATGGCAAGACAGAAATTTTGTCAAATGGTCCCTCATCACTAAAAGGTTAAGAACCACTGATCTAAAACAATTAAATACTAAACATCTTGATAAAAAAAACACATTGTATTTTCCAACAGGAATATTTAGAATTTATTTTTCAGTCAACGTCATCTGGGTAGTGTTATTTGCTACAAAGCACAGGATTACTTCACTATAAAACCGCAGAGCCTATTGAATCTTACGAATCGTAGATGGAACACCATACTACTGTCCTTAACAATTTTTAATTACACGATCATTTTGATTAAAATTTTTCTGTTTTAATTATCGAAGTACCTTGCTTGTTAAAAAAGCAAAGAAAATTTGTATTATAAATAACTTTTAAATTAAATTATGATATGTTAAAATTTACAAGCAAATACAAAAGAATATTTACAATATTTGTCTGGATAGTTTGGATTATTAAAAGGAAAATTTGAATCGCATAAATAAAATCGACTATAAAATTTAAAATTAATCATTCATGTGCCTTAGAGTAATTATTTAATAATCGAAACAGTATATATTTGTAAACTGTAGGTTAATACCCGGCCACATGCTGTACCCTTGCCTTTCAATACGAACTTCCCATACAAGTTTGTAAGTGCAAATAACTATTTGAAACATTATTATTTGCAAATTGGCCTTCAAAAACAACCAGCTGCTACCAAATACCAACATACAAAAAAGACTATTTTCATCATACTTACCTACACATAAATAATTTACAATTCCCAAATAAAATATTGTAGCATAACATCTCATTCAACTAACTGATAATAGATGAATGGTTTTCTTTAACGTGTTTTTTAAGAACACAAAAAATTTTAATCAAGTGACAGTAATAATTAAATCGGACAAACAAACGTAACAAACACTAATAAAAAAGACATTTTGTAAGATTTTTATTATTGCCGCTAAAAACAAAAGTGATGCGATGGCATCCATTAACATAAGGGTAGCAGTGTAGCAGTCGTAGTATTAATAATAATAAGAAGAAGAAGAAAAAGGCGAAGAAGAAGAAGAAGAAGAAGAAGAAGAAGAAGAAGAAGAAGAAGAAGAAGAAGAAGAAGAAGAAGAAGAAGAAGAAGAAGAAGAAGAAGGTTCATCACCCTAATAATTTGGTCAGAGGCAGCAGCCTGTTACCTCTTATTTATTATCACAATAAAAGAAGGCTTCTTCTTCTTCTTTAAGCTTAACATCAACAACAAACCGCCAACAATATATTTATCAAAAGTGGTCAAATCACGTTAACTGTGCGCAACGGCGAAGAAACGTATAATAATTTTTTACTTTTTTAATTTTCATTTTATTATATTATTATTTTATTATGGAACGCTCGTCGTAAATTATCCTGCGATTTCGCACGGTGCGACAAAGCTTCAAGCGCGTAACTGTGTGTGTGTGTGTGTGTGTGTGTGTGTGTGTGTGTGTCTCTCTCACTAATCCGACGGCTTGAGTATTCACAGCTATCACAACCCATAAAAACATATCTGTCTCTATCCCTGTCTAGGTGTGCGACTCTTATAACATAATTAATGGCTGTGGCGAGTTGTTGGGCCCAAGAGGAATAAGACATCGGCAACACCGCTCACTCGTAACTCATGCACACGAGCATCAAACCAATGGCTTTAAAACAGGGGTGAACAACTCAAAATGTTGCCACGCGCCTGATCCACTACAGTGACATCTGGGCGGGTAGCAATTTGTTTCTCACCTTGTTATAAGGGCCCGCTGATATGTCTTATCAATTAATAATTGTATTAAAAAATACAAAATTTATTTCACATTGTACGCTTTAAAAAATTAAATAACATACAAGCACATGAGACATTCCAAAAAATAACCGGCTATGCAGAGTCGATAAAGAAACAGTTTGCTTACTGTACATATACCTTATTTACAAAAACGATTTGAACTGGTGACCGTTATGCTTGATTCACAACTTACACCATTAAATTATCGATACAGTATAGCAGATCACAAGTGAAGATTAGTATTCAAACATTCGATCAGCTGTTGCAAGTGATCCAATATTGTGGTTCCTGTGACTACATTTATGCCATCCGTACATGAAGACACTGCAACGTAAGACGTGAAATCGCACGATCTGGGTACCTTTTCTGTTCTACCATAATGACCAATCCCGTCATTGAATTGCTCATTTCAAAAACTTTCCTCACCTCTAAACCATAATGAGGTGGCTCCGTGACTGTTCTGAAGCTCTGCAATAACCACTTCTAACACAGGGCAGATACTCATCGACTGTCCCTTCAAAAAAGAATGGTTCAGTGATCCCGCGACTTCAAACAGCCATACCAGGACTATTTAATTCTTCTCTGAGGTGTTTCCACTTATCCAATAATTGCAATTTTTATAACTTGGCCATTGAATTTAAAAGAAGCTTTATTAGTCTTAACGTTTCTCCAAAAATTGGTATCAGTTTTAGGTACAATGAGGTACTATCGCTAAACTCCAAACGATGGTAGGCATCACTTTCATGAAGTTTTGATCGATATGGTTTCGATCTGATCAATCCACAATTCGAAAGAAACTTTTCGAATATCTGCAACGGGTACTTGTGGCACAGCTCTGAGGAACAAGATGTGCAGTCTCTTCGGTTTTAGCAGTCTGTGGTAGCCCGCTTCGTGGTTGGTCCTTGATAGATTCTGTTTGTTCAAATTTCGAATTGCCTAACATGTTGGCGGTTGTGTACCAAGAAACTTCTTCAGAAAATCAGTAGGCCTATCATCGTTTTCTTCTTGTGTTTCCTAAAAAGGAGAACACGTTCTTCTTCCATTAATTTGCGATTCATTTTCGTTATAACTTACCAAAAGGCAACACGACACAAAATTAAAAGATGAGATAACGATTGTAATGAAACCATTCACGCCAATCCCATCATGTTGCCAAGCGCCGACATAATGCGATAAACCTATGTTTGTCTGACCCGTAAGCCTATATACTCATATCCAAGTAAAAACTGGCTCAACAACCTTATAGTCACATATACATTACAAAACTAATTCAATAAAACCGTAATGAAGGTGTATTAATTTGAAAGCGGTGTCTATCTATATTCAGTCTCATAGAGCCACACAGCCAAGGGTTGTTTATAATTTTTCGGAAGAAACTGATACATCTTAAGGTAAACTGTTTTGACATACGAAATATTTTATCTTTAAACAAAATTTTGAATATTTTATCTTTCAATAAATATTTTATTTACAATTCACATCGAGACCTTCCAATTGTTTCCCACAGTTTTCTATCTTTTACCAGACTCTTCTAGTTCTTGACTTCATACGTTCTTCTTTAAATACGTCATTACAGTAAGCCTATCTCACCACCTTTTCCGTGATGTCCTCCCTTCCTCTTACAGCCCGATACACTTCCGGCTACCTTTTTACCTCTTTTATCGTCCTCACCTCAGTCATTTGTCTATACCACGCCGTATTCTTTTTACTTTACCACTACATCAACTTTTGGCTCATTAGGCTACATAACTTATACGTACACCTCTACATTTTTTTCTCCTTAGATTGTTTTTTTTCCTCCCAATATCTATATAATAATATTTGTTCCACCTTCTCACTGCACTCTGAGCACTTATGAAAACTCGTGATTCCCATACACACAGTGTCGTTAGTCTGTGTATAGTATTATAAACTCTGTAATTTCCACTTCTGGGCAACTGTTCTACTCTTACTAGTGGCTCATTACTCCTAAATTTCTGTTTGGTTTGGTTTATCTGGTATCGATTTTTCTTCTTCACCACTGATTTTAGATATCAACCATCCACCGCCACTCACCCACCTCCTCAAATCTCAGCAACATAATTTGAATTTTTGCCACACAAAGATTGCTTCCTCCTTCCACAAACTCAACTAAATTAAATTTAAAACTTACAGCTCAATCAAAAATGAAAATTACTCCACAGAACAAAACAAGACCGCGCTGGACAACGAGTGTCCCTACTTCTATGTAGACAAACCGGCCGACACATCCATAGACGTTAAAGTGAACATATCAAAAACATACATCAATATTGCCAGTTTTGCACTCACGTACAAAACATAGACAGCAAGACAAATTTATAAATTATTTGTGTATTATATGTAGAGCAAAAACTGAACGTAATAGAACAACAGACATTACATAAACAAATTCCAACTAATTTTAAATAACGAAACACATTTCCATTCGAACACTACTTGAATAACACAACATTGCTAGCCGCATTACTATAGATTGTTTTAAACTGGAATGCGATTTTGCGTGACGTACGTGCGGGAGGCTCGGCTTAGATTTGTCCGATCAGCGTCGTGGAAATTGGCGCGGATTGCCAGTTCACCATCGACTGCAACACATGAAGTTCTGTGATTTTCATGAGTGTTATTTACTGCTGGTTTTAGTTAGTCGTTTTCAGTAGTTAAATTCAAACAGTCTTTTTAAAGCCTACTTATCGGAAGTGCGTAATTTGCATTAAATCCATGTAGACAAAATACTGAACTTAACGATATCTGTAAATGTAAAGAAAGATAATTAATAAAAAATTTTTTTTAAATAAATTCATTAATTAAGTTAACAACAGTGAAATAATCAAATAATATAGCGTTATATTTATAATTAGTTTGATACTATGGAGTAACATTGATTCTTTATGATGTGTTATCATGGCGACTGCATATAGCGCGCGGCCCGCATGGAGTTGATAGTTAGAAAAACCACTGTCACTTTTACATATGTAGTCCAGAAATGATAAAATCTCGACTTAAAATAAAATATGGACGTTTTACTACAACTTTCCCGCTGGAAGTTTTTAACAGGCCAAAAAATAAAAAACTTTCTCGCTTACTACTTTTTGTACGTTTTTTTTTTTTTACAATTAAAGATATTTTTCTGTTGTAATACGCATAAAGAATATTAGATTTATTCCAATTAGACTAATATTTATACTGTAGTATTCCCCGAACGGTTCTCTTTAAAATAGTATACATTTTATGTACATTAGATAAACGTTATTAGGAAATCCACTAGACAAGCGAAGGAGTGTTAACAACAGTAAAAATTGTACTTTTGATATGGACGCGAGACGCGACACAGTCTGGCAACAATGTCCTGAGCTCCAATCCCATTCCAATTAAAAACAAAGTATAGTGTCATGTGCACAACCACAACGTCAGCACCAGGCAAGGCAGTAGGACTTGGCTCACGGCAACGCGTGGACGCAGACGTTTTAGCACAGGCAGTGGCGGATTTCTAAATAGGCTAGCTAGGCTATCAAATTTTCGAAGGCGGAAATTTTTTCCGCGGCCACTAAAAACGGAGTATCAACTTCGCCGAATTTCTTATCTCTCTACTCGGTTCTCGGTAATGGGCCGCACGGCGGCAGCGCCTCTCTCTCCTTGTTTCGAGATTCACCGCAGAGCGGGAGCACACACGGCAGCAAAAGACAGCGCCGGCCGCCATCTTCTGCAGTATCGTTCGCAGTTTTTAAATTTAAATAAACACCCTCTGTTCCGACAAGTCTGCACACGGTATAAAGGTTAAGGTGCTGCGCCACCAGAATTATGCGCGTAAGATGCCGAGCCTTTAAGAATGTCCGTAAAATGCCGCACGTGTAAACATATTTATAAAGTATTTCTTGTTTGATACTGATATGTGTTTAATTATAATATTTAAGAATAATTTCTATTCTGTATTTTCTACAATCATGGTGTTATTTGATCATGATCTCAATGAGTCATATTTTCATTTTGTAGAAGCGAGTTCGCTCGTAAATCTTGTAAATGACTCTTTCGGAAACGCACATATTTTATTACTTTTCTTAAAATTATATCACATGTTCAGAGACCGACTCGAGTGTTTTCTCGAATGTTTTCATTTTCATTTATGTTTGCTATACGTATATGTATTAGTATGTGTAAATTACGTAGAACCTTTGTGTATAATGCGACCCTTTGTCTTAAAACTTTTATGCGATCGACTTCTAAATTTTGGAAAGAGTCGTCACTTCTGGTTGAGACTCGGGATCGAGCGGACGTCTCTGAACTCTCAGCTAGAGCATACATCAGTTTGAATAAAACAGTTATATGTTTAATTTTTTCATTTCTTTCTTTTATACGAAATTCAGTTGCATTGTATTAATTTAGAGTGCAACATAGTGCATATCATCGCACACCCTCGAAACTACATGTGCAATTCAAAAGTACAGTGTACAGTGATCCATAATATAAATAGTGTCTACTACAGGCTACACAGGCCAATTATTTAATTGATTATTTGAGATCGGACTTGTAAGTACGTACATCTAATTTGCTTATTTTTCATTTTAAATAATAACGAATAAAGTGTTGATAAAGTGTATAAAGATATTTTGCACATTTATACATAATCCTTTTCTACCAAAATACATGAAATTATTGCTCTTCAAAATTATATTATAATAATTAGAAGTAATGTTTTGCCGCAGTTTTTTGTAGTAATTTTTATTATCAAATTCTTTTATTCATCTCAAGTTATTGTAAGAGCGTATTTTCTTCGGAAAAACTGTTTCATTAGGGGCAATTCTTTCTATGTTGAAAGTTGATAGGTTTTCTTATTTACATAGTTCTATGTGATTATCATTGATAATTTATCAACCTATGTTCATATATCAGAGCTCAACTAGAATCATAGAAATGTCCAAATACATTCAAAACACACTATAATTTTATTGTTTATGGTTTGTTTTCTTTCTTAATTCTTTCTTTTATTTTCCTACCTTATAGATCTAATACGTACAAATGGCAGATGGTAGAAAGCGTTTAGGTGGATGGGAATACAAAAAAAAGTCAGAGGAGAAACAAAGAAAACAGGAAATCTTGGAGAGAACTACAAAAATTGATTCCTTCTTCACCAAGAGTGTTCCGCAACCACCGATTGAAGAATTCGAAGATAATGTACCCAGTACATCAAAGGCGATGAGTGTTCTTTCGGCCTTGTGTGAAGATGAAGATGCTACAGAAGACCATGATGAACGAGAGGAGAAGAAGGATCAACCAATATTATCGTTATTATCGTCTCAATCTTTTAAATTTGACAAAGACCCTGCAAAGTGGATTGTTAATGATGAACTCATAGATTTTGTTGCGCGAAATGGCTACTCTCAAAATGCAGATTCTGATTTTCAGAATTCAAGATGAGTCTACAAAGATCAAACACGTCTTTTGAGTTCAACAATCTTCAAAAGAGAGCTTCAGAATGGTGAAGTTTCAAACCGACAATGGATAATCTATTCTGAAATAAATGGTAGTATTTACTGTGGGCCTTGTCGTTTATTATCCAAAGCGGGTACATCCTTTTGCACAGATAAAGGATTCAATGATTGGAAAAACCTGAAACAATGCATAGAACAGCACGAACGATCTATAAATCACAAAAATTCTGTGGTTGCTCTCAGGGCAAGGGTTTCCAATAAGAATTTAAGCAATATACAAAATGCAGAGGTTGCTCAAGAAAAACATTATTGGACGGACGTTTTACAACGCGTTGTCGTCATCGTAAGAAAGTTAACAAGTCGTGGTCTTCCGTTGAGAGGTTCTGATGAAGTTCTTGGATCATGTCACAATGGAAACTTTTTAATGGCAGTGGAACTATTGGCCGAATTTGATCCATTCTTGAAGGAACATCTAAAGAATTATGGGAGACCGGGTAGCGGTAAAACAAATTATCTTTCGTCTACGACGTACGAAGAAGTGGTACATATAATGGCTCAGAAGTGCAGAGAAGTTATATCTGCCAATGTAAAGGCAGCTAAATATTTCTCCATAATTGTGGATTCAGCACCTGACATCTCACATGTATCGACATGACATCGAGCAGTTATCGATTGTCATGAGATATGTCCAAGAATGTGGAACACCAACAGAGGTATTCCTAACATTCGTACCAAATACTGGACATAAATCCGAGGAATTGTACACTGCTATAACTAACACCTTGGCATCTCTTGAAATTAATTTAGACGATTGTAGATGCCAGTCGTACGATAATGCTGGGAACATGTCAGGAGCCTATACCGGTCTCCAAGCAAGAATTAAGAATGCAAACAAATTTGCTGAATTTATACCCTGTTCAGCCCATTCTCTGAATCTAGTTGGAACTTCGGCGGCTAGTTGTTGTAATGAATCTACAAATTATTTTACATTTCTGCAACAAATCTACAACTTCTTTTCGGCATCCACGATGCGTTGGGAGAAACTGAAGAAGAACGATGTACGAATAACACAAAAGAGTTTGCCGTACGCGAGATGGTAATGCAGAGATGATGCCTGCAAGGGTTTATTGAAGTCTTGGAAAGATATTCACGATACTCTGAAATCAATCTCAAATGACAGTTCAGAGAAGGCGATTACGAAGGCAGAAGCAGCAGGATTAATCAAGAGAATGACCAGATTTGAAACTGCGTTTATGACTGTTTTTTAGAGTAGTATTCTGAATCGCATCAATGTAGTCAGTAAAAAACTACAACAGGAAGACGCAGATATTGGATTGGTCATCGATTTGTACAAATCCTTAATTTCATTTATTTCATCTTCCCGTGAGAACTTCACAATCTATGAAGAGGAGGCCAAGGCGCTGATTGGTAAGCAGAACTACACTGCAAGCGAAAAGTGTACCAGAAAGAGAAAGCGACATTTCGATGAAAGCGACGATGATGAATAAGTTCTGTTCGGTGCTAAGGATGATTTCAAAATAAACGTATTCCTTACAATTGTGGATCGATTAATCTCGGAATTGGACCATCGAAAATGTGCGTACGACAGAGTGTTCGAAATTTTCTACGTTCTCTTTAAATTTCGCGAACTCTCTGTTGGAGAAATAAGGAGTGAAGCGTTAAAATTATGTGAAGTTTATTCACAGGATATTTCAGACGATCTTGCACCTCAAAGAGTATTTGGCACTAGAAGACAAAAAACATGTAAAAATCAACAATATGTGCAACTGGATTAGAGATCGGAATCTGTATGAATATTTTTCCTAATATCGATATAGTTTTAAGAATTTACAAATCAATGGCAGTAAACAATTGTTCTTCGGACCGTTCGTTCTCATGCTTGAAACGAATTAAAACATACTTACGCTCAAGTATGTCCGAAAGCAGACTGAACGATTTAGCAATTTTATCAATTGAATCTGACACTGCGAATTCGATTTCATTTGACGATGTGATTAAAATTTTCGTTGAGAATAAATTCAGACGAAAAGTGTAATGCGAGCGAAAGGAAAGGTGATTTTTATTTAGTTGAATATCTATAATATGTAAATATGTTATAATATATGAGTTTTTATATTCTGTTGGAATGAAGTTTTTGTTGCATTTTATGTGATTCAAATAAACGTTTGTATAACTTTCGTATTCCTTATTTTATTACCTATTTTTAGTTTTGTAAGAAATATAGCATAGGCGGCGATTTAGTTCAGCCTATAGGCGGCACATTTGTAAATCCGCCCCTGAGCACAGGTATTACACAATCAATTCTTGTCATATGTAATATGCTTTTAATAACTACAGTACGTTTTTGTAGATATAGCCTATTTATGCTTTGACGCGTTTATTAGTTATTTATTATATTATTTTACTAGAACGTGCACGTCAATTATGTTTTAGACCAGAAGCAAACCTTCTGAGCAAGACTTATTAACACACCTTATTTTACATTTCATGTACTTTTTTAATTTTTGTATTGACACAGTTTTTTATAATAAGTTTAATTAAGAAAGTTGTGTTAGTGGTTATAATCACAAACAGAATTATCACTGTTGCACACCACTACAGAAACATTATTCCGATTAGCGCTTTCAAGCCTCTCAGCTCATCGTCAGATCGGAAATAACCCGATCAGTTATTTCCGATCTGACGATGAGCTGAGAGGCTTGAAAGCGCTAATCGGAATAATTTTTCTATAGTGGTGTGCAACAGTGATAATTCTGTTTGTTTTTTATAATACACTACGTACCGGTTGTTTAATTTAGTGAATCGTGATTTTATGTAGGCTACTGCTGGAGACGTGAAATACACACTGATTCCATTTTCACAATAACGCCATTATATTTACTTGACTGTGGTAGAAACTTATAGTAACCAACTTTCACAGACGCGTTTCGTGGCGTTCGTCACATCGAATGGTTAAGGTTGTTACACAGTACAAGAACAGTAAAGCTCCGGTCATGGAACAATGAAAGCGCAGTCAAAATTAATACGAGTAGCCTAAGGAAAATACGAGTTTCGCGAGACGGTCACGTTCCAGTAACAGACTGCTGCAGCAGATATTTGTCCGTCGAGCACGTAGTCTGAACACTGGCTGCAGTCTTAACCAACGTCAGCCCAGGCTTCAGCTGAACTTATTCAGTAGGTTTATTCTATGTGTATTGAAAAGTTAAATTACGTTGTTAAGTCCTTACTTGTAGAGCTAGGAATGATCACAAAACCGTCAGTGACTCTGATCAAAAACAGAAAGTTCGTTGTTCCATTCATATCAGTCGCCAGACGAACTTCTTATAGGCCTACTCTGATTTTAAGGAATACTCCCCGATATTGTCATTACCTATCCTGCGACACTTAGATTTAAAAAGCGTCTCAGAAAGTTTATTTCAGACATGTATTATAAAACTTTACTTGTGTTTGCGTACACACACTAGACACCGCGGAGTTTTCTGCCCACAATTTCCGCCACGACAGAAATATGTATTACAACATAAGTACTAACGTCTTGCAAAACTCATCGATTACAATTTCAGATTTGATTGGCAGTTTTTGTTTGAAAACTGTAAATTTTTGTTGTGTCAGCAAAACTGGGTCTTGTTATAATCCTTGATGGTCGTTTAAAAAGCATACAATAATATTTGCTTGTACTGAAATGAATGGAGTTTTCCTCCATTCTTTTGAAATATTACCTGTCCTTCGGCGCATGAAATTGTACATTTGTCTTGACGGCAACTCTAATCTTTAAGTTTTTATTTGACTTCCAGAATTACGTCATCTTTACAGCCTCTTTTCTCAACTCTAAATTTACAACTTCAAACGACTTTTGATCTCTTCTGATACTCCATCACCAATGGAAATGACACTAAGTAATCCTTAGGCGATTTCTGAAATCTACCTCCTTAAGTCACCGTCCTTAACCCCACTTCACCACCTTAGTCAGAGTCTGCCTCTACTCCTTTGCCTGCCTGCATTTCCCATCATACGTTTCCTCGCTGGGTCGTTTTTCACGCACGAGAGTACATATCCAGTCCACTTCAGTCTCATAGATTTTATAAAAAGTATCACTGACGGCTCTAACACGTTTCATAGAGTTTATGGTTAACATGTCTTCATCATAAAATGCTTTCACAATCGGAACCAAAATTATTTCAGTGTCTTCTTTTCTAATTTATTTAATTGCTTTTTATCTTCCCTAACATCACCCAAGTCTCAGAAATCACACAAGCGTGTGCGTCACAAGGACTTTGTAATTCGTAAGTTTATATTTTGTTGCTTTTGAAGTGTCTCGTAAGACCATTTAAGCAACTTATTTGCGGCTGTACGTCACTTTGGCATCCTCTAATACATTATGCTTCAAGTAAGTTAAAAAACTTGGGACCTTAAACAAGTGAAATTTCTTCTCATTCAAATGTATAGTTGCCATTGACGCAGTAATACGTCAGTGTACTATATTTCCTACTTCATGACGTAGTATAGCATCTGATCATACGTTATTGTACACCTGTGTTTCAATATCGTTTACTATTATTGCGGTTACTGACACCAATAACAACAGCATAACAATACTCTTGTTGAGGAAAAGAGGAGGATTAACACGGATGCTAGTCAGCTAACTAGTTAACTTACTTCAGAAATGATACAGGCCGGGACGTTATTAATTGCAAAGGCAAATCGTCGGCGTACCGCAAGCAGCGCATACAAATGGCAAAAACGTGCGCGAAATAATTTTAACTTGGCGTGAAATGTCATATTGCATCACTGATGCATACCGCGCATGCGCGCGCGTGACCACTGCTCTCTCTAATTGTTTATTATGTGTACAACTGGTCATTATCTAACACTATACATGTGCCTAATCTGTATATGATACCTGTAGGCCTATATATATCAATCAAACACTACAAAACGAATGACAGTGACGCAGTTCTTAGTATGTAACCTATAATTTCACGTTGCTGCAGTATTCAACTTCGATAAGCATATCATTTTTACTATAAGTAGGCTTAAAACTCGCAACTTTTCACCTATGAATAATCTGCTTCCTTTTAACCTTTTAATCTGTTAATCGTACGGTGTAATTACTTTACAAAGGAAGCAGCTTGTTTAAACGATCACTTCTTATTATCTCTACATTACTGCCATGCGTGTCGGGTAGTTAGTTATTGTCTGCGCACTGCCCTGTCACGATTCAAAACAACGACAGGGTGACCTGCACAGTTACAGGGTGAAGGAGTGTATGTGATTTGAATGTTATGTTTCAGACAAGCTTGAAAATAATACAGATTCTTACATACTAACAGAAGCGTGGGAAACGCATCCTTTAACCACAACTAAAATGGCAAATAGGGTATTTAATGTTTAAAGCTGATGATTACAGCAACCTGTATAATAGTGAATTTGTGAGTTTGCTTTATACCGAGCACCATCGCTACTACGGTACAGCATTTTTCAAACTAAAAACTGAGACAAATTCAAGATGAAAAATTATACACAAATTAAGAATTTCCTTGTCAGATAATTACGAACTGGAGTGGTTGTCGCGTCTCAGCTTACCTTGAAATTTTTCTTCTGTATTCTTATTTCAGAAACTGAATTATTTTTGTGCATGATAATTTTAATGTGTTTGCTAGGACGAACATAGCAAGGAGCTAGTCAAGTTTCTATCAAGTGGGTACTTCTTACCAATAAATTCGTTCCACATTTTCCAAGTTTTGACTACAAAGAAATGGTGGCTGTCAGAAATAAAATTTTAATCTGAGGTTCGCAAACTATGACTGCTTCATTATAAAATTTCTTTGGCCTTACGTTAGACTTTTTGTTTTTAATAAACGGCCAGCGATCCTTTGTAGCCGGTAGTCGGGACGTCAAAGTGCAAAAAATGCGGTGAAAAAGTTAGGGAAGAATTCGCTGGAGTGGTTTTGCCGTTTCTGCTTTACGTAGGTCTAACTATATGCAAACAATATACGTAACTCCACATGGAAACGATAATTCTAAAATCTGAGTTTATAATATTCTTCACGTGTTTGTAATTGATTTTTCACCATCTGTTCAAATTGGTGATGTAAACGCCACATAAATGAATGTCACACTCACAGGATAAAGTCCGAAAGAGCTTATCACAGTGGTGTGTACACCTTCAATTCGAACAGTTGGGTAATCTACATGACAATCTGAAGAACTGTAGATTATTTGGGCGAAAAACTTAATTAAAAAGTGACCTGACCATGTCAATATGTTACAACTGAGAAATAGAGCTGACACAACATTCTCAGTATGCGTGCTCTTGTTGGAAAGGGCAACACCGTTTTCCCGACGTATGCTGATGGGTAACAGGACAAACAATAAGTGCCGTTGACCTTCTAACACCTATTAAACGATCTCACACACAGATGCACGCGCGCGCGCTCACACACACACACACACACACACACACACACAATATTTTCAATTAATTATTCAATATACACAAACGGACGATGATCAATTAACCTGTTGGACTTCAATGGACTTGGAATAAAAACGCAACGAACCAACCGCATAACCACGTGTTGAGAAGGGAGGTGTGTGATCACTATCGACGTTCATATTTACATAAATGTGCGTGCCTCTCTGCGCTCAAAATGGGTTGTTATCGGCATTTAGTACAGTAATTATAGAGGGGGCACAAAATACGGAATAAAATTAGTTTGGGTGAAATTTACATTTTAAATTACGCTTCTTATGATATCTCTATCTCTCTCATTTTATTTTAATTAACAACACGACTTGCCAAAAAGTTAATTGTAGTGTCGATAGTGTAAATTTAATTTCAAGGTTACGCTGCCTACCCATGGAATTGGAATTTAATTACCACAACGCGCGCGCTCGTGCGTCACAACCGGAATTACTTCTTTTCTGCACTTCGTGTTTGACATCATAATTGAGAAAATAACAATAATTCTAAACGTTTTACAATACAAATGGCATAGCTTTAGTGTATAGAAGAAAATTTACCTTGCCGATGGCAACATACAAAGAATGATGTAACAATATTGAAATGCATTTTAGTCTATGAGCCAGTGCTGAATGTCTTCGGTTCAATTCCAATTCGTAGTATATAGCCTACTTAATATATGCAATTCCAATACATAGTAAATTGTCGATAGAATCGCAGGCATAAAGAAAAATAAATATGGATAGGAGACACAGAATTTCATTTTTACTATTTGTGGATTTAAAAAAAACGATCTTAGCAAAAACAGAATAATGTACGAAGTTTATACATGAAACACTAATAGAATGATTTGAGAGCAATGGCTGAAGTACGTGTGAACAAAACCGAATATGTGTATTTGCAGAAGATCAAAGTGATAATTATGTACCTCCTGTTTATTACACTTTTATCGTAATAAATATAAACATTTAAGAACGATTATAACAATTATAACGATATAGCATAGATTCAGACACAATGAGAATGTTACAAACCTTCTGTAGAAAAAGACTTCAAGGTTCTGAAAAAAGGCACAGCAGAGCGTCGATAATTCGATAATCCGGACTGAACCCGTCCTAAGAAAATTCGAAGCGTCGGAAACGACATGAAAATTCAAGACTCCAAAAGATCAGGAACGTTGTGTGCGAGCTTGTTCAAATTATGTCTTTAAGATGAGAGAAGAAACGTTAGAGTGGTAGTTACAAGAAATTGCGTCGCTGTCTGTTGAACTAAATGCTTGGTTTCGAATACTGCTACAAAAAGGATGAAAGAATGTTGTTAGAAAGTCATCAAGATGACCATGGATATCAAATTGTAAATGATTAAAAAATAATTAAGGCCGCAGATGAAGTCGAACCTTCGGCGTAATGAAAATGAAGACATCGCTGATAAGGCACCTCCACACATCGATACGTTCATCACACTACATTGTCTTGGCTGAAAAAGCAGTCCGAGTGCTCTACTATCAGACTTTTGATAGAGAATCAGAAACGTGTCTCTAACAAAAACGTTCTAGTCTTGTTAAAAAAGAAAACGTTTTTGATCGTTCTGACTTGAGTACACAAAGTTCTTCAAAATTGTGACTTAAAAATTTTTTATGTAATATTTGCGCGGGTTTGATTATATATGGTGATCAAGATGTACCTAGTCTAATCCTGACTTTTCGTACGTATCCTTTATATTTCAAGTAGCGATTATTCGTACACGTTTAAAAACGTTCGCATCGATAATCCGGAGTGGGTTGGGCACCGATTAGTCCACAATATCAACGCTTTACTGTACACTAAACATTTTGGCATGAAATGAAAGTTACTTTCTAAATTACATGGCATTTAAGATAGAATACTGAAAGTGTACGGTACGTAGAGAGAATGCCTTGATGTACGTAATACTATGATAGAACTTGACATGTGATAATAAGACAACCACTCAAATTTAAGACGAGAAACAGATGTATCCCCACATAACAACAGACTCTATATTTCATCAGCTGAAGCACAACAAAAGACAATGTTGTCAAATTTTGTTGCTTCCCTGCTATATACACTTTTTCCTCGAACGAGGCCTTTCGGTTTCGCAACCATTATCAAGTTCTTCCTACAACAACCTTTGTAGAGGTAGACAACGTTGTTGTAGGACGAACTTGATAATGGTTGCGAAACCGAAAGCCCTCGTTCGAGGGAAAAGTGTATCTAGCACGGAAGCAACAAAATTTGACAAAGTTGTTATGAAGACTGCTAACATAGAGACAATAACTGATAAAAGACTGTGTGTTTTAAAAGCTTATTTCAATTTAAAATATCAAAAATGAACCTGACTGTACGAAGACAGGAAATACTAGTCAACAATATGATAACGAAAAAAACAATGATTACATTTATCTGCATACTCTTATAACGGTTTAGTACTGTTGAACCAAAATGAGTCAAGAATGTATGAATGGAAAAGATTATTTCAGATTTGTGGTAGTATTCTGAGGTAGCTCTACATTTGGTTGCCTTCGTAAGGCTGATTGTAAACGGAACACTTCCAGCGTTTATTATTCTAACGTTTTTGAAGGCGCTGACTTTACTATTTAGGACCAAACCATACTAGACAAGGCAGGCCTATTTCCTCTATCGGTGCAAGAAAACGTACGACGGGAGTGATTATTACGGTACAGTAACTGCTGTTTTATCAATCAACTTGACTGTGCCATCGTTTTCTGAAGTTTAACCCGGTAGAGTAGGGGCCTGCGTACATATGGTTGAACAACGATGAGAATTAACGTAAACCAAAGACCGCCTGTTGTGCCTTCAGTAATTTTCCAAGCAGCGGTAGAATACTTTCTTTACTTCTGGTGATTTATACCTCTCAATGGTATTTATATGCCCGATTTCTAAATACCCAACTTTCTGTTTTGTATATAAAAGTCTTGAACTGTTTTTGACCTTACAGAATTTTAGACGCCTTTCTTTTAAAACTGTCCTCCGAATCGTTCTTCTTACGGCGTCACATAGGCTACAGTTTGAAACTAAGTACGTTTCTCATTCATATCCCCCTCACACCACAAAGATGTAGGCCTATCAGCCAACGGTTTGGATTTGAATACGTAAATTATACAACTGACTTTGTAATTTACCTATACAGTATCTGCAGTCTTCATTAACAGTAAAACTAATGCTTTAGTTTTTAGGTAGGCAAAGATTTAACTAATTCATAAAAAAATGATATCAGTTATTTTTAAGTAACATCAAAGTCAAAACTGTACGCGCACACACTCTATTACGTACACACTACAAAAAAAAGATGCAATCAAATCAAATCAGCTTCAAAATCAAACGATCCAGCGCCAATTCCCTCCCACCAGCAACCCCCAACACACACACCTACAACCCATAACCGTTACTTTGTACAGACATTCAGTATTTTAAATCCCACTGAGGAAGACGAACACCACGTCGAAACGTCTGGGAAACAAAACCAATAAGTAAGTGTTCACAGTGAAAGTTTAATATATATATAATAAAAAAATATATTATTGAAAAGCGATCTAATGAATGGTGACAGTCTATCTTGATAGACCCATATCCGGCTGTTTTGCACAAAGTTTGTCTAATCCTGCAATGCTCGGTGAAGAAGGGACGTACGTTGTTTGGAAACGAATCAAATTCAGTACGTGGAGTTTCTCACGAGGTCAGAAAGGACGCCCGAAAAAAAAAGACTAGCTTCAGTTATTGAAGTAGCTCATTAGATAGTCTTAATTCTCACGCGCGTCTCGGGAATGTGAACAAGAAAGATCACAACAAAGAAAATAGACAAACGAAAGAAACTTATGGTAGACCTAGAAAGAGACGGAAATCGAAACAAACAACTGCCTAAACATGAAGGGAAAAAGCAGACCAATAAATTTAAATAATTAAGTACAAAACGTATTGTTTTATCATAAGACAGACACATGACCTTTAAAAAGGATAACTTTTCGACAGCAATCACTTCCAATTAGTCAGTTCTTCGTCTTGTATTTACACTAACTAAATAATGATAATACGTGAGTCAGCAGATTTTGAAAATTGGCTATTTATTACGTACTCCATTATGTGCGCGCTCCTCTCACTAAATTCACACATACACATACACCGTTAACAGGACGTCCAGGTGAGGTGAGAAGTCATTAAATTAACTGAAACATTTATTAAAACCAAATTCTATTTACCCCGCCCGCCCACCGCACACTGCTTGAAACACCGTAATCAAGTGCTTACGAATATTATAAATGAATTTTTAAAATGAAGATGTTCAGGAACGTTTTAAACAAATATCCGCATACATCCAAACAAATGCGGTGATCACCTTTTAAACGAAAACAACAATCTGCAACGATCTTAGTACTGATGACAGTAAGGAATAGTTAATTTAAAAGGAACCCCAAATGTCGAAGTGTATTGATTTATAGATATGTTACCGCGATTTCAACCGGATACTTTCAGCTATCTGTTCTGTTACCATTTCTAAGGAATACTCTGTTCAGATAACTGATCTCCTTCTTCGAACAGACTAAAAAAACTAAATGCCTTGTTCTCCCTTGTAGCATTAGGCCTGCTGTCTGTTGCACCCCCGGCTGTGCAACAACTAACGTCATCTAGTAACCACGTACAGTGGCGAGGGAACTGTGTGTGGGGGGGGGGGAGGTTAGAGAGAGTAGGGTAAGTGTGCCTTTGCTACTTCTCTAGCCCAGGCATGGCAGACAAGACCGCTTTATTAATGTCTCCAGAGATACTGGTGGGCAGGCAAACCGAGTCGTAACCTTGACTCGATCCCACGACCGCGGCACACCCGTTGCGATTGTGAGTCGGAAACCAGACACAAATGCCGGCCCGCACCGCTGAAGCTAAAGGTGTGTTACATAAATCAACAACAAATTAAAAGTGTGAAAAAATGTTATGATAATGACTAGCGCCTGAAAAAAATGAACAAATGCCACAACATCGATCCAGACAAGTTATCAATTACGACGTATTTCAGAAGTTGCTCATTTTAGTTAGATGACATCTAGACAGAACGTCGGAGGAAAGCTATTAAGCGATGCGAAATACTTAACATGAAAAATTACTTAAGCAATGTCTGGGAACAAACAGAGATTCGTGTTTACAACAAGCTCGACTTTCATATCCAGACATGACTACTATACAAACAAATGTAATGCACAGTAAAGAAAGTTGATTTACCATACAGTGTAACATAGGCTTATGGCTTAACTTAATCATCAAATGTGTTAGAACACAACTTAAGTTTATACACACCACTTCACTAAAGCTATCAGCCTTCATCTGTTGTAACCTAACAACAATATTCCCACTAAAGTAGTGCGGAGTACAGATGCCTTACGAGTGCTGGTACGGTAATATTCCTAGTAGTAATATGGTTCTACGAAATCAAAGCATAACAGACGATGAATGCACGCGGACTTGAAGACAAGAAATCCAACCAATCCTGGTACGAAGGTGTTAGATCAAAGTTTCAATGTCAAAGGTACACAAACCTAAACTGTAATAATACAAAAATAAGGAAACAAAATATAAATAAGATGGGAGCACTGAGTGAGAAACAAGTCAGGAAAATATTTAAGGAATGAAAAGAATGCGTAAAGAGGAAATCTTGCGAGAAATGGCCAGGGGTGCAGACTATACGCGCTCGCGTAAGAACAACCTATTAAAATTCTTCATATAGCAATTTGTACGTTCTTACAGACGTCTAAAAAGTGTATTGTAACTTATGAAACATTTAATAAATTTATTTGTTCTTTAAACTATAGTTTAAAAAAATAATGTAAGAGAATGTCTGTATCTGAGCGATTAAAATATTAGACTAATTGTATTCATTTAGAAGTTATGGACACTAAAAAAATGATATTAAATATATACATGGTGTGTTATATGCATTGGAACTGTTGCCATTTACATTTTAAACGATCCATTAGATTGATGAGAATGTATTCTGTACAGAGATGTATGCAATGACATATACTAAAGCCGAATATTTTGTAAAACATACTGTTGAATACGGTTGGAGCAGCGATGAACGTAACGAACCAGACACCTAACATAAGATTTGCAAAACCTTAGGGGGGCGTAGTTGTAGTCCTACTCATTTATCAACTATAGATACCAGAACACACTAGCAACTTCCACACTCAGTAAACAGGTCTACAAACTGATAGCTAAAAGAAAAGATAAAGATTTTTTTTAAGTAACACAAGGGGAAAGAGACTCCTGCATGTGGGAGAATCGAGGATGCCTAATTAGCAAGAGATGGACACAGAAGTGACCAGCAAACGTTTTTTAAGCGAATAAAACGCTATAAGTAATGCACAGAAGGTAAGTAAAAAAACTTCTCACAAAGTATGTTCCAGACTTCACGTATTGAAGCTACTCGATTATTAATTTTATATTGCTCATAGATTTTTGTGATTTTCAATATTAAGATAACACTTTTTTCAGTTTAATACACATTTTACTTTTTTCTGAACATTTCGCCCATTATTCCCATTGAAGAACAGTCCGTAGTACAACAGTTCAGGACATAACCGCTGCCTCAATTCTACCCCCCCCCCCACACACAGCTTTTATTGCCTCTTCCAATTCTACTATTCTACTTCAGCATGACAGTTCCACGTCAGTACATATTCTCCTATCTACAGTTTCCAGTCCTTATTTTGACATTTTCCACCCTTCTTAAAACTAATCAATATTTCATTCTGTAGTGCGTGCGGTTTCCTTTTCTCACACTTAACACACCATCGTATTCAAATACGCGTTGCGTATTGTTATTCTACGAAAAGAATATAAACCATCCGGTGTGATTTGGGACACTTATATACCCTGATAAATGACTTTATAGATGAAGGTAAGCGTGGGTTTAGTAATGGTAGCAGTACACACACGATGCTCCAACCATAAGCAACTATTTCCCATTTTGCAATCCATGACTACAAATAACGACTGATATTGGTTTTCAATGTGTATCGTTTACAGTAATGTTCTAAACTAATCGTAGTCTCGGTCGTCTACGCTACGCTTTTCTTCCGAACGAGACACATTCCATCGTGTGCTACCCCATGTAGACCTTATACGACAAGGTTATTCGAGGTTACTGTATACAAGATTACTCGTGTCAAATTACAATTTTTGTAAGTTTCAATGGCATCCTATGCCTAAACGTTCCGCACTCACGTATATCATGTAGCGCCGAAAGAACTTCATTTATTTCTTTGTAACAACTTCATTTAATTTCTTTCTCACTTCATAACAATTTTTCTTTATTGTTCTTGAAATTTATACTTTTAAAATTAAAATCGTCGTGTCTTTAACTTTTCTCATAAATCACGACCTATATATGATAACAACAAAAACTTGTATTTACTTAATGGTAGTAGGCGTGAATATTCAAACTCTTAAGATCAAATAAGTGGAACAATGATAAGTACTCTTTAGTTATAAATCCACCAATGCTAACCTAACACAAGGTGTACGGATGGTTTATATATATATATATATATATATATATATATATATCATTTTCTATATAAGTAACTCGATGTTTCTTGCAGTAATTATATAATTTGTGATGTTTTCAATTTGTTTCTTCTGCAAGTAGATAATATTGTATATTCTTTTTAACACCTGACGCACGTTTCACTGAAAAATATCAGTATCATCAGAGGTTTCTAAGTGAATTAATAACAATCGTAATAATTCTATTAATATAAAAGTAACGAATAATCGAATTTGTATCGATTTTAACGTAAAATAAAATAACTGATAATCGATTTAGGTCGATTAGTTAACGATTGTTTTAATGTTTATTTCTTCAGCAGCTGTTTTCTCGGTTATATTTGAAATTTTGTTTATATAGTATTTTATTCACATTTATTTTTATTTTTTAGTAAATTTATAATTTTAAATAGATCGTCTTGTTTTGTTTTTATTTGGGTTTGTTCTTTAATTAATAAATTATTGTTATTGTGTTTGTAAATGTTAAGATTTTCCCAAATATTCATTTTTTGACCTTTTTGTATGTTTTTAATTAATTTTATATTTTCAATGTTTGGAAACTGGTGGTTATTATTTAGACAATGTGTGGCTAAATTAGATTTATAAATATTTGGTTTTAAATATGCATTGCGGTGTTGAACGAATCTATCTCGTAGTTTTTTCTTCGTCTGGCCCACGTAAAATTTATTGCAATCTGGACATTCTATTTTATATATTCCATTTTTATTGTGAGTATTGGATTTAGTTTTAGGTTTTATTTTATTAAAAATTATATTATCTGTGTTATAAGATAATTTTAAATTAGTATCTTTAAATATTTTATTTAGTTTTTGAGTTATATTTCCGTAATAAGTGAAGGTTGTATATTTTATATTATTATTAATAGATGAATTTTTAAATGTAGTGTTTTTAGGAATTTTATTAGTGATTTTATGTTTAATTTTATTTTCTAATTTATTAATAGTTTTTATTTTGTATTCCAACAAATAGCAGTTAAAAATGGATACAAAATAATAACTATTAATAAATTAGAAAATAAAATTAAACATAAAATCACTAATAAAATTCCTAAAAACACTACATTTAAAAATTCATCTATTAATAATAATATAAAATATACAACCTTCACTTATTACGGAAATATAACTCAAAAACTAAATAAAATATTTAAAGATACTAATTTAAAAATATCTTATAACACAGATAATATAATTTTTAATGAAATAAAACCTAAAACTAAATCCAATACTCACAATAAAAATGGAATATATAAAATAGAATGTCCAGATTGCAATAAATTTTACGTGGGCCAGACGAAGAAAAAACTACGAGATAGATTCGTTCAACACCGCAATGCATATTTAAAACCAAATATTTATAAATCTAATTTAGCCACACATTGTCTAAATAATAACCACCAGTTTCCAAACATTGAAAATATAAAATTAATTAAAAACATACAAAAAGGTCAAAAAATGAATATTTGGGAAAATCTTAACATTTACAAACACAATAACAATAATTTATTAATTAAAGAACAAACCCAAATAAAAACAAAACAAGACGATCTATTTAAAATTATAAATTTACTAAAAAATAAAAATAAATGTGAATAAAATACTATATAAACAAAATTTCAAATATAACCGAGAAAACAGCTGCTGAAGAAATAAACATTAAAACAATCGTTAACTAATCGACCTAAATCGATTATCAGTTATTTTATTTTACGTTAAAATCGATACAAATTCGATTATTCGTTACTTTTATATTAATAGAATTATTACGATTGTTATTAATTCACTTAGAAACCTCTGATGATACTGATATTTTTCAGTGAAACGTGCGTCAGGTGTTAAAAAGAATATACAATATTATCTACTTGCAGAAGAAACAAATTGAAAATATCACAAATTATATATATATATATATATATATATATATATATATATATTGTAACGCCACAGAAATGCAGTCCTCAATGTTACATAAATAGAATATTAGCAAAATAATAAGTAGATCAATATTTAACTCCCATGATAATACAAAGGTATAATAACTACATTTATAATTATATATGAAAATGAATAAGGATGCAAGGTAGAGATAACAATAAAAAAACAAACCTGTAAAATACACAATAGTAAGAAATCCATGTTCAGTGAAACGTAAATAAATATATTATACTGATAAGAATTGTAAGAAAGAAACTAGTACAGAAAATGTCAAAGTAAATGACAATGAAATTAGATAAAAGCGAGACAATAATTTACATTATAGTAATAGTAAGTAAGGATTCTGAATTAAATGATGTTATTTTATTACCATGAATGTTATGTTAAAGTTTATGTTATATTATGCAAATTACTTGTTGAATTAATGGAAAGTAATGAAGCAAAATGTATTATTCAATTACTGTTATAGAAGGGTGTAGGAAAGCAGTTAATGGATCTCAATTTTATTATATGTGATCCATAGATCAAGATAAAATTGTTATTAGTTATGAAAAGAATAATTATTTGTGTAAATGTTAATAGTTAAGATCTGATTATATGTATGAACTTATGTAAAAAGGCTATAGTTGTTCACCAGTTATAATCAAAGGTAGGTCCATATACAATAAAAGGCCTAACAGCCAATAACACTATATAACCACTCATAACATAAAGGTTAGGTACGGAAGTTAATAATAATTAATGAATACAGTTCAAGGAGCTAGGAAAAACATTTGATAAGTAATAATATATAATAAACCAACTCAATTTAAACAAATAATGATAATGCCATGATATCGATTGATAACGTTTGATATCGAAAAAATAATAAATATAAAAGAAACAGACTAAGATCAAAAAACCAGCAGAATATATGTAGAAATTAGTAAACAAACTATAGATAAAGTTATATTCCGATATGATGGAAGTTTTAATAAGGAATGGAAGAAAAATATATGAAATAATCACTATATACAAAACATTGAAAAGGAAGAAAAATAAATGTGTTGCTAAGGACAACAGGAATGAATAGAAGTTGTTGATTTCAATTATTGCTTTTTATGATCTGAACGTGACGAGATTAAAAACCAGAAAAATTGGTTAATATAACTAAAATATTATAATTTATTTCAATACCGTTGCCTATCACGAAATATAAATAATTATTTGGATTAATCAGGCCAGCAACCCATAACCAGATTGTATAATGGTATCATCTAATAATAAATAACTGAGGTCCACAAGGAAGGACTTGCATTGTCCAATATCAAAAAAGAATTAATGAAATATTAATCCAATATAAAGAGTCAACTGTGTAACAACTAATAATACACACCACATTGGAACTCCTAACCTTTTAAATACATGGAACATCACTAGTTACTTCATACGATAGAAGAACGTACTTGGATCCTGAATTTGCAGAAGAACAACCACCAGTCTGGCCGTAAATAAACCAAGGGAGCTGTATTTCCGAGGTAACCAGGACAAGGATTCCACTTTATTGAACCGAAGAAAGGAATATCGAACATCATATCCAGTCTGAGCGACGAGGTTAACAACCAACTGCCTACCCGAGTTGTTTCGTTCTAGTCTGGTAAATTATAATTGTATAAATCATATTAACAACACAACACTTCAAATTTGTAATATCTTGCATTCTTATCTATGTATTTTTAATCTTCCCCACAGTTACAAGAACCTTCACACCCTGAACTAAATTAATTATAAAAAACAAATTATATAACTGAATATAAAATAAAGTATTGGACCGAACAATAATCGATTCACGCAACATATAGCCTTTTGTATGTCAATTAGAACCAATCCTATTTAATGTTAACGGAGTGAATAAATAAAGAAACCTGGTATAATTTCAAAATCTTATTATTTGGGGTATTATTTAATGAGTTGGGAATAAAAAGTAACTGACTAAGTGTATAATAATTGGTTACCGTAAACAGTGAATTAACCTATAAGTTTCGTTGTCCCGGAACAACAGCGCTTGTTGCGGAATTCTCCGACACCAAAGAGAATAGCATTAAATACATATCTGCAAGGTATACTAGGGCTGAGCAAGATTATAAAATAAAACACTAATTATTTAAGTTACAGTCACACTAACATTGGTATTTTAATTAGAGAGATAAGTTAATATTAGTTAACGAGATTCATATATTCCCCAACTCCAGATATCTCAGAAATTGAATTAAATTAACACAATAAAAGAGAGAAGAGACAGAGAAGCATACCCGTTCTTATTAACAAATTGGCTTACATTGCGTGACACGAACGAGACGCACGTACTCGTTTATATACAATATATATATATATATATATTACATTTAATATTTATAATTAAATTTACCTCAAGATGTTATTTTTCTATTTGGTACATGTTTCGAGAGTTCCTGTTCTCTCATCTTCAGCCTTCGCGATCTTGTTTCTGGTGAAGTATTTGTGTGTTGGCTGCTGGATGCAATTAAGGTTGTTTGTTGGTCTTTGGTATTTTAAAGTTGTATTATTGTGTGTGATTGTGGTATATGTTTTTGTATTTTCGATGTTGAGTGCTTTGAATATTGTGTCATGTTTTGTATTGATTTGTATTTGTTCTGGTATTAGTTTGTTTTGTGTTTTATGTTTGTATATTTGTAAATTAGTTTTGTATGCTATTTTCATATGTGTTTTTAAATAGTTTTGTTAGTTTTGTCATTTTATTATTTATGTATGTGAATGTGGCCCATTTTTGTTTGTTTGTATTATTTATGTGTTGTTCATTTTGATTAATTCTTAATTGTTCAGTTTTTATTTTATATTTGATTTTATTTTCTATTTTGTTCACAAAACTATTTAAAAACACAGATATAAAAATAGCATACAAAACTAATAAAGATAAATTACAAATTCTAAATGGCTCACACAACAAAGATAATACAACAACTAACGGTATATACAAAATTGAATGCCAAGATTGCAATAAATGTTACATAGGACAAACAAAAAAACAGCTGAAAAAACGTTATTTTGAACACCTAAACGCATACAAAAAACCAGAAATTTATAAATCCAATTTAGCCACACATGCAATAAACACAGGACACGAATTCCCAAACATAACCAATGTATCACTAATAAAACATATACCACACAAAGGCACCATAATGAACATTTGGGATAATTTATACAAGAAAAGAATATACAATATTATCTACTTGCAGAAGAAACAAATTGAAAACATCACAAATTATATATATATATATATATATATAAATTCCAGTTTTATTTTATTACAGTGGAATAAGAGGGACAAAACAACACAGCGTATTGTTTACCAAAAGCATTTATTCGTATGAAGGTTTCAAACATATATCTACGCCTACAGCACGTTATCCAGTATCACCTAGACACATACAGTTTCTTTAAAACTCCTAAACGATATGTGAATTACATTTGAAAACTCATTATCCTTGACTACCTCTACCCTGGAATCTTTTGAAGCTCCAGTTACAGAAAATCTTTGGTCGTATTTATAGTTTCTGAAGATGACCAAGGAGAACCTTTTTACCTGTGACTGAAACATCACTGTGATGGTGATAGTTCGGAAAAACGTTTCAGGCATTTAATTTTTAAAAACTGTTCAAATAAAGGCAAACCTAGGCTTTAATGTTATCAGAACTTCGGCTTGCCGGGCTGTAAGGCCGTGGTCCATTGTTGTTTTGTGCAAACGTTTCGCCGTGCCTTCAACGGCCAAATGGACCACGCCCTTCCACCCCGGTAAGCTGAAGTTCAGTTAACACTGAAACCGCCCGTGAAAGCCTCAGACAGAATTCTAGGCTTTAATGTTTGGAAAAGTAGGCAGACACAATTAGCAAATTGTTTAGAAAACATATCTTGTTAAATCAATATTTACAATTTTAGTTTTACTCTTAAATCTTTATGTTAAAACATACACAGTTTATATTTTAGCATCATTCGGTAAGTCTCAATAAATTCAAATGTATAATAAAATGTATTCAAATGTATATTCATCTCATGAATTCAACACAAAATTGTATCTTACAATTAAGCCACTATCATTACAATACGAGACATTATCATTTCTAAATACTTTTTCCATACATTTGACTTGTAACAGATCATTAATAAATACTAATTAGAGACAGTGATCCGGGGGGAGGGGCTTTCCTTCATGAGCACGTTACGTTACATGACCACGCAAATCATTAGAAGTGTTGAATGTTTACATTCAATCTGACGGTTGAACAAGGAAGAAAATGCGAACCATACAGAAACGATGAAAATAGTCCCTAGAACCAAGTGAAGAGAAACGCTCTTTACATTGAAGTCACGGCGGCCATACCTGTATGCAAACCATCCCATGGAAATTACGTCTCAATAAACAAACAAGGTTTTGTGTGTGTTCAAATACCGAACAGCAATGCGAAGCGGACCATCGCCAACGAATGGGCATTACTTATGGACGTTGTTGCCGGCCAATTGGAACGTCCATTAAATGCATCCAATGCGTGAAACAATTCCAAACGCGGAACGTAAATGGAACGTAAGTATTTATATTTACTTTGAGCATGTTGTTTTTTAACAGTCGGTGGTAGTAAGGGCGCGCATGTCCATTCGCATACGATTAAAACCATCTGCCACTCAGCACTACCTTTACCATGCATACTTGCACACATCTACAACCAGACGCTGTACAAGTAAACATAAAAAATATATGTTTAGCGTTACATTATTTGTGTTATCCCTACAGCAGGTGGTTGTGTGCGCTGTTCTTAAAACGTCGGTTTTTGATATGCCTAATAAACAGCGTAACAAACATGAACTTGTTAAAAATCTGGTTCTTGCTTCCCCCCCCCCACACACACAGCGTAACCCTTAAGTGGAGAACAAAAAAAAACATGCCCAACCGCTACCGAAAAAATAATAAAATTTCATTATAGATGTACTAAATTTAAGTTAGAAACAGTGAACAGCCCGTATGTGAACCAAGCGTAACCCGATACCAGAACCATTACAGTAGCATTAAGGTGCTAAGAAACCATACCGTTATCTGTTATCGCTTTATAAATTTATGAGAAGATTCTATGTTACTTTTTTTTACTTTACAGTTCGATTTCCTATTGATATTTTTTTTTTTACTTTTTCCTTTGCTCTGAATTGCTACATTCGCAAAGTGTTGGCTATTTAAAAAGAACTTTTCTCTAAGCATATTTAAGCACACAATGGTTAAAAAAGCAAACTTTTTTAAGACAACGATGGTTAAGCACATTTTCATTTCCACTTGTAATCAGGCAGGAAGACATAATAGAGTATAGGCCTAAATATTTTCATAACGCACATATGTTTGACATCGCGTTGACAATACACGACTGGATCGCCCGAAGCATAAGAGCATAACTAGCATACAAATGAAAGCTACAACCGATATCAAACACGGGGAATAAGTTAAGGCTACACTAAGGTAAAGCCTTTCATTTTAAGAAAAATACATCATTTACAAATACTTAAATTATTTTTAAAATGTGATGTTCTGAAAGGACAAGTTCCAAGTAATCCTGGCAAAATGCGTTTATCACAATTGATTATTAGTACTGTACACATTTTAGTGTCCGACTTTACGATTCTTTGCAATCAACTTGCCCACTGAATCAACTAATTTTTGTTTCATACTCAGCTTATCATTAATCCAATTGTAAGAACTTGTCATTGTGTAAAAATTTTGGCAAGCATTCGAACCACGTCAAGGCCCCAAAAACGTCACATGGAAAGATAAAAAATTAATAGCACTATTGAGAATTGCGCGAAACTGGACAAAAGAAGTATCTTAAGGGTCGCAAATTTACTACAAAGAGTTGCAAAACAGCAGTAGCATTAAAACAAACGAAAATGGTCACAAGGAAGTTATTACTGACAGCATTACAGTTCGTCCCTGGTAAAAATCGTCAATCTATTTCTATCACATCTACAGATTACCTCCAAGTAAGTACATAAGTTTCGTATTTTAAAGTTCCAGCGTATAGTATAAAGGTAACGCCTTGATAAGACTGAAACTTCTCAACGACTTTCTGACGAGGCGTATATGCAAGAGGATGACAGAGTGTACGAACAGCAGCCAGAAATTTAAGTAGTATTTGACAATGAGCGCAGACGACTGATGTAAGAAATAGGCTATATTCAGCACAAGATTATACGACAAATTATTCTGTTAGACAGACAGACGGCGTAATTTTGAAAACGGTACCGAATCTCTGCAAATTGACGGTAAAGATCATGAAACAAAGACGTTAGCCATTGTTTTTCAGTAGGAAAATATAACCTGAAAAAGGCCAGATTTTTAACTACCGTAATTGAATCACCGACTACGTATGCTCCGAGAAGCCAAAGACCTTTTATCATGGCGTGTGTAACCGTTAGGATAGAACCAACGCACTAATCACTCTCCCAAAGTATAACTACTTGCACTTTCTCTCCTGATCCAGTTCATGCACAAAACTTTTCCAATATAGCCTACCTGAACCGAATTTCTTATTTGCTGAACAAGTAGACACACGGGCGCGCCTCTAGCTACCATTCTATACACAAACGCATCAGCTATGTCAACCGCTAGTTACGAAATCCGTCTTGATTTTAAGTTTCGCTTACACCATGTGTGTGTGTGTGTGTGTGTGTGTGAGGGGGCGAACGTGAATATACAGTTGCTGCCGTAAGCGCGCGCGCGCACATATATGCATTACGGTCGTTGCAATAACCACAGTTTGTCTGTGTATCCGGTATGATGTGAATCCTGTATGTGATATCGTTTTCCACTTCTTACATTGCAAGTAGCCTATCCAATCTTCAGAGTGAAGGCTTCTGCCTTATTCAGATTTTGAATTAAATAAGGATAACGAAACTTCGATTGTTTCCCATGTAAACGAAATTACATGTAAAATTATATCAAACAATGTTTAATTATGTTCGCTAGTGCCGGTCCAGATCTTTCATAATTCATAGACGTGGTATTTTCACACAGTTTGTCGCGGGTAAACCATAGTCTACATATGGGACTTGTTTTTCTGATTTGATCAACTCTTCAGTCATTTTCTTCAAAATTTACATCCGTAAAATCCGTGTTCCAATTACTAAAAATTCGTAAAACTTTCTTCAGTTCACCTTAATTACGTATGTTTCACTTATTTAAAATCGCTTCCTTCCTTCAAATAGCGGTTCTTTTTTAAGGATAAGTGTTCAGTAGGTGCGTCATTGGTGTTTCCCAACAATGAGGTTCAGCGAGATCTGAAAGCACGTCCAAATACTTACTACCAACAAAACATTAGACGAGTAGGATTATGCAACGAGAGTAATGACGAGGATATCTTTGCTTCTGTGACACTCTCCTCGCAGTCACTTTCACTTAAAGTGCCAGAAATGAAATGAACACAAACCTATCGAAACAGACGCTAATAGTGGTTTCAAAATATTAATGCAACAACACTGACTTAATAATGATTATGCAGGAAATCGTATTTCTACAAACAGAAAGGATAAACGCAGCAAGAAATTGCACATAATTAGGTGTCTATTAAGCTTTTTCTATCCTTATCCACTGATGTTAGGAAACAGCTAGAACATTTGCTGTGGTTAAAAACAAAATAAAACAAAAAATTGCTGTGGTGAAACACAAAGTAACCGTAAGTAAAGACAAACTGACTCCCGACAATACCCTGACTTTGTTACATGACTTAAACAAAATACTGCTGTCTATTGTACTTACCTTTCTTGGCAACGTAACAAGCTTCATTTGAAATATACCTTACAATCTAATTCTGCGATCATCTTCCTCTCTCCCTGTGGAGAATAGGGGGTGAAATAACCACCACGTTTAATTATGATATAGATATTTTAAATGAAAATGAGAATTGCCTCCAAGTACTTAATACAGAAACGAGATTCTGTAAATTTGAGAAGACGATGAATTGAAAGAAAACAGAAATTATGGTAACTGGAAGGACACTGGTAAGATAATGACTATGCAACTGGAAATTGTGAAGGCGAGATAAGTAAAATTTCAGTTACCTGAGTACCAAGAGTCTCAATGGAAGACGTTTAAGCTCTGACAGCACAGGAAAAATATATTCCTTAAAACTAGCCATTGGTGGTATCATAAGTTTAAATAAAACAACGGTTTCGGACTACTACCACCGCCAAATCTACAAAATGCAAAATACTCCCACAAATGGGAGTCTATTTGCCACGATATTCACGTAGGCAATAGCCTAATTATTAACATTAGCATTAATACATTATCTAATGTATTATATGTGTCTGACAATACATTATCCATTATTGTATTATCTGAAAGCAACTCCCGAGCTTTATTGTCTAATACATTATCTATGCTTCAGTATTAATGCATTATGTATTACGCTATTATGTATCTGAACACGATTTCCGGCTGTAGGAGTCGAAACTTTATATTTTGCATATATATAAGTGGTAGTAGTCCGCATGTTTGTTTTTATTTAAACGAAAGTACATTTTATGTCAAAGAAGAGTTGTTAACCTCAAGAAAGTCACACTCACAACAAGAAAAACTGTCTTTTTGAAGTCAGGTTATGCATGGGTTTCTATACTACACAATAGGGAAGAGATACTAGGCTTGTTCAAAGGTTTTAAAACATGGTGCTGAGGATCATTAGAGAAGATTTCGAAAAAACGAGAGGTGAAAATAATGAATGATGAAGTGTTCATGAAGATACGTAAGAAAGGAGACTGTGAAAACCCCTTATAAAAAAGAAACGCCGACGGACGGAAGAAACAATAAATAGACACAACAATATGCTATAGAAGAAAAGGTTCGTACGAGAAATCGCCAAGAAAGGGTTTCTTCCGATCAAATATCATCCGAATTATTGTTATGTATAGATGTTCAATAGGAATAATAATCGTGCCAGAAGAGAATGGACAATGTTTCACGGAGGTATAGGTTGAACAATGAAGTGTCTAATTCTATATATGAAAAAAAAAGATTGTAGAAAAGCGTCATTAGAAGAACTATAGATCTGTACGTTTGGTATTTGGCCAGGAAAGAGATGCTTGGATCAATATGCTGCAGGCATGCATTTGGAAACGGCGGGCGATGAACAAAACGGCTGACGACTCAGCATACGGATACCAATTCCCGAACTGGATTGAAAGAAGTGAATCTGTCGTTACAAATTCTGTAGGTGTTGCATGTAATTAGAAGAACTCATACTGTTGTTCAGGAATGAACTGAAAGTGTAAAGATTCTAGCCAAGATTATAAGAAAGTTTCCTTATAACTTTCACACCGAATCATAAGAACTTCCGCCGATAATACAATCTACGTTGTCGGTATTTGTAGTGAACGCCAGTTGGCGTGGTACACAATACGAACATAATTAGTAAACATTTGTGTATGTCAAGGAAGAATTTCACACACGCGCGCGCGCGTCTTGCGGGAGCGCGGCTTCTTTGACTTGCGTTCCAGAACGCGACAACATACGTCAATCCTGTCTACTCATTAGACGCACATTATTTTAGTCAATCTAATGTACTGAGCTCAGACATAACGTGCGGGTTCTCATACACTACAAAATGAATCGATCGTATTTGAAAAAAAAAATTTTTCTGTCGCCGCTACTTTGGTATTAAGAACAATTATTCATAATCAATTGGCCTGAAGCAACGTCACAGGATTCCCAAAAGAACGCAAACTTTCTGATCAAATTAGGATAGCCATGTGAAATTTGTATACAAAAAAAAGTTGTTAAGACAACAAAATATATTGAATGTACAATAAACTCATGCGAAAACAATATTACAGACCGACTTACATAACCACTATTAATTAGTATAGTAATTTCGTCCAGTCATTCTACCGAACACTATATAAAATTAATACATTATAACACGCACAACCCACCGATGAGAGTCAACCACCAACTGAAGCATCTGGCAGTAATCTGAGCATACAGAATTTTCACTATATTTCAGCTGAAATATTTATTTATAGTAACATTATAAATATATCTAACGCAAAATACAAAAATATACGTACATCACTTATCAGAAATGTGTAAAATGAGTCGTATGATGGGTTTGTATTATGAGAATAATCTAAAAAATTACAGTAAAACGCTAGAAAACTAAAAAATCTAAAATTTTTATTAATGAATCTTTGTTTCATAAAAACATTAGTTTCACTTATCGTAAGTAGCCAAGTAAAATAGTTAGCAATGTCTACATGATTGCTACATAACTGGGAGCAAAAAAGTACAATTAAACAAGTTTAATAAAACTTATAATTTTAGAACGAATGTAAATAAATAAATGATAATAAAATAATACGACAAATAATAAACAACATGTTAAATAATAAATACGAACATAATAAACAGAAACACGATACATAATCATTGCCATAAGTTTTAGAATTCATAGGTTAAATGAGTTTTAGAAGTTTATAAAATAATTGTGCATGAAGTACTGTAAATAATTAAAGTGTAGTGAAATAGAAAAGAATATTTAATTAAATAATCAAATTTGTGACATACGTGTAAAAGAAGCTACGATATATGAGAAACAAAAATTGTTGACAACCACTGTCTGCAGTAAGAAAATTTCTGAATATTTTTCTATAATTACGTGAATTTTATTATATGCAGATTTCAGAAAAGCATTTGAAACTGTATTAGGTCACGATTTTCCATATTTAATGTTGAAAATATTACGTTAATCTATATTTATTGAACTAACTGTGATACACTTTTTGTCAGAAAAAATATTTATTGTGCTCTTAATTGTGTATTATTTAAACGTAGGCCAAATAAGTATAGACAAAATATTTACTGTAATTTAAACAACTACTCATGAATAGGTCAATATTAAAGGCAAAAATTGATAGAATATTTTTACAAAATCGACGTATTTTATTAGTGCATTTGAACTAAAATACTTTCTAAAAAAACTATGGTATCAAAAATATAAATAAAACACTGTAAAGTTATAAACACTTAATGTTTTCTCCAGCAGCAACGTTTTCTCTGGCGAGCTGAAACTTCTCTTCCTTTATTTTCGAGCACTTCTTTCCATGTTACATCACATTTCAACGTGAAGGAATGGTCTGCCATTACATTTATGTTGTACCTTCCTTGGTATCTTTTCTCTATATCTTTATTTCTTGGTGAAACCTCTCTCCTTGTTCTTCACTCACGTCTCCAAGCTTATCTAGGGAAAAGCTTAGTTTGAGTCTTTATGGTTTCCCACGAATTTTGCAATAACTTCATTGAAGGAAACACAACCATTATTATCTGTCACAGCCATAGTGTTCTTAAAATAGCTGTCTTTCATAAGTTTTCGTATTTGAGAGACAACAAAGATCCTTTCTTTCATGTTTTCACTTTATATTTTCGGAAACGTTGTAAATACGTATTGAAAATAGGCTCCACCTTTTAGGAACGCTTTTCTAAATTTTCATTATTTCCAATGAAAATTGTTCTTAGACAATATTTTTTTGCTTCGGGCACTAGTTTTTTTTTTAGACGTTGTAACGAAATAGAACGCTGTAGGAATAATTATAAATAATAAACGGTGAAACCTCATTCAGGGATAGAACCAAGCATTATGATCACCAACTAATAAACAGAAACCCCAAAATTGAAGATAATGAATGGACCAAAATGAAACGCTAAATAGAACGCTGTAGGAATAATTATAAATAATAAACGGTGAAACCTCATTCAGGGATAGAACCAAGCATTATGATCACCAACTAATAAACAGAAACCCCAAAATTGAAGATAATGAATGGACCAAAATGAACTCAACAACACAAACCATTGACCTGACTATGACTAACAAATAATAACCAGACATTACCCAGTAAGATAGGGCAGTAAATCAATAAAAATAAATAAAAAGCAGTAATCAAACACCAAATAAATAAACATAATACAAATAATAAAGAGTACAACCACTTCATAGTATAAAATGTGTATGACCTATCTATATATTAATACGTGAAGAGAAAATTTTGTACCCCTTTTTAAGCATACTGCGCGCACGGAGGAGTGTGAGATTTGGCATAGTTAAAGTTTATATGGAGGAGTGCAGAAAGCTAAAATTTATATATAATATGTGTTACAAATACATTAAATAAAATAAAATAAAACATTCATTTGCACTTGAAAATTCATTTAAACTTTTTCAAACAATGGTAATTGTTAAAAATAAAATAATTTTGTTGCCAGGCAATAAAATTATAATTTTTTCATTTTAGTGTACGTTCATACTGCCAATGTCAAACACATAATAGTCTGTCGTTTGTTTACGTTCATACTGCCAATGTCAAACACATAATAGTCTGTGGTCAAACAGTCGCACAGAGTAGAGATTGTCGCCAAAGAATTTTAAAATGTTGCCAACAAATAATTACTGACAGATTGACTGAATGAGCTGTGAATTTTGTGTGATTTCAAATGTTCCTTTTTCAATAGTCTGTGGAGTGTATGTCAAGTCAAAAAAGCGTTTATTTTATATTTTGTATATTAGATATATGTGTTTTATATATTAATGTGCAGTTGAAAGTGAAATACAGCTTGCTTAATATACACCTGTTGCAAAAGGAAAATGTTGTAGCAGCAATTTGAATTGACTTACTCTCGCCTAATTATTATTGGTGGTTTCAAAAAAGTGAGTACATTTTATTATTTTTAAATTAAACCCTGTCAAATCTTAGTTTCAGTAATTTCATTACATGTTTTTTTTTTACATTCAGATATATGCACCTACTTCCATTATGCCTCGACATAGAACATTGACGGGTCGGAGTGAGAGACAAAGAAGAAGGAATATATATTCGCGTGAAAGTCAAAATGATAATAGACCAAATGCAAATTTAAATAATGTAAATAGTATACAAAATGATGAAATTATTTTGAGGGATACATTTAAATGCACACTGAATGTCATTCCAAGAAATTTTAATACTTTTGATTGTGGATTAATGCATTTACAATGCAGGTTTTGCAATGCAAAACATTTCGAATCTGAGGTCACTTTAGGTGAAAAGACTGCATTCACTTCATGTTGTCATAAAGGTAAAGCAATATTACCGGCCTTAAGTCAAAATGAATACTTTAAATCATTGTATGATGGACTTACTTCAAATGAACCTTCAATAAAAAGAAAGTCAAAAAATTATTTTGAAAACATTCGTAAATACAATTCATCATTTGCTACGGTTAGCTCAGAAGCTAAAATTTCGGATACAGTTACGCGTGGAGTGTATCATTTTAAAATACATGATGTTTTTTATCACAGATCAGGTCCAATGACTGCTGGATATGGTCGCTCACCATGTTATGCGCAATTATATTTTTATGATGTTGACACTGCTGTCAATTATAGATTACGTGAACACTATAATCAAACATGCAATAACAATATAATGCGCGAAATCTCTCTTGAATTGGAACGCATTAATCCTTTCGTTCGGTCATTCATTGCAATGAAAGACCATTGTCAGAGAGTTGAAAATCAAAATAAAGAAATTTGTATGCTCATTAAAGTAAATCGTGATTTAGATCTACGCCGTTATAATGATGCAGTTCAAACTGATGTAGCAGTAATATTTAGTACAGTTGATGGAGAGCCACCCTTTGAACGAAATATGGTTTCGTTTTCAAAAGTTAATGGTACCATTAAAAATATCTCTGTTTTGGATTCATCATTGGACCATTTAGCGTATCCATTACTTTTTCCAAATGGTGATACTGGGTGGCATATCAATATTTCTCATAATGTACCAACTACATCTAATTCAAGAGCGCCCAGGAATAAATTGACCATGCTTCAGTATGCAGCCTATCGACTTGCAATTAGAGAAGATTTTAGCATGTTGCACCATTCACAAAAATTATTTCTGCAGTGGATAGTTGATATGTATGTGAGCATAGAGGGCACAAGGTTACATTTCATTCGACAAAATCAAACAAGTCTTAGGTCTGAAGTTTACAACAATTTAACAGATTATTTAGAATTGAACCCCAATGCCAATAATGTTGGCCGTAGAGTAATTTTACCATCTTCATTCAATGGATCTCCAAGAAATATGTATCAGAATTATTTAGATGCAATGTCAATTGTACAACATTTCGGAAAGCCTTCTTTGTTTATTACAATGACTTGCAATCCAAGTTGGCCTGAAATAGTTAGCAATATTGGTGTAGGTGAGTCAGCTAATTTTCGACCTGATATTGTTGTGCGTGTATTCAAGTCCAAACTGAAAGCATTAATTGAGGGCCTTACACTAAAAAAAATCTTCGGTAAAGTTGAAGCACTCATTTATACAATTGAGTTTCAAAAGAGAGGATTGCCTCATGCTCACATTTTACTCTCTTTAAATGAGCAAGATAAAATTGTTAACGCTACCGATATTGATAAAGTTGTATCTGCGGAGATTCCTAACATTCAAACACATCCTACATTACATGAATATGTTGTAAAACACATGATGCATGGTACATGCGGTGTACTTAATCCAAATTCTGTATGTATGAGAGATGGAAAATGCACAAAAGATTATCCAAAACGATTTAATGAATTTACATGTGAATCATTAAATGGATATCCATTATACAGAAGGCGTGATAATGGTATTAATGCTGAAGTTCGCGGTAGTTGCCTCGACAATCGTTATGTTGTACCATACAATCCGTATTTACTTGCCAAATTTAATTGCCATATAAATGTTGAAGTATGCACTACAGTTAAAAGTGTTAAATACATTTATAAATACGTGTATAAAGGCTATGACAGTGCATCTGTTGAATTAGGTTCAGAGAGAAATGAACCAGGTCAATGAAATACAAATTGATGAAGTTAAAAAAATTTTTAAATGGCAGTTACGTCGGATCAACTGAAGCTGTATGGCGCATCTATGAATTACCAATGCATTTTCAATCACATGTCATCGTTAGACTTGACATTCATTTACCGCGTAGACAGAATGTTTACTTTCGAGAAGGGCAAGAACGTCAAGCAATTGAAAATGCAAGACAAACAAAATTATTAGCATTTTTTGAATTGAATCGATCAGATCCATCAGCGCATGAATATAAGTATATTGAAATTCCTATGCATTATGTGTGGGAAGATTCCCGAAAAAAATGGAAGAAGAGAAGGCGTGGAGGTGATAAAATCATTACACGCATATATGTAGTATCACCAAAAGACATCTAACTTTTCCATTTACGATTGCTTTTATTACATGTCTGTGGTCCAAAATCATTTGAGGATGTTAGAACATACAATGGAATTATACACACTTCTTTTGTTGAAGCGTGCCATGCTCGCGGCATTGCTTCAAATGATAATGAATGGCGCGAATGTTTAAATGAAGCAAAAGAATTACATTCACCAAAACAAATGCGAAATTTATTTGGTTACATTTGTGCATTAAATGTGCCAGCAAATGCATTGGCGTTATGGAATGAATTTAAAGTATATCTTAGTGAAGATTTTTTGAGAGATTACAACGAAGAAGTATCCTTTAACACAGCTCTATTAGAAATTGAAGATATTTTGAATGTTCATAATTTGTCATGTCAAGAACTTGGTTTACCAGTTCCCACGTATTCGCAGAGAACAGACGAAGCAAATGCTATTGATCCAATAGAACAAGAGTTTCTGTTTTGTGAGCATTATGAAACTGCAAATATTGAACAGCATAATCTAATTGATCGTGTGATTCGTGAAGTTTTGCACCATGATACTGGATCTAATGTTTTTTGTTTAACCGCTCATGTAGGTTGTGGAAAAACATTCACACAAACAGCAATCATTCACAAATTAAATTCGCTAAATCTTAGTTGCATTGCAACAGCGTTCAGTGGCATAGCTTCAACTCTATTACTTGGAGGTAGAACTTTACACAATGTGTTTAAATTTCCTATACCCATTTTGGAAAATTCTGTAGCGAATATTACCGCAAATAGTAGCTATGGACGTTACATAAATTCATCATCATTTATAATTATTGATAAAATTTCTGTGCCCACTGCAAGTGTTAAAAATCATAGATAGATTATTGCAGGATCTATGCGATGAAAATGATAAACATAAACCATTTGGAGTGAAAACGATACTTCTGTGCGGTGATTTTCGGCAAATCTTACCAGTTGTCCCACATGGATCACGTGCAACTTTAATTGAAAATTGTGTCACGAGTTGGCATAAATTTGTTTATTTTCATAAAGTAACGTTTACTCAAAATATGAGAGCCTTACCAAGTGAAATAGAATTTGTCGAATTCTTGAAAAAAATTGGTAATGATGAAGCCCCACAATTCCCTCAGTTTGGTGAAAATATTATTGAAATACCTCAGCAATTAATAGGCGATGAAAATAATATTATTAATGAGGTGTATGGAAATATTTCCGAAAACATACTCTCAGATAACATATTGAAGTCAGTTATTTTAGCACCTAAAAATGATGATTGTACTTTTATTAATACTGATATACTTAATCGAATACCAGGTGAACAGAAAACATATCATAGCTACGATAAAATAATTTGTGATGATGACAATGAAATCAATAACTATCCAGTAGAGTTTTTGAATTCTTTGACTATTAGTGGTTTGCCACCACATAAGTTAGTATTGAAAGTTAACTGCATCGTTTTACTGATCAGAAACTTAAATAGAAAGGAAGCATTAGTCTATGGAACAAGAATGCGCATCAAGTGTATGCATCGTAATGCTATTGATTGCGAAGTTTTAACTGGAACCGCACGCAATAAGAGAATTTTGATTCCACGTATAAATTTAACATATTCCGGTACTGTTTTACCATTTAACTTTCAAAGAACTCAATTTCCAATTATACCTGCATTTGCGATGACAATAAATAAGTCTCAAGGACAAACATTCGAAAAAATTGGAATTTTATTGAGGAAGCCAGTTTTTACACATGGTCAATTGTACGTCGCAGCAAGTAGAGTTCGATCATTCGATGGTTTGAGATTTTATATTTCCGAATATAATGGCCAAGGGCATTTAGCAAATGATGAAAGAGTTTTTACAAAAAACATCGTTTACACAGAAGTTCTGAATCATTAAATTCACTTTCAAACTATTTTAAGTTCAATGGACAACATTTATTTTTTTAACCGCCCGGTTTTTTTGATTTGATGAAAAATATATGAAAAAATACGAGGCACGTATTTTTTATTTCATTTTTTATTTTGTATTAATTTTTTATTTAAATTTTATATAATTCGAAAAAGATAGGCAAAATAACTGTGTAGCCTTGGCGAAACCAGGTCAGTATGGCAATAAAAAAAACCCAAGGAAATGTCAAAAAACGCGTTATTGCTTTTTAAATATGGCTTAGCCAAGCTAAACCTCATTTTTCCTATCTTTCATATTTTTCAAATAACTCGAAAATTAATGCATAGAAAAAAAAATTTAAAAATTATATAAGCTTTGTAGCAGATAATCTTCAAACTGTTTTCGAATTTTGTACCTTACCAAAAATGAAATGTAATCCACTGGAATTGAAAACAATGTATCTTATACTTCTATGAATGTCAAGTCTCATTTTTATTAAGCGTTTATTTGATTCAATAATAACATGAAAAAATTAAAACTGACAATGAATTATATCAAAAAATAAATACGAATACAAGCTGTAATTGTGTTTTTTTTTCAACTGTTACTAACATTAAATTTTAAATTTCATAGGTATTGCAGGGAATTAAGGCAAACAACACACGCTAATGACGTATTTGTACACGCTCGCAGCAGACGCAATAGAACAAAATTCAAAAAAATTATATGCAATGATTATAGAGGTATACTCTTTGACAAAAGAACCTCAATAACGTTCAAACTTAAAAATTTAATGAATTACGGTCGAATTTCGACCACTGGGCGACCACTAGTATGGCTAAATAGGCCAATAAAAATCTGACTTTTTATAAAAATAAGGTGAAAAAAGGGGCACAAAACCTTATAGTGCTATAAGTGAAAACAAACACATAAAAGGTGGCCTAATAATAATCACATAGACTACAGTTACAAAGTGTGATGTTATTTAGATTAAGAAGTGATGTTAAATCAATCATGATTGACAATAGTGATTTAGAAATTAACACACAAACAATTGTTTAGCAGTGTGTGACCACTTAAATGTAGTAAGTTATAATTGTTAAAATAAGGAGTATAGTTAAGAGTTTTGTTTTACATTATAAAAGTTTCATGTTACTAGCAGATCAAGTTAAAATAATATTATATCAAAGGGTCATAGTCAACTGTCATCCATCATTCTAAATTGTTTAATAAGATAAATGTAAAATCCACAAAATACTAAATTTTACATGACCAAACCAGGCCATGTTGGGTATCAAATGATTTGTAATTTTATTCTTATTAACCACATAGACATTGTAATAAATATTATTGTGTTATGATAAAAAGTAAGTTGAAGGCAAAATATAAATGTAATGTATTTTAAAGGGTCTTCGTACTGTAACATTTGAACTTTGTATAATGAGCCAATAACAATCCAAGAAATTTTGGTCAGATTCTATGAAAAAAAGGAAGAAATTGAACATTTGATTGTTAACCACGATAGAACACGGTTGAGGAGTGCAGATAAAAAAATATTATTACGTAAAAAATTTTAAAAGAACAAGAAATAAAACTCAGAAGAATAAATTGTCAAACGGAACAATCATGAAGTCATTACAACAAATCATATAAGTCATCAGGAACGACTACCAGTGAAATGAAGAAATTCTAAAGTCATTAATAAGAAAGAAGCCTAAATTAAATTTAACTGAGGAACTGTACGTATTCTACAAAATTATAACCAACCAATTCTTGTAATCCAAATACGAGTCATCACCAGCGACACCAACAACTCACACAACATTAATAACTGATAAACATTTTATAAAAGAAAACAAGAACATAATATAAGAAATAGTGAGCACTAAGTGACAATATTTTATTAAAATACATTGGAAACCAATATACTCTAACCACAACGGGCAACATACATAGATGTATATATACTATAGTATATATACATCTATGGCAACACATCGGCCATAATTATGACGTCACTCAACAACCAGGATGCATTGCGCACATAGCGAAATGAATATTTCACCGGCCATATTGTTCAAACATTAATAATTATTTATAATATTATATTAGATAATAAGTATGTAGCTATTTCTATTGTAATGTACTCTTTATTGTTTTTCATTAATTAATGGAACCTTGCGTAGCAGCCAAAAGAATTCACTTTTATATAATTATATCATTTGACGATTGACCCTGAGATAAGAATCGATCATTGCTAACGTGTATATCGAAATAACCATTTTACTAAACTAAATAAAACTTTCAAGGATTAAACATTAATATTACCAATATCATTTCCATGTGTTTTATTTCTCGAACGTAAGGTACAATCAGGATTCGCTCTATACTCACGAAGATCAAGAAGACGTCTGCGAGCTGTAAGAATAACAGAAACTACGAAACCGAAATTAACCTCAACGAATACGGTTAAGATGGAAATCGAATGTAGTCGTTGAGAAATTGTTTTGGGACGATACAACCGCTATATTCAAATATTTGAAGCAGACGAACTGAAGAATTCTCTTCAGTTAATTCGAAAATTAAACAATAAAGAAGATTCATACATAAAAATAAATATAAAATTAAAAAGAATTAACATAAATACGAGGAATAAACACGCAATTATTAATATCAACTGACAAAACAAATACACATAGAGCAGAAGGATTTATTAACAACAAAGTTTTATTACATATTAACATTAAAAATAATACCAGCAACACGGTTTAATTGTAACGTCTATGTTAACATCCACTGCTGGTCTTTATAATACGACTGTACTACTTATAGATAAAGCAAAGCAGCTTTGTATAGCCAGTTTGTTGTCCGAGTAGCATTTCTACGACTTTTAAATTCCCACAATTTTCCAAGAGTGTCTTTCATAGTCCATGTTTTCACTCCATCTTAGTTACGTGTTTAACCCACAGTCCATGCTAGAAGGGGGTTTATGTTTTTACAAGATACCTTACGATGACCAGAATGAGCTACTGATATAAATCTATACAAGTTATCATTGTGCAATACGACTACTTTGAGGCTTCTTTTACGGACTATCTGTAATAAGTATCCAAAATATCTTTCACTTCAGTCACAAGGTTTACGTCTGTACACACAACAAGTATAGAAAACTCCTTAAAGCAAGTAAAATGCGAAAAGAAGAAGTGGAAAAGTTCAGGGAACCATATACAGAGCAAGTGAATTTTTCAATATGTTTCACCCACATTGAGGTTTACCTCGATGTCGAGTGCGATTTGCCGGAAGAGGAAATTTATATCTGTGAGTACGAAAGTTTGAATAAAATTAAATCCAACAAAAGCTAGACATTTCACATTATTATCATTTAATCTTGGTAATTTTTAAGCTTTTAGAGTACACTGAACCCTGTAGCCTATGCGCAAAGTCTCAAAAATTAAAAAAATGTCTTTTTCAACAACACTATTATAAGTTGGTTTTAAAAAATGTATTTTAAAATGTTTAAACAAAGTTGAGTAATTTTGGCTACAGGCTACTTACGTCATCAAAATTTCCATATACGCCTACTGTGCAACAGAGAAAACGCTGTACTATGTGCCGTAGTCTAATCGGACACACACATGCAGTTTTTTAAAATTTACTGAAAAATACAAAAAAAATTCAGAAACTCAAAAATGAAATTTTTTGAACAAACATTCACCTGATACCTCCTAATGTTACACAAAAGACGTCTTTAAGGAGATATTACCTTACGTAAAAAAGAATGTTTTAAAGGTAACGTAAAATACCTTAAGGTATTTTAGGTATAAGCTAAAACACCTATCAGTAGGTGAACCTAACCTAAGCTAGGTATTTTAAGTATAAGCTAAAACACCTATCAGTAGCTGAACCTAACCTACCTAAGCTAAACCTACCAGTAGGCTATTGCAAGATGTTTATTAGTGCTTAAAATTTATTTTGTGTGAGTACATAATGTAAACACTGATAAATAAATATAATATATACTTGGTTACTACTATAAACAACTGTATAAAAACCATCATCAATTTAACCGATAGTTAAATCCTCTGGTATAACACACCGCATCATACATAACGTTCAAAAAACAGATGAAATCTCGTGTCTCTCTATAATAATATTTAGTGTTAAGAATCTGCTGTTGGTTATTATTAATTATGTAGCTCTTACGAGTTAGCGGTATCTGCTACTGATTGATGACTGCTCACAACCACGGCGGCATCGTAGCTACTATCTCTGCCTCTGCTGTAGTATAAGCTAGCAGTTATCTGATCGGAATTTGTGTTCCCGGAAACCGTTCGTTTGGCAAAAACAGCATTTTAATGAACAATCCCGTCATTTTTCTCTCTTTGGTTACACTGACTGATTGCAAAACCGTGTGTCGCCGCCTTAATCTATCGCAAATGTATTAATTACGTTATCCATCTGTTAGCGGGTTTCTTTATATGTTTTAAATTTTGATAACCGCTAATAACATTTTAAAAGAACCGTTATTTATATTTTCGTGTACTAGCGGGAAACGAACTGTCATCACGATCATTCTTCCGTGTTGTCCTTCATCCACTGTTTTTACTATTCCATAGTAGTCGATGTACGACTCCTGCTGCTGTACTATACAATATTCTCATCCTTCTGTTTGCTTTTTCTTTTGACGCGAGTTTGTTATGATAGCCTCTGGTTACCACTGTGTCATGTTCGCACAGTATACATACGAGAAAAAACTGTAAATGATTATTCATTGTCTCTAACTGGGTTACCTTGTACACCCAATCAAATTGCTTCCACGGTTTTGATTACTCACGATAACCCAATGTCTTCATAGATCCGAATGGTACAAGCGCCAGTCTGTCTTGATAAAAGTTACTTCAGCTGATAAACGATAATATACAGCTGACATCTTTCTTATATTTCCCATTTGTGGATACTTTTACTGAGTCGACTTGAACATAGGGCGTACTGACAGTGCACATGAAAGGTATGGTACATACACACACACAAATACACAAAATGACGAAGAAGGAAACTGATCTAATTACTGATATAGAAGCTGGTTTGGAATTGACCAAGCACAGTTCAATGTATTCTTATATGAATTAAAAACCAGATACAATGTATTATCACAATTGTCCGGGTTGTTAAGCCGTGGTCCAGACTGCCTATGTTGAATACGAGGCGTTTCGTCCGTACCGATGACGTGGCGCGGGAACAAACACACGCGAAAGAATATAAAGACCGTGTTCCAGCGTCACTGTTCGTATTCGTTCGCAGGTGTGTTTACCCTACAAAGCCCTACTGTTTTGAGATGCATCTCCCAAAAAATGTGGGGGAGGCAAAGCGTGAGGGAGTAAAAATTTTGAAAAAAAAATCGACAAAATCAATGTAGGGTATCAAATTCAAAGGAATTTTAACCAAAATATGAATTTGGCTTCATTTTCTTAAATTCCGCCATTTTGGGATGACGAGGGCAAAAACGTGGGTGAAATTTTTTTATAATATCGCACACATTCAGGTGGTGTATTAAATTTAAGGGAATTTTAAGTAAGATCTGAATGTAGTGTTAAGTTTTGGAAATTTCAAAATTTTGGGATGCCATAGCAAAACTTTACTAAAATCGGAAAATCCGTGTCGGACAACAAATGAAAGAAAATTTTAACAAAAATCTGAATATAGTGTACAGTTTTGAATACTTCAAGTTTTTGACCGCAGGGTCCAAAAATGGCATTAAAAATTTGAAAAATTGTAAAAATTCAGCAGTTTCAGACTAAAGGATATTTTAACACAAGTCTGATTGTTTGGTATTTTTAGCGTTTACTGTACGAGTACCTATTCTAGACTTGTTTCTTTACTAAACACAAAATAGTACGGTAATTGGGGATTTTCTAAATTTTGCTGATAAATGAAACACTATCTGATCAAAATATATCCGATAATTAATGTACTTCGTTCAAAGTAGTGAGACAGTTTTGCAGCTCAGGGAATATACTAATTATTGTTTGTTTAATTACAACACACACATGCACAAAATAATAATTATTTTCATTATTAGGCAAAATACATCAGTTTTGCATAAAGGTTGCCCACAGGCTCAAGCCTGCGAGATTGTCTAATCACCATGGGGCTTAGATGTCGTCGATTATTAGAACACCTTCCACTTCTTTCGCAAAACCATCATATATACGTACTCAGTATGTAAACACTCTTCGCACAAAAAGCCAACAGTAATACCTCCATCAAGAGTCACAGCTCCTTACTCCCTTCTATTCTGTTCACGTTATACAAGAGAAGTAACATTTCCATCCCACTTCTGTCTTACATGCTTAGCTATATAGTACGTATAAATATCGTTGTTCTAATGGCACATCAATCGTCACACTAGCCAAATATCCCACCCAGTTCTAATTTAGTTTTCTTGCAAGTGAGAATTCATCATGTCTCATGCCTATCCTGTATCACAGAATGCACATTTTCAGCTTTTTTTTTTTCTAAACAAGTTCTCTTCAAATCTCTCTGACAGGTTGCCTGTGTCCGCTGATCGTTTCTCGGTACGGTCCATGATTAAGCCCCTCATAAAACCGGCAGGGGTGAGCCTCTCATGCATACACCCTAACAAAATTTTTGTTTCTCAGTTGTTCGGAAAATTTAGGTTCTACGACACAAGATTAGCAACACTCATTAAAAGAATTACACTCTGACGTTCGATTTGCTAGCGAAAACAAAATTGATATTAATTTTAATGATAGTAAGCACAGCACATCATGACTAAACAAAAAAGGAAAAACTATTCCACACACGCGCGCGCGCGCACCGTTGTTATGAAATCTTAACGACAGTACAACGGTCGGATTCGCGTAGGATCCGGGTGGTCTCATCGTGTCTTCTAAACAACAAGCATATCATTAGGAGGAAGAGAAGAGAAAAGAAAACAGAACAACAGCTAACCGTATGTCTTCCAGTGAACAGGAACTACAACATCAAAAACCATTTAATAAACTGACGCACACAAAACTTCATATTACTAAATTAAACAACAAGAACACGTTAACCCGTCCGCTGTCTACTATTAGCGCGCCCACCACACTAGTATTTTATTTGAACAACCGTCAGACTATATAGTTAGTTAAAAAGACAACAACGGAATATATAAATAATACAAAAAAGTAGTATACTGGCCGCACACTTTATGTAAACGAAATAACTTTTTATATATGTGTAATACGGTACACTAATAGTCAATTATAAAGAAGTAACAGCCTGGCTAGTGGGAGATAACGGGAACTATGAAGGCGCCACTTCGTAGTTTAGAATTTTTATAACTACGTAATGATATTCACTATGTCATAAAACTATGAGCACGGAAATAACTGTCAGAATTCGCAGAATTTAACCGGTGTTACAAATTGGGGTGTCACAGACACATTCCGCCTCGCAGTTCACATTCTGGCGCTCTGAAATATTTTAGGTGTCATAACTTCACACTCGATTTTATAACAAAAACCTACGGTCACTAATGACTACTTCGATTATATACCCGGGATCGAATCGGAAATTGTTAATTCCATCAGCCTTAAAGTACAAAGGATTTAGTCATGATCGACAAATTACACGCTATTTATTACACTAAAATCTAAATGATGAATGATATGGATGATGAATGTCATATGGACGAATAGATATGGATGAATTGTATGGCACTGTTTAAAAGCTATAAAACACAACGTTTCAGTAGCAATAAACGGGCTATTCTCTACACAAAAGCCAGTCTGAAACATAAAAACCCAGAGGCGTAGCTAAGGGGGGGGCCAAGGGAGCAGCCGCCCCGGGCGGCAAAGTGAACATAGACTTGAAAAAATTATTGTTAGTTTACAAAACTACAAACAGCTGGTTTCTTTGATATGACTATTTCTTTCACAAAAGGACCATAACCAGCCAGCTTGTCCGTTGTCATAAACCTCGCGTGATAAACAGAATTAGTCCATTTTTACTCAAGCATCGTAATTACGGTTCATTATGATAAGGTAAATCGCACTTGGATGTATTTTTGTCCAACTAAAAAATATCTATTTTGATTTTGTTGCACTTTATTTCCACAAAAAAAATCTATCAAAGAAGCCATTTCAATAATGAAAATGGGTTTTCGTCGTGGCGAAAGTTAAATCCCCGCATTCAGGATCATGAAAATAGTCCTACTCATCGCTCTGCGTTTTTGTAATGGAAGCGATTGGAACGTTCTTTAAACAAAGGGGAACTTATTGATGATCTACTTTAGAAACAAATGAGTAAAGCAGCTAAGACATGGAAAGAAATCCTCGAACGGGTCATTGGCACAGTACAAACTCTTGCATAACAAAATCTGGCGCTGGGAGGACATCAAGAGTTGTTACTAACAATCCAAATCCCGGAAACTTTCTGGCTTTGCTAAAATACTTGGCTAAATTTGATCCTGTCATGAGATCTGATTTGGATTCAGTACATCCAAATTCGTAAATCTGGGTGTATATCATATCTTTCGCCAACCATTCCAAAAGAAATAATGAGCCTGTTAGGAGAAAGAATGCACAAATATATTATTGCTGTATGTAAGAAGAAAAAGTACTTTAGTATTATATTTGACACAACACCACATACTGCACATGTAGAACAAATGTCAGATAAAAGATTTGTTGAAATTCAACGCAAATCTGTTGATATCAAGGAAGCCTTCATAGATTTTATTCCTTTAGAAGTGAAAACAGTGGAGGGGATCACAGAAACTATTACAAGTAAGCTTTGAGAGAGATACATAGAATCTTAGGGACTGCAGAAGTCAGTTGTATGACAATCAAGCAACAATGGCTGGTATCCATTCAGGAGTTCAGAAGAGAATATTAGATTTCAATCCATTGGCTGTATTTGTTCCCTGTGACAACCATTCACTTAACTTGGTTGAAGTTTATGCAGCTCATGTAAATGTTCAGGCAGTGACATTTTTTGAAACAGTAGAAAGTCACCTTCTTTTCCTATTCCACTCATAGATGGAGTGTTTTTAAAGACTTCGTAAATATTATTCTAAAAGAAAATTGTGATGCCAGGTGGAGTTCAAAAGCACATGCGGTTAAAGCAATATCCACTCAGCTGGTTGAAGTGATCGCTGGACTGGAGAAACTGAGGGATACACCGACTGAAACAATAGATACAAGCGAATATGCAACATTAATAATTAATGCGATAGAAAACCTTGTGATGCCAGGTGGAGTTCAAAAGCACATGCGGTTAAAGCAATATCCACTCAGCTGGTTGAAGTGATCGCTGGACTGGAGAAACTGAGGGATACACCGACTGAAACAATAGATACAAGCCAATATGCAACATTAATAATTAATGCGACAGAAAACCTTGTGACCTTGCTCTTTTTCTGGACAGATGTTCTTTCTCCTATGGACAAAATTCAGAAAATCTTGCAGACCAACGGAATAAGCTTTAATCAAGCACTGACACTTCTGGAAACGCTAACGGACAAATTAGAAGTTTGGAGGAATGAGCTGTGTGACAATGTCATCATTACTAACTCAGAGCAAGTATGTAACGCATGGGGTGTCAGTATCATAAAAAGGACAAGAAAGAAGCGCACGATGCCAGGGGAGTCTGCAGACGATTCTGCACTAACCGTTCGGCAAGAAATGCGACGTTCTCTAATAGAAATTTTGGACAAACTGTCAGTTGAAATTTCAAGCCGTTTCTCTAACATAAAAGAGTTAAAAAAACGCTTTGGGTTCCTCTTTAAATTTGAGGCGTACGTAAATGATGGGGATATACATTTTAAGGAACAGCTTTCCCAAATCAATATAAGTGCACAGTACTTGCAAAACTGTATCCACATGACCTAAACAGGGTAGAATTGTTCAGTGACTTGAAAGATGTCATACTTTTATTAAAAAGGGACAAAAGTTAACGGAAAACAAATGGACTTTACACCTCTGGGTCTGCTAGAATACATTTCTTCAATGGGATTAGAAGCCCATAAAACACTAGCAATAGCTTTAAAAAATGTTTTTACTTTACCAGTGTCTGTGCCTTCTTGTGAAATTTCATTTAGTAAGCTTAAATTGATTAAATCGTACCTACTATCAACAATATCTCAAGACAGGATATCAAATCTAGCGATACTTTCAACTGAAAACGAAATTGCTTCGTCTTTAGATTATAGTGATTTAATAACCGACTTTGGAGCAATTAAGACCAGGGAAGTTACACTTAAAATGTCTCGTTATAAACATTTATTAAATATTAAAAACAAATATTAAGTGTTTATTAATACAAGACGGAACCACTAACCTGTTATTAAATTTATTATTTTTAATGTAGTTCCTTGTTTAACATTATTTTGCTTTAGGATATTGTTTTGACTATTCGCTTTAGATGTACAAAGAATTCGTACGTTTATTGGAATATTTTTATGTTAAAAATGTTTTATTTTACGACATTTTTTATAGTCTACATTTGTTAATAATAAATGTATACAAACTAAATACCGGTAATATTATAATATGTAATTTCTTAATTTTGACTTGACAAATATTCTTTGACTTAACGTTTGCTGGACGTGCTTTTATACAAAAATCTACACAACTGCATTTATTAAGTACTTTGTTCACTGGATGGCCTTCATTTTTGGTCTTTTGTCCCCTTTTAATTGTAAAGGCGAGGTGGCCGACGATCTCCTTGCCCCGGGCGCCAAAAAGCCTAGCTACGCCACTGTAAAAACCCAATTCATTCACGTACAGTACAAGCACTCTTTAAACGGGTACACACACTGTGGATATTCCCACATAGAACATTATAAACACAGCTGTTAGATCTTCGCTTTCGGCCATTGCAGCTCCTGTGAATAATACAATAGTATTAATACAACAAATAAATAAATAAATAAATAATAATAACAACCCTAATGAACACTCTAATACGTTACGAAGCACCATTCCGGAATAGTTATAAAAACAGTTAAGTGGCAACAACTTCTAATTAAATTATTTTTAACATTACTTTTCTTGGGATATTCCATAAATGAAAAAGAAGGTCAGATTCACCGTATTATTTCCATTAGTTTGGTGATGTTTTCTTGTTTTTAGTTTTTACGTACAGCATGGATTCTTCTACATCACATTAATGCAGGCAAATGATAATTTTTATTTGCTACTACGTCAATATTCGGTAGACGCATGAGACCAAATGTATAAGAACTGCGGTCAGTTGCGACCCAATCATATCAAATCCGGTAAATTGCGACCGAAAACATCTTCCTATGAGCTACAAATATTTACATTCTACATACCCATACTTGAGGATGTACCATATATACTAATGTAGTATACCCATATGCACTATGGGTATGAACTCATATATGACAGACATGTGCGCTTGCTTTTCTACATAAGCATCGAAACGATTCTAGGTATCGATTTGCGGGTTACTAAAAACATCTCTCACGTGACACAGACATCGAAGCATTAGATCGGAACGCTTCGCTCTCCTCGCAACAAAGACGATATCACCGCGTAACCTATATACGCACCTACAAGCATACTGACAGCCACGGATTCGGTCAATTGCAACTTAGTGAAACTGCGGGGCGCAACTGACCGCTTAAGAACAGGTAAAACAATTGTTTGGTCGCAACTCACCAAAAGTGACGTATAAACATTTCTTTGTTACAAATTCTGTGTCGGCCATAAGATCGGTAATTAATGTTAAACCTATAATATGATACTGCCTTGCAGTTACTGATGAATGATCGTCAGTGAAAATGTATTATCTACTTTCAGTTTATTGCTTTATCTAGAACCGAAACAGTATAAAGCAAGATACGAAAATAACATAGACGAAAATACAGATATATGCAACTGGTTGTAGGACTATGTAATACGACATAGTTGATACGTAAGAAGTGTACTATTGGACGTTATGGAACAGACAGATCATAGAAATAAGGTGCAGGATGGCATAGAGAGAAATTATAAACGTGCTAAGGTAAGGACGTCCCGACAAAACGACAGCAGCCCCCTGGACTTGATCTTTTCAGTTAGCCTATATGAGGCACAAGCAAACACAAGCAGAAACGAAGATACAAGACAGAATTGTACATTTCATTTGTAATAACGACATTAGTCTACATTTATCATTTCTGAAAACAGAGTTCAGGATAGAGTAACTCTTTCTTTGCACATGTCCTATGCAAATAGAATATTACGACAACCAACACTTTCCAGGCCATACACGGCCATTATTTTATACATTCCTTCTTTTTACTGTAAATAATACAAATAATGACAAATTCATTCACATCAGGATCGGTCATTCATTTCACGTTTACTTCTATTCACTGTATGAAGGAAGATTTATTTTCATAGATGATTACGTAAGATCAGCAAGTAAAATAGATGGAACGTGTATACAAATGTCAATACAGTAAAAGTCATACAAAAATACCTCAACAGGTATACCCGCCTGCATGATCGTATCTATTTAATTTATAAAAGAGGTCTTATCGCAATCATAGGAAAATTTTCAAGATAGGATAAACCGACATAAAACACCGCTGATTTTTTTTTGGGGGAAATTTAAGCATGTGTATACGTGCGTCAACTAATTTATATTCTTCAAAGAAAATGGCAAAATCAAATCGTACGCACGGGTGCGCGCTTGTGTGGATCAACGCCTCCGCTCCATCGGCCGTTTACTGAAGAGTGTCAGACAGGTTGATTTGTGTGGTGAGGCCAATAACTTTTAGAGCGATTTCTTTTTCTCATCATTTCCTCTTTTTTGTATTTTCTCGTTGGATACGAATATTGTAAATATTTATCTTAATAAATATCGAAATAAGTTGGCTAACAGCAACACGTGCGCGCTCACACACGGCGCGCGGTCGAGTTTCAACGAACCAACAGTTTTTCTCTTCTCTCTCTCCTTGTCTCTCAACAAGAAAAAATCTTGTAATATTAAGTTCTTGTAACACAACAAGCTGTTTTTTTTTTTCAACGTTTTGCATGTTAATCCCCAAACTCATAAATATACAATTTGAATTATTAATAAATTTTTGTGGTCGCTGCTCTGGCGACGCGCGTTTTTCACTCCACGCTCGGAATACAAAATCAAACACACACACACACAAAATCGCTCGGGGAAAGATCTGTGCTTCCTACTTACTCTTGTCTCCACGGGTTATCTGTAAATATTCCTTATTCTGCTGAGTTTTTTATACAAACGAGAAAAAGTTTGTTAACTTTTTTTCTTACATCGTATAAATAATAACGGTAGGCTTAATATATGTGTGTGTGTGTGTGTGTGTGTGTGTGTGTGGCTCCGGTGTTTTTCTTGTATACAAAAACCTGTTATTATTAATGCCCATGTATGTAGTCTCGGAACGATTAACATCAGTTAATTGGCTAATCAGTTGGCAGCTAATATTTCAGTTTGATGATAGTCCTGACTAATGCTTGCGTAGATGAGACTATTTCTTATTACACACTTAAAACAACTGGAGTAACAGTCATGGGAGTGGGAATGGGGGAGAAATGAAACAAAAGTTACTTTGTTACACTCTGTGCTAGTGTTGTTTCTGCTATTATCATAGGAGCGTAAGTAATAGTATTATACTAAAAGTTCATAAATAGACCTCTAAATGTCATTTCCAGTTAAAGAAATATAAGTAGGCCTACAACTAATAAAACTAAGAGCTGTTGCAGATATCAATGATGAGTATAAGTAAATATCGATGTGAAGATACCGCATACAAACAATAATCTGACCAACATTCTTAAGAAGACTTAACACTCTCTGAAGAGTACTCTGGACAGAACTCAGTAGAAGCCTTTGAAGAAAACTTTGAAGAATACTTTTAGCAGTACCGTTTTACGTGCACAAGACTTGTAAGCGCTTATCTTTTTTTCTAATTAAAGTTTTTTCAAGTGGAAATGGCTCATTCAAGTCCTGTATTCAATCGGATCAGAGAGTGTACCTTTAATTAAAGCACGAGGGTAAGAAGAGAATAAAGATGTAAGGTCAAAAATTTAAGAAAGTGAAAACGAAATATGGGCCGTTAATTATGTTATCTTGAAGCTTGTAAAGTGTATTTACGTAATACTCGTAGATCCATCTCAAAGTTATAACGTTAACTATTAAGAATCTAAATAAAAATTAAAAGTTTAGGGCTGATTTAGAAAGAGCTGAAAGGCATGATAGAATTTGAAGCTAACCAGTAGGGTAACAAGAGGGCCAGGGGCCTCTTTCTTATCGTGTACTGCCTTGTTCCTTTATTGTTTAGCTTAACTGAAACATAATAGCCTACGTCTAGACTACCGGTGTAGATAAAGAGTTCACAGTTTTGACACCGTTATTGCACCGTCGCGACATACCCTTTTGTTTTTTCTTGTAGCCGAATCTTGCAAAGCACGTATCGTGTAGTTAGTGAACGTACTGCTAAGAAAGCAATCTTACTAAACAATTGAAATTATAAATATGAGATTTCCTGAGAAAAATTATCTAACAAAAATTAACAAGTTTTGTAATAGAGAGACACGAAGTTGAACCTGAGGGTCATTAAAAGGCATTCGTATAAATTTTGCTAGGTCGACTACAAACATTTTAAAACTTCTTGGAAATTGCACCAATTCTTCAAATTTCACTATAGGTGAATACGTAATTTTTGCTTAGTTATCCAAGTACAATTTACATAAAAGCCTTTTAATTAACCACAAGTTCGAGTTTTTGTCCCTCTATTCCAAAATAACTTGCTATTTTTTGCTAGAATATTTATCTCAGTGTAACAAAGAAAGAAAGTGGGCCCGCTTTACCTTGTGGGCCCCTGGACATTTGCCAGTTTGGCCATCCGATAGTTGCGCCCGTGAAGCTAATTAATCAACTGCTTAAAACTTTAATTTCGTTACATATAGATTTACATCATAGGTTGAGTTGGAGAGAAGGCATCAATCGGGCAATGAGAGACAGGGAATTGGAAGAAGAATCTTGGTTGGATCGAGACCAATGGAGACTAGGGATCGGAAGACGTAGGATAACGTTATGAACCGATTTATATAAATAATATAATACATATATATATATATATATATATATATATTGCAACGCGTAATCTTGTTTTACCCTTTACAAATCTAATAATCGTTCTTTCTAAATTATATTTTATTTATTTATTTTAATGCGATAGCCAATTTGTTACATCTAGACTCGAATCTATGGTTATTTATCTGAATTTGTGTCTTGTTTAACTCTGTTATTATTTGTATATATTTTTGTTAATATTAAATTAAGGAGGAGTATCTGTTCAGGGGGATGTTTGTTGAGCGCCAATTTGCAATCACCGTTTGCAAATAAAATTTTATTGGTGAAATATCAATAATAAATTTTTGATATTTCAAATTTAAGTAAATAGTATATGGTCTCTTTATTCTGTAATGAACTCTCTTTTATTATTTTCTTTCAGCAATGGATATGATAACTTGTGCTCATCACCACATTTTAAAAAGAAATCTGCTAAGATTTTCAATTGATGAGTGTTGCCAACTTAATCTAATTACTGAGGTCAACTCACAGTATCAGATATTTTGTTCAGAATATCATACCCTTTTTGTTTTCATGAAATAAGAAACAAATAAACCTTTTTCTGTATTTTGTAAACTCAAATCCTTTATTTATTCTTAATTGGTTCTAAATGTAAAACATAACTTTTAACAAAATTTGGTCAGCTGTATTTTTATAAGCTCAGAGTGGCAGCAGTAACTCTTAGATCTCAGGCTTTTTTAAAACATTTTATAATTTGTTTTTTAATAAATAAAATACAATTATAAGGTTTAGTAGGTCCTTTCGACTACGATATAACAACAGTATGGACAGGGAAAGTACCAAAATACATATGATGAGGAATAGTCACAATGTATCTTAAAAGGATTATATTAAGAGTGTAAAACAGTTCAGTGTATAGGTTAAGTTATAAAAATGTTTTTTAGACTTAATTAGTTTTAAATTATGTTAGCACTATACATCAATGGTGGCTTATGCTTATGTCCATATTATTCATCATTATTGTTCTCAGTGAAAGTTAATTATGGTTTTTATAAAAAAACGTATTCAAAGTTTTTTGAAACCTTTAGATCAGGTTTAACAGGGAATATTTCAGATTAATTTTAGATCACAAAAATACTTCTCTCCCTGTGTCAATTGGTCCAATTTCTTCAGAGATGTCCTGGTTTAATTCTGTAGAGTCTTGTAGCAATTCTTTCTTCTATTTTAATCTTGATATATATAATTATTCAATTGTTTATCTGGAGATGCACTAATATCACATATTTATAATTTATTTTTCACTATAAGTATTTAAATCAACCTTTTTGCATTCAGTTTTTTAGAATCAAACTATCTTCTTCCTCAACATATTAGTTGCTAAGGCCTCTCTTAGATATCTCCCTGGTTTCCAAGTAACATTTTTATATCACCCTGGTGACATCATAAGAATAATATAAACAAACCTTTTACTATTTTATATGTCATTTTCTTTTAAAAGGATATACCTATTTTATAAGAGCTATTGTCTTCTTTTTATTTGTTTCTTTGTTCTTCTGATAAAAAACTGATCATTCACTCTTGACTATTTTCTGATCTATATTTCCTGAATTAATGATTTACATTTTTTTTTTTTGTTCCAAACTTATTTATTATTTCTTTTGTACCTTTCACTTTCTTAAATTTATTTTATACATTTGGTAATCTTTTAACATAAACTGACATTGTTTCCTTATTATTTTAATAGAAATCTTATTCATATAATTTGACTGACTATGATTTTGGTACTTTCTTGTTAAGACTAGCATTAGTGTTATTAACACTAGTATACATAATATTAATAAATGTGACAGAAACTGATTACTAATAACTATTAGTAATGTGTTATAATTCCCCTTAACTGACTGTGTTTATAACTTTACAGTCTGCACACAAAAAACAAATTTCATAAGTAAGTTCTTACTTTAATTATAATAAACATAACATACAATAAACAATTAAAATTAAACATATTCAATTAAGTCTTTCTTAAAATATTATGTCTCTTGGTACTTTTTAATAATATAATCATGGTATATTTATGTTACTAGGGCATGGTAAAAATGTCACGTAACATAATGCCCCCCCCCCCAGAAAACAGGTTATTTTAGTAATAAATAGATTGCTTAAATAAGCTGATTGACTTCACCATTACTTTTCTCATTTTCCATAATACTGTACTTTTTTATTTCAGCACCTAAAACTTGATACTGATTCTTCATACTTTTCACACCTCGTCATATTGTCATATTTATTTGTTTTATTTCTTTACCTCATCGTTTGTATCATCCCTAAAATACCATAATTCCCTAACATTAATTCCCTAGCATATGGGTTCGGATTCGGAGGGGCACTATTGGCTTCCATTACTCCGCCGTTTTCCCTAAATATATCATCTGAAATCAGAGGAATTTCATCTCTGTCCAGGAAAAAATAAAGTTGCACTATCACAACACAATACACATAATAATTACCTACAAGGTAGCTCCTTCGCTACAAACCTATATTCCAGGGATTGTTAAATTATTTCTTTGAGGTCTATTCACATTTTTATTCTATGACTATTTCACTTCTAGTACTTGATCAGTTCAAAATAATTTTCTATCTTTCACATGTAATTGGTTAACCTTACTCAACCTACATGTTGTATTATTTCCATCTTGGCGCTGTCAATCAATAATATTTTAGATTCTATTTTCATCTAAATCATTCTAACTCTTCTTAATAAATTCAAAATAATTTCTTCCGGAACACATGGTAAGCTGTTCTTACTTAATTTAGAATTTTGATGTTTTTTCTTCTTTTCTTTTAATTCATAAAAATAAAATTTTTTTATTTGTAATAACTTCCATATTATGTTATTTGTATCAATAATTAATCCAATCTTTGTTCCATTAGTTTGCTTTAGTCCATTCCCAGAAAATCAGTCCCTTCTTTCCATATTTTCATCTTTAGTTCATCCATTGTCCAATACATAAGTTGTCCTTGTTGCACGGACTATTATTCTTTTCAATATGAATTCTATCCTTGTCCACTTTATCACTACTACCTTGTATTCTGATTTTTCTGCTGCGAAGTCTTCACTCATTTCAAGACCTACTATTGAATTTCCAATCAATTCTGTCCTAATGACATATCTTTCGATCACTCTGTATTGCAATTTTTCGAACACCAAATTTTCAGTGGTATCTTCGCCTGCTTCTACCACTTTATTCTCTAGTTCATTAACCAAATATGTCACTGGTATATCAACTATTGATGATATAGCTGATATTTTATTATCCCTTTCTTTTTCTGATGTATTCATTTTAAATATAAATTTCCTTAACTTTTTCCTATAATTTGTTAATTCTGTTCTTTCTATGTAATTAGCGATTGGGAGATTATGTACATTAACCAGCCCACACCTAATCATATCTAATTCTTCCTGTGTATATTTCTGTTTCTTGGGACGTCTTTTACCTATTTTCTTCGTCTTCTTTTCTACATACTTATTATTCTCTTTGTTTCTGCTATGTTTCTTTTCAGATAACAATACAGTTTTGTCTTTTTTATTTTCTATTTCCTTACTACCTTCTATTTTCTGATTTACTGGTTCCCTGATTTGATCATTTGCTATTATTTCTATCTCTGTTATCTCATTCAATGTTTCCAATTTTTGCTTGTCATCTTCTATCGTTGTTTCTATTGACTGGTTTTCATCACTCCTTTTTTTTATACTCTTCTAAATGTAGTTTCAATTCCTCTCTATTTTTCTTACTCTCTTCCTTCAATTGTCCTTTTAATTCTTCGTTACTTTGTCTAATATCCTCCTTCAGCTGTTGTTGTAATGTTTCATTATTACTTTCAATTTTTTTATTTAATTCCTCATGATCTTCTGATCTTCCCTAATTTATTTCTTTAATTCCTCATTAGTTTGTTTTAATAAGGTTTCATTATCTATTCTCATTTGTTTAAATTCTTCTTGGTTACTGTCCATTTTCCTTCCTGTTAAGTGTTTCGATATTCTTTTCAATATCCTCCTTCATTTGTTTCTTTAAACTTTCATTATTACTGTCCATTTTCTCCATATTTTGTTTCAGTGTTTCATTATTAATGTCCATTTTTTCATTTATTTGTTTCTTTAATTCTTCACTATCTTGTTTCACTGTTTCTCTGTCCTCCTTTCTTCGATCTTCCATTTTTTGAAACATTTCCATTAATCTCTCGAATCTCATTTCTTCTACAGTCTTATTTGGTTCCTTTTGTGTGGGTTTATCTGGTTGGTCCCCTTGGGCATCCCTTACCACCGTTTCCCTTTCTTCAGTCGCTGCTACTGGGGTATCCTTTACTATTACTTCCACTTCTTCAACTGTTGTTGTTTCCTGGTCTTCTATATTTAACTCTATCTCTCCTTCTTCCATTCGTTTCCGTGACGTCGCTCTTCTCCTTGACATCTCTGTTGTTAATCGTAGCCGCCACTAGAGTAGAAATCACTGTAAACTCACAATAACAATACAACGCTATTCTATTTCTAGCCCCACGTTGGGCGCCAATTCTGCAACGTGTAATCTTGTTTTACCCTTTACAAATCTAATAATCGTTCTTTCTAAATTATATTTTATTTAGATTCACTATTGGGATAGCCAATTTGTTACATCTAGACTCGAATCTATGGTTATTTATCTGAATTTGTGTCTTGTTTAACACTGTTATTATTTGTATATGAATCGCTCATTTCAGAAACTACATAAGTAAAAAAAAAACAACTTTCGGGAAAGTAGAAAAAACTGTATGGTTTCTAGAACACTGCATTAAAAATTATGAAAAAATATGAAATTAGTACATGCTGTCACTCTTGACATTGTTGTCACTTATAATGATTTTTAATGTTTTTACAACATGGTAAATTTAACTTTTCAAAAACTTGACTTATGTTGTTTCTAAAATGAACGTGGATTTTCAAAGTAAAACTTATGTTTTTTTTATAGGTATACATATATTTACAAGACAAAATAGGTACAAAATAGGTTACAATAGTACTTTTTTAGTTCTCCATATCAACTTCTTCATTTTCCTCTCTATTAATGGTCTCCCAAGAATAGACTGTGTCATAAAAACTTTTGATTTCTTCCTCCTGTGGTATGTACTCCTGAAACTTCTTCAGGTCGTCCATCTTCTTAGAATTTATTGGTATAAAACCTTTTGGGTAGGCTACGTCAATTGGCATGGTCAGTGGGTCAGGAGTAGGGTTTCTTACATTAAATGTCTGAACCTGTAAGCCGTCAATGTAGGTCCTGGCTTTTATAACGAATGGAGCACTAGCATGGTGAGAGAAGTGCATAAACTTTGAAATTCGCAAGCGCACTTTTTGTTCTTTTGGAATTTCTTTGCCACGTGTCTCTTCCGACAATACCATTTTTTTGAAGAACTTTGGCCACCACCTACTGACATCAATTACGTCATCCGATTCCACAAGGACGACCAAAAATTTTTGTTTTGCAGAAGAAGATAAAATCAACTCTGCGTACTGCTTCAGGGTGAACACTCTATCACATTTTCGTAACTTTTTTTTAACCATGGCGAAGTCACGGTCACAAGGTAAAAATGAGTGACCCCTCACAGGAAAGTATTGCTGAACACTTTGAAATTTTTTAGAAGAAACAAAGGCATTCATTAGCCGCAACAAACAATGATTTTTGTTTTGGCCAAAACATCCGTCCGAAAATATATGAAGATGTTCCACATTTTTGAGCGAAGATTTTATGTAATCTAAAATGAACGAACAAACTTCATTAGGGCCTTTACCAGCTTGGCCCTCATGGTAAAGATAAAACACTGATGTATTGTCTTTCAGGTTATGAATACAGAAGACATTGACAGTTAACTGTCTGAGATAGAAGGTCTCTTGAACCGGTACGGTGGGAAGTTGCAAGTTTTGCATAAAATCTATGCTAATGGCTCCGATGTTTTCTACATTAGCAACAGTGGTTGTTATTTCTTTCATTTTTTTGTAAAACTTTTTTGCTCGTCTGACATGCACCATTTTCTCGGCCACATGAACTTGTTTGGCAGTGTCATTTAAAAACTTGCTTTTTATTTTAACTTCTAATGCTTCACAAGTGCAGCAAGTGTCGACTTGTGGTCGCCCAAAATGCAACGTAAAGTTTTCTTTAAAAATCTTTAAATAAAACTTGTACTTAACATCAAGGTTTGGATGTAACTGCTTGAATAGGTTGTACATCTCCAATACATTCAATCTTTCATTAAGGTAATGAAATTCTCTAGAGCTATAGCGAGCAATTTTTACTGGAAAACATGCGATATGTGATTTTATCGCATTTACAACATTTGCTGGTGTAACATTCCCTGAAGTAGCTTTTCCTCGCATGTCTTTAGGTGATTTCCCAGATACCAACAATTCATTTAATCTTCTGATACGGCCAGGTGTAATGGCATGAATGTTCGCAAATGCTTTTAGACATACCTGATGTTTCCCTTTAGGCGTTGATACCTCATAGATGAAACAATTTCCACGATCTGGTTTGTTTGATTCTTCACCTGGTTTTCTTCTTCTTCTTTGCTTTACTTCTGTTGTGGATATTAATGACTGCAAATAATTATCTTGTTCATTTTTTGATTCCAAACACCTAAAGTTATCATAAATTCTCTGTCGATCTCCCTCTGGTATTTTGGCATAGCACTTTCTGCGGCACCTATAACAATAGGCTAAATTAGTTTTTATTGATAATACTTTTAAGCTAGGTTAGGCTAAGACACTCTATTAACCGTCCCAAGTATTTGTTTACATAATGATTAGTTTTATGATTAAACAGACATAGATAGATCTGCCTGACATACACTAGGCTAGCCCTAGGTACTTACGTGCAATCAGGTCCGGGTTGCAACTTGTTAACTTGTTTTCCTGTGTAAGATGTGTAGGATTCTCCTTTAACTCGAGCTTTTTTTATAATTTCAGATTTATATAATTCTTTGTGTTTTACTGCAAGTTTTCTTTTAGCTGTAACAATATCTTGGGGATTTTCGTTTCCATGTTGTTCCTCCATAATTGAAGCCAAAACACTAACCTCAACAAACAATAAACATTGAGAAACAAAAAAACAAAACAGCTGCAGACATGACAGCTGCAGTGTTGCCAACGCGCAGTTCCATAGAAAAACAACATAAGTCAGTGACTAATGCTGTTTCTGTAATGAACGCTAAATTTGAGTAGCTGTCTATGTATGATAAGCATGCCTGACTTGTGTTGTTTCTGCACAGGACGATGTATTTAGATGCATAGAATACGAAATCGTTGCTAACTCGATTTAGCAAAAAAATGACTTATGCTGTTTCTGAAATGACCGATTCATATATTTTTGTTAATATTAAATTAAGGAGGAGTATCTGTTCAGGGGGATGTTTGTTGAGCGCCAATTTGCAATCACCGTTTGCAAATAAAATTTTATTGGTGAAATATCAATAATAAATTTTTGATATTTCAAATTTAAGTAAATAGTATATGGTCTCTTTATTCTGTAATGAACTCTCTTTTATTATTTTCTTTCAGCAATGGATATCATAACTTGTGCTCATCACCATATTTTTAAAAGAAATCTGCTAAGATTTTCAATTGATGAGTGTTGCCAACTTAATCTAATTACTGAGGTCAACTCACAGTATCAGATATTTTGTTCAGAATATCATACCCTTTTTGTTTTCATGAAATAAGAAACAAATAAACCTTTTTCTGTATTTTGTAAACTCAAATCCTTTATTTATTCTTAATTGGTTCTAAATGTAAAACATAACTTTTAACAAAATTTGGTCAGCTGTATTTTTATAAGCTCAGAGTGGCAGCAGTAACTCTTAGATCTCAGGCTTTTTTAAAACATTTTATAATTTGTTTTTTAATAAATAAAATACAATTATAAGGTTTAGTAGGTCCTTTCGACTACGATATAACAACAGTATGGACAGGGAAAGTACCAAAATACATATGATGAGGAATAGTCACAATGTATCTTAAAAGGATTATATTAAGAGTGTAAAACAGTTCAGTGTATAGGTTAAGTTATAAAAATGTTTTTTAGACTTAATTAGTTTTAAATTATGTTAGCACTATACATCAATGGTGGCTTATGCTTATGTCCATATTATTCATCATTATTGTTCTCAGTGAAAGTTAATTATGGTTTTTATAAAAAAACGTATTCAAAGTTTTTTGAAACCTTTAGATCAGGTTTAACAGGGAATATTTCAGATTAATTTTAGATCACAAAAATACTTCTCTCCCTGTGTCAATTGGTCCAATTTCTTCAGAGATGTCCTGGTTTAATTCTGTAGAGTCTTGTAGCAATTCTTTCTTCTATTTTAATCTTGATATATATAATTATTCAATTGTTTATCTGGAGATGCACTAATATCACATATTTATAATTTATTTTTCACTATAAGTATTTAAATCAACCTTTTTGCATTCAGTTTTTTAGAATCAAACTATCTTCTTCATCAACATATTAGTTGCTAAGGCCTCTCTTAGATATCTCCCTGGTTTCCAAGTAACATTTTTATATCACCCTGGTGACATCATAAGAATAATATAAACAAACCTTTTACTATTTTATATGTCATTTTCTTTTAAAAGGATATACCTATTTTATAAGAGCTATTGTCTTCTTTTTATTTGTTTCTTTGTTCTTCTGATAAAAAAACTGATCATTCACTCTTGACTATTTTCTGATCTATATTTCCTGAATTAATGATTTACATTTTTTTTTTTTTGTTCCAAACTTATTTATTATTTCTTTTGTACCTTTCACTTTCTTAAATTTATTTTATACATTTGGTAATCTTTTAACATAAACTGACATTGTTTCCTTATTATTTTAATAGAAATCTTATTCATATAATTTGACTGACTATGATTTTGGTACTTTCTTGTTAAGACTAGCATTAGTGTTATTAACACTAGTATAATAATATTAATAAATGTGACAGAAACTGATTACTAATAACTATTAGTAATATGTTATAATTCCCCTTAACTGACTGTGTTTATAACTTTACAGTCTGCACACAAAAAACAAATTTCATAAGTAAGTTCTTACTTTAATTATAATAAACATAACATACAATAAACAATTAAAATTAAACATATTCAATTAAGTCTTTCTTAAAATATTATGTCTCCTGGTACTTTTTAATAATATAATCATGGTATATTTATGTTACTAGGGCATGGTAAAAATGTCACGTAACAATATACATATACGAGGGGGGACCCAAAAGTAACGAGAATTTTTCTCTGGCAGTTGGTAAAACGCTAGTTCCGACTTCTCCCGCTAGGTGCCTTCACTAGACACCATTTTGTATCAGTTGCCCTAGCGGCATTGTTGTGGAAACATTAGCGCGGTCAGTGTGACTATTTTTTGTAAGCGCTGTTTCACGTTTTCGGCGATTTGTCAATGGCAGACATTAAATACCAACGTGCTAACATAAGGTTCTGTTCCCTGTTAGGGAAATCAGCAGCAGAAACTGTCGCAATGCTTCGGACGGCTTATGGGGAGGAAGCTTTGAGCCAGGCAAGGATTTTGAGCCGACAAGAAAGCACACGCGGAACGAATTTTGCTGCAACACGTTTCATCTTCAGATCTTCAGTCAAAATTCGTTGGCATGAACTCCAGGATATTCCAGTCATTTCCTCCAATTCATCGATTGTTCTACGACGATCAAACATGATCGCAACACGGATTTTTTCAATGTTTTCGTCCGTTTTGGAAGTCGAGGGACGTCCCGGTCGTGGTTCGTCTTCAATTGACATTTGACCACTTTTAAAACGAGAAAACCACTCGTAAATCCTTGCCTGGCTCAAAGCTTCCTCTCCCCATAAGCCGTCCGAAGCATTGCGACAGTTTCTGCTGCTGATTTCCCTAACAGAAAACAGAACCTGATGTTAGCACGTTGGTATTTAATGTCTGCCATTGACAAATCGCCGAAAACGTGAAACAGCGCTTACAAAAAATAGTCACACTGACCGCGCTAATGTTTCCACAACAATGCCGCTAGGGCAACTGATACAAAATGGTGTCTAGTGAAGGCACCTAGCGGGAGAAGTCGGAACTAGCGTTCTACCAACTGCCAGAGAAAAATTCTCGTTACTTTTGGGTCCCCCAAAATAATATATGGGACCCCCAACATATATATATATATATATATATATATTGTGTAATTTATTTATAAGTATTGTAATTAAAATATTTAATTACAGATATTACTTTTTTCTATCTGCACATGAATAGAAAACTCTATCTCAGGGTTAACAATTATTAAGTTGATTTATATTATTTAATACTGTGTATGATTTATTCTTTTCTTTAATCCGTACCAAATAACGTTAGTGTATAAATTTTTTAATTAATAACAAGGTAAGAATATCTACCATATAAATGTAAATAGCTTGAATCTGAACTCTTCACAACTGCAACGGGTTCAATTCTAGTTGATGTTTATCATCTTAAAGGTAATGTTAGGTTTCGTGGTTTGTTCCTTCTCTGGGATTTCTTATTAGATTAAATGTTGAATTATATTTTCTTCTAAGATTACTAAATTGATACTTCTTCGAAATATCGAATTTTATTGTATTGACACTCAAACTATCTTCCAGGACAGGCTTCTTCTTTTAGTTCGGCGTTCTATAAATGATATACTCAGACTTCTTGAAATATTGTTGTTTATTAAGTTGTATAAAATTATAATTCTTTCAATGTTACAGATTGATACTCTTGTATGTTTATTAAATTCAATATCAATGTTAATTCCCTTCCTTTAAAGGTTTCCTTTATTAAATACAAAATTAAACTCTTTTACAAGACCACTCTTAAATGTTTATGTGATTAAATATAAAATTAAACTTTTTGATGTGTATCTTCTGAAATATAAAATTAAACTAAACAAATTTTCTTCCATTTGAATATAATTCAAATCTAACAATTTACAATTTGCCAATTTAGATACCTAACTACATTCGTCACATCTTTCCATCATATGACTCTTAACAACATATATAATTTTATTAATTACATTTAGGCCTATTTGCTTTTTTACATTATCCATATAATTAGTATATTTTAGATTACTATTCTATTAATCTTTCATTTTATTTGAATGTTTATTTACAATTTAATATAATAATTGTCAACACATATTTCTTAATGCTGTTCTATATAATATTGGAGTCTACCTCTATGTTGGTCGTGACTAACACTCAGTTTTTTTGTTTACAATCCTTACATATGTTCACCGTACTATTAAATTTATATCTTCTCTCTTTTAAAATTATTATTTCGTTCTTATGTACTGTGTTGTATTTTAACAGCAGTACTATATATATAGATTTACATAATTTACTGTTATAGTTAAACACGATCGGTCTAGTTCACGCTCGCCTTCGTTAAGTTTCACGTTCAAGTTTAACTTATCGTTTACGTTTACAGTCTACTTTTCGTTTGCTTTTTTAATTCTTTTGTAACTAAATGGACTGATACCAAGAAGAACTTGAAGTGGAACAGAACAATAAAATTCTATAACTCTTTAAACAATATACGAGAACAATTAAAATTGACACTAAACATTACTGCGAAACACATAACAAGATTAAAGCCTACACGGAAAATTAAGATCAATGAGGAGTCAAGTTACCAGGTAACTTTCCATCAATGGATAAGTCATTATCGGTAAATAAGTTTTTGCTGCAATTCACGAAACAAAATACCTTTTACACACGAATGTTGATTTTTACTTATGAAATAGTGATGACGATAGCAAACAGAAGATGAAAAATCGATAAATTACGTAAAAATAGAAAACAAAAACCATCACTAAACTTACGCAAAATTGTTTTTTAAGGTATACACTACTAACATTTATAAGATTAGCAAATTAAAATCAGCAAACATTTTTATATATACAATGGTGGAGTTAGATATTTATTGTTAGTTAACCGTTATTACGCACACTTTTAAAGTGTTGGATGTTTAAAGACACAAACTCCTGCACTTACCAGGTTACAAATTATTATTTCATAACAAATGTTTGTATCTAATGTAGTAACCATAGTGAAAAGTTTTCTAACAATCTGCGATCCTATACGCGAAACAGATTTGACGAATCATTAGTTTTTACGTAACGGAAAATGTTTTTCAACTTTTATTTTTTATTTTCAATGGCTGTGATATACGCTGATACTTTTGTTAATTTTTCTCACGGTCAACCAGCATATAAATTCATTACCAAAGTAATTTTCTCCTTCCTTTATTATAAGCAATTTCCAAGTGTTTTTGTGCCCTGAATGCGAAGCCACTATTCTTTTTTGTTTACAGACCGTCATCCTATTAGCGAACGAGCTGCTATTTCTAAGTAGACTTGAATCTAGTTATTTATATTAATGGGTAAATTCTGTTATTTTCTTTTTTTTGTTAATATTGTTATTACAATTCCAAAGAATAATTTAGAATTAACAAGAATTACTATGTTCATAAGATGGGAGTTTATAGTCGCATTAAACAACCCAACTAGCGACGATAACAATGTGGACTTATAAACACGAGTTCACCAACTTGGTATGCACACAGTTGTATGGAAATTAGCTTGTGTTTTTATCGCAACCGCGTTTTCCTGCCATCTCTTACTAACACACTATATTATGGGCAAATTACATCTTGCCTCTATCGCAGTCTAGTTGTATGTTAATTGCAAGGAATTCCCAGTACCCTACTTTGTATTGTGCGCTTTATTCTCGGAGAAACATTGACACGCTGTTACACTATCTTTTACAAAACAATTCGAGGAGCAATAAAAAAAAACATAAGTTTTTAAGGAAAAGTGCCAAATTATAAAGACGCACTTTCTAAACCCCATTTTTTTTTCAAACATACCCCCTCCCACCCTATACAATGATTTAAAAACCCGGTATAACGTCTACTTACCCTTATTAAGCAGTTCACCAAATTTTCGAAGCCTGTGAACTGTTGTTTTACAATTTATATTTCATATTCCAACAGTTTACAATTTTGAGTCCAGTTAATAAAACGATATATATATATATTATGTAATGTGACATAAAGGGAGCCCCAATATAATCTAAAATATGCCCCAAACAATGAACATTATATGCCCCATTAACTGTGTATGTTAATGAAAGAAAACCTTATTGAAATAAAATTAAATTGTAAAATGTAAAAAAAGAATGCAACACAATTAGATAGCATAAAATAAAGACCTTTGTATCTTAATGAATAAGTCAAGCATTGTAAATAGTGTGAAGTAAGGCCAGTTATTAACCAAGCAGAAGTGACTAAGTGAATCAGTGTTTCTTTTAAAATACCCAGTGAGTGAGTAAAACAAAATAAGCCCAAAACAAACCATTGCAATATAAGCAAAATGAGTGAATAACATAAATGTCAATTAGAATTGCATAGCGTGGAACTCTACTAATATCCAGTCAGTATTAGTTATTTTTCTTATTAATATCATAAACTATACTAGTCATAAGATTTATCAGAAGGACATTATTTTGAAAGGGAACCCTGCAGAAGGGTCAAATGATATTTTTGTATGTCGGTCTTAACATTAAACCCAATAGACATTATGAGTGATAAATAATGTTAATGTTTGTTATGAACTTGTGGGCAAGGACAAGATTTTAGTGTTGCCACAGCATGAACCTTATCAAAGTTTAACACAAACATTGAGATAATGATCATAAACTAATTGCGTGTTATGAATTCAGACAGACAGGACTGTGAAATGACAAACTAAGTCATAATGTTGTTTTTAGGATAGGGAACATGGTATTGGCCATGTAGGCAACAATTCTCTTTTAAAATATTAAGATGTTCTATTGTCAATTTAAAATGTTAAATGTTAAGGCTTCTAGTTAATGTAAAATGAAGTAATTAATATAATCATTTATAAACATTGTAACAAGGCAAATGGGTTCGAAGCAGACATTTAATTAAGCATGAATGTAAGTAAAAACATGGTTGTGTATGGGCTAATCCTAACTTGCAAAAACAGAGGATAGCAAGGTCAGAAATGTCTAAAACAACAAACTAATGTAATAATATAATAATTAGGGACCCAGAGTATGTAATAAACCTAATCCTGTAAAGTAATTATAGAGTATTGTAAACCAATATGATAAATGAAAGTGTTCTATGATAGGTTTTATAGATTGATAATGGTCCTTAAGTAGTACTTTTGTAAAGGGGTAAAAGCTCCTATTATTATAACACCCAGTCACATGAAATAAGGTGTTAAAATGTTTATTTCTTATTTAGGTATAACGCTGTATAATTAAATTATAACACGATCAAAAAATAGCAAAGGAATACTTTTTGGTTGAGTATGGATGAACATTATATTCAAATGCAGTGCCGGTTGACCTCAGGTTCACAAAATCAACCAATAGCAAGGCAGATATTGCTGGTCAAAAGCGTTGACACAAAAGAAGCATTATTGGAAGTCTTTTGTTAGTTGTAGATGAAACAAGATCAATTTTACAAGCCTCTGAAGTTAAAAGTAAAAATTGTAATTACAACAGCATTGAGAAGAAAAAAATATATAACCAAAATGAAGAAGAAAGAAATATAATTAAAATCAAATAAAATACAAACCATAAAACGAAAAGATCGAAACGAATGAGGATCGGACCGAACGAAGGAGGATCAAGAGTCTCCAAATACTAACCAGAAAATGAGAAGGCATAATGTCGAATACATCTAAAGCGTAACTATAGATTTAACCTTTAACTAATTATACACCACACTCAGCCAAGCTTCACAGACACTACTTGAATAATCATCAGAGATTATTAAACAATCTACTTAATAAAGATACAGTGAAAGAATAGAGTAAAACATTTTATTTGAATTAAAAAAGGAACACACGCAAACAACGTGTAATAGTTCGAAGTGAGATCGGGCATTTTGAGTTGTCTTGTATACAGCCTTGCTAACGGAATTTCGCATTCACCGTAGAGACATTAACTATATTTCTGTTTTATGTTATTTAATTTAGTGAGTAAGATTAACGTTTCATTTCAGAAATTGTAATGTGTTGTATTCTCTTTGACATTATCTGACTTCCGAACAGCTTCAAGAACCCTAGCCCTGAGATTAAAGTTATAATATATTTAATTGTAATTTTAGCACAGATCGAATCCAATACAAAGATCGATCCTATATTTTGTTGCAGCCTATGTATGGTTGAACTATTAATTTGTCCTAGTAATCAAATAATAGAAATAATAATACACCATTGATTACGAAAAGGAGTTATTATTTTTGGGGAATTGTAACTGGGACAAGAGATTTTTACAGGAACCGAGTGAGAGCGGGAGCAACACGCAGATAACCTTAACGAAGCAGACGACAAGACTCCGTCAACATACACTTGATCTGCTTACGTCACAGTCAGTTTCTTTATCAGACAGCACTGCGGGAACTTTTGAAATATTTGTTTTGCGTTATCTCTCTCCTCCTCACTCTTGACAATACATCCCGTAACCCAAAATAAACTACGGTTTAGTTTTTATTTGAATCCTGGATAAATAGACCGTAAATAATAAAACACCTTTACATAATAGGTATACGTGGAGTTGCAAATTGACGCCTACAACAGTGGGGCATAATTAAAGAGCGACACGAATAAGATAGTCGTTACAAAGTGACGCCAACAACGTGTGGCTTTCAGTTCATAGCAATAACTATCGTTACAATACCTATATATAATAGGGTTGCTACAGCTAGTGCCGTCTCCCTTCCTTCAACCTGGCTTTCCAATTCTCCCGATGTTCCCATTGTCCTTTCTCAAGTCCTATACGTTGCATAGATTCATCCACTTCGTCCCTTCAAGATCTTCTCGGTCTTCCCCTTTTTCTCCTTCCTAATGGACTCCATTCCATCACTTTGTTGATCCACCTATTTTGGGCTCTCCGGACATGACCGTACCACACCAATCTTTTTTCTTCGATGTAGCAAATTACACTTCTTTCCGTTTCCATTCTTCTTCTGATCTCCTTGTTTGTTATTCGGTCTGCTCTCGTTATTCCACAGCACCTCGTCCAATATTCCATCTCTGTTGCAAGAATCTTCCTTTCATTCTTTTTGTTAATAACCCATACTTCTGCTGCATACGTCATAATGCTTTGGACTATGGTCTGATATATCGTTTTTTTGTGCTTTTTCTAATATTTTTGTCCCATATAACACTGTGTAATTGTCTAACCCTTGTTCTAGTCTGCCCTAATCTACTTTTTACTTCTTCTTCCGTAGCACCTTGTTTACTCAACGTGAATTCTAGGTACTTGAATTTGTCTGTTACTCTAATTTTAACATTTTCGTCCACTTCTAAATCTGTTGTTTCTTCATCTCTAATTGCCAAGTATTCAGTCTTTTTTATGTTTATTTCCAATCCCATCTTTGTGTATTCTTCATTCAGCTTTCTGATCATGTAGCTTAGATCTTCTTCATCCTGGGCTATAACTACCTGGTCATCGGCGAAGCAGTGTGTACAGGTGTTCGTTTCGTATCGGTATTCCCATTGCATGGCATTTTTGTTTCCACATGGTTAATGCACATTCTAAAAATATCTTACAAAGCGTGGGTGATGTTGGGCAGCCTTCCAATAACCCTTTGGATGTTTTAAACCTACAGACAATTTTGCTACCTACTTTAATTTGTACGTTGTTGTTTTTATATAGATTTTTTACTGCTTGGGTCAGGGTTTTCGGTATTTCCAATTGTGATAGAACTTTAAACATTTCTTGTCTGGGTACTGTATCATATGCTTTTGTAAGGTCGATAAACGCTAGAGGTACTTCCCTGTTGTTCGCTATTTTCTTTTCTATAATCTGTTGGAGTGTATATATCTGGTCTACGCACGATTTATTATTATTCTTTCAAATTTTTTCAATATGGTATTTAACAGATAAGAGATTTACATGCGACTTGTAAAAAGTATTAAGAATCATACGTTCTACTCTTTTTGAGGAAGTATCCAAACTGCTGCATTTATTATTATTATAACTTCCCGGTACAATAGCTAGTAATAAAAGAGGTATGCGCTTACGAAAAGAATCAAAATTCACTCGAAAAACTACGACTGGCAACAGCTTATGTTAATAGCAATTTAAACACTGGCAATAGAAATAATACTTTTACGGGAATTGTCTGCACATCCAACATTGTTAGAACGAATGACAGTTGTACTAAATTAATTTACAAAACAATATAGTTTTATTTTAAGGTGTGTGTTACTGATTTTTATTTTACGTACATAGGTTCTAACTTAACATGCAAAAATAGCTACAAACTATTTTAATATTATGTATCATAACAACATAATTCATAATTATTTCTATTTATATTTAATAATAATAGTTATTATTATTAGGCACTTTGAATATACAGTTTCTAAACCTTTTTAAATAGACCGTTACAGCTGATCTAGTATTAGGAACTGAGTTTGTATGACGTTTGCCAAAACCCAGCGTCTCCAGTTTCGTAAACTACGCTATACCGCTGCCAATTTACAGGTCTCGGTCTATACTACGTTGTGATATAAAACAGAAAGTTTAGGTTGCTTTCACAGCCTTGGATAAGAAAGTTTACTTATTTTTACAGCTGACGGGCTGGACTAAAATGTTTAGGTGATAGCAAAAGCGGTCCGTTACCCCATAGTCGATACAGTATTGACCAAGCAGTCAGAGAAAAATTGTCAATCTCAAGGAAAGAACCATTTTTCTTTTTCTTTTCTTTTTTAATCTGTTAAGTATAATCTGTCACTCTTGCGGCTAGTGTGTAGTGTGGCTAGTTTGAATACCTGACGTACAATACAGGCTCAAAGTAATTCGAAATGGGAGAGTCGAGTAAAGAAAAAAAAGAAAAGACAATTTGACAGCCATATAAAGAGACACCAAAATCCTCCTTAGAATAATTCAAGAGGGCGCTGAAAAACCGTGAAGGTTTTCAAAAAACCAAATAACTGAAAAGGTGGAACAAATGTAAATCAAATGAACAAACGAGGAACTGTCCGAAAGATACATGCGGTAAAAATCTTAAGGCTGAAAACTCAGAACGGAACAACAAAATTTAACATGTTTAACAGGACTTCTGAATTAAGGCATGAAATGAAAACAGTTCGAAGTGAACATAAAATGCCGTAAACAATGCATGGGTAATAACATTTTCAACAGAAATTATGTATGTTAATTTGTTGTAATAACGGTTCTATAAATATAACGATATTAACTGCTCCTGCCTTTGCCATGCTTTTTAGATAAAATGAAATTATTATTAATTCGATAAAAAATAACTAATTTAAAAGAAATATCTATTCAGACAATGCAAAAATATAGTTATTATTAGGTGCTGATTAGCTAGCAGGAGCGACAATTATAGTGGACAACCAAAGATCCGCCTTCAGCCAACTGACGAAACCAACGAGTAAAACAAGACAAGCAACCAGTCCAAGTGAGTGAGAGAAAGACGGAGAATAGGTAGGAGGCGGTGAGGGGTGGGGAGGATTTCAGACCTTTTTTCATCATCATTATTATTATTATTCTTTATGTTTCCTGATATAATTATAATTTAAGAGTGGCCAATCGTGCATATAACCATCGGATCCGGCCGTCTTTGTTGCGACACTAACCCATTTATTGTACGTCAGTCTACAATGTGAACAACTACACACTGCCGACGGTTAATCATTCATGTAACCAGTTTACAATAAAATTAGGCTACATAAGAATGTGCGCTCTCTTCTCAAAGTTTATCACGTCTCAAAAAAAAAAAAAAAAAAAAAAAAATCATTTGATCGCTTATTATTGCGGGAAACGTGTTGAAACTAAATCAAGAAAGCCTGCTGTTTTTGGCAAGAAAAACTAGTCATAATTTCAATAGCTACAACGCGAGGTGTTTTCGGATTACAAAAATTAAACCCATAACTTAAAAAAGGACAACGTTAACAGATAGTTATTCATGTACAAGTGGTATCGAAGTGAATTTCGTGTACCCTGAAGTGTGTTTCATAACATTCCTTTTATTCGATAAATCGGACGTATTGTAGTAGGTAGGTGGAGAGAAAAATAAAAGAAAAAGAGATATACAGGAGGGGAAAACGAGAAGTATAGGGAAGATGAGAAGTATAGGGAAGATACGACAAAATAAGAAATATGTAGCAGGATTTCAGCAAGACTTTATTTTCACAAACTATTTAAACAATAAATTTTTGTTTTAAATAAGGTTAAAGGGTAATTTTTCTTACATCTGTTTGCTAGTTATTACTTTGGACTTCTACCAATCCACTTATATCTTCCATTGATCTCTACGCTTATAACCACAAAGTTAATCCGAGCCATCACCCAAATCTCCGTAGCTCTAACTTTCTTACTTTCCCTCTTCTAGATGTTCCTCAATTCTACAAGACTACTTCTATTATTATTCTACACTTGTTTTTTCACTGTTGGAAAAGATCTGCTACATTTTCCGCATATGCCCTTTATAAAATCAACGGTAACTACATAGATTTAATAATTTTTTCCTTTCGTACTGTTGTTTTTTCCAACAGTACTAACTTTAGACTCCTGTCCTTCTTCAAATTCTATCACCTTAAGATATGTATTTACAGGTACAGTTTCGTTTCCCTGTTGTCAAAGTAATGGTGATTACTCTTTCAGTCAAGTCGCCTCGCCTTTTTTATTAATACAGTAATTCCAATCATTCCTAAAGGTCTTAGGTAATATAACGCAAATGACAAGTTTGCGGGCGTAATAAGGCCATTATTGAACGCTTGTAAAAATGCGGAACAACCCTACGACAGCCGATACTACTGTTAACAAAAAAAGCCATTCAACGAAATATATGCCTATCTATTGTGTGTGTGTGTGTGTGTGTGTGTGTGTGTGTGTGTGTGTGTGTGTGTGTGTGTGTGTGTGTGTGTGTGTGTGTGTGTGTGAAATGTTTCAACACAGTAAGTACACAGGGAATTGCCACTAAAAAGTACATCTTAAGAAAATAATTGTTCCTAACACATGTATATCACCATTTGCCAACATAAACTAACATCCGTAGTCAACACCCCTTTTTACAGAAATTCTTTGAAAAAACACTCTACAGTAATTTCTTGTTAAGACATTGTGCCAGTATTTCCGTAGCAAATATTTACGAAGAAATGTTCCGTATTCCACTGTACCTAGAAAATATATGTTAATTGACTATCGAGTAGAAAAGTACTCGACATTTTTAACAATAGGTGTGACAAATAAGGAATTATGAAGATGTTTATGGAAATGTAGATCGTTTCGAGGCCTGGATGTGAATACTGAGAATTCTGCCAGTGAGGAAGAAATCTTGACCAGTCAAAAACATATTACCTATATTATACGTATATAAGATTTCTACGGCCTAGGCCGCTTCTCCGTCCCTAGTTTCCATTCTCTTCTATTATAGCACATGTCTTCTTCCAGGCCTCTAAGTTTCATAGCTTCATCTACACCCTCTCGCCAACTTCTTCGTGGCCTTCCTCTTTTCTTCCTCTCGTATGGTATCCACTCTAAAATTCTCTTGGGCCACCTGGTTTCGTCCATTCTTTTTGTGTGTCCAAACCATATTAGTTGTTTTTTTAAATCTCTTCCACTATGCTCTTCGTCATGTTCATACTCTGTCTAATTGTTTCATTTCTGACTCTTTCCAGTTTCGATCTTCTACAACTGCGTCTTAAATAATCCATTTCGGCAGCTAAGAGTTTTTTCTGGTTTGTCCTTGTCATATCCCATGTTTCGGCTCCATATGTGACTATATTTAGGAAGATGCTCTTATACAGTCTCTTTATCGTGTCTCTTGTGATTGATTTATCCCATAAAACAGAGTTCAACGATCCTATTACTTTTTTCCCTTTGTTTAATCGTTCTTTTATTTCATCGCTGCTATTTCCTTGACATATTACCTATAGGAGTTAAAAAATAGTAGGAACAGGAATAGACTGATTGATGGATGGAAAACAGCGTTAGGAGTATTTAATAGAAAAGAGTGAAGAAATTCGTCCCTTATAATCAAGTTTTATACCCTTAGAAATTAATACTTCATGCCCTTAGTCAGTCACATACTTACACAGTCATCGATACAGACCCTTAAGAATCACATTTAGAAAGTCATCTCAGAAAGACTACTTAGAGGCACAGTTTACAGTTACCTGTGTTGTAGCCAGAGTTTTACCTACAGTCAAAGAGTTTTATTCCAAAAAGCCACACAGTGTTAATTGCTAAATTATTTGTTTATACCGTGAGTGTAGTGAATTATCTATTCAGAAATCATGCCAGTGTACCAATTTCGAGAATCAGGACCAACGAGGAGGACTAACAATAAATCAACTAAACAGTTATTATAAATGATTTATTGTTAATCACTTAATTGGTGCCCTATTTGAAAGATCCCACGATTGAGAATCTCAGCTCTAATTAAAAGATGTCAATCACTATCAAATTTACATTAATAAGAGTGAGTAAATTACACCATTATAATTATTTAACAAAGTTATTGTAAACATATATGTACAAAATTTTATTTAAGATATAAATTATCGCTAACATTCAAGCCTGCATTTTGTTAGAATTTGTTATTCAATAAGTATTAACTGTCAAACAATATTATTAGCTTATTGTGATTGTTACCATATATTAATTAGACACATATCGATAATAGAAACCTGATTGGCGCCCATAATCAGTGTTATCAGTCATAAAAAGTGTTGTACAGTTATCATCTTTAGTTGGTTATCTTGCCGCAAAAAAGTAGTAGTGTCCAAATTTAATCGTATCTGTGTCCTACAAAACTTTATTTCATCTTCCAGTTGTTATTTCATGGCTATTCACAGAAGACAACGTAACACACTTGTATGGCTGTTACAGGTAACGTAACACGAGTTTGTAAAAATAACATTCAGTTTTAGTGTGTTTAGTTCAATTGGGCGTTGGCCATAAATTGTTCTCTCTTGACATTACTATAAAAAAAATTACGCCGTTTTTGCCAATTTCCTAATCATTAATCTCTCATTTGGATCACTATTTGTCTACCCTTTGCAAATTCTGTGGGCACCTCTCTAAAATTAGTTTACGTGTCAGTTCTTCAAATCGTCGCCAAAAACTCATTTCTTGTGTTCCAGAGCCTATACTTGAATCATTATTCGCTTGGTACGTTTCAGAGTCTTATCAAACAATATTCGATCACAGCACATTAAGATCTTGTTTTCTTTCTTTCGACACGATCTTTGATCACCAAAGCGAGTTCATAGTTTCTATTTTTTCCGTTAACAATTTCATGTTCTATTTAGATTTATTTTTAAGTTAATTCTCTGTTATCGATCTCTGTTCCAAGATAAACATATTAAAATAAAGAAAAACAGTTTTCCGAATTATGCCTTGAGAACATAGGAAAATTAAAAAAAAAAAACTGTCATCTATATAATATGAGCACAATAGTCGATCAGATTTTTTTTTTGCTCCGTTGGAAAGACGATTGGACCTATTTAATTACATTTTTGTCAATTGAATGCAGAATAGAAGTCGGTTAGACACTGTCCAAATAAAAATTAACCGAGTCATATGATATTTTATCACACTGTTCAGTCAAGTCCATAGAAAATGCCCATTAATTTTTGTCAAAAAAAAAAGTTATCAAGACACTCTTAAACAACTAAAAATGTTGGCTTGGTGGAGGGTATTAGTACAAACTCTAGGCCTAGATGTTCTATTAACATATTTATATAGTATAAAGCGTTATATGAAGTTTATTATACATTTATCATAATATAAGTAATTTTTTAAGAAAAATATTAGGCACTACACTTAATACAATGCTTATTCCTTTTTATAATATCGATTGTCTTCTTATTCTACTTATCATGGTCTGTCTCCACCAAAATCTCATGCCATCGTCTTTTAGAATGTCCTCTACTTCCCTTTCGTGCGAGTATAAACTTTTCTTCATCACTTAATCCAATCACTTATTTTCTGGACGCCGAATATCGATTGTAAAAATAGTTAATACACCAAACAGTGGAAGCGATATTAACTACTATCAACTACTGTTTCAATATTTACGAAAATCTCACAGAATCTTGGTTTTTACAACGCGATTTAAAAGCAGAACACATATCAAGAACTAGCATCATGATATTCACGACAGATGTAAAACATTTACAAACCTTGATTTTATATGAACGTAATACTGTTGGTAAACGTTGTATTTCAATAGCGTTCAGTACGCTTTATACAAACTAAAACGTTTCTTTGGCACAGCACTGAAAAAGTCTAGGATTTGCTAACTCAGTGACGTGATACCACCACATCCATTCTTCTACGTGTCATGATATGACGGGCGTGCGCGCGCACCTGACTGTACCGATTACTTCCAGTCAGCTGCTGAAAGGACCACCCCACACGTGTGTAAACTACACCGAAAACAAGGTAACGAGGACATGTGGTGTGTGCGACGAGAGGACATATGCGCAGCGCTCAACCCCATTATTGCGGTTTCATGCGGCGCTTGCCACGGACCTCCTATTGTTCCACATCACTGCTGCCACACATGCACCACCACCACCAAACTGTCGCTGTAATGACGATTACAATAATAACCATAATCGTTTCGATGGTTACCACCCAAATGGCAGTAACAAGCGCACCCTCATTATACACGGTAATTACATTTATTCACCAAACTCGGATATATCGTATCGGTTTTAGTGAAGGGAGAAAAGAAAAATGTTTGCCGAGTAAACATCATAGGGATAAAAAAATAATCACTTTCGATAGCCGCTATGACACTTCATTTTGCACATGTGCATACTAAATGTGGAACAGACAATGTGAACTTGGGGGAGGTAATATTAATAATGGATGCAGAATTAATATAAATCTGTGTGATTACAAAAAAGAGAAAGAGAGAGAGATCGCATTTTCATTCATCAAGGACTAGAATTTATGCGACACGCGTCAGTATAATGACACTGCGAGAATTCTTAGACAGGACCGTTATGTCTAGTCTGTTTATATATAATAAATGTTTAATTTAGTTTACATTAGTTACATTAGTCTACATTAGTTTACTTTATACTAATGTTAAGGCTTTTGAAAGAATACAATTGTTACGCTTCCAAGGAGATTCAATTGTAAAACAAACCTGACTAGGTTACCAAAGCAAAGATCGTAACTGAAGAGGAGGGGAAGCAACGTTAATAAGGGCGCACCCAAACGCAAAATGTCATTGACATTACTGCTGAATCGAAAAGAAAAAAAAAATCTATAGTTGGTATTTTTAGAACAGACTGCATTTGACTATTTTTTATTTTTTCTTGCAAGCTCAGTTCTGTATGATATGTGCTCATATTTTAAAGACATCAGGTTGTCTTATTAATAACTCTTTGTTTATACTCGCTGTATCTTTTGAAACACTTTCAGCGTCATTTGATTCAAGAACCTCTTTTGAGCTTACCTCTGCACATCTTGCATCAACATCACTGTTTATTACCATAACCATATTCTTATTGTTCCCAATTAAGTGCGGTACTTCCTTCTAATGAGGTTTCTCCACAATATATTTACTTAGCCTATGTATCGTCTTCAACATAATATCTGGCTCTGTCTTTCCACATCCTCTCTATATTGTTTAAAAAGCCTCGACCCTTTTCCCCGCGGACCTAATGCACAATATAAAGAGGCACGTTCTACATAAAACATTTTATTATTTTACTTTTAATTTACCAAGTTTCATTTCTGTTTTAACCGTACAAAAAATAGTGAAGCGTCTACGTTTAATTTAAAAACATTCACATAATTAACTTCTAAATACGATATCTCTGTCATTCTGCTTGAATGCACGCCTCCTAATTCCTAGGAGGAACGGATGTAAACAAGAAACATTCCAAAGAGGAACGGAAACATTTTCCTGTCAACCTTACCTACTCTAACCTAACCAGAATTAGGTCTACTATTTTCGCGATGAACGTACCAAACTTTTGCATAAAGTTTATCGTTCCTACACATCCAACTTATATCGCAATACTTCCACGCCGAAGTACAGGGTGGAAAAATTACTTTTCTGGTTTTTAGTAAACTAAAAATGACCAAAGCGAAAAATTCCTCTTGTCCCCTCGGTGTAATGAGGGCCTAAAGATAGTGAGGAGGCATCTGTAAGTCCTTATTAACTTGAGTGGTGTGGGACAGACACTCCTTAAAGAGCCACTGAGGTCCTCAAATTGTAAGCCTGTTAGATAACGCGCCGTAGTAACGGGCGATAAATTTCACCTAGAAGTAACATGAAATGCTGTGGTTAAGTTGCGAAGCTGTTTTCCGACATTAGTATTGTATTTAATTACAAAACGATACTAACGAGGAGTATATTTACTATAGTTACAGTTACATACGCCTTAGTGAGGAATTTGGCAAGTCAGTGTTTCGATGATGCTAAAGGCTGCGTTGTTTGGGAGAAGCGCGAAGTTGGGTAAAACCTCTACCACAGAATAAGAATCATATGTTTCTTATTCTGTGCCTCTACTCGGAGAGAATACATCGTATTTTCTTATAGGCCTATCCATGGCCCTCACATCTTTCCTGGGGCCCCCCTTCGCCGTTCAAAAACCCCTCTTGTTTTAAAGCCTCTTTCTTATTAGACAAAAATATTAGCCTACTTGTGTGTCTAAAAGCATTTTTCTGTAAACATGCTAACAATAAAAATGGTAAATAGGTTAAGCCTTTTTATTAGATAGAACATTTTAGACGTATCGCTTTAAAGTAAAACAGAATTAACGAACTACTTAGAGTACTTAAAATCTACAACGTTTCAAATTTTAAGTTCTAATCAAATTAAATAATTAACTCATTTTTTACCTCAACCTCAAATTAACTTTTATAAGACAAAAAATAAACACAATCTATGTTTATCAATACATAAGTGATAGGCCTACAATTGTTATAAAAATAAACAGAAAACAATAATATGTCTAAGATCATAACCAATCGTAAATGAAAGAGAGAGGCCTGCTTCTAAAGTGGCTTAAGTACTGCAAACTTTTTTTCTTGCTTTCATTTGAGCAAACTGGGAGGTAGTGCTTCTCTGCCAAGTTTTCAGTGAATTCGCTAACCTGCTAAAAGATCTTTCAGCAGACGAAACTGTACCTGGAAGAGCACAGAAAAGCCGACGGGAAAAACAGAATTTCACAAATATAGCTTGAAGGTTTTTTCATGAACAGATTGGAGTAGGCTTAGTGGATTCTTTTCAGATTCAAACATTGTTTTATAAATGTTCTTCAAGTGTAATATTTTTTAAAGAGATCAATTGCCAAGTCCTTTTTAAATTTGGTAACGAGAACTTTTACTTTCAATTCTAATTCATCATTTTGCATGTCCGTAAAGTTCAATACTGTTGGAAACAAGTCACGCATTGAACTAACTGCAGTGAATCTTGTTTTTAAATCGCCCGTTATAATGTCTAACACTGGGTACATGACTGAGGGTTTTAAATTTATTTTCTTGATCTTTGTTTACTGAAAAATCACTAATGGATTGATTCGTACTTTTCTTCCACCTTTTGGGAGATTCAGGAGGAACTTTTAATAGTTATTTTGCAACTAATTTTGCTTCTTTAATTATGCTGTCAGGATTATCACGCAACAATTACAATTCCGTCAGCAAATCTTACATTAGAGATATTTCAACATTGAGTGTGATTCCTTTGCTTTGAATAACAACAGTTTTTTTAGTCAATACATGAAACCACTTTGAACCAAAAATATGCGAATATTAAGCCCCTTATGGAATTGAAATATTTATCAAGCCCTAATACGATGTTGTAGGCAGAGGGAGTTAAGCTAGAAGACATCTCTTCTAAAAATATATCCAACAATTTAAGTACTCCTAGGTAGTGCTTAACTATCGGTTTGACAGCTTGTCTCACTTCACTTGTTTCAGAGAAGCTCTGTACTGTAAAGGAATGTGCTTTTTCAAAACTTCCCAACGTGCAGGGCTGATAGAGAAAAATGAGTAATGACTTGCAACATTTCCGAAAAATATCATCACACTGCATTGAGTCTTGCAGCATTAACACCCACACGGTTCAAGGAATGCGCCCCACATGGTAAAAATATTGCGGATTTCTTCTTTTCAAGAATTCTATTTTGTATTCCTTTAATTGCTCCCCGCATATTTGCACCGTTATCGTAACCCTGAGAGCGACAATCTTGTAGTGGGCTGTTAAAGCTATATAAAGTGGGAAACAATCTCATTGGCAATCGCCTCTCCTGTTTTGCTGGTCTTAAAATACCGTGGTCTTTTGTGCTTATAGTAACCAATTTACTATATTTGTTGCTTTATCATTATTGATGTGATTTATTTATATTGCTCTTTATATACAAAAGAAAATAATAATAATCTCTAAAACAATTTTCGACCAAAAATTTGCTTAAATCGGTCACATTTTAAAGTCACAGTCTATAAATGTTGTTGATTTTGAATTTTTTTCCACTGGCCGGGCCCTATGCCACAGCATACGCTGATCCCCCCCTTGTGGGGGCCATGGGCCTATCTGTTCACATTTCGATCCTCCTCAAGCTTCTTTAACATATATCTGATCCTGAGGTAAGCGGATAAACCAACTGACACTTAGTAGCAGCGGATATAGGCCTACGTTGTTAAGTGGCAGTTGGAGTAAACGTTTTCCTCAGGTTCAGATATATTCTGAAAACGAAGATTGTGAGAGATCGAAAGGTCAACAGATATCAGAAAATACGATGGATTTTTTCCGAAGTAGGAGTTTTACCCATAATGTTGAACATCGGAAACAGCATTAAACAGCGCAAGTCGGAGCTCCTGATAATGCGGATAGATCCCATTCCCGTGGACAGAAACCCAAAGTCTCGGCAACAGAAAGAATAAAGCAGCTCTGAATTTTGTATAATAGACACAAAAGCTCACAAGATCTGCAATCATCTTTGCGAATATAAATCACTTGGCACGCACTAACAACTACAATATGTGGAGAACAATGTACGTTGGCGCGCGCTGAGGCATCCGATATCTCGCCTCGCTAACACATTGTAATAACAACCAGTTCAGATTCAGATTTTATCACTGGCAAAGTCTAATTAAGTCTCCATAGTTTGTGCCCCGCCCGCCCTACCTGACAGATGATCGTGGTGATAACTCACGCTACAGCTCTTACCAGAGTCAATGCATCATATTTGCGCATACAATCTGCTCCACCGTGTTGCCACGATAATATATTAATTCGATATAGGTACAAGCGGCATATATAAACTCCGTATGTGCATGTATCATCCTCTCTCTATAAAACGCACGCGCGCAACGCACACACACACACACACACACACACACGATTGTCAAAAAGTTTAATTAATAACGCTCTCAAGTGCACGCAGTTGGCAAATGCCGGAGTCGAAGAAGGTTGGTTTACTGACAAAACGACGGGTAAAAAAACCACGAAGATCACGATAAAAACAAGGGACGGCATTCCGCCGGTCTCCGGGATTCCGCGAGCTACCTCCCCAACCGACGAGTAGCTACAAACATTCGTCAAACCCGCTTGTACTGTCCACTCCGACGACCACAAATATCAATTATACACGCAAACGTGTGTGTGACTTTATACTACCTAATGGCTTTACACAGAATGAGGAAAAACTGTTATTTAATGAGCGCTTTTAGGGAACAAGCTAATATTTAAAATAATTGCTTGAACATTGATGACGATTGAAATAATCACTTGGACATTAAATGCGCTCCCTCCTCACACACACACACACACACACCCTGAAATTCAAATCTCTTTTAGCTTTTCACAAAAAAGAACTGTATATTCTATCATATTTTGATGGATTAATTATAGAAGTCAAATTTGCTCACCGTAAAAGTGATCTGGTTATCGCTTCTCTCTATAGTTCATTATCTCACTACTGCAGATCAAAGGGTTTGTGACAATGCAGAGAAGAAATCTCCAACAACTATGACTTTTCAGACTAACACTAACTTCTAACTTTAACAACGTGAAAGTTTAAAAAATACTCGTAAATACTTCATACCGATGACTAAGCTGCAAGTTTCCGGGTTAGCGATCTGAAGTGCATAATCATAAAGGAACAGGCATATAAAACAAATTTTCTTGAGATCGGTAGTCCACAGGAAGCTATTGCTTACTATAAGTTATCATATAAAGCTACGAAAGAGGAGGGATAATAAGACAATTACCATGACTAGGAAAATGAGCAAACGGCCTAACCGAAGGGAACCGTAATAGAGAAACACTTCGGTTAAAACGGAAAACGGATAGGAAAATTGTGAAGAAAACAGAAGATTAAAACTGCGAATGTATAGCGATCTCGCGATCCGCATTCCATTATACTGCGCTCTCCTGAAACGAACAGAATTTTTTAAAATGTTTTCGTACACATCAGTGCGGATATGGTTTTGTCGACAGAGAATGACGAAATTTCTGGTTACCACTACACGTGGGGTAGCAGTGTCCACTGAAGGGTGTGTTTCAATGTGGATTTCCATCTAATGTGACCAACACGGATTAAGCTACGTATGCATCTTTACAGAGGATGCACATACTCAATATTGGAACGAAATCTGAGACAGGCGCTGTTTATAATGCAGTTAACTACAGGAACTATGCTGATGACGTATAGAACTACAGTGCAGATCCCGGGATTTGTCTGGAACACCGATAAATTTAAACGGGTCCCGAAATAAGTAGTGCGGGACATTGTTGATGCGCCGTGTTATAGTAGCCTTGTCTATAAGGGACAAGACATGATAAGGGACATATAGGACATTTAATTCTTCTAACGTGCCTATTATGTTTAAAATAAATAAATTATTAACTAATAACTTAATGAAACTTATACTATATGTACAACAGTTTTACATAAGATACGTAAAACTCACAACACGACGCACATATTATAATATAACTACTTAACATCTCAACAGACTATTAATTATTTACCAAGGAGAACGCGAATCCATCTACGATATCCGGTCAATAACTGAAGAAAGGAGAATGTAGACAAACTTTGTGGCCCACTATATATACTATACCGGATACATTTCATATTCATTGTAATGTAAACGAAACAGTCCTACCTACCTTGCTTGAAGAAAATGAAAATGACGATGATTACAGAGAGCTTTGATATACAGTACACGTCCGCCGAGGACTACGTGGCTCACAATTTTAATAACAACCCCACCCCGCTCGCGTTAAGTCGATAATTGAGAGGCAACGAGTCTGCAGCGGCGGAGGCGCTGTTTAATTTCTACGAGCCGCGCGTATGAGTCAGTCGTTGCATCTCACTTAATCTTGTTTATTTGTGAACGCTGACCACCGACCCCTATCTTCTCGCCACGGTCATCACAAACAACGGCCAATTTTGCCTGCTTGCTACCTGTTTGTCCTCTCATCCGGCGACGTCGGTTTCCCGCCTCCTTCTTTCTAATCTACATCATATTTAAGTCCCATTATATTTTATTACTCGAGTTCATACGCACATATTTTATTTGACCGTTCGTCGGTCGTCATCAATGATATTATTATACATACAAGTTAGAACGTGAGTAGCGTAAACAATGTTGTGTGTGTGTGTGTGTGAAAGACAGAGAGAGAGAGAGAGAGAGAGAGAGAGAGAGAGAGAGAGAGAGAGAGAGAGAGAGAGAGAGAGAGAGAGAGAGAGAGAGAGAGATCAACGGTCAATTCACTTTACACGTCTCTTGCTAAAATGGCATGGATCTGTATCAAAATTCGACTTCCAATCTGACTGATCAGTTGTAATATGTGAAGATTTTAATGAAGAATTGTTAAAAATTAGTCCTATCAGTGAAATGCTAAAAGTGATACAATTTCGATGGAGGCCTATGCACGCCCGTACGAACACACACAAATAAAACTAATTTCTAACTAGTGCAAATAGTTTACTATATAATAACGTTATACTAATATATAATTATTTAATAATAATAATATCGAGTATTACACAATATTATTATTCAGTCTACATTGACATCAATGTTCTCAAGAAGAAATATTCTTGAGTATCGACATTCGTATAAACAAAATATTTACAAATATTCCTTTCAAAAAATTAATTGAAAAAATTGTAATTATTAATCTACCCCATGGAAACACGTATTGGGAGTTCTATATCTAAACGATTCACATAAGAAATTATTTAATACACAAAACAAAACACACGCGTACGCGCGCACACACACAAACATTCGTTAATCGTGTTCAAGTAAGTAAAAACTTACTTCCGAGTTCACCTTCACATAAACGTCCAGTTTACATAAACATTCTTAAAATGTAGACAAAATATTCAGACTCCTACGGTCTTCTGCTTCTGCCTGCAGTTTCAATCTAGGGAGTTCTTAGTGGTCGTATTCTGATGTTGCGCTATTGATCGTCTTGTCTGTAAAATGACTACACTATTTCAAACCCACTTCTGGAGCCAACACGAGAACTTCTGAGTCCATCTTACACTAGTATTCCAATCATCAGCCTTCCCCACAACTGCTCAAGTGACCCCACCATCAGTATTTACGTAACCTCTTAAACTTTTCACAATCCTCACTCTCTTCTCTTGACACCCACGGTACTCTCTTCCAGCATTATGCCTCAAAAGCCTGTAAACGATACCATGATCAGAGCTGTCTAGAACTACCCCCGTACGAAAGACGGGTATATGTTTTTCTCTATAACTTTCTTGTCTTGCCTAATGTTTCTCGAGTTATCAATCCCCGTTTTTCATAAAACTTAAAATTCCCTATGACATCGCAGTGCTATTTCATACAATGTCTTCGTCAGATTTTTCATTCGCTGAACGTTTGCTAGGTATCTGAGAGTCTTAACCTCTCTGACCTTCACAATTCCATGTCGAATATTGGTTTTACCTCAAAGTGTCAACAAATCCTTTGTCTTTGTTTGCTATTACTCCTGCTAGTTAAATCTCGAACCCGTAATAAGCAGATTTTACTGAATGTCATTCCCACTTTAACTAAAAGAACTAGAGTATAGGTCTATGTAAACTGAACATAGTAATGTTTCTGCCACCCGTTTTTACTCCATTAAAATTCCTACCTTCCGCAGATTGATCATCTGGTCATGAGTACGTCTAACAGTATCTGTGATAAGACACTGCACTGTCTTCACTCCTTACCTAATTTAAGCTTCTACTCAAGAGACAGTCTCACACCATATTATCTCGCTCTGACTTCTACACAATCAAATTATTATCTTCTATACAAAACTGATTTTCTGGGAGATTAATTACCCATTTTATTGCACTGGTGGTGGTGGTCGAAGACAGCGACGCGTTGTAATACTTTTTTTAAATACATAGAATGCGAGTGAAGGTGAGTAATACGTAAATTCTCTTGAGAGCGCGCGCGCACACACACACACACACACACACGTCCATTACCACAATTTATTTGAAATAGGGTACAAAATTAAAAGCTAACATGGAATAATCGCACTTAAATTGCATTCTCTAAATTAAATAAGTCCAGAAAAAATATGTGTAATGTATCCTAGACAACTGAGCTTAAATCATTATTGCATCAATTACAGATTCACGTCAACAACATTTTTCTATACGTTAAAAACATCATATTTGAACAAAACATTTCCAAAAAACAACCATTACGCTCAAAACAAAATTAATTCGAAAACATTATTACATTTAAGGACACTGAGGAGATCAAGTAGTGGATTGTTACAAATTATCCTCTTCTTTAATGAAAGCCAACACTAATTTGCAGAGCCGTCATATGAAATATAAAAACATCAACAACAACAAAACTCCTTTATACGAAAAAAGTGTTTGTAAGCTGTTTTCTTTTTTCAAATCGAATCACCACCAATATATTTCAAACAATCACACAGAGCCGACTGACTACGCCATAATTCATTATTGAAGTATTGTATCTAACAGCCAGCTAAGGTGCGGTATGGCACTAACACAGCCAATATCAGGCTGCCAGTCAAGATTTGGGCATCTACTTTGAATACGGAATGAATGTATTTAACTTTTCGTAGCTCGGTCCGACGGCATTTGATATATGAGCCCGTTAGTTCGGCTCTTTGCTTTGGTGAAGAATAATATTGGTGTTTCTACGAGGGTTATTCAATAATTAAAGAGACAAATAGCTACAGAGGAAAAATGGTCGGTAGACCGAGTACGATAAGTTTCAGAACTATGAGCTGGGATCCTTGTGATAAGTTCTAATCAGCGGTTTGATTAGAATTGTTGTGTTTATAACCTCAAATTCTCATTTAACGATGGCGAGTCCTCTTAAAGTTTCGGAGTTCGTTGAACATCATGCAATGATCCGTTTCTTTCCTTTCTGAAGATGAAAAAGCGGCAAAAAATTTACTCTAATATGACTAAACAATACGGAAAAAGCTGTATTAACCGCAGAAATTTTTATAAGTTGTTAGTACAGTTTAAAAACGGTCGAACTTCAGTGACTGACAAGCACCGTTGTGTAGATATCCAGTTAATGTTTTATGTTTATTGTGATTTTTTAAAAGATCACCGGACAATAAACAGTACATACTACACTGACCAATTATAAAGCCGGCAGTGATGCGGAAACGTCCCGCATTTCTCTATAAAGGCGTCAATCTCCTTCATGATATCGCCTGTCTACTTAACAGCTCAGTTAACACGTGAAACCATACAAAAATTGGCTTGAGATACTCTACCTTACCCTCTCTACAGTCCAGACTTGGCTGCATCTGATTTCCATTTGTTTGGTCCAAACAAGGAGGCATTACATAACCCAAAGTTTTATGACAACGACGAGGTCAAAGAAAATGTCCTAAAATGTCTCCGACATCAACATAAAGATTTCTTTGCAACAAGTACAAAAAAGCTTATTCAGAGATGGGACTAGTGTATTAATGTTGCTGAGGATTATGATAAAAGCACAAAAATTATCATACTAATTAAATAAACCATTTTTCCTGTACAGCTAGTCGTCTCTTTAATACTGAATAACCCTCGTATATAGCCTAATGTATGATGTCAACCGGACAAGGCTCGTGAATCGAATGAGCTCGTAGATTGGCGACCAGTCAGCTGTTACAGAATCTGTACATTAATACTTCTTTTTCCAGGCTCTCTAACGTATACACATTCATAAACGTCAATCTTCTGATATGAGTTGTATTCCTTTCCTAGGTCTTTCAAGGTGATTCGACTAAGGTAGTATTTTACCACTGGAACATTTTTACTTAAGAATTGTTTATTTACTTACAAAATTCAAGTTCACACAGAATTGGTTCATATTTAGGTATGACTGCAGTGGAGAAGATAAACTGCAGAACAGGTCAGAGGTTGAAGTGTTTGGGTCAATGTAACTGTTCCGTCTCACCAACATTTCAGTGGGTGTCCCTCAGGTTTAGATAGACGCAATATTCTCGGTATGCGGTTCTCATCCACTCTGGACACATGTTCTCCCCAATTTGCCTTATATCTCTGTACTTGCTCTTCTAGTTGCTCTACATTCAACTCAATCCGTATGGTTGCATTTGTTTACCCTACCCGCTTTCCTATTCTTCTGAGTAATTTTATATTCAATGTTCCGAGTCTTTGTTTCTTTATCTTTTTGGTGTCCATGTTTCACTCCCATACTACATTACAGGGAGAGCCAAAAGAATTGTGAAAGCGGACGTGAGTGTCTAATCTAGCTTTGCTTCTAAACGTCACATATGGCTCGAATACGGACATCAGATGTCGAAAGTATACAGACAAGAAAAATTAGAAGAAGGTAGACAAGATTGGAGGGTCACTTCAACCCGTCTCAAGAGAGAAATAACGAAAGAGGAATAGCATGAGAGAAGCACTCGCTACAAAATCTACGACTGAAAGGAAAAAAATCGATCTTCAAGGTAGATTCTGCGGGCGAAGAATGCTGATGACGATTTGAGAATAAAACAGGTCATAAGGGTGATTAACGTATATACTTCTTGTGATAGATTGTTAGAACAAAGTAGCGGACTACGTTAAGGTCTTCTCGCTGAGTCCAAACAGGTCATTCTTCATCTTATTAGTTTCCTCTAATTCTTCTTCTGCTATATAGGCTTAATTGCCTGTTTTTCTTCACTCATCAAGGGGAATGAGGAGTGGAGGGATTGCAAGACATAACAGAGAGTAAGTTGGACGAGAGGAGCAGGTACCGAGAGCGCACTTTCAGTATACCTGTAGCGGCCTAATGCTTTGACATTTGTATGACCACCAATAAACTGCGCAGATTACATACTCCCATTCGCTAAAGGTCGATTCCAAGTCTCCCGTCCATCTCTTCTGTGGTCGGCCATGGTTCGTTTTCCCAACGGTCTAGAATCTCGCAATACTTTTATTGGCCTGTTGTCGCTTGCCCTGTCAACATAGTCATTTGCATTCTCATTTTCGACTTCTGACAAATTGGACTGCATCTTCTATTTGACACTGCCGCCTTATGTTACTATTTCTTAATCTATCATGTCTCGTTTTCCCGACTGTCCTGCGTGTATTTATTTCTATCGTCCTTAACAATCGCCTTATTCTACTGGTATCAACCCGCATGTCAGCTCCGTCAGTCAACACTGGTCGTACCATCATCTTCTATACCTTCACTCTACCCTCACGTCTGAGGTATTTATTTTTCCAGGTTACATCCCTTCAATATTCAGAATCACAAGCTCCTTTCATTCTTGCTACCTCATAGGTATTTCGGTCACTAGAGAGTGAAAGTGTCCCTAAATAGTGAAAGTCCATGATCTGTTCTAGCCTATAACATTCCTTCCAATTTCAAGTTTACATGGAATGCATCTTTTGAAACTACCATTGACTTGGTCTTGTCTGTTGAGCCTATCGTGTTATATTTTGTTGCTGTTATTACGAATTTATGAAGAAGTCTCTGCAAATAATCTTCTGAATCTGCTAAGAGTACTGCGTCATCTGCATAGCAAACAATACGTTCTGCCTGTAATTCATTTTGTACCCAGTTGTTGTCTTGGTGGGCCCAACAAGCCTATCCATTATGAGATTAAACATAGCTGGGCATGAGTGAGTCCCCTTGTCGTATTCCACCTACGCACTTTTTCCTACTTGCACTTCTGTAGTTGTATCTTAGTATAAATCTTCTATACTGTTCACTTCCTTCTGCAACAGCATGTTTATAACGTCAGGTAGTTTTACCCGGTCAAATTCCTTTTTAAGGTCCACGAAACACATAAATGCTGGCTCGTTATATTCAATCGCTTTTTCTACGCTTCTGACGAACTATGAATACAGCATCCGTGGTCGATCGACTTGGGCGAAATCCTTGTTGCTCTTCGTTTACATTTAAGTGTGCAGTTTCTGCAATATTATTTTTGTCAATAATTTTTGTGTTCTTATTAAGACTGTTATACCTCGATAATTTCCAGGGTCACTCTTTTGTCCCTTCTTAAAAATTGGTATAGCTATGCTGGTTTTCTATTTATCGGTGTTTACCATCGTCAATTATGTGATTAAAGAATATTGCCAAATGCTTCACAAGAGAGGTAGGCTACATACCTACTTTAACAATTCATTTCCTAGTCCATCACAACCAGGAGCTTTTCTGTTCTTCGATGTTGTGAATGTAGCGTCCACATCTTCGGTTTTGATTTCAGTTACATCATCTATAATCTAGGTGTACATCGTAATTAGAGATTCTCCTCCTCGCATTCCGTTTTGATAGAGTTACTAAGGTAATTTTTCCAAAAGTTTATTTCTATAGCATTGATTTTAGCGGTCTCACTGACTTCAGCTTTCCTATTTCTAAGCATTCGCCATATTTTCTTCTATGATCCATACATATCCTGGTCCCATTTCCTTTGTAAATTTTTCTCAATACGATTCTTTAAGTACCCTCATTTTCCTACTTGCCATGTTCCTCTCTTGCTTATACAGTTCTACATCCTTTGGAGAGTTTGCTGTTTTGCTTTTTAAGAATGCTTTTTTTCTTCCCATTTCTTCCTATTTCCCTAACTTCTTCTGAAAACCATGCATTTTCTTCCTCTCACTTGATAACATGAATATGTCTTTTTCTCAACTGCCTCTTCTGCAGGATTTTATCTTCTTCCATTCCTCTTCCACATCTTCAGTGCCGTGTATCGTATCTGCTTCGTTTCTTTAAGTCTTCTCACATAACTGTCTAGTGCTCTCGTTACGTTGAAATTTTCTTTAAAGCAAATGGTTTGTTTACGTGGTGGGGAATACTTAAATCTTATTTTGCATAAAAGTAGTGCATATCACTGCTTATGTTGGCTGAGTTCAAACTTAGCACGTCAAGTAACTCGCACGATTTGAATGCCTTATTACGTAGTCTATCATATACTGCTGTCCTTGCGACTCTGTGAAAGTGTATTTGTCCTTAAAGGCGTGGTCAAAGAATGTGTTATTAAATTCTTAGACTATTTTGGGCGCAATAATCAACAAGGAGGTCTCCTTTGTCATTTCTAAATGGTTCATGTAAATGCTGCTTTACTCCATCGACCTGATCTCCAGTCTGTGCATTTAAATCATCTGATATTATAATGTAGTGTTCATGCGACTGGAATCTTATGCATTCTGTAATTCTTCATAAAATGCCTTTCTTTGCTGTCGTGGCTTGGTCAAATCAGGAACATACGTACCAATAATATGTATGTAATTGTTACTTACTTTACGTTATGCTACAAGTAACCTTCGTCAACATAATCTATCTCGCTGATACAGTCCTGAACTTTTTTATGCAAGAACGTCCCTACATCGGCGACAGCTTTCGTTTTTCCCCCGATATAAACAAGAATCATTTATCATTCGCGTCCCTTTACTTTTCTTCCTCACTCCTGATATGGAATAAACGTCTGTCTGTTTCTCTACGATCTCAATGATTACCTCTTGACATTTTCTACTCCATGATTTAGTGTTCCATGTCGCAACTATTAGTATTCCTTCCTTCTTCCTTTTCCGTTGCCGGGTCGACACCAAATGATCCGTCCTGGTTCTGAGGCTCTGCGTGGTCATATGAACATGTAGAGCGTTTTAGCCTGGTAGGTTGCTAACCTGGTCTGGAACCCTCCTGTTTTATCCGGGTTTAGAATCGACATCAAAATTCAAAGAGCTACTCAATCCATCCACGGAATACCGATGGCAGACTTCTTATTAGTTTCAAAATTTATTATTTCTGTTACAAGGACTCGCTAACCGCCTTCGTAATAAAAAGTTGTTGTTATGTCTAGAGCTTAAAGCTACTCTGTCCAGGTGGCATGTAATTATTTACATATATAAACACTATGCCATGAGTTTCGTTGGCAGAAACAAAGAACTCACGACAAACACGTGTAGTAGGTGTCAAGCGTCAATTGTGATATCAAGCAATCCTACAGAAACAATGAACAAACAAAATACATGGACGCGTACAATTAATGACCGTGCGTAAAACGAGACGATGTTTAACGATGCGCGCGTGTGCCTCGAAAAGCTAAGAGGCGTAGAGTCACGATTGGAACTCCTTATCTGGCCACAGCCACCGCCACCGCCGCCGCCAACGTGAAGATTTTCGGAATCTTCGTCTTCTGCTTTCAGTAGTTGTGTAAAGAAAGCAACACTAACACAAGGGACGATGCTATCATCGATCTCTTACAGCTGTCGCGAGAGAATCAGTTTAGATACAACGACTGTGACTGTCTATCTCAACTAGCTGCCACCCGCCTGGCACGACTTCTGCTAAATGCCACCATCTTCAGAACACACATATATCTTACAAAACACCGCGGCACGATCTATTTAAACGGATCTAACCTAACCGTCGTCGTCTAGCAGACGACTTTTTAACACTCGATAAGAAAATAAATAATGTATTCACTTAGTCAATGTATTCTATCGCTGATTCTGTTAGTCTTTTTACTCGTGTGACTTTCTCACACGATCTGTGAAAAAGAAGACGCTTATCGCGTTTGTTCCGTAAGAAATTCTTCAGCGAAACGTTAGTGAGTCTGATTAAGCATTTATTGGCAAAGTAAATGTATTAAAAAACCGAGCTTTAGCTCTGTAGGTTGCGGCACTCACTGTGTAGATTCAGTAAGTTCTTATTTTGAATAATCTTTGTAATTAACCAGAATGCCAATTTTTGAAATTTTAAAACTTGTAGAGTATCAATTATACATGCATACAAAGTCGGACCTAATTGTGCTTATAAAAACAAAATCAGAATAAAGGATCAGTACAGTGAACAAGTCCATCAAAAATAGGATGATTAAAATCACAAAAAGCCTCAAGCAATGGTTATCATCAGTCAACATCGTCACAGAAATAGTAGTAAAGTGGAAAAGAACATCCATGAGAAAAAACTACGCCCACGAATTTACTACAGGCCTTTGCGAAAATAGAACATGACGTGCCTAAAACACTAAAAAGGAAATTCGAAAACAGTGGAATGTAAACAGATCAGGTTGAAACACACTGCAAGTAAAGACATACTGGAATAAGGTGAATGTAGGCCTACACCACACAATTATACAATGTTAACAAGTTTTACTATCGACTACGACAACTTATTCATGAAATACAAAATTAAAACGAAAACTAAAATTAAAAAAAAAGTTATGAAACCACTGTCAAAAGTATTGTACACAGGAGATACGTAATCAATACATTAACAAAATACATACTCAGATACTAACAAAATCTGAGACAACATAAGAACAGTAGAAATCGATTTTCTAAGAATCAGGCAATCGGAAAAAATATGGAGGATGAATAAAATATAATAAGAAATGGAAAATCGATGAATACAGAAACAGTTGTGTCAAACGGTACGCACACACTGCCATTATTCCACGCGATGAGAACGGCGGAGACATAGGACAACCCTGAAATGAAACATCCTTTAAACAGTGTCATGCAAGCAAGACAGCTGAGAACATAACTACTTCTACGAAGCTTAGACAAATATAGAAGTTAAAAGCTGAGAGGTATAAAGTCGAAGAAGACAAATTTTATTACGTGGTGTTGCCTACATGAAGGGAAAGAGTAAATAAAAGGGAAAAGTTCACTTCTTATAATTTTTCAGCAACTTTAAAGTTGAAAAACCTAATAACATGTTCATGTTTTCATTTGTTTTCGTTCCAAACTATTAAGAAGGCTTGTTATAAAAGTATGTTTACAAAAAATAACGTAAAAAAATGTTTTAACCAAAAGTTTTAAGTTATGGAATGAAACAAGTACAGACTTCGGAATTAACGGGTTCTGTTCCTCAGGCTTATTCCCTTTATTTCTATAACAGCAAAAAATAAGCTAATTTTACTCAAAAAAGGAATTAGTTTGAGTATTATTTACATTATTTTTTTTAATGGCTACTCAAAAAATGTCTCTCATTTATGCGGAACATGTTGAACACGTGTCAAGACGTGGGTAATCAAAACGTATCTTGAACTTTCATAAAGATTTCTCTGTATTTATCACAGGGCACTTCCATACTTGTGTGTTTGTATGAAAACAATTAGAACATACTTTTAATAGTGAGATCTTGGAGTAGATACACTCTATTGGTACCTTTTAAACAGTAATTATTGTTCCTTAAAGGTTTTAGTTGTAAATCAGATTTAAAACATTTTCACAAGTGTTTGGTTACCATTTTTTCCATTCACATTGTTTGAACTAAATCCAGTTTTCGCAAATGGACGGTTGGTTACCATTTTTTCCATTCACATTGTTTGAACTAAATCCAGTTTTCACAAATGGATGGTTGGTTACCATTTTTTCCATTCACATTGTTTGAATTAAATCCAGTTTTCTTTAAAACTGGATTCTACTCTTCTTTTCCCGATTCCACGTATGAATTAAAAACTTCCTTATTGCATCTGACAGTTGCAATTATCTCCTAAAACAGTCATTAAGTTAATGTTTTCGTACGTTTGTCATCTAGTCCGGACCTTCCTATTTCTTGCATTCCCCCTTGTGTTCCACATTAGTTGCATAACCATCGGTATCGCCCTTCATTTAGTTACACACTCAGTAATCACTACTCAAATAAAAACAAAACACACACAGGTCTACTACTGTCTCCATATAATATTAGAGTCTCAACTTGTAAATTGAACAAAGTAATTAAAACAACTGGTATAATCGCTTCTAAGTTGTTTACAACCGTAACGGACATTGTTGCCATACTGAGGTTTAGATCTGATATTGGCTACGAACAAAACACAGAAAGGTAGAAATTTATACGCAATTATGAAGAACAGTACGTGTGGATTGATTTCATCAGAAAGAAAGAAGTAATGTTTCAGCGATTGTTCCGGACAATCTCAAAAGCCACTGAAAATTTTGGAAACTTCAGTAACTCTCTAGTTGTGGATTGCCCACCGCCTTTCAAGCAATCATACGCCATTAGGCCTACAGCAACTTGTAATCACAAAAAAAAAATTAAAATATGAAACAAAGAGTAAATTAATTAAACAGTCTACCTATCTAACTTAACTACTCCACCGGTGTTTCTGTGTGTGTATGCTAGGGCAATAAAAAGTTTATTTATGGGTCTCTGTCAATATGCAAAGAGAGATGGATATTGTATGTGGGAGCGCAACATTATGCTGACGGTCTCGTCAGTGTCCCTCCAGAATCTGTATTTCAAATTTTCTTTCAGTACATTTAACTGTACTGACTGCTCCCATCTTTGCTGGTTAAACACTGTTCACACGATATTCAAACAAAAGTGATTAGCACCTAATGTTTCGTATATTTTCTTACAGCACAGTACATGAAGAAATGACAAACGCACATAATACATATATTTCACTAAAACGTAAATGGAGCTTTTCGGCGATCGACTTCTGTTTACATTCTGAGATCTACCGGTGCCTGATGCTGAATATCCCGCACAACTCAGGCAGGACAAAACGTTTTAGCGAAGTATCATAATAACTTCTAAAACAAATTACAGTTACAGAAACTATTAACTTAAGGGGAAACAGTTTTATATCAGTTCTTGTTACCAACATCTGCTTAATTTTGAGCCCATTCGCGTGTACCGTGTAGGCCTAAAGGAATGT